>OW569326.1:16414451-17848152 GCA_937595015.1 Polyommatus icarus
ACGAGGACTCGTGTCCCATCGTGCCGGGCAGCTGCAACTCCGCCGAGTTCAAGTTAGTAGAGACTTCTTTAGGTTAAGTGAGCAGTATAAGAAGATCAGAGTTTAAGTGGCATTTTCTGAAGTGGACTTCTTGAAGCACGTAGAGTGTTGAGCTGGCATTAGTAGTGTCATGGGTAGTGTTAAAGATTGTTTTGAAGTGTAGAGTTGCCTGCAACTTCGTTGCATAAAAATTCGTTTATTGCGTGAAAGCCTTATTATATTTGGTGGGATAAAACTATCATTTGTCTTTTTCTGAAACTACTTATTGTATAGTATCTTGAATCTTCATACTGAAATCAGTTCAGTAGTTTATGCGTAAAGCCTGAAGGAATAACAAACAGATAGACACGCTTTGACATGACAGTGTCGAATGTCATTGTGTTACATACATAATTCGACGGTTAAAAGGAAGTAAAGAAAAAAAGCAATTTCCTAGTAGTATTTTTTGTAACCGACAAAAATTCAAGTCAGTTTGTCTGTAAAGGTGCTTGTACCCCTGCAAAAAATATTTGTCTACAGCTTTCGGCTGCTTATACCTTTTAATCAATTCTCTCAAAAATTAGAAACGTCGTTTATAGCCTTCTTCCATTTCGTAATTGATCATAGCTTTGGCGCTTGTACCGTATATATCCAAAATTTATTTTCATATTACTCTGTCGGTTATATCCTACAACCTTATTTCCATAGACTCACGCAATGCCAGTCGCCAGATGTTGATTATTCTTCTTTTCCTTCACTTTCAAGCGACATTGTGTGTCACATGTGTGTCACTTAAGTCTTATAATTCTAGTTTTTGTGAAAGTCTATCGTTACTTGTGTTCTATTAACTAATAAACGACCATAACACGACCTGTAAAAAGTACGTTATCCTTCTTTTCCTATAACACTTACTGAATCGTCTAGTCTCGTATACCCTTTTACTTTGCGATGTTAGAATTCAGAATGTTGTTTAGGCTTCTTATCCCAATGAGTTTCTAAAATAGTAGAGTGGCAATGTCTTAGAAACTGATGCAAAAAATGCGTAACCACTTGATAGCCCAAACGACACTGTCACTTCATAATGTTATTATGTCATTATGTATGGCAGATATGCCTGCAGGCATCTTCAAAGTGGTGACGCGTTGCTGTCGTAGACTGCCAATCTAGTTACGTTAGTAACATACAATATCATTGTCTTATCCTCTAATATTTTTTTTGTCATTTGTCTCTTATGCCATATGGCATAACCTCATTCAAAACTTTAAAGTTATTGTTATAAGCGACAAAAAACACTTTAAATAGCACCAAATCATTAAAATTAACAATACCGGTAAAAGGCCCATTTTTTTATCATTTTATAACTGTTTAAATTATCACGATACGTCAATAAATAATAGAGATACATCAGTTTTTCTTAAACTCGAAACTTTAAACGACTCTCCTGAACATTTCACTTTTTGGCGCTTATACCTATAAATAAAATAAAAACCTTTTAACGACGGTTAAAAGGTAATAGGGTATAAGCGCCAAATTTATTAAATTATCTATAAAGAAGTGATACAGTAAACGTGTTGGTAATTGACGTAGCTATACCATCTAGGGTCCATGGCAAATGTTTAGTTTGATGAGGCCCTATAGCCCCTAGGTGCTAATACAACGTAAAAATATTTCTGTGATCGTGGGCTCTTGGGTCGGGTGGCCGTGGCTTTTGCCAGCCCTGCTACCCTATGGTTGCACCACTGCGTGTTGGATAAGTCCTGGAATCGGCCATCAGGTGTAGCGACGGCAAATGCATCCCTGACCGCTGGCGGTGCGACGTGGAGCGCGACTGCTCCGACGGCGACGACGAACTCAACTGCGAGGCTCACGGCATGAGGAACTGCACCAGCGATGAGTACACCTGCCTCGACAAGCGGTGCATATCGGTAAGTGCTCAACAGCAAAGCTGGGTACACATTGAGACGGTTGGCAGCCGCGGGGTGGGCAGCATGTTTCATCAATTCATTCATTTCAATTTTTATTCTCACAATCGGGTCAGCTGCTTCTTGCCAAAATGGACGCGAAGCTTTAAGTACCAGCTTTTTGAGTCCGTTCAATTTTTTTTGTGTAACCCGTTTGTGCGCCCCATACCCCGTTCATTTCTCGCCCCACCAAAAAAAACCGAGAAATCGAACTCTACGCTTTAGTAAAAGATGGTATTATCCTACAATGTACTGCTAAATTAAATCATGTAAGGGTATCACAAAATTAACAGCATAACATGCAATACACAGGAAGCATGAATAGAAGATATACGTCGTTCACTTATACACCTGTCTCGACAGTTATTGAGCAGTTTATCGGGAAATGTGTCAAACTGTCGTAACAGGGCTGATGCACTGAATGGACGTTTACAGCTTAACACACCTGCCAGTTAACGTTGAGCGATTGTGATTTGTGGTTTATAACTACCCTGCAGTTGACACGCTTCTCGTGTGAAGGATTTATTACATCGTAACAAAGATGCGTAGATCTAGGCTCGAGTTAACTGGGTTATAATCATGCTGTATCGTATACATTATTGAAGAGATAGCTTTATTTTTAAAGAAAAAAGAAGTATATGTATCACATAAGTCGCCACATTTCAAAAGTTAAACGAATTTAAAACATATATAAAATTTTTTCCCCTCGTAGAAAACCTGGCTATGCGACGGCGTGAAGGACTGTACGAATGGAGAAGACGAGACCAACTGCGTGGTGAAATGCGAGGAAGACCAGTACATGTGCAGGTCACAACTGACAAACGCGTTCAGGAACTGCGTTAACAGAAAACACGTCTGCGACGGCATGAACGACTGTCCCCAAGGTGACGATGAGGAGAATTGTCCCACTAAACGCAAGTGCACCCACGAGGATAAGTGTAAAGAGCAGTGTATTACCACACATGATGGACTACCTGCTTGCTCCTGTCCCCTTGGCTTCTTACTGGACGATGATGGTATCAGGTATGTACTAAAGTTGTCATTTACTGGAGTCAATTGTGAATTAAAAACATTTACGAGTCAATACGAGCTACATTTCTTTGTGGAATTAAATGCTTTGAATTCTTTGGCCTTCCATTGTTACCCATGAAAGTTACTTAAACACCACCTTCGTAACCTCTTTTTTTAGCTGCAAAGACATAGACGAGTGTATGTACGAGCAAGACCCGGTCTGCTCCCAAACCTGTTCCAACACAAACGGTAGCTTCCGCTGCGGTTGCATGACGGGGTATGTGCTGCGACCTGACGGCAGGTCCTGCAAGGCTACCGGAGAATCCCCAACGCTATTGTTCTCTAATCGCGTTGGAATACGACAGGTACTGTAGTCTGTATAATCAGTCCCTTATTGGTCAAATTATCATTATTGGCATTGAATAGCATGTGCAAGCAATGACGTTGGAAAACGCTTAATCTCAATAACATTGATATACTGGAAAAGTGGATCAATAATATAATTATTATTATCTAAACTTTTACAATGGATTTTTGGTAACTTTTATCAACATTTTTAGGTGTGGTTGACCGGAGACAACTACGTACCCATCCTAAAAGGGCTTCACAACGCAATGGCCTTAGACTACCATTACGAGAAGAACTTAGTGTTTTGGACTGAGAACAACATGAAGGTGATCAGAGTGGCACACTTGGAGAACAACAATATGACAGGTAAAATAGGTTACATAAGCGAACTAGTCTAATAATATATTATATGATATACGCCTTTCTAAGGCTGGTTTTATCGTTAAGCGTTTCGGCAGCGCCGTTGGAGCGCCGTTCGTCCGTTCGTTTTCTTCGTCTTCAAACGCGCGCGCTCCAACGACGCTGCCAAACGCTTAAGGATAAAACCAGCCAAAGAGATGGTGGATGTGTTATTTCGAAATAAGGACAATACATGGATTTACCGTATTTTTAACGGTGAATCTAAAGAATGAGGACCGATTTTTAAAATATTTTTAGATGTCATCAAATGGGGCCTAGAATCACCCAGCGGTCTAGCCGTGGACTGGATCCACAACCTTCTGTTCTGGACCGACTCTGGCACTCGTCGTGTGGAGGTCGCATCTTTAGACGGATCTCGAAGGGCAGTCATAGCAGCATCTGATGTGGACAGACCTCGCGCTATAGCTGTGCACCCCGGCGACGCTTTGGTGTTTTGGACGGACTGGGGTAGGTTATTGCTTGCTAACGTTGATTTCAACTTCGGATGACAAACTTACTTAATTTAGTAGGCCTTAGTATGATGTCAGTAATCCAAATCTTTTAGCTGAAATCCGAAACAGGACGATTTCTTATTGAATCCATAAATATTACCTTGAAGCATGTAATTTTGATAGAACTTTGTTGGAAATAGGTCCGAATCCGAAAATTGAGCGCGCAGATATGGACGGCAGCAGGCGTAAGAGTGTGATCGTCAATCAGATATTCTGGCCCAACGGCCTGACCATCGACTACATAGAGTCCAAGATATACTGGGCTGATGCCAAGCATCATGTCATCGAGAAGGCCACATTTGACGGCAGCCATCGTGAACGGGTAAGTACTATAAACATTAAACATTGATTTGCATTCGATAATTTCGACAGAGAAGTTAAATCAAATATTACACAAAATATTATTTGACTCAATCATGTACGATTTTTTTAGGTTTCTAGCTTTGCTTTGATAATATTATTGACTGAAAACCCTGTTAGTAGACAGCACAAAATGATACCATCAAATTAATTCAAAAACAATTATAGCCACAATTGAGTTGACTGTTGACTTTCACCAAGCTCTAGTCACAAGGACGAAGATTATAATAATTTAATATGATCAGCTAAGGTCATGGAGAATTACTGCTACTGGCTACAACATGTTCCAAGTCCAGTAGGCCTACTACGAAACTGTATTGAGACTCAAACAATCGAACGAGAATGCCGCGTCCTACTCTAACAATGTCATTTTACGTTTGTTAGAATCGGACGCGGCATTCTCGTAAGATTGTTAGATTCTCAAAACGGTTTCGTGGTACTGCCCCTGATCAGAAATACTTGGAACACGTGTTGCGGCTATGGCTATAATTACATTATTATGGAACTACCCGATGGCCTATGCGTCAAAGGCAGTTCTAACTTTGTTGTGAAATTGACCTTTGATCGCTGAATATGAAATTTAAATTGAAAGGTTAAAATGAAGTGGGCGCCCAGTTTCGATCTCGATATAGAACTATTGTAAAAGGTTTTATTTAAAGTGACCTTTGAAATTTAGTTAGTACACAGTGCAGCCTGAAAGCTTTCAAACGTTGCGTCGTCAAAGTAAAAATAACGATGAAACATGAAAGGTTTTAATTTTTACTTTGATGCAGTTTATACAGCTTCAACTATTTTAAGTTTGCTCTTTGTACATTAAGGAAATGGTAAAGGATATTTAGAAAATAGAAACGTCATATTGCTTTACTGTTTCTTGTAAATAAGTTCTTTAACTACTGAACAAGTTCTAATGAAATTTTGACAAGATATAAAATAAAGCAGATTGCAAGGAGGGGCATAGTCTACACTCTACTAGCTACCTCGTGTGGCGATAACCTAGCCTAGCTTATCCCCAGACACATTACTCTTCTATCTGGATTTTTTCCAAGATGCGGGCAACTTACTTCCTTACATGATAACTTACATAATAATAACTCCCACACCGGTGACGGTGGCCGGTTTCATTGAAGCCAGACCAGTTACGCAAGAGTAGTTTTATAGTGGCCAAAATGTGTGCGCAGTACACAAGAGCACTCTATATTCATTTACTCTCATAACCCAGTGGGACACGACACGACTGGCGAGATATCAGGAGCAGGAACGACTTTTTACATGCCCCTCCGACGCATGGATCATTACTTGTCAGACAATCAGGTGATCAGCCTGCATTGTCCTAACCAAACTTGGAAATAACATGTTTTCGACGCGGCAATCGAACCCGCGACCTACGAGTCAAGAGCCACGCTCTAAAGTCTAAGCCATACTCGCACATAACTTAACTTACATAATCGCACAGGTGACCAACAAGGGTCTCCCGCATCCATTCGCGCTCACGCTGTTCGAGGACGCCGTCTACTGGACCGACTGGCACACGAAGAGCATCTCCAGCGTCAACAAATACAACGGCATGGGCATGCAGACTGTCCATGCTAGCGCCCATGTTCCTATGGACATACAGAGGTGAGGAACCTGTCAATGTTAAGCGCGTTCTGATTGGCTAATATTTTTAATTGATACGCATATTCAAAGCTTACAACTAAATGAATACCTAAAACTCTTAAGTATAAGTACCTAATTAAAAAATAAACAAAGTATATTACACAGTTAGATATAAATTTGAATATATTATTACAGAGTTGGAGTTAGATAACCTTTTATAGTATATCAGTAGGTAAAAGATTATCTTATTTCTATTAATATGATGTAGGTAGATTGTATTCACAGTAAAGGTACGTAATGTAATATATATCCGCAAATAAATATTCGCGAGCACATAAAATGTCTTTCATGGAAAATACTCGGGACAAAAATAGCACATTTACATAGGAATCGCTACATCTATAGCCGTTTCAAAAGATTCATTTTGTATTCAGTAAGCAATAACATATATGGGGTAAGATATTATATTAAAATGTTATGACGATATAAATACATCATGACGTGTATTTCATTGAAAATATTTGTCATTTAAAGTGCTATATTAAGATCTTATCATTGACTAATTCATTAATTAACGTGATCAAATCGGTGGGTTATTCAATAGTCAGATTCATTACAAAAAAAACTACTTTAAGTGACAATAATTGTAAAGATTATAATGTGTAAAGATTATAATTGTAAAGATTATAATGGTGACGATAATTTACTTTTGACTTGGCAACATTTGTGTTCCAGAAATGCAGTAACATTAGTAGCCATTGTTATTTTTTGAAGTAAAAACTTCTTTAGCGGCGTTGAGCACTTTTGTGGGATGGGTAAAACTGTGAAACTCGCGTCAGATTATCGTGCTGATCGACCTTGGAAAAACCGTAAGACGGTTAGAGAGTAGTGTTTTGTGTCGAACTCGAACTTGAACTCGAATTGATTGTAAAATGTAAGGGTTTCGATTTAAAAAATCGTTTTTTTAAAAATCGATTTTCATAAAAATGGGTTAAAAATTTAATCGATTGTAAGGGTTTCGATTAATAAAAAAAAACGTTTTTTTTATAATAAATTTTCAAAAAAATGGGTTAACAAAATGCACAACGATAATAATCAAGTTTTCACTTCTGCTGGCGCTCCTGGAGTGCAACCCGTCTGATACAAAGATAAAGATGAAAATCATTATTTTTATGATAATAATACAGATATTATTGACAATGAAAATACAGAATTATCGCACATTTACCCGCACCATACGCACCGCATAGTTCACGAAATGCGGCGCTTAGGGTTCGGCCGAATGTGCGAGGCTTCACATCATTTCATAAAAAGAATTCTAAAATGCACGCGTTGGGCGCGTGCGTGTTGACAAAAATGCGATCACCTTAATGACAATACAGACGAAGTTATTGATATTGATAATGATGACGTCACATTTCCTCCAGCTACCACCCGCTGCGGCAGCTTCGCACGTATCAAAACCGTTGCGGCCGCAACAACGGTGGCTGCGCTCATCTCTGCCTTCCCAACGCGAACGGCTATAGCTGCCGATGCCCTGTTGGCTTCAACCTGTTACCAGACGGGTAAGTTTCTTAGTTCAGTTATGGTGTAGCTTTAGACCTCACAACCAATTTCAAAACAATTTGACGCAAGCATTGTTTTTCAGAAGTAAGAAATACTTAGTCAAATTCCAATGTCGATCTATTCAAATTGGAATCAAGAGTAAGTCCACAGGCTAATGCGAGAGCATAGATTTAAAGTTATTATAGAATCTTAAACAAAATTATATTAAAATTAAAGGAAGCCGTGAACATTTTGCATCTTATAAAATTTAAAAGTGTTTGGCCCAATTGAGATAATAACGTTACTATAAGAACAAATACAATTAGTATCCATTAAAAAACATTAAATTATTTGATTATGATGTAAACAAGGAAGGAAAATCCTAAACGCCCAGTTGTTGAATCTGCAAAAAACGTGCGTATGAATAACGCAAGACATATAATGACTATGCAAGTTTTAAAAGAGCTTCTTGCAGTAATGGTCTCGTTAGTATAGTTTAGTAAGTGAGGGGTGTCATACTTATGTGTGCTAGCCGGGGGATATAAGAGGACTTGAAATAGTGCAGTCTAATGACATGACAAAAGTATTATACGTACTACGTGCGTTATCTCTGGTTTGCGAAAAAACATAACAATTACAGTCAAGGGCGTCGCCACTCGCCAGCCGATGGCGCAGGGGGGGGTTGGGCAAGTTGACTTTACCTACTACAATTCATACTTTTCTCATTCTCTGTGAATTAGAGTGGAATTGGTGAATTCATTCGAGTTTCGACGTACGGGAATGATTGTTCAAGGCTTGAACCTCAAGCAAGCTGGGGCAGCTGCCCCTCTTTGGCAATTTGTATGGGTATGAAGACAACATTTTTTTGAGTTCCCAGCATTGTTCTCATAGAAAAAGTTGTTCATTTTGACGGGCTCATTTGATGGTTTCAAGGATAACGATATTTACACAAACCCACTGTATAACTAGCTGTCCCGGCAAACGTTGTTTTGCCTGTTTTCCCTGTTTTCCTGCTTTTCTCTTGAAGTTTTTTCTGATTCTTTTTCTATAAACCTCAAGGAGCCCATGAAATTTCCAACGAATGCAAAACCGTGGAAATCGGTTAGTGCGTTCTGGAGTTATAGCATCAGGAAGGAAAACCCGACTTATTTTTATATTATATTAGATAACCTATCGATATACAAAAAATCAGCTCGTTAGGGTTCCGTTAAAGGGTTCTGTTATCAACAAAACTTATTCGACTACAAACAAAAAATTAGCTTAATAGTAAAGGTAATAAAAAATAATTTGTTCTAGAGCTCCCATACTAGTACTATGTTATATGCATCAAAATTTTGATTTGAACTAGATCGAATGGCCACATTAAGCTCTTCATTATTATTATGTGCACCATTATTAGAGGAACATCAGTTTGAGAAAATTCTGTAGTTTTTCTTCAGGGCATACAATAATATTTCTTACTTTATCCCTCGTTAGCGAAACCTGAGAACAAAGACAACACTTTTGAATCAGCTACTTAAGTTATGACAGTATAAAATGATGTAAATAGAAATTATTAAATAAAGAATGTGAAAAGAAATGTGCAAGTCTCCTGGCCCTTTTTCTTTGCGCTGACATCTGAAAAAGTCTTAATTTCGTTGTACAAGAGTTTCTATAAATAATTTAAATTAAATTAGGGAGTTTTTTCATTCATTTCTGAAGATATTTTGCTCAAGATTATTTTGATATTTTTTTAACATACCTACATTATAATATTTTTATAAAATTAATTTATTAAAACATAAGAATATTTAACAAAGAAGTAGGTAGGTACTTACTTATTTTTTTTTATAAAAATATTTTGATTTTTTTGTTAATATAATCGTGCATTTTATTTTTGAAAAAAATAAATATACTTATTGCTTATATGAACTTAAAACCATACAAAAAACTTGGTATCTTTGTTGAATTTATTTACAATATCGTTTTATGTCATTTAAAACAAACTCGATAATCATAACAAGCAAAACATCATTTTTCAAACAAAATCATAAAAAATTATGTCCCAATCACTCACCCTTCCACATAACACACACACACACACACACACAGACACACACACACACACACACACACACACACACACACACACACACACACACATACACATACACATACACATACTCATACACATAATAGATTTATATACTGGCATGTAATTTCCTAGCCTAGATCTTAGTTTTGTTAACTTAAATTTTTTTAGATTACTTACCTATAATTAAATTATGTATTATTTATAGTTTAATGTTGTTAATTAGTTTGCTATATTTTATGGAAGAGCGGGGCTGCCTAATACAAGTATATAAAGTACTTACCAGGTGGTCCCAATCTCTGATTAATTCGTTAAGTTTAAACTGTAAAATGTAAAATAAAGATTTTTTTGATTATTTTTGATCATTTAAAAATAATAAGTTAAAGAACTTGACACTATAAATTAACAGCATGTTACATGCTTACAACATTTTTCAATAACGTGTCAAATGATATTTCTACTTCATTACCTAATTTTAATGAGTTTTTAGTGATAACACACATTTAATTTAATTAAAATTGTAATCTCTATTGCTACATGCCCATTATTTATATGCTTTGAAATCTGTATGTATTGTTAAATCAGATTTATACATAAAAATAATTATAACCTACAACATCGAAACTCGACTTATACAAAATATTGAACGAAAATACGCTTACCTTGTGTATATTTGTATCTTATTAACGTCCTGCTTGGTAACTGAACAATACTGAGCCTTTATTTTATGTATTTGCACCTTTTTGATATATAAAATTGTCGTTAAACGCCGGCTCCGTGGCTTGCCTAAAAAAATGCTTGATAGCTAATACGCCATTTTAAACAATGTGTCATGCCGCTTGACATTCTTTAGCAAAATTACAGATGGCGCCTTACTTATTTTGAAAATGTGTTAAAGAGCTTAGTAGATTATTGTAAAATGTTTTATGTTGCATAGATCGTTAGTATATTTTAAAATATATTAATTTAAAAAGAAATAAGGGTTGTGGCACTTAAAATACTGTTGAAAAATGTAGTTTAAACCATAAGCTATGTGCCTGCATCAAAAACCTCATTTGTCGATTTTTGTGGGCTAACACATTATTGCTTATTTGCGTCCAGTTATCAAATAACGGTGAATATCGCAAAAATGTGTACTGAAAAAAGTAATGCATTCTATACTGCTTTAGACACTCATGCGAAGAAACCCCAGAGAAACTGCTATTGTATGCAAGAAGAAAAGACATTCGATTGAAGCAACTGCACGCAAGAAATCAAATGGATTCTCTCGATATGGTAAGTACCTGCTATAATAGTGTAAAGAAAGAAAGAAAAATCAATTTAATTGATATAAACATTTTAGAAACTTATAATAATAAATACTAAACAATTATAAGGTGCTCATAATGCCAAATTCGTTCCCATTCAGCAATGTTGCGAGATGAATGAAGAATTTTTTCGCGATTCTAGGTTGACTAATTTTAAAAAATTGTTGACATACTTGCGTAATGCAGATAGGCAAAATAATACCGAAGAAATATACAAAATTTATAGTAAATCGTACGTGCACGTATTTTCTCGGCAACTGTTTGTATTGTTTCTTGAAAACACTTGAACGATTTCAGAGATCGTAGATACGAGGAAAGACAGTTGAGTTAAGACACATAACAGCCTCTTCTCGAGATAATATTCAAGCATTTCCTTGAATTTTTTTGTACTCAAGGAAATGCTTGAATACTGAAAGAAATTGAAGGAAAAGCTTGAACCTTGAATTTCTTTGTACGTTTCAGGTGATTCCTGTTGAGAATATAAAGTCAGCGGTCGCTTTAGACTGGGACCACAACTCCAACTCCATATTCTGGACTGACGTGGAGAAGGATACAATCAACAGAGCCTTCCTCAATGGTTCCGATGAACGAGCCATCATCAGCTCCAACTTAAGTATGCATTTTGGTTTGGTACTCGTAAGTTTTAGGTACTATCTGATCCGGCAAACGTTGTTTTGCCAAATACGTTTGTTCGGATATTTCGAAAAATATATGCTTGCCGGTCCCACCCGAAAAGCACACACATCAAATTGATTCAGCTGTTTTGGAGTAGTTTAGCAACAAACACCGTGACAAGATAAATATGATTATTGATTATATACGAGCATATTAGACGAGCAGTCACCTATACGCTATACCTCTTGTGTCTTCTGTTCTCTCAACAAAATTCAATTCATGTTTTTTATTCCACCACCTATCTTATCAAGCGTCATTTTTTGCTCTTGCCTTGAACATAATTCTCTTTCACTTTCATTTTGAAATTATAAAATCAATGCATAACGTGTTACACTAGGTTTGTATTTTTAATGGTCATATTATTGTGTCCAAATTATAATGAGTGAACAATTAACATTACTTCACAGTATCCCCCGCTGGTCTGGCGTACGACTGGCTGACGAACAAGCTGTACTGGACTGATGCTGGCACCAACAGGATCGAGGTGGCGAACGTCGATGGTTCCATGAGGACGCTACTGGCATGGGACAACATCGACAAACCGAGGGACATTGTTGTCGACCCTAAAGGTACAGACATGACTTACAATTTTGTTAACCCGATACAGTGCCCGAGTTCCAATAAATGATGAGATGTTTACAAAGTATTTACGTAAATGCTAAATACAATATAACAAGAAAATAGTGAAACAATATAAATATTAAATATGTACAGTAGAGTAGGTACCGAGTGTCCTTAGGTAATATCAAACTCATTCGGTATTCAAATGTTAATAGGCCGTATAGGCCGCAGCCTAGGGGCGGCAGCCTCCTAGGAGGTACTAGTATGAAGATAGCCTTACCCACTTTAATATTGTCTTATTGAGGCTCTATAATATCTTGACTACGACACACATTATACACTATGTGGCTACTGGCTACCAATACTTAGGGCCTGTTTTACCACTGACTGATAAGTGCCGGATAGGCTATCCACAACTTATCTGACTCCATACTCTATCTGCCAGATAAGTTTAGCCTATTCGGTACTTATCGGTACTTATTAGTAAATACTAATTGGTGAAACAGCCCGTAGGTTACTTATCGTATTATTTCATACAGGTGGTCTAATGTACTGGTCCGACTGGGGAGCGTCTCCGTGCATCGAGCGCGCTGACATGGACGGAGGCAACAGGAAGAAGCTGCTCTTCGGAGACATGGTCTGGCCTAATGGACTTGCCCTGGACCTGGCCAACAACCGCATCTATTGGACTGATGGGGGAAACAGAACTATTGAATACGCTAACTTAGATGGAACTGGACGAACCGTTCTGATAGGTAGGCAATAGAGAAGATGAATTAAAATAATTGACTACAATGTAAAAAGACAAAACATTAATGATAAACGTTCTCTTTTCGAATTTTTCGAACAAAATGACACGTGTGACGTGACTTCCTGTTTCCGCTTCGAAATTTAAAGTCAATTTGGAACCATAAAATGTTGCATTACAATAATTAGACAACTTTCCTTAAAACATTTTTCATTCCTTATCAGATCAACACTTACCACATCCGTTTGGCCTGGATCTATACGGGGATGAAGTTTTCTGGACGGACTGGGATGGCCTCTCCATCCAGGCAGCTAATAAGTACACAGGCAAGAACCGAAGAACTCTTGGCGCGGGGGTGGAAGGTCTGATGGACGTCAGGGTCTTCCATAGAGAGAGAAAAGGAGGAAGTAATAGGTAGGTAGCATTTTAGATTTTGATACTGATGGATTTTTCGCACAGTAATCGAAGTGCTTTGCGAAAAAATCCCTAATTGTCGACTTAGTCTGGCGAAATCTTAGGAAATCATTAGAAGACTTGTTGTAGTTGTTAGAAGTTAGTCCTTTGATCTTCAGCTAGGTCAATAATAATTCAAATGATTTGCAGATGTAGTAACAACAACGGTGGGTGTTCTCATCTTTGTCTTCTGAAGCCTAATGGCAGAACCTGCGCGTGTCCTATCGGAATAAAACTAGGCGTAAGTAAATCGAATGATAAAATCAAAATGAATGATTAAGCAAATTTTTTGCGATGGCTTAAAATAATATACTCAAGCCAACTATCATCAGATCACGAATAACATTGACGTAACATAACCCTAACAAAAACGTAGGTCCTTAATCAGCTTATGAATCAATTTATCTATTATAGTCATATTACCTGTAGGCTGCACATCTAAAAAAATATAACACCTACTTTGCCT
Organism: Polyommatus icarus; assembly: GCA_937595015.1. Taxonomy (NCBI): domain Eukaryota; kingdom Metazoa; phylum Arthropoda; class Insecta; order Lepidoptera; family Lycaenidae; genus Polyommatus; species Polyommatus icarus. The sequence continues at coordinate 16,428,483 of OW569326.1, forward strand.
TTACAGAAGGACGGTAAAACTTGTGCCAACGGTCCCGTAAACTTCCTAATATTCGCTCATCGCATCGACATCCGTATTGTGTCATTGGACGTCCCATACCTTGTTGACGTGGTTTTACCTCTGCCGTCACTAAAAAATGCTCTTGGAGTAGACGTCGACCAAAGAACAGGTACCAAATAAGCCATATAAGATATAGTAACTGACTATGAAATTAATAGAAAGAACTGTACATAATATTGTTAAATTGAGGGTAAATGCTGGGCAAGAACTGAAAATATTGTAAAATTGAGGGCAAATGCTGGTCAAATAAACAATTGGTGTCACTGTAATATGGCTAGCATCAAATCTGAATGTCTCTTACAGGTCTTATCTACTGGACGGATACCGGTGAAAGGAAGATTCAACGAGCAACTAAAGACGGCAAGAATATTGAGACAATAATAGGAAAAGGTCTTCACACGGCTGATGGACTTGTCATAGATTCTGCGGGAAGAAAGGTACGATTTCTACCAAATCTTTTTTCTGGCACTCGCAAGATATTTTGTTAATATATTTTTTTAAATTGTCTTTAGATCTACTGGACGGATGGAGGACGCAACAGCATAGAGGTTGCTGAGTTGGACGGTTCCAACAGAAAAGTTTTAGTTTGGACTGGACTAGGTAAGCTTTTATCATATCAAATCTACTACCTATAATAAAAAATATAAAAATATAATAAAATATACTTGTCCAGAGTATAAAGGTATTGATTATGATTTTATTTCCTTAGATTCTCCTCGAGCGATTGCGCTGCATTACGAGCATGGGTATATGTTTTGGTCGGACTGGGGCACGTCAGCCAAGATTGAAAGAGCTGATATGGATGGACAGAACAGGTAAGGAAACAATGCGGTAATGAACAAAGTATCTGAATAACTTATTAGATTTGTAAGTACAATTCATATTATTTTAATATTGTAGGCGAATAATAGTCGACACCAATATAAAATGGCCGAACGGACTAGCCATAGACCGGATCAAAGATCGTCTATATTGGAATGACGCTAAGGTCCTGACGATAGAGAGTTCCGATTTCAACGGACACGACCGACAGACGATCCTCAGCCAAGTTCCGTATCCGTACGGCATTGTGATCGTTGGCCAGCATATTTACTGGACTGATTGGAAGACGAAGGCGCTGCACAGAGCGGACAAGACGAATGGCAAGGATCAGCTGGTGATACGAGAAAATCTCGAAGGACTGATGGACATACGGGCGATCCAGGTAAATATAAATCGTAGAGGAAACTATCCCATCGTTGGCAGTCATCCTAACATTGGCACCTTAGATTTTTTATTGAAAATACTATGAATGCCAATGACTTAATCTTCTATGAGAGCAAGTCATAAAGTGCATTTGCACTTTAAATTGGGTGTTTTTACTTCATATATTTTTTAATTGGACTAACAGAAAGTATTGATTTATGCCTTGTTTGAATAGGGTGATCAATATCTGGAAGGCGTGTGCAGTAAAAACAATGGCGGATGCTCCCACCTTTGTTTGCGCTCCCCCCGCGGCTACACCTGCGCGTGCCCAACTGGACTCCTATTCGAGAACCAAACGGAACCTCACCCTAAAATCTGTAAGAAACATCCGGACAACTTCCTAGTTTTCGCCACCAAGGGAAGCGTTGCGATGATCTCCCTCGATACCCCGGAGCAGTGGGATATCACGTTGCCTTTGAAGAACATCCAAAATTCCATAGCCGTTGATTACCATTGGGAGCGCAAGTTGATATTCTTTACAGACGTCAATAATAACGAAATAAGGTAGGCCCAAAAACATGCATGGTGTAAGGAATAATATTTGATTATACTATACATAGTTCTTCAGAACTTTATTCACGTGGGTCTTGTAATTTCAGGTCAATTAACATGGAGAATATGACTGAAACCAAAGTTATCGTGAACCATAGACTCGACACTCCAAACGGCTTGGGCGTGGACTGGATCGCGAACAATATTTACTGGACTGACAACGAATTTAAGGCAAGACAAGTTTAAATTTTTTATCTTATATCACTGTTATATCGGCCTGATTACTAAGTCCATTATTTTTACAGGTGGTTGAAGTGGCACGCTTAGATGGATCTTGTAGAAAAACGTTGATATCAGGCCTCTCCGAGCCAAGAGCATTAGCGCTGTTCCCGGCAAAAGCGTAAGTTATATCTTTGTGTAGTATAAGAAAAAGTAATTATTGCTGAGATATGTTCTAACCGCCTTATTTTATACAGATACCTATACTGGAGCGATTGGGGAGAGAGTCCAAACATCGAACGCGCTACGCTTGACGGAGGAAACCGAAAAATAATCGTTGACCACGATCTGGGCTTCCCCAACGGAATCACCATCGACTACAAAGATCGACGACTTTACTGGACTGACGCACTAAAGGACAGAATTGACACTGCAGACCTCAACGGACAACACAGAGTCCAACTGGTACCTGATGCTAAGAATCCGTTTGGTATGACGCAGGTAAGTTTAAAAATATTGAACATTGAAAGAATATTTTATTCTACACAATGGAGTCATAACCTGCCCCCGTAGACAAGTGGCAAAACGCTAACGCTAACACTAACGCTACAAAATGTTATGGATTTGACATTAGTATTCGCTAGCGAAGCGACGACTTATGTCAAATATCATACATTTTGTAACGTTAGCGTTTTGCCACTTGTCTAGGGGGGCAGGTCACCGAACTGTAAAAAATTCAATCATTTACCTTAATCAATAATCATTTACCTAGAGATTAAGTACGAGATACCTAGTGAAAAATGAAAGTAGTGATAGTTCAAACGCAGAATTTCTGTCTTTGGTGACCTGCAGATACCAAAAAAGTTTTGTGAGAATTCTAAAAAAATCTGTCATTCACAGTTCAAAGATTACATCTACTGGACGGACTGGTACAAGAAGTCAGTGATGCGAGCCGACAAGAGAACGGGGAAGAATGTGACGGCTATTCGAACGGACCTGGAGATGGCTATGGAGATCAAGGCTGTGTCAGCGGAGAAGCAGCACGGATGGAACCCGTGCAAGGAAGACAACGGGGGATGCTCGCATCTATGTCTGTTCCGGGGACACGACTACGTTTGCGAATGTCCAGACGTCCAGGATGATAAAGTTTGCTCGAAATGTAAGAGTCTACGCCCTGAAGAAAGTATATTGTACAAACCATTTGATTCTTTTAACCCCTTTACAAATTCAACGTAAAAAAACGGTATTCTTCAATATAAATTCGTCGCATTGCATTTGGCACGGCTGTTCTTGTTTACAGATAGCGTAGTGAACAATAGTCCAAACCTTCTCTCATTGAGTAGACACATAGTTTTTGGGATTAAAGCGGACGACAGGGTAGCATACCTACAAACCTTCAAGAAGAGAGCGTATTCCTTCTTAAGAGGCCGGCAACGCGCCTTCTAATGTTGCGAGTGTCCATGGGCGACGGTAGTTGCTTACCATCAGGTGACCCGTTTGCTCATTTGCCCCCTGATTGAATAAAAAACATTCAGAGCATTAATACCTCAAACAAGATAAAAGTTATAATGCTCTGAACCTCTCACCATCCCATCAGAACATTAATTATACCTCCAATCTACAAGACAAGAGTTGTAATTGTCTGAACCCCTTATACCATCCCATAATTGCCACGAGTCACGACTAATACAACGTCTCTTCCAGCACCGAAACTCCAAGTGGGCCTGCAGATGCCGCCTCACTATCCGTCGTTCTACGACTACGCGGACAGCGACGTGACGCCGCCGCCGCCCGCGCCCACCTTCCCCACGCACAGCGGCATGTCCGGCCTCATCATACTCGTCAGCGTGTCCATCGTCGTCATAATCATCGTCACCGCCAGTGTGATGTGCTGCCGTGAGTATCTCATCATCTGGTTTCGAACTTGGTAACAGGTTCAGATGCCGGCCGGAGCCCAGCTTCCCCACACACAGCGGCATGTCCGGCCTCATCATACTCGTCAGCGTGTCCATCGTCGTCATAATCATCGTCGCCGTCAGTGTGGTGTGCTGCCGTGAGTATCTCATCATCTGGTTTCGAACTTGGTAACAGGTTCAGATGCCGGCCGGAGCCCAGCTTCCCCACACACAGCGGCATGTCCGGCCTCATCATACTCGTCAGCGTGTCCATCGTCGTCATAATCATCGTTAACCGTCAGTGTGGTGTGCTGTCGTGAGTATCTTATAAATGCCTGAGTGCTCAGTCAATATGCTTTCGCCAGTTTGATAGCGAAGTTAGATGTCATGAATCATAAATAAATAAATAATATAGAATTGGACATAAGTCATAACTAGAGAATAGAGATGTGCCGATCATGACTTTGGCCGACTAGCCGACTAGTCGGCTACAAAGAAGCCGACTAGTCGGCCAAGCCGATCATGGTTTCGGAAGTTTCCGTAATGCTTTTTTACTGCTGTTTGCGCACATGCCGCCTGCAAACGTGTCGTATCGTGTTTACGTATGTTTACTTCGCATACATTACTTTATTTTGTTTTGATACATATGATGGTTTTCATTAAATATTTCATGTACATGAAATCTCGATTTAATCTATATTGAGTCTCGGGAAAGGACAAGGGATACTTTTTGTCCCGGAAAATGTACGGTTCCCGCACAATAAACTTTTATGATTTTCGCCTAAACTATTCAATCTATTTTGATGAAATGTCTGTCGGGTCAGCTAGTATTATAATATAAAAGAAAGTAGTGTTAGTTACACTACTTATAACTCAAGAACGGATGAACCGATTTGGCTGAAAATTGGTGGGGAGGTAGCTTAGAACCAGGAGACAGACATAGGATACTTTTTATCCTGTTCGACCGCGTTTCCGTGAAGTCAGTATAAAATCTTATATATAAAATTCTCGTGTTACAATTTGTTAGTTACCGTACTCCTGTCTCCTCCGAAACCTTTACCAAATTTTATATGCGTGTTCAGTAGGTCTGAGAATTGGCTACTGGCTACTTTTACTTACTATTGAAAAGTGCATTTTGTTGAATAAATAATTGTAATCTATTACAACTCGAGACTGACGGCGACCATTTATGTTAAAATTATATTAATTACAATAATATTCTTTACTTTACTACGAGTAGCAAGTAATTTCAGAAACACTTCATTTAATTTTAAAATGTGTAACACTGACTGAGTGTGTTATGTACACATTATAAATATTAATCAAGGTTTTCTTTAATGTAAATAATAGTAAAAAAGTAAAAAGCCGACTAGTCGGCGCTTTTTGCCGACTATTCGCCGACTACAAAAGTGGCCGGATAGTCGGCTTTACCGACTAGTCGGCGACTAGTCGGCACATCTCTAGTCATAACGCATCGCTAAGGGCCGGTTTACACGTATTAAGTAGATAAGTAGTTAACTAAATTTTAACTAAATTTTAAGTTACTTATTGCATGTAAACACACAATTTAGTAGCAAGTAGCAAGTTAAAATTTAGTTAAGTACTAAACAAGGAAATTTGAATTTTGTCTATTTTCTGTTAAGTTGGCAGGCGGGGCTTGTCACTTGACACATTTCGGGCAGGCACTTCAAATTAAGTTAAAATTTAGTTACTACTTATGTACTTAATACGTGTAAACCAGCCATAAGCGTCATGGCGCTTGTGATGCGAATTGTCAAATGCATACATTTTTGACATGTAACTTCGCTGGCAACTGGCAAATCCGGGTTAAAGCGTCCTACCTTAAAGATTATAATATTATGTTACCTCTCTTTTGCCTTTGTAACTTAGCCTGTAGCCTAGACCTTACTTTAGATCTGCTCAAAGCCAAAATAAAAAACTTTAGAGGTGTCAAGGGACACCCGGATGATCGAAGCTTTAAATTTTCCGCCAGTTGACGTCATCGCCATATTAGCGCTCTCTTCCCCTACTTCGCAGGTACTAAAAAGGTGTACGTCAAAAAGTGTCATTGCAACTTTTCCCGTCTAGCCCCTTTTCTCAACGCGCGATAAGGAACTTCGTTCCAATAGCTATTTCAACTTCATCTGACTCCGCGTGTATTTCCCAGTGAAAATGCGCAAGCGCACCGCCGGAGCGCTAAAGAATGAGGACTACGAGCTGGAGCGAGAGGGACACATATCGTTCCATAACCCCAACTACACGTGCGCCGCGGGACAAGACGAGCGCAGGCCGCGCTTCCAGGGGATATTCAAATATGACAGGAGCCAGGTAGGACTACTTTCGGCCTTTCTAGTACAACTAGCTTTTGCCCGCGGCTTCGCTCGCAGTATTATTAATACATTCTTTTATACCCTATTTTATCCCTTTAGCGGTGAAATTTATCAAAATCCTTTCTTAGCGGATGCCTACGTCATCAATTTCAGCCCGATCCGTCCAGTGCTTTGGGCTGTGCGTTGATAGATCATTTATGTCAGTCAGTCAGTCAGTCACCTTAAAGATTGAGACGACCTGCAAACGCACGCACCTGCAGCTCTTCCAAAGTTACGAGTAGCCATGGATGACAGTAGTATAGCTATCTATCAGTCGACCCGTTTGCTCGTTTGCCCCTTTGTTTTGTAAAAAAATACAGGGTGTGACGAAACGTTACAGTGTGTGAAAGAAGCAGCGCTGAAAAAGTTTTTGACGTGACGTCTTATAATTCGATATGGGCTGCGCGCACGAAAAAACATGATGCAATATGCGGCGTTACCTCTGAGGCTCTGAGGGGTTCCGTTTAAGGCTATGACGTTGTCACGTTCAACTATCGTCAGTAAACCGACTTTACAGACAACCGAGTTCGAGTCGAGTTCGAGTCGAGTTCGAGTTCGAGTTCGACACAAAACACTACTCTCCAACCGTCTATTTTTTTCTTTTGTATAGGCACTCGCCCCGACGTTATGAACTTGATTAAGTATACAAAAATTTAAAAAGTTACCCTTTCAGTGTTGCTACTTTCACAGTCAACCAAGAATCTAGCATCTAGATTCTAGATTTGAAATTGCTTCTTCCGTTGACTTACTACATGTACCATGGAAGAATACGATTCCTAGGCAGTTGACGGACCCACGTCATGTGGTCGGCTTAAATGTCAATTCAATGTTAGCTGTGATTGGTCGGATGGGTTTGACTTAATGCGACCAAATTACTCAGGTCCGCCATCTGCCTAGGAATCAACTTCTCTGATTGTGCATACTAAATTTTTGCAGGGTCGGGTAACGAACGTGTACATGCAGGAGGGCACCAGCCTGCTGCCCCCACCGCCGCCCCCGCCGCACGGGGTCTCTATATCCGCCCCTGCCCGCCGGACGAACGACGACTTCGAACCTGTGACCCTACACTCGTTCGCCTAAATTCGAACCTACTGGTTAATATTTGTTACGAGACAACTGAGAGCGTAGACGCGACATAGGTCGCCCAGCTAGAGTGGGATATGGTTATTATGTGTTGGCTATATTTTTAATTAGACTATATCAAGGAGCATGTACGTGATATTTAATAATAGTCTGACAGTAATTGCTCAACGCATACCGGTCTTCGCAATAGTTAAGTGACTTTCGTGTGAATCTGAAAAGTAATTGAATCTCAGTATGTTTATGAAAAAATGACGCGCTCTCGCATTTAATAGTTTTTAGTATATTTTGTTGTGTATAGAACCCATTACCTATCGAGTATCGTATGAGAATATAATTATTCAGTAACTCGTAATGATTGCAAGGAGAAATGTAATTTGTGAGTGGTGCAGTTGTGTTATGGCGTAGAATAACTCTAGATACAATTTTCGGTGCGCACAAGTTATACCTAATATTATTGTTGAAATAATTATCGTGTCGATACCATATAATATTTAGCCTTACGTGATGTCTCCAAACAAATATTAATCGTTATTTAGCGCTGGTAGCTAAAGTAGGTCTTCGTTTAGAGTAGAGTGACTAAATGAGACTATAAACCCGGCAGGTCTGAAACGGCCGATTTCGGACTCGTTCAATTCGTAGTATGCAACGTCAGTATAATCTTTTCTGAGATTTAAAATTTGATGTTCCATAAAAAGAATGCGGAAAGCGACCGTTTCGGACCCTGAACCTACGCTTAGCAAACACCGACACGACACCGCGAGTGTCTACAATACGGATATGTCCCGACACTAGACTAAAAGTCTACGAGTACTGAAATCGCACCATCATAATATTAGCTCGCATAGCGAACACCAATATCCCTCCTAAGCGACGAAGACAACACTTAGTCAATTCCAAAAGTTGAAATGTTTGTTTAGATAGATGTCGTAATTTTTAAATTTGTCGGTATCACGAGTGACGATGGTGGACATCACGGTAGGAATGGATCATAAACTCCAACGAAAATCCGCGTCGGTTCCAAAACTAGCCCCGGGAAAAGTTTCCAAAACTTCCGATGAAATTGGCCGGGGCGGTAAAATTTGTGCTAACGGAGTTAGCGTCGAGTCGAAACGCGAATTGAGTTTGTATCGCTTTAAATATCATACATAAATTACAACCGAGAACTCATCGACCGGAACGATCAAATCAGTCAACAGGTAAAGTCATACTATAGATGAAACGTATTTGTACATATTATTATGTATTTTATACATATGTCCCGTATCGGCCCCCCGTGGGCCCGTCAGTGTTACTCGCTTTCGTCGTTACGAGGTGTCTAGGGCGTCCTAGAGTCAGATAATAACTAACACCGTAGGGTTAAGATATATCTTTGTATTATTTTTGTATATGATATATCGCTGGCCCTCTTGGCGCGGCTCACGACCGGAGGGCCCAGCCGTTGTTAGAATATATTATATTCATGGAAATAATTACGCGGTGACTTTTATTTCGTATGGACGGTGTTCCTACCTCTTTACTTCTGTCGATGGAAGATTGTATGATCTAAAGTGTGAACTATTTTTTCTTAGTCTCACCTAGTCGTAAATCACCAGATTGTATGGTGACAATAAAATATCAAGTGTAAATAATTAGTTGTAATCGTGTCATCTGCAATGTAAATATTATTTTCTACTGTTGATCTGTTACTCTAATCGTTTTACAAAAATATACAAAATTATACGAAACGAACGTTGCGAAATTTACTTTTTGTCCGCACAGAAATATAAAAATGTATTTATCCTAAAGTTTTTTTTGTTAGCGACTTGCAAAATCTTTATACTTCTAAAATATATGAAAATTGCGACCATATTCATATCAGTGTCATTCAAAGAAAAGTGTTATAATATATTTTATCGGTCACTTAATTTGAATGTTATCTCAATGTTACGTAATTGTTACTACTTCTAGTAATACGAGTATATCTATGGATTTGTTATTCGTTTGGTCCAAAAATTGTTTTCCTATGAAAGTTAAGACAGGGTGTATATCTAAGGTAGAGTTAGGTCAGGAGTCGACGGAAAATCGCTGGATCTCATGTTATTTTAAAGATATTTTAGTTAGGTAGTAAAATATAGTATTTTTTGTCATCTACTTCGAGAATATTTTTTGTAAGACACATAAATTAGTACTTTCTACGAGTGAATATGAGCATAATATTATTTCATTCGTAAAATAAAAAAATAGAGCCAGGCCTAAGGAACTTACAAAATACATAAATACTCTAAGCGTCATCGCACAATGATTGTTTTCATTCTAACTTATAAAAACTTTAAATATATAATAATATAATATGAAATTATTCCATATTTTATATTTTTTTAGGTTTAAGTATAATAGATTTCATTTACACAATTTAGAATTTTGCCTACAGTCCAAAGCGCAAGGTTAGTCACATACAAATGATAAAATATGAAATTACTTGTCTCGTCGTTTGGACTATAGGCATAATGTTTTATAGTAATTTTCCGCCCCGCTTAAAATCTAGCTGCTCATCTATACAATACATATTATACTCACCTAACAAAATCGTAGGAAAGTGGGACTTTCCGAAAGTCAAAACTGTATATTGAATTTTTTTTTTGTTAAATAATAAGTTTGGGGTGTGATCTGCAATCGATATCGAAGCCAAAAATATAGTTTGTAGAATCATTGTCGTTTGTCTGTATGTATGTCCGGGCTAAACTCAAAAATTACTGCATGGATTTACTTCAAATTTTGCATTCAACATAATAGGCTACATTATAATCACGCTATCACCTTTTGGTGCTGTAGAGCCTTCAGGCAGGCGACGTCCCGGACAGCAGCTAGTATAGAATACAACAAGTATGTATGGTCGGTTCTAGTTTGTCTCGAGAGGATCTCGGAGGTGGAGATGTTATGTTCGCGGTAGTCTACCTCGGTAAACTTATTTTGTGTCGCCTTAAACAAGATTCCATTGCTGGGCGAAGTAAAGAGGGTCGTTTTAGACATTTTACCTAAGACGTTTTATATTAGTTCTAAGGCAGATTTTTACATAGCGGAGGATTTATATTTATTTTCTATACACTAGATGAATTTATTTTAAGTGTAAATAGGACACAATATGTAATATTGGCTTGTTTATTTCGTGGGATGGTTTAGTAGTGTGTAAGATGAGGACGGGTGCTGTGATACCGAGTTTGCTAGGACGGATACTATTCATTTTGCCGAATACGTGGTGCTCAGCGCACTTATATTATTTTATAAGCATTATTATATTTCAGTGCCAAATTGGAAACGTTAGTATTGATTTGATATTTTATTTGATATAATACTAGCGATAAGATAAATATAAACGGTTTTTACATCTTTTTTCCTCCTAAAGGTGTTCTAACTGTTGTCCGTTTTATTATTGTACTGATAACTTAAAATAGAAACTATTTGAATGTATCGGCGTTTTATTTCTTCCTCCCTTAGATAAAAGAAAACCTTTTAAAGTCTCAATAGCTATGTGTATTTTGATATTGATTCATCTTAACTACTGACGACTTACTCGAGTTAATTTTAGCTGGAATCTGGATAACTTCAATAACCTCTTTTTCGAAGTCAGTTAACGAGCTATTTATTCACAGATTAAGGATATATATATTTATTTCTAGGTCCTAAGGGTAACTTTTAATAAAAAAAGTTAATCAGTTGTATATATTATTATATTCAAGAGTTTCGGCGTTATAAGATAGATTACGCAAGACGAAATATACATCCAGTTAACACTTATAACTTTAAATATATAACACTTATACGTACAACGTACTAAAGTATAAAATAAAACATTTCTCTTATAAATTAGGTGCCTATATTCTACATAGGTTAGCCACCGAACAAGTAGAAATTAGGTTATTGGTCTTCTACTTGTTAAAATACCTCTTTCACGCTCTTACACAACCCGTAAAAACGAATTAAATATTCTTGAATGAACTAAGGGACAAAATATAAATTATTCTGCACGCAAGACAAAAAGATAAAGAAAAAACAACAAAATATCTACCTAAGGGTGAAGCCAAACGAGCGTAATTTGTGAGTCATGAGCCGCAGAATTTCTTTTCATACAAATCGCGACTCACAAAATTACGCTCGTGTGAATCAAACAGGACTTTTGTATGAAACTGAATGCAGAATTCTGCCCGGCAGAAATTCTGCGGCTCACGGCTCAAAAATTACGCTCGTTTGGCTTCACCCTAAGTGTCTAAAAATCATGCGCGAGTGAAACATACAAGTAGCGATAGGACAATGGCCGAATTTCTACGCGTTCAGTGACCAGACTATAGCCTATAGTACTATACCGGGGCTACACCAAAGAGAAACGACGTTTTGAAATTGGTCTGGCCCCAGTACTTTATTGAAAAGTACGGATAAAAAGTTCTATATAATATAGAACTACATAATAGCATTGTGCTTTCAGATTGTATAGGTTTTTAGACCTATTGCTTTAATAATTTGCTTTCTATAATTTTGTGCGTATTTCAATTTTAAAATGTATTTTATACTTTCATATTAGTTTTTTAATCTTGCCATGTTTTATTTCATTACGAAGAAAATAAATAATAACTTTTAACATTCCCATATTTTGTTCTTTTTATAATCAATTTTCTCATATTTTTAAAATTCTTTTTCTTATATTATTTCTATGCAGACAGTAATATTATGCCAACATAACTAAGGGAAGATGTTCCCAACCATTTCAATATTTTTGAACCCCTTTGGTTAAAAATTATACTTTCAAAGCTTCCTCTATAGTCTATGTGATACAAAATGTTTGCAATTAAATTGCATTTGTTGATTGTTCTATTCAAAACTAGTACCATTTTTCTACAGCACTTTTGAGTCTGCTATTACTACAATAAGAGTAATCGTAATTTTAGTTACAGAACATTCTACGAGTATGCTAGGCTGATGGCTTTCTTCTTCTTTGGTCTTTCTATTTTTAAGATTTTGTAATAAAATAGTTTCTGTATTATATTACGTAACTTAGTTTACGGTTATGAACATCAAATCAAAGCAAAATATACAAATAAATAAGCATTATTTACATTTAGACATTCAAAAGAAACTTTGAAGTTCTAATTCTTATACAGAACAAAATATCAAAACTTTAACAACATGGCACTTCTTAAAGAATATTAAGGTTTTTTTACACTGGATTAAGAAATGAAACTTTAAAAAAATTCTTATTATATTATCTAACTTAAAATAATAATTAAATTAATAAGTAACACAACGTAACATCACTGGGCTAGTGGCTACAACCAAATAAATTACTGGACAATAATAGAATACATTAGGCCAGAGAAAAAAAAAAATATGTAATATATTAAGTCTTCATACAAGTCTCTTCCTACTGCGGCTTAAATCCACATCTTTACACGACATTTAACTAACATATTTTATTCTAACACATATGTTTCGACTAGATTTTGTCTAGGCCCCGTACGAAAATCGATGTTTAAGAAACATACCAATAGCAGCTTTATCCTGTAGCTAATAAGATACATATTAGACTCCATACAAACTGGGGGCTTTCAACTATTTAAAATTAAAAAGTTTTCACTGGATTATCCATAAGATTTCAAGCCGTACCTATACACATACAATAATATAGTACCTAGAGCAGGTATTCCCAAGCCTTTAAGGACCCAGAAAGATACCTTTCAACGTGGAATGTACCAAGTGAGATACTATAAAAAGAAGTTTGTTAGTTAAAATAACATTACTTTAAGCGTTATCATTAAAAGCCATAAAAATTAGTAAAGATTATTTTTGCGGAACCCCAACTGCAAGCCATGGAATCCTCGGGTTCGCCCACTTTGGGAATCACTGCTCTAGAGTTTGAGAAATTCAGATCGTTAACAACATTCAACTGGAACATAAAAACATAATTTAAAAAACCTAAAAATTATTTGATTTATTTTGAATTTCTTAACTGGAAAATCTTATAAAATGTTTTTTAAAAATATAGAAGTTCATTTTTACAACTTTACGTTTTTATGTTATTGTGTACAGAAATACGTATCGTTTCTATAATATTAAACATTTACGAATAGTTTTTGTCACCAATATTATACAATTCTAATCTTTGTGCAATTGTTTCCAACATTAATAATTTTGTCAAGTCAATTTATACACAACTCACAAGTAAGTAATTTTAATTCAGGTACGAATGAATATATTATTATCGAGGAATGTCAGAGTTTCCTTTAGAGAGCTTTTTGTTGGCACATCAAAAGCAATTGAAGACGAAAGTGAATGAAGTGGATAAGTAACATTTTATGACATTTTTTTATTTCTTTTTTTATGAAAAATGGGGGCAAACGAGCAAACGGGTGACCTGATGGAAGGTCACCCGTTTACTCGTTTGCCCCCTACTTTGCTACGTTTGCAACTACGGCCCATGGACACTCGCAACATCAGAAGAGCTGCAGGTGCGTTGCCGGCCTTTAATAAGGGCAATTATTCATTTTTTCCTTATAATTTAAACAAATCTCGTAAGTTATCTATATATCTACTTTATCATAATATGCCCGATATATTATTTTTTGATTTCAAATCATTTTCCCGGTCCTGAGACCTCCATTTCTGGCAAAAATACGAAAATTTCCAAATAATTAGCCACTTCATTAATTTACGTCTTCAATTATCTGAAAGGTTTGGTAAAATCAATAAATACTTTGGGCATATTACATGCTGCTTGTATGGAGGTAAATAGGCAAAAATATCAACGAGCTACAAAGTTTTGTTGGAGATTGACAAAATTAGAGAAACTTTACATAAGTAGCAGATAATATTCCTAAATTACTATTCTTATTTGATCTTATCAAACCTTACATTAATACAGCAGAATATTCACAACGCAAGATTTTAATAATAATTTATCAATGCAATCCATATCCTATTAAAACAGTAGGCCTACCATGAAACTGTTTTGAGACTCAAACATTCGGACGAGAATGCCGCGTCCTGCTCTAACAACGTCATTTCACGTATGTTAGAGTAGGACGCAGCATTCTCGTCCGATTATTTGAGTCTCAAAACAGTTTCATGGTACAAGGCCAGATTACAGACCTATAGTAATAGTATTTCCCTTTACATAATAAAAATATTTCGCAGCGTATCGAGGTCAAGGTCCGCTGTCTTTATCTGTCATGCTACTTTTCCAATACGTCAGACAGAGACAAGCATAGTATTGTTAGTCACTGTGTAAATATTTTCATTTTTAAGGGGGCTAAAATATAAAATCACGGGGACGAAAAATAAAAAAAAACTACTTAAAATGCAAAACATGGAATGACATCACAACATAAATAGATGCTATAATAGTAACTCAAATTAATACACAGCACAGTAATACATCTTAGATACCGAATAAGTTTATTTATCTCCCTTGCTTATAGAAAGATCCATATGTGCAATGTGCATGCAGTTTGGCTACACAATGTTTTGACGACCTCTTTCATCTGTGGCTCAATGGTTGAGCGTGTGGTAGCTCAAGGCGCGGGTTGCTAGTTCGAATCCCGCCGATGGAACAAAAAGTTTTCAATGTTTCTGGGTCATGGATATGTATTAAATATGTGTACTGTATCAGATAATAAAAATCTTGAATATTTGTATCTGATATTATTATTATTATATTTTATTCAATGGCCTTGCAAACAAAGCCAAAACATTGTATAATTATAAGGTCTATCCCACCAAAAACATTTCATGTAAAATGTTGCCAAGACGACCACATAAGGTTTGCCCTGTGAAAAAGATATCAGATCTGAAGAGTCATGTAGAGCCAAGCTTGTGAAGCCGACTTGGCGGGAACACCACCGTGCCCCCAGATACAGAGTGTGGATCTTTTTATTAATAAGGGTATGTGTATATTGACTACAAATAATGTAGATAATAAGTAACTAT
This sequence comes from Polyommatus icarus, assembly GCA_937595015.1. Lineage (NCBI taxonomy): Eukaryota > Metazoa > Arthropoda > Insecta > Lepidoptera > Lycaenidae > Polyommatus > Polyommatus icarus. The sequence goes on from OW569326.1 coordinate 16,443,799, forward strand.
TTTTAAAACTACAACATTGTTTACTATTGTATTGCATATTTTTGTCATGAATATTGATTTAAAGACTATTACTGTACCTTACAAAAATTAGCTAAGTAGCCTCTAAAGCGAGATCAAAGAAACAAAATCATTGGTGAGTCCCTGTAAGTATATCTATTGTCACATCTAAAGCGTCCACTACACTCGTCCGACCGGCAGAAAGTGAGCTATTTGACATTGAGTATGAGTGAACTGTCCGATTTTTTAGGTTTTTTAACAAAAGTTTGTCTATTCCACAACAGTTTTGACTAGCTAATATTTTCACGTCAATCTAAAGTGCTAGTTAAGAGATAAACTTCAATTAAAAAAACATAGAAACCGAGAAACATCGGCTAAAAAACAGACTATTGTAATAAACAAAGTTGTGACCACTTATTATTTACAATATTGTAGATTTTAAGAATACACTGTTGCATCTGTACACAGGATAGTTATGTATCTTGCGGCAGCAGTTTAACAGGCGAAAATGTTATCTGCTGTCTGCGAAAAATTTGGTGTAGAAAAATTTTGGGTAAACAGCAGATATTGTTCAACATTTTCTGTCGCAAGATAAAAAATCATCCTTAGTTCTGCAGGTCGATCGAGTGTAAGTCGTGCTACAAAAGTTTATTGATAACGTTTCAGTTCAGGAAATACTTCCAACAGGACGATTTCGAAGAGCTCCTGAAAAGAAAAATATATTTTTTATATTTAGTGATAGATATATTAAAATAAATAAAAAAAGACAATATTTTTTTCGTGTAGCAAATAAATAGCTCACTTTCTAACAATATTTAGTTAAGTAAGTATCACAAATAATTCATCTTAATAAATAAAAATATTTTAAATAATAGTTAAGTGCATAATATATTTTATTCCGCAATAATAAACTAATAATATTATAGTTTTTGTAACAGTTACATTACGTTATTTCCTAAATAATATTTAAAACAACACAAAATACCAGTGCATTATAAACTAATTAACAACTAATTAGACGATCATAAAACACATGGCGAAGAGCTTGTAAAATTTTATGTTCGTTTGATCGCGTCGACGCGCGCTATATTTACTAAGACAAAATTAATTGGATTTTGGAAATGACAGGTTTGGCGGAAAGACTAGCGTCGACATTACAACTAATTTTAGATCACATGCAAGCTTACGGAAGAATTTTAGTGGGCAGAGTGTTATAGCGATAGTCGATTCACATTCGAGCGAAATATGTGAACAAAATGCCCATTTTATTCAGTGCAGTCGGTTATAATAAAAATATAGAGTGTAGCTATGCAAATTGTGATGGCAATTTTGTCGAGATAGCTGAAACTTTGGTATCAAAAGTCAGTGGAGATGTTAAAATGACTTACTCACATGGTCGATATCTAATACACTGTGTGTCTCGAAGTAAACATTTATTTGTTTGTATTACGGACAATGTAAGTTTTATTAAGTACTTTATTTTCTAACACTTTCTAATATATTTTTAATAACTTGAATTATACGTACTCGTATGATAAGCATTTTATTTTGTAGATTTATTAAAACAGTTTTAATAATTATGTTCCTATCACTGAAATAAAGAAATTTGGAGACCAAGAAAAAACTTAAAAAACTTTAATCTTCAGTGTTTCTCAAAAGTTTTACCAAACTATATAGTTTTTTCTGCTCTACATAACTTTACGTCCCTACTAAAATTTATGAAAATTATTGCAGACACTGCCTAGAAACATACTAAAATTTGAATATCAACACAAGATCGGATGTACTATTATTGTATACTAAGGGCCGATTTTTCAATCCTCAGATAAACAGACTGATAGTATTTATTCGACAGTTAGCAAGATATTGAATTTTTCAATCGTCAGATAGGACTTAACCGGCGAATAACCCTGTTAACTGAGGAATAAAACTACCCGTCGCGTGAACCACCAAATAACCGCTATTAGACAGATAGTTTACGTTGACACTCCGTTGACATTGGTAACTGCTATTTGGTTTGAGGTTGTAATTTACGTTTATTTAATAACTAAGGATATTTTCGATGAAATTGATGATCTGGCAATTGAAGAAGAGGCCATAATAAACGAATATATTAATCGACTGAATCCTTTGAAAAGAAAAGAAACAATCATCAGATCGAGGCCTGATCATTATAATAATATGTGGGATCCAAAAGACTTTCAGCGCCGATTCAGACTTTAAAAAGTTCTTAATTTAAAATTAAGCACGAAACACAGTCAATGAATAGATAGTATCCTATCAGGTACCTAATACAGTTGGTGCGGTTCAAAACGTCTGTTCGTCACAGCATGTGTCTTTTTATTTTCAATCACAATAGTTGAGCAATAAATGTGCATAGGCGTCCGGGTCCGAAACATACAAATAACCTAAAAACAATGAAACTGAGTCCGTCTTGCTCTAACAATAGAGTATTCAATATATTTGTTTCAACTGTGTAAAGTGCGAGTTGCCAGACTTCAAAAATTCGGTCAGATAGTTATCTATGGAGTAAATGACATTTGAAAAATTGACTATGACTTATTCGACGGTTAAACCACCTAATAACTTTATTCTTCAGTTAACTATCCGACCTTTTATCTCAGGATTGAAAAATCGGCCCTAAGATGAAAAACCTTTAACCTTTCAGACATGTCAACGTTCAAGAGCATTCCTATTTCTGAACGAAATAAAGCGAAAGTATACGAATGGTTTAAATTTCGCCCGCGAACTGGCAAGCGAGATGTACAGATACAACGAGGACTACAGCACTATAGTCATAAGAAAAGGAGAATTAGACGAATTGAACACGATAGGAGTTGCGCCTAGCGGTAAGTTTGTCTTTTTAAATCCATACTAATCATTCTAACGCGAAAGTGTGTCTGTAAGTTTGTCTGTCCGTCCGTCCGTCCGGGGAAACTTTGAGTCCCGGAAATGGACATTGAGAACTTATTACCCCGGAAGATAAACGAATTTTGGACACACACGTGACATGACAGAGAAGAAGGTTAGAAGAGAAGGTATGAAAGCCAGAAAATTTTTTCATAAAAAATCAAGTCATTTACTAAAGATCGAAACAATCCATCGCAAATCCTGAGAGCGTATATTAATACGCCTTCAGGCTGCCCTGAAGGCACTATAATTTTACTAAAAAACAGTAAAAAATCCGCTGTGAAATATCAACTTTTTTAAGATCGGTCAAGCAAGCGATCTCTAAAAAGTTGATATTTCGCAGCGGATTTTTTACAGTTTTTTAGTAAAATTATATTTAAAAAGTGAGTACGGTAATGTCGTTGTAATCTTACAACAAAGTGTTCTGGAAACATGATAGTTTTAGGAAAGATCGTGGTAGGCCCATAAAGTTAATATACCTAGCGGAATAGAGAAACAAAGGCCTGAGCAAGCGAGATGTCACTATCAGTAATACCGCGTGGTAAAAAAGAGACGTGTGATACATGACAGCAGCACTCTTTTTTTGACGTCCAGTCGGCACGTGCCGCACGTTGTCAATTTAATCTCATAGAATTCATGTTCAATCATGCTTGTGTAAGTGTATACGTACATTTAACGGTGTTAGTGGCGGCCGAAAAGGAAGATCTTCCGACCGAGCGAGATAGCATGCTCGGTCAGGCCGAAGCCCACTGACGTCATTTCAGACGTTGTATATATCTTGCCGTTCTCCGAAACTTCGATAGCGCGATGTAGGATTGTTAGGCGAATTGTGGGTACCGCCACATCACTCCCCCCCGAAGACCGGTGGTATTCTTCAATGCGCTTGTGTTGTCAGGTGTGGGCCGAAGCTACGCGTGCAATGACCAGGAGAGGTTCCCGTGCTCTGCTTGCTGACCGGTCGCTGTAGCCTATGGCTGCCCCGTTCAAGCCGGACACGGGTTCGACCGGCGCGGACGCCCAACGCGGCTTATGGTCGAGGCGACCCGGTTATGCTTGATGTCTGCTGACGTGGTGCGGATGGGCGGGGAGTGTTGATGATGATTGATGTCCAGAAGGATGCGTGTTCTTGTCGGTGGTCACCAATTTAACGGTGTTAGTGGCGGCCGAAAAGGAAGATCTTCCGACCGAGCGAGATAGCATGCTCGGTCAGGCCGAAGCCCACTGACGTCATTTCAGACGTTGTATATATCTTGCCGTTCTCCGAAACTTCGATAGCGCGATGTAGGATTGTTAGGCGAATTGTGGGTACCGCCACATACACATATTTTTCACACTGATGAAAACCAATTTTGGTTACGTTTGACAGCTCGAGATTGTTGCTCTATTCCGATAGGTATATTAACTTTGTGGGTAGGCCCCCTGCAAGCGTCATAAACTGTCAACGGCTGCCATCGACTGCCGCCGACACGTGCCGTCGTCTGCCGTCGACTGCCGCCGACACGTGCCGCCGTCACGTGCCGTTCGTCTGTAAGAACCCTAACATTGGATAAATAATCGGCTGTAATAAATAATAATACATATTAATATAGTAATATATAATACAAATAAGTATAGTCTTTAATTCCTTAAGACTAAGGCATAGACTTTAGATTGAAGCCAATGTTAATATTAATTACATTTTCTTTTTGCAGAAGTCATACTCGGAGAAAAAATCTTATACGTCGAATCAAAACATACCTTAGAATACCCGGTAAGTTTTACCACATTTTAATATTATTATTCTGATATCTAGTTTTTGTACTTTTTTAGACTTATAATATGTAATAAAAATACCGTTTTTTTTCAGATAATTTCAAATTCGAGTTCGACGCCGAAAAAAGTAATCATAACTCTAAACAAAATTAATATTAAAATAATAGTTGTATTAACCGTATTAATAATAATCATCTGCATTTTCAAATCACCACTACCTTTGTCAATAGTACTCATAACCATACTGTATTTCATAATTAAATTAGATTTGCTATAGAAATTAATAGATTAGTTATCAACTTATCATAGAAAGTCTGTAAATATTTTTACTAAGGCGCTGACAACTGCCAATGACCTTGATCTCGCATCACTCTCGCACCACTGTCGATTTTCATGCCAGAGAGACAGAGATGTGAAGTGTTCACTCAGTAGCGTGGATACATTTTTCGTTTGTTAGAGGAAAAATAAATATTATGGGAAATCTAGATGTCAGAACCGAAAATTAAATCCGACAATCTTTGGATTTGTGTAAAAGGTATCAAATAAACAAATTTTTAAAGCATAGATTGTATTATTACTTTAGTTAGAACTGTTTAAAGTTCCTGAAATATGTGACTTTGGTGTTTTTTTCATCCAGTAGGAGTACATTATTTATTTAAATTCGACAAGCTTTTCCAAATATAATCAAAAATCGCATATTTTTTTTTTGTGCCAATCAATGAAATACATAGACATACGTCTAAAAAACTGCACAAAGATGTCGAATTGGCAGCTGTCTTCGCCTTAACTGAATAAAAAGTTTATTTTATATGACGTGCGTTATTTAACCCCAGATAGCGTCTGCGAGGCGTACACGAAATCGAAAATCGTTTGTATACATTTTCTAATGATTGAAGCTAGTGCGTCGTGCTCTTACGCCAACTCAGTGGACTCAGCGTTGCGTCGACGCAGCGCTGCCGTTGCATTGTTTTACACACAAATAACCAAGGTGTTCACACGGCGCGCTGCGTCGTCGCAACGCACACATAACGGAGAGCAGCCCCCGAGACGAAACGCTGCGATGATGCAGCGCCCGTGTGGCCGGCTATGCGTCAAGCAGCAGCGCTGCGTCGACGCAACGCTGACGGAACGCGGCGTGTGGACTGGCTTTTACGGCCAAATATTATTTGTATGAAATCATATTATGAGGTAAGCCGCACTGAACGGCAGCCACGCTACGTCACTAACGTCAAACTTACCTCTATAGAATGTGAAATGTCGCGTAGTGTTGCTTGGTGCGGTCTAACCTGTAGGCTGTAGGGGGCCGGTCTGTACTCACATAACACAGCTGCTTGTTGTGCGTGGTGTTCATGAGCGTGGCGTGCAGCTTGTGAGCGCCGCGCGCCGCCGCGTGCGCCCCCACCAGCGACGCCAGCGCCGCCGACACCGCCTCCCGCAGTGCGGTCTAACCTGTAGGTTGTAGGGGGCCGGTCTGTACTCACATAACACAGCTGCTTGTTGTGCGTGGTGTTCATGAGCGTGGCGTGCAGCTTGTGAGCGCCGCGCGCCGCCGCGTGCGCCCCCACCAGCGACGCCAGCGCCGCCGACACCGCCTCCCGCAGTGCGGTCTAACCTGTAGGTTGTAGGGGGCCGGTCTGTACTCACATAACACAGCTGCTTGTTGTGCGTAGTGTTCATGAGCGTGGCGTGCAGCTTGTGAGCACCGCGCGCCGCCGCGTGCGCACCCACCAGCGACGCCAGCGCCGCCGACACCGCCTCCCGCAGCGCCGCTGCAGCCGCCAAACGGCGACGCTCTACGCAAAACATATGCGTCATTTATATTAACTGTTATGGTCGATTAACACAGGTGACTAAAGCCCACGATTTACACCACACGGCGAAAATCGACCGTGTAAATTGCAAGTCGACTACGCCGCATGCGGCTAAAGTCGCAAGCCCCAAAGTCTGTAGTAGTAGTTGTAGAATGTGTAAATGGGGTGGCGATTCGACTTGGACAGGCGATTCGACTGGTGACTTGCCGGGTGACTAAAATCGACCCGTTAGTCACCCGTGTAAATCGACCATTAGGCAGGAAAGTGGGCAGCGCGAGAATGTAATAGTCACTCGCGCTGCCATTCGTTAAGCCGCTGCCGCTCCCCGACGCGGCAAGCCGTAAGTATGTAGGGGGCTGAGTGTAAACGCTCACTCGCGTCGTTACTGTCGCAGAAGTTTTCAGTTCAATATTGCCGGCAATCGATGCCGTTAACAGGGCGTTATACATTAAAGAAGCGACTGTGATCCGAACTTGCATTAGGAAACTAAAGTTATGCATGTTGAAATGAGTTTCATAAAAATAGTTGCAGAAGTTTGAAACTGATTTCATTGTGATAATGTCAGTTTTTATATACCTTTATCATCATCATTTCTGTTATTAGTGTTATCACAGAGCACGCCGCCCGGCCACCACGACTTAAGCACTATACTGGTGTAATAGTGAAGCATCTGCTCCGAGAACAGCCACGATATCGTCTCCTTTATTTGCCTGTGAACATTAATAATTATTAATATAATGATGGTAAAATTGACAATTTATCGTAAATGAAGCACTTGGTGAAATTGACAACTTATCTTATAATACACTTGGTAAAACTGACAATAATTATTATCATAATATCATATGATCGCGACGGAGATCTGATCGCGCAAATGACACAAATGCGGACGCACCGTTTACGCAATTGAAGTCTATCAATTCGGTACGTCGGTACGGTCGCGTTGCGGTCTGAATTGATCTTCGATCAAATATTTAATCAACTTATCTGATAGTACCTATTGATGGTGCGGCCGTACGTGATCTGCACGAAGGTGACTAGCGTCTTCCTCAGCCAGCGGAACACGCCGCGCATGTCGAACACCTAAATAAATAAATTGGCTTTATTTCACAAAATGTTGATATTGCACTACAAAGTCTGACAAAATTTACGATAAGTACCATCGAGGAAATTGAGTCATAGGCAGTTGACAAACCTACGTCATTTGATCAGCTTATGTCAATTGAATGTTAGCTGTTATCGGTCGGATGGGTTTGACGTAACGCGACCAAATTATTTAGGTCCTTCATCTGCCTAGGAATCAACTTCTCTGATAGTACAAAACATTATCAGTAACAATAGGAAATAGGACAATAACAAAAAATAAAAGACACAATGAGAGAACAAACCTCGCTCAGCAGCGCGTACAGCGGCTCCGCTATGCTGTCCCGCTCCTCCAGACCGCTGCCACCTGAGAGGAAACATAATATTGTTAAACTAAATGTTTCACGCGGTTTCACGCGAGAACCGTACATTTGCCCGCAGAAAAGTAACCTATAACCTTCCACATTGTCTATTCTATACTTTTGCCAGTTCGCGCCCTAAAGTGTTATCACTTAGTTTTGTGACAGATTATATTATTTTCTTTTCTTTTTATTTTACAACTGCATTTTTTTTTTGTTAGCATTAAGTTTCTCAAATATATATGTTACGCTCAAAGACCGAAAACGCTCAGTGAGCGAAAAAAGAGCTCACAACGCGTTGTGGTCATAGTAAAACGCGAAATTCGCGTCGTGGCCCTAATGAAAACGGCCACGACGCGTTCTGGCAAACACAAAAAGACCACGAAGCGAAATTCATGTCGTGGCTGATTCGTTTTTCTTGATTGATTTATCGTCCATAGGTATGGAAGATTATATATTTGGATTACCACGTGTATTATGAAATATATTTTCTTTTACTAAATCACTGCATAATGTATTTATCAGTATTATTTATAAAATATGCATAATTCTATACTAATTAGCTAATTACTATCCATACTAAATATATTATTGCTGTCTGTCGACTGTCTGTCTGGCGCAAGTCGCAACGGAGTTGCGGGCATCAACTATTAGTATTATATTTAAATTATATTATTAGCTGAAAATCGTACCCCAGAACAGGTTACACCGATCCCCACTACCTCCTATATAAGCAGAAGCATAACCGGGCAAGGGCCTCTTTGCTGCCCGTTCGTCGACCGGTAAGGTAGTTGTTTTCGGTGTTACGCGTTCTGGAGGTTAGTCTTTTATTGTTATATTTGGTATATTTTGTACCAGTGCGTTACTTTAAAAGTGTTAAAGTGATTATTGTGATATTGTGATTTGTGTGTAATAATTAACGATTGTCTATTGTAACAAATTTGATTAATTAGTAAATTGTTAATTTTAGGTCAATTAAAATTGTTTTTTTATGTTTTATCACTTCTGATTCCTAAAATCAGAAGTGGGATAGAATTTCGTCCACATATTAGCCTTGCCAAAGTAGACAATCGTTGATTTTTACTATGCCACGCGTTTCACGTGAACGGACGGTTAAAACGTCCCGAAATATTAGTCGGTCACGTCGAAGTAGGCTGCGCTCGACTTCAGGCGGTAGCAAAACTCGTACCCCGTCGCGTCATCGTAGTACGAGTAGCCGAGCGCGCTCCCGTCCGTACCGTGATAGATCGCATTCACGTCGCCCGCGCCGCTCGCGTCGTAGGAATCGTTCGGCATCGCGACGAGTTAGATCTTATTCTAGTGATAGTAACCGCTCACGTAAAAGTTCGAGATCTCGTTCAGATCATTCGCGTCGAAATTCAAGTAAATCTCAATTCTACCCTCGAGATAAGTCCGTAAAAAACACTTTAGGATTAATAATGTCTCGACTGAGTGCTATCGAGGAAAATACGATTAATGGTTCGCATGTTCCGTCGTCCGTTCGTGGTAATACACCTCCTTTGAATAGAAATGAAACTTCGATCACGCAAGCTTTTGTAAAAGCGTTAGATACCTACGTAAAACCTAAGTGTTCTAATTATTATGTGTCAAACTTTGATCCGGCTATAAATAACTTTGAAGTGTGGTGTAATGAGGTAGAACGGGCTATAAGGGCGAATCAATGGGATGATTATGAGTGTTTTTCTCGGGTGGCAAATTGCCTAAAAGGGGATGCAAGGACTTGGCTAAACGAATGGGCTACCAATGACCGTTCATGGTCAAATTTCGTTAAAGAATTTAAGTCTTTGTGTCCACAAAAAGTTAATTACGCGCAAATACTTCATGAAGTGTTAAATTCATCGTCCGAAAAGTTTTTATCGTATGCAGAATACGCGCGTCGTTCATTGTTACGGTTACGTACGGTGAAAGGGCTAAGCGATGATCTTATCGTGCAAATAGTGATATATGGTATCAGTGACGTACAAGTTCGTGCGGCAGCTACGAATGCTGGCCTAACCACGGAAAACTTAGTTTCATTTTTAGCTACGTACGTTAAACCTACCCGCAAGTATGACGTAAATAATCGTAACACGGATAAAGCTAAGATATCTCACAATTTCAATACAAATAGAAAACGTAGTTTTGTAAGTAATTCTAGCAGGTTTGAAAATAAGTGCTTTATTTGCGGTGAAGTTGGCCATTTTAAAGATAAGTGTCCAAAAAAGCGTAATGTTACCGAGAACACTGTAAAACCGACTTGTTCTTTTTGCAAAAAACTAGGGCACAAGGAAACTGAGTGTTTTACAAAAGCTAGATCTGAGGCTCAAAACATTAATAACAAAAAGCGTACGGTCAATTTGTGTAACGAACGTTTGTCTATGAACAACAACCATGATATAAGTACAGGCGTAATTCAGGGCATTCCGGTGGACATTTTGATAGACAGCGGTGCCCTCAATGTGTCCTTGATATCCTCTGCAGTAGTGCGCTATTTTTCTGGCCAGCGTAAGCCAATTAACTTCTCCTTGAAGGGAATAGGTGACAAGGAATTTTTAGCTCGAGAATACATCACTTTGACGGTTGAGCTTGATAATATCGCACTCGAGGTAGATTTTGTAATCGTGCCCGCCTCTTATATGAACACTCCGATTATAATAGGGACGGACGTTCTGAACCGTGATGGCGTAACGTTTATTCGTACAAGAGATAAGCAATACCTTACTCGCACACCTAATAGGATATTAGAAGTTAATGTAGTTGATGCTAACGATTCCAGTATAATAAATACGCCTCTCGAAGGCGTGGAGCTTGCCAAACTGATGACTGTCATAAATGAATTTTCTTCCTTTCTAATTTCCGGCACAGCCACTACGACTGTGAAGACAGGCAAAATGCACATCAGCTTGACAAGCGACATACCTGTCGCATACCACCCGTATCGCTTATCATACCCGGAAAAATTGAAGGTGCGCGAGATTTGTCAGGATTTGTTAGATAAGAACATTATTAGGGAGTCTAATTCCGAGTACGCAAGTCCGATCATTTTGGTCAAGAAAAAAGACGGTTCAGACCGAATGTGTGTGGATTTCAGGGCACTGAACCGCATCACTGTTAGGGATAGGTATCCCCTACCCTTGATTGACGACCACATTGATCGGCTTGGGGGCTCGAAATTCTTCTCATCCTTGGATATGGCTTCGGGATTCCACCAGATCCCGATCGAGGAGAGCTCTGTCCACAAAACCGGTTTCGTAACTCCCGAAGCCCATTACGAATACCTAAAAATGCCTTATGGTTTATGTAACTCTCCAACCGTTTATCAACGCATTATCAATAACACTTTGCGTAAGTTTATAGATTCGGGAAATGTTCTCGTATATATTGATGATGTGCTTATTTTAAGCATGTCTATCGAGGAAGGCGTTTCTTTATTACGTAACGTTTTAAAAACTTTAACGGAGGCCGGATTTTCTATTAACATGAAAAAATGTACCTTTCTTACCACTAAAATAGAGTATCTAGGGCGCGTAATTAGTCACGGTCAGGTTAGGCCGAGCTCCGTTAAAATTGAGGCTTTAGTTAGTTCACCTATACCCACTAACGTCAAACAAGTACGCCAATTTTTAGGACTCGCGGGATATTTCCGACGTTATATCGAAGGCTACGCGACAAAAACTGCTTGTATCTCGCGTCTTACAAAGAAAGATGTTAAATTTGAGTGGGGACCCGAACAAAATCAAGTTCGCCAAGAACTTATACAGCATCTAACCAGCGAACCAATACTAGCAATTTTTGACCCGAGCCTTCCCACAGAACTACACACCGATGCTAGTAGTTCAGGGTACGGTGCAGTGCTCATGCAGGTCCATGTGAGTGGTAATAAACGGGTCGTAGCTTACTTTAGTAAAGTAACTCAAGGTGCAGAACCCAAATACCATTCATATGAATTGGAAACACTGGCGGTCGTCAAGGCCTTGCAACATTTTCGCCACTATCTTATTGGCATACATTTTAAAATAATAACTGACTGCAACGCCTTGAAGGCTACCGAGCGTAAAAAGGATCTGCTTCCAAGAGTTGCACGCTGGTGGATTTACATGCAGGATTTTAATTTCGAAATACATTATCGTAAAGGTGTAATGATGAGTCATGCAGACTACTTGAGCAGGAATCCACCAGCGTTGCAAGTCAACAACATAGACCGACCTCTAAATTGGGCTCAAATAGCTCAGTCAGCTGACTCTGAAACACTTGATCTTATACAAAAACTCAGAGACGGCAATTTAGACTCCAATCGATACGTGTGTAAAAACGATATCCTTTATTATCGATATTCACCTGTCGGTGAAGAATCTCGTTTGTTATGTTTTATCCCTAAGGGACATAGATTGAGCTTATTGCGAGTCTTTCATGACGAGCACGAGCACATCGGGGCTGATAAAACTTACGACCTAATTTTAAAACATTTCTGGTTCCCGGGCTTAAAGCAATTTGTTCGAAAATATACTTCACACTGTTTGGTTTGTATTTCAAAGAAACGAGTCCCAAGAGCCCCTTGTCAGCCTATCACATCATGGGAAAAATCTGATGTTCCATTCGAGGTTATTCATGTTGATGTTTTAGGTCCACTACCTGAGTCTAATGGCTATAAGTTTGTACTAGTTTTGGTTGACTCCTTTACAAAATTTTGTTTACTTTATCCCATGTTCAAACAGGACACTAATGAATTAAAACGAGTATTTAATAGTTCCATTTCTTTGTTTGGAGTCCCTAAATTAATAGTTTGCGACCGTGGCCGAATGTTTGAGTCTTCAGCTTTCACAAGTTGGATATCCGATATGGGTAGTGATATTCACTACATAACGCCCGAAATGCATCATTCCAATGGGCAGGCCGAGCGTTATGTAAGAACCGTTCTTAACTTACTTCGTGTCGAAGTAAATTGTAAAACTTTAAATTGGTCTGATACTTTGTGTAAAATACAGTTAGTTTTAAATATTACTAAGCAAAAGACCACACAATATTCTGCTTTGTATTTATTGATCGGTACTAATGCGACCACTCCTGTGATTCGTGCACTGATCCGAGACGTTGCCATCGAGAGCTCCAGTCCCAACCGTGAAGCAATGAGAGAACTTAGCAGGAGTGCAGCCAAGGCATCACTCGATAAGAATCAAGGTGCTCAGGATTCTAGGGTAAATCGTCAGAGACACCCGCCGAGAAAGTTCCAGGTCAACGATCAAGTTTTCGTGGTCAAGTACACCCAATCCACTGGAAAACTCGACCCTGGAATGAGGGGCCCGTACCGCATCATCAAGATCTTACCAAGTGACCGGTATGAGCTGAAGTTACTGAGTGGGGCGAGAGGCAAGACGACTCAAGCCGCAGCTCAATACATGATCCCATGGAAAGGCGAATGGTGTCCCGAGAGTTGTGCTGCATTTTTTGAAAGTGAGTCTGATTTGAAACGTCTAATGTGTTAATTTTTGTTTTTAGTGCATTGGAAACGCGTTTCGACTTCCGGCTACTTGTCACAGTAGACTGAGTCGGGTCTCGACAGACTTGCAGCCGCAGCGCTGGTGGGTGCACACTACAGTTCCGGTAAACGTGTTCCCTGAACGCGTATCAGACACAGGCCTAGCAGCCGCAGCGCTGGTGGGCGCAGTCCCAGTAAACGTGTTCCCTGAACGCGTATCAGACACAGGCCTAGCAGCCGCAGCGCTGGTGGGCGCAGTCCCAGTAAACGTGTTCCCTGAACGCGTATCAGGCGTAGACCTGGCAGCCGCAGCGCTGGTGGGCGTAGCCCAGTAAACATGTTCTCTGAACATATATCAGGCGCAGACCTGGCAGCCGCTGTGCTGGTTTACTTTCACGAGGAAAACTTGTACAAGTTAAAGTGTTTATGATTGGGACACTTCGCATGAGATGTATGCACGTTTGTTGAAAGAGAAGTGTCTTAGCTAATGTTGTGTTAGTTTGATGAACGAGGGCCTTGTAAGAGTGATGAATGGAAGACTAGGCACTGTCGTGCATGTTATGGTTAACTAACATTCGTATGTTTAACATTACAGATAACTGTGACGATGACCCTGAGGATTCCGGTGCATCGACGAGTGCTCTCGCTGACCCTGCTACTCTCCCGAGAGTTGAAGAGTCACATACGGGCGAGCAAGGCGAACAAGATACTCCCATGAGTTCAAGTCCAAGCAGCTCCCCAGAAGATATTGCTGGTGCAGCCGAGGACGGTGCACGATCAGGATAGGCCGTATTAGCTGAAAATCGTACCCCAGAACAGGTTACACCGATCCCCACTACCTCCTATATAAGCAGAAGCATAACCGGGCAAGGGCCTCTTTGCTGCCCGTTCGTCGACCGGTAAGGTAGTTGTTTTCGGTGTTACGCGTTCTGGAGGTTAGTCTTTTATTGTTATATTTGGTATATTTTGTACCAGTGCGTTACTTTAAAAGTGTTAAAGTGATTATTGTGATATTGTGATTTGTGTGTAATAATTAACGATTGTCTATTGTAACAAATTTGATTAATTAGTAAATTGTTAATTTTAGGTCAATTAAAATTGTTTTTTATGTTTTATCACTTCTGATTCCTAAAAATATAAATTAAAATAAAACTATACTTTTATTATTCATTGAGATCAGATTACTTTATATTTAAAAAAAACAACATAATATGAAATAAGTAACAAATTACTGAACACAAAATAGTTAATATTGTTAATAGTTAATATTGTTAATATTTGAGCGAGACAACCCAACACAAGTTACTAACTTAATAGGGATGTCTCATATTATGATATAATGGCTATTTTGAGAAAATAAAGATATTTTATTTATCCATTAATTTGTGATATTAGCGTATTCAAAAACAAACTTTTCGGCTTTATAATATTATACACATAAGCACCCGAGCGCGGCGTCATGAATTTTCCCATACAAAAGAGAAATAAAATTACTCTTTCAGCGCTGCTACTTTCAGTGAACTCCATATAAAGGACACATACACATTACACACCCTAAAGTCATCAATACTTAACAAAACAATACTAAGTGAACAACATCACTTAGTTATGTTACATCCTGTATAAATTACAGATAAGTTTAATAATTATTACCTCTCATAGATGTGTTGATGTGTTTGTTGGGCGCGTCCGGTCCATTGCCGTCTAGATACATAGATATCTCGTCCTCGTCCGCCGATATGTGTGTGAAAGGTTCCTTCTCCTGAGACGACCGAGTCGTGGCCTCGCTACTCGTACTGGAAATTAAGTTTCGGCTCTACAAAATATATCAATAATAACTGGGATTGTGCTATAGAATCTAAACTAATGACTATAATAGGCACACTCTTGTTGAACCTACCTTTTAACGAGTGTGGAAAAGGAGTATGTATTTGTCTTTCTTTAATACGATAGTATAATATAGTAAAAATCATTCTTGGGATGCTATTGTAGGTAATAAAACATACATATCTACACTACTACGTACATTACAGTACTTTTGTGCAGCATATCAACTGAAAGTTAACATAAACGAAACTTTGCACTCAACTGTGCTGTCAAACTGCTATTTGAGTCTGTTTATGTGTTGTTAAACCTTGACGTATATGCTCACGTGTCTAATTGATATGAAGCTAATAATATTTAAAGCCTATTTTTATGATAATGAGAGCGCGTTGTTATATATTCGTAAATTATAAATATGGTATAATAGTAGACTTACGGCCTGTTTCACCGCTTCCTGATAAGTGCCGTATAATCTATCCACAACTTAACTTGACAGAAAAAGTATCGAGAAACTGTCAAATAAGTTATGGATAGCCTATCCAGCACTAATCATGAGAAAGTGATGAAACAGCCCCTAAATTAAATAGTATATTAATATGGCAAAAGCTTCTAGAACCTTTTAAATAGCGTAGAAAAGGAGAACTTGTTCTTCTTGGGCAGATCCCCCTGCTTGAGGTATTCGGAGCTGGGGTTCAGGAACGTGTACACCGCCTCGCACTGGTTCAGCCTTTCATCTTCTAGAACAAACTGCAAACACGTCATATTAGTAGGGGGACGTCTATTAATCACGTGATCTTCTTTTTAGCATTTTTAGGGTTCCGTACCCATAGGGTGAAAACGGGACCCTATTACTGAGACTTAATTCGTTGTCTGTCCGTCTGTCTGTCTCCAGGCTGTATCTCAAGAACCGCTATAGATAGAGTTCTGAAATTTTCACAGATTGTGTATATTGGTTGCCGCTATAACAACAAATACTATAAACAAAATAAAATTAATATTTAAAGTGGGCTCCCGTACAACAAACGTGATTTTTTAGGCTTTTTTTGCTCGATATCAATAATAGCAACAGGTAGGCACTTGATATTTTCACAAAGGCCTTAATTATATGTCTGCTTTAATATTTAAGAATAATAATAAAATAAAAGTTTAAGGGGGGCTCCCATACAAAAAACACAATTTTTGGCCTACTTTTGCTCTATAATGGTACGTATGGAACCCTTCGTGCGCGAGTCCGACTCGCACTTGGCCGATTTATTTTATTTAAACCTCCCCCACCCCCTTGGTGATACGTACTGAAGTTTAAAACTAGCCGCCCCAACTAGATTATTGGACAACCCCTAGAGAATATGCATAGAAAGTAAAAAGTATGATGTTAGACTGAAAAATGTCTCTACGAAACCGATAATTATAGCAGTAGTTGTCTGATTAAGGGCGTTCCGTCCGGAGATTCCGTAATTGACCATATTTAAAACCTTATAAACTCATAATCTGAAAGCTACAGAGTTATAATAAAAATACAGCAATAATCTTCAGTATATCAACTTTCCTTTCGCCGTTTTAAATTTTCTATTTTTGTTTATTATACTCATGATATCGGCTTCCAAAGTAATACCAATTTGTTGAAATTCGAGCATACATTCAGCATCTCCTTAGCATTTACAAATTACTTTTATTTGAAACTCACGGCAATAGATCGACAATATCATAAACTACATATTTGTCGTTTAAATTTTTTTTAGGACAATTTTGAACTAAGATAAGTAAAAATAATAGGGTTTTGGCGCGATCTCGGCAACGCGGCAAATGTATGGCCAAGGTCGTTTGCTCGGGGGACGGCCTTAACAAGTGCCATTTTCCTCGAAACCTGATCTCATTCACCGAAAATTATGATTTTGGTCTCATTCGATTCGGAATACCATCTAGAACATTCTATCAAAATTCCAAGAGGGGCTGAAAAAAAATAGTATTGGTAGTTGGTAGTTGGGATAGTAAACAAAAAAATGACAACTGTGTCAACTGTCAAAGTCCAATGTCTTATGTCAATTGATGCCTGTTTATTTATTACCGCAATGACGTCATGAACTCATGACCATAGAGCAAACATGGCGTCCACTAGCGTAAGCGTTTTTGCAAAATACGCGCGAAATTTGAAATTATGTAAAAATAATATATTTTTTTTTCATACTTAACGTGCGAAAAAAAATTTTATTTTATTTTTTATCGTCATATTATCACTATAGAATTGTTTTTGGATACATTTAAAAAATTCGTGTAATACCCTATTAATCCTTTAGGCCCCGCGCGAGCACCGGTGATCGCGAGAACAAAAGAATACAATGGGAATTCCTAGAACCTCCGATCGAAGTAATAATAAACAATTTTTTATCTACTAAAATATATAAAAAATATCTGATTTCTGCCTGCCTAGCATACGCCAACGAGATATATCTCGTATCTCACTCTCGAGATAATTAAAAACTACTCGTCTCATAATGTCAAAATCTTGACATTATCTCGACAAAACTCTATGAAAATGTGTTATTTCGATAATAGATCTACGCGAGAAAAAATGTTTGTCATGCTAGGGTCAATAGAAGTGAAGATACAAACTATCAAACATCGAGAAACATGTAGAGAGAGATATCTCGTTGGCGTATGCTAGGCAGGCTGTTCAAAAATTAGTGAGACGTTTGCCATTAAAAGCTTTCTATTTATTGCTTACTCACAAAACGAAATTTAGTTTAGACTTTGTACGCAGTGCCTTATGAGACGTCTTGATATAGTCAGCTAGAAAGATTCCTAAATCTTATAGTAGAGATAAACTACGATAACATGGCGCGCCCCTCCAAATTACTGTTTCAATGTGTGTAGTCACATCCTTATGAAAGAGTTTGTATGTAGTAACTAGTAAGTTTTCATCCAATCAACCAGTTGGTACTCGTAATATTTCACTAATGTCACTTATTACCAAGATTTGTTGGTCAACTAATCATAACAAGCCGACCGCGCAAGACAACGCACATCAAACGTTTTGACAACGCACTTCAAACGTTTTGAATTTTGGAGGGGCGCGCCATTTTATCGTAGATTATCTCTAATATGAATTAGGTTTTGAAGTTGGGTCGGCTTCAGCCTCTTTAAATAAACAAAACCCATATTATATCTTACTACTTAACAAAAAAATCTATAAAAATAATATTACCTCTAAATATTTCTGTATTAGCAATTTCGCCTTTTCCAACGAGTTTCGGTCGTTCTTGCCAAACAAAAACTTAAACGAATTCGAGGGTAGCTCAAGATTTTTCAATTCCGAACACATTGGCCTCAACTTTCGATGCAAATCCTGAAACAGAAACATATTGTCACAAAAATATATGTGAAGATTCATATGGAATTAAATATTTACATACATGTGAAATACAAGTGAAGATTCATATGGAATTAAATATTTACATACCAAATGAAATTATAGAAATTAACGATTTAAATAAATTTAAGAAGAAATTAAAATCATTCCTAATCGAGAAAAGTTTTTACACAGTTAAAGAATATTTAAATGAAAAAGTTTGATAACTAATAAAAACTTTCAATCATAATGAATAAATTATTGTCCTTTAATGTTCACTTCCATTAATAATGTATATTTGTGTGTTAATATCAATGTTACATATTTGTTTATAATCAATGTACATAATAACTATTATATTTAAATATTTTGGCTGTTACTTAGAGTTTAGAGGATCCTTCATTTTATTGTAATATTTGCATGCCATTAAAACGGCAAAACATGTACTGTTTTTACGTAAAATTGTAACATCTTTTTATCATGTTTTTGTGCAAATAAAGATATTGAATTGAAATTGAATTGAATGTAATTAAACAAAGTGATAATACTTTAGTGTGAAAAAAATTGTATGGGCACATTCATGGCGCTGGAACGCCCATACAAATCACAATAAAAATTCTTTGAACACTGTTACTTGCACTGTGAACACGCATGTACTTACACACCCTAAAATATTGTCACTTTGTTTATATTACGCTTGTTTATATTATGAACAATTACTTTATAATATTTATTTTTAATGATAAAACTTATTCGGTTCAGAGTGTCGATGAACTCGCAGGTTGTGCCGCATCATCAATTTATTAATTATTATCAGAATAAAGCAGATCATTAATAAGCATCAAGAGCGTATCATTTGACTCCACTATCAGCATCAGCATCAACACTATCATCCAGCATCCAACATCTATCATCTGGCAGGCACAACCCCTACATATGGATTGTAAAACACTGTAACGAATTGTCGCCAGCAGTCAAGAAGAGAGCGTTATTCCCTCTGTGCTTTCCATCGTGTGACCTGTTTGCTCGTTGCCCTCTTATTTGATAAAAAAATAAAGTTATTACTTACTAGATGACGCCCGCAACTCCGTTGCGCCAAAATTCGTTTATCGCGCGGGAACCGTACATTTTCCGGGATAAAAAGTATCCTATGTCCTTACTTGGGACTCAAAGTATCTGCATGCCAAATTTCAGCAAAATCGGTTCAGCGGTTCGAGCGTGAAGAGGTAACAGACAGACAGACAGACTTTCGCATTTATAATATTAGTATGGATTCTGTCTATCCCTGGACACATGGGTCCAGCATACCTGGAACTCGTTCAGCGTGCGCAGCAGCACCCAGCCGGTGGTGATCTGCTCCGGTCGGTCGTCGCTGCAGCTCTCGTCCTCGGCCATGTGCACCACTATCACGAACTGAGGCGGCTTTGACTCGTCTATCATCTGGTAACAAGAATTACGCAGGAGAGATTATTATAGTGTTCAAGTGTGAGTTCAGAAAATCATGTAATCACTAATCAGACTGCATAGTAGGGAATCGAACCCACAACATCCGTGACAAAGACACGCTGTAAACCAATAGACGAATAAAAGGAGTTGTATCGATAAAAGCACATTATATTTGGATGCAATCCATACTTCCATACTAATATTATCCATACTAATATTATAAATGCGAAAGTGTGTCTGTCTGTCAGTCTGTCTGTTACCTCTTCACGCTCGAACCGCTGAACCGATTATGCTGAAATTTGGCATGGAGATACTTTGAGTCCCGAGAAAGGACATAGGATAGTTTTTATCCCGGAAAAAATGTACGGTTCCCGCGCGATAAACGATTTTTGGCGCAATGGAGTTGCGGGCGTCATCTAGTATGATATAAACCATGATGTCGAATACGCATATAAACCATGATATCACTGTCGTATATGCATCACTGTGTAGTGTGTAATACTTGCGTGCGTGAGTGCGTGTTAGCGTACGTACGTACAAATATGTACTTGCGTGTGCGTACCTCAGCATAGTGAACGGTCGCGCGCCAGCGGATGTCGGTGCGCGCCAGGTGCGCCTCCAGCCGCAGCTGTTCACCCGCCAGCCGCTCAGAGCATGTTAGTGCGTACGTGCGTATAATCGCGTGCGTATACCTCAGCAGAGTGGACGGTCGCGCGCCAGCGGCCCAGGTGGTCGGCCCAGGTGTCGGTGCGCGCCAGGTGCGCTTCCAGCCACAGCTGTTCGCCCGCCAGCCGCTCAGAGCATGTTAGTGCGTACGTGCGTGTAATCGCGTGCGTATACCTCAGCAGAGTGGACGGTCGCGCGCCAGCGGCCCAGGTGGTCGGCCCAGGTGTCGGTGCGCGCCAGGTGCGCTTCCAGCCACAGCTGTTCGCCCGCCAGCCGCTCAGAGCATGTTAGTGCGTACGTGCGTATAATCGCGTGCGTATACCTCAGCAGAGTGAACGGTCGCGCGCCAGCGGCCCAGGTGGTTGGCCCAGGTGTCGGTGCGCACCAGGTGCGCTTCCAGCCGCAGCTGTTCGCCCGCCAGCCGCTCAGAACATGTTAGTGCGTACATGCGTATAATCGCGTGCGTATAACTCAACAGAGTGGACGGTCGCGCGCCAGCGGCCCAGGTGGTCGGCCCAGGTGTCGGTGCGCGCCAGGTGCGCTTCCAGCCGCAGCTGTTCGCCCGCCAGCCGCTCAGAGCATGTTAGTGCGTACATGCGTATAATCGCGTGCGTATACCTCAGCAGAGTGGACGGTCGCGCGCCAGCGGCCCAGGTGGTCGGCCCAGGTGTCGGTGCGCGCCAGGTGCGCTTCCAGCCGCAGCTGTTCGCCCGCCAGCCGCTCAGAGAATGTTAGTGCGTACATGCGTATAATCGCGTGCGTATACCTCAGCAGAGTGGACGGTCGCGCGCCAGCGGCCCAGGTGGTCAGCCCAGGTGTCGGTGCGCGCCAGGTGCGCCTCTAGCCGCAGCTGTTCCCCCGCCAGCCGCTCCACCTCGCCCGCCAGCAGGGCCAGCGCCGGCGACTCCGGCTTCAACGACGCCCGCAGAGCCGCTAGAGCCTGAAAAGTATAGTCATTGAGAATTGATATTAAAAATAGCACAAAAAGCATTCACTCTCTGTAAAACAAAGGTACAAATCCTTTTGAAAATGTTTAGCACTTTAGCCTTTGTCTTACTGATGGTAGAAAATGATTATCGACTTAGTATTAAAAAGCACGGTTGTTCCATTTTCTATATTATGTATAGCAGGTAGAGGGCGCTTTATACTTCATTGCATCAAAACTATCAAAAACTGGAATGTCATTAACTACACTTGACATTCTTTTAGTTTCAGTTTTCCTCAACATGTTACTATTACAACCACAGAGAATTACAACGTATTATATCATTTACTAGATTCGGCGGATGGAATTCTGGCAACTTCTGGAAATTTCTGACAATCACCTGGGTCTTGTTGTTGTGTCGCTCCTGCAGTTGATCCAGCTTTCGTCGTGCGTACGTGGAGTGCTCGGCCAGGTGCAGGGTGCCCGCACTCTCCGCTGATGAGACAGACTCGTTGGACAGTTGACGGTCCTCTATAGGTGAGCGTTCCGAACATAGCTCTGAAAACAAAGTCTTATCTAGTCATGACGCCGCGAATTCTTGCGCGCTAAAAATGCTGAATGAAGAACCAAAGTAACTATATGTCCGTGCAAAATTTCATTAAACTTTGTCCAGTAATTTCGGAGCCTATTTGATGCAAACAAAACTCTGTATCACCCTTAGCTTTAAGAAGGCTAGATTGCTTCATTGTCCATGTAAGACCTTTATCGTGTATGTGTATATATGCAAAATTGCTTTTCACAAAATGAATGGTTTACCAAAACGTATTCACCGAAAACTGCTTCAAGATTATGTTACAATATGTAAGTACTAAGTATAGTATTTACCTTTATTTGCTTCCTCAGTGGCTAGTTCTGCTATCAACGCCTTGTACTGATCACTAAGTAGGAAAGAGGAGTAATATTTCTCCTGTATAGTATCGACAACTGTCTCTTGTACTTCATAAAAAACTTCTGGTCCTTTGTCACCGAGTAGGAAAGACTCCATTCGCTTTCTTGTTTCCTTAAAAAAATTGGAATTTAAAGTTAGCCAATGCAATAGTTATACTTAGTATATTGTTGTTAAAATATGTCATGGCGAAATATAGGTAGTGCATAATAATATATTTTCGCTTCCTCATTTCCTTAAGAAATTAAAAGTTAGTCAATGCAATAGTGCGAAATTAAGGTACCTATATTGCGTTTTAAATATGTCATGGCGAACATTATATTTTGTAATCGATCCTAGAATATAATAATATTATGATAGTGCGTCAAAGCTACCATATATCATATCATAGACCTACAAGAATATTATGGTGCGTGGACACGTCGGCAACGCGCAACGGCCGAAAAATTCGGATTGTATTTTCTAACAACCTTAATTAATTACATATTGTTATTAAATGCTTAAAAAGGATAATACTATTTTCACCCCTAACTACTAATACAGTAGAGCCTCGTTAATCCGGAGAGGCAAAAAGAAGACCCTTTCCGAATCATCGAGGTGTCCGGATTATAGTATGCAATATATTTTAATGTTAATAAAATACATGTTTAACCCTAGTTAGTAACCAATTTTTAAATTATAGCATAAATACAAAATATAAATGTTCATAATAATTACAACCATGTAAGAAATCAGTAAGTTAAAATAAAACATTAGTTAATTATTTTTGAAAAGTCTGATTACTGCAAACTTAACTTAAAAAGTATTCTTAACTCACTCTTCTGTTTATGATTTTCGCACTTTATTTTAAAAGCTCGGCATGTATGTTGACGGAGACACATAACTTCAGTCTTCAGCCCATTTTAAAGCAATGTTTTTAAACATTGCTTTAAAATGGGCTTTAGCTCCGACCTGCCGGATTACAGCGATCACCGAACAAGCGAGAGTCCGGATTACCGAGGCCCTACTGTATAAGAATATTAAACACATAGATCATCCAAAACTTACTTTATCAACTTTGATCTCAGCGCTGGGGCATCTGATGTATGTGTAGAATATTTCAGCGCCAAGCTGGTGCCAACTGCTTCGAGGACTGTGGCGTAACTCCTCGACCGCCGTCCAGAATCCCACCAGACCTTGAGAGCAGAGGGTTTCTAGAAACATCGACAGGTACCGCCGGCCGGTGACACTCCCCATCACTTTGTGCAGCGGTATTGTCTGTAATAATAAGTAAAGTATTTGAATTATACACACTACTTTCGCTGATCGCACATTTGTCAGCATTGTACGCACCGTACGCCGCGTCGAACGCACCGCATATGCGAGCCAGTCCACACGGCGCGTTGCGTCAGCGTTGTGTCGACGCAGCACTTCCGTTGCGTTGTTTTACATACAAATAACTGCTGCGTGGTCGCAACGCACACATGACGGACAGCAGCCCCCTAGACGAAGCAGGAGGGGGTGCTGACGTCACACTCCTTCGTAATAACGCTGCGATGACGCAGCGCACGTGTGGCCAGCTATGCGTCAAACGGCAGCGCTGCGTCGACGCATCGCTGACGCAACGCGCCGTGTGGACTGGCTCTTACACGAAATGCAGCGCGTACGGCGAGGACGTATGTGCGAGGTTCATTTCAGGAGGAGGATCATTTCATACAAATAATTCTAAAATGCGGCGCGTTGCAATAAATGTGCGATGGTCTTTTAGAATCGCTCAATAAAATGGAAGAAGGTGGCACGCGTAACTTTTAACCAATAGAGAAATAAGAGAGCACAGAGAATTTCGAAAATACTCATACACACGAAAACTAATATCCTGTGAGCTGGCATATCAATGTTAATGAGAGAAAGAGACAACAAATCTATACAGATTTGTAGGTTGCCTAAATTTCTAGGATTTCATCATTATATACGAGTATGTATAGTGTATGGGTAAGGCCGAGATTTTTTACACTTTTCGAAAGTAAAAAGTGTCCCAATTTTTGTCTGCATATTATAAAAAAACTAACCAGTAATTTTTAATTCAATAACTTTTATTGTATTTTGTAGGGATCTAAATCATACAATTTCATATCAAAGTTGAAATACTCTTTATGGTTTAATACCTACAGTGAGTTAAATTCGTCTGTTACCCCAAATATTGCAAAAAACTCGCTGTCTTTTTCATGTACCTATCCATATACTTGGAACTAAAATTTTGTATTTTTTTCCATTGAAAGACAAATTCTCAAGAACTGACTTAAATACTCTGATACTTAGCGATTTAATCGTAGTGGTTGATCTTTTTAAATTAGCAGATTTCATGACTTTATCGAAATTTAAATGTTGGTCCCTGTATTTTCGCTTCTATGTTACTTTTTTGTATGTTACCGTAATTTCACCTCTTAACAATGTTAATCTTTTGTGGCACTATTTTGTATTGACACTGGCAACACTAAGTATCTATGCGAATAATAAAATTTAAAAAAGACGCTTGTTTGTTGTCTGTAGAGTCGAGCAAAAGTGCACGCATGTGTTTGGTCGGAGATTTTTTAAAATGAATTTAGACGATTTCAAAGGTAAATAACAGTTTTTATTACACCCGTTTTGAATAGAAATATGAATAAGCGGAGAAGCAATTCGTGGCGTGTTTTTGGTCCAAATTGAGCTCAAATTATCGATTAATGGTCAATTATAGCCTAAAAAATCTCGCTTCTACGTTACTTCTATGTTACCGGTAACGTTCATTTGTTGTTGGCGGGACGCTGTCCCTTACACCCCGTATAAGGCATAAAGTTTTACATAAAATGTGCACTATACAATCGGCCTTACATACTTTACTCGTTACTTTTACGTTACTGTAACATAGAAGTTTCTATGTTACTAAGTGTAAAAATTCTCGGCCAGCCAGCCATTCTTTATAACATCTACCTTATTCTCAGACTCCACAGCAGGGAAGGCTCCATCCCATCCCAATTTCTTCAAAGCAGATTCACATTCCGTTTTAGCAATAGTTAACTGATCAATGTATCTCTTTAACTTCTTTGCATCGGCCAACTGTTGTCTGCTGATGTTGTGTTGAGTCTTCTCTGCCATATCGACATCTATACCTTTAGCTCTCTTTATATTCTGTAGTGTTGTCGCTTGCATTATTTGTGTAACAATGTCGTATCTAAAACAAAGTGTACAATCAAAATCATGGTCCAGAAGGCCAATTCCAGTTAAGTACTAATAATTGAGAGTATGCCTATTTAAGTCTACAAGGTGTCGCATTTACACATGCGTTATATCGTGTATGAGTGAATGAGACAGCGCAACGAATAAAACAGGAATGTTTGACAAATACATACATAGTTTTAAGAATTGTTTATGAATTAAAACTTCAGATTTATTGAATAAAAATTGAAAATTTTTAAGTGTAAGCAATTTTTAAATTAATATAATCTGAGTAACAAGTGGCATTTTCCTCGAAACCTGATCTCATGCACCGAAAATTATGATTTTGGTCTCATTCGATTCGGAATACCATCTAGAACATTCTATCAAAATTCCAAGAGGGGCTGAAAAAAATTGCAAAAGTTATTAACAATAAAGTGAACAAAAAAGAAGGGTTTGGTTTTTTTTTAATATTTCACAAAATATTTGAGGTAGTCAAAATATGAAAATAGATACTTAAAGAGCAGGAAATTTCCTAAAACAAATCCTAACTTTTGGAACTTTACCAACAATCCTTATAACTTTAACTGAGCGGCGAAAGTAACGGTAAAAACGCATAGTTCGCATTTCGCGTGATTTGCCGCAATCTGCCACGTGAACTAAAAACATATTTTAACTGATTAAATATTAATATTAAGGAATAATTATTATTTTTAACAAAAAATTAAAACCGACTTCCAAGGTAAAAACAATAATAACATTACTATGAACTAAAAAGTATTAAATAATTTTTACTATCTAATAGTGCCTTTTTCCGAATTCGGCTAAACCTCAACTATTTCTGTACTCAATCTTCATTATTTTGAAGTCCCCGTTGGAAAAATTGAAAAATTTTGATTTTTTACTTTTTCATGAACAATCAAAGGTATTCAAGAATTTTTCATGTAAATAAAGTAATTAGGGGATTTTCATTAATAAAAATATTATTTATAAATATAAAAATATATATAAGTTATAAATAAAAATATAAATATTATTATCTGGCTTCTAAAAATAACAAAACAGAATAGGAACAATTATTGGACATATAAATACCGTAATGGCTTTATTTACATGAATAATTTTTTAAAGCCTTTTAATGTTAATAAAAAAGTTAAAACTCAAAATTCTTCAATTTTTTTTGACGGTGATCTCTTCTAAGCCCTTTGAAGATTAGCTCAAAAGAATAAAAAAAATCTAGATTTCTTGTTTTGAAAAAAATCTGCGTTTTTATGTTAACATGAAAATAGTGACTATTAACAAATTAAGAAAAGCATAACAATTAAACAAATGGTGATAATTTATTTTTGTTGACGGATTCTTGTTTATTGATATGTCTACTTAGTACCAATTTTTTTTTAATTCCTTAATATTAATATTTAATCAGTTAAAATATGTTTTAAGTTCACGTGGCAGATTGCGGCAAAACACACGAAACACGCGAACTATGCGTTTTACCGTTACCTTCGCCGCTCAATTAAAGTTATAAGGATTGTTGATAAAGTTCCAAAAGTTAGGATTTATTCAGGAAATTTCCTGCTCTTTAAGGATCTATTTTCAAATTCTGACTATCTCAAATAGTTTGTGAAATATTAAAAAAAACCGAACCCTTCTTTTTTTGTTTACTTTATTGCTAATAACTTTTGCAATTTTTTTCAGCCCCTCTTGGAATTTTGATAGAATGTTCTAGATGGTATTCCGAATCGAATGAGACCAAAATCATAATTTTCGGTGCATGAGATCAGGTTTCGAGGAAAATGGCACTTGTTACTCAGACTATATAAACTATCTAATATAAGTATTTATAGTTGCGTGTGTACGGTAAATTATACGGCTATTAATGAACCAAAGATTTGGTAGAATTGGTCCTTATGGTCCAAGGATGGATTTAAGATGTGGAGCCACCGCGATTTTTGATGTTAGTTTTTTTTAATTTTAGCAGCTTCTGCTCTGGAGGAAAATAGAGTCTCAATCTGTATAGAGGCATTAATTATGGTACTATTCCAAGTTCGGTATCATATTCGGATGACTTACGAATGCTAAATTTATTTTAGGACTCATATTTGCACGATAAAGATGTTAAGCAACGTAAAAAGAAGAAGAAGAAGAAGCATTATTTGAACGCGCTAATCTTAGTATGAGTCAGTAATTACTGGTCCGATTTGAAAAATTCTTTCAGTATTAGATAGCCCATTTATTGAGGAAGGCTATAGGCAAATTTTTATTACGCTAAGACTAATATAAGCGAAAAAATAGAGGAAAATGTGAAAAAAATGAAGGAAATTATTTGAAAGGGCTTATTTCACGATTTTTTCAGCAATTTTTCTGTTATTTGGCACAGATTAAAAGTAGAAACGTGAAGAATCATAGGCTATTTATTGTGGACTAATTTGTCTGTGAAATATCTAATTTACGCGGGCGAAGCAGCACGGAACGTCTAGTAATATTATAAAGCTGAAGAGTTTGTTTGTTTGAACGCGCTAATCTCAGGAGCTACTCCTCCGATTTAAAAGAATCTTTCAGTGTTTGATAGCCTATTTATCGAGGAAGGCTATAGCCTATATTTATCACGTTAAGACCAATAGGAGCAAAGATACAGAGGAATAATATGTGAAAATAATACTGAAGTTTGTTTGTTTGAACGCGATAATCTCAAGAACTACTTGTCCGATTTGAAAAAATCTTTCAGTATTTGATAGCCTATTTATCGAGGAAGGCTATAAGCTATATTTTATCACGCTAAGACCAATAAGAACAAAGATACAGAGAAAAATGTAAAAAAATGGGGAAATTGTTTGAAAGGGCTAATATCTCACAGACTACTGGAGCAATTTTTATGTTATTTGACACGAATTTATAGTAAACTACGTGAGATATGGGTTATTAATTATTTGTGAAAAATATACGGTTTCCATGAAATTTCAGATTTACGCGGACGAAGCCGCGCGGTACGCCTAGTAATATTAATATGTTTATTGCTCCATTCATCACCATGTCTTTGGCATGCAGAATAATGTGGCTATCAGCCTCCTCATATTAATTAAGCCCTGTCAACAGCGTTTTCGTTGGTTGAAAATCATAATAAATATTCTAAATTTTTTATTTTATTTTATTTTTACTACACTACCTGCATGAAATATTCAGGTGGCTCCACATCGTTAACCCATCTTATTGATATAAAGATCAATCCTACCAAAGGAAATCTTTGGTTCAGCAAAAGCCGTATTCCTCGTTTTTTTGTCTTGTACGCACACAACTATTAACAACAGTTAACATAAACATGGAATTAACACAAACAAACATTGCTATTGTAGAACTTGCTAGACAACTAGTAACTACATTGAGCAATTTTCCACTATTCCAAGCCCCAATAGTTAAGAGTTACGCACGAGTTACCTTAAGCGTTTAAGCGTGTCCATATTCTCGCAATTATTAATAAGTTTAATGTAATCCTCAAAAGTTTTAGCATATTCATGTGTCCTTACATGCATTGCATCTACCTCCTTCTGTGCTTCAAGATACTGTAATATCTTCTGGTTTATATAGTCTGGATCAGTCACCAAATCTACTGCAGGCTGTAAAACTAAAGTTAAAAAAATATTTAAGATGTTTTTTGATACAGAAAAAAACTTGAGAATAACACTACAACAACCAGCTACTACACCTTGGCATGTATAATGTATATTATGTTACCGTTATAATGCAGAATACTTTAACATGCACATTACCTTGGTAATGTGCAGATTCCTTGATACCATCTGTGACAGTGCGAAATTTAAATAAAAAAGCTTATATTTGCACTTTACCTAGTTAGTTTGCATAATGCTCTACAACTAAATAATAGGTTTTATGCAAACCAGAACCTGTTTTGAGTAATTTAATGAGAATAGAATAAACTTTGAGCACTTTAACTGACTCACTGAGATAATCTGCAGAAAACCTTGTTAAATAAATAAAATAAAAAATAAAATGTCTTTATTTCAGGCATAATAATTGTACCCATACAGATTATATAAAATATTATGTAAAATTAAAATTAAAATAAAATAATGTTGACACTGTAAAGAGGTGTCCAGTCATAAAATCACTTCTTGTGCTGGTTCATGTGAACAGAGATCCACCGCACATTAATCTGTTATGTACCATCGAGGAAGTTGATTCCTATGCAGTTGAGAGACCAACGTCATTTGGTCGATTATGTCAATTCAATATTAATTGTGATCTGTCGGCTGAGTTTGACGTAATGCGACCAAACTACGTAGATCTCCCATTTGCATAGGAATCAACTTCCCCCAAGTGTACATTAACGGTAACATATACAAACAAACACCTAAGCTGGTTGTCATATTCAGGACATACAATTTACAATGTCCTAGCTACATTTTTATGGCAGTATTTAGAGCCATATTATTTGAGCAGTCTAGTGTATGAGAGTTACCATTCTATTCTGTATTGTAGCATTGTTAACATTCAACATTAAAGGTAAAGCTGAAGCTTTTTAGAGTTAATATTATTTATTTAATTCATTACTATCTTGATTGTGGGAACAGCAGACACAATAGATATTCAATTGTTATAGGTGCCGCTTGGGAGTTGATGGGGTAATGATTTTAATTTTTCTTTCAAACAATAAATGACATGTTTATTTGTTACTTACTCTTGCATGCTAAAATTTCTCTAATCAGATGTGAGACAGGTGGCAGAGAATAACATCGAGGCATCAGGAATGTAATGAGTAGCTCACTGATTTGCCGTAAATAATGCAGTTCCGCTTCAGGAGACATCAGGTGCGGGGCCAGCGCAAATACTGGAGGCTGATTCAACTCCAATCTAAAAGTACAAGAAATTGATTTTCTAAAAATGATTATTAATAGAAAATTAATCCTTCGGTCGCCGATTCTTGGAAATCTTTTGTTATTGCGGCCCACTTGGGTCTTACGGGGATTGATAGGTTAAAATTGTTTTTTTATGAGTAAAGAAGCACATAATTATATGCAATATTATTTATAATTAGAAATATTAAGAGATACTCACGCACAACTTTTAGCAATCCTTATCCTTTCAAAATGTTGTGTTATTTTCAGTACCATATCATTTGCTAACAGTTTTTCTGCATCCACTCTCAGTAATCTTTCATAAAAATTTTGTACTGCACCCCATATGTGCTCTTTGAACTTTTCTATCACGGGCTCCGGCTTGTGCGAGAGCTCCTTAAGCCAGCGAGCCAAAAAATCTCTTAGAAAATAGTCTATTAAAAGTTGCAACTGGCTATCAACTGTTCTGCCGAATACGACAGGTAAGTGTGGCTTTTTAGCCATGAAAGCACAGTTGTTTTGATCCTCCTGGAAATCAATTTTATAACTGGAGTAACCGTTGATGAATATGAAGTATATAAACATTAAATAATTTATATAGCCAACCTTGATCTCCGCTTCTAACTCTCGAGCTTGTCTTTCTATTCTGTCCAATAGAAATAGTGCTGTTTGGTGAGGAGACGACAATGCAATGTGGCCCAAAGTAGAAAAGGAGAAAATCGCTACCATAACACTTATGCCAATGAGTATAAAATAAATAAGACTCCATAATGAGGGACACCACCATAAAAAAGATATACAAAAAGGAGCAATAAAAGAAACAAACCATCTAAACATTTTAATAATGTTCAGAGATTCTTCTAAGTATACGAAGACATAATGACTGTTTTTAGAAATATTTTAGATTTTATAAATTTTACATCAGAATTATAGAAATATTTATCAATAAATTATTCAGCATTTATTTAATTTATAAAGATTTATAAAACATTCGATCGCTGTATCGAAAATTGATTATTTGACACTTGTTTCATGTTTGACACTCTGGTTGACACTTGTCACTTGACAGAAATATGACTTGTGATTTTTAAATTTGCCATTAGGTTCTAAGTTTATATCGTCAAGTCCTTTATTTCGACTATATGTAATAAATAATAATATAATACTACTTATTAGTCTTGAAGACGTTACTAACATAGAATTTCATTGCTTGAAGACGTCTTGAATGATGAATCTTGATTTACTGAAATTTCTACAATAATTTACTGAGAGTTTTATGTAGGTACCTGCCAAGTGCCAAGTGCCAACTGCCTGCATCTTAAAAAAAATAATTTCATTGGTTTCATTTGTCAAAGAAGAAACTACAAAAGACATGGCTGTATGGGCTTTATTCCCTTTGCCTGTCCTGAATGGGACGAATCAAACCAAAAAAAAATGTCAAAGAAGAAGTAAAAGATGCCTACTGTCAAACCTGTTGTAAAAGATACCAAACTGTTTTTGCCTTTTGCCTTTTGGTGAAAATGTTTTGTTTTTGAAAACTTTTGTTAGCTTTTGTGTTTGTTCACTTGGATCAAAATATGTGAAATTAAAACGTAGTGATTATATTCTCTTTGTGTGAAATGTCTAATTTAGATGGAAAATATGTAATAGTTGGTGGTGGAATTGCTGGAGTAACTTGTGTGGAAACTCTAGCCATATTACACCCTGAAGAAAAACTTATTTTAGTAACTGCCTCTTCATTAGTGAAAAATGTAAGCAATGTTAGTTTTTATGCAAAAACAATAGTAAAATTTGATGTGCAGGACACAGAAGCTAATTCTTTACTTAAAATCCACCCAAATTTGACCATAGTTTATGACTCACTAAAATATTTGAATACAAAAGAGAAAATTGCTATAACACATGAAGATAAGATAATTAAATATGAGGTTATTTGCATTTGCACTGGGGGAATACCGAAACTAATTGCAGATTCAAAGAATTCAAGTAGAATTTTGGGAATTAGAGACACTGATTCTGTTAAAGACTTTGAAAGTAAATTGAAGAATGGTCGCAAAATGTTAATTGTTGGTAATGGAGGCATAGCTTCAGAAATAGTGCACGCAACGAGAGGCATCCAAAAGGTGTGGGTCATAAGAGATGACTACATTTCAGCTACATTTGTAGATCCTGGTGCTGCACAATTTCTGCAAAACAGTTTTAAGAACAACAACTCTGATGCCAAAAAGTCCAACACAGTGGTGAGAAGGCATGTATTTACTGAAGAGGATTCAGTAGTGTCCCTGAATAAAAATTTAAAATCTGCAGCATTAGGTCCTGACTGGTACAGAAAGCTAGAAAATGTTAAAAACGATCATGGTGAGCAGGAGCTAGAGATAATATATAAAGTAGAGGTACAATCTGTAACTGAGACTCCCAACAGTGAATTTGCTTTAAGTGTACTGCTTACTAATGGCAGACATGTACATTGTGACTTTGTTATTTCTGCCACTGGAGTTGAACCTGCTGTAAATTTTTCCTGGTATCAGGAGCCAGAAAAGGCCAAAGATGGGGGACTAGCAGTCAATGAATTTCAGCAGACTTCACTTGACAGCGTATATGCAGCAGGTGATGTTGCCACTGCAAGTTGGGAACACGCTCCTCACTGGTTTCAGCTCCGACTATGGACTCAGGCCCGCCAGATGGCCGGCATGGCAGCCAAAGCCATGCATGCTAAAGTAACCAATGAAGAAGTATTACAAGACTTTTGTTTTGAGCTATTCACACATTGTACAAACCTATTTGGATACAGAGTAGTGTTGTTAGGAAAATATAATGGCCAAGGATTAGGTAATGATTATGAAATACTCTTACGCACAACACCTAATATGGAATATATAAAGTTTGTTTTGAAGGATGGAAGACTTCAAGGAGCTATTTTAATAGGAGAAACAGATTTGGAGGAGATGTGTGAAAATCTTATTCTGGATCAAATAGATTTGACACCATTTGGTGATGACATTCTTAATCCAGACATAGATATTGATGATTACTTTGACTGAGTGAGAATGTTTTGTCATATTTACATTACATTACATGTTTTTTATTGTTCATAGTTTTGCTTGTTCAGAATTAGATGAATAAAATTATTTAATAATTACAATAATTTAATTCTTTATAACCCAAGAGCCAGCAAGTCTAGCAACAGCAGGAAGATTACATTCCTACTGCAGTTATCACTTAGCCCTGGGGGCCTAGACAAGATCCGTTTTCTGTAAGTGTTAACGCCTACGGAAAAATCTAATTGTATGGAGTTGACATTTGCTAACTTG
Organism: Polyommatus icarus; assembly: GCA_937595015.1. Taxonomy (NCBI): domain Eukaryota; kingdom Metazoa; phylum Arthropoda; class Insecta; order Lepidoptera; family Lycaenidae; genus Polyommatus; species Polyommatus icarus. The sequence continues at coordinate 16,477,678 of OW569326.1, forward strand.
ATGTCACGTGATTGCTGATTAAATGGTAGACAAAGTCATAATTCCGAAAGGAACGTAGAAGTGAGCGTGACACGCAAACACTGACATCCAGTATACAAGTACGCTGGACTGATGATACCCAGATATATTTTATGCCTATTTGAAGCGGAATCAGCTCCCCCAATATTCGGGAAGAGAACTAAATCTGACGTAATTTTCAAATGGCCGCTCAATCGCTATTGGTTGTAGAAACCACATATAATAGTATATCTCCGTGGTAGAAACTAGTATTAGTTCCAAGTACTCCCACTACTGCTATCAGCGCCAATATGGCGACTTTCAAACATCATTTTTACGTCAAATTTAGTTCTCTTCCCGAATATTGGGGGAGCTAATTCCGCTTCAAATAGGCACAAGAAATAGCTGTCATTTGAAAGGGTATCATTAGTCCAGCGTACTTGTATGGAGGTCAGTGCACGCAAACGACAAAAACGGTAGACAAATGCCACTTTTGACAAACGCCAATGATATTTTGTCGTTTCCGCAAACTGATAAATTAGCGGGAGATCGGACCCAGACGCTAACGCTAGAAACGAGTAAACAGTGATATTTTTTTTGTGTCATAATGTGAGGTTATTATGGGCAGCTCCAATGATATTATATAAAAAAAGTTGAATATCATTGGGGCAGCTCATAACAAAACAACATTGCAAAGACGTCAAACAAGAATCAATCGTCGTAAAATGGTGCAAATTATGAAGATGGAGGACTTGGAATTTGTTCATCGTTTTAGGTTAAATAAACAAAGTTTTTGGCGTCTTTGTGATCATCTTCGGCGATTAAACTCATTGAAAGGTACACGGGAAATTAGTTTAGAAATCAATGTAAGTTTTGTAACTACTTCTAACCTTACATAAAACTATAAAGTTAGTCTGTCAAGAAAGTGAAAAAATTAAAAAGTGGCAACATCGCAGTGTCATCCCATTCAAATCAATCTTAGAAAAAAGGGATGGCATGACAATGTTGCCACTTTTTAATTTCTTCACATCCTTATCGGACTATACGTGTAATTTCTCAATGAAAACATTTTTCAGGTTTTGTGTACTTTTAGCTTTTTGGCTACGGGTTCATATCAACGCATTCGAACGAAGTCTAGATTCCATAGCCCAGTTGTTTACTAACTTTTTTGTAATAAAACACTTCAATTATTATTACTTTCAAGTTTCAATACAACACTTCTTCTTCTTCTTTTTTATTAACCCATTCCATGCGGCAATAAAAACTACACTTATTACCCAGGTGCGGGGACGATTTTCGTCGTGACGCCGATGGGCGTCTTCCGCACCTCAAAGGGTAACAATAAGACGCCGATCGGCGTTTTCAGCACACTAATAAGAAATTAATCATTATTACGTTAAATTCATTGGAAAATCTTCAATTACGTCAAACGTGTGGTGTGTTCAAGAGCGTATTTGGCGTAAAAATTAATCTTACGGCATAAATTATTATTTGTGTGCAGTTATTGGCCTTCAATTGTTATATGGTGAAAATTGGTTGAATATGGCGAGAAATGGTAAGTAAATTGTATTAATTAAATAAATTATGCCCCCTTTCGACTAACATCTCATATATTTTAGTTTTTAGTGATAATAATAGCAAAATTATCAGTATAAATTAATAACAAATTAATAACAGGGGTGGCAAACCTTTTCGTAATTTCCGTAAGCGTATTATGCATATTTTCAAGAATATTTTTAATAAGTAACCTGAAAATAAACTATGATAACATTATGATATTTTTTTTGGAGATTTGAGATAGTAGGGAATATATATGCATATTTTTTTGTTTCTATCTTTTATAAACATATCGTATAACATCATCATATTAATTAATTTAGAGATAATTTTATTATTTACTTACCTACATATATAATTTCGCGCGCGGAACTCTTTAAATAGGAATGGGGCCACATATTTGAAATATTTTGGTCCATCGTGCCTCTATTTCTTGACCTCTGTGTGTATTATGATAGCTAGTTTGAAGACTACGAGGGCATAATATGACTGTAATATGCACTATCAACGAAAAATTGCCAAAATATGCACTAACGCCTAAAAAGTGTCATTATATGCATCTGCATATTATGCAAATGCATATAATCAGATGTCTAATAATAACTTTTTTTTAATGAAAAAAGTGGGCAAACGAGCAAACGGGTCACCTGATGGAAAGCAACTTCCGTTGCCCATGGACACTCGCAGCATCAGAAGAGATGCAGGTGCGTTGCCGGCCTTTTACGAGGGTATGGGGTAATAGGGTAGGGGAGGGTAGAGAAGAGAATAGGGGAGGGTAGGGAAGGAAATAGGGGAGGGTAGGGAAGGAAATAAGGGAGGGTAGGGAAGGGAAAAGGGTAGGGGATTGGGCTTCCGGTAAACTCACTCACTCGGCGAAACACAGCGCAAGCGCTGTTTCACGCCGGTTTTCTGTGAGCCCGTGGTATTTCTCCGGTCGAGCCGGCCCATTCGTGCCGAAGCATGGCTCTCCCACGGTAGAAAATTTTTATATACTTACCCAGTGGCGGGGCAAGACCTAAATTTGATGTGGGCAAGATTATATCTTGCGAGGCCCCCTAAAATATATTTTGCGAGGCCCCTGATGGATGACGCAAGAGGACTGATTTGTTGAGAGAAATAATTTTTGATACTTTTATTTATGAATATTTGGGTATCCAAACTCATAAATTCTTAAAAAAACCTCTCGGTCCTAGGGGCGCGAGGCCCCTTAGAGCGCGAGGCCGTGGGCGATCGCCCACGTCGCCTACGTCTTGCGCCGCCTCTGTACTTACCCCAAAATCAATTAAATAATTTTATTTATTTAATTGATTTTGGGGTAATTTGAATAACATGGCAACACAAGCCCGGGCACCACATACATAAAACCTGCTTCACGCGCGTTGTTTGAAGCAATCTGAATTAGAATGTAGATAATAATATTATTATAGATGTTTATGGTATTACAGTTGGCTGAAAAGTTGAAGAAAAATTTATTAAAACCAAAGGTTGTCAATAGCTGGAAAACGCCTTTAGGCGTCTTCCGCATCTAAAAAGGAATTGGCCATTTTGCAGAAAGTTGAATTTATTGAAACGGCGTGCATTACGTTATTGTATTTTCAAAATTTGAGCATATATTGCACGTATAAACTTTTATCATTTGTTTTAGCCAAAATATAAGCTACTAAAAAAAGACGCCGATGGGCGTATGCCGCATCTGAATGTGACGTCCAAAGACGCCGATGGGCGTCCGCCGCAGCGAATGGGTTAATGGCTCCTTTGTGAGTCGCCCATAAAGTTAATATACCTAGCGGAATAGAGAAACAAAGGCCTGAGCAAGCGAGATGCCACTATCAGTAACACCGCGTGGTAAAAAGAGACGTGTGATTACATGACAGCAGCACTCTTTTTTTGACGTCCAGTCGGCACGTGCCGCACGTTGTCAATATAATCTCATAGAATTCATGTTCAATCATGCTTGTGTAAGTGTATACGTACACATATTTTTCACACAGATGAAAACCAATTTTGGTTACGTTTGACAGCTCGAGATTGTTGCTCTATTCCGATAGGTATATTAACTTTATGGAGTCGCCAGTATCAGAGTGTTTTGGCGGAGACTCTGCTTTATGAAATGGCTTTATGAAGGAACAAGGTTACGGTATGTTGAGACGCGTACGGTGTCTGTTGAACAATCTAAAACAAACATAAACACAAACATTTAGGGTTAGTCCTATACACCATACAATTTAATTCTGTTATTATAAATATATGTACATAAAGTTTCAACAAAGGGAGTATTTACAAAGGACAGAATGGAAATAAAATTGATAGGACGAGAAATAGTACTGGGAAGGAATTCATATAAGGAAGGTTGGAATCTTGGGCAAGAGAAAAAAATGTGGTCTAGAGTGCCCTCGTCTAGGCCGCATTCACACAAGGAGCTGTCTCTGACCCTAATATTTGCTAAGAAAACAGGTGTGCAGCAATGTCCCAGCCTCATTCGACAAATTGTTGAACACACTGTTTTGCTTGCCTTTTTGAATTTAAAAAACCATGGCCTTACTGGAATAAAATTTTGAATATTAAAATAGTGTTTTCCTTTATTTTCACTAGTTCTGACCCATATATTGTGCCAGCTATTGTACATGTGGTTTTTGGCTAGCGGAACCAAATCCTGACAAAAGACCATATATTGACTTGACACTCCTGTACTTATAGCGTCTTTAGCATAAGAATCTACAGCCTCATTGCCAGTAATACCGCTATGTCCCGGTATCCAAGCTAAAACTACTTGTAAGTCTTGTGTGTGACACCTGAAGAGAAGCTGTCTTATTTTCAAGACCAGTGGGAATTTGCATCTGGAGCGAAACTGACTTTTGTATAGGTACCTATTATTCTAAGCACGCGTTTGCGTTTGACGGTGACAGATGTCAGATACTGACTCTGTGACACTTGCTACATAGGGTTCCCAAACTGTGCGCCGCGGAAAGGCAGGAGGGGCGCCGTGGCCCGTGAGTCGATCCTCCGTCATTACTCATTATCCATAACCGCAATAATTATAAAATAAAATTAATTATATATTTTGTTTATTATTTATTTACTTCATCATCATCATCATCATATCAGCCTATATTCGTCCACTGCTGGACATATTATTACCTAAATATAATCATAAAAGGTGTATATTTTAGAACTATGGGAGGAAAGGCTGCAAGAGCCTCAAGTCAGCGTAAATCTGGTGCAGGCCATTCGACCAGTGCTGAAAGTGCTGAAACAGTGGTTGACAAGGAGGACCGGCGCGCTCTCCTTCCAAGTTTCAACTCACACAGGTGCTGACCGGGCATGGCTGCTTCGGTCGGTACCTGTTCGAGAAACCACGCGATGTCACCACTGCGACTGTGACAGGGACACGGCCGAACATACCATCACGGCGTGTCCCTCTTGGATAGTACAACGTGCGGCACTCAGTGCTGCCATCGGACCGGACCTTTCGCTGCCGGCACTGTTTCGTGCAATGTTGAGCGGCGAATAAGAGTGGAAAGCGGTAGAGGATTTCACTCACAATGTCATCGCCGCAAAAGATCAGGCCGAGCACATAAGAGAGAGGGAGGCGCTCAACCCTCGTTGCAGAAGTAGGCCAAGGCGAAGACGGGTCAACCCAAATGACCACAGCTTCCCACCTTAGCCAGGGAGCTCGGGGCAGCGCGCGGCGGTATGGGGATGCCGCCGCCCATTGCACAGAGTCCCCGAGAGGGTCGCGATGCGCTGCGTATTCTTCGCGCATCGCGACACCAAAGTGTCAGGCCTACACAAGCCCTGGAAGGGCCTCTGTTTGGCAACGGTGCCTGTATGGGCTCGAGGAGGGCCTGCTGGTGACAAGCAGGCACACGCACGCAGAGCCGCGGAAAGAAAGCTCGCGCGTTCTCGCAATCCTGCGTGCGACGAGTGGAAGAGTATAGACGGGTTTTAGTGGGTAGGGCTGCGCTCAATTCACCATCTTAAAGCCGGCTGTACACTCTCGCCGAGACACAGCGAGGCGGCCCGAGTGCGAGAGTGTAAATGGGTGCGCTCGCCTCGTCTCGCCTGTCTCGGACCCTCTCGGTCCGTTGTCGGTATTTTGCGCCCGAGACAAAGGGTCTCGCGAGGAAAACGAGCGCACTACTGTACACTCTCGCGTCTTTCAGTACTAGTCCCGCCATTGGACAGTGTAGAACAGAAAAATAACAATAATAAACGACATTATCAGTCATTATCTGTGAGAAATAAAATTAATTATGATTATAAATCTTTGGATTACAATGATATCTTTTGATGCATGGTGAATGGTGAATGGTCGTTTTCGTCCATCTTGTCTGAGTTCTTAACTGCGATTGAACTAAGCGAGAATGTACATGATCGCACTCGGGCAAGGGGCTCTCGCACGAGACTCTCGCCCGAGAGCTCTCGGCGAGAGTGTACAGCGGTCATTACGACCGCAGCGAGTCCTACATACCCGGGGAAGTTGTCCCCAAACCCTCCGGCATGCGCAACAGCAATCCCCGTCTTAAAAAAAAAAAGGGCGCCGTGACAAAATATTGACTTGTAAGTGCGCCGCAGGCTGAAAAAGATTGGGAGCCCCTGACTTAGCCCAAAGAAAGTAAGACAAAATATAATATGCACTAATAAGCCATAGTGATTATATTCTCTTTCAGTGAACTTTATTGTAATAAGTTTTAAAGTCCATCGAAGGTTAGGTCTACCTTTAGAAGTGAAAACCACAGATTACTAGTATATAAAATTATGTTGAAAACTCGACCGAAACACTGCACCGTAGTTGTTGGTCATTCTTACCTCGATAATATTATTTCTGCTTTACTAAAATGACGAAAGTCTGGTTGTCGCTGGCTCTTGGATTATAACTTTTTCCTTTAATTATGGATAATTTAATAGAAGCAAATGTTTCTGTTTTCTATTTAACAATAAACTTGTTGTGTATAACAGGCAATGAGAATGTGGGTTTATTTGGGACAATTAGAATTAGGTTCTTATAATGATCATCTTTGCCTGGATAGTTGCTGCTGCAAAATAAAAATAAATATCTTGTCAATGGTGTTATTTTGACAGACGTCACAATTTTGACATCAAATATCAATCATAAATCAATGACAAGGGAGGCCATTTTCAAAAGAAGAAGACTGACATAATATTTTGTGAAATGTGAAGTCTGGTATTATCTGACCACCGTGTAATTAGTAAATTGTGATTGTTTTCTTCCTATCTGCAGTTTTATAAACCTTTTTTTGTTTTATTTGTACGTTTTAATGCAACACAGACCAACTTTTTATGTTGCAAAGCATTCAAATTATCTGTAGTTTCATTTTACAATTCCATGCTTTTCTAATCACGGCAGATCAAGTTACTATAAATTTCTTTGTTTAGTCGTTCTATTTATTAAGTTATAGTCAATCGTCGCAATTACTCACAATGCCGATCCTCTTCAGTGTTGTTTCACGCGGGACAGTGGTTTTAGCTAAATATGCCACTTGTGCTGGCAACTTTACAGAAGTTACAGAACAAATCTTATCCAAGATTCCACCCCACGACGACAAACTTACCTACTCCCATGGAAACTACCTTTTCCATTACATCGCTGAAAATAAGTTGGTGTTCTTTTGTATCACTGATGATGTAAGTATAATTATTGTTTCAAATTTTATTAAAATCTACTTTTCATCTATATTTTTTCTTGAACAATGTTTCTTTACAACTTCTAGAAATTTCAAAGATCACGAGCATTCCTCTTTCTCAATGAGATCAAACGGAGATTCATATCCTCTTTTGGAGACACTGCTCAGACCGCCATACCTTATGCCATGAACAGTGAATTTGCCAGAGTACTGGCAACAGAAATGAAACACTACAGTGAGTCCAAGGACTTGGAAACAATATCGAGAGTCCATGGAGAATTGGATGAACTCAAGAATATTATGGTAAAAAATGTTGGTAAGTGATAAAGTTATTGCTTAAAATTATTACAAAAATACTTTTAAAAGATTTAAGTACTTATACTTAATATTAAATAAACTAAAAAAGTTTTATTTGTTGAAATAAGTATATTTAATGACATTTCACCAATATAAGGGCTCCATTCCACCGCGGCGCACGGAGAGACTATGCACATGCGTCAAGCTTCGCCTTGTTATATTATGTTATTTGGCACACATGAAGAATAGACCACATGAAAGGACATACTTAGGTTTCTTTTTTTGCGGAAAAATTTACAGTTTCCGTGATATTCCTAAATTACGCGGGCGAAGCTGTGCGGAACATCTAGTTATGAATAATTCTATTATTATATTTGTCACCTAATTAGTTTAATATGTTTAGAAAACTAATGATTTTATGTAATGATGATTGATAATAATATTAATTACCTGTTTATATTCAATTAGTGAGAGCAAACAAAATGTTAACTCTTATCAACAAATCAACAATACATAGTAACTTTTGGGCCATTCCGCTACAGAGAAAATTAACGAGAATTTCTAAAATGTGTTATTAGTTACATTTTTCAATTGGAATATACGTAAGAAGATGTGTATTTACTAACAAAATAACTTTTATTGGTAAAAAATGGAATTCGAATAATTTAGAGCGTTTCTAAGCAATATCATCTAAGGGACGCGATGTTTTTTCCCATATTTTTAAATTAAAATAGCATATATTTTAAATTAATGTTTAGTTGTAGTATAGTTGCACAGTAATACGTCAAAATCTTTTGGATAAATTACATTATTCAATTGTTTTTAGTGATTTAGACGATTAATTTTGTCAGGCCAATAAACAACTGAAAATTAAAAAAAAAAACTACAATTTGGTACAGGTTTATTACAAACTTACTAGTATAATTATATATTCCATATTTAAAATTTTAAAATTTGTTAGAGAATTACGATTTAATTGACCTTTAACAGATTTGAGAATTTTGATGTTGCGCCCACGATTGTAAAAATGGTTAATAATTTCTAGTACTTATTACTATATTTACTTTTATTTAGTAACATAGTTTCTTTGTTTTATGCTATTTTTAAATATAGGCAAGGAATTTTGTAAAAGTTTCGCATTAGCCAGTATTCACATATGAACTCATCACAGTTCTTAATGGAGGGTCAAATTGGTTGCACCCGCAATGGCACTTTGGCTTGTTTTGTGGCCCTTCATACATTTGATGAAGGTTTTCATTTATACATCATTGTTAAACTAGTCAAAATGTATCCGTTCAAGGGATATTTTATTAATAAATATGCTTCATTTTGCCTGTAGCAAGCTTTAAGAGGCCGGGTACCCTTGGAATTTCTCATACAAACGTAATACGAAAATCATTTTCACATACGAAAATATTTAACATGTTTGAGTTATTTTTCAGTTTAGAATAGTAATTACCTAGGTTCCTACACAAAAATTTACTTCAAAATATTTAAACACAAAAAAAAAAATTTGTTTAAAATTTTTTTTTAGTAAATTTACTACTAAATATTGAAACACTAAAAAATAGAGTAAAACACTAAAAAATATATAAATAAACAGTAAATTTACTACTAAATATTTAAACTCTAAAAAATATTTTTTAGTATTTAAATATTTAGTAGTAAATTCAATATTTATTTATATATTTTTTAGTGTTTTACTCTATTTTTTAACCGACTTCCAAAAAACGAGGAGGTTATATGTTCGGCTGTGGATATTTTTTTTTTTTTTTTTTTTTTTTTTTTTTTTTTTGTATGTTCAACGATTACTCCGCCGTTTGTGAACCGATTTTCGAAATTTTTGCTTTGTTGTATTTGGTTTTACTCCAATTTGGTACCATGTTCACAAAGTGGTGACCTGATGATGGGATCCAGGAGTAATCGAGGGAACTCCTCGAAATTTATATGGAAACATATGGTGATTTTGGTTTTATGTGAAGTGTACTAAGAATATGCTACCAAAAAGTCAAATATTGGGTCAAGGTATACCATGGTTTCGAAGATGCTGAGAGAACTCCTGACTCCTTATAGATACACGTTTGGGAGTTTCGGCGTTGTTTTAAGAACAGAAAGCATATGCTACTATGCAACTCATATTCATCATCATAATCATCATCATCATCATCGTCTTCATCATTACCACGTCGTGTTAAGGTCACCAATGTCTCATGGCACAGAATAGATAATAGTTCAAGGCATAGGTGTGGATATACTAATAATAATAATAATTTTATACTGTATAACAACACTTTGTTTAAATATAGACGGCGGTCAGCACCGCGGAGGCGACGGTATCGCGGCGCCGCCGCGCGGCGAGTGGCGGAAGATCGAATATACTTTACTACTTTATATACAGATCGAATACTTTACTAACTACTTTATAAAATTTTAATAGACAAAATATAGAATTAAAATAAAGTTATTTTAAAAAGAGCATTTAAACAAAACAAAGTCAATAAGTGTCTTTTTAATTAGTTATACTTATTAATCGATAGATGGCGCACTAAGTATCGATTTGAATGGATTTGAAATTGAATTCTTGATTACAAGAACAGCTGTCAATAATTATGATAATATTATATTACTAGCTGTCCCGGCAAACGTTGTTTTGCCAAATAAATAATTTTTGGTATTAGATGAGTAGCTACGCTACATCCAATGCAAGTTTATACAGTTTTTTATCTGATAGATCCTTCGATCGTGGAAAAACGAGACACAATAGCCTTTCTATTGTTATCGCAATCGCCGGTGACCGCTTGGGGTTTGAAGTATTAAAATTGTTAAATTACTTAGCACAATATGTTCACTTCACTGATAATATATTATTTTGTGAGTGTGAACTGTGACTCTTAACAAATTGTAATAAGATACGTAAAATATACGCGAAGGTTTACCTACCAGTGTAACTAAAAAGAGTGAAATTATTATTATTTTTAACAAAAAATTAAAACCGACTTCCAAGGTAAAAAGAATATTAACATTAATATGAACTAAAAAGTATTAAATAATTTTTACTATCTAATAGTGCCTTTTTCCGAATTCGGCTAAACCTCAACTATTTCTGTACTCAATCTTCATAATTTTGAAGTCGGTGCCAGTTCCAAAAGTTTCAAATATTCTGTCAGAGGACTGAAGATTCAGCTATCTGGTACCGACTTCAAAATAATGAAGATTGAGTACAGAAATAGTTGAGGTTTAGCCGAATTCGGAAAAAGGCACTATTAGATAGTAAAAATTATTTAATACTTTTTAGTTCATATTAATGTTAATATTCTTTTTACCTTGGAAGTCGGTTTTAATTTTTTGTTAAAAATAATAATTAGTGTTTCAATATTTAGTAGTAAATTTACTAAAAAAAAATTTAACACAAAAATTTTTTTTTTTTTGTTTAAATACTTTGAAGTAAATTTTTGTGTAGGAACCTAGGTAATTACTATTCTAAACTGAAAAATAACTCAAACATGTTAAATATTTTCGTATGTGAAAATGATTTTGGTATTACGTTTGTATGAGAAATTCCAAGGGTACCCGGCCCCTTAAGTGTGTCAAACTGTTACACCTTGCTAATGGAATCGCCCTTTTATTAAGTTCTGTGAACGATTTTAATGATGAAAATAAATTTAATACTTAGAAATTTAATTTTAAAGCTATACATTTAACTGTAAAGATAAAAATCTTTAAAAAAATCTACTTTTGAAATTATGATATAATTTCAAACTGCAAACTCTCAAAATAAGAATTTGGATCTAATAATATGTAAATAGAGGAAATATATATATTATTATTTATGAATGACAAACAGAACATTCATACATTTTTTAGGTTAAACTTGTTTTGAATCAAGTTGTTAAGTAACTTACATACTAGTATTTTTAGCATAGATTAGCATAAATATATTTTATTTTTGCTCAACATTCCAATAATTATTTTCACACAGTAGGGTGTAGGCAATATACTATACTAATTTTCCTTGATTACAATAGTTTTTCAACTCAGAGGAGAGCCTGTTTGTTAGTTTTGACATTTAAACCACTGAACCAACATTGATGAAACCGGTATGAAGATTCAGTTTTAGGACATACAGAAAATGTACACCTTAGATCAGCTATCCTCGACCCGATGCCCACAGGCTGCATGCGGTCCGCCTCGCGCCGCCGCGGCGCCGCCGGGGCTTTATATCGATGGCCCCAACGAATAAATGTGCAATCGAAAAAAGACAACTTTTCAGGAAGACAAAAAAACGTTTGGAACCACATAACTTTGACTACATAATAAATAGACAAATATAATGTATAATCAAATAAAAGATAAAAAAAATATCTTTCAGCTCATATATTTATATACATAATAATATATAAACGGTTTATTACATATTTAAGAAAAACCATATAAAATTATTATTCTAGTGAATAATATGTGACTTGTTAACACTATTGTATCAATGCACGCTTATTCGTGTCATAAATGAAGTTTTAACAAGTGCAGTGAAATGTTGCACGGTTATTCCACGCATATTTTTTCCTCCTGGGCCATGCTCTGGTTATTTACACGCTTATTCTTGTATATTTTGTTGCTTTTACATGTTAGTAAAGATAAAAGCCCGTATATTAGTGTTAAGAAGTTGATTCAATATTTATGTAATACGACCTTATTGTTATTGGTGTATGTTGTAAAATGTAAATCTATACTAATATTAAAAAGTAGAAGAGTTTGTTTGTTTGTACGCGCCAATCTCAGGTTATACTGGTCCGATTTGAGAATTTATTTCGTTGTTAAATGGTTCATTTATCGAGGAAGGCTTTAAACTATAAATTATCACTCTAAGATGGATAGAAGCGAAGAAACATAGGAGAATGTAGAAAAAACCAGGAAAATTATTTAAAGGCGTTTATCTCGCGAACTACTGGATGAATTTTTAAGTTATTTGGCACAGATGTAGAGTAGAGCATGATGTGAAAGAACATAGGCTAGTTTTTGCGGGAAAATGTACAGTTTCGGTAAAATTTCTCATTTATGCAGGCGAGGCCGCGTGGGACGTCTAGTTAGCTAATATATTCTTGTTGACGGTTCAGTAAAAAATGTTGTTGACCTATTGTTGTTATTGATAAATGTTGACCTACCTCGCGCACATACATATAAAATGGAGTACAACCTTGCCTATAGATCCTTCAAGACAGATATCAATCGGGCAAAGAAACAGCACGTCAATAGTACTGGTGAGAGAGTCGAGTGCCTTCCTTTGGGAACCCGTGAATTCTCGTCTCTGGCCTAAGCTATTGAAGGGTATTTTTGAAAGCCATCCTACCATCCCTGCAAGTAGGAAATGGATCGTTGGCCCACAACGCAAAATACAAAGAAAATCTTCTGGGTAAGCTCCTTGCGTCAAACTCGACCCTTGATGACCTTGGAATAAAAACAGCCGACCATACCACGATGCAGGGGCATCATGTCGGATATTAGGCTACATCAGCGCTCAGTGTGAATAGCCCTGCGTGCCCCTGATATCCAAAAGTCGAGTGGGCTTGACGGAATCCCTCCCTCTCGGAAGACGGAAAAAGTGTGCTCCAGAGTTGGCTCTGGTCTTAACGCGTCGTTTTTGGTTCTCCTACTCTTCTGACATCGTCCTGGCTTCTTAGAAGACAGCCTTAGTGTACTCTATCCCATCCCCAAAATAAGGTGACCGCTCAAATCCTTCCAACTACAGATCAATTGCTAGAACCTCCGTCATCTCGAAGATAATGGAATCCATTATCAGCTCTTTCGATACTTGGGCGGCCAGACATTACAAAGCGACAAACACGACAAGCAGTATGGGTCGCTTGGCTGGTTATCTCTTAGCGTACCAAACTCATCGTTGGACTCAGGTGATTGTGTGGAGAGGAGAGGCATTGGCTGTATGTTTGGACATTGCGAAGGCTTTGATCGGGTTTAGCTCAAAGCGCTACCACAGTGTAAATAACTACAGTGGTCCAACGAAGGCGTCTAGACAGAGCAATAGTGCGGGGCGTGCGGGGTGAGAGAGGCGCGGTAGCGATACCGAACTGCCATACACTCGTTCGGTACTCGTCAGCCGGGGTTGACGCTTTTTAATTTAATTGTTTTAAGTGGTTTGCGACCGACAGTGTTTCGTTTGAGTTGTATGTATGTTCTTATTTAAATACATAATATACATATTATATCCGATATATTTATTTTAATTTTTGATATTTTCAAAATTACATACAAATTTCATACTCTGATATGTTTTTTTCGTAATAGTTGATTCGAAATAATTTGTATGTCTGATAATTTGAAGATAGGGTCCAAGTAAAATGAAACTCATTTATTTATTATTGTTATTCAAAATTTTCAAATAAAGTAAAAATCAACGATAGATTTGAGTACTTATCAATTTTTATTAATGAAATAAGGGGACAAACGAGCAAACGGGTCACCTGATGGAAAGCAACTACCGTCGCCCATGGACACTCGCAGCATCAGAAGAGCTGCAATAGTGTCCGGTAAACTCACTCACTCGGCGAAACACAGCTTTTTTAACCAGAAGAAAAAAAGTGTATTAATTTTATCAGTCGAATTAACTTAACACATGGTATACCTAAATGGTATAAAAATAGTATAATAACGAACAAGGAATTTTCTTCCGAAAATCAGGGGGTCACGTGGGTGCCTAAGTTACAAGCCGCGTCGACGGCTATGATTAGTTAATCTCGAGTCAAATAGCAAGTTTTTGATGACCTAGGCTTGTGAAACTCTCGGAAAATAAGACCTGTATTTAGACTACGACTTGATACCACCAAGTCGTAGTCAATCAATGTAAAAAATCTTACAATTTTTTTTACATTTAAAACATTATTTAACATTTTTAAATATAAATATCAATTTTGATAATTATATTATATCAAGCATAAATATCAATTGATATTATATATTATCATGATTTATAATATTATATCAATTGATATAATATAGGTATATCATACGAACCCTGAGCTTTTGTATACGCATTTGTATTTTTTTAAATAAAACTCCTTATTTATAATACTTCTATATCTATTTTTTGTTATTCCCAGTATTCTACATACAAATACTACGAATACATAAAATGTAGAACAGATTATAATAAAACACATTTTTGTGACAACCCTGAAGCAATGACGAATACCTACACAAAAGCGGCATTTCGCGCGACTTCAAAGGCGTTGGACCACTGTAGTTATTTACACTGTGGCGCTACTATCAAAGTTTCCATCATAATATGGGCTTCCCGAGAATTTATGCAAATAGGTCACAAGTTTTTGGCAGATCAATTACATGTTACATTCCAATGGCATTTATTGCTATGCGGATGATAGTACAGGTGATGCCTTATCTACCGGCTGCCACCATATTTCTCGGCTAAACTAAAATATGTCATCAAGAGTAAAAACGAACATACAGGAGAAAGTCTCTGAATGGGGTAGACGACACTTTTCTAATTCTGTTCTTAACAGGATGAGACAGTATTTCAGCCTGGACCAATGCCTGTGACTCTACAAGGTGCAGGTTCGGCCTCATATGGAATATTGTTCTCATATCTGGGCCGGAACCCCAAAATACCAACAAATCCCTTTTGATCGTATCCAACGAAGGGCCACTCGAATTGTTGACTGCCATAGTGTTTCAAACAGGCTAGACCCCTTGGAATTACGCCGAGATGTAAATAGCTTCACTCTGCATCCTCAATCATGTGTATCACGGGGATTGCTCTGAGGAATTGTTCGGAATCATACCTCCTGCAACTTTTCGTCATCATTCCACGTTAAAAATATACCATTCTCATAACCTTGACGAGTGGCAGTCTTCCACCGTGTTTTTTTCGCGTAACTTTCTGCCACGCACTGTAAAATTTTGAATGAACTGTCACCAGCAGTATTTTCAGACCTGTACGACCTGCAAACCTTCAAGGAGAGAGCGTTTTCCCTCTTAAAAAGACCGGCAACTCACCAGCAGCTCTTGTGATAAACTTTACAATAGCTCTTCGATTAACCTTTACAAAAGCAGAAAAGACAAGAGAAATTAGTAAAAGATAATAGAATAGCTGTGATTATTATATTCAAAGAGAATTCAAATCTGCAATGAGGAATTAGTGATAGAAGTCGCTTGCATTTTTACACGAATAACCGTGCAATATTTATAACCCGAAGGAAAAGATAAGAACGAGCGCCAGATTGTTTTAACACGTTTATTCTGGTGAACTGAAATAAACAAATAATCTGCAATAAGCGCATGTTTTATTATTAATGTGATATATGTTATTATTTTTTCCGTACAATAAAGGTTTACATTGCTTTAAAATCGTTATTTTCAGTAAAAAAAATAAAAAAAAAATTACATAGGTGTATCATAGTCCATGCAAACGAAACATCAAAATAAAATTTTTTGGGTAAGAGCTCTTGCACGTTTATTCGTTGGGGCCATCGATATGTATGTGGCCCGCGTGATGTTAAACCATTTTAAAATTCACGCCAACCAGCAAAATAATGTAAAGTCGTCATGAAAGATTTGAATTTTTTCCACTTTTAAATCTTTAATTTTGAAGCTAATCATTTTTAAAATTTTAGCTGCGGCCAAGACCAAGGCATGTTTGTGGCCCGTACGAAAAAAGGGATGGGGACCATGGCCTTAGATATTAAGCCATAGCATTTTTTATTAACTTATACAATGATTATAATTCGCATACGTCTAGTCACACGCACACAAACACCGTTCCGAAGTTGTTACGGAATTTCTTCATTCGGTCGTCGCCCTCAAAGCCCGCGATAAAATGTAATGTAGCTTAAGGCCATCCCCCCGAGCAAACGACCTTGTCCATACATTTGCCGCGTTGCCGAGATCGCACCAAAACCCTATTTTTAGGGTTCCGTACCCAAAGGGTAAAAACGGGACCCTATTACTGAGACTTCGATGTCTGTCCGTCTGTCTGTCTCCAGGCTGTATCTCAAAAACTGCTATAGCTAGCTTAAATTTTTACAGATTGTGTATTTCGGTTGCCGCTATAACAACAAATACTAAAAACAAAATAAAATTAATAATTAAGGTTGGCTCCCATACAACAAACATTATTTTTTTTTGCCTTTTTTGATCGAATTCAGTAGTGGTAACTATTAGACACTTGAAATTGTTACAAAATTCTTGATTTTTATGTGTTCTTTAATAATTAATAATAATATTAAAATAAAATAAAAAATTAAGGGGGGCTCCCATACAAAAACCACATTTTTTTGCCTATTTTTGCTCTTTATCGGTACGGAACCCTTCGTGCACGAGTCCGACTCGCACTTGGCCGATTATTTTACTTCAAACCTAGTTCAAAATTGTAGTAAAAAAAATTAAAACGGGGAATATTATGTAGTTTATGATATTGTCGATCTATTGGCGTGAGTTTCAAATAAAAGTAATTTGTAAATACTAAGGAGATGCTGAATGTATGCTTAAATTTTAATAAATTGGCTTTACTTTGGAAGCTGATATCATGAGTAACTAGTACATACATAAGTAAGTACCTTTAATAAATAAAAATACAAAATTTAAAACGGGAATATGAATGTTGATATACTGAAGATTATTGCTGTATTTTTATTATAACTTTGTAGCTTTCAAATTATGAGTTTATAAGGCTTTAAATACAGTAAATTACGGAATCTCTGTTGGGAAGGCCCTTAATAACAATTTTAATGTAGGAAAATGTTTCCTTTATTTATATGAAACATGCTTGATTGTTGTTTCTTAGGATTTATTTTTATCTTCATACAAACAGTGGTTATCAGTACTTCACCTATATTCTTTTGCTTCAGACTCATGACTCACATTATGTATGTATGTTACAGATGTTTAACCGCTTGAATATAAATTACTACATATTATGTTTTCAATGACATTGATGCTTGCAAACTGTCTAAACATGCAGTTTATTTGGAAAGCTTGGTACTACATGGTATTACCCTAATTACGAGTATATTAAATGCTAAGGCTTGTATTAATAGTCGGTACTCAAGATGCATCTCGGTTTCAAGACACGGTTCAGGCTCTGTGATTGGTTGGCTGTCAAAATTTGGACCAATCACAGAGCCGAACCGCGTCTTGAGACCGGGTCGCATCATATGTACTGACCAAAAATACGGGCCTAAGTATAATTACATACTTACTGAAAAAGATGAGATATAGGTACAGTGAAAAGTAAATACAATAGTGTTATTGTATCGAAATATCATGATTAATAGTGCATATTACATAAATTATAAACGTTATTACCTAATCAGTCTGTTAATCTTAAACATAACATCTCCTTAACATTGTAACTTTACAAAACATGATAATATGTAATATCCATTCATAAATATATTACTTATTAGTTATTACATTACATTACACATATTTTGCTTAATTAATGTATTTACGGCATACGAAAAGAATAAATATATTATCAAGTATGTTATAATAACTTTAATAATGTGCTATGCTGCATATAAAATCACAAAAAAATATCAAAATATTTTGTACTTTATGTGTTGTGCCGTGTGGCCATATCAAGTAGAAAATATATCGGCCTTCACTCCAAGGTTGTAACAAACAGATGATTTTCCGATTGTAAATTGTAATTGAATATAATCTGAGCTGTAATGAAGTTTTTAGAATGATTCGTGTTCACAATGATATTATCATCCATTTTAATGGGGTGCAACTAGTTACTAGCATAATTTGAGCATAGCCTGGTTATGTTGTATTAAAGAATATTAAAATCGAATTATTACTCTGAAAGATTACACCCCTTCACTAATACGCGATGTTTGATAATATTATGTTTGTCAGAAGGACAAAACATCGTTTTGCGGATCTCTGCGTTCTTTTTCGGGTCTCAAAGCACAAATCATTTTCAAACTGTAACTTCAATTTGCTGTATGTGTGCTTTGTGTATAACTGTAGTGTATTGTGAATTTGATGTCGAATAAATGTGTATTATTATTATTATTATTAAACGGAGGTAACAGACAGACACACTTTCGCGTATATTTTATTAGTAAGTATAAAATACAATAAGACATTAAGGTTCTGCGCAGACTGAACGGAGCGCAGCGGAGAGGATTTTATTAACGCACTTGAATATAAACTTTAATGTATGAGTACTATTAAGCTAAAATACTAAGCGACCCGCCCCGGCGTCGCACGGGTGTAAAATATATATATGTAATTATATAGCCACTGAAAAAATGATTAAAATCGATAGCCTGATCCTTCACGTGGTCTACTTCTTATCTGTGCCAAATAACATAATGCTTTGCACGAACATACGCGACCGCGCGAGTGCGAAGCGGCAGCGTCAATACAAAACACACATTTGACTATTTGTCAAATGTGTGTTTTGTATTGACGCTGCCGCTTCGCAGTCGCGTGGTCGCGTAGGTTTGTGCAAAGCCTAAAAATTGCTGCATGTAGTTCGCGAGATAAGCCCTTTCAAATAATTTCCCCCCGTTTTTTCCACATTCTCCTATTAGTCTTCGCGTGATAAAATATAGCCTTAAGCCTTCCTCAATAAATGGGCTATTTAACGCTGAAATAATTTTTCAAATCGGACCAGTAGTTCCTGAGATTAGCGCGTTCAAGTTAGCCCTTTCTAATAATTTTCCCTGTTTTTTCCACATTTTCCTCTACTTCTTCGCTCCTGTTAGTCTTAGCGTGATAAAATATAGCCTATAGCCTTCCTCGATAAATGGGCTATCTAACACTGATAGAATCATCAAAATCCGTTGCGTAGTTTTAAAGATTGAAGGGAACAAAGGGACATGAGGGAAAAAAGCGACTTTGTTTTATAATATGTTAGTAGTGTTAGTAGTGTATAGAAGTAGTGTATAGAAGATGCTTGAACTTTACAAAAAATACTCGCGCTTCCTCGAGAATACGCGGGAATCCCTTATCGCACCTTAGTGTGATAATTTTTAGGTCTGCGCTGACCCTAACTCTATTAAATACATTATATTTATGATTTAAGACTATTGCAATTGTCATCATTGCCATAGGCTTCAATTGCTATTTCAGATGATAATATTATAATTCAAAGATGATGGGGACTGTTGTTTAGAATTAAGACTAATTTTGTTAACACTAAGGGCCTGTTTCACGAGGCTATCCACCAAATAACTTGACAGATAGAGTATGAAAAATCTGTCAAATAAGCCTATCCGGCAACTTATCAGGAAGTGGTGAAATAGGCCCTAATAATTATAAAATATTCAAGAATAGTAAACTTATGTGACTGTTATTAACTATGCAAATAAAATCGGTTGTCTGTAAAGTCGGTTTACTGACGATAGTTGAACGTGACAACGTATGACGTTGTCACGTTCAAGTTTTAACTATCCTTAACCTTCGCTTCCGAATCTCTATAAATAGAAACAAACTTTTTCGACTGTAACCTAAAGTTATTTCGATGTATTTCTTTCAAATGATTGTCTAAAAATATTTATAAATTTTGAGTAAAATAAACTATTCGCAATACAAAACGCTACATACATTCGTGAAACCCAGTAAAATCTTCGAACAAAGCACAAGTCACACCTTGACACGTAGGAAATAGAGCACAATTTTAAATAGCCGAAATAATACTAATAGCTCACAGATTGTTTATTTATTTTTCATTCAGAGTGTGGTCAATGTATCAAAGGTCATAACTCATAACATACCAAACTTCTTCATACAAAAGTATTCTCTAAGTCATCGAAATACGTAATATAATCGAAACAAAGAGCGCGGCCCAGGTGGGCCTTACGGTTGTTGAAAGACTAGAAAGTGTAAATGGAACGCCTCAGAGCTGCTGTCAGCGAGGCAACGCCGCATGAACTGTCATGTTTTTCGGTCGCGCACCCCATATCGAATTATAAGACGTTATCGCGTCAAAATATTGATGAATAATATTTAAATTACAGATAGCATGGCTATGAGGGGAGAGAAATTGGAGCTACTGGTGGACAAAGCAGACAACTTAGCCACAAGTGTGAGTATCTTTGACACTAAGGCCCGTATTTTTGGTCAGTACTTAAGATGCGACCCGGTCTCAAGACGCGTCCAAATTTTGGCAGCCAACCAATCACAGACCCTGAACCGTGTCTTGAGACCGAGATGCATCTTGATTCTTGAGTACTGACCAAAAATACGAACCTAAAGTATTAAGTAAGGTAGTACAGTTGAATTCACTCTAGCAGTTAGCACATTCATTATTTTTAACAAAAAATTAAAACCGACTATTAGTTACCTAGTAGATAAACTATAATTAGTGCCAATTTAAATTGTATAAAAATAGTTTTATATTGTCTTCACTATATGTCATTGAGGCGCTCTGTCGGCGCTATCGCTTGTCCGAACTCCGATTGTTGTTCATATAGTTTTAGTTACACGATGTATTCAATAGATTTCGCTGAGGTGCTCCTGAATCGCAGAATCGCTTGTACGTAGGAGTTTTATATAGTTGTATTAGCTGTGTGAAATCAGAAATGTGTCACCATTGGTGTGAGCAGTGAGCATTGAAATTTGAATAGTCAACATTTTGAGTGGTAATTATTGATCTCGTATTGTTATTAGAAATATTAATTAACCCTCCAAGATGACCTCCGTCATAGTCCGCGAGTTTATAAGTGGTCGTCGGTGGTAGTGAACTAGTGAGTAGTGAGTTAGTGACCATACCACCCTACGCGTCGAATTACTGCGTTTATTCTACGTATCTTATTACAATTTGTTAAGACTGTTAAGAGTCATACCCCAAGGCCCAAATATCAGGTAGATAAATTTAAACAATACATTTTAAAAAATCTTAGTGAACACAACCCTATGCGTGCTAGGTAATTTAACAATTTAACGCTTCAACTCCCAAGCGGCCACATGTGGCCGCCAGAACAATGGATTTCCAAGAATCCGCGATCGAAGGATGAGCCGAATCACACCCTGCGGCGCGGCGAGTATATTTTCAGTGTCATAATAATATAATGATATTAATCTTTACCTTCATTATTGTAATACATACTACGAATAATAAAACCTAAGGAAACGTAACTCCCATACTAATACAGTTTTAAATTTGGTTCCATTCAAACAGTCATGTAACGTCAGCCTTTATACCGCTCAAGGTCACCAAATGTATGAAAAGTGAACCTAAGGTACACTTTTTTGACAAGTATTTTGGAGCATGTTTTTTTTTGACGGAGTTACTCTTCCTTTGTTTTTATTATTCGTAGAAGACATAGTACTATCGCATGAGAAACTTGGAAAGCCGGCCTCGCGGCCGCCTGCGCCTTTCTCAAGCGATACTATATTGTATTACATTAATGAAGATAAAGTTTAAAATCATATTATGACACTCAAAATGCTCGCAGCGCGGCATGCCCTGACATTAGAACTTGAATAGGTACGACCCAATGCCGCGATGTTTACGCACACACCGCGCGGCGGCGTGCGGCGACGCCGCACCGACCGCCGTGTATAAACAGCCTATATTAATAATTGGTGTTGTTATGTACATAATTATTATTATTGTATCCATACCTATGCCTTGTAAGTTGTACTATTATCTATTTTGTGCCATGAGACATTGGTGACCTTAACACGACGTGGTAATGATGATGATGACGATGATGATGATGATGAATTTTAATTGCATGGTAGCATAATATGCTTTCTGTTCTTAAAACAACGCCGAAACTCCCAAACGTGTATCTATAAGGAGTCAGGAGTTCTCTCAGCATCTTCGAAACCATGGTATACCTTGACCCAATATTTGACTTTTTGGTAGCATATTCTTAGTACACTTCACATAAAACCAAAATTACCATATGTTTCCATATAAATTTCGAGGAGTTCCCTCGATTACTCCTGGATCCCATCATCAGGTCACCACTTTTGTGAACATGGTACCAAATTGGAGTGAAACCTAATAGAACAAAACAAAAATTTCGAAAATCGGTTCACAAACGGCGGAGTAATCGTTGAACATACAAAAAAAAATACCACAGCCGAACATATAACCTCCTCGTTTTTTGGAAGTTGGTTAAAAATAAAGCATATTTCCAATCTGGACTGTCTACGAAACTGTTACGTTTTATGGAAAAGAAGATTCTATTTTGCTTTCTAAAGTCGATACAGTAGAAAGTTAAGCAGGAAATTAAATATAAAAAGCCTATAACTTGAGTGGTGAAACAGGGCCTATATGAAAAAAAAACAACTAGAGTCGAAATCAGGATACAAATTATGATCGGAGTTGAGATGAAATATTTCTGTCGTTTCTTTCACTATATCGTTCTACAAGAATGAAAGCGAAAGAGACAAATTAGTAACGCTTCTTAATGCGATTGGACACTACCACAGAATATAATATTATGTATTAGTAGTACAATACAAAATAGTGTCTGCTTAAACTTAATCTATTGAAGTGTAACATCGGTTTAACCTACTTATATCCGGTCTACTTAATTTCGTCCAAATCTGATTAGCACTTTTTGTATAGAAAATAACACAACCCAAGTATTTTTGTGTAAACGAATGTGTTTATATCTATCTATATCTATACTTATTATAAAACAAAGTCGTTTTTTCCCTCATGTCCCTTTGTTCCCTTTAATCTTTAAAACTACGCAACGGATTTTGATTATTCTTACATTGTTAGATAGCCCATTTATCGAGGAAGGTTATAGGCTATATTTTATCACGCTAAGACTAAAAGGAGCGAAGAAATAGAGGAAAATGTGGAAAAAACGGGGGAAATTATTTGAAAGGGCTAACTTGAACGCGCTAATCTCAGGAACTACTGGTCCGATTTGAAAAATTCTTTCAGTGTTAGATAGCCCATTTATGGAGGAAGAATTTTTATGTTATTTGGCACAGATAAGAAGTAGACCTCGTGATGGATCATAGGCTATCGATTTTAATCATTTTTTCAGTTGCTATAATAAATGTTTTATTCCCGTGCGACGCCGGGGCGGGTCGCTAGTTAAATTATAATGAGTAATAACAGCTATTATTAATTGTAAGGTTTCTCACTTATGCAAGAATGATGTAACGTAACTTTAAACTTATTATAACCCATCAATTGTCTGTCTTCTTTAATTTTTTATGCTGATGTCGTAAAAAGCCATACACACTTAATTTATTATCAAAAAATGTAAATAAGTCGTCACTTGTAAAAATATCGTAATACCCGGAGTCTTCTTTACAGGTGACGACAGAGATCTATAACTCGAATGTCATGAAATACGAAGAACCTTGTAATATTAAACTGGAAATTTAGATTTTGTACTGGTAGTGCTTCAGTTAAACTCCTGAACTTTATACAAAACTACCACTGCGTAATACCTCGATAAATTTCTAGTTATCTATACTTATTATAAAACAAAATCGCTTTTTTCCCTCATGTCCCTTTGTTCCCTTTAATCTTTAAAACTACGCAACGGATTTTGATGATTCTTTCAGTGTTAGATAGCTCATTTATCGAGAAAGGTTATAGGCTAGATTTTATCACGCTAAGACTAATAGGAGCGAAGAAATAGAGGAAAATGTGGAAAAAACGGGGGAAATTATTTGAAAGGGCTAACTTGAATGCGCTAATCTCAGGAACTACTGGTCCGATTTGAAAAATCCTTTCAGTGCTAGATAGCCCATTTATTGAGGAAGGCTATAGGCATATTTTTTTTTCGTGGTTATATATTTTATACCCGTGCGACGCCGAGGCGGGTCGCTAGTTTGCCTATATTTTACTCAAGTGTACATAGTATTCTAGGAAATTCTAAGATGTATAACTTTATTTTTCCAGTCCGTGACATACCGCGCTTCGGCAAGGACACTTCAACGCTCGTTATTCTGGAAGAACATCAAAATGTACGTGATCCTAGCCTCCATAGTCGCGATTGCTATCTACCTTGTCGGCGCGATGGCCTGCGGTGGACTAGCGTGGAAGTCGTGTGTTGGCTAAACGTTAGCCCTGACCAGGTAAAAAATCTGCACTGAGACGGTTTTTTTCTATCGTGTTTTCACATTATGCGATACGATATATCGGACCGATATCAATCTCAAAAAGTGTAGTCTCTATCTTTCTATCTACCTTTCTTCCTCTCTATATATGTATTTAACTATTTATTCTAATATCTTAAATCTTAATCTTTGTTTCGGATTTGCCATTACATATCTCCAATCATTTCAAATCCAAATTCGGAATTCGGATATCGAATTCTAAGTTTTATACTTAATAATAATATTATATTATGGTGTGGTTATCAATAACGAATATGTATTCTGTATACAAAATCTACTCTTTAGTATAGACATTTAAGCAGACTTAGCTTTTCCGATCTGATATCGCTTATCGTATCGCGTAATATAAAAGTGTCGTATTCAACATAGAGCTGGGATGTGATTGGTTAAATGTCGATGATTTAACAATATTATATTTCCATATTCCTCAGGCGAGATTTTTTATTCCTGGTTAGACTAGAACGTAATGAATACCTTATCAATACGTAGATAGTATTTATAGAATGGATGCATACATATTGGAGCGTGCAACGGATATTGTTACTTTAAACGACTTCAAATTCTTATATCGAACATCTATGACAACATAAAAAATAGGTGTTTACTCAAATACAGTATTTACGTTAAAATACAAGTTTTAGGTCGCTCTATAACGTCCACCTACTAGTGGTAGAGGGAAGAGAACATACTACATATTTTAAAAATAAAAAAAAAATTATACAATTTGAAACGAGAAATGTTTTTTGGGCCTTCGCAAGACAAAAACGATCAACCTAGATTTCACCAAAAAAAAACAAAAAAACTCCATCACTGCGCATTATTTTTTTGCTTAATCAGACTTTAATTTCCCAGCAAAGCTTGACCAGGTAATGATAATAATTAATTAAAAGCCAATTAGAGTAACCGACACATAAACCGACAAGGTTTTAGATGAACGTGGGTGGGGGCGCTGCAGGTAAAGGAGAACTGTCAAAAACATGTCAAAAATGGGGTTTTTGTATGATGACGACGTTAGTTCCCTTTTTCGCCACGTTCATATAAAGCTTAACCTATCTGTAAATAGAAACGATCAGTACTCGTCTAAAGTATGTATGCACCTATTTCCATAAAAAATCATATTCTGTTTTTTAATACTGTGTATTTATCCGACTTCGCCAAAGGAGTGTTATCATTGTATTGTGTTTGGGCCATGGCGCCTTTATTGAGTATAATTATGTATATAAATAAATAATTATTGGTTTTAACTTACAACATTTGGAATAAATATTTAGTTAAATTTGCCAATAGTCTTGCGTCAAGTTTGCTGTGAACCATCAGCTAAATGGCCAATCTTGCTCAGATTTTAAGAAACTTATTTCTCATTTTATTCGACAATTTAAGCATTTAGGTGTGACGTCACAGCAAATTTGAATACAAAGAATACTAATTCTTATACTTTAGTATGTGCGATGTGTCTGTTGGTAAAATATTGATCACATAGGAGTAAATTATAATATTATGTTATAAAAAGCACTTGAATGATTGTAAAAGTATATTTCCTACGATATAATATTTCCCTAGTCCCTACAGAAGGGACAAACGTAATGTAACTAAATTGTATTCACAGTAATAAAAGAGGGTATTTATTACTAACGGGCAGGGCCGGACCGCGAGCTTACGGGGCCCTAGGCTAAAACTATTTCGGGCTACAACATTTTAACTGTCAGTTCGTAGAACCAACACGTAGTACCAACACCTAAATTGTATAATAAACCTTGATCGTAGGATTCTCAGAGATAACAACAAAAAATTAATAAAATTATGAATTATTTCGCATTATCGTCTATTTTTGACTTGACTTAGCTGGGCGGAGGATGCCCTTGATTTCATAGGGCTTAAGCCCAAATAGCCATATGGTAGATCCGGCCCTGCTAACGGGGCTATAGCCTATAGTCCTATAATATTTAAACAAAATATATTTGTTAAAAATTTTCCAGCTGGAGAAAATATGTAGACTAAGCTAAAAAAACTAGAGTAGCATTCCATTTTTTTATTTTTTCTAAATAATTACTATAATATGCAAGATAATATTATTCCTGATTGGCACATGCCGAGTTAAATTAGTTTGTGCCTTGATGTTGATCCAACTAGCGCTATGTTTATCCAATTTTGATCCAATAAATTGTCAGCAATAAAATTATTCGTTGAAAGATCTTAACATTTTGTGATATTTTTTACCTGGCGGTTTTAATACTTTCCCAATAAGTGTCTCTTAGTTTATTTTTACAATTTTGTCCGCAATTTTTTAACATCACAAGTGGTGGACCGTCGAAATAAAAAAATACATTTCTTTTGGTTAGAAATTAGAATACTGTATATAATTAGTGTCACTATGTTGTGAAGATTTTATTATTTTAATACAGTTAATCAATATATTATATTCATATTATTATCTAGATTATTTTATCGCATTATAAAGACTTTTTGAAGTATTGTGATATTATATTATTGTTAATAACTAAGAATTACTTTAATAATATTATAAATAATAATCGAATTATCCTGTAAGTATTGCTGTTTTATTTTTCGGATACCTGTTTAGCGAACACGTACATAATACGAGGGCTGCTATTTATGTATCCGGAACTGGCCACTTACAAGAACAATATTTAAAAAGTAATTACAACATTTGAAAATAGAACTCTTTGGTTGAAGAATACATTTTGTTTCATGTGACTGTCAATTATTTTTCCATTGTGGCGTCATTTTGAAAATTGCGTGTCTTCATTTGCCATGGATTTAACGCGTGAACATTTTCGTGCAATGATTTACTACGATTTTCGGCGTGGGCTAAATCAACAACAGTGCTTTATTCAACTTTTGGAGATGAAGCACCATCAAAAACCACTGTTTATCACTGGTACAGTGAGTTTAATCGTGGGCGGTCTATCGGGCTCACGGATGAAAATAAAGAAGGTCGCCCAAAAACAGCTGTTGTCCCACAAAATATAGATGCTGTGCGGGAACTAATAATGCGTGATCGTCATGTTACATATCGCGAGATAGAGGCGTCCTTAGGCATAAGTATGACGAGCATACATAAGATATTACACGAACATTTATCTGTAAAAAAATATGTTCGCGTTGGATTCCGCACAACTTGACAATCGATCAAAAACGGGCTCGTGTCGATTGGTGCAAAAAAATGATAAAAAAATACAACCGTGGTACGTCAAAAGCCGTTTATAATATCTACACAGGTGATGAATCTTGGATCTATGCATATGACCCCGAAACTAAACAACAGTCAACGGTGTGGGTGTTCCAAGATGAGCCGAAACCAACAAAAGTTACTCGTGCAAAAAGTACTTTGAAGCAAATGGTCGCCTGTTTTTTGGAATTAATGGACATGTGGCTACAGTGCCATTAGAGAATCGTAAAACGGTTAATTCTGAATGGTATACGACCATTTGTTTACCAGAAGTCTTTGAAGAAATAAGAAAGGACAACCGACAACGCAGAATCATATTACATCACGACAATGCTAGCTGTCACACCTCAGCTGAAACAACTCAGTTTTCGGAGGGTCAAAAGATCGAATTGACTGGTCATCCGCCGTACAGCCCTGATTTGGCACCTAACGATTTCTTTTTATTTCCATACGCGAAGAACAAATTACGTGGTCAACATTTTTCGAGCCGCGAAGAGGCTGTTGATGCGTTCAAAATGCACGTTTTGGAGATACCTCAATCAGAATGGAAAAAGTGCTATGAAAATTGGTTCCAGCGTATGCAAAAGTGTGTCGATCATCGCGCGAATATTTTGAAAAGCAATAAAACCATATTAAATGTATATGTTTGTTTCTTTTTTTAATTCCGGATACATAATTAGCAGCCCTCGTATCAGAGGGAACTATAATACTGGCGTAAATAATATGATGAAAAGTATTACAAAATCTAGCACTTAGCAGGATAAGAGGATAAGAAGTGGAGGGCTGATATAAATAATTGATAAGTCTTTACAATTACTTACTAATATTTAAATAATCGGCCAAGTGCGAGTCGGACTCGCGCACGAAGGGTTCCGCACTATTATAGAGCAAAATTAAGCCAAAAATTGTGTTTTTTGAATGAGAGCCCCCCTTAATTTTTTATTTTATTTTAATATTATTATTAAATATTAAAGTACACATATAACTAAGGATTTTGTGAAAAATTTAAGTACCTACCTGTTGCCATTATTGATATAGAGCAAAAAAGGCCAAAAAAATCACGTTTGTTGTATGGGAGCCCCCCTTAAATATTTATTTTATTTTTAGTATTTGTTGTTATAGTGGCAACAGATATACACATTCTGTGAAAATTTCAACTCTCTAGCTATTACCGATCTCGAGTTACAGCCTGGTGACAGACAGACGGACAGACAACGAAGTCTTAGTAATAGGCTCCCGTTTTTACCCTTTGGGTACGGAACCCTAAAAATATCATTTTTACGGTTTGTTATGAGAACATGACGTAAAATATATTATATTTTAAGGAACTTACACATAATATCTAGTTATTATAATAATTATAGTCTATGCTGTCTCTCTAATGTCTGTACTATCAATTTTAATATCAACAAGAGAAATGGTTTGTACTTTCTTTCATTGAATGGACTCTTTTAAACCGAATATTCTTTACCAAGACTTTAACTAAGTATATTTTGTTGCAGAAAAATGTACAGTGCCTTTCAAAAATGTATTTATACGTTGCTAGTCCAAGTTTAATATTGGTGACAGTTACTAAAACTAGATGGCGCTTGTTGCACTACGCGACGTTACAGAAAACTAAAAAGGAAGTTACTTCAAAATATTTGCCTCTATTTCAAACCAAAATAGTCACGAGATAAAATTTATGAAATAAAAATACTAATAAAAGTGTGTTGAACTATGAACTCTAATTATTATTATTTATTAAGGCACAGAGTACTATATTAAGGTAAGGCTTTACCGCCGAACACCACACCACAACGCAGGCCTAAGAGCTTTTAAAATTTTTTTCACGGCACTTATATATAGAATATTATAATTATATTATTGCTATCCAAAAAGCCTTTGCAGGGAAACGAATAAGTACCTATGTAGTAACTTGTAAGTTACTACATAGGTACATCACAAGTACATCACAAGTACATAAGTTGCTACATCATAGCGCGTAAACTACTGATTCGATTCTAATGGTTGGGGTGTGTAAATAATTAATTGATTTTAATAATGGCCGTAACTTATGCTTATATAATTTTGATTTTAGTAGGTAGGTAGGCGTAGATTTTACGTTGCCAATTTTCTTAACGTTATTTCCTATATTATGACCTAGGTAGGTACTTAGGTATGTAGGTACCTACCTGTCTATGCTCTGTCAACGACCAGAGTAGAATATAGCTATACTCTGAGACGAGTTCTGCCCGTGACGGCAGATCTCAGGGTTCTGTAAGCTGTTATCGGTGAACAAAGTCGGCGGCAGTACACCAGCCGCCGTAACGGAGCTGTGCCGGACGCGGCAAGCGCCGTGAGGAATGCGGTGTATGTAACATAGTTCCCGTATCCCACGGCTGGAAGAAGGGCATGGGGGGGTTTTAGTCGGTAAACCTCCGGCGCACCAAGCCGGAGGGAGTCCGACATACACCCGTCGTCCACCCCCGTGCGCGGCGGGGGATACGTAATGTATTTCCCCCCCTCAATAAAAAAAAAGGGTTCTGTAAGCTGTAGCCTGCAGATATACTTAGTGGAAGTGGATATAGAGGATCAGGAATGGCAATTGCTGCACCACATAAAATGTCTAATAGGATGTAGACTGGTACAAAAGTAGTTCTACTAGCTGAAGCTCTTATCTATTCGAAGCACTTTTAAATAAAAACAAATGAAAGCTCAAGAAACAAATACAACTGCGTTATAACTGCGATGGTTCTATTTTTGTATCGAATCCTGATCTTTGCAAAAAATGGGGACTCTGAAATATCAGTTGAGGGACATTTGAGGGACGATTATTTTTATTATCCGTTTCGAATTTCGATACAGGAGCTTCGAAATTCGAATGTCCGAATTCGGTGCGTCAGATTGATCCTGCGAAGTGCGAGGGTGCCGCGGGCCGCCCCCCCGGCCCCCGCCGCCCGCGCCTCACTCGCGCGCGAGCCGCCGCGGCGAGAGGGCGTGTATCGCGTCGCGTTCTGCGTGTACCGTGAGTTCGTGAATGCGTGAAATGGAAAATGTTTTCGCGGGTTTTATTGACTCCGTTTATATTGAGAAGGCTGATGTTAACGATGTAAATTGTCTGATTAGACTACGTGAAATGTAGGTACGAGTTTTGATTGTCATTATAAGGGTTAATCGCGACAAAGTTGCGTTTCTCATAAATATTTATCAATTGTTATTCTTTATAGGTCCCGCATTGTCCGAAATTGTACCGCATAATGTTTTGGTAGTCCCATAAATTGAGTTTTCCTGTGTATTTATGTATACAGGATTAGGAAGAGAGGAGTGGGGACCATTCTCGTAGCTCAGAGCTTTATTTTTATGAATAAAGCTGTGATAAAGCTCTTTTATTGCTGTGCTAGTTTATCACTGACAGCTAGAATTCTTATATTTTCAGACCTATAACTTTCTATTGTATCTACCTATCTGAATTCTGAATAGGCAATATCCATAATAGGTATTATTAACACTACAAAGTGTTTATAATAAAATATAGGTTCACTTTTATACATAGTTTAAGTACTTACTTTCATAACAAGTAATAATTTTGACTAGATTCCTATAAGATAAAAAAATTACAATAATATAAACAAACCAAAACCCGTAGGCCGTACTACTAGGTACCTAAAGATCCTAGTTAGTGAAGGTACCTACTCGTAATGAATATCTTTCTCCTTTCTTAGAAAAAAAAAACAAAATAGACACAAAAAGTGAGGGAATTTACGGTGTGTTTGTTACAAAGACAATTTATCAAAGTAATGTGCTCTGAGCATGTGCGTGGCCGGTAAAGCCTGTTCGGGGCAATTTACGTCTACATAACCTTTATTCCCACAGAACAAGGTTCAATTTACGAACAAAGGTAAAATTACGGACTTCACAGGAAGCGGTGTCGAATTTAGGGACTGGTATACTAGGAATGACTAAAGGTCATTGTTCTTTTCCAAAACTCTGTATCGAGTATCCGTTTTGTTCTAAAAATTTGAAACGTGTTTTACACTGTTTTTTTGCGTTTTTTGCTCGAGGGATGTAAAGTAATCCGTGTAACTTAAAAATAACTTTAAGTAGGTACATAATATTATGTGTTTCTCGAAGTTAAATAACAACAACGATGACCAATTTATAAATAGGCTGAAAAAAATACTAGTAAAAGTCGCATAAGCCATGCTGCATGTACTAATAAGCTCTACATAATATTATTTTCATACACTATTAACTTTGGTTTTCCATATTCTGAAAAAAGTAGATACATACTTAAGTAAGTATATTTTTATATGATTTTTGTACAAAAAACAGGTACTTACTTAATATTAAAAATAAAAGAAATAACCCTCCGTTTTCCTAAGGAGTCTCTCAGTAATATTTCAGGGTTGTTACGTGTTAGAGCGGCAGAGGAATAGAGCTTCATTTGTCTTCTAAATGGATGAAAGCAATTTATTAACAAAAGGAGTAACATGTCTACTTTGTATTGTTTGTTACATATTGCTCCCGGGTCTAAGGACTTCATGTATAAATCTATCTTATATTTACAATCTTTCGTTCATTTCTATTTTCTGCCCAGTTTCTGATTTTTTTTGACATCTGCAGCTGTGTATCTTATAACTTATAAGAATCAGCGCTAAATCTTATCTTACTTAATATTATAATTGGGAAGAGTTTGTTTGTTTGTTTGAACACGCTAATCTCAGGAACTACTGGTCCGATTTGAAAAATTCTTTCAGTGTTAGATAGTCCATTTATCGAGGAAGGCTATAGGCTATATTTTATCACGCTAAGAGTAATAGGAGCGAAGAAATAGAGGAAAATGTGGATAAAACGGGGGAAATTATTTGAAAGGGCTTATTTGAACGCGCTAATCTCTGGAACTACTGGTCCGATTTGAAAAATTCTTTTAGTGTTAGATAGCCCAGCTATCTTGAAAGGCTATAGGTTATATTTTATCACGCTAAGACTAATACGAGCGAAGAAATAGAGGAAATGTGGAAAATATGGGGGAAATTATTTGAAAGGGCTTATAATATCACGAACTACTAGAGCATTTTTTCTGTTATTTGGGTCAGATAAGTAGACCACGTGAAAGATCATAGGCTTTTTGTGGACTAATTTGTCTGTGAAATATCTAATTTACGCGGGCGAAGCCGCGCGGAACGTCTAGTATTTTATATTTTACCAATGCTGTTGAATATCTATACTTATTACGAGGGTGGTCCGATAAGTACTTAGCCTACAAAAGAAAAACGAAAATTTTGAAAAAGTGGCGATTTATTTCTCGACGTAGTCTCCTTTTAGCTCGATACACTTAACCCAGCGATGCTCCAACTTCTTTATCCCATCACAAAAATATGTTTTCTCGAGGTCTGCAAAATAGGCCTCCGTGGCGGCAATGACCTGCTCATTCGACTCAAATTTCTGCCCAGCGAGTGACTTTTTCAAGTTAGGAAATAAAAAGAAGTCGCACGGGGCCAAATCCGGAGAATACGGTGGATGGGGCAGCAGTTCGTAGCCCAATTCGACTAATTTGGCCGTGGCGAGGGCGGAGGTGTGAGTCGGTGCGTTGTCATGATGAAAGAGCACTTTTTTCTTCGCCAAGTGGGGCCGTTTTGTCTGCAATTCGGCGTCGAACCGGCCCAATAATTCGGCATAGTACAACCCTGTGATCGTTTTACCCTTCACTAAGTAGTCGATGTAGATCACACCGTGTGAATCCCAGAAAACGGTGGCCATCACCTTTCCGGCTGATAAGACAGCCTTCGCCTTCTTCGGAGCAGGTTCGCCGGGTGAAGTCCACTGTTTCGACTGTTCCTTGGTCTCTGGCGTATACCAGTAGATCCACGTTTCGTCGACAGTCACGAAACGACGCAGAAACTCCTTCGGATTGCGCTTAAACAGCGTCAAACACTGATCTGAAATGGTCTCACGGTTGCGCTTGTTGTCTGGAGTGAGCAAACGCGGCACCCATCGCGCCGATAGCTTTCTCATGCCCAAAATTTCATGCAGGATATGACCCACGCGGTCTTTCGAGATGCCTACTGTCTCAGCTATCTCGCGTATCTTCAATCGGCGGTCTGCCAACACGAGATCGTGGATTTTTGTCACAATATCGTCCGTAGTGGCCGTTTTCGGGGCACCTGGGCGTGGCTCGTCAAAAACCGACGTGCGACCACGCCGAAACTCGTTAAACCAATTTTTGACGGTCGCCATCGAAGGAGAAGAGTCACCGTACACAGAATCCAAGCGCTCTTTGATTTCGCTGCGTGATTTCCCTTCCAAAAACAAGAATCGAATCACCGACCGATACTGCTCTTTTTCCATTCTTCTAAAATCTGCAGACATGTCGGATTCCACCTGCGGTCAAAATCAAATTAAGAGTCCGATTTGGCTGAAATTTTAACAGTAGCCGTCTACGAGAATATACTACACGATAATAAATTTATCTTGCAAAAATGGCGCCACTGGGCGGTGAGGCTAAGTACTTATCGGACCGCCCTAGTATAAAATGAAGTCACTTTTTTCCCTCATGTCCCTTTGTTCCCTTTAATCTTTAAAACTACGCAACGGATTTTGATGATTCTTTCAGTGTTAGATAGCCCATTTATCGAGGAAGGTTATAGGCAATATTTTATCAGGCTAAGATTAATAGAAGTGAAGAAATAGAGGAAAATGTGGAAAAAACGGGGAAAATTATTTGAAAGGGCTCACTTGAACGCGCTAATCTCAAGAACTTCAGTGTTAGATAGCCCATTTATTGAGGAAGGCTATAGGCGTATTTTTTTTGTGGTTATATATTTTATACCCGTGCCACGCCGGGGCGGGTCGCTAGTACATAATAATATGCAATCCAGTTGAAAAATCTTAGAAATCGGACATTAGAGTAGTAGGTAGTAGGAGGCTACCTAGCCAAAAAGATTAAGAATTAATTTAGATTTAGTAGATCTAGTAGATTTTTTCCTATAGACAGGCGAGACGACTAAACTTTTGTCATAATGTGTATTACCTTCCTGGATTAATCATGTTACCTTTTTATGTAGTGCCTATTTGATTTCAAAATAGCTTTTTAACAATAGCCATACGAAATCCTTTCAGTGCCCTTTCAAACACTTTCAAATCAATATTCAACATAAGCGGAGTCATGATTAAATACTAAAGTAAGATGGATTACAAAGAGCGGGAAACGGCCTCCATTTTGTGTGTGTAAAAGTGCCCCAAGATGGACGACAGCTCGCCAGATCTGTCGCTAAAGTTGCGGCGGGGGTCCAGTGATTCCCGGGAGTCGTTTTACATGGACTTCGCCCAGGGGATCGACTCGGACATCGAGGAGGTGACCACCATAGAGAGGATCATACCGGAGCACCCTGGGGGGAGAGGCGAGGGGGATGCGGACACCCTGGCCACACCCTCGGGGCTAGAAGACAAGGATCTGTCCCAATGGTAAGTGGTTCTTGTTGCTTCTCTTAATTTGACAAAAAAAAAGAAAAAAATAAACGAAATAGCAGTGGCAGATTTAAAACTAGATTCGCTGCGTAAAAATATATTATCTCTTTTACTACGAATAATAAAAATTAAAAACTGCTCTCTTAGCTCGAAATTCGAATGTTGTGTGCGCGTATCTTGAATTCTTGACGCGCTTTGAAATTTCCACTTCAAAAAAAATTTAGCTGAAACTCTACAAAGTGAGGAATTAGTTCTGTCTTGGAATCCTTATAATTTCGTCATATTCGTCCGACCGTTTTCGGTCTGCCGTCCAAACTGTTGTACTAGAAAGTGGAATTAATTAATGCACATTTATAACTCATATTGTAACTTAATAGTATGTAATGGCCTAACTTTTAGGTTAAAGGGCTGTTTACAATAAATTAAAAATTATAAAAAGGCCATGTAGATAATACTAGGTATCAGAAACTCTAAAACACAAAAGCTGACGAAGACCGTTTATCACAAAGTTGAAGAACTTAACTAATTTATTGGACGCCTTCATTTAGGGCTAACTTTCCTATTCCGCTGACAGATATTAATTGTACTTTGTCTAGGAACAATAAATTTAAACTAGATCTGAACTTGCTTCATATAAGACTACAGCCGGTGCCTAGGTACTAGGTAGATTAGAAAATGGAGAAACCAGCCAAATCTCACCAAATCACAATATATGCCAGAGAAAGGAGGGAACGCAACGCCAGAAAAACACACGTAGATTTTATCGAGTATTAAGCACAGAATACATATTATTAGCACTTATTCGTACAAGGCATAAGTCTCATAACATAATTCATAACATGCGTAGTTAGAGTAGTTTCTAAATACTAAAATTATTATTATGAAATTTACAGTAATGTCTCTCTGCAAATAAAACTTGTATGGTGGTTTAAAGCTTGGAACCTCTGAAATTTTGTTTCATTTTCCGTATGTTTTAAATGTTTTTTTTTTGCTACTAATCTTACGTTTGGAGTTTAGGAAATTTTACTAATTACTATAGATGAAGGGAGACAAAAAAACCTTCAAAAACGTACTTTCTGGTTGCCCCTTACCTGCGTCTACAGTCTACACACGATATGATATTTACCCCATAAACTCCGCGTAGACATAAAACTCGGATGTGCAGCTGAAATACAAGTTACCATAAAAATCCCATAAGATAAAATATCTGTTTCTGGCGTACGAACCAATATTTTAGGGGATATTACGAAGGCTCAGTAAAAAGGAAACGGTCAGGCGTAAACCGTAATTGTCACTTAAGATAAGTAGGTTTTTCTGACGTTACATATTTGGGGCGAACTTCGAAAATGGATAATAATATGAGGAGTCGAAGTTCTAGATAGAGAAAAATGCTCAAAAGCTTTGTCCACACTGTGCCTTTTTCTGTTCATCAAGGGCATGCGTTATAGCACAGTCAACAGCGAACGTGAGGCATGCCCGCAACGCATGCCCTCTGACCGTATCCTAAACTTCAAAAATGACTATGTTGGCGTTACGTTCGTTGACGCATTCAATTATTGAATGAAAAGATGACGAAAATTGAAGTCGAAAGTGCCTAGTGTGGACACAGCTAATGTAGTCGTGTGAGTGCGAGCTCGATTTTGTATTTAAATTTTCGGAAAATAAGCTTTCCTAGCCTGTAATCGAACCAGCTTGCGATTTGTTTGTATGTTTGTTACTACTTCACGTCTAAACGGCTAGAACAGTTTTAATAAAATTGTGAAGGGTATGGAGCTAGTCTATACTCTATACCCTGCATTAACCCATGACCCATCAGACCCCAAGCGGCAACCGGCTGCCGCATAGCAATTGAAAATTTATTGTGTCTGCGACACCCACGTTGGAGGTGCTACCACATCTAAGGCTACTTTTTACTTCGAGAAAATATTTAATTTTAATAATCCGAAAAAAATATGGAAAATAATAAATGAAATTTCTGGAAAAATTGTTCAAAGAATTGATGACATCCTACTCAAATATTTCAAACTCGAACCTCTCATTATAGCTAACAACTTTGCAAAGACATTTGAGGACTCAATCAAAAAAATTAAAAATATTTGTAACACTAAATTATTAGATCCAAAAATATACGAAAACAAACCTACAATGTCAATTAGATTAAAGCGTGCTACTCATGATACATTAGCTAAAATTATTAAAAGTATAAATATAAATAAAAGTCCCGGGCGCGACGGAATTCGGGCCCGTGACATAAAATCGTCCTCCGAATTATTGGTTCCTGTCCTGACGCACTTGATTAACTGTTGTATTGATACGGGCATATACCCGGATATTCTTAAAATAGGCACCGTTAGACCTGTATATAAGGGGGGCATCCATAACGACTATAATAACTATCGTCCCATTACTATATTATCGTGTATAGACAAGGTCATAGAAAGATTTTTCGATGACCAAATATCATCCTTCTTTCAAAATAATAATATTATTAACCATAAACAGTATGGCTTTCAAAGAAAACGTAGTACGACAGAGTTACTACGAGATTTCACTGATAGGGTTAACGGCTATCTTGATCAAAAATTTCAGGTAATCGCGCTGTTTATTGATTTTTCAAAAGCGTTCGACGTTTTAGATTTTAAAACACTATTCCAAAAATTATCGAACGCGGGGATTCAAGGCCCTCTTTTGAAAATACTCAAAAATTATCATACAGACCGATTTACGGCTGTTAAAGTTCTTGATAAGTATAGTGACCTTCATGGCACTGAGGAGGGCACGGCACAGGGGTCCACGATCGGCCCAGATGAGTACCTGGCCTATGTTAACGAAATGTGTAATTTAATAATACAAGGAGAAATTTATCAATTTGCTGATGACACGTGTCTCTTGATGGCTCATAAATCGATACACGAAGCTCAAACAATTATGCAAAAAAATTACGATCTCATTTGTAAATATGCACATGATGTGGGGCTGATAATAAACTCACAAAAGACTAAATTCATACATATTCATTCAGCTCATAATGTGCCTCTCACCTCCCCCACGATTATAGCACATACTCACGATTGTTTCCATTCAAATGTAGTGTATAATGTCTGTCAATGTCCTGCATTGGAAAAAGTAAATCAACATACATATCTCGGTCTTATAGTTGACAACCGACTGAGTTGGATGCCACACATAGACCATGTATGCTCGAAATTAAGATCTGTACTCAGTAAAATCTATATTATTAAATACAAGTTACCCTATAGAACCTTAAGGTTATTCTATTTATCGTTGGCCCAGTCGGTTGTTAACTATGGATTGAGTAGTTATGGAAGATCGTTTGAAAGTCACTTACTTAAAATACATTCATTAATGTTACGCATGTTAAAAGTAATTGTACCTAAACCTGTAAAAAATAAATTTAAAACAAATGAAGAAGGCCTATTTGAGTATTGTAATGTTATGCACATTTTTGATCTCGTTAAATTTGCAATTTTAAATGAAGTTAATGATCCTACACTATTAATAGAAAAAATAAGACCTAGCATTTTAAGACAAACTTGTAAAACAAAATTCGTCAAGCCGTACTGTAATAATTATTATGGAAGCAGAATGCTTAAGACATTAATACCTTTATTTGTAGAAGAGCTGCCAGAAGACCTGCAAAAGTTGTATCGGGACAAGTGTAAATATAGACGGCAACTTAAAAAACATCTATTGAGTAAAGTTAGGTAACTAATGCGACCACATCTTGTCCAGATAAACTCATTGTAGTTTTTGAGGCAAGATTTCTTGTATTTTGAAATTATTGTATTCAGTATTGAACAAAATAAATAAATAAAATAAAATCTCAATTTATTTTTCCTAATAAACCGCAAGTAGCACCATGGGGCACAGCTAGTATTTTATGAATTCGCCCTGTATATTCTCTTTCTTCTCATTCTTCTCTTATTGTACCCACGGCCAATATCGCTTCAACTCCCAAGCGGCCACATGTGGCCGTAAGAACAATAGATTTCCAAGATTGCTTGTGACCGATTTTTTACAGGAGAAAAATGAAAATAGAACATACTATTTGTAACAGTGCAGTGCCTTACAAAAGGTAGGTCAGAAATTCCAATCATAACCTCATACCCAATTATTATCGGCCCTACAAAATGTTTGACGATTGACATGTGGACCAGAGGGGTGTCCACTTCTTATAATTATTTTTGTTTATGTTGTGTATCGAATATCGATGCGATATCAAACCAATGGCTATAACCTGTTTTCTATGTTTATGACAATCAAAATAATAGCAATTAATACCAAATACACAACGATATAATATGTTCTCTAAAATCTAAATTATCGTGTTCAAAATAACATTCTAGGAGGTGGTCCGTACTGTATAATATTATGTGTATCTGAAACAATACGCCCTAGGGTTTAAAGCGAGACCTAGACACAATCAGCATTTACATCTTATTGTAATACTAACGGTAAGTCCTACATACTTGGTGATGACTGTATTATCTTTATATTATGGCAGCTTCTCGCAGGTCGAGAGCTTAGTGCAACGCAGTTCTAAGTAAAATGAGAAATAAATCAGGAGATTACGTAGCGCGTAGGTTTGGGCAAAATGTAATCTGTGATATGAAGAGTAATTAGATTAAAATTAAAATGTGAAGCACAAGAAATGTTCGCTTCAGTAGATTAGGCTACTTGACCTAATTTTTTTCTTCATGCTAATCGCTTCATAATCATTCATTTTTACAAAAAAAAAAACTAATATTTTAATATTTTACACACCCAACCCATAAAAAATTTTATTGAAAAATATGCCTCTTAAATGGCGCCGAAAACACTGTCCGCCATAGTGTGACGTCATACCCTTTGTATTTTAAACTCTCTTTATTGAAATTTTTTTAATGTGCTAAATGTACGAGTCTAAGAGTGCCCAAAAATTATAAAATAATTATATAAGAAATTAGAAATCATTTGTAATGTTGAAAACTTTTGGAGAAAAGTTTTGGCCATTTCATTTCCCGTCTACAATAAATGGAGATAATATATATAAAACTGATGTTTTATTTGAATTATTCAAGAAAATATATAATAGGCTTGTTCTTATTATTTATGTACAAATAAACTTACATATAGCGAGCGCGATAAATAAAAGATATTAAATTAGTATGAGGATGACGTCACATCCAAATCGGAAGTACCGCAAAAGCGTTTTCGTCAGTACAATTCCTATTTTCATAAAATCATATTTTCAAATCGACTTTATTTATCAATCATAAGCTTTTATTTGATAATAAGGGTGAAATACGGTTACCTAGGCCAAATTCTACTAGAAATATGCATTTGTTCAATGAAATTGAATATAATATGTCAAGTAGCCTATTCTTTTGAGCTTTCATAATTATAATATCATGCTGCATGCATAAAAATTAACAGTTGAATTGGTTTATTCAATATTGTACTGATTTCGCTGATGTAATTATTTTGTTTTTTTTTTTTGTTTATTTCCATACATCTTCTTCTTAAATATAAAAATGGATTCTCAAATGTGTTAGTCGCGCTTAAACTCGAAAACGGCTGAACGGATTGGGCTGAATTTAGTCTTAAATTAATATCCGTAGAAGTCCAGGGAAGGTTTTAAAGTGACACGAAGTTCACCGGGACAGCTAGTCTTCTTATCTATATATATAAAAGAAAGTTGTGTTAGTTACGCCTCTTATAACTCAAGAACGGATGAACCGATTTGGCTGAAAATTGGTGGAGAGGTAGCTTAGAACCAGGAATAGGACATAGGATACAATTTTGTCCCGGAATAATGTACGGTTACTGCACAATATACTTTTATGATTTGCGCGTAAACTATTTAATCGATTTTTATGAAATTTGGTATGGAGATACTTTGAGTCTCGGGAAAGGACAAAGGATACTTTTTGTCCCGGAAAATGTACGGTTCCTGCACAATAAACTTTTATGATTTTCGCTTAAACTATTTATTAATCTATTTTGATGAAATTTGGCATGAAGATACTAATTTTAATCTATTGTTTTCTTAATTATACCAATTCGAATTTAATAATCATCGATAAGACAGGACAATGTCTGTCGGGTCAGCTAGTCTTATATATAAAAATGGATTTTCAAATGTGTTAGTCGCGCTAAAACTCGAAAACGGCTGAACGGATTGGGATGATTTTAGTCTTAAAATATTCGTTGAAGTCCAGGGAAGGTTTTAAAGTGCCACGAAGTTCACCGGGACAGCTAGTATATATATAAAAAATGGATTTTCAAGTGTGTTAGTCGCGCTAAAACTCGAAAACGGGTGAACGAATTGGGCTGATTTTAGTCTTAAAATATTCGTAGAAGTCCAGGGAAGGTTTTAAAGTGACTCGAAGTTCAACGGGACAGCTAGTCTTATATATAAAATTCTCGTGTCACAATGTTAGTTACCGTACTCCTCCGAAACGGCTTTACTGATTTTTACCTAATTTTATATGCATATTCAGTAGGTCTGAGAATCGGCTACTGGGTACTTTTTATATTGATAAGTGCATATTTTGTTGCATAAATAATACATAGTAAATTATTACAACTCGATACTGACGGCGACCATTGTTTGTGCGACGGGATAGCGATGGAAGTTGCCATGATGACATACATATTTAGTCACTTCAAAAATATAAAATTTTATTTTATTGAAGTGTCGACTAAATAAGTATGGCACCAAATAGTGATAAACTAGTCTTTCGCGCACTGATACCTAGTTAACAATAATAAATCGATGGTCCCGTTTTTTCAGTTTCGATACTTTACCTAAAGTATCTTCGAAACTGAAAAAACGCTATCGTACTTTATAGGAGAGCGATTAAATTTTTTTTTGCATAATTTTTGCAATGGGTGATGAAATATTTATAAAAACCACCCAAGCGCAATATAGGGTTAAATACTCAGTAGTACCGCTAGTTTTTGATAATTTTTGTATTTTTGTATAGTCAATGAATGTACATTTATAACGTGTTTTACACTACTACAACACAGTTAATTATAATATTGACACAGAAGAGACACCCTCTAAGGCACTATATAATATCACTCTGTTTTGCAGATTTTGCTATATTCTGTATAATATGATGATAAGTACTATAATATAATGAGATTCAAACCCAAGATCCCTGGATTAGTATAATAATAATTGCAAGCTTACCAGCCACTAGTTAGCTGGCAGATAATTTTAAGTGAGGAAGTAGAAGCGTCGACACGATAAGGGCGTTCCAATTTTAAACTCGTCTTGGCGCCATTATTACCGCTAGTACCGATTTGTCTATGGTTCAAAAAGTTATTACTTCCGGCATGTTGGTCGCGAGGGAATCGTCACATCCGGAGTTTTCCATTGGGCTTTGCCATAACTTTTCCGCTTTTCATCACGTCATGTTGCTTTTGATTTAAAAAAATATAATATTTTTATTTTCTTAGTTAAAATATTGTAAAGTTGGACTCGTGCAATTTAAAGATGTTGTTTAAAGTATCAAAGCGAATCCAAAATCGAACTCCTCTTTCCTCTTACAATTTTTACAGCCTTCACTTTTTCTATGTCGGTTAAAATAATCAGTGTGGTAAATCATTTTCTTGACCGCGGTAAAGGCTTATTATTGTGAAGCTGTGGTCAAGAGTTGAGCGTCATAATCGCAACTCGTGCTCCGTCCATCAAAATGTAGATCGCATCGCACAGTACATTGATGTACCATACAATACGGATGTCGCACGTTCGACCATGAGCCTAAAATGCTTTTTGGTCATGTGACAGCTACATTATTTCATGTAGTTAGTACTTACGTCATGAAATCATCATTTTGCGTGGTGGTTTGTGGTGGTTCCCGGCATTGTGGAGGTGTCAATTAAGTTACTCTGTCATATTTAAATGAGTCGATCTTTCATCGATTCCAGATTGTCGATTGGCTTTTACATTTTATAGTAGGCAGAAAATTTGTAAAATATGTCATGTTGATAGCAAACGGTGAAGATGGACGGCAAAAATCTAACATAATATTATGTATTTCGCAAGAACCTCCGGAAAAACTTATGTTTATTCGACTAACTGGAGTTAAAATCGATTGTTATTAGTTATTATAGAATTTATAGATCGATTTAAATTTAAAACTTATGATTTACTTGTGCATGGCACGGTTCTAATATTTTTTTAATTAAATAATTTAGAAAGATTAAAATTATATTATATTTAAACCTCCTGCTTTTTGGAAGTCGGTTAAAAAGTGCTGAAAAAGTTTATTATTCCGCTTTTCAAATTTTAATACATATGTAGCGATGTCTCTACATAATATTATGTCAATGGTGAATGGTGTACGACCGCACATGTCAAACAACTCGTCCAACATGTCAGTCAAGTCGTCCGACTGGTCGGCCGATCCGTCCGGCAACTGGTCACAGGAGCCAGCGCACGCTCAGGGCTTTCTCTCGGGGTCACCCGGATTACGACTAAACGATTATCATGATTCATGTCAATCTAAATCGAATTTTGGCGTTCGAAATGGGATTTAAATTATTTGGTTTATAACATTTTTAGGGTCCAAACCATTTTAATTACGACACAATTTAAATGAATAAAACCAATGAAGTCTGAACGCTTTTATTCAGATTTAGCTAAATTTTCATCTAACCAAACCTAAATAAATGAAATTTAACACTTTACACAATATCATTCGTTATTTTTATAAGTTATTTTGCAAATTTTAACTAATTTTCCACCTTTAATACTTAGGTATTAAGTTATACTTATAAGTTATAACTTAATACCTAAGTAACTTCCTATACTTAAGTGCATTACTAACTAGAATAGTGTAATAAGGTTTAACTCGGTATTACAAATACACTATCACAATAAGTAAATACGCCTCTTTCTAATTTCATAAAAGATGTTTCGCTCTAAGCTTAATTTAATTTCCTTTAAACTGGATATCAAAATAAACATAATTTATAGCAAGTTTAACAATTCAATATTGTAAATTCGTAATGCTACCATTGACCAAACATCACGCGTCAGTTTAATCCACTTATCATACACAAATATGATGGGGCTTAAAATAAATTCGATACTGAGCTTTATGCAAACTAGAGGACGCCCGCAACTCCGTTCGTAAAATTCGTTTATCGCGCGGAAATTTTTCCGGTATAAAAAGTATCCTATGTCCATTCCCGGGACTGAAGTATCCCCATACCAAATTTCAGCAAAATTGGTTCAGCGGTTTGGGCGTGAAGGCGTAATAGAAAGACAGACACTAGAGTCTAGACAGACACTTTTGCATTAATAATATTAGTATGGATGTTTTAAAACCTAGAAAGCGTTTGAAGTCTAGATTTTATCGCACTACGAATAAGATAAGCTACACTGAGAGGATTTTCAAATGGATGTTATTTTTGAAAGGATTCGTAAGACAGGCTTTTGCTGTAGCTCTTTGGGATTGAATCAAAATATTTCTATTTGAAATGCAACTTTGTGTTTCA
Organism: Polyommatus icarus; assembly: GCA_937595015.1. Lineage (NCBI taxonomy): Eukaryota > Metazoa > Arthropoda > Insecta > Lepidoptera > Lycaenidae > Polyommatus > Polyommatus icarus. The sequence continues at coordinate 16,522,417 of OW569326.1, forward strand.
AAATGATAATAAAAAAAAAACATGTTACTTTAGAACGCAATTAAAGGAATTTTAAAACAATAAAGAAAAAGGTAAAGTTATATCAAGATCACATCTGGCTTGATGTTGCCTGTAATTTATTGCGCTAACATTTGTTTTTTTGAATGGAAACTAACAATTTTGGTAAGCATCAAAAAACTATGCTATATCCTTGGATCAGGTATCCGTATATTTAGATAACGCTGCAACAGACTCATAGTTGTATAAAAAATAACAACCGCTAAATGGCGCTATTAAATTGAAATTTTGCCAATAGCTTCTTTCAGCCTTCAGCAGAAAGTTTTTGCTACAAGAAGCTATAATAGAGCTGTCTAGCTAGCTTGCTAGGCATCTACAGTAGAGCTAGCTAGACCTAGTTTTCTTAGTGTTCTTACTAAAATACCGTTGGCTTCTTTATTATCAGCAATAGCATACTAAGAATCTTATTACTGTATCTCAAAATACCTTTACAGCTCCGATAAAGTGCGTTAGAGTTCCAATGCTTTACGACCATTGTAAAGATAGCGGTTTACATGGTTTCTTGTGTAGTATCTCACTTTTGGGTGGCAAAGAGAAAGTAAGATTTTAATATATGATACAAGAAATACGGATTTTGTGTGATAAATAATTTAAGTTTTCAAAGGTTTTATACTTACTTGTTTGTTTTTAAATAACTAGAGTTTATAAATTATAATTAATTATATTACTATCTTTAAATGGCATAATAATTTCAATGGAGCTTAATAGAACTATGGTCTATGAGCATTGAGCATGTTCGCAATATCATACTACTGAGTCATATTACTACTGAGACAAAAATTTGGTAAAATTTGATTTTGAAATTGAGATATTTGTATCTATTTTTCTTACCAACGAACATTTATTTCTTATACATATCTTTTTTATTTCCGGTTGCATACTACATAGTTCTTCTTCTTTATATGTATAACTTATGTTTATTTTTAGTCCTTTGTAGTGAATTTCACTACCACAGACAGTGAGTGTCTCGCTAACCGCAGTGCTTACAGAGCTACAGTCTACACTATACAGGTATACACTATTATAATATGCTATACAGTGTGTAATAAACCAAGTGATAATAACTTTGTGTGTGTGCCTATATTAATATTATGATATATTTAAGTACATAGGTAGTGTTTAGTGTTAAAGTAGCCTCAGAGTGATTTTCATAGAGACATAGAAGTCAAATGTAACTCTCTAGCGGCCTGCTACTTTTAGAATAAATTTTAAATGACACATACATACACATTACACGCCCTATAAAAGCAAGACCACACGTTAGCGACTTTACGCGGCAGCGACTATTCACTTTCATAGATAAGAGTGCCGCTATCCCCAACCCGCGGCCCGTGATGTTAAACAATTTTGAAATTCACGCCCACCGGCAAAATAACGTTTAGTCTACGTGATAGAACTGTTAAATTTCTACTTTTAAATCGTTAATTTTGAAGAATGATTTTTTTTATTAAATAAGGGGGCAAACGAGCAAACGGGTCACCTGATGGTAAGCAACTACCGTCGCCCATGGATACTCGCAACGGCAGACGAGCTGCAGGTGCGTTGCTGGCCTTTTAAGAGTTCTTTTCTTGAAGGTTTGCAGGTCGTATAGGTCCGGAAATACTGCTGGTGACAGTTCGTTCCAGAGTTTTACAGTGCGCGGCAGAAAGTTACGCGAAAAACGCACTGTGGAAGACTGCCATTCATCAAGGTGATGAAGGATGGTATGTTTTTCGCGTAGGACGATGGCGAAAAGTTGCAGGCGGTATGATTCCGAACAATTATTGTTGTTCCGAACAAATGTTTGATGTTTGTGGACCGCATGAAAAAAAGGTTGGGGACCACTGGATTAGATGTTTAATAATTATTATTGTGTTGCGAATTGTGAAGCATCGCTGCAGCCTGCAGCCTGCAGCTAGACCTTAATATGCGGCATTGCTAGTTGCTTCATACGATTTCCTACAAAGAATATTTGGCAGCTTGGTGTCGCGTAGTAGTGTTCTAACTTCTATGTATTATCACTAGACATCGGATTATATGCATGATCAAAGTGCCGAAATATGCATGCAAATATGCACGAAAAATAGCCGAAATATGAACAAAATATGCACAATCAAAAATCACTAAAATTAAAATTTATTATTTTTTTGAAGAGTTTTCTGGTGGTGCCGTTTAAATAAAAGCGCCAATTTTTATAAGTTCATCAAATAAATGATATTTAATTTCGTATACAGCACCAATAATTATTTTCTAGCAACAAATTCCGATTGAAATCTTAGTTTATTAATCATTCGGTCGTGGAATCCTTAAATCTATTGTTATTCTATTGTGTTTCGCTCACCGGTGAGCTTATAGGGCTTGATGGGTTAAATCGTTAACTACTTTATTCAATTTTTTTGTTTCTATAAAGAAATTGTATACCTATTGGGTCATGGGTGTATGTTATTACATTCTTTAAATAGGGATAGAGCCACATATTTGAAGTGTTTAGATCTATCCTACCTCTGTTTTGTGGCCTCGGTTTGTGAGACTACGAGGGCATAAAACTACCGAAATATGCACTATCAACGAAAAATTACCAAAATATGCACTATCGCCTAAAAAGTGCTATCATAATATGCATTTGCATATTATGCGAGTATATAAATGCATATAATTCGATGTCTAATTATCACCTTAATCCTAATTCCTAAGTAAATTATATTTTATCAGTTTGTTTTGCTACATCATCATCGAGCAGATCTGTAAAGTAGTATTACGTTAATAGGGGGTAGTTAATTTTATTACCTTTTAAGATAGTCCCTATTCACTTTATGAATCCCTGGCGTAAACAATCGTGGCTGGGGGCGGATGTGCCGTGTGCAATATTAATGATCAATAGCTGGCTTACCTGCATATGCATGCATCCTGCACGTTTTATACCACGTTCACAGTTTATGTACCTTTTACGTCACATGAAATGAACTTTAAACCGTTGGAATTAGGGTGGGATAAATGACACGTAGTTGTATAGTTCGTATTCATCTTATGCTTCAATCTTTATGTGATTTGATTAGGAGACGCTTCTAGTTTGCGAATAGCTCAGTGCCCAGTCAGTAGCTATATTGCATTAGCCACTTTCGATAGCCAATTTAGATGTCAATTTAACATTTCTCATCGCTAATGGCGCATTTTCACTGGTCGATAGGGCCGGTGCGGGAGATCATGCCTCGACCAATCAAAATGCGCCATTAGTTGTCATAAACTCCCCGTATGCTGTATACGGTATACCGCACGAGTTAACGACTAATGAAAATGCGCCCTAAGGGTTGTTGTAAATGTTTCACCACTTCCAGATAACTGATAAGTACCGGAATTATCTATAACTTATCTGACAAATGGAGTATGGAGGATCTGTCAGCTAAAGTTGTGGATAGCCTATCCGGCATTTCTCAGGAAGTGGTGAAACAGGCCCGCGTCATGGCACCTTGCCATTATGGCAAATGGCAATGATGCGTTTGTGAAACTCCAAACATTTTTGATATCTAATAAGTATTTACTATTTATCTTTTCTATCGAAGTTACCGAATGCAATTCGTCTACGTCTTAGTAACGTAATTTTGCCAGAAGAAAAAAATGTTTTACTGGGAGTTTGATATTTAAAATGGTACTTAGGTATGTATAATATTATGAAATTACTCGAGAAGCCTAATAAAGCATGTAGGCGTATCCAACAAAATAAATTGAATATGTTTGGAGTTTGTTTTAATTAAAAAGACTTGTGCTAAGCATATGTACAAAGTAAGTACTTCTTATTATTTACTGGCAAACATGGCATTAACAAATGGCAAAAAATATCCGAATATTACCACACAAAGTTGTATTGTAGGCAGATCATATTGATCGCATGCAAAAGCTAATAAGAACAGTCAATAAAGGTATAGTGGTTATTGGAAAAAATTTTTGACAATAAACTAGCCAAAAGTGGCCGGCAACGAACTAACGTGATAATTCTGGGTTTCTCTTCGATCAAATATATTAGTGATCGAAGGGGTTTCTATTATTTTTAACCGACTTCCAAAAAACGAGGAGGTTATATGTTCGGCTGTGGATATTTTTTTTTTTATTTTTTTTATTTTTTTATTTTTTTTTTTGTATGTTCAACGATTACTCCGCCGTTTGTGAACCGATTTTCGAAATTTTTGCTTTGTTGTATTTGGTTTTACTCCAATTTGGTACCATGTTCACAAAGTGGTGACCTGATGATGGGATCCAGGAGTAATCGAGGGAACTCCTCGAAATTTATATGGAAACATATGGTGATTTTGGTTTTATGTGAAGTGTACTAAGAATATGCTACCAAAAAGTCAAATATTGGGTCAAGGTATACCATGGTTTCGAAGATGCTGAGAGAACTCCTGACTCCTTATAGATACACGTTTGGGAGTTTCGGCGTTGTTTTAAGAACAGAAAGCATATGCTACTATGCAACTCATATTCATCATCATAATCATCATCATCATCATCGTCTTCATCATTACCACGTCGTGTTAAGGTCACCAATGTCTCATGGCACAGAATAGATAATAGTACAAGGCATAGGTGTGGATATACTAATAATAATAATAATTTTATACTGTATAACAACACTTTGTTTAAATATAGACGGCGGTCAGCACCGCGGAGGCGACGGTATCGCGGCGCCGCCGCGCGGCGAGTGGCGGAAGATCGAATATACTTTACTACTTTATATACAGATCGAATACTTTACTAACTACTTTATAAAATTTTAATAGACAAAATATAGAATTAAAATAAAGTTATTTTAAAAAGAGCATTTAAACAAAACAAAGTCAATAAGTGTCTTTTTAATTAGTTATACTTATTAATCGATAGATGGCGCACTAAGTATCGATTTGAATGGATTTGAAATTGAATTCTTGATTACAAGAACAGCTGTCAATAATTATGATAATATTATATTACTAGCTGTCCCGGCAAACGTTGTTTTGCCAAATAAATAATTTTTGGTATTAGATGAGTAGCTACGCTACATCCAATGCAAGTTTATACAGTTTTTTATCTGATAGATCCTTCGATCGTGGAAAAACGAGACACAATAGCCTTTCTATTGTTATCGCAATCGCCGGTGACCGCTTGGGGTTTGAAGTATTAAAATTGTTAAATTACTTAGCACAATATGTTCACTTCACTGATAATATATTATTTTGTGAGTGTGAACTGTGACTCTTAACAAATTGTAATAAGATACGTAAAATATACGCGAAGGTTTACCTACCAGTGTAACTAAAAAGAGTGAAATTATTATTATTTTTAACAAAAAATTAAAACCGACTTCCAAGGTAAAAACAATATTAACATTAATATGAACTAAAAAGTATTAAATAATTTTTGCTATCTAATAGTGCCTTTTTCCGAATTCGGCTAAACCTCAACTATTTCTGTACTCAATCTTCATAATTTTGAAGTCGGTGCCAGTTCCAAAAGTTTCAAATATTCTGTCAGAGGACTGAAGATTCAGCTATCTGGTACCGACTTCAAAATAATGAAGATTGAGTACAGAAATAGTTGAGGTTTAGCCGAATTCGGAAAAAGGCACTATTAGATAGCAAAAATTATTTAATACTTTTTAGTTCATATTAATGTTAATATTGTTTTTACCTTGGAAGTCGGTTTTAATTTTTTGTTAAAAATAATTTACTGTCAAATCAATTTAACCGACTAAAAGAAATATTTATTAGAATTTAGAATGTTCCATTATTTTTAACCCTTGTCGAACGGGCTTCGTACGCAGTCGTAGCGTATGCATTGCGAATCAAGTGCCATTACCAGCCATAAACGATAACGATATGGATTTAAATAAACGTATAAATCGCTGGATATTTTTATACTTTGATTACTTTTTGTGATCACAGGACCCCGATTCTACCATGTATTTTAGGCCCGAAACTCAAACAGCAATTCAGGAAACGTTTGCGAAATAATCTTTATCATGAATGCGAGAAATGAAAGAAATGACTCTTAGGAATTACGTTGATTAATAAAGTCTCCATTATGCACCATTCTGGGCAACTGCTAGAACTGTGTTAAATCTTCCATAACAATAAGAACGAGAGAGAATATATGAGAGGCCTCTCATAGAAAACAAGAAATGGAAAGGGCGTAAGCGACTAAATTTAAAAACCATAAATATATTTCATAATAAGCTATGGGCAAGTATATGCTTGAACCAATCTATGTACTTTTGGAAGCTTAAATCACTCTCCTCTGTTGGCAAAATTAGAATCCCTTTTTTAGGGTTCCGTAGTCAATAAGGAACCCTTATAGTTTCGGTCTGTCTGTCCGTCTGTCCGTCTGTCTGTCTGTCCGCGGTTTTACTCAGAGACTAGGACTAGGACCTACAAAGCTGTAATTTGGCATGAATACACATATTAATGATGGCAACAAAATGGTACGTAAAATCGTAAATTTTTTTTTTATGGTACCTCCCCTACACATCAAGCGGGGATGAATATTTTTTTTCGCGCCCACCCCATCGTGTGGGGTGTCGTTGAATAGGTTTTTTAAAAATATTGCGAGTATTCATAGATCATTTTCCGATTTAGCGATCCGTTTGTGAAATATTAAGTTTTAAAGTGGAAAAAATCGTTAAGAGTGTCCCCCCCTTCTACCAGCCAAACGGTTGGTTCTGGAAATGTGAAAAAATTCACGGAAGTAGGAAATATGCTGAATGTAAAAGGAAAACTATCACGCCTAAGAAGACTTCATAAGTTATTGAGTAATAGTCGATCAACTAAAAAAATGTATTCGGCGAAGTATAAAGGAACTTTTCATTCAAATTCCTTTGAAAGTAACTGAGATGATGTTGTTAGTAGTGTAAAACACGCTATAAATGTACGTTCATTGACCATAAAAAAAAATTGTTAAAAACTAGCGGTACTACGGAACCCTATATTGCGCGTGGCCCGACACGCACTTGGCCGGTTTTTTACAGCTCAGGTCTTTTTGATTGATTATTCTGTGTTATAAAAGTTGAAAAATCGTGTTATGCTATGGGTAATTCAAAGACAAAAACATGATGAATACTGCCAATGAACTTAAAATTCATTGCTGAGAAAAATCGATATCGCTACAGCCAAATTATCAAGGCGTCGCGTCGCCTTAATTTAAGGATTAACTTTGACCCTGTGCCAGAAGCACGCAAATGCCGAATACTTAGCGTAATGATTGATGTCTGATGGTGTTAGTTGTTACTTGTTACACGTAACACGACAGGTCATTAGTACCTACGTCGTAAATTGATTACACAGTTTGGTTGAGAATTATCTTGTTATGTTATAATACTATCTGATTAGTAATTTGGTCAAGTTGCATTAATTAACCGATCAAGCTCCATAAGCTCACCGGTGAGCGAGACACAATAGAATAACAATAGATTTCCAAGAATCCACGATCGAAGGATTAATAAAATTAAAGCAAAGTTACAAACTAAAAACTTACGTAGCGTGGCTTAGCGCTTGCGATGGCCTTAGGAATATAATAACATCAGAGTGCTAAGTCAAATTATTATAATAATTGCATTCGCTAGCTTATTATTTTTCCGTTCGTTATATTTTATCGATAAAGACAATTTTTTTTCAAGTTCCAAAAATGTCTAGAACTCAGAAAAATGTTCGATTCGATTCTAATTATAAACTTAAATTGGAAGAGTTCCTGTCACTTTTTGATCTCCGAAGTCAATTTCAAGTTTATCACGAAATAAAATCTGATTCAACGTTCAGTGAACACACACGATGATCGATTTACGATTCGAAAGATATAAAAATTCTAATATGAAAATAGCGGAATCTGATTGATGGGAATCGAATTGTGATTTTTCTTATATCGATTCGATGCATCAATTTTCAAAGTTGCATTTCATTGCTGAAGTTGTCGAGTCATTGAACTATTAGCTTACCCCGTGAAGCCTTAAAAGAATCGACAGCTAGCTTTGGTAAGAGTTTTAGAAAAAAAATAAGACTAAAATAGTATTTTTGGACTTTCCCCCGTCAACAGGATTAAGGATACAGGATCAGTCGTAAATCTTTAGTTAAATAGCATCGTAATTTATTAATACTATCATAAATAATCAAAAAATATCCACAGCCGAACATATGACCTCCTCCTTATTGGAAGTTGGTTAAAAATAACAAGGCACAGATGTTGATAAAAATTTTATCATTTTTCATGTAGTTTTGTGCCTGTATTCGCACTTTAGACCTTAAGTGTATAAGTGTATATGTTACGGCTAATAGCCGAAGTGCGGCTACACCTAGTTTTAGCCAGCTACAACTAGGTGCAGCCCGTCACATGCGGTTAAACCTAGGTATATCCTACTTATCTTCGGTTACAACTAGATTTAGCCTTTATTATAGCGGCTAAAACTAGGTGCAGCCACACATCGGTGGTTAAACTTAGGTGTATCCTATTTATCATCGGCTAGAACTAGGTTGTCAGTTCAGTTGTTTTGAGATTCTAATTTTGCGTATCCCGATTGATTCGATTATATGGAATAAATAAAAGACAGGGATGTTTAAGTGACATTTATTATTTATTATTTGACAGGCAAATATCTTTTAACAAAAAAGGCGTTATTACAAGTAATTATAACACAAAATATTATAAATCTTCTTATAATCTCATCACAAAATACATATTATAATCTTCTTCTTTCTTCGCAAACAAACCGAACTAGACATCTTTGGCGCAAAGATAAAAAAATAAACATAAAAAATAAAGCTTTACTTCTTAACTATGAAAAAATCAACTAAGTCTTTGTTCTCTTCTCTCATATTTTTTAAACAAATAGGATAACTTTTTAACTTAGTTTTAATTATACAAAAATCAACAAACTCTCATATTATACGTGATAATAATAATTATGTTGCAAGACTCACTTACTGCAGTTTTTACAACAGAGGGACTCTCCACATTAAAAGACGAAATTTCAGTTCATAATATAATTCAACACAATTACGAGTATAAATCTTGTTTCGGACTGGCATGGTTTATGGCTTGTCTAGGATAAGATATTTTAGTATCATCAGGATGATGATACAAAATCGAATCAATCAAGAAACGCAAGATACGAGTCTCAAAATAAAACCAAAATCCTAAACTGACCTGAAAATATAGTCCTAGCCGATAATAAATAGGATGCACCTAAGTTTAACCACCAGTGTAAGGCTGTACCTAGTTCTAACTTCTTACCGCTATAATGAAGGCTAAACCTAGTTGTAACCGAAAATTAGTAGGATATACCTAAGTTTAACCGCATGTGACGGGCTGCACCTAGTTGTAGCCGGCCGGCCTAGTTGTAGGGTGTAGCCGCACTTCGGCTATTAGCCGTAACATATATATCTTATATATAAAATTCTCGTGTCACAATGTTAGTCCACGAACTCCTCCGAAACGGCTTTACTGATTTTTACCAAATTTTATATGCATATTTAGTAGGTCTGAGAATCGGCTACTGGGTACTTTATATATTGATAAGTGCATTTGTTGAATAAATAATAGTAAATTATTACAACTCGAGACCGAGGGCGACCATGATTGTTTGTGCGACGGGATAGCGATAGACGTTGCTATGGTAACATACTTATTTAATCACTTCAAAAAAATAATATGGGCGAAATAGGTGCTTTACATTATGGCAAAGCAACGTTTGCCGGGACAGCTAGTTTAAGTATAATATTATGTAATATTATAATATACTGTTTCATCTCATACTAGACTCTCTACATCTCATATTATGAGATATAATAATATTATGAACATGATAGGTTTATAAAAGGACATTATAATAATATGAACGAGCTGTACTTGACAATATTTTAAGTACTTAGTTTCATTTTGTTATCACTACTATCTAAACTCACTTTAATTTTTTTTATATATTATTATTTGGATTCCAACAAAGGTGCATAAAAATAGCGTTTACATGGGAAACTAATAGGCCAGTCATTAAAGCCAAAACCCGAAAGAAATTAGTAACTTGATAAAATTTTAGGACGTTGTTAAAAAGGTAAAATAACTTACCGTGTGATTTTGCAGCGTTCTGGGGTGTACGGAAAAGGTTGAAAAGGGGTGAAAAAGGTTTTTTGTTAATAACATTGCGTAAAAAAATAGTAACACGCTGCAAATTTGGAATTAGGTTGTTCTTACCGTTTTGTAACGTGTATTAAATTTGCATCGTTTTGCAATATACGGAACATTCTTTATTATTAAAAAACAATAAAATTTGTTAATAACAGGGGTAAAAAAATTAGTAACACGCTGCAAATTTGGAATTAGGTTTTTCTTACCGTTTTCTAACGTGTATTAAATTTGCAGCGTTTTGCAACATACAGAACATTGTTTATTATGAAAAAAACAATAAAATTTGTTTATAACAGGTTAAAAAAAAATAGTAACTCGGTGTAAATTTAGAATTAAGTTGTTCTTACTGTTTTGTAAAGTGTATTAATTTAGCAGCGTTTTGCGACATACGGAACATTGTTTATTACTAAATTGCTGTAAATTTGATATACGTTAGGAAACGGTAAAAGCAACTTAATTATAAATTTGCAGCGTGTTACTACATTTTTTACCCTTTTTAATAACAAATTTCATTGTTTTTTATATTAAACAATGTTCCGTATGTTGCAAAACGCTGCAAATTTAATACACGTTAGAAAACGGTAAGAACAACCTAATTCCAAATTTGCAGCATGTTACTAATTTTTTTACCCCTGTTATTAACAAATTTTATTATTTTTTAATAATAAACAATGTTCCGTGTCTTGCAAAAAGCTGCAAATTTATTACACGTTACAAAACGGTAAGAACAACCTAATTCCAAAATTGCAGCGTGTTACTAATTTTTTACGCAATGTTATTAACAAAAAACCTTTTTCACCCCTTTTCAACCCTTTCCGTACACCCCAGAACGCTGCAAAATCACACGGTAAGTTATTTTACCTTCTTTAACAACCCCCTAAAATTTTAACAAGTTACTAATTTCTTTTGGGTTTTGGCTTTAATGACTGGCCTATAATACTATAATACTTTTGGGCCTTATTGCCGAGAAATAAGACCGAAAAATGATAAAGGGTCTTTGCCAGCGACTGCACGTACTAGATAGGTTCAAAGCCCATTACTTAGCTAGACTCGCTTCCGTGTCCTAGCGTTCCTTTGTTTTAAGCCCTGTGAAACCTAATACCGGCCGTAGAGCTTAAGTAGGGGCACTAAGTATACTAACTATGTTTGCTATTTTATTTTTGTAAGGTTTTTCCATAAAGTATTCCCTTTTTTCCATTTTTTAAATTGTATTACAATTATTATGTTTTGTAAAATCTACTCGTACTTACGAGTCCTAACCTACTTAGGAATTTGTATATTTTAGTTATTTTCTCAAAGGATATCATCATACAAAATGGTATATAATAAAATACCTTTTATCTGCGAAAAGGTATTTTAATAATATACCATTTTGTTATTCTATATTTTTTATCTAATAAAATATCGTCAAGGTAAAGAAATGGTATGCCGAAAGTATACACCTATAACATATTAAGCTATATTATGCAGTCAGCCTTAATTGAGTTTGAAAAGATTTTACCTCATAACAAGTCTTCGGAGTCTATTATGTTATAATGAGGTGAAAATAAAAAGGGAATTTTTAACCTTCGTGAAAACTCGAGCATGGCCGCCGTCGGAGAAAAACACATACCGTAAATACGTTTTTGGCTCATCTGATATGAAAATAATTAATTTTCCTTCCGCATTTTGTTAACGACGAGCGAATTATTTAGCGTAAATAGATGTAATCAACTCACAACAACTCTACACTAATATTGTAAAGTACCCCGCAAAGTGCAAACGATCAAATTGTTTGTCAAATTGTACGTGTTTGTCAAATTCAGTTTGATAGTGTACAGCTTTGTTTGAAGCGTTTGTCAAACAAACTACGTGTTTGACCTGTTTGAAGAAAATTTGCATTGGCGTAGCGTTTGACATACGTGTTTGAATGTGTTCCGCTGTATTTGTCAAACAAGATCTCATAATCTCAAACCGATAAGATTCTAGCTAATTGTTTGACAAACTTGTTTGATGCACGTTTGTTCGTCTGCGCTGCTGTTGGATGAAAACGTAAATTACATCAAATCTGATCATTTGCGCGGGGTACTTAACAGAAGACGTTTATTTGCATCGAATATGCCCTGAAACTACTGGTGCGATTTTAACGAAAATTGTCGTAGACATAGAGCCGAAAGACTGGACGTCCCGCAACATCGTTGCGCCAAAATTCGTTTATAGAGTGGGAATCGTACATTTTTCCTGGGTAAAAAGACGTATTCTTTGTCCTTTCTCGGGAGTCGAGACTCAAATTTCAACTAAATCGGTCCAGTAATTTGGGCGTGAAATTTCGCCATCAGTATTTCCGGACCAATTTATTGATTGGACATCAGATGAGTAATAAGCACATTTGGCATAGTTGTGTAATAATATATTTATATTTTAACATGTGTTCGACTACTACGTGAGTACGACTATCATATAAAAGAGGAGCCCTCATATAATTATGAGGGTTCCTTCTTAAGTAAAGGAAGAGGCTAACAATTAACAGCAAGTGACAAATAAAATATTATAACATAAATGGATCATCTGGATGGATGGATCTTCTTATAGATCAGTGTTCACTGTTTTCGAGAGTCGTTATTGCCTAATAATGACATTATACGAACGAGCTGGATTTCCAAAATTGGCACCAAAACAGAGGGTTTTCAATTTATCGAAGCATTTGGCAGGCTAAAACGCCAGTCTGAGTAGCGTCCACGGACATAGAGAATGCACTGAGTGTTCCACAAATGTGCTTTTAATTATTACTTGCTGTTCCGAGTTATATTACCTTTAGGAGTGGCTTCGAACTATGTAGGTACGCCCGATTATAAAATGACGGATCTAGAAATAATTGACCGATTCCGATTCCTGATCTAGGCTCAAGCAATGTAGGGATGAGGGACTACTTCTTTAATTCAGGAGCCGCAGCATTTTCTGAAATGGAAATTCAGAAGTCAATTCCGTTCTATTTTACAAAGTAGTGTGTAAAGTGTTTGTGGTTTGGGAAAATTATCGTAAACGTTGACTTTATTAAAAACAATAGATATATAGAATAAAGACAATAACATAACTTGATATTTAGTGAGCAAGTAAAGAGAACCATCAGTTTGATGACCCACTAACCGCCACTGCGTGTGACATAAAGATTTCCTTTTCTTATTTGTCAGGTACAAAGCTGGTCGAGCTTCCTCTTCATCACACAAACAAATAGAATTCTTCTTCTACTTTTATGATAATAAAATATATAATGATAAATCATTATTTTATAATAATAATGATTTATCATTAATCTATTGTTATTTAGACACTAAATTATTACTACATCCGTTCAGCAATTGCATGATGCACGCCAGGACAAACTAAACATGCGGTTTGTAAAAAGTTTTGAGTTTTAATGACACCAATTACGCGTTTAAATCTTTTCTTTCTACAAACATATTATTTTGTTTGGAATTTTGTGTTGACAGTAACCGCTCGTCTAATTCTTACTTTTCATAATTCCTAGTATCATATCCATAATGTACCAACTATAACCAGTAATCACCTCTGTCTCCCGTCTCTATGTTCTTAGCAGTAACCACGCTCTTCTTACATTTGAGAATTCCTAGTATCATTTCCATGCCAGCTCAATTCTGCCTCTATGTCCCTGGCGCGGCTGTCTGGCGTGAAATTAGCGTCCCATGTTCAAGTGCTGAGTGCTCGTGTGTCGCTCAGACGCTACAAAAACTATTGTTCCTTGCATCATTTCGTAATCGCACGTCGTAGGAGGCATTTCACTTGGCTTGCCTTTGCCTTGGTTTGGCGTTTTTATTTTTATTTTAAGTACTACCACATCAAGTACATTAAGACTAAAATTATACAGAGTATTGCTACCTCTACCTCTATACAATTTAAGACTATAAAGCAGAAACTTAAAATGAAGCAGGGGTATCTTATAATACGTAGATGTACGGAAAATAGAGACAACCGTAACATGAATACTAAACAGGAAAGGAAATGTAGATAAAATTTTTGCAAGCAATTTGCATTCAAGATTTGGTCAACGTAATTAAAATCTGCATACATCTGTTTAATTAGTCTGGGCAAGTATGGAAAATATGATATTCACAAAATTTTTCTACATGAGTGCAACATTTCATACGTCATACGTGTCATTCCGAGATTTAAATAAGCCTTATTACCTTATATATAAGGTCGATGTGTTACCGTACATCATGCAGTGGTGCATAAAATTAACCAAGTCACTAGTGCTGTCGCCATTCTGCCTCAATCCTGTGACCTCGTGCGTCATAATTAAAAAAATGAAAATATATTTCCCGCTCGCAGTGATGAGTTTCATTACATTACATGTTGCTTTATTAACGTTCACAGATTGTTTACAGTTGTTTTACCTCTCAGGCCTCCTAGTCTTCTTCTTTTGGCGTAAGCCTCCCCATTTAGGCGTTGTCAAATACAAGATATGCCCCCTAGTCAAAAATCGAAATAGACTTGCAAGTTTCGACAACAAAGTTAGATGTCATAAATATAATATCTGATTAGACATAACTTATCGCAAAAGCCATAACACTTAGCGATGCGTAATGTCAAATACCAATCTAATTTGAGCCAATTTCCCTATCGAAATTGGCGAATGCATATTTTGGACTGAGGCTTTTACAACAAAGCTTTTTAGTTTTTAACCGACTTCCAAAAAACGAGGAGGTTATATGTTCGGCTGTGGATATTTTTTTTTTTTTTTTTTTTTTTTTTTTGTATTTAGTATATTATTCCATTTACAACGCAGATTCTAAAAGTAAAATATTATACAAACTTACTACGTTTAGTCTTTTCTCAGCGGATATGAGGCCATTACATATTATTATAATCATCGGTTATACTTAGGTATTACAATAATTTAGAACTTAACCCACAAGTTAGTCAAGGCCCGCATTTATGAAACAAGGACAATCCGGAAACATCTGAAGTGTCTATGACGGCTCTTTGTCAACTTGATTAACTCTCAACTCTTGTGAAACACTTAGCAGTTAAGGCCCGTATTCACTTTCATTAGTAATAAGTGCAAGTGATTAGGACAAGTAATTAGTGATAAGGAGAAAGTAAGTGTGGACAGCGACAGATTAGTGCAAGTGATTAGCCGGCTGCGTAGTAACGTGATTAGAACTGTATTCACTTTGATTAGTGATTAAGTGCAGGTGACTAGTGCAGGTGATTAGTGAGTAGGAGAAAGTAAGTGTGGACAGCGACTGATTAGTGCAAGTGATTAGTCGGCTGCGTAGTAACGTGATTAGAAGCGTGTTCTATTTTTTGCGAGTGCAAGTGCGAGTACCCACGTCCCGCGCGCTCTTCCTCCCTACTCGCAGCGTGCCTGCCAGCTATGAAAATTGAGCTTTATTTTTTCTCAAAGTTCAGGTAGACCTTTAGGTAAATAAATAAAAATTGTTTTATTTCTGAATAAATTTGAAGCAAATGTTTTCAGAACGTTCAAATACAGCTTTCCGAAACTGAGGAAGGTCTGGCCGTCACAGGCTCTTGGTCCTTCAACAAAGGCTACAGCGTCTTCCAGAGAGTCCTTGGCTAGGTGGTTACTCCAGTCGATTCCATCAAGTTCCAAACAAATACTGTCGAAGTCACCTGACGCATACAAATATTTTGTTTGCATGTTGTTTTCTAGTAGCTCTGTATTATAATAGCTCAAGTCGATATCTAGTGACTTGTGGTGCATGTCCTCCGGAACTAAAGGTGAGTCACAAGCAGAGACCGAGCAGACCGAATTTGATAATACAAGATCTAGCAACCTGCCGTTAGTGTTAAGGGAAAAGTTGTATTGTAGAAGATTACATTCAGTTAAAGTGTCTAGGAAATAAGTTTGAGATTCACCAGTAGCGGAACAGAACTGTGGAGATTTGTCTGAGGGGGACCAAACAATATGACTTAAGTTGAAATCACCCATAACTACAAATGTGTCATTGGGACAGGAGTTAACAATAAATGATAATTTTTCTGTGAAGTTTCGGAGCTGTTCGTTAAAGGAATTGCCACGATTAGCACCACAGAGATAGACTGTACAAAAATGTGTTTTATGCATTTTATTATTAACGGTTTTCGTACTTAGGGTAACCCATAAGTCTTCTGCTGTAGAAGACCATTCAGGCCTTTCGACTGCCTTAAATTTCTTATTCACGGCAAAAAGTACACCTCCACCGAACTTTTCACCTGTAATAGAGTAATTTCTATCTCTGCGCCAAACTATATACCTATCATCAAAGAGCTCATTGTTACACAGGCCGTCAAGGAGCCATGTCTCAGTAAGCGAGATAGCATCATAAGAGTGTAAAAGCAGGTTTCTTTTAAAGACATGAGTTTTTGTTCGTAGCCCCCTGGTATTTTGGTGGTATAAGTTTAGGCAATTAAGAACCATTGTTATTGTAAAAAAGTTATAATAACTCTAAGTAGATAAAAGTATAAATAAGTTTTTGAATAAAACAATAATAAATTAATATAAAATGCAACAGAGGACAAGGAAATTAAAATTATGTTTATAGCGATGAAAACGGGTGATTTGTTGTAGATGTGGAGGTTATTAATAAGTAAGCGCATGGAATGTATTCTTTTATTTAGGGAGGTGAGTAGAATGTACATATAATCATATAACAATACCACAGAATAAGGCTCACTTAATTCGGCTAGGTGGTAATATAATAGGAGCAGAGAGGAGTAGACAAAAGCACAGAATAATTTTGTAGGCAATACCCACAGGGAACATATTATTTTGTTATAGTGTATTGTAAAATATTTGCATTTTTAACACATCTTGAGTGCACTGTTATGCTGCAATATATATTGTATTTTTTGTAAACTGTACCAGAGACTAAATATATTATACATAATAATATTATGAAGTAAAAAAGTCTATGTGTATGTGTGTGTCTATGTGTGTGTGTGGATCCATACACATGTGCATGTGTCCGGAGCGCCAGAAGGTGGCAAGTATTTAAACTAATTTTATTATTTTTTGTTAACTATTATTAACTTAGTTTTTTTACTATGGGTTGAAAAGCCTGAAATAAACGTTTTTTTTTATTTATTTATTTTATCACGGAAAGTCGCACGGTTCCGGCGTGATAAGCGAATTTTTGCCGCAACTTCGTTGCGGGCGATATCTAGTTTTATATAAATACTTCATAGTCAAATAGTTTTAAATAAAACGAATATTAATAACAAAAAATTAAAACCGACTTCCAAGGTAAAAACAATAATAACATTAATATGAACTAAAAAGTATTAAATAATTTTTACTATCTAATAGTCCCTTTTTCCGAATTCGGCTAAACCTCAACTATTTCTGTACTCAATCTTCATTATTTTGAAGTCGGTACCAGATAGCTGAATCTTCAGTCCTCTGACAGAATATTTAAAATTTTTGGAACTGGCACCGACTTCAAAATTATGAAGATTAAGTACAGAAATAGTTGAGGTTTAGCCGAATTCGGAAAAAGGCACTATTAGATAGTAAAAATTATTTAATACTTTTTAGTTCATATTAATGTTATTATTGTTTTTACCTTGGAAGTCGGTTTTAATTTTTTGTTAAAAATAATAATAATTTCACTCTTTTTAGTTACACTAGTAGATAAATCTTCGCGTATATTTTACGTATCTTATTACAATTTGTTAAGAGTCACAACTCACACTCACAAAATAATATAATATTATCAGTGAAGTGAACATATTGTGCTAAGTAATTTAACAATTTTAATACTTCAAGCCCGAAGCGGTCATCGGCGATTGCGATAACAATAGAAAGGCTATTGTGACTCGTTTTTCCACGATCGAAGGATCTATCAGATAAAAAATTGTACAAACTTGCATAGGATGTAGCGTAGCATAATATTTAATATTATCATAATTATTGACAGCTGTTCTTGTTATCAAGAATTCAAACTTACTTTACTTACTTAGTGCACCATCTATCGATTAATAAGTATAACTAATTAAAAATACACTTAATGACTTTGTTTTGTTTAAATGCTCTTTTTAAAATAACTTTATTTTAATTCTAATTGTGTATTAAAATTTTATAAAGTAGTAAAGTATTCGATCTGTATATAAAGTAGTTAGTAAAGTATTCGATATTCTGTCTTCTGCCGCGACGCCGACGCCGTGTATTAAAAACAAACAGGTGTTGTTAATTGTTATACAGTACATAATTATTATTATTAGTATATCCATACCTATGCCTTGTACTATTACCTATTCTGTGCCATGAGACATTGGTGGCCTTAACACGACGTGGTAATGATGATGATGACGATGATGATGATGATGATTATGATGATGAATATGAATTGCATAGTAGTTTATGCTTTCTGTTCTTAAAACAACGCCGAAACTCCCAAACGTGTATCTATAAGGAATCAGGAGTTCTCTCAGCATCATCGAAACCATGGTATACCTTGACCCAATATTTGACTTTTTGGTAGCGTATTCTTAGTACACTTCACATAAAACCAAAATCACCATATGTTTCCATATAAATTTCGAGGAGTTCCCTCGATTACTCATGGATCCCATCATCAGGTCACCACCTTTGTGAAAATGGGACCAAATTGGAGTAAAACCTAATACAACAAAACAAAAATTTCGAAAATCGGTTCATAAACGGCGGAGTAATCGTTGAACATACAAAAATAAAAAAAAAAAAAAAAAAAATATCCACAGCCGAACATATAACCTCCTCGTTTTTTGGAAGTCGGTTAAAAATGAAGGACATGTCAAAATGGCATTTGTATTTTTGAAACTCGGACGTTCGTGTTGTTTTGCAAAAAATGGCAAAGTCTTCTACTAATCCATTTTTGAACCCATATTTTTCTTGATCTTGCAAATTCAGCTTCCAAAAGAGTTTTAATACTTCTTTGAGTACTTCTTGCAATTGCAAGCTCGCTTCTCGATGTTCGTCCATACTCGCTAGTTGACAGCTACTACTGAATTTACTAAACAGAGCCACTAAACATGAATTGGACACTACTTGCACTACACACCTGCACTCTACTGCCTTAATTACTTGTCACTTGCACTTGCACTAATCAAAGTGAATACAGGCCTTAAAGCAGCAGTTGAAAACAATGGGTGAAGTCTACAAATAATTAAGAATTATACCGATAAAGAGAATTCATGATACCAATTTTGAATTAAGCAAATGATTTTGATTACACATGCACATAAAAAAGTATTAAGTAACACTTTGTTTTGTCAGACTCTGAATCAAAAACAAAGCTATTGTTCCTTTTGTCATCGGAAATGCAACTTATTTTATTAACCGACTTCCAAAAAACGAGGAGGTTATATGTTCGGCTGTGGATATGTTTTTTTTTATTTTTTATTTTTATTTTTGTATGTTCAACGATTACTCCGCCGTTTGTGAACCGATTTTCGAAATTTTTGTTTTGTTGTATTAGGTTTCACTCCAATTTGGTCCCATTTTCACAAAGGTGGTGACCTGATGATGGGATCCATGAGTAATCGAGGGAACTCCTCGAAATTTATATGGAAACATATGGTGATTTTGGTTTTATGTGAAGTGTACTAAGAATACGCTACCAAAAAGTCAAATATTGGGTCAAGGTATACCATGGTTTCGATGATGCTGAGAGAACTCCTGATTCCTTATAGATACACGTTTGGGAGTTTCGGCGTTGTTTTAAGAACAGAAAGCATAAACTACTATGCAATTCATATTCATCATCATAATCATCATCATCATCATCGTCATCATCATCATTACCACGTCGTGTTAAGGTCACCAATGTCTCATGGCACAGAATAGATAATAGTACAAGGCATAGGTATGGATATACTAATAATAATAATTATGTACTGTATAACAATTAACAATACCTGTTTGTTTTTAATACACGGCGGTCGGCGTCGCCGTGAATTAAAAACAAACCGCAGACGACAGAATATCGAATACTTTACTAACTACTTTATATACAGATCGAATACTTTACTACTTTATAAAATTTTAATAGACAAATAGAATTAAAATAAAGTTATTTTAAAAAGAGCATTTAAACAAAACAAAGTCATTAAGTGTCTTTTTAATTAGTTATACTTATTAATCGATAGATGGTGCACTAAGTACCTATCGATTTGAATTCTTGATAACAAGAACAGCTGTCAATAATTATGATAATATTAAATATTATGCTACGCTACATCCTATGTAAGTTTGTACATTTTTTTATCTGATAGATCCTTCGATCGTGAAAAACGAGACACAATAGCCTTTCTATTGTTATCGCAGTCGCCGGTGACCGCTTCGGGCTTGAAGTATTAAAATTGTTAAATTACTTAGCACAATGTGTTCACTTCACTGATAATATTATATTATTTTGTGAGTGTGAGTTGTGACTCTTAACAAATTGTAATAAGATACGTAAAATATACGCGAAGATTTTTCTACTAGTGTAACTAAAAAGAGTGAAATTATTATTATTTATTATAATAATGAATTTATAAACGAAGTTAGCAAAGAGAAATATCTTGGTTTAATTCTTGACAATAGATTAAATTGGAAATCTCATTTAGAATACATAAAGAAAAAACTTGTACCATTATGTGGCACATTTCGCTACATATCCCATTGTTTCCCTAAATCGGTAAAATACTTAATATATAATTCGATGGTAAAGCCCCACTTAGAGTACCTAATAGAAATATGGGGAACTGCATTTAAAACTAATCTCAAAGTGCTTCAAACAATGCAAAATAAGATAATAAAAGCCCTATTTAACTATAATTTTTTAGAAAATACAGAAAAAATCTATAAAGATACAAAAATTCTTACGATAAACCAAACTTATAAACTTAATACATGCATTTTGATAAGAAAAATATTAAATAATGAAATAAATACCCAAATAAAATTTACTACCAAAGGTTGTTTTCAAAAAATGAAAACTAGACAGGCAAATAATATCTCTTTAAAAAATCCTAGGACAAACTATGGAAAAAAGTGCATTTTATTTGAAGGAGCGCAAATTTACAATAAACTACCATTAGATATTAAGCAGGCGAAATCTTTAAATACATTTAAAAAGAATTTAAAAGCACATATCTTGGAAAATACCGCAATTACTTAAGATTATAAACATAATATTTAATTAATAAGTTTGTCTTGTCTTAGTTATTAAGGTTTAAAATATAACAAGAATGAAATATCAGAACTAGTTCAGCCGTTCTCGAGTTTAGTGCTAAGAAACACATTCTGCTATCCATTTTATTTTATGAGTCAAATTAACAATAATATATCTTCTGCATATTATTATATTATATCTTGACGGTGTGAGCGAGCCTTAGGTATTAAAGAGCTTGATATTTTTATGTACCCTACACTTTTGAATACAAAAATTATTAAAGTTATGAACAGTTATAAACTCGTATTGAGACAATTTGGACTTTGTTATGTTCTATAAAGATATTAAAATGTAATTTATAATTATAAAAGTTTATGAAAATGTATAACAGAAGTACCGAAATGTAGATAGTTAGGTTGTGCAGTGTAGTTAGCCGGCCGATGTGTGATGTGCCGTGCCGTGTGTTAAACGAATTTTTTGGCCTATATTGCAGAAAGCTATTTGTTCAATTTATAGTAACGTAAGTACTTTTTTGTTCTGTTACTGTAAGTTATTGTTTATCTAAGTTATATTATATAATAAGCTGTGTCTTGCGCTAGAATAAGTTTGCTTATTATTAGTCAATGTACTCAAGTAAGTGAATTATTGTAATTCTTTTTGAGTAATAAAGTCTTTAACCGTAAAACCGACTTCCAAGGTAAAAACAATAATAACATTAATATGAACTAAAAAGTATTAAATAATTTTTACTATCTAATAGTGCCTTTTTCCGAATTCGGCTAAACCTCAACTATTTCTGTACTCAATCTTCATAATTTTGAAGTCGGTGCCAGTTCCAAAAATTTTAAATATTCTGTCAGAGGACTGAAGATTCAGCTATCTGGTACCAACTTCAAAATAATGAAGATTGAGTACAGAAATAGTTGAGGTTTAGCCGAATTCGGAAAAAGGCACTATTAGATAGTAAAAATTATTTAATGCTTTTTAGTTCATATTAATGATATTATTGTTTTTACCTTGGAAGTCGGTTTTAATTTTTTGTTAAAAATAATAATAATCTAAGCTAAAACGCTCGATCACGCATTGCTGCTCTTATGGGGCTTGATAGGTTAAATAAGAGCCCACTTCCACATACGAACTAAACTGACCAAAAAGTTAAGTTCAAAAAAAAGTATAAGGGTTCTCTAAATATTACTACTTATTATAAAACAATATAATTGAATATTTATATGATCTGTACAACACTTATGTGGAAGTTACTGCCAACTTACCATGTAACTTATAATGGGCATTGTCCAAAAAAAAATCACATGCACTTTTTATATTTTTTTTCGTTAAAATAGGGTATTTTAAGAATATAAATTAAATAATTTTGAAATTCATTGGCTAGTTTTTTCTCAATAATTTTTTAAAGTTTCGCTCTGACGTCATCATCGGCGGCCAATTGACCTCTGTAGTATGTTTTTTTTCCTTTCAATCTTGTTTATAATGGCTGGTTCGTCTAATGCAAGTTATCATTATGTGAAAGCTGATACGAGAAGCTTATCAAAAGTTCGAAACGTAATGTTGGTCGAATTTATTGCTAATTTAACGCCATTGAAGGTCAAACTAAGGTTAAACATATTTGTTCAAAAATATAAGTAACTAATGGGTATTTTTTTCGTTTATAATATACAGAAAAACGATCACTGACCTTATTCCTCGAAATGTTTTTGTAATGAGCAAAATTTAAAAAAAATGGACAATCCCCATTCACTAAAAGCAAATGAAAATACCTAGTATTTGTTTGCAGTAACTTAAAGTACTTTAATGTCCTTTTCTCCCGTACATTAATCTTGAGAAAAGCAAGATAAGTTATCTTTAATCTTAAGAATAAAAGGATAAAGTGAGGTCGCTTGGTGGATAAATGTTATAAGGCTAGAGAATTTATGGCTACTAAATGCCCTAGGGTTCCTTCCTTGTTCTCAGACCTAGGATTTTATACTAAGAATTTATTTTATAACTAGAAGTTCGACGCGGCTCCGCCCGCGTAAATAAGGTATATTTGCGGGAACCGTACATTTTCACTGAAAAAAGTAGCCTATGTCCTTTCCAGTGATCTATCTATATCTTTATCTGTGCCAGAGTGATATAAAAATCGGGCATGTAGTTTGTGAAATAAGCGCGTTCAAATTATACTTGTCTTCCTTTTCTCCGCATTTTCCTCCACATGTTTCTTCGCTCCTATTGGTCGCAGCGTGATGTAATATAGCCTAAACTCTAAAGTCTCAGTCTAAGCCTTTCTCATTAACTGGTCTATCTAAAAAAAATATATTTTTTTAATTCGAACCAGTAGCTCCTGAGATTAGCGCGTTCAAACAAACAAACTCTTCGGCTTTATAATATTAGTATAGATGTGATTTTTTTGAGCCGGTCAAACATGGTAAAATTTTTAACGCTCATTGTGATTGTCGTTTCTTTAGGGACGTGTGTTCAAGTTTTTTGCGCTTTTATGAAAGATAATTTAAGTGATGTGATAAAATGAATCATTATGATTTGCCAAATACATGTTTATCGCCATTGATATAATATAAAAGTAGATAAGAACAAAATGCTTTGTATGCCTATAGGGATGGGCACCCTTTGAGACAGTGGTAGATACTAATCATAACTATATTTATTGTTTACCACCATGATTGCGAATCTGTCTATAGCAGGATTGACCCGATCATGAGCAATATCAAAGACGAATATAATGCTTCTCAACACTCTTGTTAACTGTAAAGGTTCATGATGGTCCAGGGCTACCTCAACGTAAAAGGCCAGCAACGCACCTGCAGCTCTTCTAATGTTGCGAGTGTCCATGGGCGACCGTAGTTGCTTTCCATCAGTAGGCGTAGCATGGTCACCATTAGAAACGGTTTCTTTCTACGGAAGAATAGACAAAGTGACGGTTAGACAATGGAAATCCGCCATTTTGTCGATAAAATCTGTCAGTATGTCGATTCTTTCCCATGTCTACTGTTGATATGCTAGTCGGTAGCCCTGCTGGCGACCCGTTTGCTCGTTTGCCCCCTTATTTAATAAAAAAAAAACTGGTGATACTTTTTGATAACACCACAAATCACAATATTACGAACAAAAATAACGCTCAAGCGCTATTTTTCTCCTGTAAACAGCTGTTAAAATATAATTTTAACTCTTATTTATTACCAACGAGTCAATGGTTTTGATCACGTGTGAATACGGGCTTAGCTGGGAACTGGGAAGTGAATAGGGAGATAGTTCTATATTTAGATCGCGCCACACACTACATAGATTTCACTGTGATGTAAAAGTAAAGAAATACATTTTTGATGCGTTGGTTTTGTGTTTGCTTTGGCCCATTTTAGAATTTATTTATTTAATACTAGATGACGCCCGCAACTTCGTTGCGCCAAAACTCGTTTATCGCGGCGGAACCGTAAATTTTTCTGGGATAAAAAGTATCCTATGTCCTTTCCCGGGACTCAAAATATCTCCATACCAAATTTCAGCGGTTTGGACGTGAAGAGGTAACAGACATACAGATAGACAGACACACTTTCGCATATTTATAATATTAGTATGGATATGGAAGTTTGGATATGAATTAGTTATTACTTATTAGACAGTTGAAGCTCTTGCTACCAATTAAGTTGCCGATGGTTGTAAACTTGTAACTATTGTATGTCCTCGTTTTGAAGACATCTCTCTGTCAGACTTGGTTTTGACGCATCAAGTGAGATCTTTTCGTAACTTTTTACTATGGAAAAGGTACGATTTCTATTAGGTACTGCCGTAACAACTGCGGAGAAAACACAGCAGTCACTATAAGCACAGAATACACAATAGTACCTTACGGTACTATAAGTCAATATTCAGTACCCTGATTCAACTGTCTTAATGCAACATTACAGTATCTGCGTTCCTTGCCCGATCCTGTATGTTTGCAAGCAAACAGCAATCATGTTAATAATTATAATGTTAAACCAACACGTATAATAATACTAAAGTAAATGTTATAAACGAAGATCGATAGGAGACTACAAGTAAATACTGAATCGCCGGTTCTTCACGCCGGGCTAGTTCCCGAACCTGTGGTAGGCATCGTATTTCTTCTTCAATAGTTCTTCCTACGACTTTCAAAAAGTGTAGTCATGATACCTATTTTGAATAAAAATATTTTTATTTATTATTCATTTATGCGACGACGCCGCCGTGGGCGGCCTCCAAAAAGATGGCGGGATGAACAGGATGTCTACAAGCCAGGCTGGCCTGCGGTGGCATTGGAGCGAGACAGATGGAAGACCATGAGGGAGGCCTTTGCCCAGCAGTGGGATAGTTATAGGCTCATAAAAAACATAATTATTTATTTATCGAACAAGGAACAAAGTTGCATTGATGTCGAAGTAAACTAAAAGAATCAGGGTACTATTGTGTAATTAGAGAGTGCATTAAAATGTAATGTCATTTAGAGTTCATGTCCTGTTGTGAAGTGAAGAGTTCTGAAGATGTCTAGCATGTATGCGTAGTGCCTACACGGCTTATTGGGGTTCCAAGTGTAGGGTTACCAGGTGAAAAAACTAACAAGGGTCGAAAAAATATTATCTACGGATTTGTGGGTGAAAATTGTAATCCTTCGTTGAAGGAGGTACCCTAAAAACCTTAACAAAAATGACAAACTTTTAGTGGGTTTCAATTAATCAAACTTTTAAAGTTGTTTAGAAGATCCTGAATTTTATTCTGGTTTCTTTTAGTTACCATACTAACATGCAAGGGAAAATAATGTTCTGGATGTTTTTCAATACTTAATTAAAACAAGTTTCCAAAAATACTTTCAAATAGAAAAATTCGATTTCAAACATCTAACCTCTTCACAAAATACAGCGCGTTCAGAGTTCTATTTTACAACTCAATAAAATTACTTTTATCTCGTTGAAATAAAGTTTTATTTCGTAGGAAAAATACCCAAAACGCAGTAGGAAAAGCAGAGTTCTAATCTGTGATCATAAAATGATACTAATCTCGTTGGGATAAAGGTTCTATTGGAGGTAAAATACGTCAGAACGCGGAGGAAACGCGTGAGGGCGATGACGCGCAGTGAAGTGTTGTTGTAGGACACTTAAGGGCGGGCTATTTTTAAATACCATCAAAAGTTCTCACATCCCTGCGAGATTAGAGCAGTGAGAACTGGGAACTGGGAATAGGGAATATTACGCAAAGGTCAGAGCAGAGGGCGCCTTTAGTCGTCTAGTATATATTAATATAGTAAACAATCTGACCAAAATCCGAGCTGCTGCAAACGTCATATCAGAATATTGACAGAAACGTTGTCAAATGTCCAACAAAGCTTTGTTGCTGCCAGCGTGGAAATATTGCAGTAATATACATCCTTTTGCCCTAGCAGCTAGCCTAATCAAAAATCAAGCAATAAGTACAGACTTTTTTTACGATGGGAAATACGTTACGCATTCCCGACAGCTCGGAGGAAAGGCCGTCGGGATATGTGGGACTACCCAGGTGCTGCGGTAGAGCACCCGGGTTTACCCACTAAAACCCACCGGTGCCTCCTCCTCCGCTTGTTGCTGGGCCGCCGGACCCGCCAGGGGCGAAACTGCAGCGGCCCAGTTAGCGGCGTTTGCTTCACAGCAACATCCGCCGTGCGACTGCCCTGTCGCTGCCTCTGGGAGAGCAGTCCGAGGCACCGGACGCTCTTCAACCGGTCGAGCTAGAGCAATGTGCGGCGGATTCCCCAATCCGTCGCCCGAGCCCATCTAAGGCGGGAGTTGGCGCTCGTATTGAGCGCGCCTACGCCCTCCTCGCCTTCTTCTCATGGGGTCGACGTCCTCTTGGGCCAATAAGTACATACCTACTATTTAGGCTGTAATACAATCAATATAGTTATGATATAGAAAGAGTATTTGTTTGTCTATTTCTATCGGATTTGCCATAGCCAAACTGATTTACTTAGATGAGTAGGTAACTTAAAACTTTACTTTGACTCAGCTCCCGGAGAAGAACACGAAGTAGTGCGTAACCTTCTTAAATTTTATCAAGTTGCAGAAAAAATTACAGTATTTAGGGCATGTTTCACGACTTCCTGAAAAGTTCCGGATAGGCTATCCACGATTTATCAGATAGATACTATCTGTGTGTGTGTAGTTGTGAATAGCCTATCCGGCACATATCAGGAAGTGGTGAAACAGCGTTTAAATTTCCTTTTTTATCGATAACATAGTAAAATAACATTCGATTCGTATTGTATCGTGTTTGTGGAAAACGTGCTAGTTTTACAAAAACATTTTCAACCTGTAACCAATTTCCCCCTATGCAAATAGACTTAATTGCAGCTCAATACTCGGCGTTATTTGATTAAAATAAATAATTGACTGTTTTTGACGCCATGTTGTTTTCAGTGTCGTTATTTTAATTCGCGACAAACGTTTGAGGAATACAGATTATGTAAAAATGTTGAAATAAAAGAATCTTATTTAAACATTTTTACCTAATCCGTATACTTTCTGAAAAGTTTCTATTTTTTTACTCTGTCTTTGGAGATACGGATAGATAGTAACAAAACTTTGAAAAAGCTTTCCGACGCTTATCAGAAGATACATAAAAGCTTGATTACTTACAGCCCTCGGACTTTCTTTGATTTGTTAGTCAACTGATAGCTTTAGTATGAAAATTTACAAAAAAGAAGGTGCTCGTATTACAAGTTTAATGTTACTAAATTAGAAAATAAATAATTAATTATTTTTGCAAGATGTTGTAACAACTAATAATCAAGTTTAAGTATATTATTGCTACCATGATTGCAAATATTGTGAGCACATTCGACTTCGATCATCATTCGATCATGGAAAATTCTTACGATCTAGCACTCTAACGTTCACAATCGATTGTATTTATCAATCTTGATCTTTGTTTGGTAGGTAATATCTGTATTTAGTATACATACGGTATACGTATAGAAAATTCCCTCCTTCCTAATATAGTTGTATGAAATTGGGTCGTGTCATTCAATTGCCGTTGACGCTGGGGAGTGGATAATAATTTGGGCAGGCGATAATTCCATTTCGCGCAGAATCGTCGTCCTATAGAGTAGGAAAATTATTTGATATTTGTACGAGAATTGGTTGAAATAAATTGAATGTTTGCGAAGATAAGACCCAAAGGCAACCATAGTATTCCATGTCATCAATAATCATCATGCCCGCCTACGTGGTCTAGTGGTATAGAGCGCGGCTCTCGACTCGGAGGTCGTGGGTTCGATTCCCGCGTTGGAAACATGATATTTCCAATTTTGGTTAGGACAATGCAGGCTGATCGCCTGATCGTCTGACAAGTAAGATGATTCATGATCCATGCGTCGGATGGGCATGTAAAAAGTCGGTCCTGCGCCTGATCTCTCGCCGGTCGTGTCGGTCTGCCGTCCCACGGGGTAATGAGAGTAAAGGAATAGAGAGTGCTCTTGTGCACTGCGCGCACACTTGGGCACTATAAAATTACTCCTGCGTAGCTGGCCTGGTTTCAATGGAACCGGCCACCGTCACCGAAACCGGTGTGGGAGCTATTATTAATCATCATGGCGAAAGTGCGTCTGTCTGTCTGCTTTCACCTCTTCACGCCTAAACTTACGTTACATAATTTTGTAGTTATCCCGGGAAAGAACATAGGATACCTTTTATCCTGGAAAAATGCACGGTTCCGGCGCGATAAACAAATTTTGGCGTAACGGAGTTGCGGGTATCATTTAGTAATATCATATCCACCTGGATTCCAAATTTCAGCCTTCTAGGTCATCTGGAAGTGGGTTAGAATTTTGATCTATAGGTCAGTCAGTCAGTGATAAAAATTTTGATTTTCGGACGTTAATATCTCAACAACCGTTTAAGCTGTGCTTATGAAATTTAAAGCATGTATTTATCTCGCAAGTCTCATTATATGAGCTAAATTTGAAATGTTTATGTGTAATAGTTTCTGAATTATGAGGGGGTCAAAAGTAGCTGCAAATGGTTCGTGTAATATTACACACGGTGCATGCTCGCCATTATGTTATGCTGGAACTTGGCTTGACACTCTACCGCGTGTCTAGATTCCCTGGATTCTATTGCGGTCTGCACTTCTGCAGACTGCTACTAGAGCTTGTAGACCGCAATATCACTAGTCGTTACTTTGTTCGTTCAGAAGTTTGTTTATCGATTAGTATAGCGTATGTTGTCTTTTCTAGAGACTCAATGTATCTCCAAACCAAATTTCATCAAAATCAGTATCTGCATAGTGCATCCTAAGCGTTTAGACAACAGCATTTTATGACTATTTGCCAAAGTCTTAAAAAAATCGCAACTTTCTCTAAAGGAAAAACCTTAGTTTTCGGACGAATAAAAAATAAAGAAATCGTCACATTTATTGATAAAGACGTCCTACAATCGAAGATAATAATAGCTAATCCAGTATTCCGTTCACAAACTGCAGTTATCTACAAGTTTGGTACATAAATTACAGTTCAGAATTTCCATAAGCACCGATCGAACGATTTGAATTCAAATTTCGAATTTCACGACCATAGAGAATTCACGGATAAAATAACACTGAGTGTGTTCCGTTGTTATTTGCCTCGAATTTATATGATAAGTAAGCTTTATGCTCTTGGAATAAAGGGCTTGTTAGAAGTAAATTAACGGTCAATGGATAGTATAATGTATTGTTGGTTCTCCAACTATTTTGATTATCTATAGCCACAGTGTTGCCTTTATTTGGAGACAATTCATAACTCTCATAGCGATTTCAGTGTTGGTGAGCTGTTTCATTAAAACCAAGGTGGATTCCTAGTGTGTACGCAATGCACAAGAACACGTTTAGTCTCATAAAGTCATAACTCATAACACAGTGAGTTGAATAAAATAACCTCGACCAGTGAGAGCTCAGGCACAGCTTCGACTTTTAAATCTGATGGACGGTTAATGAATCATTTTCTTTATTATCAGTCAGATTAATGTAAATAATCAGCCTGCTTTGTTGTAAGTTGTAACCAAACTTGAAAACGATATGTACTTTTCGTTTAACACGGTAATCGATTATCGACCCAAGAGTCAAGCAAGACTTAGATCTAGAGCCAAGATCTGAACCATTAAGAATAATATCTTAAGGGCATTTTAAACGAAGATGTGGCAGTAACTCCGAGAGTACCTAATGTAAGTAGTTTAGATGAGTCGTCAAAAAAACTAAAGCTCGTTTTCATAACTCGATTTTGCTTTAGATGTTTTGAGAATTATCAAATGGTATTGAGTTAATCCTTGTGGAATCGCGGGCGAGTTCTTCAATAGGATATTATGCAAATACCCCGACTCTAGCGAACATATCCGTCCATTCCAGCCATCACCAAATGCTTCATCTATGCAGAATACTATAAGATTATACTCGGAATACGTTTATATTAAATTGAACCCTGTATTTCGGAGTTACAGTGCAAATTCGTTTGGCCTTTGTGAAGACGGAGCCTTAACATTATAGACAGCGCGACGCCTGCTATTAAATATGAACAACGTTTGCAGTACAAATAATGCAAATAACTTTCCGAGTCCTTTACGAGTTTTGTTTGTTTTCGAATGTTAGAGTATGCACTTTTTAAGCTGAAAGAGCTAAATTTTCACTTTGCAAAGCTAATTAGCGTTTGAGAGATACCCAAGTATTTTATAGGATAATATTAGTTAAATCTCAAAGTTTTATTCAAAGCTTATCTTTAAGTACTAAGTATTTTTATTTAAAATGTTTGAGTCCAAAAAAAACAGATCAATTTAAATAAAAAAGTTTACTAAGAAAAAACGTGTGAACTAATAAAATACTAGGGAATATTTTTTGGGGGGCGTCCACAAATTACGTGAGGTGTTTAGGGGGTCGAGTCAAATCTCACCTAATCTCACGTTGGCGAGAGGGGGGGTCTCGGCAAATCTCACGTAATTTTTTTCTCAACAAAATAATAGGTACTATTTAGTATTTTAGTCCATTTCATGCAGATTGTACGTATGCTTATGATTTAATCGTAAGCGTAATCGTTATACGATTAAGATCATTCCAAATACGTTCGAAAGAAAATCTACTGGCTGTCATACGAAACGTTTATGTAAGAAACCTACATTTTGAAATTGAATTGTCGGTTAAGTAGTTTAGGAATCCATCGCGGACAAACATCGTGACAGGAGATTTATATATATTAGATAGCATTATAAGTTTATGGTTTCAGCCAAGTCCAAACAAATATTAGAAAGAGTAAGACAAGGACAGCATATCACCCCTGTGACGTCACAATCGCTCCCCGTAGACTCTGGTCGTGAGTGCTAAGCTCGTAAATTCAAATCGACGTAATCTACTGGAGGTGCTTCAAGAGCGTTTCCACCTTTGCTCGTGATCGCCTGGCTTTAAAGTGCTGATAGTGGCAAGGTTCATAAACCTGCTACAAAGTTGTCGTATCATGTGGCTTCCTATGTAAGCGGATTGTATACCTGAACAGTGAACTATTTATTTATCGATAGAGTTAGCTCTATTTAAAACGCGTAAAAATAGAGCGTTCGCAGCGCTGGGAATGATATTTTATTTTGTTATTAAGCTATGTAAGCTTAATTATATAACATAAAATATGTCTGGTCTGTTAGCTTAGAATTAAGATTAACCTATATTATCTTATACTTATAAAATTACATGTCCTGACTGACTGACTGATTCATCATCGCTGAGCAAAAACTGTTAAAGTTACAGCCATGAAATTTGGTGAGTAGGGTTGTTTTATTAAGTAGACACCCATTAAGGAAGGAATTTTGAAAATTTTACCCCGAAGGGGGTGAAATAGGGCTTGAAAGTCTGAATGAAAGTCCGTCATTTCTTAAGTTAGGAACATGAAACTTTATCTTTGGGTTACTGATTAAAAATGAATGGATACGTATTTAAGCGTTTTTGGAAATTCTTCCCCCAAGGGGGTGAAATTGGGGTTGAAAGTGTCCAACAAAACCGCTGAAGCGATTTTGCTGAAATTTAGTATGAAGATACTTTGAGTCCCGGGAAAGGACATAGGATACTTTTACAGTTTCCACGCGATAAACGAAGTTTCCACGCAAAAAAACGAATTTTGGTGCAACGGAGTTGCGAGCATCATACAGAAGTGGTATGATAAAACTGGCTGCAATTCTTTTCGCCAGGTTAGATCCCAGACAACCAGATAGTCCAAGTTAGTGTTCAAACTTTAATATCGAACACTAATCGTTAATGGAAATTGCATTTAGCTCAGATCAGTTCCCGGGAGTCACACAATCGGCAATATCCTTTAGTCCCCGTCCGCCCCTAGCGGCCTTATCAAGATGGATAGCCGCCATTTCTAATTATACGAGTAGGACCCGTGACATTACATTAGTGTCCTGACTCTACTACATTTACCTTTTTCCTGCGAGATTGGAGTCAGATTATGTGGATAGTGTTTTTGATGAAAATGTACGGTTACAGCGAGATAAACGAATTTTGAGGCAACCAAGTCGCAGGTACTAGTCTGGTAAAAAAAATTGTTTCATTATTTACTACTAAATGTACCTTTATTGTACAATTATTCTCCTACGGAATCTCTTTTCCACCTTGGCCATTGTATATTTGTGGTTTTATGTTATAGAATATAGACTATAGGGCAATTAGATCTACGGTTTATAATTTATGGTCCAGCAGTATAATCAAGCCGATAAATCTCGATCGTTGACAGCACAAAGACAATCAAGTATCAAGATCCAGGAAACTGGCCCTTTATGCCCAATATATCGCATGTGAATATGAAGCTATTAATATGTGTGCAATTTCGCTCGAGAGCTTATGTCCTGTTTCGCCCTATACTATAATGGCTACAAAATTGCTGCAATCGAGCTGAGTAGGTGTAGGGTTGTCGCAAGCCCGAAAAAAGTAGAAGCAAACAAGCGATTGTAAGTGAAAAATGGGTAGAGTGTGGGCTGTTAAAATGATGTTATCAAATTACGCCAGTTCTTCTCAGTATTTTTAAAGTAAGCCGGCACCTTTTTCAAATTTACATTTTGGGATGCTGCTAACCCTAGTGGAGTATCATTGAGTGAGATCTCCCGCGTTGATTCAGTGTAAGTGCGTCAGTGGTGCCGTGATACATTATGGAGCAGTGAACACCATGAAGATAACAGAACCCTCGGAAGCCAATGATGACCAAAACAGGTATTTTTCCACCCCATGAAATCTGATAAAATTAGACAACACAACACGTAGAAATGTGACCATGAAGATAACAGAACCCTCGGAAGCCAATGATGACCAAAACAGGTATTTTTCCACCCCATAAAATCTGATAAAATTAGACAACACAACACGTAGAAATGAAATTGGCGCCTGCTTCCATAGAGCTTCCTGAAAACAAGGCCAAAGCACAGAATATATTATATTAGTTGTACCAAGCCAAAGTACCTTTTGCGTGACATCTCAATGTTTGCGTGTCATTTTTAAATTTGTGGTTTAGGTTTAGCTTTATATCGATTTATCTATTCTAGATAATTTATATCCTTATTAGTTTTTTAACTCGTTCAATTGCGTGCTTTTTGCGCCGAATGTCGCTGATGGCGCGGGAAGCGTACCTTTTTCCGGGATAAAAACTTAATATGTCCTTCCAAAACAAACACGAAAATCGATTTAGCGTTTTAAAAGCCTAAAGAAGAGACAGAGAGACACTTTCACATTTCTTTCAGAAAGAATTGGAAACAAAGAACAGTTATCTAGTTTTTTTTTATTGTGCCCAAAATTCTATCTTCTGCTATTCCTTCTTGTATTGTCTCAAAAATTCTTACTCTCTTCTTTATTCTCTCTCGTGCCATAATGGCACACTTGCTCGTGCCACCGTCGTGGGAAGTGGGCAGTTTGTGGATCGGGAACCGACTCGTTGAGACCCATTGACGAATTAGTTTCCCACCTACGTGTTCCCACACCTTGAACTACACGCACAGTTTAGGCATACTACGCAATCGCTGGTCCTACTATTGGCACCTTAGATTTTCAGTCTGAAAATACTTACTTACTTACTGCTAATTATAGGATTTTCTGTTTTGTGATTATAATCGGGTGTATTACCGTTAATAATTAATTATTACTTTTAAAATTTGGTTGTGAGAAAGAAAGGAAAATGTTTATTTTAGGTACTTAAACAAAGTACATAATAAGCTGTTTGATAAAACTAATCGATGATAAAAACTCTGAAATTTTAATACGAAAATGAAGTTTGGTAATATTTTTAAAAGTAAAATATTAATCAACTTTTATAATCCATTGCTATAAATCTAAATCCTAAATATATTTACAAAGGACTCCGTGTCACAGTTTGTATAGAGAATTGGGATTCTGAGATAGAACACGTTTTGAAAACTGCCAGTGCCCCTGCCCCCTAATATAAAATTTCATAGTAAGTAATCTAAAATCTTTCAAGGTCCACAGCAATATTAGAAGCTTTATTTAAATACTTAGCTATAAAATTGTTGATATTTTTTAACCAACTTTATATTTTTGCAATATATAAAACATCCAGATTGGTATTCTGATAAGGGTCTGCAAGATTCCCAACATAGCATACCTAACAAAGTGTCAAGATTTTGTTGTTTGGTATGGGCGGCCAAAGTTTTTCACGCCCTCACAAGTTACGGGGTACGTCGATTCGGATTTGTTTTGCCCCTGACGAAACCTTTATTGTGAAGACATAAGGGTGACTCTCATATAAACTCCAAAGTAAAACCGTGTATACCATCCCGTCCCAAATAGCGCGAGGTCAATGACCTCTGGAATGTCGACTGGGGTGCCCTACGTTTAATTTCAGAAATAAAATGGCTATCACGCTAGAAGCGCGAATGGGACTTTTTAATTAACACTGTAGGCCTTTTAAGGCTTATAATATTATATTATATACGATACACAGTTTAGTATTTCACAGGACAGGTGTCTGGTACAAACATAATTATATTTTTATAGATAAAACTATCATTATAATAGCTAGCTAGTCAAAGGAACTTTCAGAGTCAAAAACGGTGTATCTGAAAAAATCTAACTTCCAACTCAAAGAACTCTACCACCGAGCTCTACATAACAATTTTCCTATAAAAACGCTCTACCAAGCGTCTTGACCAATACTTCTACTAATATAAGTAATAGGGAATATTACGCAAATAATCCACTGAC
The DNA here is from genome assembly GCA_937595015.1 of Polyommatus icarus. NCBI lineage: Eukaryota > Metazoa > Arthropoda > Insecta > Lepidoptera > Lycaenidae > Polyommatus > Polyommatus icarus. The sequence goes on from OW569326.1 coordinate 16,557,945, forward strand.
CTATATTATTAAATAATCCAACTCAAATCCGCGACAGTTTTGTGATTTTTGCTGTAAAAGGTTTAGAATATCACCTGTTTATGGATTGTATTGACGTCTTAACGGTATGAAAAAAATACAATGTACTGTTGAGAAAGTCGTCTATAAAATGTTGGAATTACTTTTTATCACTTTAATATGAAATAGTTGAGTAAAAAAATATGTAACTCGGCAAAATTTTAGAGAAAATGAGCAAAGAATTGCTGTTAATTTCGGCAACTTGGAGCTGTAATTCATAAAAAGAAAACGACAGAAACAATATATAGATAAAATTCTATCCAACTCGATCGAAAAAGAAAAAAAAACTAATTGTGCCAAAAAACACGATTCAAAACAACCTAAATCTCACATTATATTACTCGCAGCAAGTTCGAGTCGGCTTTCCGCGCTTAAGTATATTTTAAATCTAATAATTAATATATATATTTTTAAGTCTAATAAGGGGAAAAAACCTAATAATATTTCTGTAGCGAACCTTTGCAATTTCGGCAAAATCGGCAAAATTTCGTATACGGACTCTTAAAAAGTTATTCGAATACGAAATGCAGGCGCGGCCCAGTTTCAGGCGTAATCCTTACTCATTTGAATCTGTTAACAAGCGGGATATGGTTCACCCACATTCTCGTTATTTACATGAGCTTAATACAACCGAATGGCACAAAATCCTGACATGTTTTAATAGAAGGAGCAAGAGTGTACTTTTTGTAGCAAACTAGATCGACCAATATGACTAATAAATAAGAAAAGCATGTGTATGTAATTATTTTCACCACCTGATTAACCACTTTCACAGCAGCAGCAGCGGCAATTGCAAAAGCCTTTTTCTTCAGATCAACAATCATAAAGTTGAGGAATAATACATTTGTTTTAAGAAGTATGATATACCTAATCGAACTCCCTGGGATCATACGCTAGTCTTAGAATAGAGTTATAGTTATAACTTATAGCCCTATGCCGCTTCTAAAAAGAAGGGTAGATAGTCTGATTAACAAGTGCCATTTTCCTCGAAACCTGATCTCATTCACCGAAAATTATGATTTTGGTCTTATTCGATTCGGAATACCATCTAGAACATTCTATCAAAATTCCAAGAGGGGCTGAAAAAAAATGCAATAGTTATAAACAATTAAGTAAACATAAAAAGAAGGGTTTGGATTTTTTTAATATTTCGAAAACTATTTAAGATAATCAAAATTTGAAAATAGATCCTTAAAGAAGAGGAAATTTCCAAAAAAAATATTAGATCCTGGAACCTTATCAATAATCCTTATAGCTTTAAATGAGCGGCGAAAGTAACGGTAAAAACGCGTAGTTCGAGTTTCGCGTGAATTGCCGCAATCTGCCACGCGAACTAAAAAATATATTTTAACTGATTAAATATTAATATAAAGAAATAAAAAAAATGGGTACTAAGTAGACATATCAATAAACAATAATCCGTCAACAAAAATAAATTATCACAGTTTGTTTAAATGTTATGCTTTTGTTCATTTGTTAAGAGTCACTATTTTAATGTTAACATAAAAACGCTGATTATTTCTAAACAAGAAATCTAGAAATGTTTATTATTCTTTTGAGATAATCTTAAAAGGGTTTAGAAGAGATATCCGGTGGAAAAATTGAATAATTTTGATTTTTCACTTTTTTATGAACAATCAAAGGCATTCATGAAATTTTCATGTCAATAAAGCAATTAGGGTTTTTTCATCAATAAAAATGATTATTTAAATTTTACTAGTTATAAATATAAAAATATATATTGTTATCTGGCTTCTAACAACAACAAAATAATAACAATAATTGGATATAAAAGTACCATAATTGCTTTATTTACATGAATAATTTTGGAATGCTTTTGAATGTTAATAAAAAAGTGAAAAATCAAAATTATTGAATTTTTCCACCGGATATTTTTTCTAAGCCCTTTTAAGATTAGCTCAAAAGAATAATAACAATTTCTAGATTTCTTGTTTAGAAATAATCAGCGTTTTTATTTTAACATTAAAAAGGTGACTATTAACAAATTAAGAAAAGCATAATAATTAAACAAATTGTGATAATTTATTTTTGTTAACGGATTATTGTTTATTGATATGTACAGTGTTGCCGTGCGAGAATTTACTCGAGAACGGCTTCTGCACTGGGTGTGGTCGAAATAAAACACTTCGTCGCTATGTAATATTAGCGGGGGTCGAGGTAAACGCGATTCCGGCCAGCCTTCCTTCTATATGATGAGGATCCCAACCCAACTATTTCCCCAGTTCTATTATTCGATGTTGGCGGTAGGCTGGCGCGGAGCGGACTGAGCGGTTTGCCGGCGGCCGGCCCGACCCTATATTTTTACCTGGCCGGCTGCCTGTTATTCCCCCGCCCCCTGCTAAACTTTATTTATTTCTAAAAGCTATTTTTCACTATTTTAAAACACATAATAAATATTTCTATTGTAAATAAACTACGCATCTGCTAGCTTTCTTAAATATTGCCGAACGCCTATTCCTAAATATCCTTTGTTTATTGTTTGACAATAAACAAAGGATATTTGCTTTATTATTTTTACAAAGACAATGCTTTATTACTTTTAAGATCTTTACGGAACACAATAATAACGTATTTATTTAAACTAACGAAAATACAGTCAAAGGGACCGAACATGTGGCGATTTCAAAATAAGCCATTTTACTATTGAAATTAAATAAATTTACAAATGAAATCATACAAAACTTTACTATTAAAATGCGACTATTAACTATTGACTATATTTGGGAATAAAACACACGCTATCAGATGATTTATTTGAAAATTACTGTCTCTATCTGACTTTTACACGAACTATTACTATTTAATATTTTAGACCTATTGCTATTACAAATAAACTAAACTATAAAATACTATCTACATGCTCACTATAACCTATCTAAATATATTTATTGTCTCGTACACAAATTCACTAAACTTATAAACGTTCTTGCACTAAACTATAACCTATCTATTTTGCGTCGTCTCGTACATTTCTCCCGCCGTGCAGCGACGTAACCTCGACGCTGCAGATCCGATGTCCTGGGAGAGACGACGCACTATGTCGACAGGATCACCAGCCGCTTCGTCGGTCGCCGAAGTACTCCTCCTTTGGTCCTCACGTCCACCACTCGAACCGCGCCATCTTGTCCCGGGTATGTGGCGATGACTATGCCCCGGGGCCAGGTGTTCCTCGGGAGGTTGCTGTCCACTATCAGCACGACGTCGCCCTCCTTGATGGTCCTTCCGCTCCCGCGAGGCTCCCGCCGGTGTTGGAGTTCCGGCAGGTACTCTCGGACCCAGCGCGCCCAGAACATGTCTGCCAGGCGCTGCGAGGCCCGCCAGTTGGAGCGGGTGATGAGGTCGGCGTCGTCGAACTTGCCGGGCGTTGGTACCCGCGCTGACCCGCCCAGGAGGAAGTGGTTGGGCGTGAGGGCTTCGTCGTCTTCGGGCTGGACCGATACGTGTGTGAGGGGGCGGCTGTTCACTGTGTATTCCGCCTCCACGAGCAGGGTGCTGAGGACCTCTTCGGACGGATGACGCTCGTGTAGTGCTATCTTCACGGACTTCACGAGGCGCTCCCACGCTCCTCCCCCACTATTTATTATTTTTATTTCTTCTCCGAATGCCTGTTGTTGTACAGACCGAACTATTAATTTTTCGTCTTCTATGAGAACGAATTTTCGTTTTTCGGTCTCGATCTGTGTTTTCTGTTTTGGCGCCGTTTTCTTTTGTTTCCTCCAGTCGGGATGGCTATCATTTTTCTTCTTGCCCCTTCTGTAATTCACTATCTCTTTTTTGGGCTTCATTCTCTCCACGAACTGTAGTACCCAAGCTGTGGCACGTAGGTACTTCTCCCAACTGGATAAACGTATGGCGTCCGGTATTACTTGGTCGATCGACGGCGGCTTCGATGTGATGTGATGAGTCTTCTCTTCACCCGTTTCCTTCTCTTCGATGATTAGCTCCGCCGGCCATGTAGAGCTGCTTTCGTACAGGAATTCTGGACCTCTGTACCACCGATGTTCCGTACCGAAGTCAGGCGGGGCGCTCCTCGTCGCGTCGTCGGCTATTAGGGCCGCCATGAGTTCCGTGTACTTCTTTTGCAGTTCCGGATCCTTGTCGATGCGCTTTTCTGTGTTGTGCAGCCTTCTCAGCGCGTTGTCGTAATTGTTCGGCATCACGCAGTCCTCTGTCTTCCAGAGCATCCCTGTTTCGAACCGGCCCCCGACCTTTTGCGTGCTTCTATTTAGGATGTCGAGGGCTCTTCGCTCTGGATCGGACTGCGGCTTCTTCTCTTCTATTCCCATTGACTCGATGGAGAAGTGGTGCCTTAGCATGTCGTCCATTCTGTCGTCCACCAGGTTATTTACGAAGTGTACCTGGTGTCCGAGGGTGCGCGAGTCGGTGCCGTGCAGGACCCAGCCTAGTGGCGTCTTCGATGCCGCGGGTTGACGGCGTTCGCCTCTTCTAATTTCGGACGCCACTAGGAGGTGCCAGTTGTCCTGGCCTATGAGGACGGTCGGCTGCATCTCTTTGTAGGTGAAGTGCTGTCCCAGATCTCTGAGGTGGTCACAGGCCCACACCGTTTCTTGCCGGACGACCTGCGGTGATAGTTTCAGGTCGTCGATGGTTCGGGCCTCTATGTCGTGGACCTCTCCGCTGCCCCTTAGCTGGATGGTAACCCGACGAGACGACTCGGACTTGAGGTTGTCCGGCGCCAGTGTCTCTATCTCAAGGGGATCGATGTGTCCCTTGGCGCCGATCTTTCTCGCTACGTCGGAGTCCAGTAGGGTGACCGTTGACCCGTCGTCCAGGAGGGCGAAGGTGTCGGCGGAGCTCTTTGACCCGGTGACCCGAACTGGCACTATCTTCAGATAGGTGTGGGCTCTTCTATGTTCGTGCGTTGATGTGACCTGTTCCTTTTCGCCTTCCTTTGGCTTGTTGAAGTGCAGCAGTTGGTGATGGCTCCTAGCGCACCCATCTATTTTACAAGTCCGGAAATCGCACTTATGAGACATCGCTTTATAGCGGAGGCATCTGAAGCAAAGTCTGTTTTTCTTTGCTATGGCCCATCTATCTTCCGTCGACGCTTGTTGCATTTTATCGCACTTGACCGGGGGATGACCTATTTGTTCGCAGAGGAGACACGGCCTTTCTTCTGTTTTCTTCTCGCCTTCTGTTCGTGCGTGGTGCGCACGCTGTCTTCTATAAGGCGGCGTCGTGTTGTCCTCTGCTATCGGTTCCGGAGCTGCATATCGTGCGCATCTTCTTGCTTCTTTCTCTATAAACTCGCAGAATTGTAGCAGCTCCGGTTCATTTTTCTTCCCGGTCTCTATTGTCTCGACGTAGTCGAACCAGCGATACTTTATGGTCGACGGAAGCTTCTCGACTATGTTCTTGATTATTTCCGGACTGTATAAGTATCTGTCCTTTCCCAGGAGCCGAAGTGTGGCGACGCTGTTCGCTATTTTGTTAGCGAACAGGCAAATGTCCCTCGGGGCGTCGCTTGTCCTGGGCAGGTTGCGCAGCTTGTCTAGCTCGGCGATCGCTATGGTGTCCGGTCGGCCGAATCGATCTTCCAGGGTCTTCATAATGACGTCTGACAGAGCGTTCGCTATAAGGAGGCTGGTTACGGCCTCCTTTGCCTTTCCTTTCAGGGCTCTTCGTAGCCTTGCTGAGTTTTCGGCTGTGGTCAGGTGGCGCTCCGTCTCCATGTAGGCCGACCGGAAGGCGAGCCATTCACTGTAGGCCCCGTTGAAGAAGGGCAGCTCCCCCAGGTATTTCGAGCTTCTGTTCGCCGCGGCGCTGTTTACGGCCGCGGTGATAGCTGAGGTGAGCTGCGCCAACTCGCTATTCATTGGCTGCGAGGCTGCGTGCGATGCTATTTGCCCCGACGTAGGTGGTGCCGCTGTCTTCGATGCTTCGACGCGGGGCAGCGGGGAATCTTTCGGCGGCTTGGGGCCCGCCGATGACGAGCACGGAACTATATTCCCCGACGGTTGCTCGACGATCTCTATATTTTCCTCGGGTGCTGTGTTACGTGGTGGTAGCGGCGGTGCTTGCGAAACTATGAGTGCTCCCGCCGGTAACGAAGGCGGCAGAAGAGGCTGGTTATCTATATGGCCCTCTTCCGCACGCTGATTTTCCAACCACGATGTCACTCTCTCCTGTGCACCCTCGGATTCGTTGTCTGTGTCCTCGTCCGATTCTGCTTCGAGAACCCTCATCCGGGCGATGGCGAGCTCCAGTTTGCGCTTCGCTATTTCTTCGGCGGCGCGGGCGAGTTTCTTCGCCTTTTCCGCCTTACTTGAGGCGCTCCTGGACTTCGCTCTCATCGGCGCGGCTTGTACGGTAGCCGACACCGACGGAGACTTCGGCGGGTCTTCTTGTCGTAGCGGAAGCGACGGGTGGGACGTAGGTGCTTCTCGAACTGTGAGATCCGCTTCTTCCTCGATGGTTGGTCGGTCCTCTTCACGGGGTGCCGACGCAGCTATTCCGCTCTGCGATCGTGTGACGGGCATGGCGACGAAGTGTTGACTATGTTCAACTATCCGGCTCGAACGTGACCAAAATGTACAGTGTTGCCGTGCGAGAATTTACTCGAGAACGGCTTCTGCACTGGGTGTGGTCGAAATAAAACACTTCGTCGCTATGTAATATTAGCGGGGGTCGAGGTAAACGCGATTCCGGCCAGCCTTCCTTCTATATGATGAGGATCCCAACCCAACTATTTCCCCAGTTCTATTATTCGATGTTGGCGGTAGGCTGGCGCGGAGCGGACTGAGCGGTTTGCCGGCGGCCGGCCCGACCCTATATTTTTACCTGGCCGGCTGCCTGTTATTCCCCCGCCCCCTGCTAAACTTTATTTATTTCTAAAAGCTATTTTTCACTATTTTAAAACACATAATAAATATTTCTATTGTAAATAAACTACGCATCTGCTAGCTTTCTTAAATATTGCCGAACGCCTATTCCTAAATATCCTTTGTTTATTGTTTGACAATAAACAAAGGATATTTGCTTTATTATTTTTACAAAGACAATGCTTTATTACTTTTAAGATCTTTACGGAACACAATAATAACGTATTTATTTAAACTAACGAAAATACAGTCAAAGGGACCGAACATGTGGCGATTTCAAAATAAGCCATTTTACTATTGAAATTAAATAAATTTACAAATGAAATCATACAAAACTTTACTATTAAAATGCGACTATTAACTATTGACTATATTTGGGAATAAAACACACGCTATCAGATGATTTATTTGAAAATTACTGTCTCTATCTGACTTTTACACGAACTATTACTATTTAATATTTTAGACCTATTGCTATTACAAATAAACTAAACTATAAAATACTATCTACATGCTCACTATAACCTATCTAAATATATTTATTGTCTCGTACACAAATTCACTAAACTTATAAACGTTCTTGCACTAAACTATAACCTATCTATTTTGCGTCGTCTCGTACATGATATGTCTACTTAGTACCCAATTTTTTTTATTCCTTAATATTAATATTTAATCACTTAAAATATTTTTTTAGTTCACGAAGCAGATTGCGGCAAATCACGCAAAACCTGAACCACGCGGTTTCACCGTTACGTTCGCCGCTCAATTAAAGGTATAAGAATAATTGGCAAGGTTCCAGAATCTAGGATTTTTTAAGGAAATTTCCTGCTCTTTAAGGATCTATTTTCAAATTTTGATTTTCTCAAATAGTTTTTGAAATATTAAAAAAAACCAAACCCTTATTTTTATGCTTACTTAATTGTTTATATCTTTTGCATTTTTTTCAGCCCGTCTTGGAATTTTGATGGAATGTTCTAGATGATATTCCAAATCGAATGAGACCAAAATCATAATTTTCGGTGCATGCGATCAGGTTACGAGGAAAATGGCACTTGTTTACTAGTGTAAGATGAATCTACGAGGTGAAGACTGACAACCAGTTATAATAAAGTTTTAATACCTTATCAACTACATACAAATAGTCTACAAACTATTTTATTAATAATAATTGATATCAGTTGTTCCGGTAAAATAAGACAGTAAACACATAAGATATTAATACCAATATTGACTCACTAATCTGTATGCCTTAATCTTTTAAGCTCAGATATACTGGAGAGGATTACTCCATCATATTAAATATTATACTCAATATTATACTGATTAAAGATTATACCACACGAACGATAAAAGTGTACGTGTCTAATCCAAACTATACCGACTTAGAAGCTATACAGTATATTGGCTTCTAATTCCGTTTACTGCAATGCTTTCACACTAGACGGCAGCACCAGCACAGACAGTAAACAAAAAGTCTTGTTTAAGATTTAACAACGTTTCTGTCAATATTCTGATATTATGACATTGATGGTTTGGTCCGATTATTTCACTGACCTCCATTATACAAGTACGCTGGACTTGTGATACCCTTTGAAATGACAGCTATTTTTTGTGCCTATTTGAAGCGGAATCAGCGCCCCAATGCGCCCCAATCAGAACTAAATCTGACGTAAAAATTACGTTTGAAAGTCGCCATATTGGCGCTGATAGCAGTAGTGGGAGTACTTGGAATTGATACTAGTTTCTACAACCAATAGCCATTAAGCGGCCACTTGCAAATTGCGTCAAATTTAGTTCTCTTCCCCCGCATTGGGGGCGCTGATTTCGATTCAAATAGGCACAAAAAACAGTTGGGTATTATAAGTCCAGCGTACTTGTAAAATACTTAAAAAAATAAAAAATCTAGCTCCAACATTAGATTAGATCTTACATGTTGTGCATTAAAACTTATAGAAATATTGTATTTTAACTGTTAAATCACGTCTGTAAAATCAGCGAAATCGGAAAATTTCGTATACGGACTCTTAAGGGTTTGCCATATTTGCGTTTTTTCTAGCAAAATTGCGCTGATTTTCCTGAATTTCCTGAAAATAAACGTAACGTAGGTTTACAAAGTGCGATATTTTCTGGCGGAATTTATTGAAATGCCAAAAAATAAATTAAGCTACCTGCTTGATAGCACTGTGCTTCCGTCAAATAGTTGATCTAACGCGGGTAACTAGCATTTAGATACGGGAACGTTTAAGTATCCGAATAATTTTAAAATGAATGCTAGGTACACATAATAAAGGACGAATTTGCTTGTAAACCATTTCATCCAAATGCCATATCTGTTGCGACTCGTAATACACATTTTTCAACAAAAGGAAACTAGCTAAGAATGCTTTTACTATAATACCGCGGACAAAAGATCTCGGAGTGCAGGATCAGGAAAAGCCAACTTTTTTCTTTCACCGCATCCTTTATCTGAGTGAGAAGTAGGACAGTAATGCAAGCCTTTTGTGGGCCAAAAATGGCACTTTTATGGGGCACCAGGAGCAATGGATAGTGGGGTATACAATGGCTATTTTCACAGTTTGCACTTGTAGGTAACTCGTGCAAAAAGTAACAATTGAGAGTATATTACTATATTAAAGAATAAAAGAGTATAATATCGTACACCATAAATTCTATAGAAAGAGGGATAGGGTAGAGTTAAGAGTTAGTTTTCTGCATTGAGTAATATTGTAATACAATTTCATCTTTACGACATATTGCGTGGAATGAGTACAAGTGCTTGTACGATCAAAAAATATTCAGGCAGACGACAGACTTATGAGATATGCTCTTTGGTTGGCCGGTTATGTCAAGTCAATATTACTCATGGTCTGTTTGCTGAGCTTAGCATGACTCTACCAAATTACGTAGGTCCGTTAGCGCCCTATAAATAAATTTCCCACTTTCCAGTACCTACTTTCTACTGAAAACTATAAAAGAATATTTAACGAATATGTTAGTATAGTACGTTATACGTATAATATAATAATAAATCATTGTTATTGAGATGTAACGAAAACACCCCTTCGATTTGGGAACGTTGACGCCTGAGGGTTTGGATTATTGTAGGGGAGTAAATTTGACAGAACTTCCTGACATTTATAATGGTGATTGGTGATCGGTACACAAATTGTACAATATACTCACTAATATTATAAATCATTTATCTATTATTATTGGAACGAAGTGCCTTATCGCGCGTTCGGCGTAAAGAAGGCTAGACAGAACGATATTTGACCTTGATTTGACCTCGACACTTTTTTATTAGTATCTGCATGTTGTGGGCAGATGGCGTTGATAGTAAGTATTCCTGTGCGTCAACTAGATGGCGTTTTTTTTAATAAACAGCGACGCGTTGTTAGTGTTCCTGGGCGTCAATAGATGGCGTTTTTTTGAATATTTTTTTTAGTGTACATATTGTGTATCAGGATTTTTTGAACATAAGGAAATCGATCTATTCGGGTGTCCCTCGACACCTCTTAAGTTTTTTTAGGGTTCTTTCCACAAAGGGTAAAAGCGGGACCCTATAACTGAGACTTCGATGTCTGTCCGTCTGTATGTTCGTCTGTCTGTCTCCAGGCTGTATCTCAAAAACTGCTATAGCTAGACTTCTGAAATTTCCACAGATTGTGAATTTCTGTTGCCGCTATAACAACAAATACTAAAAACAAAATAAAATTAATAATTAAGGGGGGCTCCCATACAACAAACGTGATTTTTTGGCCTTTTTTGCTCGATTTCAAAAATGGTACCTATTAGACACTTGAAATTTTCACAAAATACTTGATTGTTTGTGTTATTTAATAATTAATAATAATATTAAAATAAAATTAAAAATTGAGGGGGGCTCCCATACAAAAAACACAATTGTTTATCTATTTTTGCTCTTTATCGGTACGGAACCCTTCGTGCGCGAGTCCGACTCGCACTTGGCCGATTATTATTTATCCTTTCGCACTATTGGCACAGCTACACAATTTAGTTTCTGGACACCTAAATGTTGACTGGTAGAGAATGCTATCTGGAATTAAGTCCGCCTATGTACCAACATTGTGCAAAAAACATAAATAAATACATAAATGCGAATCTTTGTCTGTCTGTTTACTGTTCGCTGAACCGATTTTGCTGAAATTTAGTATGGAGATACTTTTGGCTACTTAGTTGAAAAAAAAATGAAAGGTAAGTATTTAATATGAAATTCGAAAACGAATGTGGAAATTCTCAATATTAATGTACTTATATCATAGTAGCTAGGTGGTAAAGATAACAAAAAATCAAAACAAAACATACATTTTCGACAACATGCTGTTTTTGTTATGTTTAACCTATTGTAGATGTAGCATTATTTTAGATATGACGAGTGATATGGCACATGACATAATATTTGGGGGACTAAATGAAATTCAGTTTAATTTCATAATAAATTCGTAATGTTGTTAACATGAACGTTCGTAGTTTTTTATTGTACCACAATGTTTTGCCACATACGAAATTTTGTATTATTTTAATTTTCAAAATTAAACATAACATACACGACAAAGAAAGGTTTTAATGAATGTCTAAATACATTCAATTAATGTTAAAATAATTAAATTGCAAAAGGCCGCACTCAGAGTTTTAATGATTAGTTTTAATTATTCAGTTTTAATGATCACTTATCTTTAATTTCATGCTGATATAACATAAACATCATACTTTTTCTTGTAATTTAATTCAAGTTAAATTATATTATTGAAACTCTTTGAGAGAGTGTGATCAGCCATGGGGATAAACGATAACTTACTTTGATCTGCTTTGCTGTAGGTTTATAACGCACTTGATGGCGCCCGCAACTCCGTTGCGACTTGCGCATAGATTCGTTAAATAACGGGATAAAAACTATCCTATGCATCCTTTCCCGAAACAAAAAGTATCTCCATACCCAACAAAATCGGTTAAACAGTTTGAGCGTGAAGAGGTAACAGACAGACAGAGAGACAGACAGACACACTTGCGCATTAATTATAATATTAGTTTGGATTTAACAGAAACATGATAGAAATCTAACCAAAATGCACGGTGATAGGCATCATCAGAGTGTCCCATCTGTTCCCTTGTTCAGTCTATGTTGACCGCGTGCTCTGTCAACATGTGCGCTGGCTTTGTATCGACCGGTGAGACTCGACTGGTAAAATCCGCTGGCAGACAATTACTATCCATACTAATAATGTGGTCTGTCTGTTACCCATCTATGCTTAAACGGCTGAAACGATCATGATGAAATTGAGTCTAGAGAATAGAATGGAGAGGACTAAATTGATAGTTTTATCCCGGAAGTATTGACGATTTTTGAGTAATAAGCGCATTTCGGCAACGACGCGGTTAACATTTACATATTATGCTAGCTAGACGCTTCGCAATCCTGTTAGACACTAATGGTTTTTCATCATTGGCTATTAAATAATCGATTTTCGAATCATCCTGGAAGAGTTTGTATGTAAATTTTACTTTTAGGCTCTCCCATCTCACATTTTCACTTTTAATACGTTCAAGTACGGAAATACGTTGAACGTAAAACTTACTATAGACGTTCATTGATCACTGGCTAGTAACGAAAGGGAACGCTACGGACGAGCCCTCTGCCACTCGAAAACCAATCGTAACACAATGGATTTCAGTTGAAATTCGTTCGACCAGTCGGTCTGTCTACGCCAGACCTGTGTAATAGTATTTGCGTTGGCGCTCAAAGAATAATACGTTTAGACAGCGAAAGCGATTTTACACTCGGATTTTAAAAACGATTTCCTTCAAATCATTCCTAATTTGAATTTAAATTGTTTTCTATTTATATAAACTTGTTCAAACAATCTTAATGTACTGGAAAATTATTTTCCATAATACCGCGTTGCGTACCCCACGCACAATTTTAAGATCGCTCGGCTAAATTCACCTAAACATGGCACATGCTGATAATATAGATCAGTGTTTCCCAAACTTGTCGGGACTGCGACACATCTACAAGAAAGTTTAAAGTTCGCGGCCCACCTAGTGTCATGAACACAAAAAGCAGCGGTATGGCTGCCGCAGCATTTACTGACCCGTTAATTCTTATCGTGGTTTACCACCATATCATCATCGTCAGCCTTACTTACTTACAATTATGACGACGAACAAACGAGTAAAACGACAATCGTCCTATAGTTTCAGGGCCCACCCAAAATCTACCTCTCTGGCTCAGTAGTTAGCGCATTGGTAGCTCAAGGCGGGGGTCGCGGGTTCGAATCCCGCCGACGGAACAAAAAGTTTTCAATGTTCCCGGGTCTGGATGTGTATGTGTATGTGTATGATATAATACAAATCTTAAATATATGTATAGTATAAAAGTCTTAAATATATTTCCGTTGTCTGGTACCTGTAACACAAATCCTTCAGGTACTTACCACGGGGCCAGACTGATGTGGTATGAAGCGTCCATAGATATTATTATATCAACCAATAACGTACTTGAATAGCTACTACTAAAGTGTTACTGAAAGCCATCTACCAGTAACGACTCGTCTGATCATTTATCTACCAATAGAGTGTCCCCGTGCGCCTACCCGCCCCGCACATTCCTCACCCCACCAAAGAGACCTAAAATCGAACACTCCGTCCTACCTCCCCTTTTGCCGAGCGATCATTAAGCTATGCGAGGCTTATATTATCAACCAAAAGCTTCGGCAAAAACATTTTTCAGTCGAATATTATTGTTCCGACAGTTTTTCATCTGAAAATGGATATTGTGGTGCGTTTAATGCGTCGTTAGTTTTAATTTATGAAGTCACAAACGACCAAGTGTCGCAATTATTCACGGGTTTTTTGTTTTTCAGTTAGTGCGCTTTTGATTGTTTTTCATGGCTTTCTCTATGAACATTCATAAAATAATATTGCTAGAAGTTATTCACTAAACGACGGCGCGAAAATATTTTTTCTCATCTCCGGGCGGAAAACGTCAACTTTCTTCCCACTGCGCTTACCGATGTTGCCGTTTTCCGCCTCCGTCGATGAGAAAAATAGTATACGCACCACGGGCAGTAATTAGGAAAGCCTCGGCTTCGCCTCGTTTCTTATTTTCCTGCCCTAGGTGCGTAATGTACTATTTTTCAATTGTACCTAAATCTACATAACACGTATAACGTAGGTACACAAATCATAATATTAAATAGCGATTTCGATGCGTTGTGTGAAATCCTACACATTTAATTTCATTTCTTATTTCGCCGTCGAAGTTATCGAATGCAATTTGACTAAAAGCTTCTTACTTATGTCATCGTGACAGAAAACTTAACTTTTAATTTCCCTAGTTTAATCGTAATTAAGTAATAAGTATATTATTTTTGTTATAATATTGCAGAGTGATAATATTGATAATATTATGTTTGTTGTATTATTTATGTTTTAAAGACTTTAAAGACTGTCAACACTGCTAAATGTGTATTCACTATTCTTAAAAGTTAATTTTATATTATTAGTTATTTTAAAAAAATCAGCGTTGCAAGTTGCGACTGTTTTATTTCTTCTTATAATGTACAATAATTATTTTTATTAAATAAAGTTTCTTTCTTTCTATCTAATAAAAAAGAACCTACTTTTTGCAATTCCCATATAAGATATTTGCCCAGTCCCAAAAGAGGTAATAATGTGTTTACTTGTAGTAGCCGATTCCCAGAAGGAAATATTTCACATTACCCCGGGAAATCCCGTAATAAAAAGACACAGTCCAACGTCAACGGGCAACAAAGTCCCTGAAGACTCGTCGTGACACCGGCTCGTTAGCCAAGTCCATAAGTCCCGCTCCAGGTGGACTTCTAATTTATGGCCTGAATTACTTTTTGTTACCGGATTTGCTATCTTCGAGTCCAGTAAATACCTGTCTTTGTTTCATTTTCTACTTTTTAATTTAGTTAACGTCATACTCAAACAATCGAAATAGAATTTCATACAAAGGAGAAGGCAAAAAAAAAAACCCAGAGCGAACAGAGATGTAGCTCAAAATTTTAGTGAAATAATTCTGTACCATTATATTTAATTTTATAATTATGAAATTTGATGGATTATTAGAAGATATTGCTATAAACTTTTCGTTTTGTGTTTCGATATTCCTATCTCTCTCCTTGCATTCGTATAACGTATGTAACTAATATTACATAGTGAAAACTAGCTACTAACTGAAATAAAATTAGAGGAAATTTATTTTACAAAATACATAATTATTAATTTAATTAAATTGCTCCGGATTAGTTTTAACTGCCAATCATGTTAAATGTGAATTGGCTTGATTAAAACAAACGTAGCGTGTAATACAAACGTAAACGGTTTACGCGGGAAACGAAAGCGGAAATCAAACGCGGCCATATTGGAACCGGAAATGGCGCGCAGTCTCGCCATCGTAATACGTTTAAGCACTGTACTAATAATAAATTTCATTGTCGTTTATTGATTTTAAATCAATATTGAAGGCGGTGAAGCGTTTAGAAGCTTTTAATTTAGGAGTTACGACTAAGGAAGCACTTAAGGCTCCTCTCGCGAAAAAAGCGTGCAGATGAAACCACTTTTCAAATTTCATCGCCATTAACAGAGAAATTATATCTGAAAAAAATAATTAGTAATCTACATGATAATATGATACGTAACGTGGTTTTACCATATTTTTTTCTATCGGTATCACATAATAAAGAAATAAAAAACCAAATCACCTCCAAATCGTTGAATGAAACCACTTTACTCCTTCATTATTTATCAAAAGAATATATAAAAAATATCTACTGCTTAGCAATACATAAGTTGATAATTTGGTTTTTTTTACTTTTTTGAAATATGTATTATATTAAGCCTTAAAAAGGTTTTTTCTCCTATTTCGCCCTATCATGGACGCGGCGAGCGTCGTAACCGCCACCGTACAAGGCGCGCTGTTATGAATGTTATTTTAATGTCATTTACGTCGATATTTGCACTGACAGACAATGATCAAGGTCATTGGCGGATATAGAGGCCTTAAATAGACTGCTAAGGTGATGTAAGCTGAGGCCTGAGATCCTTGCCATTATTAATTTATATTTCTAAGCTAAAGACTAGAAAACTTAATCATTAAAAGCAGTGGAACATTTTAATTGGTAACTTAAAACGTCACAACTTGCGCTCAAATATAATATGCCTGGCCCTACGAATAATAAGATGGCCTGAGAAGTGAGATGAAAATCATGTTAAAAAAATATTGGACTTGTCTGCCTATACTATTGTGAATACCTTGGAGTCTTAGGTCTGAAAATCATTAGCCAACATCTCTTTTCATACCTTAAATTAGTTTCTAGCATTCCAAACAGCACACAGTCCCATCAAGCATAATAATATTAAATATGTATAAAGATTTATTCATTAAAAAGAGGGGTTTTATAAAAAGTTTGACCAAATTTTTAATTATTATTTATAACTAGACGTTCCGCGCGGCTTTTGTCCTTTATTCAATATCTTTGCCAATTTATATGAAAATCAAAGCGCACGGAAGTGCGCAAGCCTAGTTCCAGCAGGCCGCGCGCATGCCGTGCACTATTTACACGAACCGTTTCGGCGTACTTTTGACCCCCCTGTAGCTCAGTGTCTATTGCGAGTGCAAAGATAAAATTATACCAACGTAATTATTTACGAGTACTTAAGCAGTATACCCAATTTCATAGATATAGCTTCAGTAGATCCTGAGATATGTCCTTGTAAAAATAGCTTATTTTGGCACTGACTCACTCATTCACTCACTCACTCACTGACCGGTAATCAAAACCTCTAGGCCACTTCCAATTGTCCTAGCGTTATGAAATTTGGCACACAGGTCGTGTGTTATATGTAGATTAACGAAAAATTAAGAAATTGTAGAAAATGGTCAAGCGTGAGTCGGTTCATCTACGAACTTCAGAGGCCACTTCCAATTGTCCTAGCGTTATGAAATTTGGCACACAGGTCGTGTGTTATATGTAGATTAAAAAAAATAAGAAATTTTAGAAATCGGTCAAGCGTGAGTCGGCCTATCTACAGCCCATACAAACTTTAATGTCATAGCGTTATGAAATTTGGCACACAGGTCATGTGTTAAATGTAGATTAACAAAAAATTAGGAAATTTTAGAAATCGGTCAAGCGTGAGTCGGCCGATCTACGAACTTTAGAGGCTACTTCCAAATGTCCTAGCGTTATGAAATTTAGCACACAGGTCCTGTGTTATATTATTATGTATGTGTTACGATAAATTAAGAAATTTAAGAAATCGTCAAGCATGAGTCAGTTCATCTATGAACTTTAGATAAAAATTCTTATGTACCAGTGATATAATGAGGCATCTATTGAAAGTATTGTTTATATCGGGCGTAGCACAAAAAGAAAACATAGGTAGGATTTCTTGAAAAAAAGTATTGAAATCCCACCAAAAACATACCTGTTAAAATAGGGCCTAGTTCCTATAGGCTAACTGTTGGTCTAAAAAAAGAGTTGAAATCTAATCCAATGCCAAGTTCAGATGCACTTCATCGATCATAATCATCTTCATCAACAGCCTGATCCATAATACTTCTAAATTTGAACTTGGCAGGTTTTTGTGCTATGCGTTACACTTGATTAATTATATAATTAGATAATATTAATAGAATTTAAATAACCTGCTAAGTTCAAATTAGAAGTATTATGGATCAGGCTGTTGATGAAGATGATTATGATCGATGAAGTGCATCTGAACTTGGCATTGGATTAGATTTCAACTCTTTTTTTAGACCAACAGTTAGCCTATAGGAACTAGGCCCTATTTTAACAGGTATGTTTTTGGTGGGATCTGCTTTACAGCAGTTCCTGAGATTAGCACGTTCAAACAAACAAACTCATCGGCTTTGTATAGAACTAGGATTTTGCCCGCGTGGAATTAACTGAGAATTACATAATTTTAGGAGAAATAAAATAACTTTTTATACACAAAATATGTCATATATCACGTAGGAACACACCAGCTTTTTATCGGTAATAAAATTGTTGTAATCGGACCAGTAGTTTCAGAGATTACATCCTACAAACAAAAAAACAAACCGTACCTCTTTATTATATTAAGTGTAGATATCTATAGACTACTAGCTGTCCCTGCAAACGTTTCTTTGCCATATTATATAAAGTATATCACCCGTATTATTTTATTGAATTAGTGACTATAAATAAGTATGTCAACATGGCACTCTGACCATCGCTATTCCGTGACCCGCGTCGCATATGCAATGGTCGCTCTTTATAGACAAATAATTTGCAATAAAATAAAATTGCGACTATAATTAAAGATCTAAGCTATCCTATCTCTCAAGTTGGAAAAAAGCACACATTTAAAAAAAAGAAACATTAAAATCGGTTAAGTAGTTCAGGAATCCATCGCGGACAAACATCGTGACAGGAGATTTATATATAATAGATAATAGTATAGGTTATATTATTAATTGTTCTTGTTCCAGTTGTTTCTCAATCCCGGCGAACAACATGTCGGGGGGGTCCCACGTGTCCCGGGCGACGTTTGGGGGCTCCGAGTTCTCCGGGAGCTCCGCCCCGCCGCTGCCGAGCCCGGCGTCCGCGGGGGCTGCGCTGGTGTCGCCGGAGACCCTGAGCCGCCACAGCAGCCCCCCACCTATACCGGCGCACCCCGCGCCTTCGTGCTCCTCGCACAGGGTGCACATAGAGTCACCTTTGAGGTTTGTGTAATTTTTATTAAAGTTGATGGCGCCAGTACCACAGCTGGAGTCTGGATTACGGCACTGTATCAATGTAGTATTCGTCATGATATTGACAATATCACCAGCATGCTAATTAGGGGGCGTCCACAAATTACGTGAGGTGTTTTCTGAATTTATTTACCCCCCTCCCCCTCTGGTGAGATTTCGTGAGATTTTATTCAACCCCCTCCTAAATCTCACGTGAGATTTTTCAAAATGTGGGTTTCTTAATAAACGATTGGTTTGACAGTCAGTAGATTTACTTTCGAGCGAATTTGTAATGATCTTAATCGTATAACGATTACACTTACGATTAAATTATAAGCATACGTACAATCTGCATGAAATGGACCAAAATACTAAATTAGTACCTATTATTTTTTTTTTTATTATAAAAATTGGGACCGTCTATGGGCTGTTCGCCCATATCCTTTTTTTTTATTTATTTATTCTATAGATTTTTCGCACCAAGGATAATTGAAATAATAATATTATTAAGAAATTTTAATTAATTGTAGTCAATAACATAATTATAATGTTAATGTTTTGAACGGTGTGGTCCCAATGTGGCGGCCAGTATTCGGCACACAGATATCTGTGTGCCGAATCTACCAGATGCCAGCCAGTGGAGTCTGGGGTTCACACTTGGATTTTAACAATCAAATTAGTACCTATTATTTTGTTGAGAAAAAAAATTACGTGAGATTTACCGCGACCCCCTCTCTCCCCAACATGAGATTAGGTGAGATTTTTTGACTCGACCCTAGTGATGAGCAAAGCAAGACCAAGACCAAGACTCGACCAGTCTTGGTCTTGGTCTTGTTCTTGCTTGTGCAGTCTTGGTCTTGGTCTTGCTCAAATGTCTCAGGTCTTGGTCTTGGTCTTGGTCTTGCATGCCTAGTCTTGGTCTTGGTCTTGCAAAAAGCAAGACTCTTGCAAACATTTTTCAAAACTTTCTGTAAACGTTTTAATTTTCTCGAAAAAACGTTTTCAAACCTAAATTATTAGACCAGCTACTACGAATAACAAAACTAGCTACATATTATTATAATCTTAACTTGCTAAGAGAATATTAAAAATACTAATGAAAAGTCGAGAGCCAACTCAGCATAAGCTGATCTTTTAGCGGCAATAATTTGCTTAAGAAAAATGAACATTTTGAATTTTTTAAAATTTTTTTAGGGTTCCGTAGCCAAATGGCAAAAAACGGAACCCTTAAAGATAATAATAATAATAATATCTATGGATGCTTCACACCACGTCAGTCTGGCCCCGTGCTAAGTACCTGAAGGACTTGTGTTACAGGTACCAGACAACGGAAATATATTATATAATACTTTTATACTATACATATTATATTTAAGATATTTTATTATATCATACACGACAACCCGCGACCCCCGGCTTGAGCTGCCGACAGTCCACCCACTGAGCCACAGAGGTCGTCAAACCTCATTATACCTTAATAATTTAATAAAACCTTAATAATTTAACTTTCATTAAATGAACTGAAATATAAATTTATCAATAAAGAAACCTTTTTATTTCATAAAATAAACTTTTTTGCTGCTGCGGAGTCGGAACCCTTCACGGGCGAGTCCAACTCGCACTTGGCCGGATTTTCGGATTCTCTCTCGGTTGAAAGATCTTCCTTTTCGGCCGCCACGTTTTACGTATATTTCCAAATTTTTAGTTTAAATGCATGTTTACATAATAAAAAGGGCAAAAACGGGACCCAATTACTTACACATCGCTGCTTGTTCGTCTGCCTGTTTTCAGGCTGTATCACAAGAACTTGAAATTAATGTTAAATAGATATTATATAATTACAAATATTTTATCTCATGAATATTATTATAGTTACTGCGACTAAGTAAAAATTTTTTAGCAAGAGTCTTGCATGGAGCAAGACTCTTGCATAGTCGGTCTTGGTCTTGGTCTTGTTCTTGCACACCGAGTCTTGGTCTTGGTCTTGCTAGTCTTAGGGTAGTCTTGGTCTTGGTCTTGGTCTTGCAATTTTTGCAAGACCAAGACCAAGACTGCAAGACCAAGACTAATTTTGCTCATCACTACTCGACCCCCTCCCCCCCTAAACACCTTACGTAATTTGTGGCCTTCCCCCTTATTATTATTGTAATAATCCCACTCTGCTAGTATCTGAAATCTGAATGGATGAACTGTTGGCGGTCTATTTATTACCAAAGTCCTAAAATTTTATAAAAATAGGCGTAAGACAATTTAAAGGGATCCAAAATTATTGCAAACGATTCCATCTATGATAAAATTTTATCGACACATCCGAGTCAAACAACCGAAAAATCTCAAAGCGGCGCGGATTGTAATTTACAATATGATAAAAAAATCCGTTTTCCACAGGTTTTTATAGTATAGGATAAACAAAATATTATAGTATTTATAAAAAGACCTTTTAGAACCCTAGATGAAATATAAAGCTAAATACAAAATTGGCAAGTGCATCCGTTTAGCTCGAAGTGTAGGCTACATTCTACACAAACACTCGGACGTCCGCTCAGCTGGTCTAAATCCGTTTAGGGCTGTTGGGGAAAACTTTTTGATACTAGAAAAATACCGAGCAAAAACCTTGTGTAAGGTATACAAATATTAATATAGAGGTAAAAGAGGTTTTAATATGACTGTATAATAGAGTCTGTCTTTATAAGAGTTCATTTTAACCGACTTCCAAAATGGAGGTTAGGTTAGGCTGTGGATTTTTTTCCTGAAGTTAACAGAATACAGTGTGAGCATTTTTCACATACCTCCTAGACTAGAAAAGTCAGTGACCGCTGTTGCTGCCTGTTCATTTTAACAATAAGTAGTTAACCTTAAAGTTTGTAAAACAGCGACAAAGCGTTGTCTCAGCAGTCAGCAACAGTTTAATCGTTGCAGACGTATAGTTGTAAAAGTAAGTCTAGAAAAGTCATTGCTCGTCAGTTGAGAGCAGCGTTGCCAGATTTTTTTGTACCAAGTCGTGACTTTAGACTTTTTGAGTGAAAATAGCGGGATTCTTTCGTCAAAAGCGGGACAGTAAAAAAACGTATAAAATCGTCAGTTTTCAAATTGGTATCTTTAAATAATTAATATGTAATATACGTAAATTACGTTTACGTGACAATAGATAGCAAAAGTAGCCATAGAAAATCCACCCCTCTACCTCTCATACTCTTATCTTCAATACGCACCTTTCTTTCGCAGCACGCGCTGCAGTGTACGTTCCAGTTATCCCCGAAAAGCGGGACTGAGCCTAATAGTACTCCAATATGCCATTTAATCGAAATATTTTCTAAGCTTATTCAGAGCAACCAATTTACTTTCGTTTTCTATATCGGTGCAGTTAAAATTAAAAATGTTTTCAATTTTTTTTCAATACTCCTATGATTATTTATGAGTAGGGCCCGGATTTATATGTAAATACATATTTTTGTTTTGCGTGATTTTCGGCCTAGAATGTGTTTTTTACACGAATTATCATGTTTAGACTGTGAAAAACCAAGTTTTATTTTCCATATTTTTCCATATTTTAGGGTTTTTCAAATATAAGCCCATATTTTGCAAGAAAATGTCACAATCGTCCATATTTTTACAAAAATATAAAAAAAAATACGTTCCCGCCACCATGCGGCAGCGTATTTCGTTCCTCTTGCGCTTTATCGTCGTATTTATTGTATCCAAAGAAGATTATTCCTTCAGGATTCAAGCCCCTTAAGAGCACCGGTGATCGCGACTACAATAGAATACAATAGCATTTCCAAGAATCCGCGATCGAAGGATTAATCAAGAAATAGAAAATAAAATTTCAGATGCAAAAGGTCCTGTTGGCTGTTGTTGCATGGCTAAACAAAAACTGACGTATGTTTCGGTCTTTGGGTAAAATAAAGGATTTAAGTACGTAACACACAAAGAAAAACCAAATTCTGTGGCGATTATTAGGGTTCCGTACCCAAAGGGTAAAAACGGGACCCTATTCTAAGACTTCGATGTCTATCTGTCCGTCTGTCTGTCACCAGACTGTATCTCAAGAACGGCTATAGCTAGACTTCTGAAATATTTACAGAATGTGTATATCTATTGCCGCCTCCCATACAACAAACGTAATTTTTTGCTATTTTTCGCTCCATATCAATAATGGCTACAGCTAGGCACTTGAAATTTTTACCAAATCCATTTAATTATATTTGTACTTTAATATAATTGATAGAAAAATTAAAATAAAATAAATATTTAAGGGTTACCAACACCAAAACAATGTTTAATTATTATTGTAATTTTATACTCCATATTTTTCCATATTTCTGTTTTGTAGTCCATATTTTTCCATATTTTCGATTTCTTTGTCCATATTTTAAGTACATATTTTGGATTTTATAATACATATTTTTCCGGGCCCTATTTATGAGTATAATATTATTATGGTGTACATTTGTTTATTCCCAGTCTGATCATCCTATAACCTACTTCACATAAAGCGAGTCATAAAAACTTGCGTGCTGGCTTTAATACCTAATAAGTGCAGCAATTATGTTCTAGCAGTAGGTCAACAACCAGAGAACTCTTAACCTCCATACAGAGTCCGGAATAAGGACGCGTATTTGAACCGAGTTTTATACGCGGTATAATTAATTTGAGTATAGTTTATTATGTATCCTTGTTATTATATTAAGTAACTGGGTTTTGTGTTGTAGGTCTCATCAAGCACTGCAAAGAAAATAATAATCGGCCAAGTGCGAGTTGGACTCGCGCACGAATGGTTCCGTACCGTTGTAGAGCAAAAATAGGCCAAAAATTGCGTTTTTTATATGGGAGCCCCCCTTAAATTATCATTTTATTTAAATATTATTTTTAATTATTAAAGTACACATATAATTAAGGCTTTTGTAAAAATTTCAAGTGCCTACTTGTTGTCATCGTTGATACCGAGCAAAAAATGTTTATTGTATGGGAAAATTACGTTTGTTGTATGGGAGCCCCCCTTAAATATTTAATTTATTTTGTTTTTAGTATTTGTTGTTATAGCGGCAACAGAAATACATAATCTGTGAAAATTTCAATTCTCTAGCTATTACCGTTCTTGACTTACAGCCTGGAGACAGACGGACAGACATCGAAGTCTCACTAATAGGGTCCCGTTTTTACCCTTTGGGTACGGAACCCTAAAAAGATGCTCTAGTAGCCCGTGCTAGAAAACCATAAGGCGCAGCGCAGATGACAGACTATCCGTGACGCACTTTTTGTCTGTGGAAATAGAATCTAGATGCAATTATATGCGGACTTTTTGCGCGTCGTGTGCGTTACTGCATATAATTGCATAGGTTCTATTTCCCACAGACTAAAAAGTGCGTCACACTATTAGCGTAGCGTAGCAAAATTTGAAATTTAAGAACTCATTTAATACGTAGCACAGACGTTATACTTAATTGCTTTCAATATGAAGATAAAAATTTTATAAACATGAAAATTTTATTAGAGTTTACTGGAGTATCAGATTCGCATAACGTCTAGACAGGCGGAAACTCGCTTCCGGGGTTAAATCATACAACGTTTACGTTGCCTCCCGTAATCAATAACTACATAAATCTACGTGATCGTAGATTGATTGATATACAAGCATCGCACAAAACTAAATGAAAAAAAAATTTGAAAAGACAGTAAACGAAAAGTGCTTTTGATAAAGCTCTTTCGGTAAGTACAGCTTCAGAAACAAACTAGATCAAAATCGGTGAGTATTTAGGAACAATAATGACACGGACACAGAAACAAGAAACGTTTTGCCCGGTAAAAGATGTAAATAACACGTACCTATGTATTTATAATAAATTTATTTATTGCATTCTTATTTCAAATATTACATTAATTCATGAAGCCCCAAGCGGCCACATCCGGCCGCGATAACAATGAAAAAGCTATTGTGTCTCGTTTTGCCACGACTGATGGGTTAATTGCCCCTGCGTGGATTCATAAAACACATTACACATTGTAAACAAATATGCGTAAAAATCTTAGTTTTGCATCAAATGCTTCCAAAAATAAAAATATCAAAGATTGCATTCTTAGTTTTAAACAACTGTCAAAATGTCCGGCGGAAGCTTCCTAGAGCTATCCCGGAAAAAAATTATAAAATATTATACTTTAACAATAGTTACAAAAGTAAGGTAGAGCTTCAGCATTTGGTATCTCCTGAAGTACCTAACCGCAGCCCAAACTCCAATATTAGTGGTCTTTTTGCCTCTAAAGAGGACACGTGCAGAAGAACTTTCAGTTAAAAAAAAATCCACAGCCAGACATATAACCTCCTCCTTTTTGTAAGTCGGTTAAAAATGACGAGAATTTCACTGGCAACCACTCTATAAAATTCGAACTTCAATGTTAGGGTCAGATGTCTATATATTGGAGTCATATTATGTTCCATCAAATCATTTTAAAAGGCGTCTATTTCTAAAAGGTTGCCTTCTGAATAAAATGCGCTGCTCAAGCAATAAATCCGACAAGTTACGGCTTTGTTCGTAAATCTCGCTAACTGCGCGCACTCAACTGAAAAAGGTATTTATTAGTGGAAAAGTGTATTGAATAGTATTAGTTTAGTATTAGTATTAGATGGTAGAATGGCAAAAGTCTGAATTGATTTGGATGAAATTGTAGTCCAGGGAAAAGAACATAGGAATCATAGGATAGTTTTATGCCCAAAAAATAAAGTCCCTTGCAAAAAAATATGTATTCCTGCGCATTAAAGGTTGCAGGCAATATCTTCTATACATCTATACATATTATAAAACAAAGTCGTTTTTTTCCCTCATGTCTTTGTTCCCTTTAATCTCTAAAACTACGCAACGGATTTTGATAATTCTTTCAGTGTTAGATATACCATTTGTTGAGGAAGGCTATAGTCTATATTTTATCACGCTAAGACTAATAGGAGCAAAGAAATAGAGGAAAATGTGGAAAAACGGGGAAATTTATTTGAAAGGGCTAACTTGAACGCGCTAATCTCAGGAACGACTGGTCCGATTTGAAAAGTTCTTTCAGTGTTAGATAGCTCATTTATTGTCCTCAATAAAATATGTGATAAAATATAGCCAATAGCCTTCCTAGGCTAAAGGCTACATTTTATCACGATAAGACTAATAGGAGAATGTGGAAAATACGGGGGAAATTATTTGAAAGGGCTTATCTCGCGAACTACTGGAGCATTTTTTATGTTATTTGGCACAGATAAGAAGTAGACCACGTGAAGGATCATAGGCTATCGATTTTAATAATTTTTTCAGTGGCTATATATTTTATACCCGTGCGACAAAGTTGCGGGTCGCTAGTCTATCATGATTCAAAATAGAGTTTTTCGCAACTTCGTTCTCATAGAAACCCGTATATCTTGCAGGAACCGTACCATTTGCAGGATTCAAATTTGACGTATGGTAGTAATTTTGGTGTTTTAGAAAGTTTATAAATTTTGATACATAGAAGATATTATTATGATGTAAAAAACTGTAATTCAAGTGGTTATCCAATAATTAGTTGTTCAAGATCATTAAAAAATATGTTCTCAAAAACAACTCAAACTTTGAGTTTCATGTTGTTATATTTTATTCGTGACCAATTAAGATAAAATCCAGAGACAAATTTAAATTTTAAAGAATTTTTAAGGGAAAGCCCGTGGCCCTACTCCGAAAACTTCAAGTGTTAGGGGATGAGAGGGCTCCTCACCTACCCTAGTTCTTCACCTGTTAAAAGAGGGTTGTTATAAGTTTCAATGTCTGTTTGTCTGTAGCATTGAAGTCTCGTTGCGACGCTTTTTAAACGACTCCCAAAAAGAGGGAGGATCTTTGTTCGGCTGTAGATTTTTTTATTCTATTGACTGTTGTTCATTAATCATGGTAGTAGTAGTTTTAGAATTGCTCATGGTAAGAAAAATTAACAGCTCAGAAACTTGTAAGGGTGGGTTGCACTAACTTACTTTAACTATAACTTTAACTAAAACAAAATGTCAAATGAAGTGTCAAATCCCTGGTTAAAGTTAATAACGCCATATTTGACGATAACCTTAATCTTAACTGTAACAACGCCTCTGGTGCAACCCACCCTAAGTGTTCGATTACAATCATAATTTAATACGATTTTAGCTAAGAAACATGGTTTTCATACAAAAAAATAAAATCGGCCAAGTGCGAGTCGGACTCGCGCAC
Source organism: Polyommatus icarus (assembly GCA_937595015.1). Lineage (NCBI taxonomy): Eukaryota > Metazoa > Arthropoda > Insecta > Lepidoptera > Lycaenidae > Polyommatus > Polyommatus icarus. The sequence continues at coordinate 16,584,842 of OW569326.1, forward strand.
TAAGGGTTCCGTACCATTATAGAGCAAAATTAGGCCAAAAATTGTGTTTTTTGTATAGGAGCCCCCCTTAATTTTTTATTTTATTTTAATATTATTATTAAATATTAAAGTACACATATAATTATGGATTGTGTGAAAAAGTGAAGTACCTACCTGTTGCCATTATTGATATAGAGTAAAAAAGGCCAAAAAAATCACGTTTGTTGTATGGGAGCCCCCCTTAAGTATTCATTTTATTTTGTTTTTAGTATTTGTTGTTATAGCGGCAACAGATATACACATTCTGTGAAAATTTCAACTCTCTATCTATTACCGTTCTCGAGTTACAGCCTGGTGACAGACAGACGGACAGACGGACTGACAACGGAGTCTTAGTAATAGGGTCCCGTTTTTACCCTTTGAGTACGGAACCCTAACAGTAACAGTACCTTACACAGCTACTTTGGTCAATACTTGTACTGATATTTATTCTGTGTCAATACTATAGCGATAACGAACGTGTAGTGTATTCGTCTATAATATTATAATTCCCGTTAAAAACTATAGCATCGACGATCGACATCGAGCCTTGTAGCCACGATGGCAAATGGCAATGTTGATTCTTGACACGAAGTGCTAAGGGGTCTATGCATCTTAGATGGCTTCATGGCTCATGCATTGGCATCACCAGCAGCATTAAATAGAATGATTCGTAATTTGGTTACGTTATGTCAAACCCAGAAGCTAAACATAACTTGACATAGCTCGACAAAATAACGATGGTCCGTGAATTGCCTATAATCTGATGGTACTTCGCGTCATGCGTTACTTCGTCATAACGTTGTTTTACTTGTTCCAGATTACCAAGCCCGCCAGCAATGCCCTTGGGCACTGTCTCCCTGCAGCCCATACTGTACGGCCACGGCGCGCCGCCGCCGCCCGCCCGTCGCCCTTCCCGCCCTTCCGCCGCCATACAGAACATGCACTCTATAAGCGCGTAAGTACAACTGGGGTATGTAGAATGCGACAGCATACGCACTCAATAAGCGCGTAAGTAAATACAAGTGGGATCAGCAGAAATTGACAGCACATGCACTCTATAAGCATTCCCACCCTTCCGCCACCCTATAGAACATGCAATCTGTAAGCGCGTAAGTACAAGAGCTAAGGCAGGGGTTCCCAATCTTTTTCAGCCTGCGGCGCACTTACAAGTCCAAATTTTGTCACGGCGCCCTACTTTACCTATATATTACAAAAATATATACAAATAAACACATTTAATAATTATAGGTAGGTTAAACAAGTAAATAATAATAAACAAATATTATATTCTTCTGTCTGCTTTGTATAATTCATAATATTATAATTTTATTTTATAATATTTGTGGTTATGGATAATGATGGAGGATCAATTCACGGCGCGGCGGCGGCGCCCCTCTTGCCTTTCACACGGCGCACAGTTTGGGAACCCCTGAGCTAAGGTATGCCGTATGCAGCATTGGACAGCACACGCACTATATAGCCCGTCACAGACTTAGCTATAATATATATTAATATATTTATAGCAAGGCATATTAATCTATACTAAATCCACATGTCACAGAAATATATATTATAGCTGAGTGTGTGGTCACGCGAAAATTAGTATAGAAAATATATAATAATATGCCTAGCTATAAACATATTAATATATAAGCGCGTACATACAAGTGGTATCAGTACAATTTGACAACACATGCACTCTATAAACGCGTAAGTACAAGTGGGATAAGCTAGATTTGACAGGTGCGTAACCGGTACACGTGAGCATAATAATTATGAGATTAGTACAAAAAGCACGATAGCGGTTTTGATATCTGAGCGATACGTGCAAAGAGCTGTCTAAAAGCTGATTTTCCTTTTATGATTAGAGTACTACTACTGTTGAGCATCTATGTTTTTTAAAAATTACAACCACTGAGCTGCCAAATAATCCTGTATAACCCTTTGATTTTAATAAGTAGTGGGCAGTAGTGTCAATGGAATTGGTGCTGGATCAGCTCTGTGTTAATACGAACACGATATTATCCAGAATGGCATGTTTCAATTCAGGTCTTGTACCATGAAACTGTTTTGAGACTCAAATAATCGGACGAGAATGCTGCGTCCTGCTCTAACCAAACGTGAAATGACGTTGTTAGAGCAGGACGCGGCATTCTCGTCCGATTGTTTGAGTCTCAAAACAGTTTCGTAGTAGGCCTACAGTATCTATCGACTATCATCCATTCTATACCCGCATTAAAATTACACATTTAACAATTTAGTTAGATATAATGCCAATTAATTTCTGGGCATAATAACTAGAATAGCTCGTAGAATCAATCTAAGGAATCTAACCTGGAGTCTCTCCCTGTCATAAATAAAATATATTACATCTGAAATAGACTTTACTTAATTTCATATTCATTACTTTAAGCTGTCTAAAAATCACATCATTTGATCATGATGTCATAATTCATATCCTTTCATTGAACGAATCATAATATGGAACTACATAGGTATTCTATGATTTGTGTTTTACATTCACGTAGTCCAAATCTTGTTAAAATTGTGCCCGAGTGTGTGTACAATACACCTCGACCGACGAGAAATTCAACTCATTGAAGTTCTTCAACATCCCGAAGATTCATCAATTTTTGTTTGCGTTCCGATCTACGCAGAACGAACTCACATGGGAATTGAACCGACGAACTCTGAGTCGAAAACTAAAACATTAAATTACATTAATACTATAACTTTCAAAAGCTAAAATTTTAAATGAATGATGACTGCCATGACTGTATATATTGTCAACGTTAAAATTAATAACGGCATGATTCAATATCGGTCCCATAACTCCCATTCTATCGAGTTTGCATCGAGAGGAAAATTTAATTTCCACCGAGTGCTCTAATGAAAGGCTTTCAGGCACAGTGACATACATCGGATGTATCATGCGTTTCAAAAATTAATATTGTTCCTGGGATTTGGCTTTTATCCGAATACGGAAAAGAGAGTTATGTTTTAATCAAACTAGGTACCGCGGGTTAGGTTCTTTTGGGTATCGACAAAGAAAATTTTATTACATATTTCCTATTTTTTCAAAGATTATAGTGAGATATGTGCAGACAGGCGACGAAGTTGCTGCGAATAAGAATTAGTGTCGCTATTTCCAAACATGCGCTCTATAATTTACTCGACGTGCCTACTGCCTACCTAATTAATAATTTTAACCTATATTTTATATAAATCTAGATTTTAAATTATTTCGTGACCCACTACCTAGTAAACTAGTACAATACTGGAACTGATCAATTACAAATCCACAAGTGTGTCCCCCATATCGAGCACATACAAACAAAGCCACGATTCCATCAAACAATGGAATATGACGTGGATACTGGAAATTAGAGCGAACTCGTTATTCTATGAAGATGTGCCGGAGCTGTGGGGAGCCAATAACATACGGTTACCATGGCGACGACGAGGGGGCTTTTCCCCAAGGGAGCGCCAAGGGCTTCGGAAAACCAGACAATAAGACACCTCAAGTTTGAAGCGCTACGGATAACGCTTTGCGCCCAGATTGTCGAATATAAAACCCAGGGGTCTCTCGTTTCTGGTCACCGGGTACAAGTGTTTCGTGTACCTTGTCCTTGGCGACACAAGAAGTTTAATTTTCTAAAAGCTGCTTCGTCACGTGCAGTCATGAAGTCACTTTAATTTTCTAAGGTGTCATACAAAAGGTTTTTGTTATACTTGCTTTGGCAAAATCTGTCAGTTCTGCTTTATTTTTTATTTAAAGTTTTATTCTGGCCAAAAGTAACCATTGTCTAAATCCACACCCTAAACTTTTATCGTGAAAAAATTGTCGAATTTTATAGAAATTCCCAGATTTTGCGTGAAGAAGTTACAAATAATGCGTTTTTTTTTTCAATCGCCGAAAGCTGTTGAGGGAATTAAAGTACTATATATTAGTGTCATAATCGTCGCAATGTAAAGTGTAAACTATCCTTTCCTCGCGAACTATTTTAAATTGCGGCTTATAAAATATATCGGTCCAGCGTTTCATAAGAGCAAGTTTAGAAGAATAACTTTAGAGATTATTATCAAAATGTCGACTCGGACGAAGCCGCGTAGTCAGCTAGATATGAAATATAAGCGCGTGTATGGAGCTTACGAGGGTAATTTTTTAATATTGTGTTACGGAATTTTTCGTCCTGATAAATATGAGGTCCCCTCTGTACCTGTGGACGGCAGCTCAGTAAAACGACCGCGTAGACTCTACGTGGAACGTGATTTATTACGTAGATTTATTTGCTGCTATTGAGTTTAGCGCCGACGATGTATGAGACTCTCTTTCTTGTTTTCTTTTTGTTTTTCTTTTTTTTTTGAGCGCCTAAGGATTTAAGTATGATAAGGTATGAAATGTATTAGAACAATGAGTGGTTGTTATTTTTGATGCCTGAAGATTTATTGCATTAATGCGCAGAGTACCTTATATTATTATCAATAACACGACTCCGTTGCTCTGAAAATGTATGGCGCGCGAATCTTATATTTTTTACGAACAGGCTCTATCCTATGTTACGATTTTGTATTTTTTTAATAAGCTAGTAGGAGCTAATTAATGTACACTAGACTATCAATATAAATTGTAGCCATCTTGTAGCTATTAAACGAAATAATAGGAGAGTCATTGGGGATTTTGATGCAAGGGGTGTGTTTCAGTCATGGATCAAAAGCGTCGTAATATTTTATAGGGCCGTTCTAAGAGACGCTTGTATGAACATTGTTGTGCACCCCTCATCGCAGTAATAAGTTCCTGTAGAGCCTTATTTTTTTATTAAAAGGTTCACCTGATGAGTGATCTCTACGTTTACAAAAAGAGTGTATTTTGGAAGAATTTTTGGTTAAAACTAGATGTTGTCTGAAGAAATTTGCTTTAAAAATTGTACAATACTAAGGGACTGTTTCACCATGGTTTCACCACTTCCTGATAAGTGCCGGATAGGCTATCCACAACTTACCTGAAAGATAGAGTATAGACTATAGACTAGAGTATCTGTCAGATAAGTTGTGGATTACCTATCCGACACTTATGAAGAAACTAGTGATACAGGCCCAAAGCCTATTACAATCATAAAATTTTACCCTACTTTACTTTTAACTTTACTTTTATGGAAGTGATGAAACAGACCCCTTAATAAATTAGTACCTATTAATAGGCCCAAAGCCTATTAATAGGTACTAATTTATTAGGGGCTGTTTCATCACTTCCTGATAAGTGCCAAATAAGCTATCCACCATCCACCACTTACCTTAACATTTAAGGTATGGAAAATCTGTCAAATAAGTTGTGAATAGCCACTTTATAAGAAAGTGGTGAAACGGGCCCTTTATGTTGCTGATGATGACAGTAAATTATTCTCGTCACGACGACAGCAGGATTTGCTTCAAGTTTTGCCTCAAATTTTTAAATGAAGCCCATAATTCCGTTAAAAGGAGCTTAAAAATTTCCCTTCCGCCATTTTACAGCCCCAAATATTGACGCTTTCAAAATATTACCACAGATTATATTTTCACCAATTTCACCTAATGAGAGTGGTTTATGCTGCTCCGAGTTTTAATTTGATTTAATTTTCCTATTTTATTTTTGTCATTATTTTGTCCTAAACCTACTTTTCTGGACATACTGATTTAAAGTAGCGTTTTTGATTAAGCTAATTAATACCTATAGAACTGCTTTACAGTCTACACTAGAGCCGAGAGACAAGAATAAAAACTATTAGAAAATTTACTGCTAAGCGAGAGATAAGAATAAATACTTTTTTTATTAAATAAGGGGGCAAACGAGCAAACGGGTCACCTGATGGTAAGCAACTACCGTCGCCCATGGACACTCGCAATATCAGAAGAGATGTAGACCTGTGCGTTGCCGGCCTTTTAAGAGGGAATACGCTCTTTTCTTGAAGGTTTGCAGCTGCAGGTCGTATAGGTCCGGAAATACTGCTGGTGACAGTTCGTTCCAGAGTTGGTGACAGTTCGTTCCAGAGCTGGTGACAGTTCGTTCCAGAGTTGGTGACAGTTCGTTCTAGAGTTGGTGACAGTTCGTTCCAGAGTTATAGTATTAGAACTGCTAAGCAGTTATAAGAAAAGCTTTTCGTCACTTAAGCTAACACCTCTATCGTGGGTATCGCAGACATAGATTTTCAATTATTGTTATAGGGCAGCCGGCTGCCGCTTGGGGATTGGTGGGTTATTGAAAGGGATTGAATATCAATGAATGTGGAAAATTCTATGTTAAGAAATTGATTGTTTTAAATTAATTTATAGGCTAATCTCTGCATATAAACTTAAACTCCTTTTATACTCTCCGTTAAGTATGATAATTTTATATAAGTAGATATAATTTGCAGTGCATATATTTTGTATGTTTGTGAACAGGAGTGACGCGCTGGCGACGACTCTATCGGCGCTGTACGGCAAGCTGCTTGTAGTGATGGGCGTCGCGTTCCCCATGGCTGAAGTCATATCCACCTACATTCCACCGTCGTTTTATGACGTAAGTAACGTTTACTGTATTTTATTATGTACAAGTGTGTATTATACTATACTAGAAGCCGCCGAAACTCAGTTCCCTCCTATTTTGGCGTAGGTTTCTAAACCTTTACCGACTTAATATGACTGTTTGTTCCAGGGTTTCTACATATACCTATACATAGGTAGCATGGTGTTCCTGCTATACATGTACGCGGCCCTCATGAGGGAACGGTCGCGGTCTTCACCAGAGAAAGTTGTAGCAACGAGTGAGTTTCGAACTATTTATTATCTCTAAGGCTGCGCCCCCATCAGACACGGCACGGCGCCGTCACCGTGTTACGGCACGACGCCGTCACCGTGACACGGTACACGGTACCGTAACACGGTGCCGCGTACGGTGCACCGCGCGCCCCTATTCTGGGTGAAACTTCCGAACAAAAATTTTGTCAAAACCAAAAGTAATAATGGCTTGTCTCTGTCCAAACTTAAAAGAGGCACTTATTTGGAACACATAAAAATCGGTCAAGTGCGACTTAGGTTCGCGCACGAAGGGTCCCGTAATCCGTACCATTATTATAGAAAAAAAATAACCATAAAATTATGTTTTTTGTATAGGAGCCCCCTTAATTATTAAGTTTGTAAATAATTTGTAATACGAATTTACCCAAAATTTCCTCAGTTTCTGTTTCTTTTTCAATCTTCGTTTTAGTAACAACAAGAGAATAATTATTTCGCGATCCATATGCAGACAAGCAATCTCGTTCGAGCGCAAATTTATAATATCGACTGAATAGGGACGCACCGTACGCGGCACCGTATCACGGTTGCGGCGTCGTGCCGTAACACGGTGACGGCGCCGTGCCGTGTCTGATGGGGACGCAAACTAAGGCTGGTTTTATCGCTAAGCGTTTCGGCAGCGCCGATGCAGCGCGCGCGTTCGAAGATGTATGGGGGTAGTAGACAGTAGTAGCGTTTTATAGTCGAGCGCGCTGCTCAGCGCTTGAGCAGCGCGCTCGACTATACGCTACTACTACCCCTACAGACATAGATCAAGATCTTGATCTATGTCTGTGACTATCCCCATACATCTTCGAACGGGCTCGCTCCAACGGCGCTGCCGAAACGTTTAGGAATAAAACCAGCCTAACTAAATAACCCGGTGAACATCGCATCACTTCCCTTCCCGTACTTCTGGTTCTCGAGTTTTAGCGAAGTAGAAAATTCGTTAAAATCTAGAGCCTATCCACTAATTTTTCTTCCAATTCTTAGTCCGCGCGTGTTCTTGTGTAGGGAGAACACGTGCACGTCTGAAGGCGCCCTTAGGGCCTTATCACACTGGCGATCGCGGATCGCAATCACGTCGCTTTCAAATCGCTCGCTAATCGCCAGTGTGATAAGGCCCTTAATCTTACGGTTCGTTTCTTACTTAGCGTAATATACTACAAATAAAAATATATGTCTCCTTTTTCAAAAACTGTGAAACAAAGACTAAAGATAGTAAAAGCAAATGATGACAAAATTCATCGTAATTAATTCTGGTCTTTCAATAAAACGCTTTGTGTGCATGATTCGGGGCGTCCCCCTACTTTCAGAAGTCAATTTGTTATTCTATTCATTATTACTGCTTGTCATCTTCTTCTTTGTTGTAAGTTAAGATTATCAACCTCAAAGGCAGTCGCTTGCATTGATTACTTAGTGGAATAATATAGCCATTTTAGCCTCCTGCCTTGAAGGATTATGAATTATTATGCTTGTAACTTGTGTAATAGTTGGTACTATCAGAGATATTTCGGTGGTAGGTCCACCGAAATATCTCTGTTACTTTGTTGGGTAAGATAAAGGAAAATGTCAAGAAAACGTTTGTGAAATAAATTAAACAAAATATAAGCATCCATATTCCATGTGTCTAAGTAAAGAGACCTCGAACACGACCAGAGAGCAAACGTGTAAGTTATAAATTATAATATTACATAATTGTATAATCAAAATATTATGCTCTCTTGTCCACATCCAATGTTGCTTGATGTCTCCCCCAAACTTCTTAAAATCATCGGTCCATCAACAAGATCATCCTAAGCTCCGTTTGCCCACAGAATATATAAATAGTACCTTGGGTTTGCCTATTAAAGAAAGATCAAATGACAAATACATCAGGCAAATACCTTTTAGAACGAATAGAAAGTACGATAAAAATCACTTTAAAACAATCGCTTCACTTCAAATCTCTAATAAGCGCATGATTTCGCTTGAAGTCTGTTTGTTTGTATGTGTGTGAGTTTTGAAGTTAATGTAGATGTCGCAGCCAACTGGTTTAAATAGCCGTTCAATCAAACAGCTAGCCCTTTGACTGAACAACGCCATTCAATCTCACGGCTAGCTTTTTAATTGAATATTTCAGCCGCAACATAGCATTGCAACATAGACAAAACAAACACGCGACAGACGACGGCTCGTTATGCAGGTTGTGTTTGGTTTTCACACCCTTCTTGAATTATTGTCGAATACACAAAAACAAACGACTGTCAATAATCCATACTCCACACTTCTTTATGCCCGGGCAAAGCGCATTTCTTAAAGTTTGAACGACTGTATTTTTCTACTGTATTTCACTTATTGTAATGCAGCATTCCGCCACAAACCGCATCAAAATCCGCTGTGTAGTTTAAAAATTATTAGCGTACTGTATTAGGGACAGACAACGGAAAGCGATTTTACTACTTCGTGATGCGATAAACGGCAAAACCGATTTTGATGTTACTTCGTGATGTGATTAACGGCAAAACCGATTTTGATGTTACTTCGTGAAGCGATAAACGGCAAAACCGATTTTGATGTTACTTCGTGATGCGATAAACGGCAAAACCGATTTTGATGTTACTTCGTGATGCGGTAAACGACAAAACCGATTTTGATGTTACTTCGTGATGCGATAAACGGCAAAACCGATTTTGATGTTACTTCGTGATGCGATAAACGGCAAAACTGATTTTGATGTTACTACTTCGTGAAGCGATAAACGGCAAAACCGATTTTGATGTTTCGCTTAACCTTGACCAAATTGATATATTATTATTATTTATTTCCTCTTTATAAAATTAGGAATTGCACATTCTATTTTTTTAATTTATGTCTCATTTTAAAAAAATTATCACAATTATATTATTACTGCTGTACGTATAATTTACTTAACAATGTAGCGAATATTCAGTTCTATTTAGTATTTTAACTTATCAATATTTTTCCGTTAAATATTTTTCATTAAACAGTTTAAAACTTTTTTCATAAAAAAGGAAAACCGCGACAGGCACTTCATAAAGTGGGCGAGAGACGCTCCCGGGTAACCTTTTATGTTCGTTTCCTGATAATGAGAAAAATTTTATCACTCGCATTTTAAAAGTTTTCGTATTTTCATATTTCGACGCAGTTAAACTGGTTAACATTTGGGAACCAAAGTTTGCTTTAATCATGGTCAAGTTATGGGAGAAATTAAAAAAGTCAGTGTTTTGTATGTAAGTATTCAACAATAGTTATTTTGAATTGTTTTAAATTAGCTAAATGCGGACTCTCGTTTTTTAAAAACGGTAACAATACTGTCGAATGTAATGTTTCACAATCACAATCGCTATAAGTTATAACTTTATATTATTTAAATAAATATTAAAAGGAAAAGAATGTAACAAATATATTCATTATTCAAGCTATATATACCTATTAAGAAATATTGCAAAGAAAATGTTTCGGTTTGAGCTGTCATAAAAAGAAAATGTACCCAAGCAAATTAGATTTGCATCTGTAAAAACTTTGGCTGGTGGAGAAATTCCGATTGGATCCAAAGTAAGCCGCTTATGGGACAAAGCCAGCCGACAACAAAAGATTATTTCTCTTTCAAGTGACACCCGTAACTAAAGGTCATTTTTGTGTCCATAAAATCCTTTATTGCCTTCCTCTTTTATTTTATTTTGTTTGTTGATATATATAATAGAAAAATTTTTGCTACTTACGTAGGTACCTATTAAATAGAAAAATCCCGTTTTGAATGTAGCTTTATAATATTTTTTATGATATTGTAGTGTACATAGCGGAACTTCTTTGATAAAACCTTTTTTATATTTTTTTGTACTCTTTAGTTTATGATTTTTTGACTTGTTTACCTTTTGATAGATTTTGACATTATATTAAAATAATTAAACTTGAACATCGAGTGCGTGATTTTCTTAATTTCTCCTTTGCACCTTCCAAACTAGAAAGCTGAGCAAGCGATTCACCTCGCAACGACGCAAGGACCTTGATTGTTTAATGGGGCTTTAATTCTTTGCACCATGATGGTGAAACAAAGGCGAATACGATCTTGTAGATGATCAACATCTCAATGATGATCAATGATATTATATAAAATAGATGATAGTATTCGTCAATAATTGCCGATGACGATTGTGCATACTGCTTGTTAAACTAATATTATGTATTCTGTGATGCTGCATACTTTAGTCTTTAGTAGAGATGAAACGGATAGTAGTTTGGCCGGATACCAGATACCGGATATTCGGCCAACCAGCTGGCCGGATAGCCGGATATCCGGCCGCCGAATATCCGGCGGTACTTAGGCGTTTGGCGCCAAGCACACATACTTTCAGCACCTTGTAGCAGTGTGTACAGTGAAAGACTTTTTCTGAAGCTGGCCTTATTTATGAAGAGAGGAAAACCGCCGCTACCTCTCAATGCAGAGAAGTTGGTTTTTATTCACCATAATTTGCCCTTAGTGCAGTATGAGTACTAATTAATTCATTTTCTACTATAAACTAAAACTAAATACTTATATTTCTTAAGACTAACTAAATAAAATAAATAATTACTTAAAATTATATTTCTTTATACAGATCTTTTTTCTATTCGGCCGGATGCCTATCCGGCCGAATAGCAGCTATCCGGTATTCGGCCGGATAGTATTAAGACCGCCGGATAGGCCGGATACCGGATAGTTGCCGGATATCCGTTCCGTTTCATCTCTAGTGTTTAGACGCAATTATGGTCTAACAGCCCAACGTGAACCCTTCACGCTTGACGCTACAACATAACGTAATTCTAAGTCTGGCATCAGTTCAGTCCATTTGTCTCGAACGCTAGAATGATGAGTGAAAAGTACCTAATAAAAAATTACCAATCCGTCAATAAACCGGTAGACGATCATTCTTCCGGCATTCTGACCAAACTGATGGACTGAACTGAGGCCAGACTGAGCGTGCCACTTTAGTCTAACAAAACCTTTTCATTCAGAATCAGAATCGAGTTCATCACCATCAGAATCGGATTCGTGTTCGTCGCACACGGAACAGAGTATGGCCACCGCGGCGCACCTACCACCTCACCTGGCAGCCAAGCGGCTGTCTTTGGGCTTCGCGCTGGCTTCCAGAACCCATCACTACGGAAGCTTCTATCTAAGAATGGGTGCTGTTGGTAAGTTGCTATTCTATTTTACATGGTATTATTCTTTATCCCTATAATATTTTGATTGCGAGGGTGTGTGTTCTTCGTTTACGAATTCAAAAATCTCTAGGAAACATCTTTGGTAGTAACTTATACTCAAAATAATCTACAATGACCCCAAGGTTACCAACCTTTTTAATTCTAAGACATAATTCCCAAATCTAAAAAAGTTGTACATTTATATTACATACAAAAATCCAAGCCATAAATAAACGCGTAAATCTCATTTCCTGAGAGGCTTATACTACAGTTGGAACTAGACCGTAATCTCCTCAAAATTGCCGCATCCACCCGGGATATTAACATAAAAACTGGCCAAGCACGAGTCGGACTCATGCATGCCGGGTTTCGTACCATAGTATGTACCAAAGTATGTACTTTGTAAATTTTTCAAGTTAACCGTTGCCGTTGTTAATGTCCAAAGGCATTCAATAGGGTAATAGCAAAAGGTGCTTGCTTGTTGTTTAATAATCCACAAAAATATTGGAACCTTCGTAGCTTTTTTTGGTTTAATTTAAATTTAATTTAATTGCACGCCATTGTTATGGCAGAATGTTAGAACTATAAACTATAAATAAGTAGTTAATTATAAGACCTGTTTATGTACAACATTCTGGCAATAAAGACATTTGAATTTGGGTATGTAGTGGTTTACTACTTCGCTGTCTACTTCTCTCTATGTCGGTCAGCTGTATCTCAGGAACCGACGGCGAAAGGTAGACAGGGTAAACTTTTTGGAACGAATCCCGCGTTCGGCGTAAATCTGAAGGCTAGACAGAACAATATTTGACCTTGATTTGACCTCGTCACTTTTTTATTAGTACTTGCATGTTAGGGGCAGATGGCGTTGATAGTAAGTATTCTTGTCGTCAACTAGATGGCGTTTTTTTTAAATAAACAGCGACGCGTTGTTAGTTTTCCTGGGCGTTAATAGATGGCGTTCTTTTAAATATTTTTTTTGAGTGCATAATGCATATTAAAGCACTATGCATACAGGTTTTTTGAACTTAAAGAAATAACTTCGTTCCATTCGGGTGTCCCTTGACACTTCTCAAGTTTTTTGTTTTTAAGTTTTAGTATTATACGGTGCCGGTTTTTACCCCGGATTCACGGAACTCTAAAAACGTAATAAAACATTTATATTGTAGTCTTTTGTCCTGCGGATCTAGGTTACGCAGAATACACGGACATTTGTTATTGCAGGCGGTCCCCAGGAACTAATGGAACAAAGAATTTATTTACCGAGCCTTGCTTGCTCCTGGTTTGTTCATTTTAGAATCAGCAATAACTTTAAAGCGCACGGAATTTTCACAAAGTAATTCTTATGGGAATCGTATTCGAATCTCGAGTATTTTGTGTATTTTTTTGTATTTTTTGAGATAACTAAGTAGTTATGATTTATCTATAGCGACTTATATAAAAAATTAAGTCTTTAAGAAAATACTGTTTTAATCTCAAAGCATTCAATCTAATCTTTCCATATTCACTAAAATGGATTTTTATATTTACTTATTCTGAATATTGAACCTCGAGGAGAGGAATGAAATTTGCCAAAGGGGCATACAAATGATGAAAACCTCAAAATTAAAAGTAATTAAGGGAAGAGACCTAATGGCAGACACTATAAGGAAACATGAAACATTTGAATGTTATAAAATATAGTTATGAGTATAAAGGATTGATAACTTCTTCCATGTCTTCAGTAACTCTTACAAAATAAAACTATTATAATTATTAAAATCAATTAAAAAATATGTTATTGGTCTTTTTGTAAACTTAGTCATAAGTACTAATAGATGACATCACAAAAAACAAACATCACTAATAGTAGACACCAATATGAACTGATAGTTGACATAGAACTTTACATTACATTTTACATTTTTCCTATTATTAGGTCTTTATTTGCCATTTTTCAAGAGATTTCATTTACTTCATCATAGTAACTACATGCATCAGAAATATTATCCACGTTGTCTCCAGATTCATTCTTCTTCCATGCTGAAACTATATTTCCTTTTATTTTTCAAATTTTTAAAGTGAAAACTTCTTTAGCGGCGTTGAGCACTTAATTTGTGGTATGGGTAAAAACTCGCGTCTCGTGCTGATCGAAAATCCTTGGAAAAACCGTAAGACGGTTGGAGATGGAGAGTAGTGTTTTGTGTCGAACTCGAGCTCGAATTCGAACTTGAACTCGAACTCGAATTGATTGTAAGGGTTTCGATGAATTAAAAAAAAACGATTTTTTAATAATCGATTTTCATAAAAATGGGTTAAAAATTTAATCGATTGTAAGGGTTTCGATTAATTAAAAAAAAATGATTTTTTAATAATCGATTTTCATAAAAATGGGTTAAAAATTTAATTGATTGTGAGGGTTTCGATTAATTTAAAAAATCGATTTTAATAATCGATTTTCATAAAAATGGGTTAAAAATTTAATCGATTGTAGGGGTTTCGATTAATTTAAAAAGTCGATTTTTTAAAAATCGATTTTCATAAAAAATTGGTTAAAATTTAATCGATTACAATGGTTTCGATTACTTAAAAAAATCGATTTTTTTAATAATCGATTTTTATAAAAATGGGTTAAAAATTTAATCGATTCTAAGGGTTTCGATTAATTAAAAAAATCATTTTTTTGAAATCGATTTTCATAAAAAATGGGTTAAACATTTAATCGATCGTAAGGGTTTCGATTAATTAAAAAAATCGATTTTTATAATCGATTTTCATAAAAAATGGGTTAAAAAATTGCACAACGTTAATAATCAAGTTTTCACTTCTGCCGGCACTCCCAGAGTTCAACCCGTCTTTTCTTTCCTAGCAAATTTATTATCAGTCTTTAGTCTCCATGCTTCTTTTGCCTCTTCTTTTTTCTTCTTTCTTTTCTCAGCTCTCCTTTTTCTTTTTGTTACTGCTAAAAAACTAAAGCAATCGATTTTTAGATCAGTACAAGGTCTAATATTAGACACCATGTCCATTTTAAGGTGCAGTAGTTCTAAGTTCTTAGATTGTTAATAGAATTATATTTTCAGAGAATAGTGACGATTTTTGCAGTAGAATAAAGTACAAAATAACTTTAGTATGTACTGCAAAACTCAAAGATGAGATCCATGTCATCTATTAGGTTTTTTACATTTTCAAGAACTAATAGTAGACACCCTTTATATTGTTAGGGAAAATTGATAAAAAATCTTAAATAAACATTAATTAGTGTATACAACATGACCATTAATCCAATGATGATTTCATTGGAAAAATTCAAATAAATGAAAAATAGAAATTACAAAAATTCTAATAAATGTATTCAAAACTTACGTGCAAAATTTCGCCTTCCTTAACCTATTTGCTACGAAAACTGATCCCATTTTAAAATTTTGTTCCCGAAGGCGTCTCTAATATATTTTTTCAATTCAACAGATAGCTTGAGAAGCTTATAAAATTTACAGTGGTGAGAAATAATTAGAGTAATTCTTATTTTTATGGTATTTTTGTCATAAGTGTCATCTATTAGTTCAGTGTCTACCATTAGGTACTTTCCCGTAAAAAAGTGATTGCTCATAAAAGTTACACATTTACGACCCCATGCTGCGGCTTCCATAGGCTATTTTTGTATTATTCTTCCTGGTCGGATTATACTTTAACTTACATCTTTGTCATCCAGCTTTCGGCATCGGCTCCATGATCTACTCCGGCTTGGAGTTCGGTCAGTACTGGGAGCTGGAGAGGAATACCAACTGTCACAACGTGCTGCTCGCGCTGACTCCAGCCACGAGGATGGCCTTCATCTTCATACAGATGTACTTCATCTTTCTGAACAACGAGGTAAGGACGCTTGAGGATTTTTTTCTTATAAAATAAGGAGGAAAACAACTACCATCGCACACGGACACTCACAACATCAGAAGAGCTGCAGGTGCGTTGCCTTTTAAGCTTTTATCGCGGCGACCGAATCAAGAATTTACGTAACGAAAAACACATTACATTCGTCTAGTTGTTTTAGTTCGGCAGACTTCGGCTCGGTGTGGCTCGGGGTGTGGTGCTCGCCACAGCTACCGGAAATGTCGACAGACTTCGGAACGGTGTTTGTGTGCGTGCGACTAGACGTATGCGAATTATAATTGCATATGTAGATAAAAAATGCAATGCATTTACCGCGGCAATCCCCGAGTGCCACACGTATTATTTTTTTCCTGCGCCTTTTCTTTAATTTAAATAGGTACCTCTTGAAAACAGAAACATCTATTCAGTGAAAGAATGACTGAAAGAGAGGCATTTATACGTTGATAAGTAGATTCTTTCTAAAGCGCATTATCTACTTCTCTTTAGACTGCTATTTAATATTATAGATTTTTGTTACTGTCCTTGTGGTTTAAGTTTAACTCTAATAAAACACACTTTTCTTGCAACTTTTCCACTATGTTAAGATATTATTATAACTTTTAACAAATTACACGACCGGTTTCGAAATTATTCATCATCAGACTGCCTAGCATACGCCAACGAGATATTTCACTCTCGAGATAATTAAAAACTATTCGTCTCATAATGTCAAAATCTCGACATTATCTCGACAAAACTCTATAAAATGTGTTATTTCGATGATAGATCTACGCGAGATTTTTTTGTCATGCTAGGGTCAATAGAGATGAAGATACAAACTATCAAACATCGAGAAACATGTAGAGTGAGATATCTCGTTGGCGTATGCTAGCCCTGCAGGTGTCATCACCACATCACATCACCTGATGATGAATAATTTCGAAACCGGTCGTGTAATTTGTTAAAAGTTATAATAATATCTTAATATAGTGGAAAATTTTTAAGAAAAGTGTGTTTTATTACTAGTGTTCAACATGAATTTCCACCAATAACCGACAGTACAATCAATTACATATAAGTTTAACTCATTTGATATTGATATAAAATGTTAAGCTTCTATCATGCTTATCCAAAATTTTATAGAAAGTTGTAGGAGATATGAAAATTGTACAAAGTTTAAATTCCGAATGTAAAAACGATAATTGTAAAATGTTCACAAGAGAGACGCAGATGGCAAGCAGTGTCTGCGCTAAACTTTTCTGGTTAGTGGCTAAAACCCGCGCTCTGAAAATATGGAATAAAAGGATCAGACCTCATTTACATTGAGCTGAACAATTGCACTTGAATTTATAATATTCCCTCCTACCTCAATTTATTATCAACTGGAATAATAATAAATATTGTCAACGAATATCAATGCCAAGTGCCAACCGAATAAGGGTACCTTTGCGTTTGGGTTCATAGCTCAAAGTAAAATGTATGTTAGTAAAACATTGTACAGTTTTCTAGAGACGAAACGTTTGTAAGTTTAGTTTATTTCTTCTTAAAAAACCCCTTCTATTATACGTCTAAGGAGATTTCATGAAAAAATCTATATAGCCGTTACTCAGAAACCTGCTTTTCAAATTAAGCTCGACTCTAGACTCTAGAGGAAATAGGGAAATAGATTTTTCAAAAAACTTATTAATGGAGTTTTAATTTTGTCAAATACTCAATTGAAGCCCAAAACTCGATTTAGAATTTTTTGTTAAGTTACAAAATATTATAGTTCCGATTTCGAACTTTTTCGATAATACAAAAGCCGATGTCGTCTTAGTTGTTATAAGAATATTCCTATAATTACGCTCTCGTATAATAAAGTATATCCCACAACCTGTACATTTTGTGGTAGGTAAATTTTACGGAAAAACTATCACGCCTATTGATTTTTGCTTTAACGTAGTAATTTTTATTTATATGTAGATGTGTTTTCATCAGTCAGTTAAGGTGTGACGACGTGAGCCCTCACTACCTTGGATTTTAGCTAGTATTTTAAGCAGCCCAATCATAAATTATTATGTGTAACTTGCCTGCTTTTCTTATGTTACAAACGTCAGTTATACTCAAAGAGGTGGTGTCCCATCTTAAAGCGAATAGTACCAGATCCGTGTTACGTGTTTCAGATGAAAGTGTACAAGCACAAGATAGTGGCGCGTTTCGGTCTGATGCACATGGTAGGGACGAACTTGAGCGTGTGGCTCAACGTCCTAGTGCAGGAGACGAAACATGAAATCCTGACCTTCTACGACCCGGAAAATAAGACCATCGGACTCTCGCACAGACTAGGTAAGCATATTTACTTTTGACAATTTCTGCTGGGAATATTTTTCGTGTTGGTCACTGGTGACTTTGTGAGTAAAAGTCCGGGAAAGCTTTTATCAACTTAAAGTAGAATATATACTACAAGAATATTCACATTAAGTGAATTGAAAATACAAGAGAGTACCTCCATCGTGAGTATCGCAGACACAATAGATTTTCAATTGTTATGCGGCAGCCGGCTGCCGCTTGGGGATTGATGGGTTAACTGAGTTGAAAGTAATTTAATCATTTGGCTGTTAAGTTTTCGAAGTAAAAACGTCATTCAAAAGAATGACCTTTTCACTTCGGGGGTTTTTTTTATAAAATAAGGGGGCAAACGAGCAAACGGGTCACTTGATGGAATGCAACAAGGTACCGTCGCCCATGGACACGCAACGACAAAAGAGCTGCAGGTGCGTTGCCGGCCGGCAGGTCGTATAGGTCCGGAAAAACTGCAATTGGGGTTGTGCAAATTTTGGATGAGGATAT
This sequence comes from Polyommatus icarus, assembly GCA_937595015.1. Lineage (NCBI taxonomy): Eukaryota > Metazoa > Arthropoda > Insecta > Lepidoptera > Lycaenidae > Polyommatus > Polyommatus icarus. Next base: position 16,603,517 of record OW569326.1, read on the forward strand.
TAAACAAGTGACCTGATCAAAAATTCATAAGACGAACGGTTTGTAGACCGCACGGCATTGGAGAGGAAATAGTATCCTCTTTCTATCTCACGGCAAAAATTATATGCCCTGTCCTATTTCGTTTTCACTTGTGTCAGCACTCCAGTGTGCAAAACCATGTTTTTATACTTCTAAATCTTAAGTAAGTGCTCTGAGCGTCTTTTACATCCAAACTTCATGTTACATATCTCTAACTTTATAAATAAGGTGTAACTATCCAAAACTTATCTCTTGGGCGAATACTTTGCCGGTTCAAAGTTCTTAAGTCGTAACTTATTAAGAATTACCAGTACGAACTTGCTTGTAGTTAATTGTATTAAGGAATTATCTCTGAAGGATTAAAGTAGTCTGGAATGTTTTCTCTGGGGATGTTACAATGATACTAAAACAAAGGGCCAATTTGTTATAGGGTGGGGATAGTAGCCGTTTTTTGAGAAGTTTGTCGAATGGCATTTTACAAATTGGCGGTCTTATTTGTTAGTGCCGATTTTGGCCACGAATCCTTCTAAGTCTGTGGAATTTAGTATGATCTAGTGCATTTTAAAATTTAAGTATTGCGGTTATCAAAAAACCAATGAAGACTGAGATTTTATTTAAACACTAACTAACCAAAAACGATTTAAAATAGAAACTCCTGTGTGAGAATCTCAGAAACTTGCCATCAAATATATGACAAATAAATACCGTTATGTGCTGGCGTGCTAGCCGCAATGGTGTCCTTGCAATCGATATTCCAACCACTCTGTTGCTCCTTTGTTACCCACGCGAATAAGTACATTGTATACTTCGATTATTATAGGATAACCCCTAGCTGTTATAATAATATTCATAGATAACAGTACCTATGTATACATAGTACGTTGTAGTTAAACAGTGTTTTGTCTTTGTCTGAATGTCTAAAGTCGGCATTTTGTAAAATGTCACTCGAGCCCTTTCACTCCTTCATGTCATAAGTATTATTCACCAAGCTATGACGCCCGCAACTCCGTTGCGTCAAAATTTGTTTGTCGCGTGGGAACCGTACATTTTTAGACACAAAACAACAAACTTAGATGTCATAATAATTTATGCTTATAATGTCTGCATAGACAATATATCTTTGCGAGATTTGGTATATTACCTAGATTTATATTTATTTAATCCTTCTATCGTTATCTAATTAAATCTATTGGTATTCTATTGTTGTCGCGATCACCGGTGATCTTATGGGGTTAAAGCGTTTTGCTTTATCTTCCTCTTTCTTCATTTTCTTTTTCACTCAGATACCTAGTAGGCATAACCTAGGAACTGTGATCATCAATTATCTGACACTTGTTGGAAGAATATTACTTATCTTTAAACGTAGGAGATGAATGGCCAACTTCAAGAAATTATTATGAGCATTTTATAGCATTATTTTGCTTAAATCGGGAAGTCAAAATTTCAATCTCCCGACTAAATTGAGTTACAAAACAACAGATAATTAATCTCATCACAATAACAAATAACCTCACGCCGCTTAATGAAAGTTTCCCGTGTTAAATTGAGTTTATTATGAACTGAGGCCAGCATCAGGACAATTCATTTAACGCCCCTATATCCTTAGCTATAGAGATATTCCGATAAGATAAGCGCTGAGTTAATGTTAACCCTGGTTTAAATAATATTATGTTACTTATTTCTTTCAGTTCTCGTATTTTTTAATATAACTCAGATTTGAATTAATTTGGATTGGCGAAAACGGGCCTCAGTGCCCAAATTCTGGATGTTATAAGCATAACTAAAGTATATTTCTGTTACCGCTCTACATTAATTTAATATATTGTCAATTATACCGCTGTACATACGCTATACGTAGGACAAAAAAGATATTCTAAGCGTTGGACACAGACAAAACCCCAAAATGTATTCAGTAAAGCTATCTTAAATCTTAATTACAATACCTTCAGAATTAATTGAAATTCATGACATGCAATTTGGTGATCTTTACTCAGTCTGTCTCCTGTCCCGACACTAAGGACCTGATCACACCTACCGGGTTGAGTGGCAAACTGGCGAGAATAATAATAACTAGCTAATGACCGAGCTTTGCTCGGTATTCGATAAAACACGAATAAAAAGACATTTTCTAAAAATGATTTCTAGCTAGATCGATTTATCACCCCCGAAACCCCCTATAATCTATATACTAAATTTTATGAGAATCGTTAGAGCCGATTCCGACATTCCAATTACATATTATACATATATATTATATACAAGAATTGCTGGTTACATAAGATTAATTTAGTTAATTTTAGTTTCTTAGGGCCTGTTTCACCGCTTCCTGATAAGGCTATCCACCACTTAATTTGACAGATGGAGTATGGAAAATCTGTCAAATAACCCTATCGGGCACCTTATCAGCAAGCGGTGAAACAGGCCATTAATATTATATATTTATAATAATTTATAGTATAAAATACATTATACAGTATAATTATATACTGTATCCCAAAAACTAGGCTGTATTTTAAAATTTACGGTACGGAACCCTTCATGGGGATCCGTCTGTCTGTCTAACTCTGCACTCTGTACCGAAAGTACTTGTGCTCAAACATTCGAGCAAGCGATAGCGCGATGTAAGGGCATATCAGCGCCATCTAGAGAGATTATAAATGCGAAAGTTTGTCAGCCTTCTGTTTTTCTTTTTGCGTGTCTGTTTGATTTACACGCCTAAACTGCTGAACCGATACAATAAAGTATGGATATAATTTAAGTCCCGGGAAAGAACATACTTTATACCCCAAAAAAGTACTTTTCCCGCTCGATAAACTAATAATTTTAAACAACGGAGTTGCGCGCGTCTTCTAAGCCATAATAAACTTGACCAAGAGGTCTGTCTCGCCACTGTCTCGCCACAGTACTCGGTCGGTGTAATGGGCCCTAAGCTCCGTCTAGGACTAATCTCATTCCTTATTCATTACCCGCCCAGGTAATTTATTTCAGAAAACACTTTCCCTTTCAATTTATTCTGAGTTCTGACTTCTGACCCTTCATTTGAATTTTACGTTTGCCTCAAATTGTAATGTTATGCCATTAATTCAACTCTGCTTCGGTCTCTTTACGAGTTGTATTTATAATTTATATCATATTTCAAATTATAATTTTGGATATCCTGTTAAACCTGATTTTTGTTATTAGCTTTTAAACATAGCAGCTTCTTTTCCAATTGGGTACAGTTAGGTTTAAGGTTTAAACATCAAAACAGTATTCGTAATTCTTAAATATGCATAATATTGCATATAGGCTTAAACATTCGCATTTCGCACGCTACGAGTCCACAAGCTTAATAATCCTAATTATAAAATAGGTATTGCAAAGGTTGAGCTGAGAATATCCTTAAAAATTGAAATATGAACGCTTTCACATTATAATTTCGTTGCATTTCACCAAGTCGCGCTTCCGCGTAACTGACCATTATAAATATCACATAGGAAATAGGCTGAGCAATATAACTGGAAGCATGTCATCGAAAGTTAACGGAACTATGTCGAGTGATACCGCTCCTGACCCCGGAAGGAATTCTGGCCTCGATTCCAAAATTCCACTCCACTGGACAACGTAAACCATTTCCAATATCGTATTAATAGGTCACGAGTATATTATTGGATTCTGAATAGTAGGTAAATATAATAGATCGAGTTCCCAGCAATGTTCATATTTTTATTGAAGGCTTTTATAATATTCAAGGAAAATGTTTTATACGTATGTCATAATATTCTGTAATATTTTTTAGGTAACAGCAAAATGGCTTGGGAAATATACTGAAAGGTGGAAATATTTTCTCATCAGTCATTCTATTGAATGCACCTAACTTAATTACTTTGCTATTAAATGTTGGAAGGTTTACCAGACGTCTACTATCTAACTATTATAATTATACCCATAAGGTCGTTTAAGTTCTATCATTACACAATTTGTTTTTTTTAGGAACTTTTCATAAGAGGGAAAAACCAATTAATAAAAACATGACTATGTTACATTTTGTACTTCTACAAAAAACTGTTTTACTATTTTTAATCGACTTCCAAAAAGGAGGAGGTTTCTCAATTCGACCGTATATAATATTATGTTCTTTTATTGAAGTATACGAAGTAAGTATAACTTACACCATGTTTATATGAAATTAGTCGGTTTTTATGTCTTCTGAAAAAGCTGCCTAAAATGAAAATCTTGGTGATAGAACTCAAACGACGATAGCTAGAAAACTATCAAATCTAGACTTTAGTCAGAATCTCTGATCTCAAAGGTCGTCGGATATAAGATATTTAATGGCCTGTCGTTACGAAGGAAAACAATTACGGGTCTTTATAGTTCAATATCTTATATTGATGGATGAACTGAGCGGTATTCTAACGACCGAAGCCATTAACTCGAGGAGGTATACCAGTGCCTCTTCACCGCTTTATGTGGATTCGAGGGTTCTCAATGATACATTATAATCTTGTTTCTTATTCCTGTCCTTAATTGTTGTATTTTTACGTTTTGTTTTATATAAGCATTTGATGCGTATTAGTATAATTTAATGAGTGCAATTAAATTTAACAACTTTTAATGGAGTCTTTGACAGAAAATTATATATCGTGGATTTTATGACAAAACCTCTATATCTACTATAATGCTATCGAGAAATTAATTGACAAGAAGGCAAAAGGCGGAACCAAATTATTTAGTCGTGTTATAGTTCTTGCAATCTACGAGTGCGCGTCGCCCTTAGTTGTGTGAGTGACCATTTATCTATGCACGCGTACATGGCTCGCTCGCTACTGACTGCTCCGTCAGGTACGCACACTAACGAAAATGTCTATTCACATTTCCAACTACAAATAAAGGCGACGCGCACTCTTAGATTGCAAGAACTATACGGCAAAATAATGTGAGTCGAGATAAAATTATTCTGTCCCCTAGGATTGACATAATCCGATCAAATTACGTAGGGCCGTCATCTGCCTACGTAACAATTTCTTTGTTAGTACCATCCAGTGTGGTACTGTAGTCTGTACCACACTAGTTGACTACTCACATCAGCTATCTTTTAAGGGCGTTCCGTCCGGATATTCCGTAATTGACCGTATTTAAAACCTTATAAACTCATAATCTGAAAGCTACAAAGTTATAATAAAAATACAGCAGTAATCTGCAGTATATCAACATTCCTTTCGTCGTTTTAAATTTTCTACTTTTGCTTATTATACTCATGATATCAGCTTCTAAAGTAATACCAATATGTTAAAATTCGAGCATACATTCAGCATCTCCTTAGCGCTTACAAATTACTTTTATTTGAAACACCCGCCAATATATCGACAATACGAGTATCATAAACTACATATTCCCCGTATTAAATTTTTTTAGGACATTTTTGAACTAAGATAAATAAAAATAATAGGGTTTTGGCGCGATCTCGGCAACGCGGCAAATGTATGGCCAAGGTCGTTTGCTCGGGGGACGGCCTTAACCCATGGGCATGGGTTATGGGCAGCCGGGTGCCGCTAGGGGCTATCCCCTAGCGGCACCCGGCTGCCCATAACAATTGAAAATCTATTGTGTCTACGATTCTCACGACTGAGGAATTAATAATTCTACTTTTAAAGGTTTTCTTTTTAAACATAATTAAAGGCAATTGATCGACAACTGGCTAATGCTGAAATCTAATATTGAAGTAAATCGTTAAATCCCGTAAATCATAATCATAATTTTATTTGCTTGAATATGGTAACAAATTGATCTTAGCATTAAATATCAGAGAACACATATTCTGCTAAAAGCATGCAAATAATGGTCATCAAATCTTTGACGTTTAATCAGCTCTAACTTAAAAATCCTCTTTAAACACCAGGAGTAACGTTGAACTTTTATCTGTTCCAGCGTTTCAAAAGGCGTTCGCTTCATTCTCTACCGAAGTTCCGGCGTCGCACCCCGCGGCGGCGCATCTGCGGGTGCCGCGGGGTCTGAAGGGACCCCATCACATCTTCGAGTGCCGACGGACGAACATAATGGGCTCGTTAGTGCAAGACGCCTCCCCCTTCCTCTTCCCCTGCACGATAGAATACTCGCTCATATGCGCCGCTATACTCTACGTCATGTGGAAGAACATCTCCAAGTATCCTTCGAAGAATGTCGCCGAGGCCATCGCTAAAGCGAGACTCCTAGAGGGTCTAGCGTACAAGAAGTCCCCGCATCTATACAGCGTCGATTGCGCGAGAGCCCACAAAGGTTTATTCTTCGGAATCCTTGTTCTAGTGCTCACGATCATCTCCCTGATACTCTTCTTTGTATTGGTATCAAAGAAAGATTACGCGACGTTAGCCGTGGTCGAGGTGAACGTTTGCGAGCTAGCTCTGTACGCAATGACCACGCTTGCGAGTTTGGCCGGGATGTTCTGTGTCCGGAATCTCAAGTACGACGGGAACAGGAATCTCGAGTTGGACAATATTCTGCTGGTGGGCGCTCAGACTGGAATGTTCATCTACGGGACTTTCACCATCATCGGCGGACATTTCACCATCGAGAAGAATACTATTTTGATTCTGATCACGGCTCTGTCCTCCCTGATCCAAACGACTTGTCAGACGATGTTCATCCTGGACGCCAGTCGCCGATCCGCTAAAACTCCGGAGCAGCTGCGCAAGAAGCCAGGCAGAGAGATCGTGACGTTTTTGTTAGTGACGAACCTGGCCATGTGGGCGATCAACACCCTGGAAAAGTCAAGGGCGGAGTCCCATCCCGTGCAGCTCCACTTCTACGGGCTGTGGGCTTGGACCATCATCACGCACGTCTCGATGCCTCTCGCCATATTCTACAGGTTCCACTCCACGGTTTGCCTCTGCGAGATCTGGAAGCGCGCCTACAAGATGAAGCCCGCCTACATGTAGCAAAGAAGGATTCGCTTCGCAAACGGCTCGTGCCACCTGTAATCTGAAATACTCACGAGAAAATTAGTGCCATAGGTTGTATAGAACTGTAATCTTATGTAACTCTGTATAGTCGTAGTTTCCTCTCGCCGAGTCGCGCCGAAAGTTTTCGCGTCATTTCATAGCTCGCCGGTTACTCGTGTTGTTCGACGTTGACTGCTCTCATGTTAAGTTATTGTATTTAGATATTTTATTACGTTATTTATTTGTAGCTTTATAACGCTTTAAACGTGACAGAACTGATACGACAGTATTTCTCAACGAGACGGGTTAGTTTATTTTAGCTCCTAGCGTTTTAAAGTTACTTTTATTGTTAGGTAGTGATCTACTAGATTCTGTGTTCATTTCTCATCCTGCTTAGTTTAGATAGGAGTAAGTTTACATAGTAAGTTCGCATCTACATTCCAGTAATCGTCATCACTCCATTACTACGCATCAGATTCAAAAGAAAGTCTTCCAATAGATTGTACTTCATCACGATATCCATCATCATTGTAACTCACATTTTCTTTCACTTAGATAATATAATTAGACTCGCCGCAGAGTTTTCGTGCCTAGACTTTGCATCCTAGAATTTTGTATAGATTGTCTGCAACTGGAAGAATTTACAGATTTTTATTGGTTTATACGAGTCGCTCATACTTTTAGTGTGTCGCTCGTCAATCCTCTACGATACAACGGGAACAATTTAACGACCTAAAATATTTTTTTGGAAATCTTTTTGATCGAGACGAAAGTAGAAAGGGAAGCACGATAGTATCGGAAGTAATTTTATAGCTTTTGTAGCGATTTATTGAATTTTGATGTGACTCTGGTATTTTCGAAAATTTTTAAAGTAGATGATGATTCCTAGATCCAGTAGTTAGGGGAATGCAACACCAAAGTTTATATTATATATTTGGTAGGAAATTCGGAGCTTATTACAGAGTAGAGTCCGAAGTTTTAATATATTTACCGAAATGGAATATATTCTACTTTTACTACCTACTTAGAGCTAGTTTTGTCCATGAAATTCTGTTTAAAGTTCTTTAAAATAATTAAAATTAACTATAGAAAACCATTATACCTACATGTTTAAATCTATTAAGTACTTTGATAAGTCTCGATGGATATTTTAAAATTTTATGTTTCTTTCTAATTTTTAAAGTCTTAAAGTGTTTTGGCAATACCTAATACCCATATTGTATTTAACATAAATATCTACTAGTCCATAATATACTGTTCTAAAAAGATCTTAGCTACTAATTGGTGGCTTGAATGCATAACTTTAAATACTTGTTAACATGGCCATCTTGTAAAGTGACAATTTTCAAGATGGCTTAGTTTTGCTGGGCTATAAATAAAAATGTTTTATTCGTGTTTCTTTGAAATATATTGCATATAACCAAACATTTAGCTTTATATTATTAAAGGTAACTTTATATTATAAGCCGTGTATTGGGCTCAATTTTTTGCTCCAATTAAAAGAGTAACAATACAAATAAATTTTAACTAAATATCTCATTTTTGCATAATATTTTTACATATTTTGAAATACATACAACTTAAAAATGTTAGTTAGTAATGTAGCTAGATAGACTAGTAAACAGTATCTATTTAAGAGTTCTACCAAAAAGTTGGTGTTCCATGGAAAATTCGGAAGAAAGACAAAACATGAATACTAGCTCAAAGTTTTATTGTATAGATTTTTTTACAGTTTTTACAGGCATAACGGGCTTTTCTTGGTAGCATACTGAATACTTTTTAAAACTTTTTAATGGATAAAGAATTTCCAATCCTAAGGTTTGAAATGCTTTTATAGTGTAAAATGTAAATAAAATGCATATTACGTAAGTTAGGTATACCTAGGTATATTTATTTTATTGTTTTGTATTATTATGGAGATTCTACTATTTAATTGAAATCATACAAAAAGTTTTCAAAATATATTTGCAGGTTTTTTACACAAAAGGCTGTAGTTACTCATTTTCTCAGTTTTTGACAAAATATATATTATACATACATTTTATCCACCAACTTGCGTTTGTTATGTAAGTTAAAATTATAACCCATTATTTGTTATTTAGCCGGGAATCAATGGCAAGTGTGCATCAGAACTGTTTTTTAGATTTTATGAATATTTTACTCATAGCTTATGACTTTTTTATGCCAAATAAATCTTTGTTATGCCTTATATTTTAGTACGTTTAAACGAGATAGTTAAAAGTGATAGTGATACTAGATTAATGTTTTCGATATATATTTGTATAACTATTTATTTGTTTAGACTAAGATTGTGAATAGTCATAAGGAATCCCCTTTGATGTTTAACGTTTACAAAGCAAAATAAATTCTCTTGCGAAATCTCTTCTTTTCTTTTCCCCGAATTGACAAAATTTTAACTAACTACATTCATAAAATCACTGATTATGATATGGGTCGCTTAGCTGAGTCTACGTAGAGTTTAGAGTAGGTACATTATTTTTTAAATAATAAATAGAAATAAGTAATTATGAATAATTTCATAAAGGATTTCCTAACTTCGTAAGTGATAGAAAGCAACATGGATTAACTTAAGCGTGGATTTAATGTTCTTATTAATCAGGTAAAACCTAAAGGTTTTCTGTTGGGGTGACTGTCGAAATAGACCTAATACGGGTCTTATTTTAGTTCGTCCTAGGTACTAGAACTCAAAATAGTTCATGAAAAGTCCGCAAGATGGCGACGCTTGTAAAAACTAAAAAGTGCGTTAAATTTTACACGGTTATAAAAGATTTCGCTTACTTCTAAGTTCGTGTATTTACCATTTATTTATCTATCATAGGTTTACGTGGAGAGGCTGTTTAAGGCACTGTCGTTTTACTATAATGATTATTATTATTGCACGGTTTTTAACGTTTTTCGACTGGAGTATTCTTTCAGTGGTTGATTGATTGATTGATGTAAGCCAATCAAAAACGCTAGTAAATAGATAATCTCGTGTCAAAAATCACAAAAATCATGTCATGACTTCCTAACACTTCTTTATCCTACTTAGAACTTTACTTTACGACTTTGAATACGAGTCAAGATCGAAGTAAGAAGTTACCGTGGCAATAATTGGCATTGTATCTGTTATATCACTTATGAAACAGAAATGTTACTGTAAGGTTTACCGGCTTACCTTATCTTAACACAGACGAACAACAGCACAAATTCTAACGCGGCTTGGATTCGATCGAATAATCTTGTACCATTGACCCTATTCCGAATGTATTGGATATCGATTGAATAGGGTTGTCACACGTTCGATAATTTCTTTCAATATTTTATGATTTTGTAAAATGAGCATTATTTAGGTATAGTGGCTACTAAAATTATTCAGCTTATTTCAAAATTATTTTAAGCTAGATGACCCGTGACCTTTCATATAATTTAATTCATTTTTCTTATCGCTATTAACATTTCCTGGACTTCTACGAACATTTCAAGACAAAAGTTTCGCAAATCGCTACAGCCGTTCGTCAGTTTTAGCGAGACTAACTGAATTGAAATTCATTTTTTTTGGACACTTAGATAAAATTAATAACATATTTTTACTTCTGTTGATAGCCCTTAAACAAGTACTTAGTAGCGGATAAAATGATCCGTGCGCGTATGAATGCAGCCATCGGAGACTCATGATAAGCCTTGTGATGCAAATCGTTTAGAACCGGGTTCCGGTTCGATCCCCCGGGAATCATTCAAAGGATACATCAACAAAACACTTTTTGAAGGGCAGCTTTGTTTGATGACGTTGTATGAAAAGAGAAAATAACTGTGTGGCTATCGAGAAAAAAATTTAAATATTTTTCCACAAAGAGTTTAGGTTTATTTACATGATAGCAATAGTGTGTTGTTAACGTTTAATAAAACACTATTGCCATCCGTTAACGTAGTAGAAGCTTCTTGCGTATTCCACACCCTGATTGTAAATGGTGGGCGACATTATTATTTTTAACAAAAAATTAAAACCGACTTCCAAGGTAAAAACAATAATAACATTAATATGAACTAAATAGTATTAAATAATTTTTACTATCTAATAGTGCCTTTTTCCGAATTCGGCTAAACCTCAACTATTTCTGTACTCAATCTTCATTATTTTGAAGTCGGTACCAGATAGCTGAATCTTCAGTCCTCTGACAGAATATTTGAAACTTTTGGAACTGGCACCGACTATACGCGAAGGTTTACGTACTAGTGTAACTAAAAAGATTTAGTTACACTAGTACGTAAACCTTCGCGTATATTTTACGTATTTTATTACAATTTGTTAAGTGTTGAGATTTGTAAACTTTATATTTTCTAAGAAAATTTAGTTCCGCAATTCAACAACAGATGTCGTTGTGAAGCATCTGCATCGCGGTATCGCTTACTCGACAGCATTTGATATAACTAATTCGCTAAAATAAATTTTTTCTTCTCGCTCACACTCACTGGTTGTCTTAATTGTTATTACGCCAGAAGGATTAACGTCCCAGGGTAACCCTACAGAACCAAAAGACCAGTTTTAAGCGTATGACGTCTTTTCTTTACATTAAGAGTCACAACTCACACTCACAAAATAATATATTATCAGTGAAGTGAACAGTAGTTAGTAAAGTATTCGATCTGTATACTATAAAGTAGTAAAATATTCGATCTGTCGTCTGCCGCCACGCGCCGCCCGCGCGACACCGTCGCCTCTGCAGCGCCGACCGCCGTAAACAAACAGGTGTTGTTATACATAGTAGCATATGCTTTCTGTTCTTAAAACAACGCCGAAACTCCCAAACGTGTATCTATAAGGAGTCAGGAGTTCTCTCAGCATCTTCGAAACCATGGTATACCTTGACACAATATTTGACTTTTTGGTAGCATATTCTTAGTACACTTCACATAAAACCAAAATCACCATATGTTTCCATATAAATTTCGAGGAGTTCCCTCGATTACTCATGGATCCCATCATCAGGTCACCACTTTTGTGAACATGGTACCAAATTGAAGTGAAACCTAATACCACAAAACAAAAATTTCGAAAATCGGTTCACAAACGGCGGACGATTACTCGTTGAACATACAAAAAAAAAATCCACAGCCGAACATATAACCTCCTCGTTTTTTGGAAGTCGGTTAAAAACTAGCTTTCGACGTTCGCGCGTGGTCTATGAAGAGGTAGAATTCCAATAAACCTTTCATTGTATCTTACAAAATCTGGACTGAATATATGAATTATTGTATATTATATTGTCTATATGCCGTGGACTTTTGATGTATGTAAATAAGGGAGTAGGAATCTGACGAAGAGTACCAACTCCTTTTTGGTTCTAATGAGTAATGACTCTACACTTTATTTTCGTATATTATTAATCCCTTTATGCTCTTACCGCAGTAACTCGTCAATTTATCGGTAATATCGAACAATCGGCAATAAATCTCGAGTGAAAAGATTTGACGAGTTTATCGTGCCACTTTTATGGGCTAGCCGCTAGCCCATATTGAGCTGCTCTTACCAATCTACTTAAACGGTTGCTTCATACTTACCTACTAAAATAATAATGTTTCTAAGTTTATTGCATAATACATATCCGCATACTGTACTTACTTTTTGCTGTCTTGACAAAATAATACCGTAAACTTTTAATATACTTACCTATTATGTTTTGTAGTAAAAATTACATTCCATTCAATTAGTGATTTCATGGAAATTACTATGTTTTAACTTAAATAATTATAATAGTACTATCATTGCTAGCCTCAAAAGCCCTCTTTTTCTTTACAAATCCTTCGCTATTGTGGGCTAAAAATTGTGTTCATAATAATATTATTAATCAGTTAGTAAGTAATAGGTTTTACCGGCTAATCCTTAGATTTTCCGATGTACGGTATAAAATTAATAATACTCGTAATTATAAAATTGTAATGATTTGAAAACTTCATTTCATGTCTTTAACAGTAGTTAATATTATTATTTAACGTAACTACTTTTGTTTAAATCTCAGAGACAGTATGAAGAGCCAGTAAGCTATCAACCACATGTCACAATGATCATTGATTTATAGGGACAAAACATGTTATCTCCACATTATGTTATAAAAATATACTTTACGGCTGTTACTTCCGTACCACATACGAAGAGGATTTGGTATTTGTTGACTGATACTTATGTAGGCATTTGTATGAATAGTACATCCTGTATGTATTAAATATACGAAACGATGATTAATTTATACTACAGTCTATAAATTACAACTTTACATAAAGAATTAACGTAATAAGTATGTATTTCGGAATATTACCTAATATAATATTACTAACAAGCATAATATACTTAACTCTTAATTTTCATAAAAATTCAAGGGCCGGCAACGCATCTGCAGTTCTTCTTATGTTGCGAGTGTCCATGGGCGAGGGCGACAGTAGTTGCTTTCCATCAGGCGACCCGTTTGCTCGTTTCTATAAAGATATTATAATACTGTTACGTGCTAGGGTTCTTTGGATTCGGAGAGAAAGACCTGGTGACTCTCTTGAAGACTTTATTCACAAACACTAGCTCACATAAATCACTAAGTCCAAACACTAAGCACTAGATCCAAATCACTGAGCACAATCACTATCCTAGGTCTTAGCCGAGTCGTAGGTTCACTATCACAATCACTCACTATTGATCACTTGTTTTCGCTTCGAAGTCGCCTCGAAGATCGCTCAGATAAAACTGAATTGAACGCCGGCTTGTTTACCTTTTATATGGCCCGCGACGCTTTCTGGAACGTTCCATTCTGGATTGTTTACGTAAACACGCAATTCACATAAACAACGGTTGGACTTTTCTAGAAAGTACGCGCAGAGGTAAACAACTGTCCGTGTCTGTAACAATACTATGATTTTCTTGTTTGATAGGATAGGAAGCTCACTGGATTGAACAAGGAACTATGCATTAACAATGAATTAAAATAATAGATGCCGGATACGATTAAGTAACTAAGTTAATCAGCTATGTCAACACTATGCGCTTTCGTCTTCAATTTTCATCATCTTCTTTCATTAAACTTTCGGTTTGGCGCATTCAATAATTGAATGCGTCAACGAACGTAACGCCAACATTGTCAGTTTTGTTTTTTTGATAAGCTACGGTCCGAGGGCATGCGTCGTGGGCATGCCTCACGTTCGCTGTTGACTGCGCTATAACGCATACCCTTGACGAACAGAAAAAGGCACAGTGTGGACAACGCTGAAGGGCGATACATTAGTGTCCCTTTTTTAGCAAAGAGTCAAACGGCCGCACTCAGAGTTTAATGATGATTCAATTTAATGAAGAGTTTGACACATAATGTAATGAACTTGTGTCAAAATCTTCATATTATTTTAATTACAGATAAGTAATTAAATGAAAATTATTCGTCTCTAAGTGCGGCAAAAAGTAATTAATAATTATCACGCTGAGAGAGAACTATGAAATACAAATTCAAAACCTTTTGACGAGAACATGGATATTACCATTGATATATAAACTGATTCAAGATTGATCAGTTGCATTCTAAGATGAGCTTTGAATACAGTTACATCTTATACCGGAAGTGGCCAGTCACCCAGAGCTCGCAGAGTAATGATGGCCATTGACATACTATAAGAACGGGACATCGCAGAAAATGTATAAAAAATTATAGAAGTGATAACATGGCAAAATACAATGATGACGTCATATGAGCTGCGTCGTCGAATGCGTTGATTTGATGAAAAGATAGACAAGAGATGAAGACGTGGGAGAATGATTAAGGCCGCGTATCCACTGAAGCGGAGCGGAGCTTAGCGGTGCCGAATTGACCAATCACCATGCTCGAAATCTTCGCTCCGCTTCGCTGTCATTCCGCTAGAATAGCTTGATTGGTCAATTCGGGCACCGCTAAGCTCCGATCCGCTTCAGTGGAAACGCGGCCTGCAGTGACGGATTAACCCTTAATCAAACTAAGCAATTGCCTAGGGCATCACGTCTGAGGGGCACCCGAGGAAGCATAAAAAAACCCTTCCTTAGAGCATCACTCTCTTACGTCACCAAAAACCGCACCAAAAAAGTTTCTAGGAAAAAAAAAAAGTTTTAGGTGGTAAAGGTTTAAAGACCGATTTTAGTTGACATACAGAATATAGGGGGTCCACAGGCATTGATAGGGCTTAGGGCATCGAATAGTCTTAATCCGTCACTGGCGGCCTGATGTTATGCATTGTCAGCGTCTCGTGTTGAGTTGACGTGCCTCTAACGCGACGCAGCGAATAGCGATGTGGCTTATAGTGCGATATTCCATTCTAAAGGCTAACGCAACGATAACGTTGAGGAGTGTTGCCACAACTTATAATATAATAATAATTTATAATGTAAAACTGCAGCAGGACGAAATGTTTTTAAACGTCAGGTCCTACAGACCTCATTGCGATACAACTTTGGTCAGCAGTCCTGCAATTTATTACATATTATTACATTAACGTCTTGTTAAGACTCAAGTCATGGCGCGGACCGCGGTCGATGTGAGTTAACCAATGCAACGTCCCTGACCCCTGTATAGGACGTCGCTGTCAGTCATTCCCGTTCTTTGCACTGTCATTAATCAGATCCAGGTTATATATTAAGCACTTACCCAGGTCAAGTTTAATCGTAGATAATTTAAATAGCCTATGTACAGTCGCGAACCGCGCTGTACATAGGCTATTATATGTATTACCTGCTTTTAAACCAATAAGGTTTAAAAGCAGGTAATACAGCGCGGTACCGTAAGTTACTTTAGCGACTGTAGAGCAACAATGTTGTATAAGACTACCTACTTAAAAATATTTATAATGAAATATAAGGTAGTAGGTATCTCACGCGGGCACGAAGTATAAAAAAACTCGTCCGTAATATTAATATTTTCGTAAATTGTAAGTCTCGTGTATCGATTTTAAGCTTATTATGTATGGGCTGACCCCTTCAAACTAAATATAGATTGTAGGACAAGGATTCTGAGAATGGAAATTAGGATGAGCGTATAAAATTTACTCGCTATTTATATAAGAAGCTTAAGATATTATACGCTTGCCAACCAATACATTTTATTTCACCACAAGCGTTATTTACCGACGGTTTTTATAAGACCTTCCGCTCTAGCTGAAGAGATCCATTATAGATTTGCAGAATGGTTTATCCTACTTCGTATATTGTATCATGTATATGTTTAATAAGGATAAGGGTATATGAGTTTGTTTGCGTCATTTATGCTCTGAAATTTCAGATCCCATTTTGATAACCACAAATATTAGTTAAGTATACATAGGATGTTAGAATCACGGGAATAATCATGGTTCAAGTTGAGATCATAATATTTCGCTCTACGTGCTTACCACACACAAGATCAATATCTTTTAGTTTTCCTTAACCCCTCACCAGTGGCATGCAAAATGGCAGATTTTGGCACATCTGTGGCACCCTGAGGGGGGTTCCGCACAGTCCGAGGTTCCTACACGACCAGCATACACTAAAACTGCAATTTCTTGTTCCTTGGTCTTGCAGGAGCCCATAAAAGGATCTAAATCATTTTTTAATTAAATTTTCTACCTAGAAAATAGTACTTTTATGTTATATTTGACGGCAATAATGTTATACAGCTGGTATAATTACTGGGTACCAAAATGTTCAGTAGATTTTGGGTCATAATTTAATAATAAACCACTATGTAGCGAGCCAAGAGTATTTATTTATAACCTTATAGTACTACTTACAAAATAACATCACTCAAGTCATGACTCTCATACAAATATTTTATAAAATCAAAGATTTAAGTACAGAACAAAAATGGAGGCTGCCTTTCAAACAGCTTCAAGTAGGCTGTGTATTACATGATATCTTAAAGTAATTTCATACTCTAGGCGTTACAATACTACATAAACAATAAATTAAGGTTATTATCTGGGTGGTACAAGAGTATCAATATTGTAGGTTCAGTAAATAATATGTAGGAGTTACACAAAAAGATATCTGTTTTGTTCATGAAAAAACCTACTTTGATACTAATGCAATTTACAAAATAAGTAGTAACTTTTATCCACAGAAGTTTGATTTTCTTATAATTATAATTAACAAAGTACAAAATAAAATCCTCCAAATTACATGAATTAAAGGAAAACTGAGTAGAAACATGAAAAGAAAACTTGCAAAAATGCTAAAATTTTCATAAATGAGTGTAAGATTAGTATGGATAAGACCTTTTTCATCCAGTACTTGGATGCATTGTGCAAGCGTTTGACCATCGCAGACAAAAAAGAAAATTTTATAAATCAAAATCTAAATAATATCAACAAAAATAAGTGATAATATTTTAGGGTGTGTACGTGTTCCTTGTAGAGAGTTCACTGTGAAAGTAGCAGCGCTGAAAGACGAAATTCTTTTTCACTTTTGTATGGGCAAGGGAATGAGCATCACAAGTTTCCCCATCCAAAAGTGAAAAAAAATTTTGATCTTTCAGCGCTTCTACTTTCACAGTGAACTCCAACAACAAAATGATTCAGCTATTCCATGTTATGCGAACATTCTACTAGCGGCCATTAAAACTCAGAGGAGGCGTCTGTGAGGCCCCCCGATACGGGATGTCACCTGTCTGTGACAAAACCCTATTCGGGGCTCTAATCGGACGGTACTAGTTTTCGTCATTATTTAGAAATTAAAGAACGTTTTATTAGTGTTAGAGTTTAGTTAAACGAAACTACGTTAAATTATCATTGCAGTAAAGTAATATGAACTGCATAAATATGTTATTTAATGCTTTAAAAGCCAAAATCATTGTGCGAGTAAGGGCCATGCACGGGTTAGATTGCCGTTTCAACTCTTTTTTTTTACTTCTATTTGTTAAACACACACGTCTTCATTCTAATAAAAACTGAAAGATTACTTACATAATATGCACTTCCCAGTTCTTTTCAGCTATTAACTCTGTTTTTATAACTTTTTAACACTCTTTTAAACTTCGCTGTCCTTACTCGTCGCGGCCGTTTTTTGAAGTGAGATTTCGCATTCCGTCCTTGTCTACCGAGAACTCAAATGACGCTTGCTAGCTGTCTTGTTCTACTTAGACGCGTTTTAATAGGATAGACAAATACAAAAGAAGTTTTATCGCTGTGTTCGCACATTAAACATGTGAGGGTACCCATCGCCCCGGAAAGGGATTGCGCACAGTATCGAAATTTTGAAGTGCGCCCCCTAGCGGGATTCGCCACTGGTGAGGGGTTAACAAATGGCAGGCAATTTGATAAGAACGTTGCTCCCCCGCTGTGGATCGATAATGCAACGTGCAACGGTAGCTGGGGTGAGATTTCAACTACGGGGGGCAAGGAGAGGCTAGAGATTCTAAAAAAATTTGAAAAGTTGCCAAATATAATGCAAGCAAAGTCTTTGAGTTGATTTGCTTGAAGTTCTAGCCTTGAACAATCATTCCCGTACCGTGTCGAAACTCAAATGAATTCACCAATTCCACTCTAGTCTCTAATTCATAGAGAATGAGATAAGTATGAATTGTAGTAGGTAAAGTCAACTTGCCCCCCCCCCCCCCCCCCCTCCCCCCGCGCCATCGGCTGGCGACGCCCTTGCAACTAATACTCTGTTCTGATCCATTCATACATCCATACTTAATATTATAAGTGCGAAAGTGTGTCCGTCTGGGTTTGGAAATACTTAGAGTCCCGGGAAAGGACATAGTAGTTTTATCCCGGAAAAATGTACGGTTCCCACGCGAATAATGAATTGCGGCCGTCATATAGTTTTGATAATTACTGTACATATTGTTTAATATGTAGTACTTACACCACTTTTTTCCCAAAAGACAGGCCTTGCCTCGATAATATTATATTAAAGTAGGTATAAGAAAGTGTATCGTGAACGGTTGAAAAATTATATAATCTGCAATCTAAATGTTTTATGTACTATCAGAGAATTTGAATAATTGAAAGATGGTGGACCTACGTAATTTGGTCGCATAATTACAAACCCAGCCTATTGCCAACAAATCACGATGCCGCCCCATGAAATGATGTGGATCCACTATGAAACAATAATTCCTTCGATGGTACATAATATAATAATAGTATCATCCACACCGGTTTCGGTGAAGCCGGTACGCAGGAGTGGTACATATATTATTATACAAGATGTTTGTGTAAACACCGTTGTCCTTGAACCATCAAATGAGTCCGTCAAAATAAACAACTTGTTCTATGAGAACTATGCTGGAAATTAAAAAAATCTGTCTTCATACTCATATAAATTGCCGATCCGGGCATCCGTATGGGTATGAAGACGGCATTTTTTTTGAGTTCCCAGCATTGTTCTCATAGAAAAAGTTGCTCATTTTGACGGGCTCATTTGATGGTTTCAAGGATAACGGTGTTTACACAAACACACTGTATTTATGTATTCTCTACATTAATTAGATTTTGTAGTTACTTATATAGCGAAGACTTAAAACCTCAATGAGCTAGACCAGTATTTCCCAACCTTTTTCAGCCACGGACTCCTAAGAAATCATGCACAGTTTTTACGGGACCTCCATTCCATAATAAAATAAACAACAAAAAAAAAATAGATTCGTTGAAGTGCATTTTTTAAGTGTAGCGATTAACAAGGTTTTATGTATGCATTTATGTATGGTCCAGAGATGACATGTGGACCCCCATACACATACTCATGGACTCCTAGGGGTCCGCGGACCACAGGTTGAGAAACACTGGGCTAGACACTACAAGAGACACTACAGTATGGTGCTTTTATCTAGAACAACTAACGTCTTGTATGGGTCCGTGTCTGTAATGTAGAGCGATACATCGACCAACTTGTCTGCTGCCAGGAAGTGTAGAGCTAATACGTTAAACACATTAACCAACTAATCGGAAGACTTATTGGACGACTTTAACATAGGTAATGGAAGCAAGCTATTGCTTGCTTCCATTACCTATGATGCTGGCCGCTTAATAGACTCTGACTATCCTACGGGAACTCTACCTTTTCCCATGTTAAAACTTAAAAGTAACCTATATCTATCTTCTCTATATCTATCTATCTTCGTAATCTATAGAATAATAATAATAGTATAGAATAATAATAGAAATAGGCCCAGACAACTGAGTTTTCAACTGCAAAATAAATTATACTTTATTTCTTTCTACGAGTATTATATTCAGTAAAGGAATCCTTACGACTGCGGTTTTGGTTTATAATCCCATTATATAAGCTATCCTTATCTATTGCTACGTGTTGCTAGTTTCAAATTACATAATTATTTATTTAAGAAACAGATTTAATATTATGTAACGGTATCATTAGCGAA
The DNA here is from genome assembly GCA_937595015.1 of Polyommatus icarus. Taxonomy (NCBI): domain Eukaryota; kingdom Metazoa; phylum Arthropoda; class Insecta; order Lepidoptera; family Lycaenidae; genus Polyommatus; species Polyommatus icarus. Next base: position 16,623,813 of record OW569326.1, read on the forward strand.
TATATTTTCTCCTTAAACATAGACACACTAAATAATGATTGAAAGTAACTATGGCCATTGACATACTATAAGAACGGGACATCGCAGAAAATGTATAAAAAATTATAGAAGTGATAACATGACAAAATACAATGATGACGTCTTAATGAGCTACGTCGTCGAATGCGTTGATTTGATGAAAAGATAGACAAGAGATGAAGACGTGGGAGAATGATTAAGGCCGCGTATCCACTGAAGCGGAGCGGAGCTTAGTGGTGCCGAATTGACCAATCACCATGCTCGAAATCTTCGCTCCGCTTCGCTGTCATTCCGCTGGAATAGCATGATTGGTCAATTCGGGCACCGCTAAGCTCCGCTCCGCTTCAGTGGAAAAGCGGCCTGCAGTGACGGATTAACCCTTAATCAAACTAAGCAATTGCCTAGGGCATCACGTCTGAGGTGCACCCGAGGAAGCATAAAAAAATCCTTCCTTAGAGCATCACTCTCTTACGTCACCAAAAACCGCACCAAAAGGTTTAAAGACCGATTTTAGTTGATATACAGAATATAGGGGGCCCACAGGCATTGATTGCTTAGGGCATCAAGTAGTCTTAATCCGTCACTGGCGGCCTGATGTTATGCATCGTCAGCGTCTCGTGTTGAGTTGACGTGCCTCTAAGGCGACGCAGCGAACAGCGATGTGGCTTATAGTGTGATATTCCATTCTAAAGGCTAACGCAACGATAACGTTGAGGAGTGTTGCCACAACTTATATTATAATAATAATTTATAATGTAAAACTGCAGCAGGACGAAATGTTTTTAAACGTCAGGTCCTACACCCCTCATTGCGATACAACTTTGGTCAGCAGTCCTGCAATTTATTACATAAACTATTACATTAACGTCTTGTTAAGACTCAGGTCGTGTGAGTCTTAACAAGACTCACATGACCGCGGACCGCGGTCGATGTGAGTTAACCAATGCAACGTCCCTGACCCCTGTATAGGACGTCGCTGTCAGTCATTCCCGTTCTTTGCACTGTCATTAATCAGATTCAGGTTATATATTAAGCACTTACCCAGGTCAAGTTTAATCGTAGATAATTTAAATAGCCTATGTACAGTCGCGAACCGCGCTGTATTACCTGCTTTTAAACCAATAAGGTTTAAAAGCAGGTAATACAGCGCGGTACCGTAAGTTACTTTAGCGACTGTAGAGCAACAATGTTGTATAAGACTACCTACTTAAAAATATTTATAATGAAATATAAGGTAGTAGGTATCTCACGCGGGCACGAAGTATAAAAAAACTCGTCCGTAATATTAATATTTTCGTAAATTGTAAGTCTCGTGTATCGATTTTAAGCTTATTATGTATGGGCTGACCCCTTCAAACTAAATATAGATTGTAGGACAAGGATTCTGAGAATGGAAATTAGGATGAGCGTATAAAATTTACTCGCTATTTATATAAGAAGCTTAAGATATTATACGCTTGCCAACCAATACATTTTATTTCACCACAAGCGTTATTTACCGACGGTTTTTATAAGACCTTCCGCTCTAGCTGAAGAGATCCATTATAGATTTGCAGAATGGTTTATCCTACTTCGTATATTGTATCATGTATATGTTTAATAAGGATAAGGGTATATGAGTTTGTTTGCGTCATTTATGCTCTGAAATTTCAGATCCCATTTTGATAACCACAAATATTAGTTAAGTATACATAGGATGTTAGAATCACGGGAATAATCATGGTTCAAGTTGAGATCATAATATTTCGCTCTACGTGCTTACCACACACAAGATCAATATCTTTTAGTTTTCCTTAACCCCTCACCAGTGGCATGCAAAATGGCAGATTTTGGCACATCTGTGGCACCCTGAGGGGGGTTCCGCACAGTCCGAGGTTCCTACACGACCAGCATACACTAAAACTGCAATTTCTTGTTCCTTGGTCTTGCAGGAGCCCATAAAAGGATCTAAATCATTTTTTAATTAAATTTTCTACCTAGAAAATAGTACTTTTATGTTATATTTGACGGCAATAATGTTATACAGCTGGTATAATTACTGGGTACCAAAATGTTCAGTAGATTTTGGGTCATAATTTAATAATAAACCACTATGTAGCGAGCCAAGAGTATTTATTTATAACCTTATAGTACTACTTACAAAATAACATCACTCAAGTCATGACTCTCATACAAATATTTTATAAAATCAAAGATTTAAGTACAGAACAAAAATGGAGGCTGCCTTTCAAACAGCTTCAAGTAGGCTGTGTATTACATGATATCTTAAAGTAATTTCATACTCTAGGCGTTACAATACTACATAAACAATAAATTAAGGTTATTATCTGGGTGGTACAAGAGTATCAATATTGTAGGTTCAGTAAATAATATGTAGGAGTTACACAAAAAGATATCTGTTTTGTTCATGAAAAAACCTACTTTGATACTAATGCAATTTACAAAATAAGTAGTAACTTTTATCCACAGAAGTTTGATTTTCTTATAATTATAATTAACAAAGTACAAAATAAAATCCTCCAAATTACATGAATTAAAGGAAAACTGAGTAGAAACATGAAAAGAAAACTTGCAAAAATGCTAAAATTTTCATAAATGAGTGTAAGATTAGTATGGATAAGACCTTTTTCATCCAGTACTTGGATGCATTGTGCAAGCGTTTGACCATCGCAGACAAAAAAGAAAATTTTATAAATCAAAATCTAAATAATATCAACAAAAATAAGTGATAATATTTTAGGGTGTGTACGTGTTCCTTGTAGAGAGTTCACTGTGAAAGTAGCAGCGCTGAAAGACGAAATTCTTTTTCACTTTTGTATGGGCAAGGGAATGAGCATCACAAGTTTCCCCATCCAAAAGTGAAAAAAAATTTTGATCTTTCAGCGCTTCTACTTTCACAGTGAACTCCAACAACAAAATGATTTAGCTATTCCATGTTATGCGAACATTCTACTAGCGGCCATTAAAACTCAGAGGAGGCGTCTGTGAGGCCCCCCGATACGGGATGTCACCTGTCTGTGACAAAACCCTATTCGGGGCTCTAATCGGACGGTACTAGTTTTCGTCATTATTTAGAAATTAAAGAACGTTTTATTAGTGTTAGAGTTTAGTTAAACGAAACTACGTTAAATTATCATTGCAGTAAAGTAATATGAACTGCATAAATATGTTATTTAATGCTTTAAAAGCCAAAATCATTGTGCGAGTAAGGGCCATGCACGGGTTAGATTGCCGTTTCAACTCTTTTTTTTTACTTCTATTTGTTAAACACACACTTCATTCTAATAAAAACTGAAAGATTACTTACATAATATGCACTTCCCAGTTCTTTTCAGCTATTAACTCTGTTTTTATAACTTTTTAACACTCTTTTAAACTTCGCTGTCCTTACTCGTCGCGGCCGTTTTTTGAAGTGAGATTTCGCATTCCGTCCTTGTCTACCGAGAACTCAAATGACGCTTGCTAGCTGTCTTGTTCTACTTAGACGCGTTTTAATAGGATAGACAAATACAAAAGAAGTTTTATCGCTGTGTTCGCACATTAAACATGTGAGGGTACCCATCGCCCCGGAAAGGGATTGCGCACAGTATCGAAATTTTGAAGTGCGCCCCCTAGCGGGATTCGCCACTGGTGAGGGGTTAACAAATGGCAGGCAATTTGATAAGAACGTTGCTCCCCCGCTGTGGATCGATAATGCAACGTGCAACGGTAGCTGGGGTGAGATTTCAACTACGGGGGGCAAGGAGAGGCTAGAGATTCTAAAAAAATTTGAAAAGTTGCCAAATATAATGCAAGCAAAGTCTTTGAGTTGATTTGCTTGAAGTTCTAGCCTTGAACAATCATTCCCGTACCGTGTCGAAACTCAAATGAATTCACCAATTCCACTCTAGTCTCTAATTCATAGAGAATGAGATAAGTATGAATTGTAGTAGGTAAAGTCAACTTGCCCCCCCCCCCCCCCCCCCTCCCCCCGCGCCATCGGCTGGCGACGCCCTTGCAACTAATACTCTGTTCTGATCCATTCATACATCCATACTTAATATTATAAGTGCGAAAGTGTGTCCGTCTGGGTTTGGAAATACTTAGAGTCCCGGGAAAGGACATAGTAGTTTTATCCCGGAAAAATGTACGGTTCCCACGCGAATAATGAATTGCGGCCGTCATATAGTTTTGATAATTACTGTACATATTGTTTAATATGTAGTACTTACACCACTTTTTTCCCAAAAGACAGGCCTTGCCTCGATAATATTATATTAAAGTAGGTATAAGAAAGTGTATCGTGAACGGTTGAAAAATTATATAATCTGCAATCTAAATGTTTTATGTACTATCAGAGAATTTGAATAATTGAAAGATGGTGGACCTACGTAATTTGGTCGCATAATTACAAACCCAGCCTATTGCCAACAAATCACGATGCCGCCCCATGAAATGATGTGGATCCACTATGAAACAATAATTCCTTCGATGGTACATAATATAATAATAGTATCATCCACACCGGTTTCGGTGAAGCCGGTACGCAGGAGTGGTACATATATTATTATACAAGATGTTTGTGTAAACACCGTTGTCCTTGAACCATCAAATGAGTCCGTCAAAATAAACAACTTGTTCTATGAGAACTATGCTGGAAATTAAAAAAATCTGTCTTCATACTCATATAAATTGCCGATCCGGGCATCCGTATGGGTATGAAGACGGCATTTTTTTTGAGTTCCCAGCATTGTTCTCATAGAAAAAGTTGCTCATTTTGACGGGCTCATTTGATGGTTTCAAGGATAACGGTGTTTACACAAACACACTGTATTTATGTATTCTCTACATTAATTAGATTTTGTAGTTACTTATATAGCGAAGACTTAAAACCTCAATGAGCTAGACCAGTATTTCCCAACCTTTTTCAGCCACGGACTCCTAAGAAATCATGCACAGTTTTTACGGGACCTCCATTCCATAATAAAATAAACAACAAAAAAAAAATAGATTCGTTGAAGTGCATTTTTTAAGTGTAGCGATTAACAAGGTTTTATGTATGCATTTATGTATGGTCCAGAGATGACATGTGGACCCCCATACACATACTCATGGACTCCTAGGGGTCCGCGGACCACAGGTTGAGAAACACTGGGCTAGACACTACAAGAGACACTACAGTATGGTGCTTTTATCTAGAACAACTAACGTCTTGTATGGGTCCGTGTCTGTAATGTAGAGCGATACATCGACCAACTTGTCTGCTGCCAGGAAGTGTAGAGCTAATACGTTAAACACATTAACCAACTAATCGGAAGACTTATTGGACGACTTTAACATAGGTAATGGAAGCAAGCTATTGCTTGCTTCCATTACCTATGATGCTGGCCGCTTAATAGACTCTGACTATCCTACGGGAACTCTACCTTTTCCCATGTTAAAACTTAAAAGTAACCTATATCTATCTTCTCTATATCTATCTATCTTCGTAATCTATAGAATAATAATAATAGTATAGAATAATAATAGAAATAGGCCCAGACAACTGAGTTTTCAACTGCAAAATAAATTATACTTTATTTCTTTCTACGAGTATTATATTCAGTAAAGGAATCCTTACGACTGCGGTTTTGGTTTATAATCCCATTATATAAGCTATCCTTATCTATTGCTACGTGTTGCTAGTTTCAAATTACATAATTATTTATTTAAGAAACAGATTTAATATTATGTAACGGTATCATTAGCGAATATATTTTCTCCTTAAACATAGACACACTAAATAATGATTGAAAGTAACTATGGCCATTGACATACTATAAGAACGGGACATCGCAGAAAATGTATAAAAAATTATAGAAGTGATAACATGACAAAATACAATGATGACGTCTTAATGAGCTACGTCGTCGAATGCGTTGATTTGATGAAAAGATAGACAAGAGATGAAGACGTGGGAGAATGATTAAGGCCGCGTATCCACTGAAGCGGAGCGGAGCTTAGTGGTGCCGAATTGACCAATCACCATGCTCGAAATCTTCGCTCCGCTTCGCTGTCATTCCGCTGGAATAGCATGATTGGTCAATTCGGGCACCGCTAAGCTCCGCTCCGCTTCAGTGGAAAAGCGGCCTGCAGTGACGGATTAACCCTTAATCAAACTAAGCAATTGCCTAGGGCATCACGTCTGAGGTGCACCCGAGGAAGCATAAAAAAATCCTTCCTTAGAGCATCACTCTCTTACGTCACCAAAAACCGCACCAAAAGGTTTAAAGACCGATTTTAGTTGATATACAGAATATAGGGGGCCCACAGGCATTGATTGCTTAGGGCATCAAGTAGTCTTAATCCGTCACTGGCGGCCTGATGTTATGCATCGTCAGCGTCTCGTGTTGAGTTGACGTGCCTCTAAGGCGACGCAGCGAACAGCGATGTGGCTTATAGTGTGATATTCCATTCTAAAGGCTAACGCAACGATAACGTTGAGGAGTGTTGCCACAACTTATATTATAATAATAATTTATAATGTAAAACTGCAGCAGGACGAAATGTTTTTAAACGTCAGGTCCTACACCCCTCATTGCGATACAACTTTGGTCAGCAGTCCTGCAATTTATTACATAAACTATTACATTAACGTCTTGTTAAGACTCAGGTCGTGTGAGTCTTAACAAGACTCACATGACCGCGGACCGCGGTCGATGTGAGTTAACCAATGCAACGTCCCTGACCCCTGTATAGGACGTCGCTGTCAGTCATTCCCGTTCTTTGCACTGTCATTAATCAGATTCAGGTTATATATTAAGCACTTACCCAGGTCAAGTTTAATCGTAGATAATTTAAATAGCCTATGTACAGTCGCGAACCGCGCTGTATTACCTGCTTTTAAACCAATAAGGTTTAAAAGCAGGTAATACAGCGCGGTACCGTAAGTTACTTTAGCGACTGTAGAGCAACAATGTTGTATAAGACTACCTACTTAAAAATATTTATAATGAAATATAAGGTAGTAGGTATCTCACGCGGGCACGAAGTATAAAAAAACTCGTCCGTAATATTAATATTTTCGTAAATTGTAAGTCTCGTGTATCGATTTTAAGCTTATTATGTATGGGCTGACCCCTTCAAACTAAATATAGATTGTAGGACAAGGATTCTGAGAATAGAAATTAGGATGAGCGTATAAAATTTACTCGCTATTTATATAAGAAGCTTAAGATATTATACGCTTGCCAACCGATAAATTTTATTTCACCACAAGCGTTATTTACCGACGGTTTTTATAAGACCTTCCACTCTAGCTGAAGAGATCTATTATAGATTTGCAGAATGGTTTATCCTACTTCGTATATTGTATCATGTATATGTTTAATAAGGGTAAGGGTGTATGAGTTTGTTTGCGTCATTTATGCTCTGAAATTTCAGATCCCATTTTGATAACCACAAATATTAGTTAAGTATACATAGGATGTTAGAATCACGGGAATAATCATGGTTCAAGTTGAGATCATAATATTTCGCTCTACGTGCTTACCACACACAAGATCAATATCTTTTAGTTTTCCTTAACAAATGGCACGCAATTTGATAAGAACGTTGCTCTCCCCCGCTGTGGATCGATAATGCAACGTGCAACGGTAGCTGGGGTGAGATTTCAACTACCGGGGGCAAGGAGAGGCTAGAGATTCTAAAAAAATTTGAAAAGTTGCCAAATATAATGCAAGCAAAGTCTTTGAGTTGATTTGCTTGAAGTTCTAGCCTTGAACAATCATTCCCGTACCGTGTCGAAACTCAAATGAATTCACCAATTCCACTCTAGTCTCTAATTCATAGAGAATGAGAAAAGTATGAATTGTAGTAGGTAAAGTCAACTTGCCCCCCCCCCCCCCCCCCCCCGCGCCATCGGCTGGCGACGCCCTTGCAACTAATACTCTGTTCTGATCCATTCATACATCCATACTTAATATTATAAGTGCGAAAGTGTGTCCGTCTGGGTTTGGAAATACTTAGAGTCCCGGGAAAGGACATAGTAGTTTTATCCCGGAAAAATGTACGGTTCCCACGCGAATAATGAATTGCGGCCGTCATATAGTTTTGATAATTACTGTACATATTGTTTAATATGTAGTACTTACACCACTTTTTCCCAAAAGACAGGCCTTGCCTCGATAATATTATATTAAAGTAGGTATAAGAAAGTGTATCGTGAACGGTTGAAAAATTATATAATCTGCAATCTAAATGTTTTATGTACTATCAGAGAATTTGAATAATTGAAAGATGGTGGACCTACGTAATTTGGTCGCATAATTACAAACCCAGCCTATTGCCAACAAATCACGATGCCGCCCCATGAAATGATGTGGATCCACTATGAAACAATAATTCCTTCGATGGTACATAATATAATAATAGTATCATCCACACCGGTTTCGGTGAAGCCGGTACGCAGGAGTGGTACATATATTATTATACAAGATGTTTGTGTAAACACCGTTGTCCTTGAACCATCAAATGAGTCCGTCAAAATAAACAACTTGTTCTATGAGAACTATGCTGGAAATTAAAAAAATCTGTCTTCATACTCATATAAATTGCCGATCCGGGCATCCGTATGGGTATGAAGACGGCATTTTTTTTGAGTTCCCAGCATTGTTCTCATAGAAAAAGTTGCTCATTTTGACGGGCTCATTTGATGGTTTCAAGGATAACGGTGTTTACACAAACACACTGTATTTATGTATTCTCTACATTAATTAGATTTTGTAGTTACTTATATAGCGAAGACTTAAAACCTCAATGAGCTAGACCAGTATTTCCCAACCTTTTTCAGCCACGGACTCCTAAGAAATCATGCACAGTTTTTACGGGACCTCCATTCCATAATAAAATAAACAACAAAAAAAAATAGATTCGTTGAAGTGCATTTTTTAAGTGTAGCGATTAACAAGGTTTTATGTATGCATTTATGTATGGTCCAGAGATGACATGTGGACCCCCATACACATACTCATGGACTCCTAGGGGTCCGCGGACCACAGGTTGAGAAACACTGGGCTAGACACTACAAGAGACACTACAGTATGGTGCTTTTATCTAGAACAACTAACGTCTTGTATGGGTCCGTGTCTGTAATGTAGAGCGATACATCGACCAACTTGTCTGCTGCCAGGAAGTGTAGAGCTAATACGTTAAACACATTAACCAACTAATCGGAAGACTTATTGGACGACTTTAACATAGGTAATGGAAGCAAGCTATTGCTTGCTTCCATTACCTATGATGCTGGCCGCTTAATAGACTCTGACTATCCTACGGGAACTCTACCTTTTCCCATGTTAAAACTTAAAAGTAACCTATATCTATCTTCTCTATATCTATCTATCTTCGTAATCTATAGAATAATAATAATAGTATAGAATAATAATAGAAATAGGCCCAGACAACTGAGTTTTCAACTGCAAAATAAATTATACTTTATTTCTTTCTACGAGTATTATATTCAGTAAAGGAATCCTTACGACTGCGGTTTTGGTTTATAATCCCATTATATAAGCTATCCTTATCTATTGCTACGTGTTGCTAGTTTCAAATTACATAATTATTTATTTAAGAAACAGATTTAATATTATGTAACGGTATCATTAGCGAATATATTTTCTCCTTAAACATAGACACACTAAATAATGATTGAAACTTCCCAACTTCCCGCTACAAAAACTATGTATTTTTCCTGGATAAAAATATTTGCATCCATCTTAATTTCTCAAAAGAAGAAAGTACTTACCTACATAATATTATAAATATATATTATTAAACTATTAACTACATTTCTTGTATATTATTTCAAGATCTCACCTGACTTATTTTTCACTCGGACTTTTTGTTTCTCAAATATTTTTTATAATTAAGATTATTTATTAGGTTTATAATATTTGCTAACTTTATAACACTTTATTTTGAAAATTCTTGGAAGATGTTTATAAATGCAGTGCCTTTCCTTTGTTACCGAGCAAGATATCGTTTAGCACGAAATAATGATGATTGATGTCTGCTGAAAAGCCTTTGTATAAACGATTGTTTTTCATACTAAACAATGATGGTGTAGATACAATGAAATCATGGTTAGTAAGGGTCAATGAACCATAGGATATAATGTTTATAACGCTTTTTGGTTTCAAACTGTTCTGAAGAGTATCAAAAAGTATTTTTTCTTATTTGTTGAATGTAAGTACAGAAAGTTCGTAGTAAAAATTCACATTTAACGAAATTACGAAAATATTGTTTGTTTAATAATCGTTTAGGAATATTCCAAAGTAGTATATTCTACCGGTTACAATTGGACGGTAATATATTATTTACACGTAGGTGCAGTAAACATTTATTATTATCGTAGAGCTCGGTAGAGTTCGCGAAATGAACAATATAATACATGATACTTAACTTTATATCTTGGCTACATGCCAAAGCAATCCTTAAGAAAGATATGCAAAGTTCAAAGCTTAAAACGGGGTGGATTCTGTATTTTATCTCCAATAAAACAGTGTCATAAGTGCTACTATTTTTTTCTTGGAAGGTATGGCCTAAGCCCTAAAGAGATGTTTTAAAAATCGTTAATCCTGCGATTATCTATTTTAGTACTTTGAAGTGGTCTTTTTAGTCGAAAGAGCCCATCTATGATGTATTGAATAATACTAAAATTTTACTACAACAGCTCCTATCATAACAACACGAGCGTGCGAGCTAAACGTTTGGCTATTGTAAAAAAGTTATAAAGGTTGATCCCTTGTCCCTCAATATCTTATATATAAAAGAAAGTTGTGTTAGTTACGCCACTTATAACTCAAGAACGGAAGAACCGATTTGGCTGAAAATTGGTGGAGAGGTAGATTAGAACCAGGAAGAAGGACATAGGATACAATACATAAATGTACGGTTCCCGCACAATAAACTTTTATGATTTTCGCTTAAACTATTTAATCTATTTTGATGAAATTTTGCATGGAGATACTAATTTTAAGCTATTGTTTTCTTAATTATACCAATTAGAATTAAATAATCATCATTAATAATAATAATAACAATAATAATAATAGTTTATTCAAGCGTTAAGACAATACACAATATTAAAAACTAACAATACAAAATTTTTGACACCACTACCTACATAATATTATAGAAAAAATATCACAAATAGGTATATATAAAGATTACAGATAAAGACTATGTAATAAACTGTAATAACTAATAACTAACACAATTTTAACATTTACATTTTTACAATAACTAAACAATTAAAAAATAAAACGACGAATACAAAAACTAAAAGTAAAAAACAAGAATGGCATCAGTAGGCAGGTAAACAGTAGTGTATTGCTTAACACAGAAATGGAATACCACTCAGGTGTATCACCGCAGCGCAGAAACACCACGGTACCTGGTCTTCCGTGGTTCCGTAAACGTATGACGTGCAACAAACTCAACAGACAACTTATTAATAATAATAATAATACAATTCATACTAATATATAATATTATAATAAATGTGCTATGTAATAGTGTATACAAAACATTTAACAATAGCTCTTGCTGTACAAAGGAGTCGAACAGGCGCACACAACCCATGCGCGCCCATGACATAACGATAGTAATTAGTGAGGCATGTACCTATTTCATGGGCTTCAGTGCCTGAATCGACAAAGTGCGGGGAGCTCGCCACCCAGATGCAATTAAGACAGGATAACGTGTGTCGGGTCAGCTAGTCTATAAATAGAATTCGGACTGTTGTTTTTTCGACTATCTACATTCAGACAGCACCATTTTACAGGATGGAGCCATAGTCCAGACGCTACGGAAATGCTCCAATCGAACCACACCATAATGGAAGAATTCATCCATACCTGCCTCTTTATTTGGGCAGACATATTACAAACGTGATTGACATTATTAAACGTTTTGAATGAAGAATCTAATGTTACTACATTATTGTTCTACATTTAATATTTTTATCACTGTCTAAATTATTTTGTCACTTTCATGAGTGTGTATTATAATAGTTAAACCCAAAAAATCGGCACAATTTACTTAATATATATATTCTATACAGTATACTTCAGTGATCAGTCTGATTCTTCTCTCGACTGCAGTGTCCAAATAAAGTTAATATAAAATTGTAGTCTTAGTTACTACTGCACCGGCATAATCAACATTGGTACAATTATAAATTTAGCTTTTCTACACATTCCAAGGAAAGTAAAGATGTTTCTTTCTTCAAATGTGTGAATTGCTGAATCAAGATAATAATGGTTATTGGTTATATTATGTAATTTACATCTAAGTCAATATTGTCCTCAAGTAAAAACAATCCTTTAGGATGTCTCCTTTATCTAATTACAATAAGGGCCTATTGAATACTCAATACAGTAGGTACTTATAAATCTGAGGTTAAGGCTGTTTTGTCTCCTGTTACCGCAATGTAGTACTTAATTAGATTCTATCGGCGGTTTCGATGCATCTGCTCTCCATGTATGTTTGTAATCCTTCAGGCCCCGCGCGAGCACCGGCGATCGCGAGAACAAAAGAATACAATGGGAATTCCTAGAACCTCCGATCGAAGGATAATATATTTTAAAATGTTTACCGTACTTTCTGTTAAGAAAATATAAACAACCTGATAACAAAATACGGTGCGTACCGTAAACAAAATAAACAAAGTTTTTCCGCGTTTTCTTCGCTTCGAATGTCCAAAAATCGATGGCAAATGAAGGGAAGCTATAGCTATGGACTTCCTATAGTCATAGGAGGAGGGTTAGCGTGTCTGGCTTCGGCACAAAGGAGCCCGTAGTATTACGTGCGCTATAACAACGCGAATCAAACACGAGTTGGTGGCGAGCTTTGGACTGGAACGCGCGTTCGCGGCACGCGCAGTTTAAATTCAGAACTCATAGACAATTTTTTTTCGTGTGTGTTTTATGCCAGTGATTGACTATGAAACGTTGATGTTGTTTGTGAAGATGATATCGTAAGTTTATTGTTTTTTTATTTTATAAACAAGGTTTTTATCGATCACAGTGACCGTGTGTCGATATAATTACATTTAATGGATTTGTATTCTGTGCCACTAATGGGGCGATGCCGGCAGGCAGCCGTCGTCAACATTAATTGCATGTTAACTTACACTTCCCGAATTATTGTTTGTCACGGAATAGATATTATTATATATATAAAAAATAGGTAGTACTTTATTTATTACCTAATATATATTTTAACAGCTTTAGAGCTGTTAAAATATATATTAGGTATTAAGTATGTATATTAGGTATTAAGTTAGGTTAAGTGTATTCAGAATACAAAATTTGTACTTAGGTACAAATTTTATAAAACCGCAATTCAAAGTTACCCAAAATGACTATACTCGTTCGCAGGTTTACCGTTATTTAAAACACAATGGAACATAGAATAGATATATTTAAAATTTACTATAGCTCCTATTTTTAACTTTTATACCGTCACATCATGTTTTTTTGCATCTATAGGTAATGACGATAGTTAATAATACCACCAGAATAATCAAGTGTCAGATCATTATGTAGTATGCTTTATTATGGTAATTAATAATACGGTTCTTCTGATAAGTTCAGCTTATCTTTCTAATCAAAATATAAAATGCACTTAATTAATCTTTGTCTCCAACGTCAAACGCGATGTATAATTTCTGTCAGGTGTACGCAACCGTAGATTAAATCGGAATAAAAAGTTGTTTGATTGATGAAAGTCTAGCTGTCACACAGGTTCTTGTAATCTATGCAACGTGAAGATCGTCGACGCAGACGGCTTATCTCTCAAGTGTGAGCTTATACATATGCATGCACCGTGCAGTAATGTCATTTTTACCCGACTACCGGCAAGGCGAAAGAAAAGGTGATGATTTTCAGTTTTTTGGTAGTCTCTGTATGTAGAACTACTACAGCCTTCGTAGAACTACTATATTAGTTCAAATTTACGAATGAAGTGTCAATAGAATATTATAGAATAGTTAAAGGTCTCCTCCTTTTTCTATGATTATAGTAATGATGCCGCAGGTGATACAGGAAATTTTTTTTGTATTTTGTAAGTATTTTTACGTAAACCGGTTAAGTTTTTTCAAGTTACTTAATAAACCCTTCTACATGGATTTTTTTTGTGATATTACTATTAAACATGTTGAAAATGTGTTTTTCTAAAAATACTGGTTGATTTTTGGACTAAGTAAATAAGAATAACAAATGCAAACCTTTACATTAGCCGCTGGCCTCCTCCTAGTCAACCTTCGACTCAATACGTGACATAAGACTCTTGGGAATGAAGTTAGTTTTTCCTGTGTCGATTAGTATTGTTTTTTTATTGTTTCTAGCTATTATACACACTTATAAACATAATATACAAATTTTTCAAAAAACACCTGATAAAATCTATTTACTATTGATATTTTTAGAACACGATAAACATTCTGTATCATTGGCCATTGCAAAGTTCACCAAAAAATAAGTCAGAGCCAAAAAAACATTAGGTAGGTATTTCTATTTTAAAATTTAATTTGCTACCCCATAACAGGCTACATTCTGCTTAAAATTATAAACAGATTGGATTTGGATTGGATCGAACTTAGAACTTAGAAGAAAGAAAACGTTCTATTAAATGTTGGTTTTTATTTTCAATGAGAATGTATTTTCAATGAGAAAAATAATTGTTTTACAAATAAGTATGAGACAAATTTTGTAAAACAATTGAGTACTTATGTTAAATCCTACTCACGTATGCATATGTAATATTTTACATATTTAATGGCTTTCTTGTAAATTATTTGCATAATAATCATAATGCATTTATCTTTTTCTTTTCTTCCTCTTTAAAATGCTTCCTTTAATTGTTTTCTAAGAAGATATTACACGCAGTATTTGTGAATAATAGTCACAACAAGGTCTACAATTACTACATTCCCACCATTTGCATTTTGCCGTCATCAAATCACTTGAATCGTCATTTATATCCGTTTGTTCAGTAGAAGGTCACGGGTAGGCCAAAGTACCACATTTTATACAAAAAAAAAGAAAAAAATACGTCGTAAGAACGTAGGTAACAACTAATAACTAAAAGGCAATAATCAAAAAGCTTTTTTGTGTATTTAAAATGTACAAAGTATACAGGGTGTAACAAAACAAGGGATAATACTTTATTATGGTATGTATGTATCTCTTACATAGAGTTCACTGTGTAAGGGACACATATACACACCCTAAAGTGATATCACTTAGTTTTGTTACATTCTGTATAGCAAAGTCGCTTAGCGCTGTCAGTCCTTAAAATGTATGCGTTTTCTTCATATTTTCATTTCTAGAGCGATTCAAAAGAATGGTTTTAAACTGTGTCATACATGCTCATGTACATTACTTAATACAGATTATCCCTAAGTCGCAAAACAATGTTTGCCGGAGCAGCATATTAATAAGTATCTAGTTAAATACACCCCTTGTTTCGAATGGCATTTCCAAATCAAAGTGTCCATTGACCAATAGATCAAATATTATACCAATACCTACTTGTGTTTATCTAAATAATGTGACCTTTATGAGACAAAGTTAATAAAAAAATTGCAAGAAACACGAGGTCAAACTCACGGCCATCTTGACGACAATAATATTATATATTTGACATTCACAATAATTCTCTCATATACATACAGCATACTTGCATACTCCTTTTATGTAAGAACTAGGCATATTCATATCTTAGATCAGGGATTCGGTGCACCGTAGAAAGCCAAGAAGAGCGTGAGTTGCTGTCCAAAACCACAAAATTTATTGCGTATAAAATTAAATGATAATATTATTATTTATGTAAAGCAGGTAGATGATTAAATCATTTGTTTTTTATTATTACTTATGAAAATATACTTTATTGTGCACAATCAAATTACATAGAAAAAGTTTAAAATATATTAATTATAAAATAAAAAGAAAGCACACAAAGGCGGCCTTATTACTAAGCAGCAATCTCTTCCAGGCAACCTTTGAAGCGAGAGGATTAGATTGCTGGATTTGGGTATAGTGCTAAAAAGTATATTGAAATATAAAAAGTTAACATTAACTTTAATACTTATTAAAAAAAAAAAGATGTACCTAACATAAACAATATTATAAATATATATAATATACATATAAATATATACTTAATACATTACACTTACATAATATAATATATAGATACGATACTATAATATAAATATAATTAAGTACTTACTATAACTACATAAATTTAAATTTGACACGTCAAACTAAGATAATAGTCTTTTAAAGAAGACTTAAAAATATTTAATGTCTTGGCTTGTCTAATTCGTGTAGGCAAAGAGTTCCAGAGAAGAATGGATTGGAAGGTGTAGGACGAGTGGAAAAACTTAGTGCGGGGAGTTGGAATATCGAGCAAGAGATTGGTCGACGACCTCAATACTTGCCGGTCGGGACAGCGAAATTTGAAGGATTTTTTAAGGTACTGAGGACTGTTGGGATCAAAAAGAATGGTATAAAGGAGTGAAAGTATGCGAGCATTGCGACGGTAACGTATCGGCAGCCACTTCAGCTTATTGCGAAACTCTGTAACGTGATCAAATTTGCGTAATCCAAAGATGAACCTTAGAGACAAGTTTTGAAGGCGCTCAAGTTTGTCGAGCTTGTCTTCGGTTAAGTTTATAAAGCTGACATCAGCGTAATCAAGGAGTGACAAGAACAGTGACTCAGCTAGGGCTACTTTTGTGGGAATTGGCAAAACATATCTCAATCTTTTTAGAGAGTGCCACGTGGAATATACCTTTCTACTTACCTCCTTCAGGTGCTGAGACCAGGACAGGTGCTCATCAATGTATATGCCAAGATTCTTAACTACCTTACTATAAGGTATTATTGTACCATTGATGACAACCGGTGGTAACGCATTCCAATTAATTTTGGAGACAAGCCCCGGACTGCCAATAACTATTGACTGTGACTTCACAGGGTTCAAGAGTAAACCGTACTCTTTACTCCAGTCACAAATGGCCGATAAATCACGATTCATAACCCCAACTGCTTCAGGTAATGCATCCAAAGTCGACTGTGTATAAATCTGTAGATCATCAGCGTATAAATGAAATGAGGAGATTATTAATAAGGTGACAAAGTTTATAAAAAGGGCAAAAAGTAAAGGAGACAATACACCACCTTGGGGGACACCAGCAGATGTGTACGAATCAGCCCAGTCAGAGAGAGATTCTGAAATTTTAACTTTTTGACGTCGACCCACAAGGTAACTACGAAGTAACTGAATCACAGAAGGTGAAAAGTTAAAGACAGTCAGCAAGCAGAGAAGGATGTCATGATCAATTGAGTCGAACGCTTTACTGAAGTCGAGCAAAGTTAAGATGGTCAGTTTCTTATCGTCCATGCCGGTCCGAATGTCATCAGTAACCTTGACTAGGGCCGTCGTAGTACTATGTCCTGTCCGGAAGCCAGATTGATGCGTACTAAGGAGATTATGGTGGACAACGTATCTATTGAGCTGATGATGTATAAGTTTCTCTAATACTTTTGATAAAAAGGGAAGAATGGATATGGGGCGGAAATCAGAAATGACTTTAGGACGAGAGGATTTAGGGAGAGGGATTATGTGTGCGGCTTTCCAGGTATTAGGGAAAGAACTGGTCAATATACAAAAATTAAAAATGTGTAAAAGGACGGGAGAAATTAAATCTAGGATTGGAAGAATCATTTTGCGGCTAATACCATCATCACCAACAGCATTCGAGGATATAGACATTATGTGCCTTCTAAGTTCGTCCTCAGTAAATGGTAACAGGGTAAATGGCTCGGTGTTTGTTTTGGGTATTAGAGAAATCTTATTTAACGTTTGCAATTTTATAACAGAATCCATGGTAGGAGAATTAGCAAAATGATTATTGAGCGCATTAATATCGATATTACAGGAATCATCTAAATTAGAATTTTTGCCGATACCAAGTCGTGTTTTAAGAAATTTCCAAGTTTTACTAGGATCACCATTCTCAACCGAGGCATGGATATATCGCCGTTGAGCATCTCGACACATGGTGTTGCAACGGTTTCTTAATTTAATATATCTATCTCGAAGCTCATCAGAGTTATTTCTCTTAAACTTTGCCTTAGCAGCATGTTTGGCATTAATTAGGGTTTTCAATTCATTTGATAACCAAGGAGCAGGCAAATGCTTAATTTTTACAGCTTTAATAGGAGCATGCTTATCATAAAGCGATGTAAGTAAGGCATTAAAAACCTCCACCTTGGTATCAACTGAAGTTGCCGTATATAAGTCCGTCCAATCTATAACAGTTGCATCTTCTCTCAAGGCATCCACGTCCATGGAAGAGAAATTTCGCTGCAGTAGTGTTCTACGTTTAGATTTGGGAGTGCGAATGTTAAAAGCAACGTATATCAGATCGTGATACGAGAACATTTCCGCTGAATTCTGACCATGTTTACAAATTGAGTTTGGCGAGGATACTATAATTAGGTCAAGCCATGATGGACGACAACCTGGGGAGCAGTGTGTTGGGTTTAGAGGCAGTAAACTCAAATTACATGAATCTATAACTGACATAAGGTTCTTGGATCTACTATCGTTCTTGAGCATACATGTGTTAAAGTCACCCATTATAATTAAATGAGTGTAGCTGGGCTTATGAGATTCTAGTATGCTCTCGAAAGATGAAAAATAATTATGATGCATCGAGGGGCAGTAGAACACACCAAGAAGTATTTTGCTACAGAAAGATACCTGAACCTCAATCAGCAAATACTCTAGTGAATCCACTGGTAGGGCCTGCGCTGACGAACCTATTATTGAAAAAGAAATGTCGGAGCGTAGGTAGATCGCAACGCCACCACCTCCTCTCCCGACACGGTCGTTGCGAACCAGCTTAAAACCAGGTAGGCTATAACAAGTAGAAGGTAG
The DNA here is from genome assembly GCA_937595015.1 of Polyommatus icarus. Taxonomy (NCBI): domain Eukaryota; kingdom Metazoa; phylum Arthropoda; class Insecta; order Lepidoptera; family Lycaenidae; genus Polyommatus; species Polyommatus icarus. Next base: position 16,642,803 of record OW569326.1, read on the forward strand.
ACAAGGCTTAAGCCAAGTCTCCGACACGAATATGGCATCTACATTAACCTGGTCGAAAGCGGTCAACATATCAGAGTAATGAGCCGGAATACTCTGTGCATTTATATGGACAGCCTTAAAACAATTTTTGACATTAGAAAAATTACTTGTAATGGTCTCCCTTAGTGGAGTATATGAAGCACTCATAAAACTCTCATCACTACTTACCGAAGAACCTGATGCAGAAAAAAAGTCGCCAAAAGAAGTGTCAGACATATTAAAATAAATATAATATTATAAACAAATAAACTTAGGTTTAATATATAATATATAAATTAACAAACAACTAATTATTATTAAATTAATAATAATTAAACACCTCGTGCCCACGGTGTCTTAAGCCATGTAAGCATAACATTTAAACATGCATTTAAAACTACAAGCATATTTTTTACTACTACAAGCATAATATTTATCAATTTTAAATTGAAAATTAATACTAAAAAAAAACAATAAATCAGTGCACTTTAAAATACCAACACGACAAGACAAAATAACCTTATGGCCAATAAAGAAAGGAAAAAAAAAAGCAGAAAGCTGTCATTTGTCAATGTCATCGACAAGTGACATCTGACAACGACGTATTTACAAATTACAAGGTATTTACCTACCAACCGTCAGGATTTTTAATTTTTCTAAAGTGAACTGTTAAAATAATTTGAGTAGGTGGTAGGTAGAAAATTACCAAAGCTGAAAGCAATCGCATAATATAATATATAAGCATAGTATAACAATCAACAACTAGGCAGAAATACAAGAATAATGACAAGTTTGGATGTGGACCCAAAACTAGTGATTGTATACAAACTAAAACTATAAGAAGCTTAAATTATTACATACAACACTACTTAAGACAATACTATCACTAAATATACTGGTTACTAAGAGAATATACAGTGCTACAAGTTACAACTATTTTAACTAAGTATATTATAAGAAAGCTTTAAATTATATAGTATACTTATCATATACTACGATACCTAAATTGACATGATGACTAACATAAAGGTAATTAAGAGCTACAAAAAACCAATTCGTGGAAATTACTAATGCCACTGAATAACAAAAAATTTACTTTTTGGCTGACTTCTTTGTCTTAGTTCCAGCTGTGGTTTTACCTCTTGTTACGGGAACAAGATGTCCATCTGACTCAATTTGCATATCAGTAGAAGTTGGACATGGGATTGCATCCAAGTCAGCCATGCTGAGAGCACGGACTTTGGAGCCGTCAGGTCCGGTTACAATAATTACTGAGCCATTATGTGTCCAACATTTTGAGACTCCAAAACGCTGTCTGGCTGCCATAAAAACACTGTGCCTCTTCTTAATAAGGAACTCAGATAAGGTGATGCCGGAGTTTTTCAACTTAGTCTTTGCCATCCATACCTTGTTCCGGATTGCGAGATCATTGAATTTGACTAAGATTGGACGAGGCTTAGACTCAGTCAAACGGCCCAAACGGTGACAGTGTTTAATATCTGACATGCCAACATCAGGGAGTTGCAACTGAGATGAAATAATAGATGAGATAACTTCACTTACGACTTTTTTATTTTCGGGAACCCCATGAACCAACAAAATTTTTCTTCTACGTCTCATCTCTATTTGGTCCTGGACATCCATCAAAGCTTCAATTTGTGTCTGCAGTGACTTAAGAGCCTCCAACACAAAGGACTTAAATGCACTGAATTCAGAAGCCAGTGTGGATGCGGTACTTGATGCTTGAGTAGACTGTAACTCCAACTGGAACTCCGACATCTTTTTGTTGAACAACTCGTTCATTTGGTTAATGGACTGCATTAGTGATTCCATGATTTAAATAGAGGTGGTAATAAGTGCTGGTGGCGGTAATGAATAGAGATAGTTTAAATATTATTTGTATGTTAATACCAACAAAGGAGATTAGTGACACATAGGCACAGGTAAAAATCACTACATAATATTATTTATTTATCACAAAATTAAATTATTTTTCGAGGAGCACTTAAAACTCCGTATTTACTTTTTGCACGCCTACCCCCAAAAAAAAAAAAAAAATACTTATCTCATTTACCTGCTTCATCTAACTATAATTATTATTAAAGATGCTTATTTATGTATCTTTTTGTAATAGCTAGGTAGAGTAGGGCGCCGTGACAAAATACTGTGACGTGATACTGCGCCGCAGCCTGAAAAAGATTGGGAACCCCTATCTTAGATACTTTAATGAGTTTAAAGTTTAAACTGATAGTAGGTTTAAATATGTGGTTTCTTTGCAACGACTGTTTTTCTATGAAAGTATTTAGGGATTTCGAGGAAGTAAAACGTTCTGACTAGGTCTTTTGTCTAGGAAACTGCGCATTTTTGATTTTGTACTACTAATATCTACTCCGAGCAAAGCTCGATCCCTCAGGTACTTGATATTTAAATAATATCAAAATAATTCCTGTCTATGTCTAGTCAAAATATTAGCTAAACCAAGCTTCTTTCGTGCCTAGCTTCACTGATGTTTTTAGCTTACCATCTTCTTGGTTCAGTTTCACAGACGAGACCCGAGCAAATAAGAGTGCATTTCATCGATCGCATCCTTCAAATTAGCCGAAACTCTAAAATAAACTTTAATCCCGGCGCATTCGGTTTAATTTTCAAAAACTACCTCTCTCGTCGACGGAGGTGCGTCCCTATTTTTGAATAAATAATGCAACTTAGTCCAAGAGCCCGTGACTATCGGAGCTGTCTAATTAAAGTCGCGAGGGCCGCGAGGGGCCCAGGGGCCTCGGGTGTGCATTTTGTTGCCTCCTTTGTTCTGTTACGGAAGCGCTTGACTCTCGGTGCATATGTAATTAGAGGTAGCCTGCAGATTAAAAAAGATTTTGTTTACTATTAACTAACCGAGTTATAATAATACATGATAGTACTATGTTTACGCTAATATGCATGCAGTATTCAAGGGGAACACTTCTTAGGGATGAATATCCTATGTCTTAATCAATGTACCATCATAATATTATTATCTTTAACCAAATTCAATTCAGTAGTTTTTATGTAAAATAAGTAGTTAACGAACATACACATTCACCTTTACAAATTGTACAAGTTCGATCAATCAACTAATCACTCAATCAAATCCGCCTTTATTTGTCGACTGCTGGAAATAGGCCTCTCTTTATTCGTCGTCCCACCTAGTAACTACGATCATTTCAAGTAAGTACCTAAATGAAATTGAAAGTTGTAGTCACGTTTTTGTGTCATGAAAGACTTTATCATGAAAAACTATTAATAAATAAATTTACATAAAAGTGTATAATTTTAAACATTTTATCTCTTTCATTAACTATTTATTAAAACTTAACGAGCATACGTTGAATTTATAGCATGCGTGACACAAAGCTTTAGGCGACATTTTCTAAATAGGTCGCATATTTAAGGGGTCGTAATGTTTTATCTTCACATTACCGCTTGGCTCCTCGACTACTTCACTGAAAATCAACGCCATCTACCGCTGAAAATGAGTATTTTTAAGGCTTAATTTACTTCATTTACTTCTTACCTGACTGTATGTAACAGCTTCGTAGCGGCTAAACTACCAGTCCCATTTTAGGAAATGCGGTGTTAATATTACTTTTCTTTTCAACGTCTTGTATTTTTACCCGACTGCCGGGAGGGTTATTACTTAGTCAGATCATAGTTTTTAGCTTCTTAATAATTGTCGTAAGGACCATTAGGTATGACGTATACGTTACATTTGATTTTACGACTACGTATAATGCATACTAGCATTCTGTTATGGTATAACTCCACCATAACTTTCCAGGTAGTTAATTATACAGCGAGACATTGCCCAAGGGGGAGCTTGATTAGCATGAGAAACCGTTTTGTGGAGTTATAACAAACAGATAAAGTATCTTACTACACATTACCCCTTATTAATAAAAATATTCAAACTGCTAATATCTATGCAAGATATTGTGATGATGATGACAAGATGAATTTGTCTGACACATTGGTAAAGTCAATGACGAACAAAACATTCACTTTATTATAGTAAATATTTTTATTCGAAAAGGGTACCTAGCAGGACTTAATATTATCTTTTTTAACAAAATTATTACAATAAATTAAAACTTAAAAATAGGAGTATTAGTAAGGTCTTTTAACATTAAACCGATGTCATGCTTGTTTATATTGTCCTACATGCTGTCAATAATAATTAATTGGCACATCGTCGCTTTAATGAAGAAAATACAACAAAAAAAACAGTGTACAACCTTTACTTATCCTACAATGTCTATTATGTATTCTGTGGTATAACTAAAAACCGCATCGTCTCTGTCATGTCATCTGCTTAGTCTGGACTCTGGACTCTGGGAAGTGGGAGCTACGCCACAAACTATGACACCACCCTGACGACCCTGCTATAAGAAGGGGCCGTCCATGAAATGCGTTAACCGATATTTTTATTGTATTTTGTAAGGTATACCTAAAAGCTTCTAATAAAAACCCTACTCTGACGTAAAATAAAAAAAAAATTAAAAGGCGTTAAGTTAGATTTGGATATGTATGGCTTAAACGCTTTCAAAGGCGCTTACGTAATTCACGGACTACCCTAGTCTCTACCTGGATTAAAAACACGCAACAAATAGGGTAGACAGACAATGGTATAGCCACAATAACACTGAACGCACTTGTTATATAATATTTAGTATATTGATCAAGTGGGCAGGTTTGTTTACGCGCGGTCAATGACCTCGGGGGCGGCTCACCCTTGCACAGACTATTAACCGTGCTTATACTATAGTATGTTATGTTGTGAAAATTGTAAACAAAGAAGGAAAACTGAAAACAGATAAAGAAAATAATGGCCATATTGTCATAGTAATAACATTGCTTAATAAGTGTTTAGGGTGAAACTTTTAAATCAGGTGCGGCAGGAAAATGAGACAGTATTTAAATAAAGTAATGACAATAAACTTAGCTTATCAGGTATTGGATAATTTTCGTAGAAAAAATTGTTAAGTTTGGTGAAACTAATAAATTTTTTATAATTTTGCGAAATATTCTGCCTAATGATGTATGATTTTTTCGAGTTTATTTTCATATACTACCATTAGAGATTGATTTAGACATCAACATAGTCTCATGTAAGCAATGAAGGTTTTTCAGACAAAGACTAATGGCGCATTTTAAAATTAACCGGAGCGAAAATTTGATTAAAATTTCGTTAATCTTTGTTAGAATACAAAATATACATACAATTTTGCTATAGATTATAAGCTTGTATTACGTATAATAAACGTATGTAACATAAACATAATAAGGGCCCACAATAATGTTACTTACTAGTTACTAGTTACTGCCACGCTCAAAAACTAATATACCTAAATTAAATACTTAACTATACTTAAATATTGATTTTGATATAAGTCCCATACATTTTATCTCTCAAACTCTTCATTAATTTAAAGGTAAATTGATATTATAATATATACCTAACAATAACAATAATCAATGTTTGTTGCTAGTTTTGCAACAATAACTTAGTTCGGTTGTTCTTATGCAATAGGCTACATATAATACTATGTTAGAACAACGTGAAAACTATAGTGGGTGTAACAATTCATGTGTGCCATAACCAGAAATGCAGTAGGCGGTAACATCCGCCATTGCATAATTCGCGCTTTCGGAAACATATAATATATGTAACATACTTTAGTTAATACATATTTTTTTAATAAATTAAATAAGTCCTAAGCTTAGGAAATGTATTTGTCACTTATATATTGCATAAAGTTCACTGTGAAAATTCACACTGAAAGAGTTTGGTATTCTCATGTCATTTTCTCCTACAATAATAAATTAAAACTAACCTAACCTTACCAGCTCTTTAAGCGTCATAGAAACCCTATACTGTATTCGGCGAAACATGACGGTAGCGGTCATTGACTTCCTGTCAAAAACAACCCCCTTCCAACTCCCTGACAACATCTGACATTTTATTGTCTATCGCAGTTTATATAGAAAATGACAACTTCTTGACAGGGAGTCAATGACTGCTACCACCATGTTTCGCCGAGTACAGTATAGGTATATTATGTACTACAATATAAGGGACACATACACATCCTGAAGGACACCTTGTATAAACTATTATTAACTTTCTCACCGTATGCTAATGATTATGTAGACTTCTCGTGAAAATCTTAACCGATTTTGATGAAATTTTTTGTGTACCTATTAACTGCTGCGTAACCCACTTTGGGAATATTTGCTCCTGAATGGAATGCAATAAAAGTTTATAGTTAGTGTGTATAAAATACAAATAAAGACGAGGTCTAAATAAATCGTTCATAATTTAAAGAGACTTAAGTAAACAGCCGAACATATAACCTCCTCGTTTTTTGGAAGTCGGTTAAAAACATCACGTTTAGCTATATATTATAACCACCTTAATTAAACACACAATTAAAATATTATAATATGCTAATAAACTGTAGGGTAATTAATATGTATGCCATGGAATGGAATATACGTGATAAATACATATTATTACCTATGTACTATTTCATATTTGTTACAATTTGAATACGCTAAAGAACCCTCATTGACTTCAATAGAATAAAAAATCGGCCAAGTGCGAGTCGGACTCGCGCACTAAGGGTTCCGTACCATTACAGAGCAAAATTAGCCCAAAAATTGTATTTTTCGTATGGGAGCCCCCCTTAATTTTTTATTTTATTTTAATATTATTATTAAATATTAAAGTTCACATAAAACTAAGGACCTTGAGTACAATTCAAGTACCTACCTGTTGCCATTATTGATATAGAGCCAAAAAGGCCAAAAAATCACGTTTGTTGTATATATGTAATATTAATTTTATTTTGTTTTTAGTATTTGTTGTTATAGCGGCAATAGAATATAGATAATACACAATCTGTGAAAATTTCAACTTTCTAGCTATAACCGTTCTTGAGTTACAGCCTGGAGACAGATAGACGGACAGACATCGAAGTCTCAGTAATAGGGTCCCGTTTTTACCCTTTGGGTACGGAACCCTAAAAAATAGTATGCGTGTCTTATTATAATTTTTAACAATCAATGTGAATTTGCAATAAAAAATTACGTATGTTATGTATTTAAAAACGAGATAGATTTATAATATTATAATTAATTTGTTGGTAAAGGCTAAAAGTTTTTCAATTAATGGGAAGAAAAGTGAGCCTTTTCCTGCAAACCCTGCATTTCGAGTACCTACTACCTTATATTTCTTTTTACGTAAGTACTCGGAAAAAAACTTAAAAAAAAATACTATTTATTATACTTAATTTATAACCATCACTGTATTATAATTTTTAGTTCCTACCTAGGTGACCAGGTACAACGAATTTTTAAGGACATTTATAGAACAAGGACACAGTTTTGTTTTGTTATAACTTATAAAATATTATGTATAATACACACACCGGCAAAATTAGCGGAACATAGGTAAAAAGGGCCACAACTTGAACTTTAGTGGGTCGGGCTGTGTGAAATCCTTTTTTATTGTTTCTAAGCTCATTTAAGAAATAAAATATTGAACAAAACTGACAAGATGACAGGTTTTTATAGCAATTATGCCCGAATAAGTGTTTTTCGATTATTGACGATGTTAGTGTTCCTGATAAGAATGGCGTTTTAGCGGGGTGCTAGGTATGCTAAGCTCATTTGATTGTTTGGTTTTTAGAAGAACATATTGCTTAGATACAAAATTAGTGATTTCCCAGCATCTACGACAGCTAGAGCTGTAACAACGATAGAGAAAGGTCACACCTACCGTTCGGTCAGTCAGGCCTTAGGTGTGTCAGCTTCCGTGGTCTATTGTAACTTTCAACGCTACAGAGAGACTGGATCTTACGTTCGGAGATGAGAACAAGGCAGATATCAGGTGACAATGGTTGAGGATGACCGTTTTGTAAGGAAACAAACCTTAAGAAATCGACCTCAAACTGCTATGCAGACACGAAACCTGTCGGAACAGGTCCGAGATGTATGTGTAAGTGATTGTACAGTAAGAAGAAGACTTAAAGAAGTTAAATAAAACTCAAAAGTGCCAGCAAGGGCACCAAAACTTGAGACAGGACACCGAAGAGCCAGGCTAAGATTTGCGCGTGAACATCAAAATTAGATAAGTGAGTGAAATCTTGTGCTGTACAGTGATGGGAGCAAATTCTATGTACATTTTGTTGACAGGCGACAAATAATGTGGATAAATCGTAAGGAACGCTATAGGCCATCAAACTTAACGGAAACAGTGGCCTATGATGCAGACTTCGTAATGGTTTGGGGTGGCACATGATTTGGAGCCCGCACGGAGCTGATGATTATTGATGATGGTACTTTGACAGCACGGGGCTATAGCACAGACATCCTGGAACTGCATGGTGTGCCTTTTACAAAGTTTTAGGTAGTAACTTCAATTTTATGCGCGTCCATAGAGTAAAAAATCGGGCATTATTACCTAAATGATGCTGATGTAGCCCGGGTGGAGAGACCAGCACGGTATACGGACGTGGATCCGATTGAAGACGTGTGGCACATCAATGGGTGAACGGTACGAGTTTAAAATAAAATGTCCAAAATGTGTCCAGGAGCTCGAGTTGGCGCTACTGGAGGAGTAGGAGAATATCCCACAGGGAATGATTGACAATCAAAATGCAAGCATGGAATGGCGTATCCAGGCCCTCTTGAGATCCATAGAAGGCCATGACACTCTTTTCACATGGCATTTCTTTAATAAAAATGGAAAATTTAACTTAAAAACTTACTACTGAAATTTCAAAGATTTTCTTAATCTTCGATTTTTGCCGATTTTTTTATAAATTTCACGTTTTTATGCCCTAAGTTTATATAAAATTGATTTTTTAATAATCAATAAATAAACAATTATATAAAAAAATTGAACAATATTAAAAAAAATCGAAATTTTGTTATGTTCCGCTAATTTTGCCGGTGTGTTTATATTCTAGGTATTCTTCTTTATTTTTCTCTCGTTCGTCTCAGAAAAATATGCACTTTAAATAAATGCTCTAGAGTTTAGAACACCAAAGTTGTATTTTAGAAGATAATCTTCGTTTTCGACACGGAAAGTTTTTCAACAAACTCGACACTTCGAATTTATCGAAGATACTCTTTTCAGAGCTTCTACGCGAAGTAAGTTGCGAGCAACATCTTTAATATAATCTAAAATTTTATTAACATCTAGCAGACCCGGCAACGGTGTTGTGCCATATAATTATACGTTATTTCGGGCAAGAAAAATATATTTTCTTACTTTAAAGTATGAAATAATATGAACACAATTTCAAAAAAAAAAAGGGCATAAGGGACAGGCACTAATGTTAGACACATTTATAACATTCAAATATAAATTCATGTTTCCTTAAAGTGTCTGCCATTAGTGCTTTTCCCTTAATTTCAAAAAAGTTTCGGAGGAGTTTAGCAACAAATATGGACACAGAAATTTTATCAGTGCGAGCAAATTGAGTCCTAGTTTATCCCACATCCTGAACATTTGGTGGTACACTTTACGGAAAAACAATCACGCCTATTGATTTGTGCTTTAATATTTTTTATTTAGAATAATATTAAGACTTATGTAAATGTATTATCATCAGTCAGTCAAGGTGTGGCGAGGCCAGCCCTCGCAAAGCTCGGCTTTAATATTGTTTAGTCTACAATTATATTTTGATATCTCTACCTCTTTGTAGAGTCTACATAAAGTCTTACTGCCGCACTCAGATACAAAATTACTTTACTGTAATTAAATTAAGATTTTGACATAAGCCGCAATTATAATATGTAAAACTCTCCATTTAATAATGGTTACGTTATTATAATATTCGTCTTTGTATGCGGCAGTTAGCTTTTAAGCACTTTATAAAACAAGAACAAATACATTTGCCGTAATCTGTATTGTAGAATTTATGAGGAAATACTCTATCCTATCTCTAAATCTCTGTTTTTATCTGCCATCGTGGCTACCAACATCATGTCAGTAGTGGTGCTCAACCTTTTTTATTCGGGCCACAAGCATGTCTTAGTGTTGCGGGCCGCAAGTTCGCAACCAATTTTTTTTGAGTAAAAAAAGTTCTTTAAAGCTAGCGATTTAGGCTGCGTTGCACCAGAGGCGTGGTTAAAGTTAAAGCTAAAGCTAAAGCTAAAGTTAAAGTCAATTATGGCGTCCTGTTGTAAAGTCAAATATGGCGTCCTGATGTCAAAGTTAAAGCTAAAGCTAAAGTCAAAGTCAAAGTTAGTTCGTGCAACCCACTCTTAAAAGTGTAAGTGTCTTTCACGTCTTTCACTAGGTACGGTTTTATGCTATTTTGCCAATAGATGTGAATTTTAAAATGGTTAGACTTTACGCGGGTCGCAGGTTGAGTATAGCTGTGTCAGCCCGTCACGTATCGCATATCGCATTACGAGTTTTGTTTTTACATCTACCGACAGACGGACATAATATTTACTAAACACGCGCGTGAGACATTTTAAGAATCCATTATTTTACCATTCCGGGAAGGAGAAGTGTTAAATTAAAAGACGGCAAAAGCAAAACCGAAACAGTCGGGCAAGGCATTCTATATACATATTATAAAACAAAGTCGCTTTTTTGCCTCATGTAGGGACATTGTTCCCTTTAATCTTTAAAACTACGCAACGGATTTTAATGATTCTTTCAGTGTTAGATAACCCATTTATCGAGGAAGGCTTTAGGCTATATTTTATCACGCTAAGACTAATAGGAGCGAAAAAATAGAGGAAAATGTGGAAAAAACGGGGAAAATTATTTGAAGGGGCTTATCTCGCGAACTACTGCAGCAATTTTTATGTTATTTGGCATATATAAGAAGTAGATCACGTGAAGGATCATAGGCTATCGATTTTAATCATTTTTTCAGTGGCTATATTACGTTTTATACCCGTGCGACGCCGGGGCAGGTCGCTAGTAATTTATAAATGCAAAAGGAAGACAATGGCATGATAATACTTCCTTTTCTACGCCGGTCTACTGTCCGTTTTTCGAATTTTCGATCTAAGTATGTACTTAGTCAAAATGCATTCGCGAAAGCGAAGTAAGGTTAAAAAATGTATGTGAATAATGATTACTGATGATTTGACGTAACGCATCGCTAACTGTAAGGGTCAATTCACACCGCAACGTGACGCGTAGCATTTTTTTATTAAGTAGTATGGATTTGACAGATTTGCAAGACGTCTCACGCAATTGAAATCTGTCAAATCAGTATAAATTTAGAAATGCATTGACAAGTCACGTTGCGGTCTGAATTGACCCTAATGGCGCTCGCGACTAGCAAATGCATTTTGACTAAGCACCAGGGTACGTATTGTAAAGCAAGCATAAGAAAATAGCATGTAGTTTTTTGTGTCGTTATGTACATTCTAAATCTAAACCATCAAACAACTTACAAAACTTTATAGTTTATAGCAATAAAATGTGTCACTTATATAAAATTTCGTTATTTTTGTATCTTTTATTAGATAGTTTGTGATCATAATATTATATTTCATAAAATGTAATTCGCTATAAATATATCGTCAACCTATTATCACTTAGCACTTAACAGTCACTTCAGTTCTAAGAACAGCATGTGTGGAGAATCCTTATGTGGGACCGAATGAACTACCCCATTTTATATCCAGTACAAAATTGATTATTGTTATAATATAAAACCTTATATTATATTTCTTGCAAGGATACAATATAACAGAGTTCATATTGAGCGTACGGCGCGGTGCCACGTATTTTTTTAATAGAAGGAACTAAGAACTTGTAATTAAATATTTTGTTACATGATATCTTATTATTTCCTCAAATCGGCATATGGCAAACATCTGACAGACAGTTTGGATCATAGAGCAGCGGAAATAACTGTTATTACCCACATATGGATACACATTGAACATAAGCTATAGCCTATAGCTTACAAATAAAATAATTAGTCAACTTAATTATAAAATATGTACTCCCACTCATGTGAGAATACAGTCCACAAAACGACAATCTCAGCATGTGTTTGTGTAGCACTGTGTGAACGTGGCCTTAAAGGTCCTTTATACTTGCGTCTGATCGTGTGCGATTTATTGTTAGTGAAATTATGAGCCGTGATATCGTCTACGACTGCTAACGGTGATTTTACCTGCTTTATAATATGCCTTTCGACACGACATAGTGGATAATAATTTAACATATCAATTATTTATTTATTTTATTAGGGTCAACAACAGCCATCATTCTTATATCACTAACACCTTGTACCTATAGCTAATATTATTTAGTAAACTATTAAAATGCATATTACATTTTAGGCAGTAAAATCTATAACAATAGGAAAAAGGGCCAATAACAGTTGTTAACTTAATATTACAAACTTAAAATCTTAATAATTATTATAGAAACTTCCAAGTTAAATAACTGTGTATCAATTTTATTGGTCTACGTATCAATCCATACTAAGTTAATATTATTTTGAATGTGTGTATGTCTGTCTGTCTGTCTGTTACCTCTTTACGCTTAAACCGCAGAACCGATTTTGCTGTATAATGTATAAGGACACTTTGAGACCCGGGAAGGGACATAGGATACTATTTATCCCAGAAAAATGTACTGTTCACGAAATTCAGGGCGTTATCTAGTTCTTAAAATGCTGACAATTGACTTAGTACTATTTCATCGTTGCGATCGGTCTGGGATCGTAAGGATGTATCGTATCGTAGGTATACACTACACGCCGTGTTACGCATTGTTATTGTAGTGATTGCTCGGTTTTGAACCCCACATACCACCAGCCTGCCTCCATCTGTTTCCTTTGATGGGCCGACACGTTGGATTTGTGTGGATACGAAGCTACATAACTGCCATAGTATAATTATCATATAGTAAGATACCTTTAAACTATAATTAAAGTTACGATACAACGCCTAGAATTCATACGAGATTTAATATCAATTTTAGTCCCACGATTAAACGTTAGACCACTCAAATAGGGCAATCACGTATTACACATAATAATGATTTCAGATAGCTTTAACAAGAATACATGTGTCACGTTGCTCGAAAAACTTATCAATGTGTTTAACGAATCTGATTTAAGACATTCGTTTGTATTTTTAACCAAGAATATTATTGTTCTATTCTAACCTACTTCATTCTTCTTTTATTTCAGTTAAGATACTCTACTGTATGAAGTTTATACTGTGTAACTACTCTACATGCAGGGAGGCCTTTGAGATACCTGTCTAAGTCTAGACTCTGGAGAAACAAAGTTAGAATTATGCGGAAAGGAATCTCTCTTGATGCAAATACATGCACATTCTCTAGGCTTAGAGAGTTACTGATTCTTTACATATTATAGAGATACATAGATTCTCTGAACATAGAACGATATAAAAGAGTAAAAGGATGGAAAGTTCTGATCAATCGCCTGATGGAAAGTTCTGAATTCTGATCAATCGCCAAATTTCGTTTATCACTCGGAAACCGTATATTTTCCGGGATAAAAACTATCCTATGTCCTTTCCCGGGACTCAAAGTATCTCTATACCACATTTCAGCAATTCAGTTATTAGACTAACAGACACACTTTCGTATTACGGATTTTGCCGTAGAGATTCGCGCTGGGTAATTGATGTAGATTTTGACATAAACTACAAACATTTTCTGTCAAACTCTATGTTAAATTATCTAAATATAATTGCCAATTGGTAATCATAAATGTCTCTGAGTGCGGTTAAGTGTTGTTTAAATAATTAAGTACCGACGCAAATGGGCTGATAACTCATCTAATTGTAATTACTAATAATTACCATAGTAGTTATAAGCAGGTAAATTACGTAGATACATAATAATTATTACTTAGTTACCTACTACATATATGATATGTAGTTACTAGTTCTATCATGTTCTATGTATAGCGCGGCCAACGTGTTTTCAATAATATATTGCTCGTAATTCATTGTTCTTTAAATGTATTACATCCGTTAATTTAAAGAAAAAATAATTGTAGAGCCTTGTAAGATCCGCGAAATATAGATATTATTATTTCAATCGATTCCTTTAAAACAATACCTATTAGAAATACTTAGCACGGGGCCAGACTGACGTGGTGTGAAGCGTCCATAGATATTATTATTATTATTATTATATATATCAGACTGAAACACTTATTCTCCACAAAAAAAAAAAAAACAATTACACAGATCATTCCATAATATAAAAGCGGATGTTATTTACATAACAGTTCGATGCATATTCCATACTGAGATCGTCTATCAGGCAATGACTTACGGAAGTGGCCGAGGGCTGCCGAAAGCTTGTTGTATCTGCTGTCCCACTCGCACCCATCATGACAAACACCATAGGATCTTGCATCTCTTTCGCACCAACCAAAACACCAAGCTATAGCCCCATAAAGTCCCATTCTTAAAAGCTACGTTGCAATGCAGTGTTCGGTGCTATTCGAGTTATAATTTTATCTACAGTGCGTGTTTGTTAGTGTAAATACGCGGAACCACCCAGAATAATGTAAGTTTTGCTTTACATTGTTACAATCGTGCCGTACCTTACAAAACATGTGTACGTATTTGTGTAAAGCGTAAAATAAATATTATTGTTGCGATTAGGTAAATATAGTTATGAGTAGTTTTAAGAAGTATGTAGAAGTTAAAGAAATTACATATATACTCGTATAATATATAATATTATAAATGCGAAAGTGTGTCTGTCTGTCTGTCTGTCTGTTACCTCTTCACGCTCGAACCGCCAAACCGATTTTGCTGAAATTTGGCATGGAGATTCTTTGACTCCCGAGAAAGGACATAGGATAGTTTTTATCCCGGAAAAATGTACGGTTCCCACGCGATAAACGAATTTTGGCGCAACGAAGTTGCGAACCTCATCTAGTTACATACTCGTAATATACATAATTTCTTTCGAGTCTACAACTAACATAAAACAATAAACTCTACATTGAACTCTAAATTGAAAAGTAGCATAAAATAAAAATAAAAACTAAAGTGACTAAACTAAAATACTAGACTTCATATTTCTGCCTTTTGCTGTTGAAACCTTGGGTCCGTGGGGGCCTGACGCAAAAGCCCTCTATAAAGATGTGTCCAAAAGACTGGTCGCCAAATCAAATGACCCCAGGGCTGGCGCTTACCTCGGCCAACGTATTAGTTTGGCCATTCAGCGAGGTAATGCCGCCAGCCTAATTGGTACTTTGCCCACAGCCTCCGATTTAGATTTAATTTTTTACTTATAAATAGTGTTTATATAATAATTATTTATAGATGTTGTATTTTCTTATAGTTGTAAAATAAATGTGTTTATGTATTGATAACTAAAATAACAAAAATAAATAAATAAAAAAAACGGGCAAAAAATATAAGATT
Organism: Polyommatus icarus; assembly: GCA_937595015.1. NCBI lineage: Eukaryota > Metazoa > Arthropoda > Insecta > Lepidoptera > Lycaenidae > Polyommatus > Polyommatus icarus. The sequence goes on from OW569326.1 coordinate 16,658,268, forward strand.
TTTTTAATACAATTAACCACATTGGCTTTATACTAGTTAGCTGTCGTTAACTTTTTATTGCGATAACGTAAAAATATAAACAGAAACTTATTTCTGTTTATATTTTCTTTTTATATATATTAACTTTATTTTCTATACTATATTTTCTGTTTATATATATTAACTTTTTTTCAATTGGAACAGTTCTTAAACTGTTCCAATTGAAAAAAAGTTAATAGTACTTACTGTGTTGTTTTGACATAATATGATAGTTCTGTTTTTACTGGTACGTAGTCGCAGTGGAAAGTTACGTAGAAAACGTTCCAGTTAAAAGTTTCTAATACAAGCTCCGCATCGAAAGTAAACCGTTAATTACTAATTAGTAATTACTAGTATATCATTACTAAGATTAGTAGTTCTACTATAAGTAATTTACTAAATGTACTTTGTAGAAGTTACAGTTCATAGAGCCTTTATGTTATTCCTATTCTTATTACATTTGGATCTAATTTATCGGTAACAAAAAACGTAATTTTTATATTTGTATAAATGAAATCTTTATAATCAACTGCACCCGTGTAAAGCCGGGGTGGGAAGCTAGTAAGTATTAATATGAATAACAATATCATAACTATGTGATAACAACCTTGCAAAAGTTGGACCTACTTTGTTTAATAGAATGGGATAAAAACTTGTATAAACTCCATCCAATGCATAGAATATCCATGAAGCATCTTAGAATACAAAACAAAACAATGTTGCAGAGTAAACTTGAAAGGAACATCCAAACTCTAGTCTACTTTATAAAGAAGAAATTATACAATTTTCTTTGTTTTTTGTTTGTGATGTTGTTTCGCTAGGTACTGTATAATTTTTACAATTTTCTTTTTTTGTAAACGCTTTATGTTACTCTAGAATTGTATACGTTTTGTAGAGTAGGTTAGTATGTCGTTTTAGTACACCTATTAAAGCCAATGATACTTCTGTTATTGATCAACAATTGATCAATAGATCATAGTAGGTACATTGTTTAGTCATAATAAGTAATGATTTCTCTAAAGTTTTCAACCGTAACCACAGAATATACAAGTAGTACCAACCGTAGCCTAGACTAAAGGATTATGTCGATCACAAGCCATTGATTTATACAATTTAATAAATTTAATGACATTGTAATACATATACTCTTGTAAACAAGTGCCATTTTCCTCGAAACCTGATCGCATGCACCGAAAATTATGATTTTGGTCTCATTAGATTTGGAATACTATCTAGAACATTCTATCAAAATTCCAAGACGGGCTGAAAAAAATGCAAAAGTTATAAACAATTAAGTAAACATAAAAATAAGGGTTTGGTTTTTTTTTTATATTTCAAAAACTATTTGAGATAGTCAAAATTTGAAAATAGATCCTTAAAGAGCAGGAATTTTCCTAAAAAATCTTAGATCCTGGAACCTTGCCAATTATCCTTATAGTTTTAATTGAGCGGCGAAAGTAACGGTGAAACCGCGTGGTTCAGGTTTTGCGTGATTTGCCGCAATCTGCTACGTGAACTAAAAAAATATTTTAAGTGATTAAATATTAATATAATATTTAATCGCTTAAAATTGCTTTATTTACATGAAAATTTCATGAATGCCTTTGATTGTTCATAAAAAAAGTGAAAAATCAAAATTATTGAATTTTTCCACCGGATATCTCTTCTAAGCCCTTTTAAGATTATCTCAAAAGAATAATAAAAATTTCTTGATTTCTTGTTTAGAAATAATCAGCGTTTTTATGTTAACATTAAAATTGTGACTATTAACAAATGAACAAAAGCATAACATTTAAACAAAGTGTGATAATTTATTTTTGTTGACGGATTATTGTTTTTTGATATGTCTACTTAGTACCCATTTTTTTATTTCTTTATTTTAATATTTAATTTAATCAGTTAAAATATTTTTTTTAGTTCGTGTGGCAGATTGTGGCAATTCACGCGAAACTCGAACTACGCGTTTTTACCGTTACTTTCGCCGCTTATTTAAAGCTATAAGGATTTTTGGTAAGGTTCCAGGATCTAAGATTTGTTTAGGAAATTTCCTCTTCTTTAAGGATCTATTTTCAAATTTTGATTATCTTAAATAGTTTTCGAAATATTAAAAAAAATCCAAACCCTTCTTTTTATGTTTACTTAATTGTTTATAACTATTGCATTTTTTTCAGCCCCTCTTGGAATTTTGATAGAATGTTCTAGATGGTATTCCGAATCGAATGAGACCAAACTCATCATTTTAGGTGAATGAGAATGAGGTTTCGAGGAAAATGGCACTTGTTAATCAGACTACCAATCGGATTTCGAAATACTAATTTATATGTTCAGTTTTTGAGGTTTCTACTTTTTATATTATTATGTAGAGTTTTTCTTAAAATTTTGTTTACCAATTATATTTAGATATAAATAATAATAATCTACGTATTCGAAAAGCTTTTTTTAGTTTTTGGCGATGGAATGCATGGTATGCTGCTGATCATAATGACGTCAATTAATGCAGGGGTGTTAAACATTTTGTCAGATACTTATGCTAATGTCAGAAATAGCATGCGTGACAGAAGAAAAACCGTCATTATCATGACAATATAAAGTGACTGATTAACGATGATCGAAATCCATAAACCTCAGTATATTATAAGTATATGTCTAAATCTGTTTTATTAACGACGTCAATATGTCAAAATTATAACAGCTATATTTTTTTTACTCTTCTTCTTCCTATTACTTAATCCTTTTTTGAATAAAAATTTTCATATTAAAGGAAAACAATTTATGCATTGTTTAATAATAATCCGCAGCTGTAGTATTGGGGACATTTGGGGACGTAGGTACTTGTATGCAAGTTGTATAATGTCAAAAGTATGTGACCTACATATATATGGATAGAAAACCGAAGGGTCCTCTTTGCTCGGCGACTACGACGTAATTTACGGGAGAGCTTACACGTTTTCACATCTTTTCATGGTATATTATATTTAGAAGGTTTAATACTGTTAACTACGCAAATGTATTTTTTCAAGTAATACAAATTTTTTTTTTGATAATTAGACGTCTAGCGTCTATATTACAGATCTTTTTATTGTTTATAAGGAATTTATGGCCAAAATTGCTAATACAATGCATGAAAACTCTTTGGAAGTAGGTATTTTGTATGTCAACATTCAACAGGTACCTATACTCTACAATCTACATGATAATTTTTCTCACGTACTTTAAATATTTAAGAGTAGCTTTTTCATGTTAAACTCATGAGCCTGTTTTTGTCATAATTAATATACCCACCCACACAAATCGATAAAACTCGAAACATGTCTTTGAAAGGAACCCTTGACCCAATTATGGCCCTACGCGAATTGCTTTTTATAATGAGACCGTATTGTTACGAGTTACAGCCACTCAGCAATTTCAATACGAAGCAGCCACGTGAAGTTTTACATTGAGTCCCGCTTTAAAATTGTGCAGGCTAAGCTTTTTATAAAATGTAGCCACTTTGCCGTCGCGCTGTTCTTTTATGTCATTTTTCACGGCTATTAGTGTAACTGGGGCTCCGAGGATGCGATTGTATAATGAGGCAGAAACCACACGTCGAAGCAACAGTCCAGCGTGCCCAGCCCTCGGCTATTTGCAGAACAATGCAGGCTCGATTGCGCATGGCGGGAAAGCGGGAGGGAAAACGCGCGAACGTACGCCAGTCTCGGCCCGCGAGCGCAGCGGTTCGCGCGCCATCGGCCGCCATCTTGTAAACTGGCGGACGACGTGCGCCGCGCCGGCCGCGGCGTTACGTTCTCCGACACGACTCTCGATAGCACGGCCGCCGCCACTGAAATTCAGTGTCAAAAGGTTGGTGACCCCTGTGTAAAAACCGCCCCTATCTCCACGAGGTAGAGTCTACTACGGCTCGGTCTAGACTCGCGTAATGTCGAACCTGGCAATCGGATGCAACTGATTGGGGTGTCTGAAAGTTGTGACACAAACCCGCCCCGTTTCGGTGTCGCGTCGTTGTGTGTCCATGTGTATTTTTGTTTTTGATATCGATCCTTTTTTCGGAGATTACTAAATCGTTTACAGGTTTCGCAAACTAGCTTTCAGTCTGACTGTGATTAACTCATCATCTCTTGAATTAGGTAGGTAAATTCAGCAATTCTTTCATGAGCAGTGGCAAAATATGAAGTTAAATTTTCCACTTTTACTTCAACTTGCGTCAATTCATTTTGCACAGGCGACAAACGAACTTATAGAATCGTGTTAAGAAGTTAGCACTCAGGGAAAACTAGGTGCCAGCGACATGTCCTAGATAAAACCATTTGAATTCTAACTATAAATTGGTGAGATCACGCCACGGTAATGAACTAAAATAAACGTATTGACATCATGTTACATTATTGACATCACGGCTAAAAGGGAGGAGCCCTGTACCATGGCTTTATAGAGAGATTCTTATACTCTTGGCTTACGAAGTAAAGAACCAGGTGGTTTGGTAAAATTTTCTAAATAATACTTGTGTTTTTGTTCCATTATTAGAATGAGAGCGATTACACTAGACAAATAATTTAGAATATAATATACTTTAATACGATAATTATAGTGCAAGTTTTCTATTATTATTAAAAATATCGTCTTGGTATTATAAATAAGAGGTTTGATACTTCCTACTTAGAGTTTTCATTCTCTCAGAACTTTGGTATGTAAGAGTTGACTTTCAGGATACTTAGTTGTTATAACTATCTCAATATTAGTAAGAAATAATTTATATAGTTACACACTTTTATCTCGAGTTCATCATCCTTTCTTGAGACAAAGGGCCTTAATACGCTTTCGGTCCCAAGCAGTCGCATGCGACCGCGACAGCGAAAGATTTCCAAGAATCCGCGATCGAGGTGTTAATTTATATTATGGCGTTTAAGTAAAGATTAAGTTTGTTAGGGTCAAACAGACATAATATAACGCTTTTGAAATCGATCTTCAAGTAATTATATAAACTGGCTAGGCTAACCGCTAACCATACACCAGACAATCTTCGCTTGTTCCATTTCCACCCTATCTGCAATTAATAAGTGCTTTAAGCCATAAATTGTAGAAAGTGCAATAAGGCAGATGCCACACTTAAGCCACATGGCATATTGAATTACTTATTACGCAATACTGAATGCTTAGTCAAAATGCATTCGCCAGTTTCGATAGCGAAGTTAGATGTCAAATATATGTATGAATTCCATTCGCATCGCTAATGGCTGGTTTACACGTATTAAGTAGATAAGTAGTAACTAAATTTTAACTTAATTTGAAATGCCTACCCGAAATGTGTCAAGTGACAAGCCCCGCCTACCAACATAACAGAAAATAGCCAAAATTTTAATTTCCTTGGTTAGTACTTAACTAAATTTTAACTTGCTACTTGCTACTAAATTTTGTGTTTACATGCAATAAATAACTTAAAATTAAGTTAAAATTTAGTTAACTACTTGTCTACTTGATACGTGTAAACCAGCCCTTAGTGTCATGGCGTGCTATGCGTTATGTCAAATCCCATCGCTATCGAAACTGGCGAATGCATTTTAAGCCCTCTGATCCATAGACCATATTGGAATGCCGCGACTAGTTCACTAGAATTTGATGTAACGCATCGCTAACTAGTGTGATGGCGTTTTGTCAAATCCCATATATTTTACTCATCTTAAACTGGCGAATGCATTTTGACTAAGCCCTCTGATCCATATTGGAATGTCGTGAGTAGTTCACCCTACAGTTCAACGAACTTCCTTGTCATTCCGTCCCTATTCTGATAACGATATTTATGATCTGACCATTATCTATATCGTCAAAGGATTCCAAATACATACAAGACACTTTGTATCGTGATTGTTATTTATGAATCTTTTCTGGCATTTACTACAAAAGTTATCAGAAGTAGATAAAAATATCTCATAAACCCACTTAAAGTCTTTTCCGGCACAAAATTTGCAAAGATTATCTTAAACAAATCATATCAAGAATATTATGTACCAAATCTTATTAAATCTCTAATGGTGAATGAAAAGCTGTGAATTCGATTATCTACACCAATATCAATGAAACTGAAGACTTTGAACGCGCAAATCTCGCGCACTGCTAGGCCGATTTTTATATGCTTTGGCACGAATATAGAGCATACCACGAGGAAGGACACAGTCTACTTTTTTGCGAGAAAAGGTACGTCTTCCGCAGAATTTCTAAGTTACGCGGACAGAGCCGCGCGGAACGTCTGTTATTCTGATATTTAAGACTTACGTAAAGGATAATTTGATTTTGCCTCTATATTTGTATCGATAAACGATTCCTCTCAATTTGTTCCAATCGAATTATAATTTATTCCTTAGATCTCTAACTACACGGACATTTCACCCACGGCGTGTCCCACGTAATGCTAAAGATTGTTTTCGTGTTCTAAGAATTTAAAATGTTTTGGTATGATAAATAAGTTCTAAGTGGCCTGCCAAATTATCTAGCATTTTAGGTTCTACATCATATTATTATGTTTAACCGTTAACGGTTCATATTAATTTTACTCCACAAGCTATACCTATTAACTCAAGTCTCGACTATAATAATATTATATTATATATTATTATAGTCGAGACTAGCTGTACAGGATATTTTGTTCCTTTAATGATTTTGCTCCGTACGGACTGCAGACTATTATTATTATCTAGTTAGAACAAAAGAAGAGAAATTTAGCTTCAAGCAAAAAATATTTTGTGATATATCTAATTTCATGAGGAATCCCTTAATCTCCATGCCAAATTAATAAATTATGCGTTTTATGATACAAAAAATATTATTATGTCTTAAGAATACTTATATATATATAATATTCAGTTTTGGTATGCACTCTGTGAAAGGGAAACAAAATTACTAGACGATTGTAGACGTGTAGCTTGTAGGAAATATAAAAAACAGGTCACTAAAATAACATAACACAAACTGCATAATTTCTGCGAAAAACTTGCTACGATGCCCCAGAACTCATCGACATAAATGCCTAGGTACTTTAAAACTTAAACAATAGTCTTTATCACACAATATAGAAAAGTCCCAAATGAAGTTCTCCTCAGTGAGGATAATAGCATCATCAGCCCTCCTTAAGTAGTTAAGGGCTCCTTATGTCACCCTCACATGTCTGTCAATAGAGTGACTTCACTCCCCACACTGTACGAATACAATTTATTACAACTGTCGCAATAAATACACAACTTTAGTAGATAAATCACTTTAAATAAAGGTACTAAGAAATTGTATATTTATAAATGTTACAAGGTAAATAAATGAGTCGGTGCTTAAAAATACGTGCGTTAAAAATATTTTTTGCTGTAGTCAACTGGACACTCGGATTCATAATATTAATAATATAATAGTGTGTGTTGTCTATCTGTTCTCTTCAAGCCGCTTCAACTTCAACCGCTGAACCGATTTCGATAAAACTTCATATTATGCTATTTATACTTTGATTTCTGGAGGATAAAATAGTAATTTTTGTCTGTTACCACTCACCAGCAGCATTTTCGGACCCAAACGATCTGCAAACCTTCAATAATAGAGCGTATTCCCTCTTACAAGGCCAGCAACGCATTTGCAGCTCTACTGATGTTTCGAGTGTCCATGGGCCATGGTAGTTACTTTCTATCAGATGACCCGTTTGCTCGTTTGCCCCCTTATTGCCGAAATTCTTTTATCACTTTGCATGTGATAAAAGAATTTCGGCACAATGAATGAAATTGCGGGCAAAATGTAGTAAATTAATAAATATTAAAGCTTTTATTCTTAAGTATTACGTCATTATGGCTATTTATACACTTAATGTAGTCCTAGCTATAAACGTAGACTTGCCGTGACATAAATTTAAAGATTTATATGCCATTACTACTGCACGACCCATGTCGAGAGTAGTACATACTGCAGACTGCAGTATGTGGGCCTTTATAACAGCTTTCTATTACTCTACACTAGGATAGTTTAAAAAATAAAATAAAAGGACGCGTCAAATTAGGCCTAAAATGAGAAAGGTATTGTTTTTGTGATGTGTAATGAGTAATGACTAATAACCTATCACAAAAACAATATCTCACGTGTATAATTGGTCCAACTCAAGTTCAGGCCGAACTCCCATAGTAAAATTTCCATTCTCTTTTGGATCGGATTTCTAAATTGTAATATATAAAGAACACAGCGAAAGTCATAGACTATTTTTAATGGCGGCAAAATGCATCTACGGGGTTCAAGGACAACAGCTTGTTATAAAAAATCGAAAATAAGCCAAAAGCCAAGCTAGAGCTAGATAAAAATCTAATTTTACTCAAGTGCCTTTTGAACACTGACAGCCACTATAAGCCTCTTAGCCATACTCAGTGTAAGATGACTTTAGCCATACTTGACCTAGATTGTATTGGTAGTGTCTTTTAACTGTAAAATTATTATATTTATTGCATAATTAGTATGTGAGAAATTAAGTACAACTGTACTTTCTACTTTTTTCGTTACTACAATAATGAGGATATAAGGTATGCAAAATTAATATGATAAGCGCAAAAAAGTAACTAAAAATATATTACTCGCGTGAATACTGAATACACAAACGAAGAATCAAGGGCTTATCAACACATTTTCTTTAATTCTTCTTTATAAAATCGCCGATCAAAATGTATGGAATTGACACGACACAAGGATTATTATTATCGAACGCTTATGCCTTACGAGTATGGCTTATGCCAATTCCATACATTTTTGATCGGCGATTCTTTAAAGAAGTTATCAGGGACCAGACATACTGTGTGTGTGTATTTACTCCATGAAGTTATAAAGAAAACGTGTTAGCTAAGCTCTCAGGAGTAATAAATAGATGTCCTTATTTTATGCGCTAGAAGGGCGTTGGATGATAACAAAATAAAAAATAAAAAAATATTGTAATTTGTAAGCCCGAAGTTTCTTAATTTTCAAAAACCTTGTGGTTTATTACGTGCGTGTCCTAATAGTAATATTAAGTAGAGCTTCCTTGCCACATTAGGTAGAGTATTAGTATTGTATTTTGTATCCGAAATTACACCAAAACTATTCGTATCAAATCAATGGACTGAGTGGACTTTTCCCTCTTTCCCACGGCCTCATGTAATTTTATTAGTCAGGCTTTTCAATGCAATTATTGCGTGAAAGTAAAATAGGTTATAACATCAACATAAAAGGTAATTTTTATAACAGAAAACGAGTAGTCGATCGTTTGATAGCAAGCAATTTTTGCAAAAGGGAAAAGCTTAAATTAAGGCAAGGGGCAAATACTGTAATTTCCAGGCTGTATTTCCAGAAATTCCGCGCTTCCGCGCTAGTTAGGCACTTGCATATCACAACATAATTTCTGTTGCCGCTATAACAATAAATATTATGATCAATGAAATAAATATTTAAAAGGGGGCATGGGCGTCGGAAACCTCCGTCCAACTTGGTCGATTTTCGGTTATTTTTTTCTGTGCATCTACAGATGTAGCTAATAAATCACTATTAAGTCTACTAATCATTCGTTACAAGTTACTACCTACACGTTGACGTAGGAGGTTTATATTGAGGTGTCCTAATTCCTCACCTACCTACATACTTACCAACCAGTTTGGAAGTTCATTGTCATAATATTATTACTTACTAGTTAATACCTTTAGTATGGATTTTGTATCAAAACTCAAAAGTGCCTGAAAGTTAAAAAAATATATATTTTATGCATAAATTATTACTTAATTGTATGGATTTTCATATAGATGGTTATAGATTTTCATATATTATAAACTAAAATATTAAAGTCAATTGCTTTATTGCTATTCAGCTATTAAGTAAGCAAGCTGTTTTTTTTAACATTATAAAACTTTAGCTTTAGCTTCTAATGTAGAGTAAGAACTCTACGAAAGAAATGAAAGTACAAAATATAGGAGCTATATCTTCATTGAAATAGGTATAAATTTAATGATTTAATGACTAATGACTTTAAATAATAAGGGAACACAAACTACCTAGTATACCTACTACTAGATGTTAAATACGACGTAGGTGCAGTTAGCTTGTCTTATGACAGTGATAATAACTTTAGTTAGAGTAATTAGACACAATGTCAACACTCAACAAGCACTTGTGACATAATTTATGAAACTAGGCAACACGTAGCGCTGAAAAATTGACCAAAAATGCATGTGTAGATTGAAATACAGAAACTAACATAATCAAATTTCATAGTTTTTTAATTTTTACTTTCTAACATAGTTTTAATTTGAGATATAAGTACATAATACTTTGCTGAAATTGATAAACTAAATATCACTTGTTCCCCTCACACTTGCACAGTACCTGTCAAAATACATTATTTAGTTTCGGAAAAATTAAAAAAATATATAAAAATGAATGGAATTTGACATAAAGCATCGCTAATTATCATGGCGCTTGCGAAGTGTTACGTCAAATCTCAAACATTTTTGTCATCTAACATAATTTGACCATACTATCGAAACTGGCGCATGCAATCGTATACGCCAGTTTCGATAGTTTGGTCAAATTGACCCATCAGCTCTAATTTCATTGGTGAAATTAATTCATTCATACTGTTATCCATACAAACCTCTCATCTGTCTGTCTGTCACCTCTTTGACACACTGTGCAACGGAGCTTTGCGGGTATCGACTGGATTTCTTCACATTTTAAAACACGAATGGACCAGAACCATCTGGTGTAACCGGGTCGAGTAAACAGGAAAGGGAATTGCTTCTATCTTTTATTCGCGTGTCAAGACACAGTTCGTAGTACGAGCATTTTATACCTAGTACTACAATACTACAGTCTACATGTGCATTATTCGTGTAGATTGTAGTATAAACTTCGGTTAGAAATGAAATGAAAAAGTTATGGAGACTTTCTGGAAAGGTAAACATGGTATATTTACCATGTTTTGGTTAGTTCCCGAACACACAAGAACAATAATTGTTCTTCTTAAAAAATGAAGTTCAATATTATGTACAGATGTTCCACTAAAAGGGTGACAAAAATAAAAAGATTTTAGTTTAGGTTAGGTTATTTTAAATATTCTAATAGTTCTTACGTATCGAAAACTAACAACGACGCTAAAGAAATTTTCACAACGAAACTCGGTCGACACTTTTATCAAATAATTTTTACTAATATCAAGTATCCCTACCTACTTATTGATTATCATTTTATAATAAAACAAAGAAAAGTGCTATTACCAATATTACCTCCTTGTCTTGTAATCGATGAACATAATACCTATGTGGGTAATGTGCGGAAAATGCCTGCTCTACCATAAGCATCTAACCAGTCACGCCTGACCTGCTCAGGCTGATGATGATGCTTATTGACTTTGCTTCAATTATTATTATTATTATTAATTATAATAATTATAGTATGATACACCTCATGATCTCATCAAATCATTTCCATAGAAAATCTTCATCTAGACGAGAGAGTTATAATAATTTATATTTTATTTACACTGTGTAATATAATTTTAATAGATGACCCGGTGATCTCCGTAACACTTCCCTCCCCATAAACCTTTCCTAGATTTCCAAATTCCACAACTTATTCAGGGCTAAAATTAGACAAATCAGTTCAGCCGTTCTCGAGCTTTAGTGAGACTCACAAATTTTCAACACTCGCAAAACACTCGGCCAAGCACTCGGTGTTTATTATGAATGTGCTCGGCCGAGGGCACTGTCTCGCCACTCTAGGTGTCAGACCCTTATTTACTACATAGCTGTCGTGTGTTCAAACATTTATTAGTACAATTTTATTTACTACAATTAGCAATGACTGAAGCCATTATATGGCTAACAAAAAGTAATATTATGACGCTTGTAATAAGCTGGAACAACCTGAGACCATATTTTACCGTCGCTCCCGTAATTTAATAAGTAACGTCTTCCTCTGCCGGTAATTAGTACATTCCACGGTCAAAAGTCTTAACTCTATTTGCAATGAAAATTATTTATTTTTACTTTTCACATTGAATGACTAACAAGGATTTCCTATAGATACAATTTAAAAATTCGTTACGCCTGCCCGTAAAAATTCGTAATGTATTTAGGCCGGCAACGCACCTGCAGCTCTTGTAATGTTGCGAGTGTCCATGGACGACGGTAATTGCCGACTCGCACTTGGCCGATTATTATCATAATATAGATTTCTGACACTAAACCTTCGCAACTCAAAGATACTTTTTGTCAACCACAGTCCACATTACGGAGAAAATCTAAAAATTTCATTTTCCAGAGTCCTAAAAAGAAATAAAAGTATACCTGTGAAATCTCTATTTATATAATTCCCTAATTCCTAGTTTCCAGACATACCATTCTATACGTACATGGTAAACCGTTTACCACAGTAAAATATTCACTACTCTATTTCTGTCTAACGCTGTACTAATTAAAACGGACGATAAATCCACGGAGATTTTCTCTTTACAAGCTAGATAAAAGCGTCATAAACATCCCAAAATAATTTCTTTGAAATGTAAACCGAAAGCCTTTTTGTAGTTTCACTGAAAGAAGAATTATAAAACATTTCTATGAACGTGATATTTAAGGATTAACATGACCAGTGACCACTTTAATTTAGATTTTCGTTGAAAACTATTTTATTTAATAATTATTTTCATAATGTTATTTTACGTTTTCATCAGTTACCTATTTATTTGTGAACTCTCCGGCCTTGCAGGGTTGCCTGGAAGAGATCGCTTATAGCGATAAGGCCGCCCTTGCCCACATTAATGTTTTAGTTTTTAAGTATTTTAAGTCTTTCTGTATAATACCCATTTATATGTGAGCAATAAAGCGTTTATCTACAAGGGCGGGATGAGAAGTAACTCGCCTCTGCTATTTAAAAAGTTAAAATTAAAAAAATATGTATGTCATTTTTAAATTCGTGTTTCTGGAAACCTGTGTTCTAAATTTGAATTTGATGGCGTGAAAATTTTATAATTTTTTATCATTTGAAAAAAAAAATCGTCAACTGTTTTCAAAATGGATAAAATTGAACAAAGAGCGCCGATAAAGTTTCCTCATATGAAGGGGATAAAGGGGAGATATATCTGTGACGAATTAAAAAATGTTTTGGGTGAATCTGCTCCTTCTCATGCCACAGTAAAAAACTGGGTGGCTGAGTTTAAACGCGGTCGTTCATGGGTCAAAGATGAAACCCGCCCCGATCGTCCAAAAAGCGTCACAACTCCGGAAATGGTCGTGAAAGTATATGATATGGTTTTAGTAGACCGACGATTGAAGTTATCTGAAATAGCAGACACTATAGGTATCTCAAAAAAATGGGTAGATCATATGCTAAGTGAGGAACCAAATATGAAAAAGTTATCGGCCCGTTTGCTGCCGCGATTGCTTACGCACGATAAAAAAAGAATTAAAGAAAATCAATTAATTAAAGTATTATTTGTTGCCCCATCCACCTTATTCGCCTGATCTAGCGCCATCAGACTTCCGTTTATCCCCTAAGCTCAAAACTTTTTTGGGTGGACAGAAATTTGCCACAAATGTTGAAGTCATAGCACTCATAGTCGCTGTAGAGGAGTATTTTGCAGACCTTGAAAGAAATCATTTTATGGAAGGCATTACTGCTTTAGAACAAAGATGGAGTAAGTGCATAGAGGTTCACAGAGACTCTATCGAAAAATAAAATTAATGTTATCACGAAAAGTTAAGTTTTCTACTGTTAGGCTAGTTACTTATCATCCCACCCTCGTATCTATCTATCTAGCACTCATGAGAATTTAAGACAAGCTATTAATTTATCCGTCCTTAATGTTATAATAATTGGGAATGTGTGTCTGTCTGTCTATGTCTGTAATCTTTTACCGCTCAAACCGCTGAACGAATTTACATAAAATTTTGTTTTGACTCTTGAAATCCTTTGAACAGTTCCTTGTCCCAGGAAAATATGTAAGGTTCTGTTGCGATAAGCTGAATTTCTGGCAACAAAGCTCAAGCTGAAAAACCTATGGCGCTTACGTAAAAGTACAACGAGTAATTAATAAATTGTCAGTGTATACACAATGTATTATACAGTATACTGCAACTTGTTGACAGTCGCTCAACAGGCGGATATAGGCACAACGTCGGTAATAGCTCTGCTCTACGCTCGACCTAATTTCTTCTCGCACACACACGATTTTATGGCTCATTCCAAAATAGACGGTTTAATGTACACCTCGGCTATGTATCGGTGGCATAAGTGGCTTACATTGCATGGAAGTTTAATGGGTTTTGGTTATTCGTGGTTAAAAGGACAAAAGTTATTTTTGACCATATTTTATAACCGTAGATTAGTTCGAATCTATCCATTCTAATATTATAAATGCGAAAGTGTATCTGGATAATAAAAAGAGGAAACAGACAGACTGTTACCTCTTTTTATCATCCCGAAAAAAATATGTGGTTCCCGCGCGATAACCGGAGTTGCGGGCATTATCTAGTAACTCTATAATAATATATCTATACAATGTAATGATGAATATTAACAGATTGTTTGGCTATACGCTTCCTCATTACTCATAAGTCTAAGTAATCAAAATTTCTTTTCTGCTTTTCTGAAAATGCTTGCTTCTAATCAGAAAAATCTTTGTTAACATTAGACATGGGCTAGTAACAATGCGTACCTCATTGTTGGATGTTCTTTTGTATTGTGAAAAACTCTTTTCATATCCGAAAACGAACGTCTGAATGTGAAAGTAAATCGTGTAGTCTGATACCTGAGTCTGTGTCTTTTTATACTCCTTTTTTTCTTCCAAATCGCTGCATTAAGGGCCTGTATTTCCAGAAACGGACGACTTTCAAGATTTTAAAGTGACAGGAGACATAAAAATATAGTAATTTAAATTCTGAAAAAAATAAATATTGTGTTAGTTAAGGATCTAACACAATGGAGGCCATATTCCATTACACAATTTCATGAACTTCACTCGATAGAAAAAATTCCAAAGTTACCCCTTCTTTTCACGAATTTGCCATACTATCTCCAAATTATTTGGAATTTTCAGAAAATTTTTGCACTGAACAAAAGACAAAGAATATATTATCTAGGGAACTGTGTTTTTTTGACTCGATTGAATTATGTATAAAATAACGACGCTCAAAAACCTATAAAACTGCAGGCGCAAATACTTTCAGTCGCGCTCAGGCGCTCAACATGCGTTGTGCATATTATGGGATGGGTAAAAAATAAAAACACGTGACCTGATTGAAAATTCGTAAGACAAGGAGAGAGTAGACCACCGGCGCGGCGTAGGAGTGGTAGTAATATCTCTCATTCTCCTACGCTGAGAAAGTGGCTGCTGGCAGTTTTCTATTCTGTGGTCTCTCCCAGAGTACAACTCCTTGTTTTTTTAATGAAAGTTTTAGGTTAAGGTGTACGACCTCTTGAGTAAATAAACATAAAATCTAACACCTGTTGCTGGGTACTATCAATACGCTTCAAAGCGTATTGATAGTACCCAGTGTGTGCTATGAAAGGGCTTTACGTACTTAAACGAAAACTGTAACCATCATATTATAGCCATTTACTTGACAATATTGCTGTTAACTGATCCGACCTTTGTATTAATATCATCAAAATATTAAGTTTGCGTTGACCGTGTGTTTGTAAGCTATCACTCTCTAAAATTAAGCTTTAAAGCTCACGTAATTTTAGATGTCCTTTCGTAAACGTGTCCATATTTCGGGTGTTGACACAACAACGCCTCATTACACACAAGGCTGTGTTTTTTTTAGCCCCAATCTAGGTCATTAAACATTATTTAAACACCGCCATTATACGGTGTCACACATTGATCATAGTCGAGGGAACTGGCTTCGTGCCAACTACTTTTTGTAGTCGTATAAAACTGAAATCGCTATATAAAATGAATCAAAACTATAAATGAGGTCTAGATATTTGTCGTATTTTATATGGAACACCGAACAGCTATATTAAACGTATAAATAACTTTAAAGTACATTAAATGTTTGTTTCCAATGGAACAATAAGCGTTTTGTATACCCTACTTTAAAGTTCAAGCAGATTTTATTGTTATACGGGAAGGGAACTAATGGCAGACACTATAAGGAAACATGAAACATTTGAATGTTATAAAATATATATTTATGAATATAAAGGATTGATAACTTCTTCCATGTCTTCAGTAACTTTTACAAAATAAAACTATTATAATTATTCTCTGACAAATCAATTAAAAAATATATTATTTGTCTTTTTGTAAACTTAGTCATAAGTACTAATAGATGACATCACAAAAACCGAACATCACTAATAGTAGACACCAATATGAACTAATAGTAGACATAGAACTTTACATTACATTTTACATTTTTCCTATTATTTGGTCATTATTTGCCATTTTTCAAAAGATTTCATTTACTTCATCATAGTAAATGTAGTTACTATGATGAAGTGCATCAGAAATATTATCCACATTGTCTCCAGATTATATTCATTATTCTTCCATACTGAAACTATCTTTTCTTTTATTTTTCATATTTTTAAAGTGAAAATTTCTTTAGCGGCGTTGAGCACTTAATTTGTGGGATGGGTAAAAACTGTGAAACTCGCGTCAGATTCTCGTGCTGATCGAAAATCCTTGGAAAAACCGTAAGACGGTTGGAGATGGAGAGTAGTGTTTTGTGTCGAACTCGAACTCGAGCTCGAATTCGAACTCGAATTCGAACTTGAACTCGAACTCGAATTGATTGTAAGGGTTTCGATAAATTAAAAAAATCGATTTTTTAAAAATCGATTTTCATAAAAAACGGGTTAAAAATTTAATCGATTATAAGGGTTTCGATTAATAAAAAAAAATCGATTTTTTAATAATCTATTTTCATAAAAATGGGTTAAAAATTTAATCGATTGTAAGGGTTTCGATTAATTAAAAAAATCGATTTTTTAATAATCGATTTTCATAAAAGTAGGTTAAAAATTTAATCGATTGTAAGGGTTTCGATTAATTAAAAAAATCGTTTTTTTTTAATAATCGACTCATAAAAATGGGTTAAAAATTTAATCGATTGTAAGGGTTTCGATTAATTTAAAAAATCGATTTTTTAATAGTCGTTTTTCATAAATATGGGTTAAAAATTTAATCGATCGTAAAGGGTTTCGATTAATTTAAAAAATCGATTTTTAATAATCGATTTTCATAAAAATGTGTTAAAAATTTAATCGATTGTGAGGGTTTCGATTAATTTAAAAAATCGATTTTTTAATAATCCATTTTCATAAAAATGGGTTAAAAATTAAATCGATTGTGAGGGTTTCGATTAGGTTAAAAAATCGATTTATTAATAATCCATTTTCATAAAAATGGGTTAAAAATTTAATCGATTGTGAGGGTTTCGATTAGGTTAAAAAATCGATTTTTTAATAATCGATTTTCATAAAAATGGGTTAAAAATTTAATCGATTGTGAGGGTTTCGATTAATTTAAAAAATCGATTTTTTAATAATAGATTTTCATAAAAATGGGTTAAAAATTTAATCGATTGTAAGGGTTTCGATTAATTAAAAAAATCGTTTTTTTAAATTAATCGAAACCCTGATCGATTAAATTTTTATAATTGATTTTCATAAAAAATGGGTTAAAAAAATTGCACAACGTTAATAATCAAGGTTTCACTTCTGCCGGCACTCCCGGAGTGCAACCCGACTTTTTTTCCTAGCAAATTTATTTTCAGTCTTTAGTCTCCATGCTTCTTTTGCCTCTTCTTTTTTCTTCTTTCTTTTCTCTGCTCTCCTTTTTCTTTTTTTTACTGCTAAAAAACTAAAGCAATCGATTTTTAGATCAGTACAAGGTCTAATATTAGATACCATGTCCATTTTTAGGTACAGTAGTTCTAAGTTCTTAGATTGTTAATAGAATTATATTTTCAGAGAATAGTGATGATTTTTGCAGTAGAATAAAGCACAAAATAACTTTAGTATGTATTGCAAAACTCAAAGATGAGATCCATGTCATCTATTAGTTTTTTTACATTTTCAAGACCTAATAGTAGACACCCTTTATATTGTTAGGGAAAATGGATAAAAGATCATAAATAAACATTAATTAGTGTAAACAACATGACCATTAATCCAATGAAGTCAATAGAAATTACAAAAAATCTAATAAATGTATTCAAAACTTACGTGCAAAATTTCGCCTTCCTTAACCTATTTGCTAAGAAATTGCCGGGTGCGTGTTGACGCGGTCACATCATTTACGAAAACTGATCCCATTTTAAAATTTTGTTCCCGAAGGCATCCCTAATATATTTTTTCACATCAACAGATAGCATAAGAAGCTTATAAAATTTACAGTGTTGAGAAATAATTAGAATAATTCTTATTTTTATGGCATTTTTGTCGTAAGTGTCTTCTATTAGTTCAGTGTCTACCATTAGCGCCTTTCTCTAAATAGCCTCTGCCCTCTAAAACTTCAGAACAGTTTATCTATACCCATTATTACCCTTTATAAAACTCTCCAGGACTTCTTCTTCGAAATTGCTCTACTGATTTTGAGGAAAAGTCGACCATAGCATAGTATTTATTTTGGAAAAGATTATGGTTTTCCTAGTAAATAAAATTGCGAGTAACATTTAGGGCCTGTTTCATCACTTCCTGATAAAGTGCCGTATAGGCTATCCACAACTGATTGGACAGATTCTCCATACTCTATCTGTCAAGTTAAGCGGTGGATAGCCTATCCGGCTGCCGGCACTTAAACACAAGCACAAGTGGTGAAACAGCATTGTATTAAAATAATAATCTTTTCGTTCACCGACGTAACTTCTCTTACTTTGTTGAATTCTTCTTGTATTCACAAAAGGCATATGCGGTATGTAAGAACTCGAGATACGCCATAAAAAAAGTGAGAATGTACACTGAAAGTTTAATTGTTTGCCTCGCCCGTGTCAAACGGCTTTCGTTTCGTGTCATTGTGTGTCATCATGACGTATTTGTTCACGTAGGAATTTTATGGGGCCGTTTTTGTGATAACTATTTCAGACGTTGACCAAGATGTCATGTTATGGCTGGTCTCCCCACATTATGGACCATGAATTTAATTTATTTTATGCTGTATTTATAATTTACCGGACATTTTCTGGTACTATGTAGTCCTATGATTAGTCAATTGGTGCTATGGTCTATGACTTATCGATTCTATGGCATACACGTGATAACAAAACCACACGTACTTATTATAGAAGTGACAATAATAATAATTAAGTACAAGATGGAATGATGAACCAATACATTATACAAATAGAAGTGACAATTATAAGATAGAATGATAAACTAATACCAGCCAGAACTTTTAAAGGAGTCTTTTAGAGACTTTTAGAGATTAGCAATGCGATAAGTCCCATTTATTTACGACATCCTTCTCCATCGAAACTGGCGAATGTATTTTGACTAAGCAGTCTGGTAGTAGACCGTATGCTTTTTGGCTTCGACAATATGCCATTATATATGTATATTACATTACCTATGCTATACTTTAAAGGAAGGACTTAAATTACTAAACTAAACTAAAGGAAGGACATGTAATTAATTTTTATGTATTAGTAATAGGTATAACAAAATTATAGCAGCAAAAGTGTGATCGTCTATCTGTCTGTAATTGTACATGTCATTACCCTTAACCCGTTGAAAACGATGTGACGATGGCATGGAATTTCGTTGAAGTACAGGTATATATATAGGTACTTTGCGCCCCTGGAATGACACAGGATTTCATCCGGAGAATGTACGGTTCCCGCTCGATAAATGACGGCGCAACGAAGTGTGAACATTATTTTGTTGATTTAATTTTGATTAGTTCTTTCAATGAAATAATATCCTATCGATTGCCTTC
This sequence comes from Polyommatus icarus, assembly GCA_937595015.1. NCBI lineage: Eukaryota > Metazoa > Arthropoda > Insecta > Lepidoptera > Lycaenidae > Polyommatus > Polyommatus icarus. The sequence continues at coordinate 16,678,198 of OW569326.1, forward strand.
ATAACACACTAGTTTTAAGCATAAGTTTTGCAACATATCGTATGGCAGTCACAGTTGATGCTCAGTATCAGGTTCCCCGCCGCTCGTTAGCTCAACCCAATGACCTGATTCGATCGATTCCTACAACACGCAATGACAATGCGCCTTCATACATTTTAAAGCGGCCCTGCCCTGCACGTATCAACCTTAAAATCTCTGTTACTAGGAACCACATTAACTTTTATTACCTACTAGGTACATTGTGGTACGTAGCATACTTTACTATAATAGTTACATTAACTATAGTATGAAAATGTAACCTTCGCTTCTTATTCTCAAAATTATTCGTTATCGATGGAAATCTCTCTCTAAGTCCGTTTCATGAGATCTCATTATTTAGATCTAAAATTAAGTTTTAGTTCTAAAGTTTTTTTAAAACAAAAAGATGATTAACACGAATATACTCAGAAAGAATACACGAAACGACTATAATAGAGCGGAGAGAAAGATGGGAAATCATTTCAACTAACTTATTAATTTCTTAGTAACCTATGTCATTGCTCGGGACTCAAATATAATATATCAAATTTTAGAAAAATCGATTCAGCGGTCTGGGTTAAAGAGCTAACAGTCAGAAAGATGAACACACACTTTCACATTTATAATATTAAATATTAGTACGGATAATCTTTGACTATTTCGTCGAACTCTATCTAGCGATCGAGAAGTGTTAGTATGGAAGCAATTATCCCATAAACAGAAGCGGATGGAATTGTCCCGGTGTTCTAGATCGTTTCTCCTCACAAAAACTTGGCTACTTTTGCTGTTTTATAATTGCTATTAAATGTGTTATGATATCAAAAGGTTTTTACTACGAGATGTGCCAGGTCCCGTAGCCAACACTTTTTCTTTATCGCTTAAATATAGAATCGCCGATCGAAAGCGTTCGATAATGATTGAAGTCAACATTCGACTCAGGTTATGCCACTTGGCACTTCCATACATTTTGATCAGCGATTCTATAAAAAAGCGATATGAAAACATGTTGGCTAGGGGATCAGGTTGGAAACGTTGCACCGGTAGCTTTGCAGTCATAGTGACCCTAAAGTGAAGAAGCTTTAAACGTATTTCGAGTTGAACCGTGAAACAAAAACTTTTTGAACTGGTTTAGCGGCAAGTTTGTGGATATTGTACCTATTTTGGCGTGTTCCTATTCTTCGTTAACAGGAATTGTCAACGTGATAGGGGTAGAATGAATAAGAGGATGGCAACACAATATTATGTCAATCAATTTATGTGTGGGAGCTACAGTCAAAAGGTATTCAAAACTGGCTGATACATATAAATGTCATACCTTAGGTAGGTGGTAAAAGATGTTGGAAATTCTTCAATGGTCTCATGTTGACAGCCATTTAAATGTTTTAAAAATAACTAACAATTTAATTGCTGAAAGCTCGGTAAATTGCCGTTTCTGAGCATATTTTATTATTGGCAGCAATAATTCCTGTATTTTATAAGTGTTATGATTGGCAGTTAACTTATTTTCTGCCGTTACTCAATCATATTAAAAATTAAAAACCCTAAAAAGGATACGATGGTGTTGCAATAAAATTAGCAGCAGGAAAGAGGAAATAAATAAATGTTGTTACTTATGTTAGCCAATCAAAATCATTGTTGAATTGATAAAATGTTGTCAAAAAAGAAACACAAAAGCTGGGCTCTTACAATTCTTAACTTGTATAATATTTATGCCGTACTATATCTGTGGTTCTATCATGTTCACTTTCTTATCGAAAAGAGATTTTTTATGGTCACGCACCATGTCAAACATGGTCATGTTTGTATTTGGAAAAGTCAATATGGCCGAAATCGGTCATTGACCTGTGGCAATGCATAGTATTGTTTGTTTGTTTGTTTGTTTGTAAATGTAGGCGCCGTGATGCCAACGGACATTAGCATTCTAGAGCATGTCAAAGTCAGATAATAATAAACATTTACGTTACGTACTCTTGTAACATACGTAACGTACGAACATGCATACGTAAAGTGAATCCGTTAGAAAATGGGGTGTTTTCTTTAATGGCCGCTCTACCTTGGCGAATGATGGACCAATGTCCAACACAAGCGATTTCGAACAAGTAGATGTAGTCTGTAGATGAGCATACTCGACGTCTATGATTGCCCACGATCGACTTGCTTCAATTATTGAAACCAAATTATTTTTCCTTCTATTAGACCGCCAAACTGCACAGCACTTTGTCGGCCGCCTAGAAAGTGCAGTGTGAAAAAGTGCTTTCTGCTGTACTGTATAACTGTGCGATTAGATGAGCTATTTTTAAACAAATACTTTTAAATGTTTAAATGTCAAAACAATAACAACAAACTTTTGAAGCAATTTTATTTGCCATTGTTTTTTTAAGGAGAAGGATTTTTTTTTAATTCCAGGTGCGCGTTCGCGAGTTCTACATCGCGATGCAGCGTTGCCCCTACATCCACGAGATGAAGGAGCGGCTGCTGGGCGCGCCTGTGGACAGTGTAGAGAGAATAGACAAGGACCGGCCTCTGCCGCCGGAGCCCGACACCCAGGTCCCGACAATCGTCAAGGTAAACTTTTTTTAATCGACGAAAAAGACGAGGTAGAGTCAACACCGGACGCTTATAATTTTAACGGCATAATATTTTTGCTGGCCAGCGTTTGAGTATTCGATTTTCAAATTAAAAAAAAAAAATGTTTTCGTTCAATGGAATTAATTAATTGTTCTTTATTCAAGTTAAAATAACAATATTTTTAATAGAAAATTAACAGGAATATTGCGCGATTGGTATCACAGTAATTTAACTTTATTGCAACTTGCATAGTCTTAAAATATAATATGTAAGTATACCTACTAGATGACCCGGTGAACTTTGTTTCACTTAACAATAATGTTCTGTATTTCACATATTTTTATTAATTATGTGAGTTTTTAACAAATAAGACGACGATATGAATATCCAACCTCACTAAACTGAATGTGTTGTTTTCCTTGAGATACCTATTCACATCAAATCAGTAACTTAGTAAAAATGCAACACTAACGACGCGAAGCCGTTTTGTTATAAATAGAATACAAAAATCACTCGAAAACTAAATGTGTACCTTAGTTTAAAATAATTTCGCTAAACTTGTTACTCTTAAAAAAGAAGATATCGGTGAGCAAGGATATATGTAGAAATCAAACGTCGTTCGAAAACTAAATGTGTAGGTTAAAATATTTTTTATTAGAACAACTTCGTTATTATATTCATCGTCATATTGTTTCTGGCTCGTTGTATTTGATGTGCCCGAAGGCCTCGAACTCATTCTGATCGCAAATTTGCCAATTTTTTTCAAATGGCCTCACTTATGTAATAGCTAATATCGGCAATTAAAAAATACTCATCAAATCAAGTCGAATTAATTTTTAAGAGTGGGTTGCACCAACGGCGTGGTTAAAGTTACAGTTATGGCCAAAGTTATGGTCATAACTCATAGTTAAGACTAACTTAACTTTAACCTTAACTTTGACCATCTATACTTTAACAGATGTCTGTTGCGTTTATTTTTTTGATAAAGCTACAGTAATTAATAGGGTTGAGTATAAAAAATGAATTATCCGTAAAATCGTCAGGAAAAATATTTGTTATAACAACACTGTGAGCTCATTACGATTAATATTCCGTGGTTACAATTATTTTCACGAAAAATTTCAATACATATAAGTTCGAGCGGTTTAGGTTATTGGAAATATGGCGTCCATTTTATTCTTCTTCTTCTTTATATATAATAGCTCCCACACCGGTTTCGGTGACGGTGGCCGGTTTCATTGAAACCAGGCCAGCTACGCAGGAGTAATTTTATAGTGCCCAAGTGTGTGCGCAGTACACAAGAGCACTCTCTATTCCTTTACTCTCATAACCCAGTGGGACGGCAGACCGACACGACTGGCGAGAGATCAGGCGCAGGACCGACTTTTTACATGCCCATCCGACGCATGGATCATCTTACTTATCAGACAATCAGGTGATCAGCCTACATTGTCCTAACCAAACTTGGAAATAACATGTTTCCAACGCGGGAATCGAACCCACGACCTCCGAGTCAAGAGCCGCGCTCTTTACCACTAGACCACGGAGGCGTTGTTCTTCTTTACAAATGGCTGACTAAGTGAGTTGACAAGTCCATTTTATTATCTATTGACTTTAACCAAAGATTTGACATTTTGCATTGTAGTTATAGTTTAAATTATTGTTAACGTTACAGTTATAGTTTATATGGTGCAAACCCTGTGGTCATTTTAAGTGGTATTATAATTTATAATATTACAGTCTTTATCATCATTCATCACACTCTGAGGTAGGCGATTCACGCAGGAGCAATTTAAAAGAAGAAGAAGTATTCTTTTTTCTATAGTCTATCGAAATTGCAATTAGAGCAGACTTGTTAAAAATGTAGGTATTTGATAAAAAATATTTGTTTTTGTGTCAAATTGAATTTAGAAAGTGTCATAATAGTGTTTTTATTTTTACAAATACGCGATAATTCAGCTATTATGGATATTATATTATGTTGTCGATCCAAAACCCTTATTTTATCCAGATCTACGTGTTATCATGCCAAAAATACCAAATCTTCGTAACAAATGGGTAAGAACATTTTGTATGTCTGAAAATTAAATTGTCTTTATTAGCATATTACTCGCAATTTTTCCATTATTTCTCATCTTTAAAACCTTCCCTGGACTTCTACGAATATTTTAATACTATAATCAGCCCAACCCGTTCAGGCGTTTTCGAGTTTTAGCGCGACTAACACATTTGAAAATCCAAAGATAATTTATGTAGTACCTACATTGGCTTTTAGCACTAAGCAGACAATTATGCTGTTGATAAGTTATCTGATAGTCTGAGTTATTAAAATAAAAACAGATTTCATCCGATACAATCACAATGGATTGCATTCCGACAGTTTTTATGCAACTTTTCCAATAACTCAGTTTGTAATTAAAACGCTGGCGTTTATTGCCAGCTCGAATGAATAAACTGAAAAGAAAAACTCATGTGAAATGAGAAGTGAGAACTTCATGATACTTATCCATAGTTTTTATATGAAATTTAATAACGGCAATGTAAAAGGGTTAATGACGACCTCTGTGGCTCAGTGGTAAGCGCGTTGGACGCTCAAGCCGGGGGTTGCGGGTTCGAATCCCGCCGACGGAACAAAAATTTTATATGTTCCCGGGTCTGGATGTGTATTAAATATGTGTATGATATAATAAAAATCTTAAATATATGTATAGTATAAAAGTATTAAATATATTTCCGTTGTCTGGTACCTGTTACACAAGTCCTTTAGGTACTTAGCACGGGGCCAGACTGACGCGGACGTGGTGTGAAGCGTCCATAGATATTTAAAAAAAAAAGATATTAAATTAATTGCTAAAAATGGAAAATATTGTCTACAAAGGCATAAATTAATAAAAAATAACAATATTAACTAAAATGAGGATAGGTACGAAGTAAAAAAGGACAAAACGTGTAAATATTATTATTACCTAATGAAATAATGACTATTTAATATTAATCAGTCAGTAGGCAGGCTATAGCATGTAGGTAGTTCACACAAAATTAATTTTAACCTACAACCTACAATGATAATAATTGGCCAAATGCTTAAGTCGTTTATTTGCATAATTGCTAAATTTGGTACAGTCTGCAACTGAGTTTCCCGCGAAAAATATACCACCCTCGACATTACCTTATTGAGTGAGAGTGTCTACTGTTTAAACACACTAGGCTGAGTTACGACGACGTAATTTCCGCCGCAAATGTCATACGGATACAAAACGCGACGTAATAGTGTGTGACCCAATGATATTGTATGTTACTAACGTAACTAGATTGGCAGTCTACGACAGAAACGCGTCACCACTTTGAAGATGCCTGCAGGCATATCTGCCATACATAATGACATAATAACATTATGAAGTGACATTGTCTTTTGGGCTATCAAGTGGTTACGCATTTCTGAGAATCGTTTGTAAGACATTGCCACTCTAGTATTTTAGAAACTCATTGGTGTCACCCCTCGTATTCGGCCCGTATTTTGTATGCAATTTAAACGCGACGGAATTCAGCCTAGTGTGTTTAGACCCGTAGTCTTCCGCCGTGCGTTTTTCGCGTGTCAGATCATGCACAGAATGACAGAATCACAGAACTTAAAATTATTATGGTCAAATGATGTACCACCTAACATTATAAAGTTCAAGGGTAATTACAGAGCGAAACATAATTATGTTCGAATCAACGTAATATACTAGTTGACTACTCTTTACATGTTTTGCGAATGAATTAAAGTACACTTAACCCAAATTCCATAAAAAGGTTTGTAGTACACCGTACACGATACCACTTCCATACAAAGAGCTCTTAAATACTTGTAAGTGAATCACTGTGGTTCATCAAAACATGTCTCTTTTAATCTTTAATTTTGAAATTATAATCAATTAAGGACCTTCTAGGAAATGTTTGATGTAGTTGTAAAGACGTTTAAGAGATCAACACTCCAAAGAAATTCTTCTCTATTTAGAATTCCCCCAAGGGCCAAGACTGTCCAAACTGGTTTTAAGTACATTTTATCGGCCGATACTTAATTGTTTATTGTGTGCATCTCTATGATTATACAGCATCATATATGGAATTACTATATACTACGTATAGGTAGTATATTATATTAATTCCATGGCATCATACTCATTAGGTAAGCGTTCGACTAAACTATATTGTATGTATACTGTATAGGCCAAAAATCAACGTAATATGCTGTAACATACTTTGCCCCTGCAGCCCTAGCCGAAAAAAGTAAAAAGGTATACAGGAGCTGGTGAAATCAGGAGTGTCATAATGTCATTTATTAAGTACTTATATTATTCTTCCATATTTGCACTATAAATAATTATAATTAATTGACTACAATTAACTTAAATTAATAATAATAATAATAAACTTTATTCTCATTTTAAAACATTACACAACCTTACTTAAAACAACATAAAATTTCAGCTTAGTAAAATATAAAATAAGAAACAAAATATGACACAGAGAAGGAAAAAAAAATTATATATATACACAAACAAAAGAAACTTATGAACTAAAACTAAAAGTAAAATATTTTTTGAATGTATGGCAGTGCAATGCCAAAAATGAAGAAAAGGGGACCACTCAGGTTATGACAGCGACTTGCGGCGCTGTCCCTGGTCTTCCGTGATCACCTACGTCCTACCCCCCATCAAACAACATAATATTATTATTTCAATTATCCTTGGTGCGAAAAATTTAATATGTATTTAAAATATATGATAACAAAAAAAGGATATGGGCAAGACAGCCCCAAATTTTATAATAAAAAAAAAATCCATTTGCAGCTGAATTCCGACGGGTACGGGTCCCACACCTCGCCGGCGCGCGCGCCGCTCGTCGCCGACGAGTGCGACCCGCCGGCGGAGGAGACCGACGCGTTGACGCCCGACGTGGTGCGGTACCGCGTCTGCTGCCAGCCTGACACCAAACCCAAGAATGCCAAGTGAGTACCTACTACCTAGTACCAGAGTAGACAGAACTAAAAGGGACCATCCACTATCCTGCATTGCAGTCCGCCGTGCAGGCCTGCAACACCATTCACTATCCTGCATAAGCCGGCGGACTGCACGGCGGCTTATGTAGGATAGTGAATGGTGTGGCAGGCCTGCACGGCGGACTGTAATGCAGGACAGTGAATGGACCGTTTAAGGAGTACCCCGACTTCAAACAAACGGGCGAATCTATGCTAAAATGGGTGCGAGTACCGATTGAATTTGATTAAAAGAAAAGCCGTGGAGAGTTAGAATTTGTTTGGAATTGAATCAGCGGTCTAACTATCGGCAAGTAATGGTATCAAATCATTTGATATTATCATACGTCTACAAGTTTTAGTTACGAACTTACGGTGAAAAGTTACAACTTACAACAACTCGCAATCAGTGACTCAGCCCTCTAACCTAGAGGTTTTCAAAAGATGCCGTATGGCGTCAAAAAACGGCTACGGTGGCCAAAATGTTAACTGTGTTTACTGCTCGTCCAAGTCTTCCCATTCCTGTGGTCTCCTATTTTATTAGTTGTATGTTGGAGTAAAGCTGGATAATACCACTTTATTACTTAAAGCTCTAACTCTAACGCCTGTAGCACTTGAGTCTCAAAAACTTAAATCGTTACATAAACTACCTCGTTTTTATTATACGCAAAGTCATAAAACTTGATTTCTACGAATATTTCAAGACTACAATAATTAGCCAAATCGGTCTGTCTAGTTTTAAAGAGACAAACAAAATTGAAAATTCATTGCTATTTAGGTATATGGATGCAGTTAAATTATTTAAAATCCTTTCAAATATTCGCTTCAAAGTACAAAAAGTAAATTTAAAAATCCAACGATTGATGTAGCCGTGGCTGTAGCATTTTTCAGCGTTAAAATAATTTTAACTGTAACTTTGAGCTGCCAGTTAGCACTTTAAGAGGCCAATTACGATCACTTTTACTGCCTGTTTTTTTTACTTTCCTCTTCTATAGAGTCTAGCCTTCGGACACTCTTTAATGAAGATCGAATCGATCGATCGAAAAAAGTATTATTTTTAGAAATACTTTAATCCCTCGATCGCGGATTCTTGGAAATCTATTGTTATGCTATTTTTGTCGCGATCACCGCTGCTCTTATGGGGGCTTGATAGGTTAAACTTAATTCGAATAATCTGATAAAGTAGACTTGTATATAACTTGATTAAGTAATTATTTATTTTTAAAACATATTTTAAGGCTAGGGAATCGATAGTAAGAATTGAGAAATTAAGTTTCAAAACTAAAGGTAAAAAGATAAATGTTGGCAAGACAATAAAGAAAATAACAACATCTACCACAAAGTTAGTTAAAAGTGTTCACAATCAGTTTGTTTGTCATAAATTGACCTATTAAACCATGGGGGACAAAGAAAGGACACAAAACCTCAATAGACAATTTAAAAATAAATAAAAGGAAGGAAGTGGTCATAAAGCACTTCCACTGAATGCTCGATCGATTAGACCTATTGAGTATTTACGGCTATAACACTGAATTTAAACTCGATTTATATGTATCGCTGGAACGCACGGTTTAGCAACTACACCGCAAGATCACAAGGTTTCTTGTGTTTGCCTTCTATTGTACCTATGGGCGGTGCGCGGCGTCCATGATGAGCGCCGCGAATTTGCCGCGTGTTTGCCGATATCAAACTGTCCATCATCTAGTGACCGCGGCGAAATCGCATCGTCCGCAAATTGCAAATGAATTAAGGGTGTAATGGACCAAGAGCCTGCGACGGCCACTCCTTGCTCAGTTTAGGAAAGCTGAAAGTTTACCTCTTGGCTCTTTGTGACCTACAGAGGTAGAACGACCACTAACTATGGAGTTTTGGTCGCGGTTACTTTAGAAGGTATCCAGTTCTGAAGGTCTACCTGACCTTTGAGAAAGAGTAAAGCTCCATATCATAGCTTATAGGACTGTAACACTGAAAGACGAGATCCCCCTACTTACCGCGAAGAATATCTTCTATATTTCAGCTTTCCTAAACTGAGAAAAGTCTGGCCCTCGTAGGCTCTTACTCTATAAGGTTTCCGATTGGAATGCATCGCATTGCATAAACGCGATACGACTTACGTTACAATATGAACTGTCTCTTATGGCTGGTTTACACGTATTAAGTAGATAAGTAGTTAACTAAATTTTAACTTAATTTTAAGTTACTTATTGCATGTAAACACAAAATTTAGTAGCAAGTAGTAAGTTAAAATTTAGTTGAGCACTAAACAAGGAAATTAGAATTTTGACTATTTTCTGTAAGGTTGGCAGGCGGGGCTTGTCACTTGACAAATTTCCGGCAGGCACTTCAAATTAAGTTAAAATTTAGTTACTACTTATCTACTTAATACGTGTAAACCAGCCCTTAGAGTGTAGATGATTAGACCCCAGACCTTAGTTTAGTGTTTATTGTCATAGATACGTGAGTGGCCTAAATAATAACGCACGTAACATGACTCCATTTATATTAACAATCGTGGTAATTACAGGCCAAGCCTTATGTCATCGAGAACATTAGAATTAATCCATGTAATAAATATTTCATTAATTATGCGAAAAAAGATAGGTAATCGACATAATATTATACCTACGCTAAATTCTCTATATTTACTATCTTTCTAATTAAAATATTTAAATAGCCAAAATCCTTCAATAACTTCAATAATTTTATATTATTATTTATTACATATTAAAAGTAATAATATTGAGTGACCAACTGGCAATTCTAATATTTTTAAACTTAGTAAATTGTATTATTAACAATAAGTTTACAACTACAAGGTACACGTGAGATATTATTTCATAATAAAACCTGTGATTTTAATTGATATAAGATAATCAGGTAATTATCTTATATCAATTAAAATCACAGGGTACAACTAAAGTAGGTACTTTAGTTTCATTTCAAAGTTTTCAAACAAAAGAAGTTCTAAGAATCATATGTTATTTATTAGTTTTTATAGTACTTTATTTTATTATTGGCCAAGTATTGATTTATTTCCTATTATTTTTAGTAGTTGTTTGAAGTTTTAATTTGTCTTGAGCCTTGACCGATGTCAATAAATGTTTTCATACAAAGTAATTGACAACATTTCAAAATTTTTAAGCCTTAAAATAAAAAATACCATTTCTTTAGTTTCTTCTCCTGATATCAAAAAAATATTCCAAAAAAATTTATATTGCTTATTTACTGAGAAAATAAAAAAAAACTGAAAAATACGTTGTGACGTCATACTTACGGCATATCAGACATTTTTTCTTTGCCTGGTGTAAAATCGTTTTAAAAAGACATCATGAAGCATAAAAAAAAGTCACTGTCAAAAATGACATTTCTAACATACGAAAATACCACGATGACATTGACAGACGTCCTAATAAACGTAACAAACTTACATTGACATATTTTTTCTTTTGTAAACTGTAATGGAATTAACCATTCAGGCGTAAGTATGACGTCACTTGGCGCTTACGTCTCTTTAGAATACGAAGGATTAAAATCTATTTTTTAGGTATCTTAAAAGCATAATTTTGAAAAAGCAAGAAACACGTGTCGCCTTATTTTAAGTCTACTTTCTTATAAAATGATAAAAATTCCATGTTAAAATTTTGAAATGTTGTCAATTATTAGGTTTTTTATTCAACTGTACAACTTTTTTGCTAGCCCTACGGGCATAAACCCGACAGTCATAAAAATAATTACTTGGTGCCAATCGCTAGATGAAAAAATGTTAAAAATTCATATCTGGTCATTGGTCCCAGTGGGCCCAAAACCCTTGGGACGAAACACCAGAGTACTCTAGTTTATAAGCTACCTAATATATTTTTTGTAAGAGAAAAGAGAAAACTAATAGGCCAGTCATTAAAGCCAAAACCCGAAAGAAATTAGTAACTTGATAAAATTTTAGGGAGTTGTTAAAAAAGGTAAAATAACTTACCGTGTGATTTTGCAGCGTTCTGGGGTGTACGGAAAGGGTTGAAAAGGGGTGAAAAAGGTTTTTTGTTAATTAAAAATTGCGTAAAAAATTAGTAACACGCTGCAAATTTGGAATTACGTTGTTCTTACCGTTTTGTAACGTGTATTAAATTTGCAGCGTTTTGCCATACACGGAACATTGTTTATTATTAAAAAACAATAAAATTTGTTAATAACGGGGGTAAAAAAATTAGTAACACGCTGCAAATTTGGAATTAGGTTGTTCTTACCGTTTTCTAACGTGTATTTAATTTGCAGCGTTTTGCAACATACGGAACATTGTTTATTATTAAAAAACAATGAAATTTGTTAGTAACAAGGGTATAAAATGTAGTAACACGCTGAAAATTTATAATTAAGTTGTTTTTACCGTTTTCTAACGTATATCAAATTTACTGCAATTTAGTAATAAACAATGTTCCGTATGTCACAAAACGCTGCAAAATTAATACACTTTACAAAACGGTAAGAACAACTTAATTCTAAATTTACACCGAGTTACTAATTTTTTTTTACCCCTATTATTAACAAATTTTATTGTTTTTTAATAATAAATAATGTTCCGTATGTTGCAAAACGCTGCAAATTTAATACACATTACAAAACGGTAAGAACAACCTAATTCCAAATTTGCAGCGTGTTACTAATTTTTTACGCAATGTTATTAACAAAAAACCTTTTTCACCCCTTTTCAACCCTTTCCGTACACCCCAGAACGCTGCAAAATCACACGGTAAGTTATTTTACCTTCTTTAACAACCCCCTAAAATTTTATCAAGTTACTAATTTCTTTCGGGTTTTGGCTTTAATGACTGGCCTATAAGTGTTAAAATTGGACGCTGTTAAGCATTTGTATACTAAGCCCACAAAAAAACTACTTTTTAAGGCTGCATTCAAAACACATTTTTTTTTTGATGCAGTCTTAAAATGGCCTCCCCTACGGAGAATCCGTAATTTACCGTATTTAGAGCCTTATAAACTCATAATTTGAAAGTTACACAATTATAATAGAAATACAGCAATAATAATCTTCAGTATCTCAACATTCTTTTCCACGTTTTAAATTTTCTATTTTTGTTTAATAAAGTCATTATATCAGCTTCCAAAGTAAAGCCAATTTATTATAATTCAAGTATACATTCAGCATCTCCTTAGGATTTACAAATTACTTTTATTTGAAACACACGCCAATAGATTAACAATATCATAAACTACATATTCTCCGTTTTTAATTTTTTTTAGGTCAATTATGAACTAAGATAAGTAAAAAAATAGGGTTTTGGTGCGATTTCGGCAACGCGGCAAATGTATGGTCAAGGTCGTTTGCTCGGGGGACGGCCTTAATGCGTACCGAATTTTTTGTGGGTTAGGTAACAAAATATATGTTTAACAGCGACGAAATATTACTAATGCCTGCTTTCTGAGGTTATTTTACTAACGCTTTTGGTTTAAAAGCTTCAACCAAAACGCAAACCAATCAACAACACTATTGAAAAGATAAACTCCTATCATAATTTTTAACAACACTATTGAAAAAAAAAAACTCCTGTTATAATTTTCATGGACTCAGGACTTCTGTCCAACTTAAAATATGATACGGGTGGCGATAACAAGGAAGTAATATATTAACACAATATTGACAAAGACGATTAGGGTCACTTCCGAACAAACTTTATAGACCAAGAGCCTGTGACGGTCAGACATTCCTCAGTTTAGGAAAGCTGAAAGTTTAGGTACCTGTTTGTGACCTTTACAGAGATAAGAACGACCAGCCACTATGCAGTTTCGGTTACTTTAGGTGGTATCCAGTTTGGAAGGTCTACCTGACATTTGAGAAAGAGTAAAGCTCAATTTCATAACTTTTATTCTTCGCGGTAAGTGAAGGAATCTTGTCATCTAGTGCCGGACATTTTTGACGGTTGCTTCCCACTCCTAGACACCCTCAAAGTAAGGTGGCCGTCGCAGGCTCTTACTCTATTACGAACACTTACAAAAAATATTTTCAATTATTAATAAACTTTTTTCGTCGTTTGATCAATTTAATAAGATGTTGCAATATTTTCGAGTCAACAAGAATAATTGTAGAATACAGAAACGTTTACTCTAAAATAAATACTAAATTACTATATTATTATAATATTATCTGACCCAGCCAAAGTTATTTTGTCATATAAGTTTGTTATTTCAGGTAGATGTTAGGCGATTCCAGTCCGTCAGTTCCAGTCCTACCCGCTAAAAACCTACGCAAATTTTTATTAAAATCAGTCCAGCCGTTTTGGAGGACTTCGTCTGACTGTCACTCGATTCGAGAGTTTTTACTTATAAAATGAAAATAGATTTATTATGAATTTATCTGAATGTTGTTAGTATTCATATTCTATAGGTAGGTAATAATAGGTAGTTTATTAAGCAATAAAAGCGCCTTTCATTGGACAATCTATCTGCTCCTTTCTCGAAAAGCTGAAGTTCTTATTTTGGACGTTCGCCAAAAGCTTATTGCACTTCGTAATTGAGCCTTGACTTTTTAATTAAGCCCGGAAACGTATCCTAACAAAAGCCAGGCTAGGATTAACTCGACATAATCATGATTCAAACTGGGACATTCTAATTTACTTACCTGAACCACAGTATAAATATATATTATACAGTAAATATATATTATACAGTAAATATATATTATACAGTAAATATATATTATACAGTAAATATATATTATTATACAGTAAATATATATTATGCCCGCTGTACACTCTCGGGCGAGAGTCTCGTGCGAGAGCCCCATGCCCGAGTGCGATCATGTACATTCTCGCTTAGTTCAATCGCAGTTATGAACTCAGAGAAGATGGACGAAAACGACCATTCACCATTCACCATGCATCGAAAGATATCATTTGTAATCCAAAGATTTATAATCATATTTAATTTTATTTCTCACAGATAATGACTGATAATGACGTTTATTATTGTTATTTTTCTTTTCTACACTGTCCAACGGCGGGACTAGTACTGAAAGACGCGAGAGTGTACAGTAGTGCGCTCGTTTTTCTCGGGCGCAAAATACCGACAACGGACCGAGAGGGTCCGAGACAGGCGAGACGAGGCGAGCGCACCCATTTACACTCTCGCACTCGGGCCGCCTCGCTGTGTCTAGGCGAGAGTGTACAGCCGGCTTTATACATTATAGTAACTGGGCTTGTCCTTGAAAGATTGTTCAGTATACCTACACAGTTAATCCTTCGATCGGGGAATCTTGGAAATGCTATTGCCTATTGTATTCTATTGTTGTCGCGGTCACCGGTGTCCTTATGGGGCTTGAAGGATTAATCAACTATTTTTATTATGATTAACAGTGCGTGACGTGATGGTGCTTTGCTGTGCTACTTTTAGTTACATATTTGAAATAAATTTTCGACTAATTCAGGCGGTCATCGGTCAACATATTTAAACAGATTTTGGGTATTCAACCTAAAAGTATTGTCAGCCAGTTATAGCCACCTAATGTAACCCCTAACTAGCTCAAATTAATGTGACCAGTAGCTCTACCATGAGTTAAAAGCTATATTAAACACTAGATATATCATATATGATATATCTAGTGTTTATCGATACTCTTAGATACCAACTACGTAAAATTTGCCATACTGAAAATTTACGTAGTCAGTATCGAGTATGGATGCAGATTCTGTGAGGAGGAGGATGAAACACCTATTCACCTTCTCCTCGACTGTCCTGCTCTAGTACAGAGCAGGAACAGGCACCTTGGTCGCCACGAACACTCATCAGAGGAAATTCGTGGCACCAACCCCAACCATATCGTTCAATTTATGAGCAGTATTGGGTTGGGGATGATTCTCTAGTGCGAAGGAGTCACAATAGATCCTCATGGGTCGCAGTGACGCCAGGGCTATAGCGACCTGCCTTCTATTAAAAAAAAAAAAAAAAAAAAAAATCGAGTATGGATAAATACTATTATTTATGAAGCTTTAAACTCATGGTAGAGACACAGCTTACCAGCTCAATTATAGTATAACTATAACACAATGACGTATTGTAATTTGTAAGGTATGAGCAAAAATGTGAATAATAAACTGCCTAACGTCCTGTCACTTTCGGTCACTGACAGTCAGTTTTCTGTAAACGCAGCCTTATTCCGTTTCGAGACTTAGCAGAATACACTCCTAAATACAAGCAACTTTTATCATAGCTTTCGTATAATATCTTTAAAACTCTATAGGCGACTAGATGACACCCGCAACTCCGTTGCGCCTAAATTAGTTTATCTCGCGGGAACCGTACATTTTTCTTGGATAAAGAGTATCCTATGTGCTTTTCCGGGACTCCAAATATCTACATACCAAATTTCTGCAAAATCGGTTCAGTGGTTTGGGCGTAAAGAGGTATTAACAGACATACAAACTCTTAAACTTTCACATTTATATTAGTGTGATAGTGTGATTAGAATTTAGAAGATTGTGTAATAAATAGGCTTGTCCGCTTGTACTTTTTTGGGTTCCGTGCCCAAAGGGTAAAAACGGGACCCTATTACTAAGACTTCGATGTCTGTCCGTCCGTCCGTCTGTCTGTCTCCAGGCTGTAACTCAAGAACCCCTATAGCTAGACTTCTAAAATTTTCACAGATTGTGTATTTTGGTTGCCGCTATAACAACAAATACTAAAAACAAAATAAAATTAATATTTAACAGAATAAGATTAATATACAACAAACGTGACTTTTTCGGCCTTTTTTGCTCTACAGGGTGCAATTAAACCTTCCTGCCAAAATTTTTCCAGGGCTTAGTTATAATTAAGGTGCGTATCGATTTCGCGCGGCGGCCGCGCGAGCATTGTTCGACCGCGGCAAATCTGTGTTTTGGTTCGCGAGCCATTTTTTGCGCACGATTTCATTATAGCGAGGCAGCCGCGCGCGGCAGCCGATCCGTGAACGAGCGTTCATTTCACAGGTTCATTTTGTTCGCGACAACCATGGACGTATCACGTCGGCGACGTGCCTCTGCTGCTTTTATCATTACTTATAATATTATTAACAAGCGATCGACGCGAGAAGCTCGATGGTGGATGAAAAAAAATTATATGAACAGAATGATACATGTTAGTTTGAGACTAATGAAAGAAATGAGATACTGATAATCACTACATTTACTGTTCCATAGAAATTGTTTAGTGCCATAATAATGTAATCTAATTGTAAAGTACGACACTTCTCGTTATCCATGTTTTTGCCGCGCGTATCCACTAAAAATGCGTGAGGTCCGTCCCAATGGGCATTGTCCAAAAAAAAATCACATGTACTTTTTATAATTTTTTTCGTTAAAATAGGGTATTTTAAGAATATAAATTAAATAATTTTGAAATTCATTGGCTAGTTTTTTCTCAATAAATTTTTAAAGTTTCGCTCTGACGTCATCATCGGCGGCCAAATGACCTCTGCAGTATGTTTTTTTTCCTTTCAATCTTATTTATAATGGCCGGTTCGTCAAATGCAAGTTATCATTAGGTATGTGAAAGCAGATACGAGAAGCTTACCAAAAGTTCGAAAAGTAATGCTGGTCGAATTTATTGCTAATTTAACGCCATTGAAGGTCAAACTAAGGTTAAACATATTTGTTCAAAAATATAAATAACTAATGGGTATTTTTTTTGTCTATATACAGAAAAACGATCAATGACCTTATTCCTCGAAATGTTTTTGTAATGAGCAAAATTTAAAAAAAATGGACAATCCCCATTGCGCGCGCACTATGCACTAACACTCCTTTGCCGCGCCGTCAAAAACCGACACAAATTGGATCGTCGCGCGGCACGATCGAGAGCGCAGATGTTCAAGTTGCCGCGCGCGGCGGCGCAGTACCCATAATGCGCGGCCGCCGCGCGAGTCAATGTTCGTTGGTTTGCCGCGCGATCGCGTCGATACGCACCTTTAGGAAAGTCCTTTTAACAAAAAAAAATTGGGTGTTTTTTTTTCAATGACATATTTTATCCCATTTAAAATCGTTGCAGAACGGTCACTCGCGGCGCGGGGGAATAAGAACGGCGCGCGCGCGGGGGCAAGTCACGCGCGGCCGACGCATCGTGTCCAATGTCCATTAATTGTAGTGTTTTTTAGTTTTGTTATTCGTAGGTTTTTAGGATAACTTTCGGAAGCTATTTCTCAACATTTTAGTACTGAGTGACCATTAAAGAAAAAATACGTGTATTATTATTTTTAACAAGGATCAATATATCAAAATTTGGCAGGAAGGTTTAATTGCACCCTGTATATCAGTAATGGCAACAGGTAGGCACAGGAAATTTTCACGAGGGCCTTTGTTGTATGTCTACGTCAATAATTAATAATAATATTAAAATAAAATAAAAATTTAAGTGGGGCTCCCATACAAAAAACACAATTTTGACCGATTTTTGCTCTCTAACGGTACGGAACCCTTCGTGCGCGAGTCCAACTCGTACTTGGCCGATTATTTTTATTAATCTGTAACAGTTGAAGTATTAACACTCACATGAGACATAGCGTGTCACATCTAATCGTGCTAACTCCGTCAGGGGATTTTGAAACTCATAAGCCTGAGAGCTTGTTAATTTTGTCACTTTTAATGCAATGTGCACTCAAATATTTCAACTTTATTCTTCTTGTACTAAGGTTGAAAATATATTGGAAACCTGTATTATCTTATGAAATTTTAATTTCACGGGTAATCCATCGTTAAAAACGTATTAGAAATGTGCAACTGCAAATTATGTTATAATAATTAAAAATTTTTTCCGTTGCGAAATCCAGTAAATTGTATGTTATTGCTTAAAAATTAGAATGGACCTTTTTTATCATTTACCTAAACCGTTGAAAATACATCGAAAAACTAGTATTTTCAATTTTAAAATAAAATACAATAAAAGATATCCCCGGAAAGCTTTTAACAGGAAAGCTGAAAGCCGTCCAATACCAAAAACAAAAGCTATTTTGGTCTAGTTAATATAAATGGAAATAAGCTTTGAATACCTATTAGCACGCTGAAAAGTTTTTTGTAATGTTTGGTTATTTATTTCTATGTTATAGAATTTTTAACAGAATTACCTTTTTATTTTTTGATATCTATTTAATAATGTTTATTCGTTTTCTCCTCATTATTTGGATTTTATATTGTATGGCATTGTTTTACCGATATATTTTGTCTAATGCCCGGTTTCTAATGTTATTTGACAGAAGGTTATCTATATTACATAGCGTTTCTGATTGGCTACTGTCAAACAGCTAACCAATCAATAATACTATTGAGAATTACTTTAAAAACTACTGAAACTAGACACATTTAATTTTAACGAGTAATTAGGACAATCAACAAAAATTCTCTTCCGCTTTTCTCGCGCACTACTGCCGTTGAAAGCTCCAAAACAGACTATTTTGGTTTGACCGCTATTTTTGGTTATTTTGGAGATTGCCTAATTGGGATCAATGATCGTGCATGCACCAATGCTTTGTGTTGTACTGTATAACATTGTATTGTTGTTCAATCAGGGTTGTCACGTAAGATGTAGTTAAGTGAATTAGGGCTGTGACACACGTATGTTTACGCGAAGGTTTTTGGGCTGTGCTCGGACAGGGCCGGGTCAGTGGGTCGCTCGCGCAGCCTCCCGCGGCGCCCCGCGTCGGGAACGCGTCTCTATCGACCGCGTGCCGCCAGATTTAGGGCTGTCAAAAGTTATTGGGAGTATTTTTCTTTGATAATTGTTATTGAGAATCGATTTAGACAGTTGAACATTTATATGCTACGAATTATAAATGATAATAAGTAGTTTTTTTTTTTAACTAAGAAAATTTATAAACAAAAATTTAAATAGCAGAACGTACTAAATATGTTGTGCTATTTTTTAATAATTATTAAACGGCGAATTAAATTAAACACTGCGCTGAAGCCTGAAACATTATATCGAATCATTTATCTATTAGAAAAAAAATGTTATGTCCTGCGCCACGTCATACGTGTAACAGCTAACAAGAAAAAATCTGAATGAACATTCACCTAAAATCAAAACAATCAGAGCCAAACTCCAACAAAAGATCACTGCACTATCGATTTTCAATTGCAATGAGCCCTTGCAATAACGACCCTCATTTAGGGGGCGAAAATTCTCTCAATTAGGGAGTGGCGACCCTAGCGCGAGCTGCGCAGCTTCCAGTAGCGCGCAACTCGCGGCGCACTCGGGCCGCTGACATCGTTCGGGGCCGCACCTTTACCCTTCCGGACCCTCTTTATCCCGGAAAGAAGTTCCCATGTGAAGTGATGGGGAAGGACAAGCATCCCACGGAGGCTGAAGTGAAGGTGGCGACGGTGGAAGTGGAGGTGGACAACATGGCGACCCTGCCGGTCGGCCAGCGCCAGCAGGGCTCCGATGTGGCCATCGCCGAGAAACACAACACCGCCAACAAGGAGATGGAGCTCAAGTGTGTGCAGCCGAAGCCATCCAAAAAGTATGAGTTTTTATCTTTGGTAGATGGTCAGTTCCGTAGTCCGGAATGTCAGTCAGATCATGTCTTTGTTGGAGTGATAGAAAAATGGTGGTCGTATGATTGGATCATGGTCGAGGCATTTTGGCGCCATTAGTAGAACTGTTGAAATGGGGCAAAACCTTTGTTTCTGCTTCTGTCCAAAGTTTCTAGAGAATTACCATAATTGGTTCCTATTTATCACAAAATAAAAAAAGCCATTTTCTGAAATGTCTCAAACCGATCAGACTCAAATTATTTAGGTCAAATATCTTTTTATATTTTAAGCATTTTTAGTTTAAAATGAACCTAAATACAAAGGCTATTATGCTCCTATTTCCTGGTTTCCGTCTAGCTCGTTTAGTTAAGTAGCCACTTCGCACGTTCTCTGAACAAAAGCGTCGACTTAAGTATTACTCAATGTTTCTGCACTACTTCGCGTTTCCTTAGAATACTTAACTTTAATCCTTAAACTAAAGCTTAAAAATATGAAGCTACAATAAAGTAACATTTTATTAGCTAAAATGATTTACGTAGACATAATATTGTAATCGGAAAGTATTAAACGCAGCAGAGACCTGAACTAAGGTAAAATTTAAAAGTTGGACAACATAGTGATAATAATGATGATGTTGAAATTGATGATAAATGACTGTCTTGGTGAAGCAATAATTTTTATCTATTATTTATTATAACTAAAATATAAATATAACTGATTTTGATAAAGTTCTACAAGTAAAAACCCTGGTGACAGGACCGACTGAGCCCAGGTGATTAAACATGGTTACAGTAGAAATGTGAAAAATTTCATTTCACATGATTTTTGGTCGACATTATAAATTGCCTTATTAATCTGTCACTTTGTCTATTTTTCCGTAAAAAAACCCTTTTTATTCTGAGAATGTAGACATGGGGTTAGAGTGATTAGACCTCTACAGAAACTAGTATAAGCCGTATATAATATGGACCGGTAGCTTATTATAATATTATGGCCTTGGACATAATATAGCAAGCTATATGACAAGTGCACAACTCATACATAATATGTCTAGTCAGAATATGAAGAGCACAATAGGGATTAAAATCGTAGACAATGCACCCGCATTTGTCTTTGTCCCCCGTTTACAGACGAATGGGATTTGAGTACCGAAGCCAAATCAAAGGGCGAATACTCAAAAGGCTAAAAGAATGGCCAAAACAATTTGAAAATAATTTGAGACAATCAAAAGTAAAATACTCTGCAGTCGTTTATTTGGCTAAGAAAAAATAAGACCAGCACGAATGCTGTAGCGAATGCTGTAGGCAAAGTAGGAAATGTAAAAATAGAGATTTAAAATTTAATAAAGTTTCCTGGATCAAATTAATATCGTATAAGGTTTTTAATCAAATTACTGCAAGAAATTCATCTGCTCTCTAACTTACTCTTTTTGAAAAAACCAACAACAGCTAAAAAATTACGATGCACTTCCGCGCTAGATTTTTCAAATCGTATTAACGTTTTAAATAGTGACGCTTAGGAGGCTGAAAACAGTTTTTATAGACCTTATTGAACCTCTAGAGATACATATCTCTAGAGGTTCATTAAGAATATAGGGCGTGGCTTGCATAATGACGATCGCGTTAACGAAGAGGTTTGAAGATTTTAATAAGTATCAAAATATCTGAAACGGGCAACTTGACATGTGTTTTCAACAAAACAAGTGCACGCGAAAGTGTGTCAGTAGATTTGCCTGTCTGTTACCCGCTAAACCGATTTTGTTTAACTGGTATAGAGATACGGTACCTACCTACTTTGAGAGCCGTAATTTCCGTGAAAGGACATAGGATTAAAGGCATCACCTAGTAACAATATATTACTTCATTGTTTGTTTCAGTTTTCAGAATGCGATGCGAGTGAGCACTACATTTTGGTAATACTGCTAGTTTGATGTTCGCTTGCACAATCCTTTTAAGCTTTGACTACATAAACGCAGCGGTCTGTAGGAACTATAAACTCAAAGTTTTGGTGTAGTCAAAGTCTCGTTATATACTATACGAGTACTGTATGTATTCAACAGAGTTGTTACATTATTGTTAACTAGATGACGCCCGCAACTTCGTTGCGCCAAAATTGGTTTATCGCGCGGGAACCGTACATTTTTCCGGGATAAAAAGTATCCTATGTCCTTTCCCGGGACTCAAAGTATCTCCAATGTCCATACCAAATTTCAGCAAAATCGGTTCAGCGGTTTGGGGTGAACAGGTAACAGACAGACAGACAGACACACTTTCGCATTTATAATATTAGTATGGATGTTATTAATTATCGTGTTATCAAATCGGAAATCAGGCATTATAATAAGAACTTACAGTAGATATTACTCAATTTAAAAAAATATAATAGGTAACTAACTGAAGTTTAATGATAATATTATGTTCGGGTAACATCTTTTGTTCCATTGCTGTAGCCTACTAATTATCCTGTCACCCACACCTATTATTATGTTATACGAAATAAGTAGCATATTATTCTTATTAATAACAATTTATTACTATTATGAGATACTCACTAAGATAAATATGGAATATTTTAAGACTTATTTCATAATAGAAAATTTATTGCGAGAGCCTAATTTTTGTATGAATATGAAATTAACTCTGGATAGTAGGAGTGTTATTTCGATATTTATGTAATAAAGGAGACAAGGTACAATTAATAAAGTCAAAATTTCTACATAATCAGAAAAAAATACTTATATTTTTATTAGTAAGTACCCTAATTTTATTATTTATTTCGACATGAACGCAGCTTCGTCCTTTATTCGATCCAGGGTGTCTATATCAAAATAAGAAAATAAAAAACTCATTGAGTAGTATACCGACAGCATTGACATATTTACACTATTTCAAATTAAACAAAAACTAGGCCTTTGCGTCCGTTGTCGATGGTTTAAACAGTATTTTCAGAGCGAAGTCTACTAACTCCTCAATATACTGTAGTGCCTGGGACAAAATTTAAAAGCACATACGACATTCTCGCAACATAGTCGGCCTAGTCCAGAGGAAAGAACTAGGCAATACGTCTGGCACCAACTATTTTATTTATTTTATTTTATTTTATGAAATTCGGAAAACTTACGGCTAAACATAAGATCAAGTACAAATGATACAAACAAGAAGGCCAATTACAAGTTTTCACATGTAAACAAGAGAAGAACAAACTTAGACACAAACATGGAGTCAGTGGTTAACAACAATAAATTAATATAAACTATGGTAAAAACAGTACATTGCAACACAAATGAGATACAATACAAGAGAAGAACAAACTTAGACACAAACATGGAGTCAGTGGTTAACAACAATAAATTAATATAAACTATGGTAAAAACAGTACATTGCAACACAAATGAGATACAATACAGATTAAGATGCAAAGAATTTTTTTACAAGACAGTTCTTCATTTTTGAAACGCTGGTATTGAACAAATCTAGGTTCTCGTCAAATGCGATCTTATTGAAATTTTTGCTAGCTCGTATAATAAAACTGTTTTGCCTATATGTGCTATTGACACATGGGATATGGAGCAGCTTGGGCCTACGCATTCGAACAGGACATGTTACCAAACCTAGCTCGCCAAGTAATTCTGGGCAGTCAACCGTGCTGTTGGCTATCTTAAAGAGAAATGCTAAATCTGCAATGCTCCGTCGTTCGTGTAGGGGTAAAATATGAAATTTTTTGCAACGAGCATAATATGAAGACAAATAATTACGTGACTTAAATTGTAGAAAATGTAGGAAACGCCTCTGGATGGATTCTATTCTATTGCTATAACAACTGTAACAGGGATTCCATACTTGGGAAGCGTATTCCAGATGGCTGCGGACAAAAGCACAGAAAAGGATTTTGAATGTCTTTATATTGTTAAATTCTTTCGAAAGTCTTAGTATAAAACCTAGTGCTTTGTTGGCCTTGTCAATTATACTATTTATGTGGGCGTCAAATAGTAGTTTTGAGTCGAAGATGACCCCTAAATCTCTAACCTTATCAATTCTATTAATTTCAATGTTGTGCAATTTGTAATAAATCTATGTGCGGGTTTCCTCACGATGTTTTCCTTCACCGTACGAGCGTCCGTATTATATAATGCTTGATCTGATCTGATACTTGAGATCAGAAAATGTCTCATTGGTACACGCCTCCACCCGGGTTCGAACCTGCGCCCTCTACGAGTGCGAACCAAAGGTCACGGACGCTCTTCAAATTAAACAAGGAACGATAATATTATTATATCGTAAATATGTACTTTTATGTCGCATTAAAATACATAGTTGAATCAGGGACAGTCTTAAGTTCACAACTCTCAAGCCTTTCTTTCAAGGTTACGTTTTTACGTCGTCCTTAGCGTCATTGACATAAATTTTCCCTTTTACATAATATTTCAAATTGAAACATTTTAATTTCTCTTTCCGTGACCCTTAACCGCGGCCACTTGTATCGTAAAAATTAATATTTATAAAACACGCTTCTGAATTGCACGAGCTTTTGTCATTAAAGTATGTAATTTTAATGAAAAGGATTTCAATGTTACTTTTTTAAGGTTAAATTGACGCATTCAATTATTGAAGACGAAAGTGCACAGTGCCGACATAGCTATATTGAGCCTCCTTATGATTTTCTACCAGAAATCTACCAGAATCTGATGGCAATTTTTGACAGCAGATTTTCAAAAAAATATCCTAAATCATTGGATAAATTTTTATATTTGCATGTTTATTACACAGATTAGATGCTATAAGAAAAGGATTAAAATGTTTTATTTCAATTACTCCGGTATTGCTAGAGACTAGAGTCAATTTATTTTCTCACTTTTTGCCATTAGATTCTGGTAGACCTATCTAGTATTTACTGTCAAAAACTACTATCTAGTATATTTTACTGTCAAAAACGTGTTTCAAATAAAAGTGTTAATAAAAGTGGTAGATGTTACCTGAAAAATATAAAATTTTGACGCTGTAGATAAATAAATAAAAAATTTGAAAATGTTGAGTTTACTTTTGATGGCTTAAGTATCATTAAGCATCTAAAATATATTTTGAGCAGACATGCAAATATAAGGTCTGAAACATAAAAAAGCTTTCATTTCACTCGAGCTGATGGGTAAAAGCTGCCTTTATAAGCTCGCACTTTCAATACACCTTGTATGAAGGAGCTTTATAACCCGAAGCATTATACGCTGTGTACGGTACATAGTAGTAGACTTTAAAAAGGAAATGCTCCTTTTTGTTTCAGCATAAACTCACATAAGCAAATAAAAATCTTTCAATCTGAATTGCAATTTTAACTTCTGAGTCAGTTTTAGTTTAGATAATTATTTGTAACGAATTTTTATTTTTGACTTGATAACTATTATCAATATTTGATAATGTAATTTCTTCTTTCACAGAACATCACTCTTCATCATCTCAAGTTTCATCTACGCCAAGCTGCTGGTGGTCGTGTGTCTCGCCTACGTCATCAGTGATGTCATCACCCACAACCTACCCCTGTACTACTACGAAGGCTTCTTCACTTACCTCTATGGAATGAGTATTCTCTTCCTTCTGTACGTTTTCTGCTTCCTTCTACAAGGTATGTAGTTCTCATATGAGGTTTGTTATCTTGTGTGATTGAAATGTTTAGCTTTAACGAGTGATTCAAACATCCAGAAAGCGCATGCTGCAGTGGAAGTCCGCCTAAACCGAAACCCCCACCGAAGGAAAAGAAGCAGAAGAAAGAAAAAGAAAAGAAGCCCAAAGATAAAGAAGGTAAAAATGCAAAGGACAAAGATGGCAAAAAAGATAAGAAAGATGGAAAATCCAAAGATAAAGAAGGAAAGGAAGCCGACAAAGATAAAGCAGCCAAAGATAATAAGAAGCAAAGCCAATTCCAGGTACATTTTTACGCATCATTTATATTTTGATCATCAGCACATCCAGAACATTTGTTTATAATATCATCCCGTTTTGTTTTCGTTACTGTGTGTTAACACGATTCACATACAATTTTAATGTGATTTTTACGTTTAGCACTAGCAAATTTAAAGCTTTCACGAAGGACACTAAGTGCTTCTAGGACGTGTCTGGCGCATGAGTCCCTTTTTTGTTTATGCTGCCTACTATTTTGTTTTTCCGTATCATTTGGGCAGGAGGTGTACCCCCGTAAGATGCGTGATAAAGTTCGTCAACAGCAATTACAAATGCAAATGGCGCAATTATATGCCTCCGAGCAGGTGAGGTTACGATCCTGCTTGTTATGATTATGTTGATAGCTTTGGATGTGCTGTTTTAGTTATCATATCCTCATCATTAGATGCTTTTAGTTGTGCTGTAAACGTTGCTTTTAGAACCACATGCGGATGTAAAAATTCGTTGACATCAAATCTTGAACACGTATCAAATATTGAAACCCCTATCGTAGGAAATTTCGCACGCTCATCAACCTACCTTAAGACCTGCTGTGTTTCTAATTAAGTACCTATTTCAATCTAAATCACTACTTCGAAGTAATATGCAGTGCAATGAAAAAATTCAATCCTGTACCTATTAATTAATTTCTCAACACCAACAAATTAATGTAAGGTTGCAAATTAAGGTCGATCCACTCTGTAAGTGTTTGGTTATTGTGTTTGCCTGCTACAATTCATAAAGAGTTTGCGACCTAAAACATATTATATTTTTGCTAGCAACAAGATGTGGTGGAATTGGAAGCCGGCCCTGTCGCCAGACCGAATCGTCGACGAAAAACTTCGCAAAACGAGCATAGCCATGGCAGCTTCTTTTTGAGAATTGGAGCTATTGGTAAGGAGTATTTTACCGACCGGCACTTAATTTTACGCCATATTTTTTTCTAAATACTACACCAAGTAAATTACCAATCTATAGAGATACATGGGATCTATAGAGATACCTACATTATATTAAGCATTCAATTCTTTGTATTATTTAAACTGAGTATCGAAACAGCAGCAGATGTGAACAATGCATCACTAAAACAAATACTTAAAGAATTTTGTCTTTACAGCATTTGGCCTCGCCACGATGATATACAATGGACTGGAGTTCGGAACATTTTTTGAATTGCCACTCGACTCGCCCTGCTATTTGATTTTGAAAGGCGTGAATCCAGTGCTCCAAATGGTGTTCACTTTCATGCAGATGTACTTTATATTTATGAATTCAAGGGTGAGCTAATTAGCATTCTATAATTTTTTCTCAAAATTGATAAAATACTGACCATTTTTATTTCGTTTCCAGTTAAACATTCACAGATTCAAGGTGATCGCTCGATTCGGATTGATGCATGTCGTGGCCACCAACATTTGTGTATGGATACGTACTCTGGTACTGGAGTCTCTTAAAGAGATCACAGACTTCCATGTGAGAAATCCTCAAGGAGTGCCTGGTGAGGGAGTGCTTGGAAGTAAGAATTTGTGTCTATTTTTCTTCTCGTGCACACGTGACTGTGTGTTTAATAACATATTATTAATATTCTTACAGGAGTCATCCGCAAACATACCTTGAGACATTCCGGCAAAGTTTTTGGAGCAGCTTCAACGGCAGCAACAACGATGGGCGCTACTGCTGCTACAGCCGTAAAAGCAGCTGGCGAGCAAATCGTTAACGCAGTTACTACTACCATATCGGCACCTACTACGACAGGTAATTGACAAATGACTTTTCATCTGTGTGTTTTAGACTCTTTGATATTTTATCTAATCGTCGGTACTAATCATTTAGCTATTCATTGCATGTTTAAATTTTAATGTCAATAACATTTCAGCATCTACTACTACTACTGCCTCGTATTATAATAGCGGTGGTGGTTTCGCTCAGAAATCAAAATTCTTAGACGTGATCAAAAGTACTATAGGGTATGATACGGGGATGGCTTATGGTCGTGAATTCAAAGATTCGTGGCCTAACGATAATCCTTTCACGACTACCACTACTGTTGCACCGATGACGGCCGAAGCTGAGAAGGGAACTCAGACTCAGACGGCCATGTTGGAAGTATTCCAGTGGCTTTATTCCACTACCATGAAACCCATTATAAGCACGATGTCGACTTTGGCATCATCCACCCCATCTGGATCTTATGTTTCTGTAAAAGACGATTGGGGCAACAGTATTGATACATACCGTGTCGATGAACCGCCTCATTCACCAGGTTTGTCGATGGAGTGTCGTCATCAGTCTTGGTATTCTGCCGCTGCACTTTTTATTTGCGTCTTGTTTCAGTTTTCCTTTTATTTGTAGGTCTAGGTGCACTCTCTCCTTCCGAGTTATTTGTTATTTTTAAGCATGTAAGCTAAGTTTTACTAGATATATTTTGTCACATAGTAAAATATATTTTGAAGCCGTGTAGGTACGAATATTAATTATTTATCGAAAATATATTTTAATTTCAGCGAACAACTCTACCGAACTCTTCGAATCATTTGATGCTTTGAACCCGGCTGCGCTGATTGCGAATATTGATAACACGACTGTCTGTGGCCGCAATCCTATAATGGGCACTATCGTCACCGACTCGGCACCTTACCTGTATCCGTTCATCATCGAATACTCCCTAATCGGAGCTGCGGTTATCTACGTTATGTGGAAACACATTGGACGATACCCCAGGTAAGATAACATGTTTCATTACGATATTACTACGCATCCTCCGATTGCAACCAACGCATCTTTAAAAAGTAAAATTTAAACATATAGTTTAACATCGCATTAACAATAATCTGTAGAATTCTTTTAAACTAAAAAGTTTTAACTTGACCTAGCCAAGCATGAACCAAATTAACGAGCCCATTAGAATTCAACATTCATTTAAGCACATCATGCATCCCCACGCTAACCTTATTGACGCGTGCGTACGCGTTTGGTTGCAGCGTGGCCAATGACGAAGATCTGGAAAGACGTCTGGAGGCTGTTCTGTCCCGCAGGGCAGCGGCACTAGCGGCGGCGCAGCGCGGAAACCGTGTGGACTGCGCGGGGGCGGCTAAAGGACTTTTCTGTGGACTCTTACTCCTCGTCGCCTCACTCATCTGTCTGATCCTATTCTTCGTTCTGATAAGACACCAGGAATTAAAACGGCTCTCGATCTACCTGGCTGATGTCTCCCATTGTGCTCTAATGGTGCTATCCATTTTTGCAATTCTGATTGGATTTATACGGTAAGAACCTTTGCATTACAGAATTATTACTTCTAATATTTTTAATCTTTATTTAACTGTTCACTCTTGTATCTGACCTTATGTAGTTGTTATTCGGATTTGATTTATTCCATCCTAAGTAGATATTTTTTATTCTATTTTTGTTAACGGTTACTAGACCTGGGGCCAGTAACAGATTTTCATGACCAAAACCCTCCCAACCGAAACTTCGTAAAATGAATAAGGGACTTATACTATGAATACTAGCGACCGTCAGCTGCGACTTCGTTGTTGGGGTGGGCAGTGGCAGCCTCCCAAAGATGAAGAAAAAAAATATTATTTCAGTCATTTCCTCTCATTTGAAAATTTATCAGAGTATTGTTAAAATGCTCTAGTAAACAATTTAAAAAATCAGCTAGCTGTAAGTGAGTGGAAAAGTCGTCAGCTGATAAGTTTTAGTAGGTATAGATGCTGTTGCCTTACACCTTTCAAGGTACCAGCTGACAAACTTTCCACTGAGATACAGCAAGCTGACATTAATTTTCATTCATAGTAGCATATAAATGATCACCAGGTAAATTTTTAGCTGAGAGGAAATCATTGAAAATATAATATTTTTTTTCATGTTCAAGGAGCCAGCTGATGTATAATCCACCGTGTTATGGTCAGCTGACTATGTTTTTCGTTCAAAATACTACATAAACTATACTCTGATAAATTTTCAAATGAGAGGAAATTACTGAAAAAATTTTTTCTTCATGGGTGGAAGGCTGCCACTGCCCCGTGACCACCCCACCCACGGAGTCGCAGCTGACGGTCGCTAGTATTCATAGTATAAGTCTCTTATGTATTGTACAAAGTTTCGCCCGGGAGGAAATCATTGACCAAAAATTTACTTGGATCCCGGGCCATACGTTTAGTTCTTTAGTTTTGTGTTTACGTTCACCTTGATATTTATGTTGGTTTTTGTTTTTTTACCCTACCAATATCCTACACATTACCCACACAATTCCTTGTATCACTCCGAATATTATTTCGAGCATTTTCGTGCTTGCCCTTGTGAACTAATCACCACTTATTGTTTGAACCTCACCACTTCATATCTGTTACACGTTAACCATTTGTTGGTTCCATTCTAATATGTAGTGGAAGAAAGATGAAATGGAGTTCAGATCCTCCCTCCTACACCGAACCTCTCCACAGGGTGCAATCACTGAAGTTCCGTTCTGAAGAACAATCGGATTTGAACGACATTCTGCTTCGCGTCTCCGCTTTCGGCCTCTTCACCTATGCTGTGTTCAGCGTCATTGCCGGAGGAATGGGAGCCTTCACACACGAGCCTAATTTACTTGTCATGATCACTGGATGTCTGAGTGTGCTTCAAGTGAGTATCGTTTCAGATAATACTTTAGTCTTTAATATTGCGTAGTATTTAATAGCATTTATGTTTGTATTACAATATTATTATTTTAACTTATTTCAATGCTTAAAATTTTTATGTCAACATCAAGTCATCATCATCATTAAAAATATGTAGAGCAACCCAAAATTGGAACCTGCTTATCTAGTTGCCTATCATTAAACTACAAATTCTTTGTTTTCCTTTGGATTAAGTGGTATTTTCTCGGTTTCCAGGTAATCCTGCAGCTGTTGTTCATCGCGGATGTGTCCCGTCGTCGTGTCCACCTCCCGGAGCAGGAGCGCAGCAAGCCCGCCCGCCAGGCCGTCACCTTCCTGCTCATCTGCAACGTCACCATGTGGTTCATCTACACCTTCGAGGCGCAGAAGGTTCTGGCCAACCCGGTAAGATTACAACTTGTCTTTATAGCATTGGCTGTAGCTTCCTAATAGCAAAAAATCCTGGTATATGATGTTGGTAGTCAATTTTGTTTATTATGATTCTTTCCACTAAAAATCTGATAAATTATGTAACTTATATCATAGTGGACTTTGTTTTCCTTCTGTTAGTTTAATAGAGATAGTTACTAACTGCAACTATAAAAATTTCCAGGTTCAACTTGATTTCTACGGATTCGTCGCCTGGTCCCTGGTACAACGGTTTACCCTGCCCCTGTGCATCTTCCATCGCTTCCATTCAGCCGTAACCCTGGCCGAAATCTGGAAGACCAGCTACAAGGCGCGTCTTGAGTGAACGGACACGTATACCAACGATTGAAACTATCAGTCCAACATCATCCCTTTAGGGAATTAGCAATTTCGTCCTCATCTTGGGCAGCAATTTATAGTTAGAAGGGATACTTTATCGCATGGATAGATCAACTTTAGGTAGTAGATAATAGGTATGGGTCGATTTCGAATGTTCTTTTACGTACACTTATCGTTAGCAACGTACTGCCGCGCAATGGAAAACTTCAGCAGTTTTAACATTCCATAGCACTCTCATTACAGTTAGGTTTTCAGAAGACTGACGAATACGTATTAATATTGCTCACAGTTGATTTTGTCGCCAATTGGGTACCCGAAAACCTGTTGTGAAAATTCCCTCCTTTGTTTAGAAATTAGAAATTTGAGTGCCATTCGTAGAGCTTAGAATTCGAGACAATATTACTTTGGTCGAATACACAAATTGAAGCAATAGTACGTTTCGAATGCCTTAATTTACTATATCAAAACCCGTGGATCGATTGCTACGAATAATAAAAACTAATCGATTATCGTAGTCATAGCTATACCGATTTAGATGTTCTAAACGCTATATAAAATTTGAAAGATTTATTATGTCGACGTATAATTATTATAAAGTAGGTTATTCTACTTATTATAGATATAATATAGACGTGTCGAAATATCTTATTGAATGTACTTAAAGTTAAAAAGATCGATGTGTTAAGACGCAATCGACTGCTTGGTACGGACGATTTATTTTATGGGGCCACTACACGTTTTATTGAACCGACACATTCTTAAAGTCTGTATTGATGCATGCTGAAATTTTCTGGAATTTTGTAGAATATTTAATAAGGTTTCACTTATTTAATATCCGAAATCAGAAGGAGATAGAGTTTGAGCCATTTAAATGGGTGTTAATGGTATAAAGTACGTAGATAGGTAGGTAGATATTAAAAACTATAATATCTTCTACGGTAAGAATTTTTGGTAGAAAAAGCGTTGTATTAGTTGGACCCGTGTATAGAGTAACCCAAGACGGATGGCGTTTTTGTTAAATAAGTGAAAATCTCTTCTCTTCTTATAACCCACTTTACCGTTTCAACAAAGTTTTCTCTACGAATATTTCTGTATCGATTGGGTAGATTGTTTTGCATTGAAATTTCACGAATATTTTCGTAATGAACTTTGTGCAATCTATTTTTATAGGCTGATTTTTTTATGTAGTCGTAACCTACATAACAAAGGGTAACGCGTCGCGACTCGCGAGCGCAATATCATTTCTACGTTACGAGTTTGTATAAATAGCTTATATGAAATTATTTATAATATATTTATTAATTTTATAATAAGGTTTCCGTAGTACCAGTGTGTGGTGATCCGACGTTAGTTTGGCATTTTGGCTGTTTTAATATTTATTGTATTGTTAATGGTGATTTAACAAGGAAATTATTCGATTATTCGATGTCTCGTTTACGCTAACGGTCGAAGCAGCACAGAAAGGATACGTTTGGCTTGTATTGTCACTGCCGATTGTAAAATATACTAATTGTAAGTACTTTGATATAACTATACTATTTCTAAATTCAATTTTCAATTTTGTAGATGATATTTACGTGTACCTAAATGTTTGGAAAATAATATACGAATGATTGTATTAGATTTAATCGATTGTAAAATTGAATACTCAATGTTAAATAGATACAATATACCAAAAATTTCAAAGTTTGGAAGCTCTACATTAAATTATATAGATTAATATTATAAATGTCTATTTGAATAAATCTGATAATTATTAAGTAAATTGTTCGTTTTATTTATTAAGGGCCACCTGAAAGAATAATGATCCTGATTTATGAGTCTTGGGCTGAAACTTATAAGGAAAAAAAGAGAGGCATTTTACATAAGGACATCACGTCATACGAAAAAGAAATCTTTTTGGAGGCAAACCAATAGGCGCTTTGCAGACGACGGGGCGGGGTGGGCCGGTCGATGTCTGCGGCTGCCCGCGCCGCGTACACACAGCACATCGGCAGTGCCGTAAATAGGGCGGTGCCACCGCGCCGGTGGCAGCAGGTTAAAAAGCAGGAAAACCGGAAGAGCTATAGTTTGATAACATCGGATTAAAAATTTTGGGTGTAAATAGTCAGGTCCAGATGATTTATTCGGGTCTAATGTTTTTAGATAAAATTTTACTGATTCTAACTTAATTACAATAGAATTTAGGAATGTTATTGAGTCACATGACGTGTTATCGTTAACGGGGTGAGCTGGAGGTTGAGTAACATTATCTTGGCTAGAGTTGCTTGATGGGCATAGAAAAGACTCATGAAAGTAGTTAGAAAAGGCGTTGCAGATTGATTCCCCCGATGAGATATTGGCACCATTATATATAAAGTTACCCGGTAAAAGATTTGTTTTAGACCGATGTTTAAAAAAACTCCAAAACTTCTTAGGATTTTGAGCAATGGATGATTCTGTCTCAGATAGATAATTGGAATAGCACTCCGACTCCACCTTTTTTACACGATCACGCAACAGCTTGAAAGTTATTTGATCGCTAATTCTACCGTATTTTTTAAACTTTTTATGATACTTGTGTTTTTCTTTTATAAGGTGTTTAAGAGCATAATTGTACCAGATAGGATACTCACTGGGTTTAATTTGTTTTGAAGGTACATATTTTCTATGTAAGTTAGAGATAAAGTTGTAGAAAAAGTCCATGGAATCATCTAAAGATCTGTTTTCAAATTCTCTGTACCAATCCATTTTAGAGATGTTGTCGTTGATAACACTGAAATCACAACGATTATAGTTATAGCAGTTAAATCGAGCTGGACTTAAAAAAGAGGAATTTGTTGGGACAAGTAATTCTATTGTAAGCGCCGGGTGATATGAGTCGATAGGGACCAAGGGGTCTAAGCATTCGCATACAGATACATTTTGATTACATAGAACAAGGTCCAAGATTTTATTTTGAAAATTTGAGACACCGTTAAATTGATTTAATGAAAGAACATTGAGCTCATCGGTCAGTAAGTATTCGTCACTACTATTAATATTGTTTGGGACATAATATCCTTCAGACGCATTGAACTGCCAACTAATTCCGCTTAGATTAAAATCACCTACAATCAAATACTTGTCGTCTGGGTATTTTAAGTTTATGTCGCTTACATTATTCAAAAAAATCGCCAATTGAATAGAGAATGTATTAGTAAAACCAAGACTGCAAAGATACAAGACGCAAACATGTAGTTTTAGCGGTTTCAGATTATGCTTTTTAGTTAAGTATACTAATTATCTAGGAATGTTGAAATGATAACATACTCATCCGTAGTTTATAATTAGTTTAAGTATATTAATATACTATCATACATAATTTATCGTTTTTAAGGTTCCGCACCCAAAGGGTAAAAAAAATTAAATCCTAGTAGTGGGATCCCGCAGCCCGCTCTACTACTAAGACTTCGTTGCCTGTCCGTCTGTCCATCCGTCCGTACGTCTGTCTGTCTTCAGGCTGTATAACAAGAACCACTATAGTAATAGACTTCTGAAATTTCCACAGATGTAATGTCATTCTACATCCAATACGGTTGCTCATCCAAGATAGGGAAATAGTTGAAAGCACTTCTGCAAGATGGGCATCAAATAAAAGGGCTCAGTAGGCTCATTGAGAGTGAATTGAAAATTAATAGGGTCTAGTAAAGTCGTGTCGTGTCGTGTAGGTACTGATGTCACGTACGATACGACACGACATGTCATGACATGATTCGACACGACAGGTTACGCACGTAACCTGTCGTGTCGAATCATGTCATGACATGTCGTGTCGTATCGTACCGGGTTTTAGAAAATGCCCGGTTGAAACCGGTCACCCTTCATGCGCGAGTCTGACTTACACTTGGCCAATTTTTCAGATTTCCTGCTGACCTGGATACCAGAAATTCATGGCTTAAAATAACTAACCGTCCAAACTGGACTCCGAAGAAAAATTCATGCATACTTAATTATGCAGCAAGCATTTTGAAGAAAAGTCACAGTTTACTTCAAAATTGCAATTTTATTACTTACGGGAAAGTACCTAATGGGAGACACTGAACTAATAGATGACACTTATGACAAAAATACCATAAAAATAAGAATTACTCTAATTATTTCTCACCACTGTAAATTTTGTAAGCTTCTCAAGCTATCTGTTGAATTGAAAAAATATATTAGAGACGCCTTCGGGAACAAAATTTTAAAATGGGATCAGTTTTTAACCGACTTCCAAAAAACGAGGAGGTTATATGTTCGGCTGTGGATATTTTTTTTTTTTTTTTTATTTTTTTTTTTTTTTTTTTGTATGTTCAACGATTACTCCGCCGTTTGTGAACCGATTTTCGAAATTTTTGCTTTGTTGTATTTGGTTTTACTCCAATTTGGTACCATGTTCACAAAGTGGTGACCTGATGATGGGATCCAGGAGTAATCGAGGGAACTCCTCGAAATTTATATGGAAACATATGGTGATTTTGGTTTTATATGAAGTGTACTAAGAATATGCTACCAAAAAGTCAAATATTGGGTCAAGGTATACCATGGTTTCGAAGATGCTGAGAGAACTCCTGACTCCTTATAGATACACGTTTGGGAGTTTCGGCGTTGTTTTAAGAACAGAAAGCATATGCTACTATGCAACTCATATTCATCATCATAATCATCATCATCATCATCATCGTCATCATCATCATCATCATCGTCTTCATCATTACCACGTCGTGTTAAGGTCACCAATGTCTCATGGCACAGAATAGATAATAGTACAAGGCATAGGTGTGGATATACTAATAATAATAATAATTTTATACTGTATAACAACACTTTGTTTAAATATACACGGCGGTCAGCGCCGAATACGCCGAATACGCCGAATCGAATATACTTTACTACTTTATATACAGATCGAATACTATACTAACTACTTTATAAAATTTTAATAGACAAAATATAGAATTAAAATAAAGTTATTTTAAAAAGAGCATTTAAACTAAACGAAGTCAATAAGTGTCTTTTTAATTAGTTATACTTATTAATCGATAGATGGCGCACTAAGTATCGATTTGAATGGATTTGAAATTGAATTCTTGATAACAAGAACAGCTGTCAATAATTATGATAATATTATATTATATTACTAGCTGTCCCGGCAAACGTTGTTTTGCCATATAAATAATTTTTGGTATGAAAAATAGATGTTGGCCGATTCTCAGACCAATATCCTCACAATATGCTCACATAATTTCATGAGAATCGGTCAAGCCGTTTCCGAGGAGTATGGCAACGAAAACTGTGACACGAGAATTTTATATATTAGACGAGTAGCTACGCTACATCCTATGCAAGTTTATACAATTTTTTATCTGATAGATCCTTGGATCGTGGAAAAACGAGACACAATAGCCTTTCTATTGTTATCGCAATCGCCGGTGACCGCTTGAGGTTTGAAATATTAAAATTGTTAAATTACTTAGCACAATATTATGTTCACTTCACTGATAATATATTATTTTGTGAGTGTGAACTGTGTAATAAGATACGTAAAATATACGCGAAGGTTTACCTACTAGTGTAACTAAAAAGAGTGAAATTATTATTATTTTTAACAAAAAATTAAAACCGACTTCCAAGGTAAAAACAATATTAACATTAATATGAACTAAAAAGTATTAAATAATTTTTGCTATCTGATAGTGCCTTTTTCCGAATTCGGCTAAACCTTGACTATTTCTGTACTCAATCTTCATAATTTTGAAGTCGGTGCCAGTTCCAAAAGTTTCAAATATTCTGTCAGAGGACTGAAGATTCAGCTATCTGGTACCGACTTCAAAATAATGAAGATTGAGTACAGAAATAGTCAAGGTTTAGCCGAATTCGGAAAAAGGCACTATCAGATAGCAAAAATTATTTAATACTTTTTAGTTCATATTAATGTTAATATTGTTTTTACCTTGGAAGTCGGTTTTAATTTTTTGTTAAAAATAATAATCATAAATAATATGACCGCGTCAACACGCGCTCGGCAATTTCTTAGCAAATAGGTTAAGGAAGGCGAAATTTTGCACGTAAGTTTTGAATGCATTTACTTGATTTTTTGTAATTTCTATTGATTTCATTGGATTAATGGTCATGTTGTATACACTAATTAATGTTTATTAAAGATTTTTTATCAATTTTCCCTAACAATATAAAGGGTGTCTACTATTAGTTCTTGAAAATGTAAAAAACCTAATAGATGACATGGATCTCATCTTTGAGTTTTGCAATACATACTAAAGTTATTTTGTACTTTATTCTACTGCAAAAATCATCACTATTCTCTGAAAATATAATTCTATTAACAATCTAAGAACTTAGAACTACTGCACCTAAAAATGGACTTTCAACGCTGCTAAAGAAGTTTTCACTTTAAAAATATGAAATATAAAAGGAAAGATAATTACAGCATGGAAGAAGAATGAATAGAATCTGGAGACAACGTGGATAATATTTCTGATGCATGTAGTTACTATGATGAAGTAAATGAAATCATTTGAAAAATGGCAAATAAAGACCTAATAATAGGAAAAATGTAAAATGTAATGTAAAGTTCTATGTCAACTATTAGTTCATATTGGTGTCTACTATTAGTGATGTTCGTTTTTTGTGATGTCATCTATTAGTACTTATGACTAAGTTTACAAAAAGACCAATATTATATTTTTTAATTTATTTGTCAGAGAATAATTATAATAGTTTCATTTTGTGAGAGTTACTGAAGACATGGAAGAAATTATCAATCCTTTATATTCATAAAATATATATTTTATAACATTAAAATGTTTCATGTTTCCTTATAGTGTCTGCCATTAGGTCTCTTCCCTTATATCTATGCAGTTTTATTTTATCCCATTTTATAATGCCCGCTGTACAATCTCGCCGAGAGCTCCCGGGCGAGAGTCCCGTGCGAGAGCCCCTTGCCCGAGTGCGATCATGTACATTCTCGCTTAGTTCAATCGCAGATAAGAACTCAGAGAAGATGGACGAAAACTACCATTCACCATGCATCGAAAGATATCATTGTAATCCGAAGATTTATAATCATATTTAATTTTATTTCTCATAGATGATGACTGATAATGACGTTTATTATTGTTATTTTTCTGTTCTACACTGCCCAACGGCAGGACTAGTACTGAAAGACGCGAGAGTGTACAGTACTCAGTAGTGCGCTCGTTTTCCTCGCGAGACCCTTTGTCTCGGGCGCAAAATACAGACAACGGACCGCGAGGGTCCGAGTCAGGCGAGACGAGACGAGCGCACCCATTTACACTCTCGCACTCGGGCCACCTCGCTGTGTCTCGGCGAGAATGTACAGCCGGCATTATGTTTACAATCTTACAATTATTATTATTATATCATGATCGATATTTTGTCGAATTACATGATGTTTGTACACTCGGGGAAGTTGATTCCTATGCAAATGGGGGATCTACGTAGTTTGGTCACATTACGTCAAACTCAGCCGACAGATCACAATTAATATTGAATTGACATAATCGACCAAATGACGTTGGTCTCTCAACTGCATAGGAATCAACTTCCTCGATGGTACATCACTGACACGCACACGTAAACATAATTGTATACACATTGAGATGTATGGAGTTGCTATTGCCAACAAAAAACATGTCACACTTGAGGAACGAGAGGGGTGAGAGGCGGGGCGGTGATGGCTATAGATCAGTACCGCAGAAGTGACAAAGTTTTGTGCCTACACTTGAATGAACGCAGACTCTATTTGAAAGTGGATAAAATAAAACAAAGATTTTTACTAAACATTATTAAAAGCTTTTATTTAACTTGCTCTGTATAATATTATTATTTACATTATTATGTAAGTTCGGGTGGAATATTTGAACTCAATTTCGAAGTAAGTATGTATGTACATATAATATTTCAATCGATTGAGCTGAAATTTTGTATACACGTTTGGTTTGACAATGCACGATACAGTATGTGACATCACTAATAAATATAAAATGGATAGATATATTTTTTATGCCGTTCTATAATAACAGTATGGATATTAAATGAAATAACTTTTTGAGAATAACTCGAAAACGAATGTTATGTCATTCTACATCCAATATGGCGGCTCACCTAAGATAGGGGAATACAAACAAAGTTTCGTTTATTTCTGCATGACTAAAGAATTGGATTTCAGTTAAAAATAGTTAAGTGAAATCCAACTTTTTAGTCATGCAGAAATAAACGAAATAATAATATAACAAGTCGCTAAAATATATAGACACCGTTTTTTCACTAATCAACATCAAGTACGATTTCTCAAGGACATAGAATTAATTAGATTTCTATCTATATCTATACTTATTATAAAACAAAGTCGCTTTTTTTCCCTCATGTCCCTTTGTTCCCTTTAATCTTTAAAACTACGCAACGGATTTTGATGATTCTTTCAGTGTTAGATAGCCCATTTATCGAGGAAGGTTATAGGCATATTTTATATTTTATCACTCTAAGACTAATAGGAGCGAAGAAATAGAGGAAAATGTGGAAAAAACGGGGGAAATAATTTGAAAGGGCTAACTTGAATGCGCTAATCTCAGGAACTACTGGTCCGATTTGAAAAATTCTTTCAGTGTTAGATAGCCCATTTATTAAGGAAGGCTATAGGCATTAGGCATTTTTTGTGGCTATATATTTTATACCCATGCGACGCCGGGGCGGGTTGCTAGTTTTATATAAAATAACGGGGCAAACGAGCAAACGGGTCACCTGATGGAAAGCAACAACCGTCGCCCATGGGCACTCGTAACGTCAGAAGAGCTGCGGAAGCGTGGGAATATGCCTTGTTCTTAAAATGCTTCTGGTGATAGTTCGTTCCATAGTTTTGGTGATGACACTTATCAAGGTGATGGAATGATCCTCAGAGCACTCTTCGTGATACAATTTATAGAGGATGCAGAGCGAAGCTACATCTCGGCACAATTCCAAGAGGTCCAGCCTGTTTAAAACACTTTGGCAGTCAACAATTTGAGCGGCCCTTCGTTCAAATTCAATACTCGTACAATAATACACAATAGCACTTATTAGGCAGCGTACATCGTTGGATACGATACAGAGGGAGTAGTTGGTATTTTGGGGCACCGTAAGAGGCCGAACCTGCGCCTTGTAGAGTTGCAGGCGTTGGTCCGGACTGAAATCCCTACTGTCGCGCTCTATTAAGAACACCAAAATTCTTCGAGGCTAACTTGGCCTTACTTTTAAGCTAGTATATTAATAAGTGCATTTGTTGAATAAATAATAGCAAATTATTACAACCTGAGACTGACGGCGACCATTAATTTTGCGCAACGGGATAGCGGTCGACGTTGCTATGGTGACATACTTATTTATAGTCACTTCTATAAAATAATATGGGCGAAATACTTTATATTATGGCAAAGCAACGTTTGCCGGGACAGCTAGTTATAATAAGTATGGATCCAAAGTCCACTACATACTTACCTTATTTAAATTACTTAAATATTTATAAATACAATTATAATGAACGCATGTATAATGTACACGTAAAAACGTATTTATATTACCAAAATACAAACTCGTATCCGTGAATACTTCATTCATCGTCGTCTCATCATAGATATCTGTATTCTGCCTACATTCCCCTCTGAATCTACTACTCTATGACAATGCGAAATGGCGCGTGTCTTCGCCTAGTAATTGAATGTTCGTATTTTAATTGAAAATAATTAAATAAGAAAACTAACCGATGAAATGCTATGCCGTCGCATTTGGAAGTATTTTTGGAATTATTTTTGCAATATCTTAGGACACACCAAGGCATTTTTGTGACTTTTATTTTGTTTGTTTATAATTGTCATACGTCAAGTGCGCAGAAGAGCTCGCGGCCGACTAAGTGCACTGCGGCTATATAGCGTCTCTTGAATGTGACCAAGCATTGCGTTGCGGTGTCAACTCCTTACATCTCAATGTGTATACATAATATATGTAAATCAAATTTTAGTTAAGCTTGACAGCTCGGGATTGTTTCTCTATTCCGATAGGTATATTATTACCTTTATGGTTTGTACCGATACATATGTTCAACGATGGAAAAATTGTAAATAGTGTGTAATGTGTTTTTTTTTGTTTTGTAAATAGACGTGCTTAGTAAGAAGAAAGAAGAAGGACATTTTTCTTTAATTTTATTTTGATGTATATTATATTATACCTTTTTGGAGCAAAGGACTCGTTTCCAGCTCCCAATAAATTAAAAAAAAATTGGGATGTCAAACGTCAATAATTATTAAATTTGTGGATTGTCAATGAGATTGAAAACGTGAATAATTTATTTTATTTATCGGAAATTATTAATCAGCGTTAAATTGATAAAATTGATATTGAGTATTGCAATTAATATTTCCCAATTTAGGTCATTCCGTAAAGAGTTGTTTCTCAAAGTATCATCAAGTTTCAAGTTTTCAACAGCTTTTGTGTTTATGTGTACAAACCTATGTTAATACCTAGTTATTATTTAAATAACTATGAAAATTTAACACTATTACTGCCAGTGAGTTCTTATAACTGACTACACAATGAAGATACTTGCTCAAATTTGGCTACTAATTTTATTTGCAAGTGTGAAATCTTATGAAATTCAGTACAAAAACACGCAGCTAGAAGATTTGGCTTCCTGGCGTCATTCCTCTGTTAAACGACAAGCTATAAAGACGAGTGAAGACACGATACAACATGAAGCTATAAAACTGCCATTAAACAGTAGTGTGGTAGGTTCAAATGATATTCTGGTTAAGAAAAACGATGATTCAAAAACTGCACCTCAGGAAAATAATATTTTTCAACCACCTGGGATCACAAACTCTACCACAAAGTCTGAAACCAATATCGAAGCAAAAAATAATGTAACAGATGCTCTAAAAGGTAATCTTATTTTAATAACTTGTACAACATTCAAAAAAATTGTTACATGCTTAGGCTTACATAGAGAACCCTCCCTACAAATTTTTATGCTTGCTAGTAAAACTCATGCGTAACATTGTTTTCATAAGAGTTTTATAATTATCATTGTTTCATTTCAGAATCTTCTCCCAACACAACAGCGCAAGTAGCACCAAGTGCTATAAAATCAGACAACGTAACATCAAAACCGACAGACTCAGTCAACATTTTACCGCTGGACAATCCCGGAGTTGTGAAACGAGGATTGATAGTTTTTGGTGGATTTGCATTGCTTGCTGTTGCATATTTTGTGTTCTACAGGTAAGTTTTATTAATACCTCGATCGTGGGAATCACAGACACAATAGTTTTTCATTGTTATGCGGCTACCGGGTGTCAACTTGGGATTGAAGGGTTAAATTTTAATTAAAAAAGTTGCTAATTCAACTATTCATAATCTTTTGCCACTCAATCAAAACTTTGTTTTAGGAAACTGCTTTTCATTGACTTAATTTAGACTGGTAATACTATATTATGTGGGTGTTACGAGTCAATTACTCTAATGGTACATCTACGTAAAAAAACATCCACATAATAACATAGTGGCATAGCAAAGTAATGCTTACATTACTATAATTATAACTTTTATAATGTTTTATAGAATTACAGTATCATTTATTATTGACCTTGAGACATTGACTTTTACATTGAGTTTGTGATAGACTTTATTTTGTTTTTCCTTAATTCACTTTAATTCGTATCTAAATATGGCTAACCATGAATTTAAAACCTATTGTTTTAATTAATGTTGTTTTAATTCATACTTATATTGTTGTACGAGATGAAAATATTATGATGTGAATTATATGAGGAGATGGATTGATGTTTGTGAAATTATACTTGATGAAGCTGCAACTCCATTGTGCTAAAATTCATTTAT
Organism: Polyommatus icarus; assembly: GCA_937595015.1. NCBI lineage: Eukaryota > Metazoa > Arthropoda > Insecta > Lepidoptera > Lycaenidae > Polyommatus > Polyommatus icarus. The sequence goes on from OW569326.1 coordinate 16,721,555, forward strand.
TGTGGGGGAACCATACACTTTTCCAATATGAAAAGTGGAAAGTATGAAGTTTGAACGAAGCCTAATTTGTCCTTTCCCAGGATTCGAAGTATCTCTATATTATACCTGATTTCAGAAAAATCAATTTGGTGGTTTGGTTGTGACGGGGTAACAGACTGACAAACAAACACACTTAACATATTTTATAATATTAGTATAGACCTATAGTCTAAGATCCCACTGCAAAACTGAGCAGGTATCGAGTACACGCTTAAAACCACATTTTTACAAATATTTATGATAAGGAGAACCTATTTCTACTGGGGTGCCAGTCCAAATGTGGCCGCAACTATTTTTAAATATTTAAAAAAAATTGAGCTTGCGGGATAAAATGTTTTCATCAGGTATTGAAAGCAAACATGGTTCATTTCACGGCTATGAGTATAGAGATTTAGAAAAATCCGGTGTGCCGTTAGGCACCCGGCTCAACTCTGTCGTAACCAGGTGTGTACCCAAAGGGCAAAAACGGGACCCTATTACTTATAAGACTTCATTGTCTGTCCGTCTGTCCGTCTGTCTGTATGTCTCCAGGCTCAATGCTGTAACTAAAGAATGGTAATAGCTAGAGAGTTGACATTTTCACAGATTATGTAATATATAATAATATGTTGCCGCTATAACAACAAATACTAAAAACAAAATAAAATTTATGTATGTGCAAATTTACATTAATTACTACATTCAATAACTATAACATTCTGGCAATAAAGACATTCGAATTTGAATACAATAAACGTGATTTTTTGGCCTTTTTCGCTCTATGTCGATAATGGCAACAGATGGGCACCTTAAAATTTCACTAAATCTTCAAGTAAAATATGTGCAATGTAACTACCTACTAATAAAAAAATTTAAGACAAATTAAAATATTAGGGCGGCTCCCATACAAAAAACACAAATTTTGGCCTAATTTTGCTTTTTAATAACCACCCTTCGTGCGCGAGTCCGACTCGCACTTGGCCGATTATTACTATTGTTTGATGAACGAATGAACCGATGTTTAAGTACACTAACATGATGTACTATCACTATCCCGTAATGTTTCGCGCTAGCTCCCTTTCCCTCAACCTTCGATACTTTGCCATCTTTGACAGCCGGCACCCCTTCTTTGCGGCCAGATTTAATTAGGCACACCTTTATTATAATAAGAGGAAAATAAGCTTCCATTTGATATATAAAATATCAATATACGTTAGGGATGCAAAAATGTTACGGAATGGTACCTGTTCACACCTGGTTACGACAGAGTTGCGGCCGGGTGCCTAACGGCACACCAGATTTTTCTAAATCTCTATACTCATTGCCGTGAAATGAACCATGTTTGCTTTCAATACCCGATGAAAACATTTTATCCCGCAAACTCAATTTTTTTTAAAATATTTAAAAATAGTTGCGGCCACATTTGGACTGGCACCCCAGTAGAAATATGTTCTCCTTATCATAAATATTTGTAAAAATGTGGTTTTAAGCGTGTACTGGATACCTGCACAGTTCTGCAGTCGTATCTCGTACTACTATTTGAACCTGCTAAGGCTAGAACTACAGCCTGAAATATTAATGACAAATAATAATAATTATAAGTATCTTACGGAATTTCTTTACTATTTACAGGCGGAAAGGAAAGAACTACGATGCCAACAACGCACACAATAATAATGACAATAACCAGTTCAGATACGGAGTGCTGCAGTCGGAAGAGGGTAGGGACAATCTAGAACTTTCTAGAATACCGTTAACAATGGAGTCAGATGAAGATGACGAGGATGACCTGGAGATATTTGATTTGGAACAGAAGAAACAGTCTCTATCGTATGTGAACTTACAAGCGAATGACGAAGATATTGTATTCCATAACAGAAAGGATGAGTCCAAAAATAACCTTCTATTAGATATAGAAGAAGGACCATCGGATATGATAAACTGGTCGAGCACTAGTAACAAATCCATTTTATAACTTGTTAATAGCAGTAACTGAACTAATTTTAAAGTCCCGGTTTTACCAACACCTGCTAAAGTTTACTATTGATTAAGTTTTGTTGTCACTGTTATACTTTGACGAATGAAAGAGAAGGCTAATATTTTGACAGTAGATTAACACTCTGGACGTGAAAATGGCGTTGGTGAAATTCACATCAAGCCTAAAGAACTCTAATTTATAAGATAAGATGAAACATTAACAAATTCAAATAAAAAAAATATTTACAAAAAATACAGTATATCGCTTGTGTAAAATAATAACAAAGCTAAATGTGAGATAATATAGCTTAGGATTCTAATAAGAAAATAATTTAAATAGGGATTTTACTTAGGTATATCTCTACTCTTCAGTGTCTAAACACCCTAGGCCGAAAATACATAGCAGACGAACTTCGGCCACGTATTTTAGGCCTAATGTGTTTAGACACTTAACCTTCATAAGTAATAATATATTTTGTTATAATAATGATTAATGAACAACATGTCTTACCAATGTCTAATATAACAACTTTTATAGTTTAGTAATAATAATTTTATTCTCGCTTTTCCTGTGCAAAACTTATCAACATAGAATTTTTATTACTTAGTCATTATAGTAGGATAAAGTTGTGTACCTACTTTAAGTTGAGCTTTGAAAGCGATAAAAATAATAATTGCTACAAAATTCAAAAATGGGAATCTGTCCAGTCAGTAGTCACCATTTCCTAGAATTTATTTTCTGAAAAAAGTTCGACGTCTTATCTAACAAAGACAAACTTCAAAGAATGTAAAAGGATTAAATTTAAAGATTGGTAGAAATGGATTTTAAAAATAATTATTGTAATAATATATGACAAGCCTTCTTAGATTTATTTGTACAGATCTGAAAAGTTAAACATGGGTTGTATTTCAAGGTAATTATTTCATAAATATGAAGAATTGCACAGAAGACCAATAATTATAGTAGGGGAGGTCGCGCTCAGTATAAAAAGTAATTTCATACCGAGCGAAAATCGTTACAATAATAGTATTCCACTAATACATAACAGCTTTGATCGTCAGCCACTTCATAATGGGTGGAATAAGAATTGAGAGCATCTCAAAGTTGTTGTTGGGAATCGTATTGAATTTACATTAAAAAGATCCCAATTCGCACCCAATAAAGGTTTATATCTAGATTATATACGTTTAGGTTGGGTAGGTGTTGTTTTAGTATATAACAACAGATGGCGCTTTTAAAGTAAAATGTATATAATTCGTCTTCACAAAATATATTGATTAACGAATTAATTACTTAAAATTGCTATGTGAGATAATTTTATGGTTAATTCAAACGAAAATCGCCGTCAGCTGAATGTTTACAGGTGGAAATGTCGTCTACGCGACGCCCTAGGATACATTGAGCGCAAAGTAGGGCTATATTGGTCATAACTTATTTTGCTGGCTGACGGTTTTTCCACCATCGTATTAGCGACTGACGGTTTTCTTTATTATTTACAAAGTAGAAACATTCACCTGTATAAATTTTGTACGGTATAAAATGACTTTATATTCCAAAACTTAGTAAACGATAGCACTACCTCCCCTATTATTATGACATTGAAACCATGGTTAACTTTCATCTGTGCAAGTGCGCTTTAGATTAATAAATAATACAACGCAACAATTTGATAAGTACATAATTAAAATGTAGATATTAATTTGTGACTTTATGTCATAAAATAGCTTGAATTACTCAAGCAAATATATAGTAGAGGAGGATTTTGAAAAGTCATTTCATACCGAGCGAAAATCGTAACAATAATAGTATTCTATTAATACATACGAGTTTTAATCGTCAGCTACTTCAGTATGGGTGGAATAAAAATTGACAGTATCTTAAAGTTGTTGTTGGGAATCATATTGAATTGACATTAAAAAGATCCCAATTCGCACCTAATAAATGTTCATATCTAGATTATAGACATTTAGGTTCGGTAGGTGTTATTTTAATTTTAGTATGTAACAACAGATGGCGCTTTACAAGTAAAATCTGTATAATTCTTCCTTACAAATATTGACTATCGAATTAATTAGTTAAAATTGCTATGTGAGACTATTTTATTTTTAATTCAAACGATAATCGCCTCAGCTGAATGTTTGTAGGCGGAAATGTCGTCTATAGTCCGCGCGCAACTAGTTGGCCGCTCTGCCCATATACTCACATACCGGCAGAGCGGCCAACTAGTTCCGCGGCCAACTATACGCGACGCCCTAGGATACATTGAGCCCGAAGTATGGTCATATTGGTTATAAGTTATAACTTATATCGCTGGCTGACGGTTTTTCAACTTATTATTATTTACAACTAGCTGTCCCGGCAAAGGTTGTTTTGCCATATAAAGTATTTCTACTTCATCAGTTGATACAAAATCTTACCCTCTCTTTTATCCCCTAAGAGGGGGGAAAATGTTATACACCAAATGTTAAGTTGAAAAACACAGTAAATAATATGAAGTAAGGCCATTAAAGAAAAAAGTTTGATACAAAATAGGACCCCCCTCAGAGGGGTGGGGGGGGATTTTTTTTGTATCAGATGTTGAGTTCAAAGAAGACAAATATATCTGCGAAAACCGTTTGCAAATCGGATCAGTAGTTTTCATGTTAAAGAAAAAAGTTTGATACAAAATCTGACCCCCTCTTTTGTACCCTTAGAGGGGTAGGGGGGAAAAATTTATACACCAGATGTTAAGTTGGAAGAAGACAAATATATCTGCGAAAACCGCATTCAAATCGGATCAGTGGTTTTCGTGTGATGCTGGAACAAACATACATACATACAGACAGACAGACTGACAGACAAAAATCTAACCACATTTTTGGCTTCTATAGCGATGTAGTGACACCCCCACTTATTATTTTTTGAATATCTTTAATGTACAGAATTCTCATTTCTACAGTTTTATTATATGTATAGAAGTAGAAACATTCGCCTGTATAAATTTTGTACGGTATAAAATGACTATATTAAAAAAAAATGTACATATTTAGTAACGCGACTGACGTTGAATCCCCCGTCTGCAATACGGCTGACGGTGATTTTTTGGTTAAACATGATCTCACTAATCATCCATCAAAGTTTCATACGGTATAAAATTACTTTTAGCAAAAAAAAAAAAACGACATCTTTGAGACACTCTCAATGTACCTACAACCCACCACGGTTGCGGCGACTGACGCTTTTTATGTTGATTGATAAATATTAATCTCCTGCTGGACAAAAAATTGGTCGGTATGAAATGACTTTGCAATAAATAGCATCACCTCACCTACTAATACCTAAGTAACATTTGAATAACTCCTTCCGACTCTAACATTCACGTTTAAAAAGTATTTTTTTCTCTAAAACTGCATTTATTTTATGAAACAAAGTAAAGATTTTATAATCAGGTTTATTTTTATACATAAAAAAAAAAAAAACATCATTGAGTGCGAAATTATTGTGACCTGCATTTTTTTCTACTTTAGAACATTGGTTAAGATTATGTTATTATCTAGTCGCACTGGCTGTATAAAATAAAAAATGTAGATTCGGCATAAGCGTTCTGCTCTTATGAAATAAATCTTGCCTTTTCTATTATTGAAATAAGCACATAAAATGGTTGTTTAAACTTTAGGCAGAAACTTCTTCATCGTTTCTCGAATCTAAAGAAAACCAGTTATTTTCTGTTCTTTCTGTTAAATTGTAATTTATTATGTAATGCTTTTATTTGTATGGTATCTAATTATAATGTAAAAGTCCTAATATCTTAAAATATATCACATTATTTCATTGATGTTTATTCTGTTCAGGCTATAGCGCCTCTCGCGGCGAAATTCTGAACTGAAAATACACATGTAAGCATTCCAGTTTAAGAACGTTTCACTAGATGGCGTTATTTCAAGTTTGAATATTTTTAAAAACTTAAATATCTGCATTTATTGTTATGAATAATACGATAATAATACAATAATATTTTATAATTTAGGGAAATAGGGCCATCTACCACAAAGAAATTATAGTATATTAGGTAATTGTAATATTATCTACAGAAGAAGCGCATTAAAGTTTTCAAGATTAGCAGGACAATAATACAAAATAAAATATGAATAGTGATATTTATAATATAGTAAAGCTACAAAACAACTATGACAAATATTAAATTGTATTTCTTATTTGAAACCATAAAACAAAAAGATTTAGCGCCGATGTTGTGCATTTTTCTATTTTCCAACTGCCATTACATTAAAAACATACATTAACTGCCGCACTCAGAACAGAACATTAATTAGTTAACTGCTACGTATAATAAATTAACTGTAATTAAATGAAGACTTTGAAATAAGCCCCATACATTATCGGTCAAACTCTTCATTAAATCAACAAATCGGTTGTCTGGAAGAAACTAAGTAGTCAGTAAGACCGCCTTTTTGCACAATTTTGTCATTTTTAATATCCTTTGTGTTGTTATTATTTCTTTTGTTTTTTATCTCTTTAATGTGCCGCCAGTCCACCGCAGCGGAGAGACTACGCACGTGCGTCAAGCTTCGCTTTGCACGAAAATGTATTATTATGTGACTGTGTCCACTGCAACCCACGGACACGCTACGCACGAATTGACGTAGTCAAAGTAATAAATAAGTGCGCCGCCTGGCCGTGCACAGCGTTCGCCGCGGTGGAATGGCGCCTGGCGGCTTTATGTCTTTTCTTTTGTGTGTGCTGGTGTGCAAATAAAGAACTTATTATTATTATTAAATGTCTCTGAGTGCGTAAGTAAGCTTTGGACTGTGATAGTAGACGAAATAAACTTCAAATGACTGTACAAAGTTTATTTTTTTATTGATTCATTTATCAACTACTTATTTGGTGCAACTTTTTCCTTTCATTGTCGCTTGTACCACTTGTACTGTTACTTCTAGTTGTAAGTCTGTTTCATAATAAATAAGTATGGAAAAGCAAACATTATTTAACATATTTTTTATTTTTCTTACCTAAGTACATGTTAAAATGAGTAATGTGCTGTTATATTTTTTTTAATTTTTCGAGTAATTATTGTTACCGTTTTTTGCGCCAGTCTGGTTATTCCTAGGATAAATATTATGCCATTTCTGTCGTTCCTTATTTTTATGAAAGAGAAGTTGATATTTTAATACAGGGTTAACTTTTACTGTCATTGGCGCAAGATCCTAAGTGCCTGTTTTTGCCACTTCCTGATTATGTGCCAGATAGACTATCCACAACTTATTTGACTGTCTCCTTACTTTATCTGTCAAGTTAAGTTGTGGATAGACTATCCGGCACTTATCAGGAAGTGGTGAAACAGGCCCTAAGCATATCAGACATATAACCGGGCTAATAATATTTTCAAATATTGGTTTATGATACCAATCTTATTTCTCCAACTATAACTATCAAGTTCGCACTTGATGTGCTTGTGGTCTAAATATAAGCTTCTAGCGTTTTATAATATTTTGTTTTACATAAGTACTTACCTAAGTATAAAATAAGTTTATTTTAGTGAGTACCTATTAAAAAGTATTAATTTTTACACAACTGAGCCATGAGTATCTAGTATGTTTGTATGTTTGGCTTGTTGTTATAATGTTTGGATTACTATGGAGGATAAAAAATCTGAACGCTCGGTACAGTCGAGAGCATGAAGCGTTACTCTTTGGGAGTTCTGATATCAACGCATGAAACTTTACTATATTATATTTTGATCTCTAGGGTTTGTGGTGTGTGGTTTGACAACTATAAAAATACCAATGGACTGTTAGATGTTATTGTTTGTACAATGTACACGTCATAAAAATGTGTGCGTGTGTAGCGTGCTGCATTGTGCATGCTCTGTCCGCATATATTCCTACTACTAGCTGTTGCCCGCGACTTCGTCCGCGTGGACTTCAGTTTATAGCGCGCGGTGTCAACAAAATTGGTATCAAATTTAAAAGCTTTTTAAAACCCTGGTACCCCTTAAATCAAAATACCCAAAAACAGCTGTGCAGTGCGCACATATTATAATTTCATTTTTTTATATTAAACCTAAAGCTTATTTAGCCCCCCATTACACAACTTTAGCTTTACTCATAAACTATTTAGCATTGGTTTAAGGTTTAATGTTTCGTCACTCATCACTGCGTAGATAAAGTACTGAGTACTGAGTAGTGAGTTATTCATTATCGATGTGCTTAACAATCGCAAGAATCGTAAATCGCCATTCAACTTGGTACCACCTCTTATACAAAGGATGCATGAACAAGCGATAGCGCGATGTAGGAGACGCACGGCGCCATCTATTATGATATTTTGGAACTAACTTAATTTGAACAAATTTACGCATTTTCACCCCCTTACAACCCTTTTTTCCGGTTAAAAAGTAACCTATATCCTTTCTCAGGCTTTAGACTATCTGTGTGCAAAATTTCATTACAATCGGTTCAGTAGTTTTGGCGTGAAAGCGAGGCAGACAGACAGACAGACAGACACAGACACTTTCGCATTTATAATATTAGTACCGCGAAACATGCCAACTTTGCCAGCTTTTTTCGAATAATTTTAATTCTTGTAAAAAAATGTATGGAAGTGTAAGTTTTTTTTTGCCCTCTGCGACTATAAGGCTTCATGTGCAGGTGTAGGAATGTCAAAAACATTACTTCTGTTCATTTAATTCTATTTATGATTGATTTTCATGCCAAGTAAAGTTACCTGGACTTGTAGCCAACATTGCCCACCTTGATTTTTCACGTAAATATGAACTTTGCGCAGGTGGCATCAAAATCCAGTGAAAGAATTTTGGAAAATATGGCGTTTACTATAGACATTTAAACGATATCGCGAATAATATCCTACTAAATTGACTGGGCAATGTTACCCTTACATATTTTTCCTTTTCCATACAATTTGCATTTTGGTCTAGGGCTGCCATATCTATAAAATTACTTAATCATCTTTTACATTATTATCAGGAATATATTATAAATATTAAATTACTTCTGTTTATTTATAAACCCATTATCATCATTATATTATTTGGCTGGCTGATTAAGCCATACAGTAATAAAAAATGACATCGATTTTTAGTAAAGTATTTAAAAATGTCCGATTTGACAACCCTAAGGATTTTTTGACACCGGGCAATGTTGTCAATCGATGATCGGAACACTGCTGGGTTAGTTTGCCCACCATCATAAGTTTTATTATATAATTCCCTGATTAATTACATAATCACTATAATACTCTATAGATATTATTTTATAATATATCAAAAGCAAACTAACCTGTGGTTTTACCATCACGCACAATAGGCTACTTGACCTATATTCAATTTCATTGAACAAATGCATAATTCTAGTAGAACTTGGCATAGGAAACCGTATTTCACCCTTATTATCAAATAAAAGCTTATGATTGATAAATAAAGTCGATTTGAAAATATGATTTTATGAAAATAGGAATTGTACTGACGAAAACGCTTTTGCGGTACTTCCGATTTGGATGTGACGTCATCCTCCTACTAATTTAATATCTTTTATTTATCGCGCTCGCTATGTGTAAGTTTATTTGTACATAAATAATAAGAATAAGCCTATTATATATTTTCTTCAATAATTCAAATAAAACATCAGTTTTATTTAAATTATCTCCATTTATTGTAGACAGGAAATGAAATGGCCAAAACTTTTCTCCAAAAGTTTTCAACATTACAAATGATTTCTAATTTATTATATAATTATTTTATAATTTTTGGGCACTTTTAGACTCGTACATTTAGCACATTAAAAAAAATTCAATAAAGAGAGTTTAAAATGCAAAGCGTATGACGTCACACTATGGCGGACAGTGTTTTCGGCGCCATTTAAGAGGCATATTTTTCAATAAACATTTTTATGGGTTTCTACTGTGTAAAATATTAAAATATTAGTTTTTTTTGTAAAAATGAATGATTATGAAGCGATTAGCATGAAGAAAAAAATTAGGTCAAGTAGCCTATTTACTCACAAAATTGCACCACAATTTGCCCGCAAAAATACGTACCGTTTTTCAGAAGTTCCAACAAGTTACTGAATAAAGTTAGCACTACGGGGTATTGTCAATGTTATCAGCCATATAACCTATTTTTCGCCAAATTAAACAAATATTGCCATAATATTAAAATACCTCCGTACATCAAAGATTTGCTTAAGAATGGATTTTAGGGCAAAGTTATCCTATGTGGCAAAGTTGGCATGTTTTACCGGTATAGATTACTATTTCCGTAATAAGTTTGTGGCAAACACCACAAGACTGGCCGCTAGCTGTAGGTTCGGCGCGGAAATGAAAAATAAACATGTCCGACCGCGGCGCCGGCTGCGGTTCGCGGGGGGAGGGGCAGGACCACCAATTTCATACTCTATTTACGACATGCACTGCGAACCGGCCAATACTAGTAGACATATTGTACCAGCGAAGAAATTGATTCATAGTCAATTGGCGGACCTACGTCAATTTGTAGGGTTCCGGTTGTGCCAATTCAATATAGGTTAGGTATGATCTGTCGGTAGGTTAAGGGGCGTCCACAAATTACGTGAGGTGCTTTTTTGAATTTTTTGACCCCCCCTCCCCATGGTGAGATTTCGTGAGATTTTATTCACCCCCCCCTTCCCCCCCCCAAATCTCACGTGAGATTTTTCAAAATGTAGGTTTCTTTCTCACTTAAACGTTTGGTTTGACAGTCAGTAGATTTTCTTTCGAACGAATTTGTGAATGATCTTAATCGTATAACGATTACGTTTACGATTAAATGCACAATCTGGATGAAATGGACCAAAATAGTATTATTTTTTTGAGAAAAAAGTTACGACGTGAGATTTGCCCCCCTCTCCCCAACGTGAGATAAGATAAGATTTGACTTTACTTACATCTTGAATTTTATGGATATCCGAGTTATTGACCTACCTAAATAACTAGAGCTTTTAAAACTATTAAGCAAATTAACACGTCTTGCGCTAAGGCTAATACCTATCACGTAGCTTTGCACTCATAAGTAGGTGTGGGTCGTAGGAAAACAAAAACATTTAATGAGGAATTTATCCTCATTTCGTGTTCCTGTTATGATAACGTCCAAAGCCCGGCCGGGCAGTGATAATATGAAAATTAATTACAAATATTTTGTAACGTAACTTTGTACTCGTAGACCCGCTAGATATTCTGGTCGGGCACAAATTAATTTTGCCGGATATCGACAGCCGTAACAGCTGTTTCATTTACTTAATATCAAATATATAACAGAAAATAGCTTGTACGTGGGTTCTAATTACTAAAACTAAGTAGAAACCAAGAAAACCATAAAAATCGATACAGCTAGGAAGCAAATAAAAGTTACAACCCCGAACCCATTTGTAGAAGTTTTTAAAAGTAATTCTAAAGAAATCTTTTAAAATCTTGGCCCTAAACTCTTTGCATTCGGAAAGAATAGGTCGAAGAAAGCATTAATTACAGCTAAAGTTTTTGCCTTTTTGGCAAACTCCATCGCTAGGAAAGAGTAAAAAAATAATGGCCTCTATTCAACAGCTTGTAGATACAATGCACGAGACGTCGTTAGGTTTTTCCGTCTCGCCATGTACTTGGGTTCCAAAAGAGACAACGTGTGTCGCCAAAGTTTCCAACTTCTGACAGTGGCTAGACCACTTCAGCTGTTGGTGACACGTTTTTCAGTAATGTTAGGTTTACTGCCAGTAAAAATATTTCGCTCAGATTTACGTACCACAGATTGCTGTATAATTACTAGATAAGAACGGCTACAATTGAGACGTTTATTGAATTTAGTATAATAACGTGTAATAGTAAAAGACATTCACAGAAAATGTTGTACTATCAGGGAAATTGATTCCTGGGCAGATGGCGGACCTTAATAATTTGGTTGCGTTATGTCAACACTCAACGCCATCCGGCCGGTCACAGCTACGAGTAATATTGAATTGACATATTAAGCCAACCAAATGACGTAGGTCCGTCAACTGCCTAGGAATCAATTTCTTCGATGGTACCTACTTCGTCTTAAAACCTAAGTAAAACTCCCTGTGTCTGCTTTATTATTTTGTTTAAATATTGTTAAAAACATGTTTTTGAATAGGTACATACTTTGTACCTATAATATACTGTAATAAAAACATCAAATTTTCCCAATACACCTGTTTGTTTAAGTACGGCAACTCTTTTAGTTTGTTTTTCGAGTTTGATTGAACCTCTCTTTATTCTGGCAAATTGGCAAAACTTTCCCAATTGCTTTTCTTCTCATTCTGTGTACACTACGTGAACTTTAACGTGTTTTATTTCGAAAACTTCAAACCGCGGAAACGTATGGCTGACATGAAACTTCGTCGCTTTAGGGTGCACGCGCTCATCCGACTTTGTATAGGATCAATTTTTATGATATTTTATCTTACGCTCTAATTCTTTGATCGTGGAAAAACGAGACACAATAGCCTTTCTATTGTTATCGCGAACACCGGTGCTCGTACGGGGCTTGATGGGCTAGTTATCACTTGTTGTACATACTCGTAAATATCATTTATATGTTTTTATATTACGAACTTCAATCAAAAATATGTATCAATAACAAGTATAATAAATCTAAAATATGTTGCATGATACTTAGTTACGCTGAAATTATAGTTTATTGTGTTCACGGCGAAACAATGTTTGTATATCCGTGCGAAATTCGGTTTCACGCTTTTTGCGGACATGCACAATTTAACTTTTAAAGTAATAGAAATGGAATTGATAAAATATCCCACAGTAAAACGTGTGAGTTCCCTCAACTCTTCATTACTACCAGGCACGGTAACAAGTGCAACCAACAGTTTCGTATTTCTTCCGCTTTTTAATTTTATATTATGACAAATGCATTGCCTACCTTCATCTACGAAAACTGTTTGTCTACGAAAACTATGTTGGTGTCTACGAAAACGTTGTTCAGATGTTTACTAAAACTTTGTAGGTGTCTACGAAAGCCGTACAGGTGCCTACGAAAACATTATTTTGAAATTGACGTTCGTTAATATTATGACGTTGACGTTCGACTCGTCTAATGTCAAAGAAAAAGTCTCGGCTGAAGGGCCAGGTGTCTTCGAAAACTGTGTATCTAGGTGTCTACGAAAACTGTACAGAGGTCTATGAACTGTACAGGGGTCTACAAAAACTATCAAGGTGTCTATGAAAACTATGCTGGTGTATACGAAAACTTAATATGTAGAATTTATAGTAGATGTCTACGAATACTGTGTAGACACTAGACAGTCTACGACAACTGTGTTGGTGTCTACGAAAACTGTGCAGGTGTTTACGAATACTGTGTAGGTGTCTACGAAAACTATGCTGGTGTCCACGAAAACTTGTGTAGATATTTACGAATAATGTGAAGGTGTCTACGAAAACTGTGCAGGTGTCTAGGTATCTGTTTGTCATAATATTTATTGATTTGCAATATTCTCAATGCTAACTCGTACAAAGTTCATTAGATATATACAATGATTTTTTTGCCTAAGCGACTGATAAATCATTGCAAAGAACAAATTCTTAGAGCATTTAAAAAACTTAAAATACGTTTACAGTATACACGTTGATCTTATAATGTTGGAGTCCTATAAGTCCTATAACTAAGAAAGGCTTATCTAAAATTCTAATAAGGAGATCAAAATTTATGTGTCTAAAAAGCAAGGCCTCAAGAAAAGCTAGTATTAAATACGAGGTTACGAAATAATTGTAGCTGTTCTGTTTGTGGCAATCCTCATTATTTTTCGTCAGTAGCTCGCATGTTCTTATAAATTCCTTATTTCTCCGTATTCCACAAAAGGAATATTAAAATTAAAAGCAGATGGTACAGGATATGAATGCAGAGTAAAAAATAAATAAGATTGCTTAGAGCTAGGGTTCTCAAAGTGTGGCTGTAGAACCCTAGGGTTCTGTGTGGTCGTAGGGGTCCTGATGAATAATCCTTACAAAATCTTGGCACGTTTTTAATGATAACGGAGAAATAGTCTTTATTGCTTTTATAACAATATTTTAAAGGAAAAAGTATAGGTATCTATCTGTCTGTTTACTCCTCACCTATATGCCGCTTAACCATTTAAAAATGAAGTAATTTTGATTGGAGTCAAACTGCTGATCCGTTTGTGATGTAATTTAGTATGGGCGTTCTTTAAGCCATACTCGTTCATTGTTCTGGGATAAGAATAGGATAAGAACTATCCTAACTTTAAGCAGTTGATAATAATAATCGAATGTCGCTGCAATGAAGTTGCGGCCAATTTTTTTTAATATTCTGCATGAACCACAGTATTTTAAGTTTACAGTTTACAGTGAGTTTTTATCGTTTATTTTAAGGGTTCTTTCACATTATAGGTCTCTTTGAACTTCTACGTAAAAGATAGGGGTTCCAACTTCCATTATCTGAAGAGTTTGGGAACCACTGGCTTAGAGTTTTCTGCGAACATTTTAATTATCCAACGTTAGAGGACTCGGAGAAATACGCGTTTAGTGAGCCGCACTGAGGATTATGGAAATATTATTTTATGTATTATTAATAAGAACGTGCATTTATTTTTGGATAATATATATTTCCTTGAAACCTGCGTATTATTAATTAATAGTCGATGAGAATGAATGAAAATTAATATTCTAGTCACTAGTGGAATATTACATTCTAGTACTACTGCTAACTGATCTGAAATACAAATTGTAGAGGTAAAAAACACACAAAATTGTATTTATATTTTTACGAGTTACGTACAGTATGACTAGTAAAATATTTACTTTACGCGGCGTTAATATAGACATATTAGCAATTGGCAAATATGAAAACTATTGTCTATGTATTTAATCCCAATCAATATTGAAAGTGCTAAAAAATTTCCAAAAAATTCGCCATTACAGTACCTATCAAGATCAACTTTAGAGCTAGGGAAGTTCGACTTTCACACTCTATAATTTCGACAGCAAAATTAGAAATAAAAAAATCTGACAAAAGGCATTGCCAGCACCATGATGTCGACGGATTTTTCAAACATTTTTTATTTCTGTGCTCCTGGAAATATAGAATACAATTTGTCTAAGTACCTGAGCTGATTTGCCTTTATACTGCTAAGCTGGTACTCAAAATTGATCCCTGGTGAAGGAGTAATGAGATAGTGAAAAGGGATATTAAATTAAATTTTCCATTCTGGCCATAAGCCTCTCATACTAATCGCAAAAGTGCTCAGATTTTGATCTTATGAGGCACGATTTAAAATTGAATGTAAGGCTTTTTGAAGTTACATTTTAATATTGATAAATTGTGACCGTATATTTTATATTATATATTATATACTGTGTACGTGCGATTTAGCAGCGCTGCTAAAGACAATTTTCTTTGAATATCTCTGATAATCGTTACATTGTCACTTTTAGGGTGTGTTTCCACTGACGCGGAGAGGAGCTTAGCGGTGCCCGAATTGACCAATCGTGCTATTCCAGCGGAATGACAGCGAAGCGGAGCGAAGATTTTGAGGATGGTCATTGGTCAATTCGGCACCGCTAAGCTCCTCTCCGTTTCGCGTCAGTGGAAACACGGCCTTAACCCCCGACGTAGATAAAAGGTGTTTTACGATGCCACCATCGTCGGATCTAAGCGGGTGTACCTTTAATCTAGTTGTTTTCTATATTATATAAAATAATGACATGATCGAGAATGTTCTTAGCAATAGTTCATCATCATCAGCTCGCTTAGTGCTACAAAATTTGGAGTTTATCTATTTCATGAAAGATGATACGAACACTCAACGATTTGAAAGAAACTTTCAACATTAGGCTTTTGTAATGGGTTTTTTTTAATTTCATAAGCTGATAAAGTGGATAATATAATATTTACGTTACATTAATGTTGCAAGTTACATACAACATACAGAATTACTAACCTACTAAACATAATAATATTAAGCTGAATCAAGTACCAATTTGCTTTTGAAAGAAGAAGTTTAAATGTACCATCAAGGAAGTTGATTCCTATGCAATTGATAGACCAACGTTATTTGGTCGAATATGTCAATTCAATGTTAATTGTGATCTGTCGGCTGGGTTTGACGTAACGCAACCAAACTACTTAGGTCCCCGATATGCATAGGAATCAACTTCTCTGATAGTACATCTATAATATTATATTGTTATTATAAATAAAGTTTCTTTCCTTATTTTTTGTGTCTAAAAATAGTACGCTCAATACAATACCCAGCAAATACTACAGATATGACGGTATAATATGAGCTTAGCTTGCGGTTCGATGGGGAAATAATTATTTTGTATTGATTTTCGATTTGCCTCTAATCTCGTTCAAATTATGATAGAGCACCTGTGATTTTTTTTTATACTCTGTAATTCTAATGGGAAAAGGATCGTTGAATTATTTAATAAGGAAATATTTAATTTGTTTCTAATTATGCGCTCGACTATTACTACTTTACTAGCAAGTCCGCAATTATCTACATAATCTAGGTTTAAACCCACAACGTGAAAATTTTGTGGTACACTTTACGGTAAAACTATCACGCTTATTGATTTGTGCTTTTACACAATTTTGTGATTTTGGGGTTTCAGGGGCGATAAATCGATCTAGCTAGGAATTATTTTGAGAAGTGCTACGAATAATAAAAACTAAAGAAACGTAACTCCCATACTATTAAACCGTTTTTAATTTGGTTCCTTTCGAACTGTGATTTAACGTCAGCCTTTATACCGTCCAAGGCCATCTAAATATTGCAAATGTTTTGAAATGTGTACCTAAGGTACACTTTTTTGACAAGTATTTTGGAGCATGTTTTTTGACGGAGTTACTCTTCCTTAGTTTTTATTATTCGTAGAGAAAATGTCATTTTATTCGTGTTTTATCGAATACCGAGCAAAGCTCGGTCAAACAGCTAGATTTTTATTTATATGTAGATGTGTTACATCAGTCGGTCAAAATGTGACGAGCGAGCCCTCAAAAAGTCCGGGTTTTAGCTAGTTTACTGCAATTACGTACATGTTCAAATTAACACACTATCTACACTACTGCCGCCTACTGACTATATTATCATGTGACCGTATGGTAAGGTAAGCTACCTTTTTCTTTTCCGCTTCTCCCATTCCGAGAAGGCTCCCAAGGATTAGCAAACAGAACCCCTGAGATTTATAAGTACTTCAAATCCATAGGAAGTAATTTGCATATGCTGTCTTAGCTAATACCTAAACGGATGTACCAAACTATTCCAAGTTCTCTGAGCTCGCTAACTTGTGTAATAATAAACATGCGTTTCGTAAACCGCTACTTCCTTACGTCTTAATAGACTTTATCACTTTTGTGTAATTCTTGCAATTTACAATATTTTACGCCTGTGGCCAAATACACACATCTATTATACTTCCATGCTAATATTTTAAATACAAAAGTGTCTGTTTGTCTTTCTGTCTGTTACCTCTTCCCACTCAAACCGCTGAATCAATTTTGGTGGAATTTGGTATACTTATAGATATTTGAGTCCCGGGATAGGACTAGCATAGTTTTCATCCTTGAAAAATTCACGGTTCCCGCGCGATAAACCAATTTATGCGCAACGGAGTCGCGGACATCTACTAGTTATTCGTATAATTTTCAACTTACTCCTAAGTCCCTCCCAAAATTCTATTTTATTCAATTCAAAATTATTATAATAAATATTGATAGGTAGTTTGAAAGTAAATTACAAAAATGGTTATTATGAATCGCATAAAGTATGTAAGGATCTTTTATATTTAAAGAAAAATAATGGTTTATATAAATAAAAATACCTATTCTCAAGAAAACCTATAAATCTAGAAAATTATAGGGAACCATACAATCATTGTTAGAACTTCTAACGAGAAACTAAAATGTATAGCTGACTCGCGTTCGGTGTGCAATTGTACGGAAGTAGTGGAAATCCGAAATAGTCTCCGCCTTTAATAAAAATAACGATCATACACGGACCATTTAGGAAATGACGTTCTTTAGAGGATATAAAGGAGATTTTTATTGATGGGCATTATGTATCGAGCACCGGTTTCCTATGAAAGTTTTCTGCCGGAAAATATACAAAAATTGCTTAAACTGATAATTAATTTTCAGAATGTGTTTCAAAACTTGTCTTGTGTATGTTTAATATTATAGCGTTAGTAGCGCCATGTTTAGCGTTAATACGCTAAACAAAAAAATGAGAAAGTTATTAACAATTTGGAGCTGGCTTGCCATGTATGCAAAAGGTCCTTTAATAAAAAAAGAATAACACGAGTTTTTGCTTATGTGAAATTCCGTACTACTAGTAATGAAGTTAACGGAATATGGAAATATGGGATACCTACATTTCGATCACCAGCGGATCCTGAGTATTATAAAAACTACATTGTATTATAGTATAATAGTTTATTATATTATAGTAGCTTCCTGCTGTCTGTCCTGTATTTTGTAACAATTACGCTACAGTCATAGTAAAATAATAGTACATTACGCACCGAGGGCAGGAAAGTAAGTGATCACAATATGTTTGTTGACATCGGCTTCGCCTCGGCCAACAATTACATAGTGGTCTGAGGCTTTCTTATTTATAACTGCCCATGGTGCGTATGTCATCGATGGAGGCGGCAATCGGCAACATCGATAAGCGCAGCGGGAAGAAAGTTGACGTTTTCCGCCCGGAGGTGAGAAAATATGTTTTAAAGAATAGAGTGACTTTTAGAGGCGGTAATAAAACACGCATAAATAAAATATGACAAAACAACATAATTGGTCGGTCAGCTAGAAAGAAATACAAAGGTGATCACTGATCGCACATATTATTTTATCAGCACGCGTACGCGCCGAACGCGCGACATAATAGAATTCGTGGTATCAAAATAATATGATGTGAAACATTGCACATTCGTCCGCACCGTACGTACCGCATTTGGTGTACTTTCTAGTAACTATGCGGTGCGTTCGACGCGTACGGCGCGTACGGTGCTGACAAAATATGTGCGATCAGCTTGAATATTATCATATTCCACTAGTAACAATTAATTTTTTTTTTAAACAAAAACTGCAAGATAAACTGCTATAAAACTAATCCTTTCTGGCTTTATAACGTTGTTATCGAAGAATTAAATTGTGTGAGATAGTGACAAAACTTGTGCTATTACGAACAAAAATAGTTGGACGGAGTTCCCAAGTTTCGACGCTCGTTATTGGCTTAGTTGAGCAATATTTTAGTTGTACAACTTATAACAATCCATTGTATGACAAATTAGTTATTATATGGATATTGTTTGGCTATTTTCCTCCACAGTTAAGAGGCAATTATTTTCGTTTTCCTGAAAGTTATTACAATCGAGACAACATGGAAGCTACGTTACGAGTAAATACTCGGAGTGAGCGATGTGTTTTTATAAGTTCTTAATAGTTTCTTGAGGTTCAGAGTTTATTTATCTGATAATCATAATTTAATTGGTTATTTACAGAATATTTTAAGGGCCTTTCGCTGGTTCACACCACAGATTTTCGAACCGCGGTTCAAAACAGCGAAGAACTGTTTTTGAATTTCCCGATTCATACCGCCGCGCGGTGTTGGGAACCAGATTAACACCACAGATCATATTATTACGTTTGGGCGTTAGAGGTGAAATTCAAAGAGCTTTTGTGAGCTCAATAAAAATGAACGTTACGTAATTTTTTTTTCAATCAAAATCGCTAATGTATAAAAACACCTAAAAAGTACAGTATAAAGGTATGCTACAATGATTTTGTAATTTTCAAAAAAAGATCAAGTTATAGTACAATACTCTCAGTACTTTTCAGTACTGTTTGAGTTGGACTTTAGGTATGTAACATAACATAACATTCGTATTAATGAAACACGTCATACAAAGGCTGTCAACGGCAGGGGTTGCATCGAACAGGTAATTTCATCTGATGCTGCTACCTACTGAATTTCAACTCTATTATTTCATTTCGTATTTTACTTTTGTTATTACATAGTTGTTGTGCTCAGATTAGTGGATTGGTTTGAAAATTATACTCCACTCGGGCTATAGCGGTCATTGACTTCCTGTCAAAAACTTGTCATTTTCCATATAAAACCCATAAAGTTAATATAAGTACCTATATATTACGTTTATGCTTTATGATAAAACCACGATTGACAATATCTGACACTTCGTTATCAATCGCGGTTTATATCATAAAGTTAATATACCTATCGGAATAGAGAAACAAAGGCCTGAGCAAGCGAGATGTCACTATCAGTAACACTGCGTGGTAGAAAGAGAAGCGTGATTTGAGGTTGCATAGCTTTTTTTTCATCTGTTTGACAGTCTGTCTGCCCCCGGGCCGATCGTTGTCAATTTGGGCTCTCAGAAAAATTGTGATTTTAAGTTAAATAATGAATAATTTTTAGAAATACTGCTCTAGAAACATGGTTAAGTGTTTGTGGAATGATTCTGGATCCACACATCGAAAAAACCCGGACAAATATTCATTTCACAGGTGAATTATTCTACATCGACAGGACCTAGTTTTAAGTTTGCTTTTGCCAATTCCCTACGAGTTATTAGTATTTTTACGTCCGTGTTCTCTTCTGTATATGTTTAATTATATGGAAAACATAACTTGACTAGCCATGGTGCACAATTTAAGGATATTTTGTGTAAACAATTTTCATCTATTTTACACTAGGGCTGTATCAAGTTATCGATAAGTTGTGTCGATATGAAAATATTTTTTAGTTAAGTATACTAATTATCTAGGAATGTTGAAATGATAACATACTTATCCGTAGTTTATAATTAGTTTAAGTATATTAATATACTATCATACATAACTTATCGTTTTTAAGGTTCCGCATCCAAAGGGTAAAAATTAAGTCCTAGTAGTGGGGTCCCGCAGCCCGCTCTACTACTAAGACTTCGTTGCCTGCCCGTCTGTCCATCCGTCCGTCCGTCTGTCTGTCTTCAGGCTGTATAACAAGAACCACTATAGAAATAGACTTCTGAAATTTCCACAGATGTAATGTCATTCTACCTTTCTTCCAAGATAGGGAAATAGTTGAAAGCACTTCTGCAAGATGGGCATCAAATAAAAGGGCTCAGTAGGCTCATTGAGAGTGAATTGAAAATTAATATGGTCTAGTGAAGTCGTGTCGTGTAGGTACTGATGTCACGTGACGTAACCTGTCGTGTCGAATCGTGTCATGACATGTCGTATGACGTATAGTACCGGGTTTTAGAAAATGCCCGGTTGAAATCGGTCACCCTTCATGCGCGAGTCCGACTTACACTTGGCCAATTTTTCAGATTTCCTGCTGACCTGGATACCAGAAATTCATGGCTTAAAATAATTAACCGTCCAAACTGGACTCCGAAGAAAATTCATTTTGAAGAAAATTCACATTTTTACTTCAAAATTACAATTTTATTATATTATATCTATGCAGTTTTATTTTATCCCATTTTATAATGCCCGCTGTACACTCTCGCCGAGAGCTCTCGGGCGAGAGTCTCGTACGAGAGCCCCTTGCCCTAGTGCGATCATGTACATTCTCGCTTAGTTCAATCGCAGATAAGGCGAGCGCACCCATTGTAAAGCCGGCTGTACACTCTCGCCGAGACACAGCGAGGCGGCCCGAGTGCGAGAGTGTAAATGGGTGCGCTCGCCTCGTCTCGCCTGTCTCGGACCCTCTCGGTCCGTTGTCGGTATATTGCGCCCGAGACAAAGGGTCTCGCGAGGAAAACGAGCGCACTACTGTACACTCTCGCGTCTTTCAGTACTAGTTTCGCCGTTGGACAGTGTAGAACAGAAAAATAACAATAATAAACGACATTATCAGTAATTATCTGTGAGAAATAAAATTATTAAATATGATTATAAATCTTTGGATTACAATGATATCTTTCGATGCATGGTGAATGGTGAATGGTCGTTTTCGTCCATCTTGTCTGAGTTCTTAACTGCGATTGAACTAAGCGAGAATGTACATGATCGCACTCGGGCAAGGGGCTCTCGCACGAGACTCTCGCCCGAGAGCTCTCGGCGAGAGTGTACAGCGGGCATAAATGGGTGCGCTCGCTCGCACTCGGGCCGCCTCGCTGTGTCTCGGCGAGAATGTACAGCCGGCATTATGTTTACAATTTTACAATTATTATTCCATGATCGATATTTTGTCGAATTACAAGATGTTTGTACATCACTGACACGCACACGTAAGCATAATTGTATACACAGATGTAAATAAAATTTTGGTTAAGCTTGACAGCTCGGCATTGTTTCTCTATTCCGATAGGTATATTACCTTTATGGTTTATATGGAAAATGACAAGTTTTTGACAGGGAGTCAATGACCGCTAGCGACAAGCTGGCCCGAGTGGAGTATAGTACAAGACAGGGTTCATTCAGACCGCAACGGGACGCGTAGATGCATTTCTAAATTAGTATGGATTTGACAGATTCGCAAGACGTCTCACGCAATGGAAATCTGTCAAATCCATGCAAATTTATGCCGCGCCGCGCCTCTCCTCGCCTCGTCGCGTTGAGGTCTGAATTGACCCATATGGCTATAATTAGCACTCAGAAAAAGTTTGAAGTTTATATTGTGTCAAAATCTTCATAATATAATTAAAATTAAGTTATAATTCATTTTGAGAACGGTTGCAAGTTACACAGACTTTGAAAATATTGCAGGTAGTTTTTATTGAGTGACCGCAAAATCTTAAGACTCACCAACTCACTCAAGGTAACTAACTTAAGTTCCATCATAATAAAATAGTTATGTTAAGCAGTTCTATTTCTTATGAATACAATATAACATTATTAACGCTATCACATTATAAAAGTAAACAAATCGAACATTGTGTATTTCAAAAAGATGTTATTACTTTGCGACTCCCCTTATTCTTGTAAAAAAAAACAATTTATATCGTATAACTCACCAAAAAACTGCCATACCCAAACACCATTGAAATCTTCAAGTCCCTCAATCTCTACAAATATTCAGTTAACATTCAAAACGCCTCATTTACATTCCTTTGGCTTAAAAAACGACAAAAAGTCAATCGATGCTATCAATAATTCCCTTTAAGATATGCATTAAAAAATCACTCTGGCGTGTATCAAAGGGCGCTGGTGTTTTGTTAACAAAGTGAGTGCGTGATCTGCGGACGAATGAGACGATCGTCCCTTGTTTTTCTTTTAAACAACTCTCAAAAACCCGGCCAATTTGATACTACGGATTAGAGAGATTGTTTAGGATAATCGAACCGTCGGATGTTTACCGAAAACAACTAGGTAATTAATTTTTTGATTAATCTATAGTTTATGCTTACAATATAATGATAATTTGATCGGAACACAAATCTAAAAAATCTTTAACCTCGATAATATTCTCTGTCTTTTCTATTGAACACATCAGAAATAGCAGCAATTTGCTCTCATAGGTAATAACTAATATATTGCTAATACTAATAAGAATTAGACAGTTACATTACATACAATAAAACAAACCTTCAAGAAAAGAGCATATTCCCTCTTAAAAGGCCGGCAACGCACCTGCAGCTCTTCTGATGTTGCGAGTGTCCATGGGTGACGGTAGTTGCTTACCATCAGGTGACCCGTTTGCTATATAGTTTGCCCCCTTATTCAATAATATAAAAAAAAAAAAAACAATAAAGGTATACAACGTCAGAAATAACAACCCCTCACTCGACCGAAACTTCAGATTCTCAAGGATATAATCACGAAGTGTAAAGCAAAACAACGTTTGCCTAGTCAGCTAATTGTTTTGTAAAACTTATTACTTCATTGATTGTTTAAAGTTGTACAGACATTTGGACAACCTAGCGAATGATTGTAAAATTGTTGTTTTCGACGCCGATTCCCCGAGTCGGCCTATTCGATATATTTCACTTATTCGAAGCTGTCTCCTTAGATTTCCTCCCTAATGGCCATAGCACGTGCTCGACCGTCTGTTGGGCCACGAAACATGCGGTGGTGACGGTGGCTGTGAATATTACCGCAGCGGACAAAACGTCACACACTAGATGTTACGTTTAATATTAAGTTTGAATTAGAGATCAAAATATATTGTACTCATAGGTATTGCCAGCATAAAATAAAAAAAATTAAGTATATTCTCTACAATAAACATTATGCAAGTTTACATACTTTCGCCTTAATAATAATAATTTTCGAGTTTAAAATGTTGCATAACCACAACGCACATAATATATTTTTGTTCTTGTAAACAATATTATTGTATTGTGCTACAATACAATTTTAAAAAATGTGAAATATAGTGTTATTAGTAATTACTCATCCTTCTGCACTTGTTACAACGCTACGTCGCGTCGCGTCGTAGCCATGAATGCTACGCCGTAGCAGAGCTACGCAACAACAGCTACGGCGGCCTACGTACTAATATTATAAATACGAAAGTGTGTCTGTCTGTCTGTCTGTCTGTCCGTCTGTCTGTCTGTCTGTCTGTCTGTCTGTCTGTCTGTCTGTTACCTCATCACGCCCAAACCGCTGAACCGATTTTGCTGAAATTTGGTATGGTGGTACTTTGAGTTCCGAGAAAGGATATAGGATACTTTTTATCCCGAAAAAATGTACGGTTCCCGCGCGATAAACGAGTTTTGTCGCAACGGAGTTGCGGGCGTCATCTAGTTAAATAATATTTTTGACGTTTGTTACTATTTGAATAGTAACAATGAATAGAATTGTGTTACATATTTTGAAAAAAACTTGTAAAATCAGTGTGCTTTTTGAAGTAAAATTTCTTAACGCACGCTTGACTTGGGGAGTAAGCTGGCAAATGTATGACGAGAGCGTTACGAGAGTGTGATCGGGTGAGGTGAACGAAGAGGTGCGCGAGCACATCTTATTCTTTCAATGAAAAGGAGCTCAAGAAGATTTACTTCAGTTTTGTGGTCTAAAGCACACTCGTTTTTCTTTTTTTATAGCTCTAAATCGAATCTATAATGTTACATTACACGCAAATGCTCCCGGCCTAGGAGCACCTCTATATTTGTATGAAGCTTATCGCGGATACCGTAGGTGTCGTGGCCACGTCGTAATCCTGTCAGCAGGTGCGCCGATCCGAACACAAATCTACACAATGAAATTTAATAAAACTTTCTACGCCATAAAATACATTGTTAAGCTTTACACGAAGTGCGTTTACCGACTTACTACATGCTATTTGATGAAAGTCAACAATCACATATTTTTCAGTTAGACAGACATACATAATTTTACATCTATAATTACTGTCAAGCAGTACTAGGTACGTACTTAAAGTAAGATAAAATATTTTAGCCATAGTTTGATTTATTCCCGGAAAAAAATGACGAATGATGTTAGTAAATAATAATTATTATTGCATGATGTAAGATTTAAACTTGACATCTATTTCCAAATTGAACTCAAATTCTGAGTGGTAGATGTTAGCGCCTTTGATAAGCCAAAATGAAAGTCATAAAAATGTATAAAAAAATTAATATTTGAACAAAGCAATGTGACTCGTTTCACGGCTTGCATCACAATATGAAACATATTCTCACAATAGTCTGAAACATTCCAACAGCGAGGGAAATCGAAATCGGGAATCCATTACGTTTCTTTTTATATGAAACCCTAATGGTGGAAGTTCCTTCCGTAATTGTTGGGGCTGGGATACACCCAATTTGAATCTTATCATAATAGCAATAGGGGTGAGTGGTAACACCAGCACCACAAGTAATAAATAACGCGCTGATTGAACTGGCTAATGATGGATATTGAAGCTGAAAAATTACACAACTTTCTTACCTTTTAATTATAAGTTTCGGAAAGGTTTGCAAGAACTTCCCCATGCAATTTTGCTGAAATGTGTGCGGGTTCCTCTTTATAAGACGGGTAGATTAGGTTTTAGGTATTTTTACTTGTATTCCTTAAATAATAATATAATTTAGCGGTGGGCGAACTGCACTCAACGGACGCCTAAAAAGGCTGCCGAACATTTAAAAGACCAGCAGATGACGTATCTTGCAACATAAAGGAAACCAGCGTATGCGGTAAAAATTCGTAGAATAGTAGATAGCAAATAATGTGCAAACGAAAATGCCACAAACCTTTAAAGCTTTAGATCTTAACAAAGCAACATATTTTTATTAAAAAAAAAGACGGGTTTGCACTCCGGGAGTGCCGGCAGAAGTGAAAACTTGGTTATTAACGTTGTGCATTTTTTAGCCCATTTATTATGAAAATCGATTATTAAAAAAACGATTTTTTTAATTAAAACGAAACCCTTACACTCGATTAAATTTTTAACCCATTTTTTATGAAAAGCGATTTTTAAAAAATCCTTTTTTTTTAATTAATCGAAACCTTTATAATTCGAGTTCGAGTTGGAGTTTTCGAGTTCGAGTTTTCGAGTTTTCGAGTTTTC
This sequence comes from Polyommatus icarus, assembly GCA_937595015.1. Classification (NCBI taxonomy): domain Eukaryota; kingdom Metazoa; phylum Arthropoda; class Insecta; order Lepidoptera; family Lycaenidae; genus Polyommatus; species Polyommatus icarus. The sequence goes on from OW569326.1 coordinate 16,748,021, forward strand.
GAGTTCGAGTTCGACACAAAACACTACTCTCCAACCGTCTTACGGTTTTTCTATGGTTTTTCGATCAACACGAAAATCTGACGCGAGTTTCACAGTTTTTACCCATCCCACAGAAGTGCTCAACGCCGCTTAAGAAGTTTTCACTTCAATAACCCTCCTGGTGTAGATGGCTGAAACTGAAAAACGTACTGAAACTGTAAAACTGAAAAAAGTTTAGTTGAATATGATGAATAAACCAATAATATAAATTTTTTAATTAAGTTCAGATTAAGTTACATTTTCACCGTCCTACAAACTTGTTGAAATTAATAAAATCCAAATTTATGATTAACGAATAGAAATAAAAATATTTTTAAACCAGCTTACATCGTACATTCATCAACTTTCAATATTTCAATACGATTAATTATTAAAGGTAAAATTGACCTTCGGTTTTGTGATGCGGAAAATGCAGTGGTCCCAATTAGGGACGGGCTTGAGCGAGCTCAGGTCGGTATACTAGCGCTGTAAATTACTTTCGAGTACCTTTAGACCTTCAATAGAGTATGGTCGGGATTGGTATTGGTATCTGTTGATTGAAATCAAATAGTACTTACAAGTAGATATTTCATTTCAATATTATTTTTAAGCAGGCAAGAGATGTGTATACCCAAATAGATAAAACCTTTTTTTTTTTACATGGGGAAATGCTTTACGCATCCCCGGCAAATTGGGGATATCGGCCGGGGTATGTGGGACTCCTGCGTAGTCTACCCACTACCCCATGGTGCTCCACTCATCGCTTAAGGCAGAGTTGCGGGTACGATAGAACGTACCGCAACTCTACCAGCGATCATCTATATTTTGCAGACCCGACACCACCCCGCTACTCGGGTGGCCACGATGCGCAGGAACACCTTGCGCATCATGGCTCTCTCTCTAGAAATAGATAAAACCTAGCTAGTATAACATAAAATTTAAATATTATAAAAATTAAAATGTTGACTTATTAAAATTTTTGTAAATTACAAAATATTGCTCGTAACTTCCTAGCGCCGAATATGCGTCGAAATTGGTTGGCCGGTATATGCATCAAGTGGTACTCGTAACAAACAGACATACAGAAAGACAGACGCAATTCAAATTTATTGTATTATTTAGCAGAACAATTTATTATTGGATATATTATTATGCTCTTAACTCTTTAAAGGCTTGAGATGAAAACGATGATATGTAAAGCAGGCTTCGTAACTAATTTAAAACAAGAGGTAAGTTGTTCTGACGCAGTTGTACAAACAGACTAAGTTCCCGCTTAATTTTGTACCCGCGATGCTCAACGATTCTGGTATGGAATGGAACGAAAACAATGTTAACTATAATACAATTTTCTTGTATGTTTAAGTTAGAATGCTGTTTGTTTTCAATGTTTCCTTGTATTGCTTTACTATATGTTATAAACTGCTTTTATTTAAGTAAAGGTTAATTTTTACTGGTACTCGTAAAGTGTAGGCACCATTTATATTATAAAAGGATCAGAAAAGTGTGAAGCTTATTATAAAATTTGAAAAATATTACTCTAAGGTGCAAATTATTAAGCAAAGGGTGCTACTAGCACATATACAGTAAAATATAATAATCCTTATATCAAGGGTTCCCAATCTTTTTCAGCCTGCGGCGCAGTTACACGTCACAATATTTTGTCAAGGCACCCTACTCTACCTAGCTATTACAAAAAGGTACATAAATAAACACCTTTAATGATTATTAATTTTACTATAGTTACTATCCAATTATTTTTATTCAGTAGCCCAAATATAAAAATTTCATGTTTCTAACTCAAGAAATAACGGACTTTCATTGAAATTTTCAACCCCAATTTAACCTCAAAAGTATGAATGGATATAACGTATCTTAAATACGTTATATCCATTCATACTTTGATTCTAAAATCTATTGATTAAAAAATCAGTAACCCAAAAATAAAGTTTCATGTTTCTAACTCAAGATATGACGGACTTTCATTCAAACTTTCAACCCCTATTTCACCCCCTTCGGGGTAAAATTTTCAAAATTTCTTTCTTAGTGGGTGTCTACTTAATAAAACAACTCACCAACTTTCGTGGCTGTAACTTAAACAGTTTTGCTCAGCGATGATGAATCAGTCAGTCAGTCAGGACATGTAATTTTATAAGGGCTTATAGTTAATATCATCACCAGAAATATTAACATTTCACATACAAAAATAGTAAACGATCACCAAAACACAGACCACCATTTTAATGTAAAATGATAACCAATGATTTAACATCTTAAAACCAAAAATAGTAAATGATCACCAAAATATGTAAATGATCGCGTAAATTAGTAAATGATCACCAACATAATACTAGAATTTTAATGTAAAATGATCACCAAAATTAGTAAATGATCACCAACATTATACTAGCATTTTAATGTAAAATGATCACCAAAGATTTATGATTTCGCAATCCTATTTATGCAAAATGACTCCAAATAAATCTTGTTAAACCAAAAGTAGTAAACGATCACCAAAATTAGTGAATGATCACCAACATTATACGTTAGAATTTGAATGTAAAATTATAACCAAATCTATTTTTATTTAACAATCCTATTAATGAGAAGAAGACAGATAGACGGACAGACAGACATCGAAGTCTTAGTAAAAGTGTCCCGTTTGTACCCTTTGGGTACGGAACCCTAAAAACGGGACTCTATTACTGAGACTTCGATGTCTGTCCATCTGTCTTTCTCTAGGCTGTATCTCAAGATCCGCTCCAGCTAGACTTCTGAAAATTTCACAGAATGTGTATATCTGTTGCCGCTATAACAACAAGTACTAAAAACAAAATAATATTATTATTTAAGGGTAGCCCCCATTAAACAAACGTGATATTTTTGGCCTTTTTTGCTCGATATCAATAATAGCAACCGATAGGCACGTTGATATTTTTGCAAAGGCCTTGATTATAATATGTATATGTTTACTTCAATAATTAATAATAATATAAAAAAATTAAGGGGCTCGCATACAAAAACACAATTTAAGGTCTAATTTTGCTCTATAACGGTACGGAACCCTCCATGTCCGACTCACACTTGGCCGATTATTTCGTTAATAATATGCTTACATTTTTTGTCAATCGTAGTGATTTATTTGGACAGAAATATTTTGATTTGATTTGCTCACAAGGATTTGGTGATCATTTACTATATTTGGTGATCATTTACTATATTTGGTGATCATTTACTATATTTGGTGATCATTTACTATATTTGGTGATCATTTTATATATTTGGTGGTCATTTACTATATTTGGTTATCATTTACTATATTTGGTGGTCATTTACTATATTTGGTGATCATTTACTATATTTGGTGTTCGATTACAATTTGAAGTGTTCTCTAGACTAAAATAGCTCGTAGTATTACAATTTTAGACTTTCTTTTTTTGGTGCTAAATATCTTTTTTTGGTAAACAAGTTTAGGGTATTAGTGCATTTTTTGGTGGTCATTATATTTGTTTTCTTTTATAAGTATAGAATATATCCTATTACGTCCGCTCTCATTGAGGAAGACATTGACAACTACATACTTTCTGTAAAACTGTTTATTAAAGTTAAGTAATCCTTAGATGTCTCTGATGTCTTGTAACATTGTACGGAAAGAATTTCCATCGAAAATTAGCAAATAAATCGAAAAGTATTCACCATATTAAATGCAATAAGTGTACCCATTTCATTTCCCATTCCCACTATTCACGAAGATACTCCATATGTTTCCAATCCCAGGCTATTTTCAGGCTATTTCAGGCTATACTTTACAGCCATTTCCATCAGATAAGAAGGCGATAACGAAAGCTATTTACATTAAGTAGCAGATGTTCTTTTAAATACTTTTAGAGACACTATTCACTTGTTATCTGATAAAACGTAGAGATCTTTTTACTTGTTTTTCCTTAGATTTTATCGTTTACTTGGTCCCATAATCCTTTTTAGGTTAAAAATTAGAAAAGCTTACATAATGTATAATATTACTTCCACAAAATTTGTATATCGTTCCAAATATATTAATTATATTCAAACCTTATAAAAATAGAAACACACTGAATTAATATTTGAATTTTGAACTGTACAAAATCTTCAAAAGGTGTCTTTGCCTGGCACAACGGAAAAGACAATTGACAGACAAAAACATCGCTCCTGAGCTGAAAATCTTCAAATCATAAAGTAACGTTAAAAAAAACAACAGTGAGTATAGTATAGTCCATGTCCTATCATACTCTATTTTTCCAAAAGAACCGAACGTTGTTGTGATAAGCTGAGCTCCTCTTTATGTAAATTTAAAACAATCGAAAGGAACTTTTCTATCTTTTTATATTTTAATTCCACGCTTTCCAAAAGAATTTTGCATAATATCAAATACAAAGGACTACAAATATTTGCATGTATATAACCTACATTTTTAAGTGGTAAAATTATAAAAATGTCTGTTAAATGTAACAATCAAATTTTACGAATTCGATTATTGTCAGCAACTTGAATTTACTTTACATTGCAACCGCACATTTTTACAGCGTAATAAGTTTACTTTCCCATTTTAACTCTATGACTGTGCTCACAAAATTAGTCCAGTAGTTTCGGAGTCTATCGACACAATAGACATAACTTCTGTCTACTCTGCTATCGATGTAAATAAAATAACATACCCTTCCTTAATAATAATAATTATAAAAAAATAAAAAAAATAAAATTCTAAGGTTAACTGGATATTATTATTCTGTAATCCAATGTACTTGTAGTCGTTTAAGACCTTTGATGTTTAAAATATTACATGGGCAGCGTCCGCCGCGCGGTAGACGCTCCCGCTTCGCAGTCGCGTTGGTCGCGTAGGTTTGAACAAAGCTTAAAGCGACTTAAAATAATTAAATAAAAAAAATATATAATTATACAATTAATACATTTTATTAATTATAATAATTATTCCATATTATGGATAATAATATGATCTATCATATCCATAATACGGAGTATCTTTACCCCATGCACTCTAAAAGCCCTCGTCGGGACCGTTTACCGGGAATTACCGTGATTGCTACCATGATTGTGTTGCTTTTTACACAATTGCCGTCGATCATGGCCAAATATCTCACGTTCTACCGTGTAGAGGCCGTGTTACGTATTCAAGAACATTACAATATGGTGTCCATGACACATCGCTTTTCTTAGCGTCTGAAATCGACATATCGTGTCACAGCTCAGACTGAGGTCAGGCTAGGTCATGGTGACATCATACATGTTATATCTAAAGCTACACATTATGACGATTCGCAGCGTGGCGGGCCGCATTTTTTAAAGGTTTCATGAGCGTTATTGTGAAAACTGCGACCCTACTGCGCCAATTTACAATGTGCGAGATGCTCTACAACATGCTCTACAACATTGGTAATAAGGTTGAGAAGTGGTTTATTACGCGTATCTGACTCTTCGTGCTGACCGTGAGTTTTTCATTTGATTACTTATATATATATATATATATATATATATATATATATATATATATATATATATATATATATATATATATATATATATATATATATATATATATATACTTAATTTTAGAGCAACCTTGTAGATGATCTTTTGAGAAAAAAATCTCCCAATCCCATGAAAATAATTTTCTGCAGATACAAAGGAAACTGTGGAGCCATGTGTGGCTGCAGAAAAGCAGACCTGAAATGCTTCATAGTATAGTAGGCATGTGCAGACTATAGTATAGTAGGCATACTATAAGCATAATATAGTTTGCATATATTTATGTAGTGTAGTAGGCATACTGTAGACTGTGGCTGCAGAAAAGCAGGCCTGAAAAACTTTTCAGAATAGAAGGCATACTGTAGAGCATTTTAGGTCTTACTTTTTGCAGCGATACATGCTTTCACAGTTTCCTTTGCATCTGTAGAAAATTAATTTTATGAGATTTTGGGGGGGGATTGGGGGATCTTTTTCTCAAAAGATCATTAACAAGGTTGTTCTAAAGTATAATTTTTGTAAAATGTATTATAAACAAAGTTAAAGAGCGATTATAAACCTTTTAAAAGTATATCACTTTTTTGCTTATAACTTTTTAAATTTTTGATTCAGGGTAAAAAGTTACATGAACATATTTGTAGGCAGAATAATTTGCAACAAATTATGTTCTTAATTTTTTTTTTGTGAGACTTATAGTTTCTGAGATATATCACGAAAACACTATTGTCACCCCTTTTTCAAGATGGCGGCCGGGGGACAAGAGTGGCGACCCCACAAACTTGTGGTTAAGCTTCTATTGACCCCTCCAACATATTCCAAAAATATAATTGCGTCCTCTAATAAATGCAATATTCATTTCTAAAATTGTAACATTTCAATGGACTAGTAGGTTTTCAAAGTAAGAGAGTCCTCTGTTACAGTCGAATATTATTATGTACGTTTTAAGAAATGAAGAAATGGTTAATTCACAGCGATACTAAAGAAAACACAATATAATTACTTGCATCAAAAACGTAATCTCTACAAACTCTCCTACGCCGCACCGGCGCATCTCCTTGCATCATACAAATTTTTGACCTGTTGATACCTGTTGATAGTTAAACATTTTTTGCCCATCCCAAAACAAGCGCACAACTAAAAAGTTTTTTTTTTATTCAAATTTTTGACGAGGCTTATGATGTACTTTTTTCTTTAAAAATCAGTGGTATACCACTGATTTGTGGTATACCACAAATTTATAAATTTACTTGATGACGCCCGCAACTCCGTTGCGCCAAATTTAGATTATCGCGCGGGAACCGTACATTTTTCCGGGATAAAAGTATCCTATGTCCTTTCCCGGGACTCAAAGTCCTCCATACCAAATTTCAGCAAAATCGTTTCAAGATGTAACAGACAGACAGACAGACATACACGCTTTCGCATTTATAATATTAGTATGGATAAAAGTGTTTTCCCTACCAGTGTCACAGGTTGAGTTATGTAGTATGATTCGATTTACTTTGGTAAACAAACATACAAACACACCCATGTCATGACATAAACGGGTCTACGTCGATATAAAATACTCGATAAATGTAACCTTTACAAAGGTTACTGGTACTGGTATAACTATATAATAATATTATTTATTTAAATAACTGTTTTTAAGTAAAATGTACGGTTCCTTAGACATTGTCTACGTCGAACATGAATTTGCGGTCACCGTGTCGTGATCACTACAAAATACTCTTTTTCTTTGAACTAAAGAATATGAGAATTAGCTTATACAAACTCAAAGAAATTCTTATTTGATGAAGGATTACGAGAACTAAAATGTCACTTTGTATAGTACGAATCCTGACAAAACCCATAATATCTCAAAAGTCACAAAGGGGTTGAAAATCGAAATTAAATTCAAGTTCACATTATTTTAACCTATGACTAAGTCCTTGTCCGGCCTTAATCATCCAGTCAAAGTATGACAGGGGGCCCTGGGGGGTGCTGGGGGGTCTTTGGGGGTGTCGGGGGTTGCCAGGGTCCTGCGGGTAAATTATTCCCGCTCACGTATAGTGCAAGGCTTCGCGCTTTGTTCTGAAATTTTAATCAACGCCGTACAGTCGTCGAAAAAATCACAATGCCATAAACTCTGTGAGCGTTAAAAGCGAAATTAAAATATACCCCCGACTGTACACGTCTTTTGAGTGCGATTTTAATATTTTCATATTCATAACACTAAAGGTGCTTATTGTTTGAGTTAAAAAGAGTTGAATTCAACTTGCGTTTGAATTATTTATATTATAGGTTTGCCGTTTGCTACATAGAATGTGACGAGCTTTTGCCGGCGGCTACGCTCGCATTAAGAAGTATTATTAAATACAAACTTTCATCCCCTATTATAACCCGTTGGGGTTGGAATTTACCAAAATCCTTTGCCTACGTCATAGCATCTACATGCATGCCAAATTTCAGCCCGATCCGTCCAGTGTTGGTCCAGTGGTTCCGGCTGTGCGTTGATAGATCACTATGTGGCGGTACCCACATTTCGCCTAACATTCCTGCATCGCGCTATCGAAGTTTTCTAAGCGCGTCGGTATATTTACGACAGCTGAAATGTATCAAGTGGGCTTCGGCCTGACCGAGCATAACACCTCGCTCGGTCGGAAGATCTTTCTTTGTGGTCGCCACGCATATATACCCACATTGGTGACCCTCGACAGAACACGCCTCCTTCTTCATCATCACTCCCCGCCCCTCCGCACCGCGCCAGCCAGCATCGCCTCATCGGGTACATCGTCCACTAGCCGCAATGTACCGCGGCCTGGGCGACTCCGCATCGGCATCATGTGGCTTTCTCACTACACCGACCAGTCAGCAAGCAGAGCGCATCTCTCCTGGTCAGCACGTAGCATCGGCCCCGCACGGCAGCTATCCGACTCACTGGATCCCGTGCAGCAGCTTACAGCTCCGACTCACTGGGACTCACTGCAACAGTTCCGACTCACTGGAACTCACTGGCACTGGCGACTCAAGCCACAAGACTTCAAGATTTGACCTCCGGTCTTCGGGGGGGAGTGATGTGGCGGTACCCACATTTCACCTAACATTCCTGCATCGCGCTATCGAAGTTTTCTAAGCGCGTCGGTATATATACGACAGCTGAAAAGTGGGCTTCGGCCTGACCGAGCATAACACCTCGCTCGGTCGGAAGATCTCCCTTTGGCCGCCACGCACATATACCCACAACTAAGTCAATCAGTCAGTCACCTTTGAGTTTTATATATGTAGAAGAAGATATATGAAAACTTTGTACTTTTCTTCCTAAGCAGTATGCCTCCCCTATACTCAAGTAGTTTTTTACTGTTATCACTATAGACATGTACGGCACTCAGTTAATATTTTAAAGTATTATGAGTTATGACATAAACAATTATAACATTGAAATATTATGTATAAACTGATAATAAACTTTAGGAGCTACAATAGTCAATATTCAATACACACAATATAATATGTCTCAGCACATCACACAGTTTACCCTTTTTACGTCAGTTAAAACTTTAATTACTAATGGTTGGTGTTAACGCCAATAAAGCAAAAGTTCCGACTAAAAATGTAGACCACAAGACACCCCTCTCACCCAAGCGGTTTTTCCACTAATTAGCCTTAGTTTGGCAAACTTTAAGAGTTTGTGAAACTTTAGAGTTGTGATGTGTCCTGGTTAGTAGTTTATAACTTTAAGACGGGCCCGTGTTCTTGTTTTGACTTTATTATTAATAGTTTACATTATCCTACAAATGAAGCGTAGCGGGTTTTAATTAGTAAAGTTAAAGTTGGTTTAAGATCTCGGTTTTTGTATAACATCGGTTAGTAGTCAATATTGTTTCATTTTGAGGTGAGATGTATGAAGAATGAAGATTAAATAATCTCCATTCTACAAAAAATAATATTATGTCGATACAAATCAGTTTTTTGCTTGATTCCCCAGGAACCGTGCATTTTCGGGAGATAAAAAGTATAGGTCCATGCCCTGGTGTACGGTAGGTGTTACTGCTCTCGTTAAAATCGGTAGAACTGTTTACGCGTGATGCTTCGAAATAGGAAGTTATTTTATCATATAATATTTTGATTACTCACAAAAGAATATTGAAATTCAGCGGCCCAGGTGGTTATTGGAGGCAATATATTGTCTGTCACCTACTTCGGGCTCCAAATACGTCATTAGAAATATAGAAAAAAATCCACGTCAGCCTCACGCTGACAAATAAGAGTTTGGGAGTTCAGAATTACGCCGTTTTTCCACCCCCTCGTCTACCGAGAACGAGATTTTTTTGGGCCGATAAAATGCCATTTTATATCATCTATAATTCCATACTTATCGATACTGGTCAGCGAATAAATGAATTAATGAAAATGAAATGCATAAATTGTAAGGGTGCGTCCACATTTGTATCATTTGCGCGATCAGATCTCCGATCAGATCTCCGTCGCGTATCATCGAAGCATGTCAAAATGATACGCGTATCATGATACGCTCCGATCGCTATTAACCGCGTATCTGATACTTGTCATATCAAATACACGCATGATCGGCAGAATGATCTAATAGGCGTCCATACTCATACTTGATACGGCGCGATGATCGCGACGGAGATCTGATCGGAGATCTGATCACGCAAATGATACAAATGTGGACTCACCGTAACAGTAAGAATTAAACAAGGAACGATTGAAATCCTTATCCATACTTAATATTATAAATGCCAAGTGTCTGTCTGTCTGTCTGTCTGTCTGTCCAATGTTGTTCCACGAGAGAAATATATCATCCTCATCACCTTGATGAGTGGTAGTCTTTCACCATACGTTTTTCGGCTAACTTTCTGCCACGCACAGTAAAACTCTGGAATGAACTGTGGCCTCCACAGATTTCTATCTAATAAGATCCCGCATGTGTATGTACTTCGCGTGCCATCGCGTTCCCAAAAGAGTATAAACTTTATTCTTTCGAAAGTCTGTTCTTTAGTCTGCGCTCCACCGTTATCGGAATCGGACGTCAATCGGAATTCTAAAAAATGCCTAATTGTGCCGTATTGGGCTGTGGTAGGGATTGCAATCCGGATACTTCGAAATCCGAAAAATCCGGATTATCCGGATTTTTCGGGCCTTTGAAAAATCCGGATTTTTATTTTTCAAAATCCGGATTTTCGGTTTTTTCGAATAGTAGTTAAAATAATGAAAAGAAAGCTTTTACGCAATATAAAATCTATTTAAAGGTATCGTGTAATATCTGACATACAAATTCACATTTGTTTAAAGGCGATATCACAACTTTGCGTGGTCTACACGTATCAAAGTCAGAATTTCGTATGTAACATTCCATTGTATAGTTATTTGGTGGCTGTAATTACATTTCTTTATATTTATTCATTTTATTTAAAAGAAAAAACCACATTTCTTATAACCTAGCTCTCATTTTACTTTAAATTACTATGTTTTCTATATGACAATATAAATGCAATGATAATACAATTATTTTAGAACATTTTTGTATTGAACACAATGTTTTTTTCTATAAAATATGTTGTTTTTGTTTACATTGAGGTTATAATTATAAATAATAATTGTTTACGTAACCAATTCTGATTTGTGATTCTTTCTAATTAAATAAAGGGATATAGTAAATTATAATATAACGAAATGTTTATTTACGCGAAAAACATACCATCCTCATCACCTTGATGAGTGGCAGTCTACCACAGTGCGTTTTTCGCGTAACTTTCTGCCGCGCACTGTAAAACTCTGGAACGAATTGTCACCAGCAGTATTTCCGGACCTATACGACCTGTAAACCTTCAACATCTCTGCAGCTCTTCTGATGTTGCAAGTGTCCATGGGCGACGGTAGTTGCTTACCATTAGGTGACCCGTTTGCTCGTTTGCCCCCTTATTTAATAAAAAAAATTAAAGTTTTAATAATTATTTTATGTCATTATTTTGTGCAATAGTTTAAATATAAATAATATACTATCCAACTACTGCGCAAAAGCGCCGCCCGAAGCTTTCACTTATCTTGCTCCAGCGTCACCGTTTACCAGCCCAGCTGATATGCCTCCAGTGGGGAGTTTATAACCATGTTCTAGCCTAAAATCTTCGAAATCGTTGGTTCCTCATTGGTAACGTAACCGCTGACGAGTTGGCTAGTAAAAAAAAAAAATAGAATCCTTGCCTTCTGGCAAGGATTCTATTTTTTACTAACTAACCTAACTGGACAATGTAAGCTCAACAAGCACCTTTACAGAATAGCTGGTGTTAATAGCATTACGACCTGCAGATTCTGTGACACACCTTCTTTACTACAGAGCAAAAAATCTCCTAATTTACTTAAAAGAAAATGTGTGGTGCCAATCCCAATCACGTCGTTATGAGCAGCACTGGGTTGGGGACGGTACAAAGAGTCACAATAAATCCTCAAGGATCGTCGTAAATCGTAACGTCAGAATTACAGTGATCTGCCTTCGGAGGAAAAAAATACCTATAGAGCATAGCGTTATCTTTTCTTAGGCCTAGATACCCACTCAGTCGATATCCAGTCTAGATGTACGCGGATAACGTGACCAGCCCAATGCCACTATAGCTTGGCCGTCTTGATTCCTACATCTGTGATTCTAGTTTGGGAGCACATTATGTTTTTTTTTTGTTGAGATTTGAGCTCTATTGCTCTTTGGCAGACCCTGAGTTGGAACTTTTGTAAATCGTAAATCGGTCAATGATCGAATTTGCGCATCGTTGGTTATGACGAGCGAAATACATATATCAACGAGTCTGCGCTTCATTGAGATTGGTAATCTCAATAAAGCGCAGACTCGTTGATATATGTATTTCGCTCGTCATATTTATCATGGACAAGGGGGGCTAAAATGATCGCATTTTGCAATTCCTCTAAAATCAATTCAGAAAGTGAATCGTCAAAACAGTCAAACTGACGAATGTCAAATTAATACGAATTATGATTGCAAGCAGAATGACAATTTTCAGATTTTTTAAAAATTAATCATATACCTAATATGATTCTCCAAAGCGACCATTTTAGCCCCCCAGTTTTTCTGCCTTTCTGTTGTCATAAGAAACTAATTGGACCAAATACAGGTACTCGTTGACATAGTGAATTCCTTGCTCGTTTACCTCGACCCTACGTCTCGTATTGTTGATCATTGTTTGTGTCTTTGACCTATTTTTTGTTAGTTCTACCTCTAGCCTTGCAGGTCTTGAAACATAATTTGATAATGTGCGAATGACGGCTGTTATAGGCGCAAAAATGATCAAGTCGTCGATAAAACGGAGATTGCTTAGAACTTAGAACATTTTAAAATGTTAAAAATCAAGGTATTTTTAAGTTATTTATAATAATATTTAAAGTACCAGATACTGTTATTTTGATCTCTTCCTTTTTTACGCCCATGTGAAAATCGCTTACTTAAGAAAAATTATAATTTTTAAGACGTTTTATTTTGCACTTTTAAAATTAATGTTAAATAAAGAATTAATAAGAAAATAACTCACATTTTAAGCTGTTTATCAAAAATATTTAAAAAATTACAAAAAATCCGGATTATCCGGATAATCCGGATTTGAGGATGAAAAAATCCGAAAATCCGGATTTTTTTCAAAATCCGTTTTTTGCAATCCCTAGGCTGTGGAAATTCAAATAGAAACGTTGGTATAAATAGTGGACACGTTTCCTATCATCGGTAAGTAATTTTATTAGTAAATCATGTGTCCTTTATTTTTAAATCAATTATTTAATGTAAATCGTGTGTGGCTGTAGTTTTTACCAGGAAATCTACGTAACTGCGTGTGTACCGCATGATTCATAATACATTGCCGCTTTAGTTTGAAAATTATAGAGTCCGTTCTGTTTGTCCGTTATTGAGCGCGCAATGGAAATAAAACAATCGATATTTTAACTCATCGCTTAGTTTCGAAGTACAGTCAATATTATAATTTTTCTGTCAAATGAAGCAAATAGTGTTGTACATATTCTCGATTCTAATTAATCGATTTTCGAAACAGACATGAAAATGGTGAAACAGAGGAATGATAATGTTCGCTTTTGGGATATTTTGTGACTCGGTAATTACATTTCTACACATTTTCTATACATATAATAAAATATTCTATACATATTCTATACTTACATATAATAAAACTGTAGAAATAAAAAATCTGTACACTACATCACTACATCGCTATAGAAGCCAAAACTGTAGTTAGTTTTTTGTCTACTGTCTGTCTGTCTGTCTGTATATTTGTTCCACTATCACACGAAAACTACTGATCCGATTTGAATGCGGTTTTCGCAGATAAAGTGGGTTGCCAAATTAATATACTCAGTGTGAGATTTTTACATAGATTTGTATTGATTGATTGTTTAGCCATTTTGTGTTGTTAGTTTTAGTTTTTTCTTTTATTTTTGGTACTTTAGGCTGTCTTCTACATTTTGTGAGTCAGTAACATTTATTATTCAATAATAATCTTGTAATAATAACACTTAAGTCTTATCTATTTTATTATAATGTATAAATAATAGGTATTAACACATGATTCTAGAGTTTCTTGGTTATTTTTTGTGATAATGTAATTTTAAGTTAAAATAATGAAAGATGTAGCCATGGAAAAGAATTCAGATATTTCAGCTAGAAATAAATCTAAAATTTAGACACCTTCGAGTCATATCAATCATACCCGGAGAGAAATTGCGAGATTAGTAGGCGTTTCCCAGTCTACACTTTGAAATATAAAAAAGTGATGAACCTAAAAAAATCTTTGTCCCCATAGCGAGTTGATAAATGTGGTAGAAAACGTCTTTCGACTGCTTGAACAGGAGAGGAAACAAGGCATTTTATTGTTGAGAACAGAAGAAAACCCCTGAAAGTCATTAAAGTTTTGTTAGATGATGCTGGCGTTTTGTTTTTCAAGTGAGTATAATTATTTGGCCACCGACGGTATATTTGTCTTCTTCCAACTTAACATCTGGTGTATAAAAAAAATTCCCCCCACCCCACAAAGGGGACCAAAGAGGGGGTAAGATTTTGTATCAACTGATGAAGTACAAATACTTTAAATGGCAAAACAACGTTGCCGGGACAGCTAGCTATGTAATATGTATTTATGTTCCTGTTTAGTGATTTAATTTAGAATAATATAATATATTACCAGCAGTCCTGGCAAGCACATATCTTAAGATTTATCATTCCTCTGTCTATGAACTCGAATAATAATCGATTAAAAAATCGATATACCTATTAAAATGGCACAAGAGGCGGGGCGCGGCGATTCCTTTGAATCGATTCCGCGCGTACGGGTATTCCCACCACTAAAGCGCTCTTGTGACGTCACAGTAGGTATGAAAAAAGTGACACGCTCGTGTTCATACAAATGGAGCGACATCGCGCTTCTAACTAGATCTTATTTCTGTGGTGGCCTCAGTAATTGCGGACCAATACGACCTGCATACCTTCAAGAAGAGAGCGTATTCCCTCTTAAAAGTTTGGCAATGCACCTCTGCAGCTCTTCTGATGTTGCGAGTGTCCATGGGCAACGGTAGTTACTTTCCACGGTGACCTGTTTGCTCGTTTGCCCTCTAATTTTATGAAAAAAAAAATTAAACCTAGAATTAATTAAACTTATAAAAAAATTAAATAAACCTATAAAGCCTTGGTCCTAAGTCATAAAGTGACATTTTGTCGAACCAAAATAATCTCGTTCTCGGTGACGTGCCGGTGACGTCCCGGTGCAGGCGGCCGTGGAACTGGCCTAACGAATATATGGCGCTACAATGTTGTCAATCAGTCAACGCCGTATTTCCTTTACCGCTTTTCCCTCACTTTGCTGATTTGATTGAAAACTTCCCAGCACCTGAGACCGCCGAGAGAATTTCCTTTTTGTAACGTCTTACGAATTCCCGCTTAATTTGTATTGGTTTCGAATGTAGAGTGTTCGATAATTAAAAAGTGACGTTCCGATTCCATTACTCTGTGAATATCCATACTAATATTGAATGCGAAAGTGTGTCTGTCTGTCTGTCTGTGTCTGTCTGTCTGTGTCTGTCTGTCTGTCTGTGTCTGTCTGTCTGTCTGTCTGTCTGTCTGTCTGTCTGTCTGTCTGTCTGTCTGTCTGTCTGTCTGTCTGTCTGTCTGTCTGTCTGTCTGTCTGTCTGTCTGTCTGTCTGTCTGTCTGTCTGTCTGTCTGTCTGTCTGTCTGTCTGTCTGTCTGTCTGTCTGTCTGTCTGTCTGTCTGTCTGTCTGTCTGTCTGTCTGTCTGTCTGTCTGTCTGTCTGTCTGTCTGTCTGTCTGTCTGTCTGTCTGTCTGTCTGTCTGTCTGTCTGTCTGTCTGTCTGTCTGTCTGTCTGTCTGTCTGTCTGTCTGTCTGTCTGTCTGTCTGTCTGTCTGTCTGTCTGTCTGTCTGTCTGTCTGTTACCTCTTCACGCTCGAACCGCTGAACCGATTTTGCTGAAATTTTGCATGGAGATACTTAGAGTCCCGAGAAAGGACAAAAGATAGTTTTTATCCCGGAAAAATGTACGGTTCCCGCGCGATAAACGAATTTTGGCGCAACGAAGTTGCGGGTATCATCCATCTAGTTTCTTATAAAGTCAAATTATATGATTCAAGTCTTCGCCTTCAATAAACATAAATCTACGAGCTTACAGTTTTCATCCTGTAAAGTTTGTTTTGGAAGTTAACCTTAGGTCTTTTAATATCTCAGTATTAATAAATACCCCTGCGAGTTAAAGTTAGTACATAAAAATTCCGGATACAGAAGCTGAATGTACGAGTATTTAATATTATACCATCTCGCTTTTAAAATAAACCTTAGCCGAAAGCGGATGTTGGATTCAGAATATTATATTTTATAAATACGACTTTATATCGTGCATTTAAATTTACAATTCTGATTCGCAAAATTCATAAAACAAATAACTGTTACAGTAGTAAATTTTAAACTCCGTCTGGGGTCAGCTAGAGTACGTTAGGGTGAAATTGTTAAATTCGTTTATGTCGCATTTGTGAGGGAACAAATGGCCCAATCGGTCCCAGGACGACCAAACTTCAGGTTAACCCTATTGCTGGTTCTAAGAAATTGGGTCATGTTATACCCATATTTTGAAATGGGGTACGATTAACCTGGAACACTTAGATTAGAGTGGGAACGTAACAAAATGGAATTAAACGTGAAAGTAAGTTTTCGTTTCCTCTTAAATGTCCTGTGTGTTTGTATCATAAAGTTAATATACCTAGCGGAAAAGAGAAACAAAGGCCTGAGCAAGCGAGATGTTACCAACAGTAACACTGCGTGGTAAAAAGAAACGTGTGATACATGACAGCAGGACTCTTATTTTGACGTCCAGTCGGCACGTTGATAATTTAATCTCGAAGAAAGATGCTTGTGTAAGTGTATACGTGCACTTAATTTACACACAAATGTAAATGAATTTCGGTTTCGTTTGGCAGTTCGAGATTGTTGCTCTATTCTGCTAGGTATATTAACTTTTTGGTTCGTATAATATAAACAAGATAATATTGGTAAAATATGAATATAAAATAATATTAGTAAAAATAGTTAATAATAATGAAAACGTATTTTGTATAGCAGTACTACGATACTGGTAACTTTTGCCTACTCAAGATACTTACCTAGGTGGCGTCTTTTGTTTACCTTGTTTATTTACACAAAATTGTTATCCACTGAAAATGGTTTCATGATTTTCACTATTTGACTTAAAACTTTAATTCTCATAAATGTTTAATTCGAGGCAACAAGCCGAGAACAATAAGTGGAAATTGTTATTTATACATCTGGCTACAGTTTACAAACACTCGTTACTAAATTGTGTTTGTTTTATTCTGTTAGGGAACGCTCCTGGAGCGAGAGAGAGACAATTCCTACGGAGGAAGCTCCCATTTATAAAGAGGTTTTTGCACCTTTAGAAACTTCTTGAACGGTAAACATTAAGCTGGAATGTTACCGTTTCCATTTTATATTTTAGGTTTGGTGGAAGTGATGCAAAATAAAATAGAAAATGAATAAAAGGAACAAAATAGACAAAGACCATGTTACCTATTGAAGCTTTCTTTAATAGGTCTTAAAAATGAAACGTCTTTAAGAAAGATACGCCAAGAAAAATGAATTTTAAACGTATCTTTTGTAGTAACAAAAAAGTCACCCTGGGCGGCGATTGTTGGTAAGTATTCCAAAGCTATTCTTCCCTTTAAAGTTCAGTCGTTCCAAAATATTTTAGGAGAATTAACTCAATGGGGTGAAAAGGGAAATAATTAATTTCATAATTTTGTTACCTTAAATTAACTGAAAGAATGTCGCATGACGGCATTGTCTAACTTTGTGAAACATTGCGCCGCTCACCCCAAAACTTTTGACTAAGCTGCGTACATACTACGGGTACATCAAGAGTCCCTTACACATTATAAGGCCCGTTATAAGTACCTCGATATTTTGTATTTTTTATGTATTGACTGTTGAAAAATGTCTTTTGTATTCGGCAATAGGTTTCTTTGATTCACAGTTTTGGTAATTACTAGATGATGCCCGCAAGTCCGTTGCATTAGTATTCGTTTATCGATCGGGAACTGTACATTTTTCCGGGACGACAAGTGACTTATGTCCTTTCCCAGGACTCAAAGTATCTCCATACCTTTCAGCAAAACCGGTTCAGCGGTTTGGGCGTGAAGAGGTAACAGACAGACAGACACACTTTCGCATTTATAATATTAGTATGGATTTATAACAAAGACGTTAATACCGTACTCTGATTGTTTTTTGATAGGCGCTTAGACAATATGATATAGCGTTAAGAATTGGGATCTTCAGATGTCTACTTGCTTTCCTATCTCTTTAACTACACTTTCAAAGTATTTACGCATTTTTCTCCCGCCCTCCAAATCTTACGCACCTCAGTTCGACGCGTAACTTTTTAATAAATTCATCCATCTAAGCCAAACGACATTATTTTCAGGCGGTGACAAAGGCGTCGCCATTTTAAGTTTTCGCGAGAGTGACACGCAATCAAACAATACAATAAAACTTCTCTACCGAAAAATACTTGAAAATAATTTCCCATTTAAATTCAGGAGGGAAAATCTTCACAAAGAGTCGAAGGTAATGGTTGATATATCGAGCGATGGCTGGGCTTTCAATTAAGACTTAAGTGAAAGTACAATGCTGTACTTAAGATAATGAGGCGTTAAAATGTTGTGAATACGTTTGATTCTCTCATTTAGTAGGGATTTTTCTTATCAAAATCACAGCCACCTTACGTTTGGTTTCAAAACATACTTTAGAAAGTAATTAGTACTGTTAAGTAAAACTTTTGATCTACATTAAGGCGTTTCCTCACCGGGAGCATTTGCTTGAAATGTAACGTTACAGAGTCGAACATTACATCAGTGAGGGAGGAGAGCCGAGCATCACAATGCGCACGAAGTCAACTTACTATTATATTATTGTAATGCTCAAAGTCGAATCTATAATGGTAAGTACCATCGAGGAAATTGATTCCTATGCATTTGAGAGACCAACGTCATTTGGTCGATCATGACAATTCAATGTTAATTGTGACCTTGTCGGCTGGGTTTGACGTAATGCGACCAAACTACGTAGATCCCCCATTTGCATAGGAATCAACTTCTTTGATAGTACATAACACGCGAATGCTCGTAGTCAGGGAGGTAGTATTGTAATGTAATGCTCATAGTCGAATCTATACTGTTACATTACACGCGAATTCTCCCGGAGGAGGGAGCACCTAGCTTAATTTAAAATTTCAATACAAATACTCATAAACATTATAAAAAAGTGACAGTAAGATGTAGAAGAAGGAATATGGAATGAAAAAAAAATTGGACTTATCGTCCGCACTAATATATTATTAAAGCCAATATCTATTAGCCATTGTCTCAGGGGAGTCAAAGAAAATTACCTGTAATATAAAAACCAGTAAGCGGATTACTACGTCTGAACGGTTCTGAGGGTCTAAAATATATTTTGTTAATATTTTATTTCATCAATAATTGTCTTTTTTAGGGTTCCGCAGTCAACAAGGAACCCTTATAGTTTCGGTCTGTCCATCCGTCTGTCCGTCTGTCCGTCTGTCTGTCTGTCTGTCTGTCCGTGGTTTTACTCAGAGACTATAGGACCTACAATGCTGTAATTTGGCATGAATACACATATTAATGATGGCAACAAAATGGTACGTGAAATCGTAATTTTTTTTTATGGTACCTCCCCTACACATCAAGCGGGGATGAATATTTTTTTCGCGCCCACCTCATCGTGTGGGGTGTCGTTGAATAGGTTTTTTTTAAAGTATTGCGAGTATTCATAGATCATTTTTCGATTTAGGGATGCGTTCGTGAAATATTAAGTTTTAAAGTGGAAAAAAACGTTACAGTCCCAGTGTCCCTCCCTTCTACCAGCTAAACGGTTGGTTCTGGAAATTTGAAAAAATTCACGGGATTAGGAAATATGCTGAATTTAAAAGAAAAACTATCACGGCTAAGAAGACTTCACAAGTTATTGAGTAATAGTCGATCAACAAAAAAAAAATGTATGCGGCGAAGTATAAAGGAACTTTTCGTTCAAATTCCTTTGAAAGTAACTGAGATGATGTTGTTAGTACTGTAATTTACAAGCTATAAATGTACGTTCATTGACCATAAAAAATTGTCAAAAACTATAGCGGTACTACGGAACCCTTTAATGCGCGTGGCCCGACACGCACTTGGCCGGTTTTTGTTTGAGGGCGCTTTTTATAAGGTTGCAGACTACTAGATGATCGTTCGAGCGAGGTCTGATAGTTATAAAATTAGGGAGAGCTGCCCACATTCTACTAAAATATTATGATTAATCTATTTTACTTGATGCCTCTAGTAGTAACTAGAGGCATCAACTATCAAATAATAATCGTATAGCAAATCTATATATCAAAAATAAATAACTATAAAACTCATTTATCGCGCGGATACCGTACATGTTTTCGTCGACAAAAAGTATCCTTTGTCCTTTCCCGGGACTCACAAGGTATCTTCATGCCCAATTTTATCAAAATCGGTTCTGCTGTTTGGGCGTAAAAAGTTTGTTAACTTTTTACGGTCAGAAAGACACATTTCCGCATTTATAGTATTACGTCTAGTATGGATGAAAATCACAATTAAGTATAGCTATGTCCACACTGTGCCTTTTTTTGTTCATTAAGGGCATGCATCATAGCGCAGTCAACAGCGCACGTGAGGCATGCCCGCGACGCATGCCAATGTTGGCGTTGCGTTCGTTGACGCATTCAATTATTGAATGCGCCAATACGAAAGTTGAATGAAAGAAGGTGACGAAATAATTGAAAATGAAAGTGCACGGTGTGGACATAGCTATTAAATTATTTATTTATTTTATTTTATTTATTTAAACATTTATTGCACACAAAACACTGTTTACATAAAAATTGACACAGAAAGACGACACAAAGGACTGCTTATTTCTAAAGAAATTTCTTACAGCAGCCCTACGGAGAGAGATGTGATATAAGACATCAGATAGAGCGTGCACAATAACAAAATTAAACTTTAAATCTACATTATACACAAAACTAATAATAACAATAGTAATAATGAAACATACATGTATTAAGTTAACCAAAATAAATAATAGTACAATATTAATAATAAATTATAAATACTATACAATATGTCTATAATACATAAATACTATATGTATATTTAATAACGTTATTTATATGGATTGAGATTCTTGAAGATAATGCTCTTTCAAGCGTTTCTTGAACACACCGATGGTAGAGCTATCACGAACAGTGTGGGGAAGCGAGTTCCACAATCTGACTGCATGAACGGTAAAGGAGTAGGAGTAAAAATTGGAGCGATGGGATGGGAGTGAAAGATTCATCCTTATATTGGACCTGCATGGATTATGGAGTGGTCGGGAAAAATTGAAACGTTCAACAAGGTAGGAGGGGGAAAGGGGGTTATACAGGATATTATACAATAGATAACAAATTACTATAACAATTTCTACTTTTACTAGTATATCGAAACCACATCGAAGTTGGATATGTCGCAGTCGATTGGTTAAAAAGCCATACAATCAAACAGCTAGCCCTTTGACTGAACAACGCCGTTCAACCACACGGCTATACGTCGTTAAGCAGACTTGTTGACTGCAACGTTCAACACTACAGCTAGATGACCATTAGTTTAGTGCTATTATTACACAAGCGTAATGATAACAAGCAGATTAATTGTATTCTAACTCATTTTGAACAAAATTGCAATAAATACCATGATGATGCATTTCATAATCCCGTAATTTCTCCTCGAATATTAGTTTAAATGTTGATTCAATCGTATGTGCCCCCATAATTTCTGTCTCTTTAATAATAATTGTAACGTATATTTACGAAAAATATCTTAATACAACCACAAAACATCGGTTAGTTGACGCCATATTGTAAACAAAATGCACCTAGCGCCGCGGTGGTGAGTGCTGATCAGCTGTAGTGTTGAACGTTTTGAGCGACTTAAACATTCAATAAAAAAACTAGATATGTGTGATTGTTGTTCAGTCAAAGGGCTAGCTGTTTGATTAAACGACTATTTAAACCAGTTGGCTGCGACAGATATAATATAACAGAATTAGGGTTTCACCGTTTTGAGAAATATGATTTCATCGCCCCACCTGTCTCTAGTGCATATTGAATATAAAACAAACGCTCGAAGGTAAAGGGTGGTTACAATGGTGAAAATGACAGTGCCCACTCTCCTCTCCCCGAGGAGAGTATTTACTCTCTCTCTTTTATTATTTACAGCGCATTTTCGAGGAGTGTTTGCGAAGGTTTACTTTGATTTTGGAAGTGCTGAAATGTAGATAACGGTTTTACGGTGAGTGCATGTAACGTTTCTTTTAGAGTAACCCTGCGCACTAAAGAATTAAGTACTATGTGTACTTTGTGTAATAGTTTTCTTTACGGCATGTAAGTATACCAAAGGTATATTCTGCTATAAGTCGATCTTGTCCAGGTATTATAGTTTTTTTTAATTTTAAATTAAGGGGGCAAACGAGGAAATGGAAAGCAACTACCTTCGCTTATGGACACTCGTAAAATTAGAAGAGCTGCAGGTGTGATTCCGGCCTTTAATTTATGCAATTATGATTCCGTATTTCGTATCTACTTCAAAATTAAAATATATTATTGTATATTCATAAAATGATTTCTTCGGGAACCCTGAAATTATTTCCATTTTGGGAAGGCAATTTTAGGATAAAATTATTATGGTTTTATCGCATTCTTGCTTACCGTGCGTATTTATAAAACTCCGAGCAAATAAGCCTTATTATGTACCTTTAAATTATTATTAGGCATCAGTGATCCGATACGAGACACTATCAGGCATAAAAAACGCTAAACACATAACTTTTCAAACTAATTTCATTTCAAACTAACGTGGCAACGCGTCATCATTTTGACTTCAGTGTAATGCAACGTGGCGACGCGTAACTCACCACAAAAACGTTCTTCAAGTTCCCCTTGTTAGTCAGATTACTATCAAAAGTTATCATGCACTGAAACGTAGACGACGGCGTACTGAAAATCTAATGTCAGGAATCATTCACTCTCCCCTACAGTACATAAATACCCCTGAGGCTTAGGGAGAAGCGAAATGGGTTTGTTTAGCAGAAACACATGAACTATCCCGTTACTTAGAAACATATTCGACTGTTGATAAGAAACATACGGAGAGATGACTTATTTTAGACGATTTTCCAAATAGGAATTTGGGGGCATTTTCATAAAAGTGAAATTAAATTTACTAAACTAAATTGGGGTTTTTCCAGTCCAATGAAATATTATGTAGTGCAAATTTAAGTGTAATATTGATTTGAATTATCGGTATTATTCAAAGTACCGATAATTCAAATCAATATTAAATGCTAATATAAACTAAGCCCGTAACATGCGTTCGCATATTTTATCTTAAATTTTCAAGCTGTGACCGCGCCTGCACCATGCTAGACCTTATATAATATATCCCAGTCTATTAGTCAGTGGAAATTACAAAAAGCTGCGGTCGGTCCGCGCGACTTTTTGAAATAATGACTTTAATTTTGTCAACGTGGAAATTATTCACGTTTCAGACTGCAATTACATTCGATGTTCGTCCTTAAAAGTGCTAAACTGTTAATTGCTGTAGGTTTAAAAGGGAGGGTGTTTTAAAATCATAATAACGAGGTACGTAGAGTTGGCAATTAAAGGCTTAGTAAAGTGGACAACATTACGACTACGTAAAGATTATTGCGCAGGAACCGTACATTTTTCCGGTATAAAATCCTATGTCCTTTCCCGGGACTCAAAGTACCAAATTTCAGCAAAGAGATTACAGACAGACAGATAGACAAACTAGTATGGATATGGATTTAAGAAGCGTCCCACAATTTTGAGATCGCTAAAAAATTAAGTAGTACTTAATAGATTTTATGTCTCTTTGGTGAGGTGAGTAAGGCAGGTCCGCAGATCACGCTCGCGTATTGGTAGTTTCAGAAATCAAAGTCTTGTCTATACAAGACTATGATACTAAGAGCTGGTACACATTGGGCGTTTTGAAGCGCGCATTAGGCGCGCGCTTTGCTAACACGCGTTTTGAGAACCCGGTATTGAAACGTACACACGCAGGCGCACGTTTAACGCGCGCCTAACGCGCGCTTCAAAACACGACGACACGATTTAAAAAAAATCAAAAAATACTGTACGCCACTCAAACATAATTAAAATTGAAATAAAATGTTTTGTTAATTAATTCCGTCAGTGTGATCGGTACGCGTTGATGCGACAGTAATGGGTCTACCTAAAGGGAACGAGAAATGGGTTTACCCTACACGAGTTAAAATGTTTCAAAGTTAACCGGTTATAAATAACTGCACGATTTAACGCGTTCACTAACTTGACGCAATACGTTCAGTGAATTTCGTTACCAACTTGTGATTGCCAGCAAGTTTTCGGATTAATTTCATACCTTGTTTAATATGATTGGTGAGTTCTTGTACGTAAGATTAAATTTAATTTGTATTTGTTACTTGTTGTAGTTAGGCTTTTTTTCATTTATAATATTACTAGCTGTCCCGGCAAACGTTGCTTTGCCATAATATAAAGTATTTCGCCCATATTATTTTATTGAAATGACTAAATAAGTATGTCGCCATGGCAACGTCGATCGCTATCCCGTGGCACAAACAAAAGTCGCCGTCAGCATCAGGTTGTAATAATTTACTATTATATATTCGACAAATGCACTTATTAATATATAAAGTACCCAGTAGCCGATTTTCAGACCTACTGAATATGCATATAAAATTTGGTAAAAATCAGTAAAGCCGTTTCGGAGGAGTTCGTGGACTAACATTGTGACACGAGAATTTTATATATAAGATAAACTAAAATGTAAACATTTATTATTAAAAGAATATTGCCCGGTTTCTAATATATTTTTACAAATTGCTTTCTGATGTTTTTAACAGTTTTTAACATCTATTGGTATAGTGTTATATCGTCTGCCAATCGCTTCAACTCCCGTAAGGCCCAAGTGGGCCGCGATAACAATTGAAAGGGTGTCTTGTTTTTCCGCGATCGAAGGATTAAATCACTAATAATACATACAATTATTTTGTATTAATAAAAATCTCAGAAACCGGGCAAAAGAAATCCAACCGAAGTTTTTCCAAATGTTATCACGTGAAATCGCCGTAAAATATAAAGTTCCGAATTTAAAAATGCTTAACGAATTTAGAAAAACATCGTTATCTTCTTTTTAAAGCGATCCGGAATAGCGGAGGTATTCTCCTAAAGGCTATCTAATCTCGATTACGGAAACAAATGAAATTTATTGTAGATTCAAAAACAAAAGGACTGCAGAGGGAAACTTTTAAAGATTAATTCTCTCGATAAAATTTCACGCTTGAAATCTTGTAAGTACCTCCCGAAGCGGGCAGCGCACGTACTGATGTCAGTATGGTTTCATGAATTTGGAAGACTTAGATAGGGACAACATATTTTATTCAGCACACTGTGCTAGGAAGTGCCATATCAAATATGGCACTTCCTAGTGGCATATATATAAATATATTTATTTAATAATAATAGATACCCAGTGAACTATGTACTATTTCCCTCCAAATATAAACCTTCCTTAGACTTTCATGAATATTTCGAGACTAAAATTAACCAAAACCATAAACGGTTAAGCCGTTCTCGAGGTGAAGCAAGAATAATAAATATTATGCGTCGTATACTAATAGTTTATATTAATACTTTATTTTCTATTACTTTTGGTGGAAGATATGGAAACCATGATAATAAAAGTCTTTTGTCATCCTATGCATAACATAAGATTATGCATTTTTTAAATTTTGTTGTCTATTAAAACAATATTTTTTTAAGCAAGTATAGTTCTTGCAATCTAGGAGTGCGCGTCGCCTTTATTTGTAGTTGGAAATGTGAATAGACATTTTCGTTAGTGTGCGTACCTGACGGAGCAGTCAGTAGCGAGCGAGCCATGTACGCGTGTATAGATATGGTCACTCACACAACTAAGGGCGACGCGCACTCGTAGATTGCAAGAACTATACCAGTGCGATATAAAGTAACGTTTATACAGAGAATTTTACTAAATAATCTCTAGCGCTCACGTAGAACTTTCAAAGTGGCGTACTTTTAATGTTGATCTAACATATATTCTTCGCCATTTCTGCATCTTCCTACCTCTATATATTAATTTGGCTCGGCGGGCCGGCGGGCCGGGAGCGGGTCCCGGCGGGCCGCAGAACTCTGCCTTTTTATGGCTTTCTTTCAGGCAACAGCTCTTTAATGTCTGTTAAGGAACATTTTATCTTTCTTAGTCTGTCGTGTCAAAGTAAAAGGGTTTTATGTAGCGTCCTATCGGAATAGATAAACTACCGTCCCTTTTTTCAATCTAAACTTCAATAGGAGTAGACACATTTTGGGCAGTTTTATTGTTGAAACTTTCTAAGCCTCGAAATGAATAATAACGAAAAAACCAATACTAGATAGTCCATACTAATTTTATTAATGTGCAAGTGTGTCTGTCTGTCTGTTACCTCTTCACGCCTTAACCACCGAACCGATTTTGCTGATATTTGGTACGGCGATACTTTGAGTCCCGGAAAAGAAAATAAACTACTTTTTATCGCGAAAAATGCACGGTTTCAGCATGACAAATTAATTTTGGCGTGTGATTAGGACGTCATCTAGTTATTAATCCTTCAGGCCCCGCGCGAGCGCCGGTGATCGCGAGAACAATAGAATACAATGGCAATTCCTAGAACCTCCGATCGAAGGAATAATATTATCGTTCACAGTTTGAGTTACAAAGTAACCATTTTGTTATCTGTAGTTTGGGTGCTTAAATTCTGGAAAAATCTCTAAACTATGAACGATTTTGCGTAAAACTAGTCATAATAATATTATTGTTTTCAATATCCCTTCTATAACTTGATAAGTCCCGATTTCATGATAAACATCGGAGCCAGTATAAAATATACAAATTGATGTTTACGAAGGGAAATTGGAATGAAGGAGATTACAATATTTTATTACTGGGCAATATTGTTCCAATTAGTGGGGGGCTGCCGACCCAAGACTAAACTAACGTATAGAATAGACAAGATATAAAACTTCTATTACATTATTTTATGGTTCAAAAGCTAGCTAGCTGAATGATATTAATTATTTTTTCATAATAATAATAATAATATAATATCTATGGACGCTTCACACCACGTCAGTCTGGCCCCTGGTAATAGTACCTGAAGGACTTATGTTACGGGTACCAGACAACGGAAATATTATATTATTTAATACTTTTATACTAAACATATATTTAAGATTTTTATTATATTATAATACACATATTATTTAATACACATCAATGACCCAGGAACTTTGAAAACTTTTTATTCTGTCGGCGGGATTCGAGCCCGCGACCCCCGGCTTGAGCTACCAACAGCCCACCAACTGAGCCATGACAGAGGTCGTCAACCACCATGCAGTTGATATTTAACAAACTTTTAATATTTGGCTTGAGAAATATCAAATATTCCAAAAATAAACAAAAACAAGATAATACTTGAAGGTAAAAAAAGGTATACCTTTTTTTTTTGTTTTTTTTTTACGCAGAGAAATGCTGTGACGCATTCGACGCAGGGGATGGGGACTCCCACTGCGGATATGTGGGGCTCGCCGCGGCGAAGATGTTGTGTGCCGCGGCCCTACCCACTAAAACTCTGCGGTGCTCCTCTCCACCACTTATAACGGTGACGTGGGAACTGTACAGACACCACATCACCGTCAGTGGACGTCTGCTTTTGCAGACTCCTCTCTGTGGGGGCATTTACTCGCACCCCATTTTTTTTTTTTTTTTTTTTTTTTTTTTTTTTTTTTTTTTTTTTTTTAGTAAAAAAAGGTATACCTACTGCTATAGCAGTAGGCATACCTTTTTGCCACATGGTAGAAAGAGAGGAGGATATTATTTTCTCCTCTGTCGCGTTTTGGTCTCCTCTACCTACATTCTGCAAATTTTCGATCAGTTCATATTGAGTCCTGACCCAATATTTTTTACCCCAAAAGTGCTCAATGCTGACACCAAAGTTTATCACCCACACACACAAACAGCGCCCATTGATTGCAAATTTGAAACTGAAAAAAAATCATTATTTATATATTTTGTATTATTTATTGCAACCCTCTAGCACACACAACCTCTAACCTCTATACTCCTACCGATATAAACAAAACATTTTTCTCTGAATCAAAATCGATTTAGTTTAACTTCTACCTCTTTACGATATTTACTCAACTACTGGCGCCAGTCGCGACTTATTTATTTCGTTGAAATTATCTTCGTTATTTCTGAAAGATTGGATAATATCGAACCATAGAGAGGAAATATGGTAATGAAGGTTATTATCATAATTTAAGCATTGGGAAACCTTTGGTAAATATGTGAGCAATTTATTTTATTTTTAACCGATTCCGAAAAAGTTGGTTATTTATTCGAGGATATATGTAAAGTATATCATATATATCAGCGTCTGATCAAATGTGCCAAATTACAAAAGTGTATATTGTATGTATGTTTTGAGGTTTGTGTTCGCATATCTCCGGAATTACAAGCCCGATTTCAGTAATTCCTTTTTTTGTTGTCCTGTATTATTCAGCTTATAGAGTATTATAAGTTTCATCAAAATTTTGAGCTAGGGAATTTTAATTCTCAATTTCGTACAATTTTTAAGTCCAATTTATAATTATTTTTCAAGTTTCTTTAACAACAACAAAGGAATATCAACAAATTTATGATTTGGCAGCTAAACCGTAAACATTGTTCCAATCTAATTTAGTTTTGGTCTGAGCATCATAAAAGTCAACTTCAATACATACATCAGTGCCGCGATATTTACGATTTCGAGACTGGCCATAAAATTGAATATTTTAATTTATTGACCTTTACAAGCATCAAATACTGTTTTCAAGGCTTTTAGGGTTCCGTACCCAAAGGGTAAAAACGGGACCCTATTACTGAAGCTTCGGTGACTGTCAGTCGGCTATAGCTAGATTTCTGAAATTTTCACAGATTGTGTATATCTAGTATTTATTGCCGTTATAACAACAAATACTAAAAACAAAATAAATTTAATATTTAAGGGGGGCTCCCATACAACAAACGTAATTTTTTTGCTATTTTTTGCTCGATATCAATAATGGCAACATGTAGGCACTTGAAATATTGATAAAATACTCACTTGTGTTTATTATTTAAAATTGAATAATAAAATAAATAATTAGGGGGCTTCCATTTAAAAAAAACATTCATTTTCAATACATTTTTAAAAATATTTTTGTTATTTTTAACAAATTTTACTGAGAGGTCATACATAATATTATATTAGATAACAATAACAACATTGCAGTATGCTTATTATAATTAGGTATACATAATTCATTTATTCGATCATAAGTATATGAATTTAGAATTTGGCTAACTTAGAAATATGTGATAGAAACGACTCCGTTAATATAACATTAACTACAATATTTTAATATTAACATATTTTTAGCTGACTTCCAATATGTAAGTTATTCTATTTATTTTGCGTGTCTGTTACTTCTTCACGCGTGGGGATACTTTTATTCTCCGGAAAGTATAATATTTAAGAGGGCAACTAGTGCAAAAAATCAAACATCGTTCTTCTCTCTTCACACTCATGCCCATCTTTCATATGCCAGGTGAAAAAGGACGACGCGGATTCATCGCCAAATTTGTTTTTTCTAAATAACTCGATAAATATAAAACATTTTCAAAATACGCTAGGTCAGTTTCTCAATGATAGAATTTCATACAGTGTGTTAAAATATTAACTTAGTTTAATGGACCTCCATCCAGTGTTAAGTGGATCGTAACAAGTAATTACGGTTTTCATATTGATTTCAATTTAAATATCGAACAATGGTCTGTCTGTAAACGAACGAGCTCGCGTATCACCTGAGGGCAGGTCCCGTTGATTGTAATATCCCGGACAAAGGAAGTGTTTGTGCGACAACAAACATATTCCGTTGGTTATCGTGTGTAATTGGAACGTTTTTGCACTGCCATTTTGATAAGATTGTAGACTACACTAGGCTTTAAATTGTTCTCGTTATCCTTTATTCTTATTGTAATATCAAAGATATTATAATTCACAAGATAGGTATATAATTTAAAAATCTATACGGGTAAAAAGTCAGTACTGTAACTGTCGAAGACTGTGAAACATTCTTATTAAAGCCACAGGAAACCCTGTTTCAAGTCTCGTCACTAAAAAGCCACTTTGCAAAACAGCCGATAATAGGAGTCCGTGCAGTGGGTGCACCAAAATTAATTTATTACGCCAAAATAACCCCAATTTTGTGACCGTTCTCCCCCTGCTTTTATACGTCTGCTATTGCTGGGTTTAGTGCTAGTGGTTCTGCTAATAAATACCTTTATTTCTGTTTTCAGCGATTAAAATTGAAAGGGTTTCAAGGTAAACTATTATATACAGGACATAGTATACGTATGTCCTGTATATCGTCCCCGTAGAGCTAAAATTCACCAGATAGCTTTTTCATCATTTTGAGATATGAGCGTTTAAAGTTTTAACATTTTCAAAAAATTCCTGCAGATTTCTGTTATGAAATATAAACTTTTTCTTTTTGCTATTGCTTGGATGGTATACCAAAGTTACTTGTACATTCATTTTTAATGAATTTAAATGTATTTTTATAATGAATATTCAATAAAAACTACTTTAGTTACTTTTCGCCCTCAACGTTTCTTTCGTTAGTGTAATTTTATTGCTTGTTAAGTGCATTTAGTGAGTTTTTGCATTAAAACTGAAGAAATAAAAAGGGTTATAAGTATGTTTGGCTAATTTTCAATTAAATAAAAATCAATAATGCTCACTTAGTGAAAAGTTGGAATTTTCGTTTATTAATAAAAACATACCAATTTAATCAGTAATCCTTATAAAATTCACGGCATGAAAACGAAACAAATTATTATTATTTTGTAACATTCATAATTACTTGCATTTAAATGAAAAATTATCGAAAATCACCAAACATTCTCTGAATCATACATACGCCGGGTTTTTGAGCTCTGTTGTTTGAGCCGGGTTTTTGACAAATTGAAAAAATTGGACAAATCAAAAACTCTCGATAAAAGAGCTCAGAAACCGGGCCTAAATTATCATTAAAATTGAAAGGGTTTCAAGGTAAACTATTATATACAGGACATAGTATACGTATGTCCTGTATATCGTCCCCGTAGAGCTAAAATTCACCAGATAGCTTTTTCATCATTTTGAGATATGAGCGTTTAAAGTTTTAACATTTTCAAAAAATTCCTGCAGATTTCTGTTATGAAATATAAACTTTTTCTTTTTGCTATTGCTTGGATGGTATACCAAAGTTACTTGTACATTCATTTTTAATGAATTTAAATGTATTTTTATAATGAATATTCAATAAAAACTACTTTAGTTACTTTTCGCCCTCAACGTTTCTTTCGTTAGTGTAATTTTATTGCTTGTTAAGTGCATTTAGTGAGTTTTTGCATTAAAACTGAAGAAATAAAAAGGGTTATAAGTATGTTTGGCTAATTTTCAATTAAATAAAAATCAATAATGCTCACTTAGTGAAAAGTTGGAATTTTCGTTTATTAATAAAAACATACCAATTTAATCAGTAATCCTTATAAAATTCACGGCATGAAAACGAAACAAATTATTATTATTTTGTAACATTCATAATTACTTGCATTTAAATGAAAAATTATCGAAAATCACCAAACATTCTCTGAATCATACATACGCCGGGTTTTTGAGCTCTGTTGTTTGAGCCGGGTTTTTGACAAATTGAAAAAATTGGACAAATCAAAAACTCTCGATAAAAGAGCTCAGAAACCGGGCCTAAATTATCATAGCTCAAAAAATTACTCCTTTGCAGTGGTATAGCGGCCATTGAGAACTGTCGGAAAAGTATGGCAAGGTGAATTTCGTCTTCGCTGTCCTCCGTTGCTCACTAGAAAGCCTGGAGATGGCCCTAGTTAATAAAAATATCTTTATCTTCTCCGATAGTCAAGCTGCACTTAAAGCACTTACTGCCGTAGAAGTATCGTTCGCGGAATATTGCTAAAAATAATAACAAACAATTTTTTTTTATCGTAAATGGTTTTGGAATGCATTGAGACGTTAAACATGGTGGGAACAAACAACAGCATCCGCCTAGTATGGGCCCCGGGCCACAGTAACGTCCCCGGCAATGAAACCGCTGACGAACTGGCTAGGCTTGGGGCCAAAAGTTTCATATATGGCAGTCTGTGGTATAACCAGTACCGCAAAGCAAGTGCTCAAAGAATGGGGTCACAGACTAAGCAGGAAGCAATTGGGTTGAGACCCCTGGCCTTGAGCACTAATTCCTGACTTCAACAAGAAACTATCATAATTAGTGCTCACTTTGGGTTATAGGAACTAATTAAAAATCCTTACCAGAAGCCTAACTGGGCACTGCAAGCTCAACAAACACCTAAGCAGAATGGGTATTTGTAGCATAAGCACTTGCAGATTCTATGAGGAGGAAGATGAGACACCTATTCACCTTCTCCTCGACTGTCCTGCTCTACTACAGAGCAGGAACAGGCATCTTGGTCGCCACGAATACTCATCCACAGAGGAAATCCGTGACACCAACCCCAACCATATCGTTTAATTTATGAGCAGCATTGGGTTGGGGACGATACTCTAGTGCGAAGGAGTCACAATAGATCCTCTATGGGTCGCAGTGACGTCAGGGCTACAACGACCTGTCTTTTCTCACAAATAAAGGTGAT
This sequence comes from Polyommatus icarus, assembly GCA_937595015.1. Lineage (NCBI taxonomy): Eukaryota > Metazoa > Arthropoda > Insecta > Lepidoptera > Lycaenidae > Polyommatus > Polyommatus icarus. The sequence continues at coordinate 16,781,028 of OW569326.1, forward strand.
TGTTGAATTGTTTTATTAACCCCCGACCAAAAAGAGGGGTGTTATAAGTTTGACGTGTCTGTCTGTCTGTCTGTGTGTCTGTCTGTGGCATCGTAGCAGCCAAACGGGTAGACCGATTTTGATCAAGTTTTTTTTTGTTTGAAAGCTGACATGATCGAAAGTGTTCTTAGCTTTAGTTCATAATCATCAGCCTGCTCATTACTGAAAAAGTGATACGCCGATTAGCAACTTGCAGTCGTTTGATGGGTTTTATATTTTGCACACTGGTTCGTGGCACTTATTAATATAATATACACATTAATGGAAAGTTCACCTAGTACTGCAGCATCACCTGGTAATCCATAGGATACCCAACTCCTCACCAACTTAGAGCAGAGCATAGAGGTTTCGTGTTTAGGCTCATTTAAATTGCGACAGCCGACAACCAGTAAGACGAAGATAAAGAGTAGATGTTTGCATGCTGCTGCTGCAGCATCACCTGGATTCTATAAGAGTTGAGCTCCGTATGAACCCAAAGTGGAGGTTTCATGTTTGGGCTCATATTGACGGCCTCATCCAAGAGAACATTTATAGATAGTATTCATTGGGATAATCCTGTTGGTAGGAATTATTATGCACTATAAAGTATAACTAACACAAGTTTCAAAAGCATAAAATTAAATTAAATTAAGAAAAAAAAACCCCGCCAAAAATGTAGATGTTTGAGTTCACATAACATTATAGTTTAAGGGTCAGTTCTCAGCCAACCAAATCGAGACAATCAGCGACTATTATGGCGATTGGCGATAAAATGCCAAAGTCGCTGTTGACGCAGTTTACTTGGCGGTCCCGTTCTCGCGATTAGGTCGCCACCGGTGCCAGCGCTATGACCATCATTTTCCTTTTTGCCTTTACGTAATTAGACCCCTGAAGAACCCCTACTATTTTGTGTCACCATCTCCCGGTCTAACAGCAATTAATGTTATGCATTTGAAGTAGCAGACAATAATCACGACTTGTTAGATGAACACATAATTCGCATATTTGCAGTGTTTAAAAGAAGTATAAAACTCATTAAAATGGTTTAGTTGAAGAATTTTTACAATATATTTATGCTAAAAGTAACTAAACATGGCATAGTGAATTTATACGCATACCAAACACAAACGCTAACCGCGTAAATTATTAGATCGAAAATTCACTAAGTAGACTTAGTTAGTTTCATTTAACATTTTTCAATGCAAACATTTAGAGAGTTGTGACTAAATCAATGTAGTGAATTTTCGATTTACTTAAGTTATTTGAAATATGATTTGTTCTTAGGGCGAAAAGTACCTAAATCAATTTAGTTACGTAAAAATGCGCTCCGTTGGTAGTTATAATTAATTAAGTCCATTGAGTGTTTTTTCGCTATCGTAGTCCATACAAAAACAGGAAGTTAGTGAGTTTTTACACAAATTATCTCTGAAACTACGCATCGCATCGATAAACTGGTAACACAGAAAAATAGAAAAAAAATCACACATCTCAATGGCATCGTTAACTCAATTTTGGCCATTTTGCTATCTGGTGAGTTTTAGCTCTACGGGGACGATATACCTTTTGTTGTAGGTAACACCGTAATGTTCCAATATGCAATAACTAATATAATTTTTATCAAATGTTTGTTATTAATTTATTGTACTATTTTTATAACAGTAATCGAAAATTCTAGGCTTGTTGTATGATGTAAATCGATCGAAAATAATGTATTAATTTTAAATAACTGGTGTATCTAAATACCGTAACACCTTTAAAAGTAGTTATATCCTCTTCCGCGACAAAAACTTTATTTTAAAAGTTTATTCCTATAAACAAACCTTCCACAGATAAATGCTAAACTGACTTATTATAAACTAGGTTATGAAGGGTGACAATAATTACGACGGGGAGTGGTACCGTCCGGGACACTATGTCACGGTCAATTTGTCCGGCAATTATCCCGTTTATGTCTCAATGTGAACGTTTAAATATCAATTAACGTTTAAACTACGAGGTATAGTATTTACGAGCAACTTGACTACGGCCGCACTCAGAGTATGAAAGTAGTGTTTTATTCCAAAAGAGTATCAAAGTTTTTAATGATGATAACAATAATGAGGATTTAACTTCAATTTAATGAAGAGTTTGATAGATGATGTATGGGGCTTATATTGAAATCGTTATATATATTTACAGATAATTAGTTATTAATATTCGTCTACCGAATCGAGCAAGCAAAACATCGGATTCAAAGAATAGAGTATAGACAAGGATAATATTACTAGATGATGTCCGCAAATCTGTTTATCGCACGGGAACCGTATATTTTTGCGGGATACAAAGATTCTCGTGTCTTTTCCTGGGACTTGAAGTATCACCATACCAAATTTCAAGCAAAGTAGGTTTAGTGGTTTCGACGTGAAGAATTACTAGACAGACATACATAGTTTCGAATTTATAATTTAAGTAAAATTTTTTAAAACTATAATACTTTGTTGACGCTATAATATATAATTTTAAAATCATAATGATCTCTGAAAAGGAAGAGGCTTCGAGAATTTCATTTGCTTTTTTCTTCTTGCATTGAAGAAGTATAATATCACACTTTTAAAGCTAAATATTTCTACATAGTAAGGTAATTAGGGGAAAACTGTGCCCCTGCGATAGATAGGGGCCTAACGGGCCCTTCAGTAATTCTATTAAAAGATTAAATAATTCAGGCAAGTTCAAAGGAGATGCTTTCACAAGTAAAACGAACCAAACAACTTCGGAAAAAGACTGAAGGGACTAGTCGTGTTCGTTTAAACGTGGTGTAGGGAAGGGAAAGTTTATCGACATTTTTTTATCGATCAAATAATTATTTATCAAATCATATATCAAATAATTGTTATATAAAAATAAATACGTTTTTTTATAAAATGTATGCATAGATTACTAATGTTACTGTAACTCAAAAATCGTACTTGTTTGCTTCATTGTTTTTGTATTGTTATAGCGTCTATATAATAATAAATAATAAATATCTTAACTTTTTTATGTTATTCAAAATAACTCATTTTATATTTAAGTTTTAAATAAGTGTTTAAATAAATCACATTTTCAGCGCAGGGTTTCATTTTATTAATGAAGCTATTACCTGTATAAATGACTGGCTATTATTTCTATTATAAATATGAGTTCCAACTTGTAATAGTGATTGTAACAGCTGTTTTCATACATTATAAATTGTGTCATATTATTTCTATTTTTAACCGACTTCAAAAAAGGAGGTTATCAATTCGAGGCGTATGTCTACCTATGTAATATTTCCAGAACTGCATGTACGTACTACGTATGTATGTATGTATGTCTTTATGTTTGTGCACGCGTATCTCCGGAACTACAAGTCCGATTTAAGTGATTCTTTTTTATTGTACTCAACTTAGGGAATACTGCAAGTTTCATCAAAAGGTTCAGAAGTTTTTGAGATAGGAAATTTTAATTATTACTTGCGTACAATTTGAAGTCGGTTTGATCTTTTTATTATTAAAATACTATTATGTTATAAACATTTAATTGTGTCGGACTTTTTACAATTTTGCACTTAGATGATGACTTTGTTTGTTGTAGTGGAGCTATTCGCGAGATTAGCATGATGATAATCTATAAAAAAAGTGTAAGAATGTGATCACCTTCCTCAAAGTATACCTATATCAATCATCAGCATCAGTTTAAGAGTTTGAGCATGACGAGGTAACTGACACACTTTCGCGTTTCCAATAATAATAATAACATAATATTTTAGTTAAAAAATACAACCCCTCTATGTTATCGCGATATCGATATGCACATCTCGTCACTAATCTGTGCAGTGGCTTTCAAAAGGGACTGATGTGCAATAATGTGCACAAATTAGAGCAATTTAACTTCTGAACGTGCCATCCAACGTATGACGTCACAGGTACCGCGTTTAACGAGTAAATAACGTAAATATTAAGTTCTTTTTTCTGCAGTTCAGTTCACGCATTTGTATAAGTTCCATTAGGGCTTTTTAAGTATGTTTCTTTCACGACTTGTATTTAAGATGTTACGTAACTGATCTACAGTACTTATTTTAATAATATTACAACAATATCTTTCGTTTCATACTATAGAGGCAATAAAAGCATTATAATATGAAGATGTGTAGGAGCAAAGTTAAAGAACTCAAATAGCCAGATTACAAAACATGTTTTTAGTGTGTTACTTTGTGAAATCAGCTTTAGGTAAAAGCCAGTTTAATGGGTTATATTTAAAAAAGGATTTTTAGCACAGTTATGCTTAATACAAACTTAGCTTATATAGCTTATCGTCAGGGCCGGACCGTGAGCTTACGGGGCCCTGGGCTGAAACTACTTAGGGCTACAATGTTTTAACTGTCAGTTCGTAGCACCAACACCTAAATTGTATAATAAACCTTGATCGTAGGATTCTCAGGGATACCAACAAAAAAATCATAAAATTATGATTTTTTTGGAAGTCAGTTTTAATTTTTTGTTAAAAATAATAATAATTTCACTCTTTATTTTTTTCGCATTTTCGTATATTTTTGACTTGACTTAGCTGGGCAGCGGAGGCCCTTGAACTCACGGGGCCCTGGGCTTAAGCCCAAATAGCCATAATAATAACTCCCACATCGGTTTCGGTGACGGTGGCTGGTTTCATTGAAACCAGGCCAGTTACGCAGGAGTAATTTTATAGTGCCCAAGTGTGTGCGCAGTACACAAGAGCACTCTCTATTCCTTTTTTACTTTCATAACCCAGTGGGACGGAAGACCGACACGACTGGCGAGAGATCAGGCGCAGGACCGACTTTTTACATGCCCATCCGACGCATGGATCATCTTACTTGTCAGACAATCACCTGATTGTCTGACAAGTAAGATGATCCATGCGTCGGATGGGCATGTAAAAAGTCGGTCCTGCGCCTGATCAGCCTGCATTGTCCTAACCAAACTTGGAAATAACATGTTTTCAACGCGGGAATCGAACCCACGACCCCCGAGTCAAGAGCCACGCTGATCTTAACCACTGGACCACGGAGGCGTTATGCCGTAAATAGCCATGTGGTAGATCCGGCCCTGCATATCGTGGAAGTGCAGCGTCTTTTCATAATGTAGACGGCGTCCAAGATCTTAACTTTTCACTTAGACGAGATTAAAAATATGGAGACATCGATGTCTGGGACTTAACTAGAAAAAGTTTAATTCGTCTACACAATAGCAATTTTAAAGTTGGCTGTTACGCAATTCAAATGGGCATTGAATTTCTGAATTAATTCGATTTTTGCGAAAGTTTACAGACGGGGTTTTTCGAATTTAACATTTCAACTTTGAATGGTGCTTTTGTCTTGTGAAGGGTTCGACTCGTAAGTCAATTAGTGCTTCTTCGTTTGTGGCCTCCTAGTAATTTGTTTTCATAAAAAGTTGGGAATTTGTCAAGTTTCAGAAAAAGAACTTTCCTTTCAGCAGTTGAACATCGAGACAATCGCTGAAATTAAATGATTTCATAGTTTCTTTGGAATATTATTCATATTTTCTTTAATTGTATATTATCCTTTCCTAAAACGATCGATCATTTCGACGATCGGAACGATCATTTCCTAAAATACATCGAATATTTAATTTCATACAAGTACCCATTTAATTTGTTACAAGACTAAGTAATAAGGAAATTCCGTCAAGATTAACAAAATATAAGATTAATCAACAGCCTTCTCGAGTCCTCACTCACTGGGAAAACCGAAATTCCCAAATTCAGTTACACATGAGTGTATCAGTGCCCCCTGTAACCCCCTCCTCAGCCCCTCGGCCCCCTCTCATAAATCCACGCGTATTTAATGAGTTTCCCCTATCGTTAAGCGTCCGTCCCCTGGCAATAATGCAGCGCTATCATCGCTTGACATTATCTGAATCGCTGGAACATATGCGTTAAGACATTTCAGTAAATTTCAGAACTTTCGGGTGCTCTCGACAACACCGCATTTGCTGAACAAATTGAATACTTTAATGGTTTGGTTGTGTTGGTTACCGCACCCTTGAGACGGCCAAACAGTTTGATTCAAAACAATGTACTCGTAGTTTTTAGTCGTATACTGGTCGTTTGTATGGTTGTAATCATACAGGCTCGTAAGTATTCACAAGATTTTGTACATTGGACTTACAATATTTGCATATGCCTAACATACATCAGATCTAAATTATGCTCAACTCTGAGTAATTTTGCGAAAATCAATACTTTTTTACATGAAGATTTTACCTACAGTAACCATCAAACCGTTTTAGTTACCCAACACAAAAATACAATGTTCAAAATATAAAATGTAACTCGAGTCTCGAGGAACTTATAAAACAAAATTTAAAATATACAATGTAAAAGAAACGAAATTTCCTCATGTCTTCCTGCTTCGTAAACTCTGAGACGTTAAACTTTAACAACTTCCTCCCAGAATTAAAAATTCAAAACTCATTTACATTAACGGCGTTCGACCACTAAACTTTGTGTATTATATAAATAGTTGACTTAAATATTCTTACGAGAGAAACTTTTCTTACTTTAGTGTGCAGCTTTGCGATAGTTTGAAGATGTAAGAGCTTGTGACATAATAATAATTATAAAAAGGGTATTTTTTGTACCGAAACGAGACAAAACGAGGAGCAACACGGCGATGCATAATTAATATTAGAAATAAAGATACGATCATAACTTGTGTATTTTACGCGTCTGATTTTATTTTTGGTGATTTTGGTGTAAACTGATTCTAAATGTCATGAAATTACGACCGTGTTTCTTTATGAAAATTATTATTGCATTAAGAATTTTCGTATTAAAACTTTATTATTGACTAATTCCTAATCAATGATAAAGGACGTTGTACAGGCTACTTGGTCGTAGTCGATCTCGCGAGAAAGACGAATCTTGATACCCCTGCAAATACCTAACAAACCGTTAAAAAATATACACACACTCAGAAAAATATAAACCCTTTCGGTGAAGTTGGATAAATATGAAATTACTGCCTTGAAGTCGCGTCGGGCAAGTAAAAAATTCATGAAAGTTTCAAGTTTTCAACAACTTCATTGATTGACAACGCAAAGCCCAGTTCAGGCGTGTTATTTCTGTCAACAGCCGCTGGCCAGGACGATTGAACTTTATGGAGTTTTACTGAAATATTCAATGTGGCTAGGGCCGCCACTTCTATGATTTTCCACATCAGCTATAATATAAAAGTGAATAAAAAATGTGTTGCTAAGCTCTAAGCTTGAGCACAGGTGAACCGATTTCGGTAATTATTTTTTTTGTTGCGTTTGTTGATATCGGAGGGAGGTTTTTATGATAGAAAAATTCAGAAAAATTATATGTAAAAAAGCAAAGCTTAAGAAAACTTCTCCTCCATATAGAATTAGTTCGGAATTATGATGACAATACTGCTTTTGACGGTTTACAGAATTTGACGGGTTGTCCGTCGGATTACGGGTCGCACATACTTATTAATCCGTCGATCGCGGATTCTCGAAAATCTATTGTTATTCTATAATTGATGTCGCGGTCACCGGTGTCCTTGTGGGACTTGATAGGTTAAAAAACATATTATAATATGGTAGATCATGTCTTCAGTAATGACCGACTTTCTTTCCTCCATATTAGATTTTATACGCATCAAAATTTTCACGAGTACCGTCTAAAAAATTATGTCACGTCCAAAACGTAGAGGTCATTGAACTCAATTACAAGCTATTGGACACCAATTTGCATGCAGCATAATGGAATTACCTTGTTCACTGAATACTAAGATGTCTTAATAAGGAATTCTTGTGATAATAATCATCAAATTATATATTATACAATTATACAAAAGATAATTATTATCTTTTGTTGTAAGAAATTTAGAACAGCATTGGGTTTGGGTAGAGGACGAGGGTATGAAATTTCACTACAATATAATAATGTAATGGAATGCACTTTCTATTCTTATGGATGCTAAGTGAAGACCTCTGTGGCTCAATGGTTGAGCGTGTGGTGGCTCAAGCCGGGGATCGTGGGTTCAAATCCCGCCGGCGGAACCCAGGGTAACCCAGGAGCGGTCTGTGCGAAGCGTCGCTGCCGAGTACGGAACGGCAACAGTGCGCGTACGCATTAAGGGCATTCCCTACGGAGATTCCGAAATTTACCGTATTTAAAGCCTTATAAACTCATAATCTGAAAGCTACAAAGTTATAATAAAAATACAGCAATAATCTTCAGTATCCCAACATTCCTTTCCACGTTTTAAATTTTCTATTTTCGTTTATTATACTCATAGATATCAGCTTCCAAAGTAATACTAATTTATTAAAATTCAAGCATATTAAGTACATCTCAGCATCTCCTTAGGATTTACAAATTACTTTTATTTGAAACTCACGCCAATAGATCGACAATATCGTAAACTACATTTCCCCCGTTTTAATTTTTTAACCGACTTCCAAAAAGGAGGAGGTTATAATATGTTCGTCTGTATATTTTTTTTTGTATGTTCAATCATAACTTCGCCGTTTGTGGACCGATTTTCATGATTCTTTTGTTGTTGTACAGGGTTGAATTCGAATTTGGTACCATGTTCACAAAAGTGGTGATCTGATGATGGGACCCATGAGGAATCGAGGGGACTCCTTGAAATTTGTATGGGAACATATAGTAATTTCAATTTTTTCTGAAGCATTCGAGGTAAATACTACCAAAAAGTAAGACTTTGTACCAGGTTATACCCTGGATCCGAAGGTACCGAACAGAACTTTTGAATCCTTATAGATACAGGTTCGGGGATTTCGGCGTTGTTTGAACAACTGAAAGCATAAGCCAATATATCAATTTGATTAATCATCATCATCACAACCTTGATTATGCCATGCATCATCATAATATTAAGACCCAATTATTGGTACTTTTCTTGATATTTTGCATCGAAGCAGATGTTTTTGATGATTATTTCGCTGTTTGTGGACCGATTTTCAAAATTCTTGTTTTGTTAAATAGGATATAATCTTAATTTTGTACATCAATTACGAAAGTGGTGAGCTGGTGATGGAATCTATGAGTAATCGAGGGGAACCCTTGAAATTTATCAAAACACTCATAGTGGTAAAAAAGTTGTTTCTAGTAACTTAAACATATGTTACGATTAAAAGAAATTTCATACGAAGGTGTCTCTTGGTCCAAAGGCACTGAACAGAACTCCTGAACCTTTAAAGATAAAAGTTTGGAAATTGCAGCATTGCTTAGTTAACTGCAAGCATTTGCCATAATTTAGCTTACAGTAATATGCTATGGATAGTTAATATTCGTAGTGGCTATCTACGCATAAAGCCTTGTCTTGTAGATAGATAACTAAAAAGAGAAAAATTATTATTTTTTAACAAAAAATTGAACCCGACTTCCAATGTAAAAACAATATTCTTAAATTTATGACCTAAAAAGGATGAAATAATTCTTATTCTTCATGAGTGCCTTTTTCAAAATTCAACATTTCAACGCATTCTGTACTCAATTTCCATTCTTTTGAAGTCGGTACTGGCTAAGTTCTATTTCAAGTATCTCAGTTCTGGGCTGGTACCGACTTCAAACGAATGAAAATTGAGTACAGAATGCGTTGAGATTTTGAATTTTGAAAAAGGCACTCATGAAGAATAATAATTATTTCATCCTTTTTAGGTCATAAATTTAAGAATATTGTTTTTACATTGGAAGTCGGGTTCGGGTTCGGGTTTTTGTTAAAAAATTATAATTTTAGAACCATTTTGAACTAAGATGAGTAAAAATAATAGGGTTTTGGCGCGATCTCGGCAACGCGGCAAATGTATGGCCAAGGTCATTTGCTCGGGGGACGGCCGTAACATCGTTTTTTAGAAATTTAATGACAAGGAAATAAATAAATAGCTCTTTTTTATCATCCTGCAATATACGATTTTTCATTGATTTCTTTTAGCAATATTTTTTTTCCTACGGTGAACTACAGCATACTGTTGCATTTAACTAAAAATGTGAAAAGGATTTGCATCCACTGCAAAATTTTAAATTTACACACAAAACTGTATTTTTGATTCACGAGAATCTATGTTTAATGGCTATCGACGTCTGAAACATAAAAATATTTCTGAATCTATATTAACAGCACTGTCGATGGCTGTCAATTAGTTTTAAAGGCTTTCCCCGTAAATACAATGTTGGCTGTAGCTCGCCAAATGAAAATTGACGTTTTGTCGAACGTACACGCTATGTGAATGTACAAAGTAAGCGACGAACAACGCCTCCCACACTGGTTTCAGTGATGGTGGCCGGTTTCATAAAACCAGCGGAGCTAAAATGGTCGCTATGGAGAATCATAATATGAATCATAATAATATGATTATTTTTATTTAATCGCAAAATGGTCTCTCTACTTGCAATTAATGTCTAGTAGTTTGTACTAATTTGACATTCGTCAGTTTGACAGTTTTGACAATTCATTAGCTGAATTGATTGGGAGGAATTGCTAAATGTGACCATTTTAGCCCCACCGGTCATCCAGGCAGGAGTGATTTTAGTATCCAAGGTTGTGCGTCTTACAACAGAGCACTCTCTATTGATGATAGATATACTCTCGTCAGCTCCCGTAACCCATTAGGGTGGATAACGGGCACGGCAAGTCGAGGTCAGACGCAAGATATAATTTTTACATGTCCATCCAATGCATGGATCAAAGTCTTCCGGTGCCGACTTGATGTCTCGTCTTGGTATCAATAAAGGTGAGGCCTATTACGCGACACAACGCGGCAACAACACGACACGACACTGTTTCATAGAACCGACATTTTACAAACGTGAATCCATGAATCTGACGTTTTACAAACGTGAATCTGACGTTTTACAAACGTGAATCTGACGTTTTACAAACGTGAATCTGACGTTTTACAAACGTGAATATGACGTTTTTCAAACGTGAATATGACGTTTTACAAACGCCATTTCTATGGAACGCAAAGTGTCGGGTTGCTTTAGTGCGATCTCGCCTTAACCCATTCAGACCCAAATGAAACTGAGCCTTGGAAAATATTAAATTTCTTTATTAATTTATAGAAACCGATTAAATTATTAGGAAAATACAAAAAAAACTTAATTTTTTTTTATTTTTTATATTAAAAAAATTGCCGTCCTCAAATGGGGCCAATGGGATCAAACGGTGTAAAAATTTTCGATACATCTCAAATTGCCTGTGACCTTCTTCATGATGTAATGCTAGCCCATCAGAACAACGCAATTATTGGGATAGTTTCTCGGGAAAGTGGCCCTTCATGCTGCAGGTTTGGCAGTACAGATATGTATTGCTGGGTGCAGGATTCTACCGCTTGTATGTCTCAAGTAATGACGACCAAATTCCGCCGAAATTGTAGCTGATTTAATCATTGTTTTTATTACTTTGATGATGCAGCTGCCATGCATTTGTCACTGCAGCAGTGGCAAAGCAATCCAGCATGTGCGTAATCAGTACCTACCAGCTACCACCAATTTTTGTTTCGTATAACAGTGCGAAAAAATCGATTGATCAATTGGCTTGACCTTACGTATGTCTTAATTATAGCTTTGATAAAAATGTAGGAAGCTAACGTCCACATTCTTTCAACAGTGATACATCTGTTTACTTTTTCCAGAAAAAAAAAAACACTGGTGTGGCTTGCCCCGATTGCATAGACATTATACTCCAGCCGATGTAAAACAAATTCTGATTTAGTTGGTCAAAACGGTAGTCAAACTCGTCATTTTCTTTTTTCATATTATTGACGGATACGAGAAGACACTTCTCTGTACTGCCTTGGCCAATATTATCAGATGCACAATAGCCAGCTTCCCATTGGAGCAATGAAAAACTGGTAAAAAAAGACATGGTTGCTTAGGAAATACAACTAAATATATCTTTCCACTATCATCTTCAATCATGGGAACTTCCAGAAGTCCATAATATTTATCATAGCTATTGAATACCCTTCAGTTCATTGAATATACGAAATTGATCGGTGGATAAACATTGGAATCATTTACATCCAATGTGCCCATAGGCCCCAAATAGGGACACTTGTATAAAACTACTCCTAATCTTATAAAGACTAAAGCTTTTCACACAAATATGTATATTTTATATAGGTTATAGTATAATGAGCTCTTTTAAGTGAAAAAATATATATGCCTAAAAGAAAAACTTAAAAATAAAAATACTAACTTGTTGTCATTTCGGATGTTAGAAACAGCTTCAGAAAATTCACTATAAAACACTGTGAACTACATTTATATTATTTGTACCTTCTAAGAATAAGAAAATACACTTTTAGCAAATTAAAACTTACAATAAAAATAAGTATAAACTTGAATGACAAAAAAATTAAGTAATTTTAAAAGTGTCCTCGTTTGGGCACGGCGGGTCTAGATATGGGTTAAAACAAAATTGTGACGTCATCAGTGAAATGTAACGTCGCTAACTGCGTACAAACGGGAGCGATGCTTGTACAATATATTTTATTACTCGATCGAGCTTACATCGGATTCAGTTTTAACATAATTTATTAATTTCATAACTCCACCAAAAACACACGGGTCACATTATATTATTTGCAGATACCGCAATTTGTATACCGTTATCAATTATCATTAATAACGTAAACACACGTTTACGTAATGAGTACATTACATATTTCATTAAACTAAATTTGTTTAAAAATATTCATTAAAATTCAAAATTATGATTAGTTTTATGGCAGTATTCTACAAAGCAGATTGTATGTGGTCAATGGAGTAGATACAACACAGTCGTGTTGGCCATCCGTCCATCTTTGTTATGAACTTATGACTTATGGTATACAAAAGTAACAGAGAGTGCTTTTGAATACTACAGATAATATATCTAATCACTTAAAAACCACTTCAGCTGGCCAGGTTTCAATGAGACCGGCTACCACCAAAACAACCTAGGTGGCATCATTAGTACAATAAATATTAAACTATTCATACCGACTTGTTAACTATTCACATATTGTACAGTTCAGTAGATAAGTCATAAGTCGAGCTAAGTCAACCTGTCCTCGATTTAATTACGGAGTCGGCCAGCCGTGGGATTGCCGAGTCGCTCCTGTCTCCGAGGTACATGATCAATATTAATTAAACATAAGACGTATTAGCGTGTAAATATTATGTATAGTGAACTATTTATGAAGCTAGTTGTACTTTACATATAATCTATTAATCCTTCGATCGCGGATTCTTGGAAATCTATTGTAATCCTATTATTGTCGCGGTCGCCGGAGTCCTTATGGGGGTTGATAGCTTATAGGGGGAGGTTATAGAAGCGAAAGTTTGTGAGAATACAAAAGACTTTCTTCATAGGACGAGAAGAAAATATAGACAACTCGAATGTTGCGTATAGTGACAAACGGACAAAATAATCATGATATTATACACAAAAACCGATTGCTTAAAATCTGGTGCAAGTAGAAACAAAAAAAAGCAGGCATACGCGTATTTTAAAGAGCTTACGATTTATTCGCCTACCTTCACGTCTTGCGTCCGCGTCTGGATCACGACACAGAATTTAACTATTTTTCACCGTACCCCATAAACATTATTATTATAGCATCATAATATCCATATAATATCATCATCTATGAGTCACAATAGATCCTCATGGGTCGCAGTGACGTCAGGGCTATAGCGACCTGCCTTCTTTAAAAAAAATCATAATCATAATGAAAAGTTTTCAAACCACTCAACGGGAGTTGTATCTATTACAAGTAAATAAGAAACACGATCTCGCAAAGCCTTCAGCTGCCTTCATCTTGTAAACTAAACAGTTTCTGTAGAGTATTGTTGTATGCTTAATTAGCCGAGCAACCGCAAGTTTTCTTACACGTCGCGCCTTGGGCCATCGCTTGTTACTCAGATGTTTTCAACGTAAATAACGGAATATCCTTATGTATTTAACTTGAAATGTATTTTAGTATCATTAATGTTGCGTCTTATGTATATTTTAAAAGTATTTTGCTTCAGAATTAGTTAGAATATAAATTGGCGCTGTAGTTATAAAATCTGTGTGATAGAAGCACAATAAATTATTTAAATGGTTTAATTATTACGCTCTTGCTACGTTAACTATAATAATTTATTATGATTGCGAAAATAAACTATTAAAGTCCGATCTTTTATGTTTTTGTGCCCCATTAATTAAGTCAGTACTTCTGATTGGCTAGCGGCAAAATATTAACTAATCGACATCGCTATCGAATAAAATAAATTAATATATTATTATTACTGCAATATTTTCATGCTAGACGAATGTAACAGCATATACAATAAACAAAAAGTTTTGTTCCACGTGTGCAACATGTCGAAATTTTGATCGGATTATTTTAGTGACGACATTTGCTCCTACCTTGAGTTAAAAATACGCCAGTAAAAAACCTTAGAAAATGGGCAAAAATAAAGTTGTCATATACATGGTGTTTTAAACTAAGGCTCGATAAGGGAGCATCCACAGGGTGTTAACAATTTTTCAATCACGCTTGAGTTCTTACCCTCCGTTTGGGCAATATATGGCTGTCATAACTTAGTTCACACCGGGCCACGTCAACCGTGTTTGTACTAAAAACGTCACATAAATTATAACCTTGTAGTGCTTTTGTCGCTCTTTGAGATGCTGTGAAAAACAAGTGCTTAAAATTGTATTAGGCAATAAAATTTTAATGCATTTTTAATCCTTCGATCGTGGGAAAACGAGACACAATTATAGCGGATAGCCTTTCTATTGTTATCGCGGTCGCTGGTGACCGCTTGGAGCTTGAAATATTAATTTTGAAACATAACGTAATAAAAAATATTATTAATCAAATATACTACATATAAGCCTGATATGAACATGATCAACTTAAATACTTACGTAGTATAATATCTATTCGGGGTTTTTTGTTTGTTTATTCTAGAGTATGTTTCCAATTTGTCAGACAAAAACAAGCAGATCGAAGTAATTGATTCATAGGTAGTTGATAAACTTATGTAATTTGGTCGGATCATATTATTATTGTCAATTCAATGCTAGTCGTAATCTTGGCTGCATTTGACATAATGTGAAATTACTTAACCCCACCATGATCTGCCTATAATGCAACTTCTGTGATAGTACATACTTTTACTACTGAGAAGAATGAAGCAAAAACGATGATAATATTCATTTCCTATACGTCTAAAAATGCATTTGAAGACAAAAATTCGGCTTAATTCAAGTAAGGCAGACATTGTAAGATGTCTAGACTAGGCATATGCAGTGGATTACGGAGTCTTCCCAATCTCGGCTTAGCCCGAGGCCGGCATGTCACACCCTGCGTGCGTCTCAGAATACTAAGACTACCTATACTCAAAGCGACGAAACGAGGCTGAAAATATACATTTTATATATTTTTTAATTTATGTGCCTCGTCTCGTTAGATTAAATATTGATTATCTATGGCGCTAGTAGTAAAATTTACTGTCCAACGCAAAACTTCAACAATCCGAAATCACACAAAAACTATTTTATTACAAACAGATGCATGCATCCAAATTCATTAAGAGCGCCTTCACATTACGTCGCAAGCATTGCGGCAGCCGCGCTGCAGCCGCGCGACTTCCATACAAATGACAGCCGCGCTGCAGCCGCGCGACTTCCATACAAATGACAGTCGCGCTGCAAATTCAAATTCAAATTCAAATATTTATTTGCCAGAATATGGTACAAAAAAGATGTTTAGAAATATATTATAGCTCAGACACATTCTGCCTCATGCGGCGTGCAAATATTTAAATATAGGTCATAGCAACATTACAATGGAAATAGACGAAATCAAATTAAATACATTAAATTTTACATACTATACTTAACACTAATTACATATATTTATTCAAGTCTTTATCATTAATGAATTCATTTACTGAGTAATAACATTTGTTTATCAATAATTCAAATAATTGTTTCTTAAATATTCTAGGGTTATTGTTTTTAATACTGTCAGGTAAGTGGTTATAAATTTTGATTGCCATACAGAAGGCATTTTTTTTGAAAACGTCTAGCCTTTGTGTTGGTACACATAATTTATTTTTATGTCTCAGAGATCGGTTTGTGTTATCTATTTTTTTGTCAAAAAGATTAATGTTATTTTTAATAAATACACTTATTTCGAATAGATATAAACATGGTAAAGGCAGACAATTAATTTTCCTAAAAAGTGGTTTACAGCTTTCAGTATAATTGGCACCAAATATAGCACGTATACATTTTTTTTGGGCAACAAATACTTTTCCAAAATCTGTTGAGTTGCCCCAGAGGATATGCCATATCTTAACACGGAAGCAACATAACCGTGATATGCTAGCAGCGCCGATTCTTTAGTGCTCACATTTCGTAATCGATTTAATAGTTCTTATTTTAAGCAGGTTGCTTCTATGTGCTTTTTCCAATTAAAATATTTATCAATATTTACTCCTAAGAATACTGTATTGTCTACAAATTGTACGATATTACCATCCAATACAATATTTAGATTCATGGATTTTCTATTATAAGTTTGATATTCTATTATATTAGTTTTGTCAATATTGATAATGAGGTCATGTTTTTCAAGCCATTTTTTTGTCAAATTAAGAGTGTTATTAATTTTATTTTCGAATGTCAAAGTATTATTAGTTTTATCTTTAATTATTATAGTTATGTCATCAGCGAATAAAATAGATTCATGGGGTATACTTGTTGGGAAATTATTTATATAAAAAAGAAACAGTTGAGGCCCTAAGATGCTTCCTTGGGGAATTCCAAAATCGATTACGATGTATTTTGATCTGTAGATCTTTTTAATATAGCCATTCTTTTTTTTAATTATTTTAGTTATTACTACGCGTTGTGAACGATTACGTAGGTAAGAGGCAATCCAGCTTAAAGCGTTACCTCTTATACCATATTTTGATAGCTTATCGAGGAGTATTTTATGATTTACACGGTCAAATGCTTTTGACATGTCAAGAAAAATAGAGACTACTCGATTACCTTGATTTAAGCTCTCCGTAACTGTTTTTGTTAATTTGAAGCATGCCAGATTTGTTTAGCAATTTTTTCGAAAGCCATATTGCTGAGGAGTTAAAATATTATATTTTGCTATAAATGCTTCAATTTGTCGGTAAATAGCTTTTTCGAAAATTTTTGAGATTAGCAGCCGCGCGGCTGTCATTAATTGTATGAAAGTCACGCGGCTGCAGCGCGGCTGCCGCACTGCTTGCGACGTAATGTGAAGGCAGCCTTAAATAAAATATCTAGGATGATATATAAAAAGATAATACGATATTGATTATTTCACACAGGAATTATAGGTCTTTATAACATTTGAAAATTACGTAATAATTGATTGGATTAAAGTAAATAAGGTGTTACTACGCTTCATAAATTATGTAAAAGGCCTTAACTTATGTAAAAACTTTGTAGCATTTAAAAGAAAGCTGTTAGACCTCACTCAGAACTTTTCACAAAGATTAATGTTTATAAAAACGACTTACGGAAAGTTTTAATTCGATTTCATTTTTTAAAATGTTCACGAAAAAAATGTCGCACCATTGACGCAATCTTTTTAAACTTGAGCCGCCTTGTCATATAATTCCTTGTATACAGTGTGTTTGTGTAAACACCGTTGTCCTTGAAACAATCAAATGAGCCCGTCAAAATGAACAACTTTTTCTATGAGAACAATGCTGGGAACTCAAAAAAAAAATGCCGTCTTCATACCCATACGGATGCCCGGATCGACAATTTGTATGGGTACGACGAATTTTTTTTTTAATTCCCAGCATTGTTATAGAAAAAGTTGTTCATTTTGACGGGCTCATTTGATGGTTTCAAGGACAACGGTGTTTACACAAACATCTTGTAGAATTTATTTTTAATAAAGTAGTTATACTAATGTGAATGATGACGTCGTTGATTGATTAAATCGTTATCCTCGTTTCGAGGGCACATCTTTAACCATCTCCCCTAGCATTGAGATACTTGGCGTTAACATATCGAGCGAAGTCCAGTTCCGATACCATCTAGAGGGTAAGGCCAAATTAGCCTCGAAGAAGCTTGGTGTTCTTAACAGAGCGAGACAGTACTTCAGTCCGGACCAACGCCTACAACTCTACAAGGCGCAGGTTCGGCCTCATATGGAATATTGTTCTCATCTCTAGGCAGGGGCGCCAAAATACCAACTGCTCCCTCTGGATCGTATCCAACGAAGGGCCGCTCGAGTTGTTGACTGCCATAGTGTTTCAAACAGCTTGGACCCCTTGGAATTACGCCGAGATGTAGCTTCACTCTGCATCCTCTATCGGTTGTATCACGGGGAGTGCTCTGAGGAATTGTTCGGAATCATACCACCTGCCATCGACCCACGCGAAAATCATACCACCCTCACCACCTTGATGAGTGGCAGTCTTCCACAGTGCGTTTTTCGTGTAACTTTCTGCCGCGCACTGTAAAACTCTGGAACGAACTGTCACCAGCAGTTTTTCCGGACCTATACGACCTGCAAACCTTCAATAAAAGAGCGTATTCCCTCTTAAAAGGCCGGCAACGCACCTGCAGCTCTTCTGATGCTGCGAGTGTCCATGGGCGACGGTAGTTGCTTACCATCAGGTGACCCGTATGCTCGTTTGCCCCCTTATTCAATAAAAAAAAAAAAATCCAATTCTTGGTACGAAAAGAATTTTAAAAAACCGGCCAAGTGCGTGTCGGGCCACGCGCTATATAGGGTTCCGTAGTATCGCAAGTTTTTGATAATGTTTATGGTCAATGAACGTACATTTAAAGCGTGTTTTACACTACCAACAACATCATATCAGTTACTTTCAAAGGAATTTGAATGAAAAGGTCCTTTATACTTCGCCGAATACATTTTTTTTAGTTAATCGACTATTACTCAATAACTTATGAAGTCTTCTTAGCCGTAATAGTTTTCCTTTTAAATTCGGTATATTTCCTACTCCCGTGAATTTTTTGACATGTCCAGAACCAACCGTTTAGCTGGTAGAAGGGACACTAGACTCTAACGATTTTTTCCACTTTAAAACTTAATATTTCACAAACGGATCCCTAAATCGGAAAATGATCTATGAATTATCGCGCAATATTTTTAAAAAACCTATTCAACGACACCCCGCACGAGGGGGTGGGCTCGAAAAATAAAATTCATCCCCGCTTGATGTGTAGGGGAGGTAACATAAAAAAAAATATTTTTTTACGATTTCATGTACCATTTTGTTGCCATCACTAATATGTGTATTCATGCCAAATTATAGCTTTGTAGGTTCTATAGTCTCTGAGTAAAACCGCGGACAGACAGACAGTCAGACAGACAGACAGACAGACAGACATACAGACAGACAGACGGACAGACCGAAACTATAAGGGTTCCTTGTTGACTACGGAACCCTAAAAAACGTGACAAAAGGATACGGGAAAAAATAGACGCTAAATGTAAATAGTAAAAAATAGCTAAATGGATTTTCAGATAAAAGCGTAAAACATAACAGGTACTTCCATAATGTGAGGCAACATAGAAAGCAGCACAATTCTCGACCTTGTGACGTATATTTTTAATGACGGGAGCTTTATTGTCACATCCCCGAAGATCAGACCACCACTTTTGTGAATATGGTACTAACTCGTAACAATAGCCTATACAACAAAAGAAACATTTTGAAAATCGGTTCACAAACGGCGGAGTAATCGATGAACATACATGAAAAAAATATCCACATCCGAACGTATAACCTCCTCTTACCTACAACACAGCAAGAAAAATCCAAATCCAAATAGATTTTCAGATAAAAGCGTATCATGCTTATAACAGGTAGTCCCATAATGTGAGGCAACATAGAAAGCAGCTCAATTCTCGACCTTGTCACGTATATTTTTAATGACGGAAGCGTTTTTGTCGCGTCCCCGAAGATCACGTATCGGCGCCAGCAGACGTGAGCAATTCTGATATTACATGCGACAGATGTTTTCTATTTTTCAATCTCCCCCCTTGCGTAGTCATCAACAACCTGCCGTATTGTTTGAAACAAATATTCTTTTCTTACATAAACTGATTATGTGTCGATGAAAATTTTATATCTTATATCTTTAAACGAGCAATTCTTGTATATATATTTTATAATGGGGATTGTCCATTTTTTTTTAATTTTGCTCATTACAAAAACATTTCGAGGAATAAGGTCAGTGATCGTTTTTCTGTATATAAACGAAAAAAATACCCATTAGTTACTTATATTTTTGAACAAATATGTTTAACCTTAGTTTGACCTTCAATGGCGTTAAATTAGCAATAAATTCGATCAACATTATGTTTCGAACTTTTGGTAAGTTTCTCGTATAAGCTTTCACATAATGATAACTTGCATTAGACGAACCAGCCATTATAAATAAGATTGAAAGGAAAAAAAACATACTACAGAGGTCAATTGGGCGCCGATGATGACGTCAGAGCGAAACTTTAAAAATTTATTGAGAAAAAACTAGCCAATGGATTTCAAAATTATTTAATTTATATTCTTAAAATACCCTATTTTAACGAAAAAAAATATAAAAAGTACATGTGATTTTTTTTGGACAATGCCCATTGGAATCTCGGAATCGGCTCCAACGATTTTCATGAAATTTAGTATAACGGAGGTTTCGGGGGCGAAAAATCGATCTAGAAAATGTCATTTTATTTGTGTTTTATCGAATACCGAGCAAAGCTCGGTCAAATAGCTTACTTATAGTAACCTACTTATGTGAGTTATTTGATACTAGATGACATCCGCAACTACGTTGCGCCAAACTTCGTTTATCGCGCGGGAACCGTACATTTTTCCGGGACAAAAAGTATCCTATGTCCCTTCCCGGGACCAAAAATATCTCCATACCAAATTTTCAACAAAACCCGTTCAGCGGTCTGGGCGTGAAGAGGTAACACAGACAGACAGACAGACGGACGGATATAGATATTTTATTGTTAAAAATATCTATACGAATCTCGTAGGAATTCCTTGTTTCTGCAGGCAACCTCGCTCGCAATATCTTGTTTAATATAAAGCCATATTATTTTACCTCACTTTGTTTCATGATATCTATGATACTATGCAATAAGGTCACAAATATATTGTAGAATATGTTTTCAGAATAAGTAGCTACTTATTTTCAAAAACTATAGCAAATTATAATAATTATATTTCAAATGATTGATTTAACTATCAAAGAAAACTTCTTTATCAATGGAAATCAATAAGCTCAATTAATCTTGCGATCACAAACAGAACAACAAACATCTAAACGCCATAATCGGATCGAAGTAAGCTGTTTATAATTAAATAGATGAAAGAGTATCGGTGAAATATCGTTGAATTTCAATGCCGATAGGCCGTTAATCCACTGCTACCGTCGCCGGGACGTCACCGACGAAAATTCAAACAAAATGCCACTTTGTGACCTAAGCTTCAGGGTGTAACAAAACTAAGTGATAAAACTTTATGGTGTATTTGGGTACTTATATGAAGAATTATTGTTATAGTTAGTTAGTACCCTTATGTAGAATTTTCAGTTAAAGTAGCAGCGTTGAAAAAGTATTTTTTTAAACTTTTGTATGGGTAAATTTATGGCGCTGGAAGGCTGCTATTTTCACAGTGAAATCTATATATAATAGGGGATACGCAGCCTAAAGTTTTATCACTTAGTTTGGTTACATCTGGTTACATACTGTAAAGGTTGCATTTTCTACTGACATAGGTTTAGCGAACCATGCAGCCGTTGCTTTGTGGTTGCGTAGAGCAAAATTAAACCTATAGCCAATGTCATAAAGTGGAATTTTATTTGAATTTTTATCGGTGACGTCCCGGTGACGTTGGCAGTGGACAAACGGCCTTCAATGGCACAATGCTATTAGAATGGCACAAAGAAAAGAATCCAATTAAACAAATAATAGATCGAGATCTGCCCTCCTTCTGTAACCGCCAGATCACAAAGGCATTGTTCGATGAGTGAGTTAGCGATACTTGAGTTTGTGAACGACTTGTAGTTTGATTTTTTAGAACGTCTAGTTAGGATGATGAGATTCATCAGATTTCACAACTAGAGTTTTTGGAACGAAGTTCCTAATCGCGCGTTGCGAAAGGGGGCTAGACGGAAAAATTTGTAACGACACATTTTTTTAGTATCTGCATAGTAGGGCCTGGGCAGAGGGCGTTGATAGTATTCCTGGGTGTCAACTAAATGGCGTTTTTGAGAATAAACAGCGACATCTACCGGTAATTTTTTATTACAATTCCACACAGGTGTCGATAGTATTCCTGTGCGTCACCTACATGGCGTTTTTTTATAACTTCGTTTCATCCGGGTGTCCCTTGACACCTCTCAAGTTTTTAATTTTTTAATAAAACTGTGTTATTAACGCTTCAACTCCCGTAAGGCCCAAGTGGACCGCGATAATAATTGAAAGGCTGTTGTGTCTCATTTTGCCGCAGGATTAACGCAAAACCTTATTTACCGTATACCAAATAACGAGTCAAAATATCGATTTATATGCGTCCGCCTGAACGCGTGGTTTGCGGCTACACCAAGAGATCACAAGCAATTGTATATAATATAACGGCCGCGCCACAATTTAGGTAAATCGTTAAGTACCCCGCAAACGATCAAATTGTTTGTCAAATTTTACGTGTTTGTCAAACAGTTTGATAGTGTACAGATTTGTTTGAAGCGTTTGTCAAACAAACTACGTGTTTGACGTGTTTGAAGAAAATTTGCACTGGCGTAGCGTTTGACAAACGTATTTGAACGTGTTCCGCTGTATTTGTCAAACAAGATCTCATGAGCTCAAACCGATTCTAGAATCTAGCTTATTATTGATCGACAAACTTCAAACTTGTTTGACGTTCGTTCGTCTGCGCTGCTGTTTGACGAAAACGTAAATTACATCAAACATGTTTGTCAAACAAATTTGGTCATTTGCGGGGTACTTTACATACTAACGCTTAAGTGATCTCGCGGTGTAGCGGCCAAACCGCTCGTCCGCGCGGACGGTATATAAATCAAGCCAATAGTTCAACGTTTTTGCGTCAACTGTCTATTGTTTTGGAGACGGAAAACGTACCGAGAAGGGCCTATAACGATTCCTATCTCTATAAATTATTGAGGCAGAGACAAATTGACTCCTTATCCATTGACCTATATAATTGGAGTTTATTTGATATATTGTCAAGAATCGGTCCAATATTGCCAATAATGTTATCTTTTGAGTGGTTTTTACGGTTTTCCTCTATTTGGTTCTTTTTATACTTCATTTGTTTTCCGACTATTCCTCTGAAATGTGAAATTACCTAAATAACTGCTTAATATTTCTTTTGCGATTGCTTATAAGTTATGAGTTATTATGGTTTCGTTATGATTAAGGTCCATAAGATTAGGATGTGGTTTATAAATCAAGCAATTTTAAAGGAAACGTAAGACCCAACTTACACTTGGGTAGATTCGAAGCGATGCGTCATGTTTTTCGTAAAAGCATTGACATTCAACTCTCTTGTTCTAATATCGTCGAAAAGCGAATGCAAGCGTTGACTTGCGCTAACATATTTTCATAGCAGGAAATTGAACTTTAATAATAGAGCAATAGAGGTGAATATGCCGTAGACGAAAAACATGACGCGACGTGAAGCTTACAGTCTGCCTCAGTGTGAGTTGAGCCTAATGTGTGCAGCACAAGCAAATTACGATACAGAATTCACTGTGCCGCTGGCTAAAGTTTATTTTCACTCAATTAAATGACCGTATTAAAATCGTTGCTTGCATAATTAGTTAATTACAGGTTAAAGTAAGGCTCAAACAGTGGAAATCAATAATTAACTCGTAGCGAGCGATCACAGAACAATCGTTTATGTACCGTTGAGGGTCAGTCAACATAGCAACGCTCTGCGACGTTGCGATGAATTTTTAAATGAATCATATAACAATATGACATACTGATATATAGCGGCGAGTTTGTCAATTTAATGTGGATCTTCTTGGGTAACAAATAAAGTTCTGTTTTGAATGGGCAATTTTAAAATCGTATCGCATCGCTGCGTTACGTTGCAATGTCAAGTGACTATATTGTAATATGTGGGAATAATAATGATATTTGAGAAGTTTCATAAATATCTCTCTAATAAAACTTAGAAAGTAAGGTCGATGGCGTGCGTGGCAACCAAACAACAAAATTACAAACATAATTGAAAATTAATTAAATTCGCCAATTTAGTGGTTACAGTCAGCTGACCATAGTAATTTGGTCCGCGGCAATAGAATAGTCGATAGTAAAGTTGGCTATTGGCTAGCGTAAAATTTCCAATAATTTCAACTTAAAGCTTAGTTTATACTAACGTTGTAACGCAGAAAAAATATTTAATTCGGTGAATTAATTATCTGCTCTCAATTCATTAATAGCATTTTAACGCAGAAATAATCTTAGATTCAGTGTATTAATAATATTTATCATGTCTACAACATAATGTACTTAATAATAGGAGAAATCTTTGATTCAGATGGCGGACCTATGTAGTGAACGTACGTAACTTGATCGGTTTATGTCCAGCCCAGCGCCTAATATTGACTTGACATTACTCAAACTGATAAGGTAAATTCAGAATCTGTCTACGGTTTAATAAACTCTATTTAAAATTAAATATATAAAGTCGTCGACTTCACCATTCGACTTAAACTTTACAATAATTTCTAATATTTAGGCACACTGAATAAAATTACACAAAATTATTATAACTATCGAGAAAGTCGGCGTGGGTCGCTGAAGCCCGTGGGAAGCTGAAGTCACCAAGTGGTCAACACAATATGACGTCGTCCGAAACCCGAATTCGCGCTACCTGGCGACTGGCTTGGGCGCGAAGGCGAATAGAGCCGAGCGCCCCCGAGTGTCTCCGGGGGGATGGCGTCCGGTTGCCCGTTGTGAAGCGACGCGTGAGTGCGAGGTTGGATGTATCTGAACGCTTCCGATTGTCGACGATCTGCCGCGATGCGGGGCGACGCGTGAGCGCGAGGGCGGATGTGGCCGAGCGCTTCCGAGCGTCGTCGATCTGCCGCGATGTGACCGTGTGACCACAGATGGCGCTCTGTGCGGCCCGAACCTATCGAGCTACTAAGGACGCGCGTTACAAATATGTTTAAAAATTATTTCATTATCTATAGGGCGTTCCGTCCGGAGATTCCGTAATTGACCGTATTTAAAACCTTATAAACTCATAATCTGAAAGCTACAAAGTTATAATAAAAATACAGCAATAATCTTCAGTACATCAACATTATTTTTGTCGTTTTAGATTTTCTATAATTGTTTCTTATACTCATGATATCAGTTTCCAAAGTAATACCAATTTGTTAAAATTCAAGCACATATTTAGCATCTCCTTAGGATTTACAAATTACTTTTATTTGAAACTCACGCCAATAGATCGACAATATCATAAACTAAATATTCGCCGTTTGAAATTTTTTTAGGACAATTTTGAACTAAGATCAGTAAAAATAATAGGGTTTTGGCGCGATCTCGGCAACGCGGCAAATATATGGCCAAGGTCGTTTGCTCGGGGGACGGCCTTAATGAAATAATTTTTAAACATGTTTCGTTTATAGGAATAGACTTTACGAACTTATATATTTTACAAACGACTAGCGGTTCTAATTTTATAAGGTCAGCCAGGGGCCATTTGCCCATTGCAAAATTTAAAATTAATAAAACAATTAAAGTAATAAGAAAAAAATCATGCTAATTTGTTTGCGATGTTTTGTTACGACCTATCGCAAATAAGTGGTTGACATAAGAATTTATTTATCTTACTCCAACATTGTTGACTTTAAAGCGTCTCCCAGACAGACGCGGCCTGCGGTGGCGGTAACGGTGGCGGTCAGTTGGATGACTTGAGAGTTCTAGGAACGACACAGACACACGCGGCCACGCGGCCAAGCCATCCAACTGACCGCTACCGCCACCGCCACCGCAGGCCGCGTCTGTCTGGGAGACGCTTAAAACATAATACAATAATTTTACACTTGGCCGAGATTTTGTGCAATTATGAATAGACCTTTACTTTGCTACTAAAATATGCTTTTATTAGTTACATAACTTCAGGTTTTGGAATTAGAACGTTTCACTTATAAATTCTATTCAAATATTTGGAATTTATTAGAACTATATTTCGGGCTTATTGGATTTATGCCCGGTTTCTGAGGAACTTTTAACAGCCGTTTATCTATTCAATAGCGCTATTGGTTCGATAAACTAAGAAAGTGCGTTTCTGAACATCGCAACGTAAGACAAACTCCGTTTATAGTAAGGTTAACTTAACTGACCAACGTGTGCCGTTTATCGATTTCATAACTTTATTTGACGCTTTGCTTCAAGCAAATTACATTAACTTTTAGGCTTTAGCTTGTTATTATTAAAAAGCTTCGTATAAAAATTAACGTGATGTATACGAGCAGCCCGTCAGAGTCTGATTTGGAAGTATTGGAGTTTATTTCTTATATTTGAGTACCGTACCTACTTACCTAGAAACTTTTCAATAACGTACGGTCTATCTACACTCTACAGATAAAAATTATTAGTTATAATATAACCGTAAAAAATAGTTCAAAAGTAAACATAATATTGTGTATATTTTTTAATGTTTTTATAACGAGTAGATACACGCGTTTTTTTTATTAGTGAAATTTTGGCTGACGCGATTCGGGTGCCAAGGAACGTGAGATATCAAAACCCAAAAAAGTATATTGTTTGGCCTAAACAAAGCAACAAGTGTTACAACAAAATAAAAGAGCAGGTAGTCTTATGTCTCTACAAACATGAAACAGATGTTGATTTGGTTCTCCGTTAGTATAATATGTATTGTGTTCTGTAATGTGGACTGTGGTTGTATTAAAACTACTTACATAGTATGTAAATGATTTGCAAATTGCAACATTTTTATTCAGTGTGCATCTCATGAAAATCGGATCAGCGGTTTTATAAGAAAAGATAAAGCACAAACGTAAGTAATGAACATGGCAATGGCCAATGGAATGGAAACTAAACGAAACTTTTTTGAACATAAATGATTTTGACGTTTATTAAAAAAAATTGACTACGATCACAGAGACATACTGCTACGATCGTTCATTCATCCGCTGATAAATAGCGAATTTTAATAATTTATAACTAAAACAATGCTTATTTACTTATTTACTCTTTAATAAAATATTCGTATTATTCGCTTATTCGTAAATATTCGTATACGTTAATAAAACTAGTAATAATCCTGAATTTAAAATAGTGAATTTTAAAAGACCCATCTTACGACAGATTGTGGAACTGCTTAACTGTTCGATAGTTATTGAACGCTTCATTGCGTACTCAGAAACCCAGTGACAGTTAACCGACGTTTATCCTATAGTTAACTTTATTGTACCAATAGCTAATGAGAGTATAACTGAGAACTTCAGAAACCGGGCATTAGTTTCGCTTACACCTTTTTCCGGGAGTTTAAGTGTTCGGGCAGTTCGATACCTTTTTTATAGTTTCCTTATTTAAAAAAAATGTATAGTTTTCATGGTTTAATTTTAAGTGACGTAGGTATTTTTAGTGGTGTTCTTGTTTTATCTTCAGTAGTGTATAATTTTATTAAGGAATGAAAATTCTTGTATAGTTTTTACGGTAGTACGTTGTCAGAACTTTAAAGTAGTTTTATAAAATTAAAGGTACATTATGTATAAAGTTTTTAGATAGAATAATGATAAATATTGTTTTATGGTGTGTAAAAGTTAAATCGTCTTAATAATTCAATAATTCTTAATTCTTAAATAATTAAAGTTTTAAAATATATCACTAAAACCGAAGGCTACATTTTATTATATTATTATTATTCTGAAGTCAACAGCAATTCAAACAGTGTAGATGCTTCAAAAATTTTAAAATCTACCCGCCATTGTGTAATATAACCGGACGAACAAACAAACAAAACGACTTATACAATACATATTAAATAATACACAAAACGAAATATACAATTTATTTTCCTTTGATATTCATTATTCATGTTTGTATTGACTTTACTTCAAAAACTTGTTGATTATCTAAAAGGGACTTTAACGAATTGAAGTAGGGTTCATTTTTGTTCGTTTCGTTCCCTTTTCATATCATATTTCGCTCTGGGCAGTTTGCGAATGCCCACCGAGTGTTGTGCACTTATATTCAATTTAATCATTAATTTAAAAGCTTTTAATGCACTCGACGTATCTTTTATTTATTCAACCGAACAAACTGTTTCGTAAACAATAGACGACGCTTATTGTTTAGTAAAACCTCTTTTTGGTGGAAAATCAAATATCAAAGTATTTAACTTCAATCTAGATATTATGATACCACAATAGTAAAAGTTTGTCTTAAGAGGCCGGGTACCCTTCGAATTTCTCATACAAACGTAATACCAAAATCATTTTCACATACGAAAATATTTAGCATGTTTGAGTTATTTTTTTTTTACACAGAAATTTACTTTAAAATATTTAAACACAAAAAAATTTTTTTTGTTTAAAATTTTTTTTTAGTAAATTTACTACTAAATAGTAAAACACTAAAAAATAGAGTAAAACACTAAAAAATATATAAATAAATAGTAAATTTACTACAAAATATTTAAACTCTAAAAAATATTTTTTAGTATTTAAATTTTTAGTAGTAAATTCAGTATTTATTTATATATTTTTTTGTGTTTTACTCTATTTTTTAGTGTTTCAATATTTAGTAGTAAATTTACTAAAAAAAAAATTTAAACAAAAATTTTTTTTTTTGTGTTTAAATATTTTGAAGTAAATTTTTGTGTAGGAACCTAGGTAATTACTATTCTAAACTGAAAAATAACTCAAACATGCTAAATATTTTCGTATGTGAAAATGATTTTGGTATTACGTTTGTATGAGAAATTCGAAGGGTACCCGGCCCCTTAAAGCAGTAATAAAATTAAATTAAGAAATTAAAAAAAACCCCGCCAAATAACTTTAAAAAGTAATGAAATAATATTTACTGTCTAGTGATGAGCAAAGCAAGACCAAGACCAAGACTCGACCAGTCTTGGTCTTGGTCTTGTTCTTGCTTGTGCAGTCTTGGTCTTGGTCTTGCTTAAATCTGTCTGGTCTTGGTCTTGGTCTTGCACGCCTAGTCTTGGTCTTGGTCTTGCAAAAAGCAAGACTCTTGCAAACATTTTTCAAAACTTTTTGTAAACGTTTTCATTTTCTCAAAAAAACAGAAAAATAAAAAATTTGAAAAATAAGAACTTATTCTGGGATTTCTTCTAGAATCTAGATTATTTTTAGGGTTCCGTAGCCAAATGGCAAAAACGGAACCCTTATAGATTCGTCATACAGTCTGTCTGTCTATCTGTCTGTCTGTCTGTCTGTCTGTCTGTCTGTCCGTCCGTGTTTAGAATCCGCTTCTTGTATTGAGGCAAAATAATTACACCTTGATATCAATTCCAATAGTATAATTTCCTAGGAGCTTAAATATTTACAATTTTAAAAGAGAAAGTGACAATATAAAATCGAGGGCGAAAACGTCAATGTTATTTTTTAAATATTTAGAACCAGTCCTAAAATGTTCTAAAAGGTTCTAAACAGTCCGTATATTACAGCCACTTTTCTCCGAAACTATATACTTAGAGCTATGCAATTGAAACTTGGTAAGTAGGTGTATTCTGTGAACCACAATAATACTTATTTTGATACAAAAATAGAAAATATATGAGAGAGACTCTTCCAAAGTAGTAAAATCTTTGTTCTCTCCCCTCTAACTTCTAAAGTATGATAAGATAAGGCATAATAAGTCTAAAAAAATATATTATGATTGTACATTACTATAGAAACTACCAAGAAAAAATTGGTTTGAACGAGAACTAGCAAGTAGTTTTTGTATACGTTATAAATGGTATACCTTAATTTCATTAATTCAACAGAAATCGGCCAAACACGAGTTGTACTTGCGCACGAAGGGTTCCGTACCACTACAGAGCAAAAATAGACTAAAAATTGTATTTTTTGTATGGGAGCCTCCCTTAATTATTTAATTTATTTTAATTTTATTATTAATTATTAAAGCACAAATACAATTAAGTATTTTGTGAACATTTCAATTGCCTATGTGTTGCCGATATTGATGAAGAGCAAAAAATAGCAAAAAAATCACGTGTTGTATAGGAGCCCCCCTTAAGTATTAAATTTATTTTGCTTTTAGTATTTGTTGTTACAGCGGCAACAGACATACATAATCTGTGAAAATTTCAGAAGTCTAGCTATAGCGGTTTTTGCGTTATAGCCTGGTGACAGACAGACGGACAGACGGACAGACATGGAAGTCTTAGTAATAGGGTCCCGTTTTTACCCTTTGGGTACGGAACTCTAAAAATATTTTAATTTCATGAAATAAACCTTTTTGGCTGCTGCCGAAAAGTGCGTGCGAGTTGGACTCGCCCATGAAGGGTTCCCTTTCATGGGCGAGTCCAACTCGCACTTGACCGGATTTTCGGATTCTCTCTCGGTTGAAAGATCTTACTTTTCGGCCGCCATGTATAATGTATATGTAATATGACGTATTCCCAAATTTTTAGTTTGAATGCATGGTTACATAATCAAAAGGGTAAAAACGGGACCCAATTACATACTTACACATCGCTGCCTGTTCGTCTGAACTTGAAACTCATGATAAGTAGATAATGTTATTGATATTATTAATAGTTATAAATATTTTATCTCATATTATAGTCACTGCGACTAATTAATTTTTTTAGCAAGAGTCTTGCATTAAGCAAGACTCTTGCATAGTCGGTCTTGGTCTTGGTCTTGTTCTTGCACACCGAGTCTTGGTCTTGGTCTTGCAATTTTTGCAAGACCAAGACCAAGACTGCAAGACCAAGACTAAATTTGCTCATGGTTTGGGGGGTTTAGTGGGTATACCGTGGTCTCATTAGCTACGGGAGTCCCACATCACCACTCGGGTCGCCCCCTGCGCCTGGGTGGTATGCTTAATGCATTTCCCCCTCCGGAAAAAAAGGCTGATGATGATGAAATATAGCTAAGAACACTCTCAATAATGTCTCCCGTTTCACCCGTTTGGATGCTACGATGCCACGGACAGATACACACACAGACAAACAGACAGACAGACAGACAGACAGACAGACAGACACGTCAAACTTATAACACCCCTCTTTTTTGTCGGGGGTTAAAAATGGGGATGTGCTATTAAAAATATTGAAAGTACATACTAAGAAAATTGTTGGTGGAAATAATTTTGTCATAATTTTTCATTAATTTAATACTTTCATGTTTATTTCTAACCTATGTTTCATGAAAATGACATTTCTTTAAAAAAATTGCATCTTTGGTTAGACAACCAAAGTTAAGAAGACTCTTATTTATAATCACTGCAGTTCTTGTAATGGTTACTTTAATGCTTTTTATCATATTTTATAATATTATATTAACATCTTTCGTGATCTTCTTTGTATTCAACTTTCGTTTGGCGCTTTCAATAATAATTAATTGATTGCGTTAACGCACGCAACGCCAACATTGTCATATTTGTTCAGTTGCAGTGTCTGTCAGCTTTGTAACATGTGCAACGAGAACGTTTTACTGGGTGGAATATGTGCGCCTTATTTGGTCATAAGAAATTCCAGAAAAAATAGAACTAAGCGAAAGTTTTGGATACGGTCAGAGAGCATGCGTCGCGGGCATGCCCGTACGCTGTTGACTGCGCTATGACGCATGCCCTTGACGAACAAAAAAAGGCACAGTGTGGACAAAGCTAATGTGATTGCTACGACACAGTATCGCGTAGCGCAGCTACGAAGCGTAGCTCCGCAACGAATCAGCTACGCCGTAGCGCCAATTATTTTCATGCTTACATCCTACGACTAGAAATCCTGCTAGCAGTCTGTCTGCTGTAAAATTACTGTAATAAATATAATAATATGGATAATAATATTGGAGTTGTTAAAGCAATAAGCAGTCTGTCTGGTGTGAATTTGCTGTAATAAATATAATAATACGGATAATAATATTGGAGTTGTTAAAGCAATACGCTATTATTTTTTTCACTATTAAAAATGCTTATAAGATACAGTAGGTAACATTTTTGTACATTTTGTGTAAAAAAATTATGATATACTATTAAGTATATACTTGCTTAAAATATTTGAAAATGCTAGCAACTCGTTACAAAATGCAATTAATTTATTCGCCACATTGTCACGTCAATCAATTATGAACATTACAAATATTCGCCTAAATTGTGTTAAATGTTGCATACGTTATTAAAACATAACAGTTTTGCACGTTTCACATAATAGTATTTTAGTAAGATATTTAGGTTAAAATATTTTTCATAAGCGGTATCAGCTAAAGTTTAAAAAAAACGAGTGTGCTTTAGACCACACAACTGAAGTAAAACTTCTTGAGCTCCGCATCTTTATGTATGTATAATGTATAATATTACTTACTAATAACACCGCGCAAAGTAATACTTAAGGCCGTCCCCCGAGCAAACGATCTTGGCCATACATTTGCCGCGTTGCCGAGATCGCGCCAAAACCCTATTATTTTTACTTATCTTAGTTCAAAAAAAATTTCCTAAAAAAAATTTAAAACGACAAATATGTAGTTTATGATATTTTCGATCTATTGGCGTGAGTTTCAAATAAAAGTAATTTGTAAATGCTAAGGAGATGCTGAATGTATGCTCGAATTTTAACAAATTGGTATTACTTTGGAAGCCGATATCATGAGTATAATAAACAAAAATAGGAAATTTAAAATGACGAAAGGAACGTTGATATACTGAAGATTATTGCTGTATTTTTATTATAACTTTGTAGCTTTCAGATTATGAGTTTATAAGGTTTTAAATACGGTCAATTACGGAATCTCCGGACGGAACGCCCTTAATACACCGCGCACGCACCTCTCCGTTCGCCTCATTCGATAACACTTTGGTAACGTTCTCGTTACACATTTACCAGCTTACTCCCCATTCCCCAAGTCAAGCATGCGTACCAAAGTTTGATAAAATATTCGGGCTCACCTCTCATTATCATAATTTTTCATTTTTGCAGTAAAACACAGCAATACACAGCTAAACGTAGAGAATCGCAGCCAAACGCAGCGATACGCAGCGATACGCAGCTTCGTGTGAAAGTCCACATATACGGTTCAATTATTCCGTACCAGCTGGTAACAATGCGTACACCAGCTCGTTCCAGTTATTTCCTTGATAATAAACCTTATGTCGTAGGAATAAAGGTCACTTGAGTGGTAAAATAACCGTGGATGGAGTATTTACTTTGTTTATTCCCGTGTACCAGTGCGGGAATGTTAGAGCGGGATTTGACCGCGGGCAAACGGAATAGAAGTAGAAATATTTAGATGTACCATCGTGTTTGTATTGTGATGTCCAAAATATATTTTCTATTTGATCCTGCAAACGTTGTAACTTGTAACGTGTACGCTGAGGGATTTTACTTGAGGTTGGATTTACATGAATCATCACAAGCGATTTATTGGAACGAAGTTCCTTATCGCGGGTTCGGCGTAAAGAAGGCTAGAAAGAACGATATTTGACCTTGATTTGACCTCGACACTTTTTTATTAGTACCTGCATGGTAGGGGCAGAGGGCGTTGATAGTATTCGTCAACTAGATGGCGTTTTTTTTAAATATTTTTTTGAGTGTATAAATATGTTTACAGGTTTTTTGAATACAAGAAATAACTTCGTTCCATTCGGGTGTCCCTTGACACCTCTCAAGTTTTTACATAGCGCGTGTGATAAGCCGTTACATACAATTGCTGTCATTTACATACAATCGATAGTATTCTCGTGTTGCTTGTTGCTTGTCGCTAAACCGCGCGTTTGGGCGGGCGCATATAGATCCAGCCTAAAAGCCTTAAAAATATAATCTTTCGACCGAGCGAAAACTTGTCATTTTTGTCACACCAATCTCAGAAACTTAAATAGAGGACTCAGGATTAATATTGTTTCTAAATTACTGTTTTTTTTGTGACACGCTTGATAGTTTACTTTCTTCATAGTTAAATTTTACTATTTATCTAAACAAAATATAAACATCCGATCTGCATAGTGTGAAATCAAATATTCATATTGTTAATCAAAAATTCAAAACTTTTGCCTTCAATTTTTTGTGTATATTCCTTCATTTTTTACAGTATGAAACATTCTAAAACCACATTCGTAAATGTATGAAATGTATTTCGTTTACAAAGTTAGGTAATTGTTATTCACAGAGCTTTTGAATCACCTGTTTTTATTTTCACATTATTAACTTTAATAAACATTTCATTTTCTCTTGTTATACGAATTAAATTGTGTTTCCTTTTGATACACATTTTCACATATTGAATTTTTACAGGAAAAGTGATGAATTTTTTGTGTGATTAGTCATTTATTTTAATATCTACGTTTCTATAATCATACAATTTGTATATTCTATTTCTTTTCTATTCTATAAGTATTAAAAAGTTGTTATTTTATTCTTGTTCGAGACTGTATTCATCCATAGGTTTTTTCGCCGCTGGCTCGGATCGGACTCGAAGACCAAGGCTACACCGGTAATCTTGCAGAGCGGGGGCGTAAATAAAACACACGAGAGTCGAGGAGAACATTGCTCCCGAAACGCGCCTCGCTTACCTGGCTCGGGAGAATGCCGTATAGAGAGCCGCTCCGATTCGCAGTTTGAGACTGTTTTTTCTGTCTCACTTTTGCTATCGGAGACGGCTATTTTTCCCCCATTTTCCCCATTTTCCGTGAGCCAGGTAATTAAAACGCATTTCGGAAGATTCTTTATTCAATTTTCCACAATGTTTAGCTTAATCTAAGTATCACAACTTATATTTTACGAAATTACAGCTAAGAGAATCTAAAAGTTAACACAATTTACGTACATTTTCACACAACTTTTCTTTATATTTTCCAAACCATTTAGGCTACATTACTAATTTTTCCTGCATCTATTAGACAATTTATTAATCCATTAAATCAATCACATTTTACCTCTTAGGGAGCCACAGTTTTATCGTAATTCACTTTCTAAAGTCTATTTGTAAAAACACTGATTTGCACTGAGTCTATTTCTCACATATCACTTTAATTAGTTTATATGCACTCACTATACGTTTTTTGGGAGCGAGGCCGCTGTCCTCAACATCCTCCCCCCGGCGCAGTAGCCAGGGTCTACGCAGCCTTCTCCGGTGACTGCGGGCTCGCTGGTCTCGCTGTCGGCTGCCTCGGTGAGCACGAGCTGGCTGAGCTCGTCGCGACTCGTTCCGGCGACTGCGGGCTGACTTGGCCCGCCGATGACTGCCCCGCTGAGCACGAGCCGGTTAGGCCCGTCGCGACTCGTTCCGGCGACTGCGGGCTGACTCGGCCCGCCGATGACTGCCCGGCTGAGCACGAGCTGGTCAGGCTCGTCGCGACTCGTTCCGGCGACTGCGGGCTGACTCGGCCCGCCGCTGACTGCCCGGCTGAGCTGGTGATGGCCCGGCTGAGCTGGTGACTGCCCGGCTGAGCTGGTGACTGCCCGGCTGAGCACGAGCTGTTTGAGCCCGTCGCGACTCGTTCTGGCGACTGCGGGCTGACTAGGCCCGCTGGCTCTTCTCCTGGCGCCGTCCGCTCCGCCGGCGCCGATTCTTCTATTACCGCCAGCTTTGATGTTGGCCGGCGGAACACTCCGCTGCGAGTACGCACGTCCGCGCAACGCACTCGTCCGTCCGGGCCCGGGTAGACACGGTGTACGACTCCGCGCGGCCATGTATTACGCGGCAGCGCGGGGTCCACGACGATCACTAAGTCCCCCGGGGCCAGGTTGCGGCCGCTCCTCGGGGCCCCGCAACGGGGCGTGAGCGTCGGCAGGTACTCTCTCACCCATCGCCTCCAGAACTCGTCCGCCAAGGCTTGCGCGACCCTCCACGTCTTCTTGTCGGCCTGCACGCACGGCCCGACGTATGGTTGTCCTGTGGATGACCCTATGAGGAAATGGTTAGGTGTGATCGCCTCTGGGTCGTCGGGGTCCACGGAAACGTGAACGAGCGGTCGAGCGTTCACGGAGTACTCCGCCTCGGTCATCAGGGTCTGGAGCACCTCTTCCTTCGGTGATTTCTCGTTCAGTGTGGCGAGTAGGGCGGTTTTCACTGACCTCACCAGTCTCTCCCAGGCGCCTCCTTGGCTCGGCGCCCCTGGCGGAGTGAACTTCCATTTCATGCGGTGTACGAGGCCCAGCTCGGTCATAGCCGGCATCCACTCGGCGTACGCTTGTCGCAGCTCGACGTCCGCGCCTCTGAAGTTTGTCCCATTGTCACTGTACATGACCGCCGGCCATCCTCGCCGTGCGGCCATTCTTCTCATCGCCATCAATGCTGAATCGGTCGACAGCGAGGCCACCAGTTCCAGGTGAACCGCTCGCGTCGTGAACAGCGCTCCCCATCTCTTCTCGTGACGTCGGCCGATGGTAACGATCATTGGGCCGAAACAATCGAGACCACAGTAGGAAAATGGTCTCTGGAACGCCCCCAGGCGCTCCGGTGGCAGGTCTCCAGGTTGCGGGATTCTTGGGCGCGCCCTCCTCATCCGACAGAAGGCGCAGTTGTGGATGACGCTCCTCACCGTCGGCCGTAGCTTCAGGATCCAGAATTTCTGTCTTAGATCGTTCACTACTCTCTCGCGGCTCCCATGTCCGGCTCTGGCATGCTCCCTGGCCACCAGCAGTCTCGTGAACGGGTGTCTTCCGTCCAGGATAATTGGGTTCTTCATCTCGTCCGGCACCTGCGCTGCTCCGATCCTCCCGTCCAGAGTGAGCAGGCCGTCCCTGTACACCGGGTTGAGCCGGTACAAGGAGCTCCACCTTGGCGCCGTCCCTCCGTTTTTCATCTTCTCTATTTCCCGTGCGAAGCTATCGTGCTGTGATTTTCGGTACCATAACTTCTCCGCCTTCTCCAGGTGCCGCACGTCGAGGCTGGCCCGACGATCACGACACTTCTCGACGAATAGTAGAACCATCGCCGTACATCTCACGAGGCGCTCGTACTTTGAAAAGCGACTCACTTCTGGCAGACAGTCCATTTCGCTCGCCTCCGTGGTCTGGAAGGCGACGTGCTCCTCTCGCTCCTCGGCTTGAACGGGACTCTCCGCGGGCCACTCGTTCACAGGCCTGCGCAGGAAGTCTGGTCCATTGAACCACGGATCCTCTTCGCTCTTCGTGACATAGCCCGTTCGGGTGGCCATGTCGGCGATATTATTCTTCGTGCTCACCCACCTCCACTGGTGCACGGAAGTCAGCTCGGCGATCTCTCCCAATCGGTGTGCGACGTATGGTGT
Source organism: Polyommatus icarus (assembly GCA_937595015.1). NCBI lineage: Eukaryota > Metazoa > Arthropoda > Insecta > Lepidoptera > Lycaenidae > Polyommatus > Polyommatus icarus. Next base: position 16,818,536 of record OW569326.1, read on the forward strand.
GTATTTTCTGCTTCCGTTCTGTATCCACCACAGAACCACCTGAGCGTCGGTCCAGTAGAAAATCGTATCTGTCTTCCATCTGTGTTCAGCTGCGACGGCGTTCCCGAGCCTCGCCCCCACCAGAGCGGCTTGCAGCTCCAGTCGTGGTATCGTCTGTGTCTTCAGTGGCGCCACCTTAGCCTTGGCTGCGGCCAGCATCACTCGAATTTCTCCATCTTCTTGCTCCAGCCTCCAGTAGACGGCCGCCGCGTACGCGTCTTTGCTCGCGTCACAGAACACGTGCAGCTGCCGGTTCCTTGTGGGGCTCCCCCCGTTGTAGCTCCGGGGTAGCGCGAGGTGGCTGATGTGCTCCATGTCTCTCAGCCATCGAGTGAAGTCTTCGGCTGCCTCCGCCGGCAGCGGCTCGTCCCAATCCAGCTTCTGACGCCACAGACCTTGCAGGATGACTTTGGCGGTGATGGTGTAGCAGCTCAGTAGCCCCAGCGGATCGTAGATGCTCATCACCGTGCTAAGGGCCTCTCTCTTGGTCGGTGCACGCTGCAGCTCTCGGACCTCTTCAGGGACTCTCGATAGAGACGTGTTAAATTTCAACGTGTCCCTTCGAGAGTCCCACAGTATCCCCAGGGTCTTCTGCTCGTCCTTGGTGACAGGCTGCGCCACATCATCGGCCAGGCGGTCCACTGGTAGCCCCTTCAGCGCTCGTCGATCGTTACTCGTCCATCCTCGCAAGTGGAATCCGCCCATCTTGTGCACCCGGTCCACTTGTTCCACGACCTGCTTGGCCTTCTCATGGTCTGGATAGCTGTCCACATAATCGTCCATGTAGTGGGCTTCGGTGATGGCGCGGTAGGCTTCTGGGCACGATTCTGCGTGTTCTTCTGCATTTCGATTCCGTACTGAATGTGCCAGGTACGGTGAACACGATGCCCCAAATATCATGACCGTCATCTTGTACTTAGAGGGCGGCTCCTCTCGGCCCTCTCTCCACAGGAACATCTGCGCCGGCTGGTCCTCTTTTCTGATCTTCACGCGTAGGAACATCTCTTCTATGTCTGCTTTCACGGCTACGGCTTCCTCCCTGAACCGGAACAATATTCTCGGCAGGGATGTCAGTAGATCGGGCCCCTCCAGTAAGTGATCGTTGAGGCTCACGCCGTTCGTTCTGGCCGCCGCGTCGAAGACCAAGCGCAGCTTGCCCGGCTTGTTTGGGTTCTTGACCGGGAAGTGCGGCAGGTACCATGTGTTCTCGCTTCCGGCCTCTGTCCCGTCACATTTCTCTGCATATCCTTTTCGTAACAGGTTCTCCATCTGCCCACGATACTGCACCGCATCTTGGGGGTTTCTGTCGAGCTTGCGTTCTAAGTTCTTGAGCCTCCTCAGCGCGTTGTTGTAGCTGAGGGGCAGTTTGACGCCATCCTTGCGCCACAGGAGTCCCACTTCGAATCGACCGTCTTCCGTTCTCTTGGCCGTTCTGCCAAACAGGTCGATGGCTCGCTGTTCCTCGTTGCTCAGCTTCGCCTTAGCCGCTATTCCCAAAGCGTCTATGTCGAAGTGTTTCTTTACCATTTCTTCCAGACGATCATTTCTGGTTTCCACTGTAGATATGTGCAGGATGTTTTCGTTCTCGTCCTGCCTTATGATGCGCTTGGGGATGCTGCCATGTATCACCCATCCAAGCTTCGTCTTAGAGGCTGCAGGCTGGTTCCTCTTCCCGATTCTCAGCTCCCGAGACACGATGAGCTGCCAATTGTCCGTGCCGATGAGAAGTTGGGGTTTCTCGTTCTCGTAGCACATCTCTTCGTTCTTGAGATCGCGCAGGTGAGCGAGTTGCAGAAGGGATTCTGGAACGGATTGAGTTAAGAGATTCAACCCGTTCACAGTCCTCGCGGTGATGTCGTGTCTGGTACCGTCGCGACCTCGTACGCCCAGTTGTACGAGGCGGCTTCTCTCTTCCCTTCTCTCGGCATTGACCCCGTGCATGCGCAGCATCTTCGGTGGACCGTCCGCGCCGATAGCCTTAGCGACGTCTTCATCTAGCAGAGTCACCGTCGAGCCCTCATCGAACAGCGCGAAGATGTCGGCTTCGCCCCGTGGCCCAATGACTTGAATTCTTCTCATCTTCAGCTTCACCGCACGGTCGGAGGCAACCGATGCGGTGATTACGGCGTCCTCGATCGGTGGAGCGCCGTCGGACCTCTCTTCGTGTAGTAGTGGGTGGTGAGGCCGCTTGCATCCCTGGATACCACACTGCTTCGCTCTGCAGTTGTATCTTCTGTGTCAGCTCGATAGGCACAGGAAACACAGCCCTTCTTGTTTGACTGTGTCCCATCTCTTCTGTACACTTAGTTTCTTGAAAGCAGCGCAGCGAAACAGAGCGTGGCGGTCGGTGCACATCGGACACTTCGTTGGTTCTTCGCGCATTCTCTTTGGCTGGCTGTGGCTCGGTGCGCCTTGGCCCTCTTCTGCTATCGCGAAGACTGGTCTTCTCGTTCTAACTTCGTTCTTGCTGGGAGGTGGACGCGATGTTTCCTTTCTTGCAGCCGGAGCCGTGGTGAATCCGTAGCGCAGCGCTCTGTCCGCTTCTCTCATTAAGAATTCAGAGAGAAGGACGACATCGGGCTCGTTCCGGTAGCGCGATGTCTCTTCTGCGTAGTCGTACCATTTGCTCTTCTCGAACGGGCTGAGCTTCTCCAGGATGTCTCTCACAAGCAACGGATTAAAGAGGTACCCGTGCTTCAACTTCCTCAGGATGGCCACCATGTTCTGGATCTTCACCGCGAAGTGGTTGAGCTCTGCCGCCGTGCCTCCGAGCCTCGGAAGCTTCTTCAAATCTTCCATCATGCGGTCGACCATCACCTCGGGCCGGCCGAAGCATTGCTCCAGAGTCTTCATGATCTGTTCGGGTGGTGTTGCGATGCTCAGCAACGGTGCCACTGCTTCTCGTGCTTCCCCCCGTAGACAGCTTCTCAGGCGCGCCAGGTTCTCGATCGGCTTCAGCTTGTAGAATGCGGTGGTATCTTCCATGGCTGCTTTGAACGGCAGCCATTCCAAAGGAGAGCCCGTGAATATGGGCAACTCCGTCTGATGGCGCGGCTGTCGTTGATTCAACAGCTTGTCCAGGGTGTCGGCAAGCTGTTCCACCCCGTTGATCCCGGCTGCAGGCGGCGTAGGTGAACGAAGACGGCTTTGTATCGGCCGCTCGAACCTCGATCTCTGCGGCTCGCGTCCCTTTCCCGCAGGTGGCATGTCTTCTGGCTTCGGCGCGTCCCCTCCTTCCTCTGGCACGACCCGTTCCTCGGTCGTCTCTTCGTTGTCAGGACCATGTTCGCTTAGCCAGGCTCGGACCCGTTGCTCCACCTGTTCTGAAGGCTCGTCGTCGTCGGGATTGCTGGTTTCCTCAGCAGTGGCGACATCAGCGATGAGCTTCTTCTTGATAAGTTCTGCTTCGATCTGCAGTTCCTTTTTTCGGAGTGCGGCAAGCTTCTCTTCCGCCTCGTAACGGAGGCGCGCGACGACACTTGCTGTCGATCGACGCGACCCAATTGAAATAGCCTTCTCCCTGGCTACAGGTGCCGATGGCGCGGGTGTCTTGCTAGTGCCCGGCCTCGGCTTCAACACGGTTTGAAGCAGATCCGCCCTCCCCTCGGTCGGCGGCTGGCTGGTTGCGGCTGCAGACGGCGACCTGGGCGGATCCGAGAATATCTTTGGTTGCTGGTTCTCCTCAGCCCCGCTCTGACTCCTCGTGATGACCATCTTCAATGGTTAAATCTTCTATATTGAATCTTCAATCTTCTATGTTCAATGTTCAATCTTCTATGTTCAATGTTAAATCTTCAATGTTCAATGTTAAATCTTCAATGTTCAATGTTAAATTTTCAATGTTCAATCTTCAATCTTCAATCTTCAATCTTCAATCTTCAAGGAACTTCAGTAGGTTTTATGACAAAATCTACGAATCCTTGCTTCCCCTTGGTGGTGTAGACCTGTATCTTCGAGTCCAGTCTTCGAGTCCAATCTTCTTCGGGTCCGGTCTTCCCAAATTTCTAAGTCCAGCTTGCTCTTGAAAATTTTCTAAGTGTCGCCTTCAGTGAAATTTTCTAAGTCCAGCTTGCTCTTGAAAATCTTCTAAGTGTCGCCTTCAGTGGATTTTTCTAAGTCCAGCTTGCTCTTGAAAATTTTCTAAGTGTCGCCTTCAGTGGATTTTTCTAAGTCCAGCTTGCTCTTGAAAATTTTCTAAGTGTCGCCTTCAGTGGATTTTTCTAAGTCCAGCTTGCTCTTGAAAATTTTCTAAGTGTCGCCTTCAGTGGATTTTTCTAAGTCCAGCTGGCTCTTGAAATTCTTCTAAGTGTCGTCATCAGATCCGGATCGCAAAGGACCAAGTTCACTTCCGGATCGCAAGGACCAAGTTCACTGTTCGAGACTGTATTCATCCATAGGTTTTTTCGCCGCTGGCTCGGATCGGACTCGAAGACCAAGGCTACACCGGTAATCTTGCAGAGCGGGGGCGTAAATAAAACACACGAGAGTCGAGGAGAACATTGCTCCCGAAACGCGCCTCGCTTACCTGGCTCGGGAGAATGCCGTATAGAGAGCCGCTCCGATTCGCAGTTTGAGACTGTTTTTTCTGTCTCACTTTTGCTATCGGAGACGGCTATTTTTCCCCCATTTTCCCCATTTTCCGTGAGCCAGGTAATTAAAACGCATTTCGGAAGATTCTTTATTCAATTTTCCACAATGTTTAGCTTAATCTAAGTATCACAACTTATATTTTACGAAATTACAGCTAAGAGAATCTAAAAGTTAACACAATTTACGTACATTTTCACACAACTTTTCTTTATATTTTCCAAACCATTTAGGCTACATTACTAATTTTTCCTGCATCTATTAGACAATTTATTAATCCATTAAATCAATCACATTTTACCTCTTAGGGAGCCACAGTTTTATCGTAATTCACTTTCTAAAGTCTATTTGTAAAAACACTGATTTGCACTGAGTCTATTTCTCACATATCACTTTAATTAGTTTATATGCACTCACTATACGTTTTTTGGGAGCGAGGCCGCTGTCCTCAACAATTCTATTATATAGAATTCTTATAACTAGACATCGGATTATATGCATTTGCATACTTGCATATGCAAATACATATAATGACACTTTTTAGGCGTTAGTGCATATTTTGGCAATTTTTCGTTGATAGTGCATATTTCGGTAGTTTTATGCCCTCGCAGTCTCCAAACTATAGCTATCATGACACAAAACAGATGTAGGATGTATTAAAAACACTTCAAATATGTGGGGCTCCATCCCCATTAAAATAATGCAATACACCCGATAGGTAGAATTTCTTTCTAGAAACGACATTTTTCTTTGTAGTTGGCAACATTAGTAAAAAATTGGAATAAAATAGTTACCGATTTCTTAAACTTCCATGGGCATTATGATTGCAATTGGAAAATGTTGGTAGAAAATTGTAATTGGTGCTGCTTAAAAAATAAAAAATCATGAATTTGATAAAATTAAAAAATTGACGCTTTTATTAACGGCCGGCACACGTGAAAACTCTTCAAAAATTATAAATTTTAATAATATGTAACTTTTGATTGTGCATATTTTGTGCATATTTCGGCCATTTTATCGTGCATACTTGCATGCATATTTCGGCACTTTGATCGTGCATATATTCCGATGTCTACTTATAACTATGGCTTTACTTGTGAAGTCAGAAGCACAAGAAGTGAAAATAATTAATTAACATTACGTAATAGCGCAGGCTATGTTCTTAAGAATTATGCTCCATTTTATAAAATTGACTTTTACAACTTTTTATACCTTTCACAGACTTCTTATTGAATTTTGCTTCAACTATAGGCAACATTATTAGGGTCACATTATGTAATAAGCTAATAATTATACGAACTTGTCCGTGTTTACACATTCTGTATACATTTAACCCAGTATTACTTGCATCCAATCGCACTTTTTACTGTCCATCCGATAGAACGTACATGTTACATAATCAGAAAATCAGTCAGTATTGTTTTGAGTAAACGTAAAAATAACTGTTGTTTTGTTTCAACGCTGGAATCGAATCTCAAACCAAGCCAACCCAAACTTAGCTCTAACCCACTGTGCACAACATCTTATATAAAAATAAATACATTAATTCCTTCCGACCGTTCTGCTTAAAATTGAAAACCGCCAATTACTATCGATCGGAAAAAATGGCGCTTCAAAATCAGCGATAAATTGGTGTATATCGGGCGAAATGCCCCGGAAATCACGTGTAAAATCCCCATTAGACGCACCTCGATCCGGGATGAGCTATTGGACACGGCCCATCGGCGCCGTGACCCGAATATCTACAGGGAAATGCCTCAAGTGATAAGAGATTATAGTATTGTGGCGCTCGGTGGCCAGTCACAATTCTACATCATCACAATATCGCATTATCGAAGTTAAGAACGGCGGTAGGTATAGGACAGTTGAAAAATAATAATTTTGGAATACTTCGCTCGTTTGGAAGTTTTTCCTTCTTGGTCTTTACTCAAATTCACGAACAACTTTTGTTATAGATTGAACTTTCCTAATTGGAATAATCCAGGCGTTTCTTATAAATTCTTATATTAATGGAAGAGATCTACTTACTAAAAGAACTTTCAAAATCAATAAAAATAACCTTCAAAAAAACGTTTTATTTTAAACGCCATCGGCTGCTGCTATTCATGCTCAATCTAAGCTAAGTGAAATTCACCACAAGAAATATACTAAATTGATCCTACAATCGCTTCATCCTATATCTCGGACCGGGACTTTATTGGTATTCTTTTAGAAGGTTGACGGGTGATGTTTCAATGACACGGTAATCCCGTTACTTTGATGCCACTCTAGAGATAAAACGTCGAGTGCCCAGAATTACTACTTAATCAGTGGTTTTGCGAAATTTATAGCGAAAATACGAGAGTAAACACGTATACAACCGGTATAACAAAACAAAGTGATAATAACATTAGGGCGATATATTATGTCATTTATATAGAGTTCACTGTGAAAGAAGCAGCGTTCAATAAATTAGGTATCTTTGATTTGTTAGTTTCAATAGCAAATACCCTAAATAAAAATATTGTGACTATTTCAGCGATACTTATATATCAACTACGAGTATCTACTGCAGACCCCAAATAATTATCACTTTGTTTCGTTACAGTATAATATTATTATGGTTAAGTATAACTGCCGCACTCCTCTATAGCTCTATAATTAAAGACTATTTAACTTTCATTTACTGCAATAATTGACTAAAGTTAATAATTAGCAGTATTTATAACATAACGTTTTCATTTACCAAGTTCTATTTCCAAGAATCGAACACTACGATAGCTTTCTTGAAATATCAAAGTGTCTGAATGTCTACAGAAGTAACATTTGACATTATACCTAAAATAGAAATAATATTTCATAAGTCCTAAAATATTTGTCTATAGTGTCTATCATTATACTTCTGATACTTATGTGTAGGTATCTAAGGGACGCACTCTATGTGAACTACGGCACTTACGGAGAAATGTAACAATTATTTCAAACTTTAATTCGACGAAGATTTAGATGAATTTGCCATAGATTTTTGTCAAAATTAGATTTTTAATTAAAGTTTTTTTGTGTAGCTCAATAATTATTAAATGAGAGTGGCCACAATAGTAGGTACTAAAATACATTTTCAAGTTCCGTGACGTTAATTTTTGGTTCGGAGACAATATTTTGTTTTACGGAGCGTGAACCGATCCCCTTAAGAGCAAGGATCAACCAATTGGAAGAAGCGATAGTGCCGTAATTCAAGTAATATATTGCTTTCCTTTTTTGTTTTATTACATTAGATTACGAGCCATTTTTATATTTACCTTAGTTTTACTGCGATCTTCTTTATAAGAAATTATACTAATAATCTAAATGTGAAAGTGTGTCTCTCTCTACATGTCTGTTACCTTTTCGCACCTAAACCAGTCGTACTTTGAGCCACGGGAAAGGACATTTTAAGATTATTTTAACGCTTTAACTCCCTTAAGGCCCAAGTGGGCCGCGATAATAATTGAAAGGCATTGTGTCTCGTTTTTCCGCGATCGAGTGATTATTCCCGGACTGACGTACGATACACTTGCGATAAACGAGTTTTGACGCAACGGATTTGTGGGCCACATCTAGTTAAAAATATACCAAGAAATAAACCCAACGAGGTACAACTTTTTGATGTGTGCAATAAGCGGTATAAAGCGTTTATAAGCGTTTTCAAGCTTTATAAGCGTTTACGCAATAAACCAATTTCGGTGCACAGAAACTATAACTGCCAAGAAAATATCCTTTAATAAATAAATAGTTAAAACAAGTAAGTGAAATAAAATATTACGACTTGATTTTATGCGAACGAAACTTAAATATTTTACTGTATGAATTAATGTTCAGTTCGCACAAATGACAGTTTTGTTAAGTGATTAATTCTTCAGAGATTTCGACCCCTAGTTATCTGAGTACAATGCGAGGGGACTCTATTCTGATCACATGCAGATTTGACCCTTTCCTGGTTATGATGTATAGATCCTAGAAGTGCCACTAAATAATTAACCCCTAATATAAATACGAAAGTGAGTCTGTCCGTCTGTTACCTATTCAAGTCTAAACCGCTGAACCGATTTTGCTGGTCACGAAGATACTTTTAGTCCTGGGAAAGGATATAGGATACTTTTAAAAATGCACTATTAAATGTACGGTAAAATAATTAAAGATATCATTTAAGTGCATAATTCCGTTATTTATCAGCCAAGACAAACAGACAGACTCAAAGAGTGGATATAAATTCGCACGACGAAATAGTAAACGTTCCTTATTATAATATAGTTAGATAAGGTAGTGAAGCTTATTCCGTGATGACTTCAATCAGCAAGATATCTTTTGAAAGTCACAAACTGACATAAACATGATAAGAAAATATAGCCGACTTTTTAAACCTATCAAGCCCCATAAGAGCACCGGTGATCGCGACAACAATATAACAATAGATTTCCAAGAATCCGCGATTGAAGGATTAAAACGTAGTAAAATCACTACTTACTACAATATTATTTTATTTAAAAACAAAGTAGTCACCGTTGAATGTCCTGTATATACTGTATAACATACCTAGATCTTTAAAGTTACGCAATGGATTTTTACACGCTTTTATTAGCTTGAGTCGTAAGTATCGGACTCTTTGAGCGTGATTTTTACCTATCTTTAGTAGTTTAAAATTAATTAAAATTGTGTATACGTATTAAGAGCCAATAAAAATTCAATAATTTGTTAAAATTTTTGAAAAATAAAAAATAATCTGTTTTTTTCGGTCGTTTTTAAACTATTATAATATTTTTCAATTGAAATATTGATTCAAGAGAAAGGTTAATATCTACATATTATAATCTTTGCATACGTATATTAGACATCATGTTAATGATCGAAAATAAATTACAATTTGATATTTGTACATTGTAGTGTTCTTTCTAGGAACTCTATGATATGTTCTAACCTTGCTTGCTATGCCCTAAATCTTTTCTTTGTGAAAACGTCATAACCACTCATAAGCCCGTGGCGACAGACATTATAATCTATTACAAAATGTGTATATTACAACATTAAAATACCCCTATATATTAGCCATGACTTGTTTATGCATGCATAAGAAAATACGTCATAATAATATTATAATAATACTAGCTGTCCCGGCAAACGTTTCTTTGCCATATTAATTTTAAATTTGGTCGAAGCGCTAACTGTCGGACAGACTAAAATTAAAATCCGAATTCGAATATTATTTAAAATTTGACACTGCGATGGCAGCCGACTGTCGGATCCAATGTAAAACATTCCAAAATCAACAACTACTAATAAATTAAAAATTAATTAAAAAAACATTATCCAGCGGACAAAATTGTGAATCTAAACCATTCCCAGATCCCCTTGAACACACACAAAAAATTTCATCAAAATTGGTCCAGTCGTTTAGGAGGAGTTCAGTCACATACACACGCACACAAGAAATATATATATTAAGATTGTCCTTTTGGGGCAATTTTTTTTTACATTTCTGTGTATCCATAATTATATTACTTATTATAATCTACTACAGTTTCAGAGTAAAGTACAGTCAAGCGTATATAGCACACTTTTTTGCATCTATGATATTGAAGACTTGGTTTGTTTTGAGATAAGATGAGTATTTAGTAGATTGTAAATCAGAGTAGTTTATGGATGAAATAAAAGCATGAACTCAAACCACGTTAATCAAAATCCGTTTGGTAGTTTTTATGTGAGAAATTTAATGACTTACAAACTTTCGGCTTTATAATAATATACAGGATGTAACAAAACTAAGTGATAATACTTTAGAGTGTGCAATATGAGTCCCGTGTATAGAGTTTACTATATAAGTAGCAGCGCTGAAAGAGCAAAAATTTTTTTCACTTTTGTGTGGGAAAACTCGTGACGCTGGAGCGCGGCGCTTGCCCATACAAATAACAATTTTTTTTTATCTTTCAGCGCTGCAACTTTTACAGTGAACTCTCTACAAGGAACACATACACACCCTAAAGTATTATCGCTTAGTTTTATTATATGTACTCTGTATATGTGTGTGACGTGATTAGTATAGATTTTATATCTCCTAGCCTAGTCCCTTCTCTGTCGTTACCCTCGTAATGATGATGATTAGGGAAAATCACAGCCGTATTCGACTTTCAGGAGGCCTACGTGACTGTCCTTGGCGAGATCTGTTCCGACGCTGTCGTGTCGGCACGCACTTCGCCCTAAATGGAAGATTCCTGAAGCTCATGCGATGTTAGAATTTTTATTGCAAACATTTATGCTGTTTTAGGAAGGTAGTTTCTGTGATTATAGACAGCTTGATTATTATAGCTGCTGTCTATTATATGTAACACATAGCTTGCAAAAATTTACGTGTAGTCAATGCAAGGACAGACTTATAATATGAGACAAAAAAATTCCGAAATAAGTAAAAGAATAGGGCACTTTGAAAATTTTTCATAGCCACCAAATAATTTATAATGCAGCATTATGCAGGTAAATACAAACCCAAAATCGTAAATATGATAAAGAGATAAAATAATGTTGAATGTTTTTAGAATAATAAATGGGAGGCTAAGTAAATCTACGTCTGATCTTCAAAGCTTCTTAAATCAAACATTTTATATAATTCACCAGTCTTATCTCGACTTATTAACCCTTAAATGTTATAAACCTTTAATTTTCCCCAAATAGATGGGTAATCAACGAATTTTATCAAATAAAACCATCCCGCAAATTGAAAATTTAATACCTATCTGGCCCGCTGAGCATTATAAGCGTAAAATTTGGCAGCGTCATGGCAAAGGCGCTCACTGCCGTACACATTTGACTACAAACAGAAAATACCTAAATTAATTCTATTATAGTAAATATGTAATATTATTCCTCTAGGTTTATCTTGTCGATCTATATGGTATAATTATTATTATACCATATAGATCGACAAGATTAACCTAGAGGAATAATATTACATATTATTATATTAAGGGTTAAATTCCTACACCATCATAATATTATCATGCTATGTCGCTAAGTGTATAGTGTTTTCAGAGTTACATCGTACTGTATGATTGTTATTCGAATGTCGTCTGCATAAAAGTACTGTCATAGGTAAAATTCCAAATAAATAGTTGGTATCGAATTTAAACTGAGGTGCAATAATGTTTTGGTGCGTGACAATAGTCTTGGAAGCTTGATAGCTCGTACATTATAATCGTAGCTTGAATCCAGCTTCAAATAATTGAATTATCTTATTATAACATGGCGTTGTTCTGACTTAGCCTTACCAAAAAACATTGCCAGGAGTGTGAAAGTTTCAAGCGATATAGCTATACATATTATATTATCTAATATATATACATCTCCTGTCACGATGTTTGTCCACGATGGATTTCTAAACTACTTAACCGATTTTACTGTTTTTTTTAAATGTGTGCTTTTTTCCAACTTGAGAGATAGAATAGCTTAGATCTTTAATTATAGTCGCAATTTTATTTTATTGCAAATTATTTACAACTTGAGACTGACGGCGACCATTGTTCGTGCGACGGGATAGCGATGGTGACATACATATTTAGTCACTTCAATAAAATAATATGGCAAATACATAATATATTTTATGTTATGTATTTGCCATAGTTAGATAGCCCATTTATTGTGGTAGGCTATAGGCTATATTTTATCACGCTAAGACTAATAGGAGAATGTGGAAAAAACGGGGGAAATTATTTGAAAGGGCTTATCTCGCGAACTACTGGAGCAATTTTTATGTTATTTGGCACAGATAAGGATCACAGGCGATTTTAATCATTTTTTCAGTGGCTATATATTTTATATCCGTGCGATGCCGGGACGGGTCGCTAGTTTAATAATAATATGGCGGCATTCTGATCAGCCTTGTAAGTGTGTACCTAAAGGCTGCGTAACCGTAAGCCCTCGCGTAAATGACGTTTTGCGGCCGTCGCGGATTTCTCAGCTTTATTTTTTCGGGCACAGGTGATGGATTGCCTTGTATTTTCCCGTAATTTCCGGACACTAATTGCCGTGGGCATCCGTCACGGGCAAAATGAAAAAACCCGCTAATGCTGAATCGGTCGGAAGATTGAAGATTTGCTACGTAATTAGAGTACAAAGAAATGATAAGCTTTTGTTTTTTTAGATCCAATATTGGGGTTCTTGTGTCTTAACGATATTTTAATTATTTTGTAAATTACATCAAATGTTCATGCGTAGACCGTAGCATTTGACTCAGAAGACGTGGGTTGGATTCTGTGTTGGAAAAAAGTTGTTTTCAAGTTTGATAGTCTTATCACCTATTAGCAAGTATTAGCTATATTATTCAGCTTTCGTATTGGCGCATTCAATAATTGAATGCGTCAATGGACGCAACGCCAAAATTGTCAAGCGAAAGTTTTGGGTACGGTCAGATGAGTCATGCGTCGCGGGCATGACTCACGTTCGCTGTTGACTGAGGATGCCCTTGATGAACAAAAAAAATGGAACAGTGTGGACAAAGCTATTATCTGACGAGAAAAATGATACTAGTAATTGATATGACCATTGACCATCCACTAGTTTAAGAATTTTTGAATAATTGAATACTTCTTAAAATATTTAATCCTAAAATGAATAAAATATAGCAAAGTCATTAAATTACTCGTATAATAAAATACAATGGACCCTAAATACTTCGTGTAATGCGATGAAAAAGACAAAGTTATGGAATTGAAAATTTAATTAGTCCTGGAATTTGGAACTCCGCTGGAGACAACTTTTGTTCTGTTAATATGTGTGAGTATCGAGACGAAAGTATAGCCAGGGTTCCGTAGTGAGTACAGGGAATATTTTGGTAGCTACTATGGAACCCCAAAAATGTTGGATTTTCCTTGGTCCGTAAGTTTCTTTGTCTTATAAAAGTGAATGTTTGCAAGTGTGAACGCTTGTAACTTTTTCACGAAAAAATGGTTGAACGGATTTCTATTCGTAAATAAATACTTTGAAATTTTAAGACTTTATAATTATTTACATGTTTCTATCATGTGATAAGCTCCTTTTATTAAGAAATAGAACAGTGTTGCCGTGGGTAAATGTTAGTTAAAATGAATCTATATGCGAAAGTGATCATGAGCTTTACACAAATTATTACTCTTAAGATGCGCTTACACGAGCAATAATTGCTCGGCGACACGAATGGACCGATCTGGAGCAATTAGTAGAGCAATATGGAGCAATTTCAATAAATTTCGGCAATTATTTCGGCGATATTGCTTTTAATTGCTCCAGATAATTCATATCACTGTCGCAGATACGAATTGACGAATATCCAATGGGCTTGGAAATTCCAGGCAATTGAATTGCGCAATATCGCTGCTTGTTACTACTTGTTGCCGCAAATTGCTTGATGCTAGTGACGTCATAGTTGACGAGAATTGACTGGAATTGAGCAATTTTAGTTGCCCATATAAGCGCACCATTAGGTTCAGTGGTGTCAATGTAAAAAAAATTACCCAGACTGGTTATAAGGCCAGTGGGGCTGAAATGGTCGCTTTGGAAAATCATATTGTGAATCAGATGATTCATTTTTTGAAAATCACAAAATGATCACTCTCCTTGCAATTCATGTCTTCGTACTTCTCATTCGTACGAATTTAACATTCGTCAGTTTGACTGTTTTGACGATTCAGTTTCTGAATTGATGTTAGAGGAATTGCAAAATGCAACCATTTTAGCCCCGCTAGCCTCAACATAAAATAGTGTTACAGAATACGTCTCATATTCGGATACTATTGAGTACTAAATATTTGGCACCCATTACTCCTATCGAGTTCGTAAAAGCCAATACGATACAATGCGGTCGTAATACCCAGACGTCGGTAATGAATTCAGGACATTATATTAAAGGTCGCATTTCTATGGAAATAATTTTTACCATAATGATCTCTTTGAGCGCCGAGTTTGAAGACTCCTGAATCGATTTGAAAAGCTCTTTTATTTGCATCGAACAGAGGAATGGCGATGGATGCGGGTTCAATCTTATATTCGAAAGGAATGTATTAATTATTATATCCTTTTCGTAAAGATTGTGTACACAAAATTAAAAATTAAAACAACTATGTCTAAGGAAGGTCTTCAGAAACAATTTTTACTTTTTCTTTGGTGAGAGGAAGTTTTGTTTTAAATATTATGTAATCATACAATAATATTTATACTAAACAAAAAATCTGTGCGATTTTGTCCTGTTCTTTCGATTTATCCAATATCGGGGAAAAGCATGAAAATGACGAGGTTCCTCCTCATTTGGATTAACCCATCAAGCCCCATAAGGACAACGGTGACCGAGTTAGCAATAGAATAACAATAGATTTCCAGGAATCCGCGTTCAAAGGATTAAACAGTTTTATATAATTTCATGAAACTTACAAACAAGTATTGTATCAGTAACATGACTTTGATAAGTTATGATTAATGAGTAATTAATCAATGTAGGTTTTAATTCATCAGATACGTCGAAAGTTTGGTGTAAACAGCACTGAGCCAACTGGGGCTTAAATATGAATATATATTGGCTAACTTTAGGGACGCCCAAAACCGACAACTTTAAAATTATTAACGTAATAACGACCAGAATCAAATTTCATCGAAAAAGTTTTGTTAGTTAATACATAAAAATATTTATCAATGAAGAAAATCAAAATGTCATTTATTATATTATCTCATCTCCCTCTTATAAAGGTGTATTGTACTCAAAAATCATAACAACAGAGACTCAACTAACTTGAATAAATACTCAAATACAAATCCAACATAAACATTACATTTCCATTAGATTTTATAACCAAAAAGCGAGTTTGTTAACGATAAATTATAATATTTTAAGTGCTCGAAACAGAATTATTCGAAATTTCATTTTATCATTTGACGAAAAAGCGGTTCGTTGAAATCCGAAACAACTGACTTAATTTAATCTCCCACAAAGCCAATCTGCTACAAAATGGTTGAACCTCACTGAATGAAATTCTAGGAACATTTAGCGACATTATTCCGTTTTGGAATTATCACTTATCGTTATTGACAATGCTCAATATTCTTCGTTGTAATATAAATTTATTCAAGCTGATTGTATAAAACGCCACCACCTATTAGAGTATAATATAGGAACATAGGAATATTTTATTGTAAAATAGGCGCCTGACTTTGAAACAAAAAGAAAACATTTTTGAGAAGTACGAGTAAGTGATTGTGTAGACCGTTTTTTTTAACCTTTTTGTGATGCGACGGTATGAAAAATTTTTCGCGACTACAACCCCTCCTTTTGCTTTTTTTTATCAAGTAAGTATGTAACCTATAAATCAATATTTTTAATCTTATTTTTTTCTAATTATTTTTTTTACTGAAATAGTTCTTCCGACCTGTGGCGAGCCCCCTATAGAGGCTTCAATTTTTTTTTACCCCCAGACACACACTTTTATACAGACTTTTACCCCCAGGGGGTCGCAACCCACAGGTTGAAAAACGCTGGTCTAGACAATATACTTCTCCGATATTTTGTCTCAAGCAGTGAGATAATATGAGTTTTAAGGAATAAAATATTTTCCTTATCCAAGCCTGAAAATCAGTGATTTGTCTATCAAAACTCAACTCACGCGCTTCCAATATTCCTAGACGTGTATTCGTACATTATGTGACTACCTTTGTCTTGAACACTTCGGAATGATTGTGGGGAGTCAAATAAACCTTTATATCTGAGTCGACGTTTCTAGAACGTGATCGGACTCGAGAAAACATAATTTAATAGTAACCGAAAGTAACATGGAATAAAAAAGCAGTTTTTTCATATATTTCGTGTGATTGATCGAAAAAGTCTTCAAGCAACAAATTTATTTTTTGTTAAGGTGAACGTTTTTAATACAGACAAAAATACAAGTTTTTAGCCTAAACCCACACAACTTAAAAGTTGTGTGGGTTTAGGCACCACACAACTTTTAAGTTGTGTGGTGCCTAAACCTTAGTAGATGTTTTCATGTTTTACAAAAAATCCACCCTAACAAATCAAATAATTGATCAAAATATGACGTGTAAAGCGCCTGTGACCTGCGTCAGTCCATTATGGTATTAGGTACGTGTGGGTGTTGAGAAAAAGACACTCATTACTTATTTCACCCTCTTCATTTCGATGATGGCTTTCTAATTGTGATATGTTTTGCTCGTTCGCGGTATGTTAGGATTTTTTTATTATAATACCTTCGATCAAATACAGAAATATTTGACCGAAGTGTAAAACGACAAACATGTTTCGGTGCTTAGGTTTTCGTATCAAAGAGTAAAAACAAAGTTCTATTACTGAGTCTGTCTATCTGTTTAATCTCATGTCATAAAGGTCTCGTGAACCATTATAATAGCTAGATAACATTTTAACATGATTGTATTTTTTATATTACATCACTAGCTATTTCCCGCGACTTCGTCCGCGTTAACATAGTATGATAAGACAAAGATGGATAGTTTTCCCTTTTTGTGGTTCCTTATACAAAGGGTAAAAACAGCACCCTATTCAAGCAAACGTCAAGCGCAAACGTCAATAATCATGTTTTTAACTCAAGAAATGACGAACTTTCATTGAAATTTTCTACCCCAATTTTCCCCCCTTGGGGGTAGAATTACCAAAAACGCTTAAATAAGTATCCATTCATTTTTAATCAGTAGCAGATTTTTCTGCTACTGATTAAAAATGAAGCTTTAAAGTTTCATGTTTTTTAACTCAAGAAATGACGGACTTTCATTCAAACTTTCAACCCCTATTTCACCCCCTTCGGGGTAAAATTTTCAAAAACGCTTAAAAACGTATCCAATCATTTTTAATCAGTAG
Source organism: Polyommatus icarus (assembly GCA_937595015.1). NCBI lineage: Eukaryota > Metazoa > Arthropoda > Insecta > Lepidoptera > Lycaenidae > Polyommatus > Polyommatus icarus. The sequence continues at coordinate 16,836,015 of OW569326.1, forward strand.
CCCAAACGTAAAATTTCATGGTTCTAACTCAAGAAATGACGGACTTTCATTCAAACTTTCAACCCCTATTTCACCCCCTTGGGTTTAGAATTTCCAAAAACGCTTAAAAACGTATCCACTCATTTTTAATCAGTAACCCAAAAATAAAGTTTCATGTTTCTAACTCAAGAAATGACGGACTTTCATTCAAACTTTCAACCCCTATTTCACCCCCTCGGGGGTAGAATTTCCAAAAACGCTTAAACACGTATCCACTCGTTTTTAATCAGTAACCCAAAAATAAAGTTTCATGTTTCTAACTCAAGAAATGACGGACTTTCATTCAAACTTTCAACCCCTATTTCACCCCCTTTGGGGTAAAATTTTCAAAATTCCTTCCTCAATGGGTGTCTACTTAATAAAACAACCCTAGGTTGTAGTCATAGGTCCGCCATCTGCCTATGAATCAAATTTTTAAGTGGTTTATTAGTCACAATATTCACGCTATTCTCGCATGCTTCACGGCGCGCGCAAATTCGCCGCGAACACAACCCAGGACTTATTTACGGAAACGATTAATAATGCCGCCTAATTCATATTTGACAACCGCGGCCTCTACGTGATCTTCAACATTTTCATAAAAAAACGGCACAAAACAGTAAATAATAAATTTTCGGGGAACCATTCATCATTTGAGTTGACGTTCAATTTTCTGTATCAAATAACGTTTTCGTTTCTTTATCCTGCTCTTTTATTATTTAATCTTCGGAGAGATCCGGTAACGTGTTGGATACAATTTTATAAGTTCCACTTTTGATATTAATTCGCTATGATGCGTCTAGTTTTTTCCGTTTTGTTCCGAGAAATTGTTAGTATCAGGTTTCCAGTTAGAAATTGTTTCTGTTTTCAAGGAGACTTTAAATAGAACAGTTATTGTCATTTAATACAAAAATAATGACTCTAATTTAAATTTGTTTCCTTTTTATTACATTTGGAGTTTCAAACTTGGAATAGTCGATAAGGAAAATACTAGGATATAATATTATTCACAACAAAATGTTACGTTTGTTAAATTTTGAAAGATTCAACACTAAACATTATTTAACAGAACCTTCTTAAATTACTCCTGTAAACTAAAAAAAAAACCCACTGAACGTAAAAAGAATAAATCGTAACAAAATAGGAACAATATAGAACTGCTCGATGGCTGAACATGTTGCACAGCGCTGGCAACAGCTGGTGTTATTTAATTAAATAAAAAATAGTTTAGATATAATTCGTGGATCTAATTGCTTCAGTCTGTGATCCATGGCTGCAATAACGTGGATTGATCGTTTTGTATTTTTCTATAAGTAACTAGCTGTCCCGGCAAACGTTGCTTTGCCATAATAATATAAAGTATTTCGCCCATATTATTATTTTGACTAATTAAGTATGTCGCCATAGTAACGTCCCGTCCCGTCGCATATACAATGGTCGCCGTAAGTCTCAGTTGTAATAATTTACTATTATTTATTCAACAAATGCACATATCAATAATGTAAAGTACCCAGTAGCCGATTCTCAGACCTACTGAATATGCATATAAAATTTGGTAAAAATTAGTAAAGCCGTTTCGGAGGAGTTCGTGGACTAACATTGTGACACGAGAATTTTATGTATGCGTAATACATAAAATATTTTATATATATTTTATGTATTACGCAAGTTTTACTATCAGAGAAGTTGATTCATAGGCAGATGGACAGAACTACGTAATTTGGTCGTGTAGCTCAGCTGACAGATCATGAATTACATTGAATTGACATAATCCGACCAAATAACGTGGCTCTGTCAAGTGTCTATGAATATATTTCATTGATGGTACATAACAATAATATTATGTCTCTCTGTCGTTGAAGTTCTATCTATGTTCCAACTGCGCGTTGCAGTTGCGCGTGATAGTTATTAATTTTAATGTATTTTTTACCAACTTTATAATGCAAACAACAGGACACTGCAAAACATTTTGCAAACACGAATAATGGAACCTATTTCATTACGCGCTTAATTGAGCCTCACGATTATTCTACCCCTCTCGCGCTATTTCGCGCGTCAAGTGGAAATCGGTCTAGTGCACAAGAAAATCTTAGAAATAGTTGCAAACAAATTATATTGAATTCAATCAAATTTAATACAAACAAACTAAGTAAACACTATCAAAAATATTTCTTTCAACCTATTTCCTCGTCATTTTAGCTTTTCTAGTTAAATTTTTGAATAAAAAATACGTATCGCACGCACGGTCCAAGATATACGCGTAATAGGATTAGGGGGCTATTACGTGCATGAAATATCGTTAGGAAGGCAATTTTGGTGTCAGATATTGACTATTATCGAGCGCTCATAGAGTCATCTCGTGACGGTGAGGCTTAATATGTTAATAGTAGGCTTTGTTTTATGTTCATTGTTCTTACATGACGAAACTAAGTGGAGCTTAAGCTTTTAACATCGTCGTATTTTACAATTAAGTAGATTCTGGTACTTACTTTACAATAAAGTAGATTTTTGCATAGTTACTATATCGTAGTCGAAACATTTCAAACGGTGCGTCCACATTTGTATCATTTGCGCGATCAGATCTCCGATCAGATCTCCGTCGCGTATCATCGAAGCGTGTCAAAATGATACGCGTATCGTGATCGCTATTAACCGCGTATCTGATACTTGTCATATCAAAACACGCATGATCGGCAGAATGATCTAATAGGCCTCCACACTATGATACTCATACTTGATACGGCGCGATGATCACGACGGAGATCTGATCGCGCAAATGATACAAATGTGGACGCTCCGTAAGGTGTGGTAAAGGTGTGTTCCTTAATTGTACCAGTAATGGGGATTGTCCATTTTTTTTTAATTTTGCTCATTACAAAAACATTTCGAGGAATAAGGTCAGTGATCGTTTTTCTGTATATGAACGAAAAAAATACCCATTAGTTACTTATATTTTTGAACAAATATGTTTAACCTTAGTTTGACCTTCAATGGCGTTAAATTAGCAATAAATTCGACCAACATTACGTTTCGAACTTTTGGTAAGCTTTTCGTATCAGCTTTCACATAACGAGAACTTTTATTTGACGAACCAGCCATTATAAATAAGATTCAAAGGAAAAAAAACATTCTGCAGAGGTTAATTGGCCGCCGGTGATGACGTCAGAGCGAAACTTTAAAAATTTATTGAGAAAAAACTAGCCAATGAATTTCAAAATTATTGAATTTATATTCTTAAAATACCCTATTTTAACGAAAAAAAATATAAAAAGTACATAATTTTTTTTGGACAATGCCCATTGTCAGTAAGACTTCACGATATTTGATTGGCTACCGAGACAAATCGACACTTGTGTTTCATAATATGGCCAGTGGAATCGCTTTTCAAGCAATTGGTTCGCACGATTCATGTGGAAATAATAAAAACATTACAAATTACAATTCTTTAAAGACCTGTTAACAAAAACAATCTACATTATATTTTCAGAAACTTTTAAAGCCGCTTAACCCAGTGGAGAGTATTTGAAAACAATATGATTGTACATAATCATGCTTAGTAAGCAATAGCTCACAAGTTACAATGTAAAATAAACTATGTAATTAGTTATTATAAACGTTCATTTTATTTTAGTTTTTATTAATCGCAGTTTGAACCCATAAAATACCTTTATAATCAAAACTAAAAGTATCGGAATTTTACCAAAACATGTAGTCCCAACATTCCCATTGTTGTTGCAAAACTAGTTAGCTAATATCCCAAATTGGTAACGAGCCAGAAACTTTTAAGGTATTTTATACTCGTCTATTGATAAGGTCAGGATCTCATTAACTTCTTAATTAAGAACTGAACGTGATACGCTTTCTGAATCAGGTCTGCTCTTAAACGCCATTTTATATTCATATTGTGAAATGCCGTATCGATTTTAATTAGAATTGATAATTTTATTCAAGCGTCTTAATATGCTAAATGGTGTCAGCATCGTCGTTTACGCCAACATTATTTTGTAGTGGAAACCGTACATTTTCTGTAATCTGAACTGTCCCATGTCCTATCTCAGGACTGTCGGGGCTGACGGAAAAATCGATTTAAATGATAGACTTATATCGACAGAAAAAAAATTGTAAGTAAGGATATAGTAAAAGACTAATCGGTTGAGTTAAGATAATATGAAGATTTTTTAAAATTTAGTCGTTATTATTTTTATTTTGTGGTCTCTTTACACTGGCCCAGCGCTTGTTCATAATACTGGCGATTGCAAACGTGTAGAGTAGAATATTTGTCGATGATTGCCTACGAATAATAAAAATTAAGGAAGAGTACCTCCGTCAAAAAACATGCTCCAAAATACTTGTCAAAAAAGTGTACCATAAGTTCACTTTTCATACATTTGGTGACCTTGAGCGGTATAAAGGCTGACGTTACATGACAGTTCGAATGGATATTTAATGTAATCAGGCGTTACTTTGCGGAAATCCAACGTCCGTCAAGACTTGACGGACGTTGTTCGTAGAGTCCACATCCTGAGGATGCTCCGGTGTTGGAGTGAAACGCGCGTCGAGGTTTTCAACCTGCATGGTGGTGAAGTTTATTTCGCGGAATATTGCTAAAAATAATAACAAACTAAATTTTAAGTTCGAATGGAACCAAATTTAAAACTGTATTAGTATGGGAGTTACGTTTCCTTAGGTTTTATTATTCGTAGATGATCGCCCATATAATCAACGGCGCTTGTACCATCGAAAAAAATATTCGTAGGCAGTTGACGGAACCACGTCATTTGTTCAGACTTCAGATTATATTGTGAATTCAATGTAAGTCGTCATCTGTTAGCTGGGTTTGACATAACTTGACCAAGCTACAAAGATCCTCCATCTGCATAAGAATCAACTTCTCTCTGATAGTACAAGACAGCTTCACAATCATGGTTATACAGTACACATAATATCACGCGAGAGCCAAAATTTACTTTAACAGTGGAACGTCCAACAATAAAACTCCACTTAACCCTCAAAAACTAAAGGCTATTGTACAGTTAAGTTTGAGTTCCCAGTAATTACACGGTGCGGAACTGTCCCGTAATTGCTGGGGGTATTTTCGGCAGTGTCCAATCAGTTATGGTAATGAAGTGATCGTATCAATGCCCCTGTTGTCTGAGGGTTAACATTGTTCAATTTGTCGTGATCAAATACTTGGATATTGGCGGAAAAATATTGCAGGTTTTTGTATATTTGGGGAACAATATAATATGTCAATGTTTATTATGCTACAACGTCCAGTTTCTTCGTGTATGTGATAATACTTTAGGATGTGGCAAATTCATGATGTTGGGCCATTTCTACTAGAAACGTAGAAGTCAGAAGCCGCTTTAAAAAAAAAATGTGAACATAATAAATCATGTTATATCGTTTCGCGGCTTATGAATTAGTTACCTAAAGATGTAATGAATAACATTACTGAGAATAACATCTAATACAAACTAAAAACCTATTTTCATTCAATAAACAATGTTTTAAGTACCTAATTATTATCTATGTTGTTCCTTATTAATGTATGAAATAACTATGTAATACCAACTTATACATTGTATTTGTGTTATTTTATAACCACATATATCTGCGAATAAGACTATCGCAGCATTGCACAAACCTAATTCATTTTAAATGCTGTATAAGTTAAGCTTTTATAATTGTACTATTTAGCTGTCCCGGTGAACTTCGTGTCACAGGTCACTTTAAAACCCTCCCGGGACTTCTACGAATATTTTAAGACTAAAATCAGCCCAATCCGTTCAGCCGTTTTCGAGTTTTAGCGCGACTAACACATTTGAAAATTCATTTTTATATATAAGATATGTTTTATTTGGTGCATAAATAAAAAAAAAAGCTAACTGACCCCACAATCTTTGTTTCGATGTCTATAAAATTATGAAGAGTATACCTAAATGCCAAATGGCAGATGAAACAGTCTGACATTAACAGGCAGTTTACTTTACTGTAAATCTGCCAAACAATCACTCTCAGTCCATCAAACCTACCCGATGTGCACACGAAATTTTAACGTACCTATAGCTATGACAACATTACATAACCCAGTTTCCGCGTAATGAATTCATCACCATCTACATGTGTTTTCCCAGGGGCGTACATAACATCACTAAAGTTATCACACGATTCGTTGGGCACCGACTAATGAAATTAGCCCCCATCCGAGTCCGACCCTGTAATGAGTTCTAATACACACGTGCTAGCCCCCGGCCGTAACCGAAACACCTTTCTGTATTACAAGAAACCTTCTATTAGCAACTCCTTTTCGTATTGCTTACATTGTATTTTGCTCAAATTTGGTATTGCTTTCAGGAATGGGATATTGTTTTCTGTATGGATCATTTATACACAGTTTTTGAGGTGGACAGTAATTTTGAATTGTTGTATTTGAGTTAATATATAGAATAACGTATTTTCATTTATGTATCCCTCGCAAGATGTTTTAAAACATTTTTTCGACGCACAAAAGCCACAATATATTAATTAACAATGACACCAAAGTACCTACTTCTAGATGTTGGGCGCCAATTATTTCTTCGCCTACGCCAAAATTAGACGTGAAAATAATTTCTGGAACTTACAGAATATCGGAACAAAATGTTATCAAACCGATTTGGCAAGCGTGAAAAGGCAAGCCTGACAAACATGCAGAAAGACACACACATTTATACTAGAATTTAAACGATACCTCTGTGTATACAACGGGCAATATAATCGCGACAAACAGCGATATTGGGCAATAAAGGTTTACATGGCGGAAATTAGATTGTGACAAACGGCACGGCGGTAATTAGCGTGTCAGCGTGCAGGCCGTGTGTAATGGTGCCGTGACATTACATACAAAATATCGACACGGTCAGCGAAGGGCTGTGCAAGTGTGCAGCTATTCTTTAAGCTTTGACCACACTGGGCCTTTTTTTTATTCATCAAGGGCATGCGTTATAGCGCAGTCAACAGCGAACGTGGGGCATGCCCGTGACGCGCGTTGAAATCGTAGCGCTCGCTATAGCTTTGTCCACATTGTGCCTTTTTTTTATTCAACATCATTCGTCGTTCGTATTCGGTTGAGAGTGGATGTGTTACTTGTTATTCTAACTTAACACCGTATTTAAAACTACAACTGTGAACCCTATTTACTGAACTAATTAAGTATCTTATCGCCTGCATAGTGTTCTGTTGCTCGAAAACTTTAAATTAAAGTGAGTCAACACTATCGTACCGAAACATGTCGCTGCAGCGTACGCCACCTACCCATTTTTCGTCTGATGCAGATTTGCAAAATATAAAAGAAAAAACGGATTTTGTGAATTTACGCAAGGGATGCAAACGCAAGCAATATGATTATGATGACATACTAGACTCCATCGATAAAAATTTTTATTCACATATGAAAAGTTTAAACGAGAAAATCACTCAGAAAATCAACCAATGTGTCTCGGAGGCTGTAACTTTGAAAATTTCTCAACAATTATCTCTTATAACCAGCTCCTTGGAAAGCTTAAATTCAAACATGCAAAAAATAACTGCTGATAACGTAATCATTCATAATACACTGTCTGATTTGCATAAACGAGTATCGGAAACTGAGAAGTCCCTCCAATTCACCCTGGATACTGAACAGGAGCTCGAGAACCGGCTAAAAATGGTTGAGAGTAATGTCTCTGTAGTCTGTACCACCCGTGACCAATTCGTAGACCTAGAAAACAAAATCTCGTCACTCAAACAACAATCCAGAATGTGCAATATCGAGGTATGTAACGTTCAAGAAAGAAGGGGGGAAAATCTACTCCAAATATTCGTACAAATAGGTAAAGAGATAAAACATCCGATACAGCACTCGGACATAGTTGCCATTCACCGTGTCCCTCATGCAGACTCAAAAAACCCTAAACCGAAAAACATAATAGTAAAGTTCACTACTCGCATTCTTCGTGACAATTTTATTGCTTTGTATCGCGCCACAGGAGGCCTGAGCTCCGCACAATTATCTATGCCTGGCACTGCACATGCTATCTACATAAATGAAAATTTAACCTTGAAGAACAAACAATTATTTCGCCAGTGTCGTGATGCTGCTAGAAAGTGTGAATATAAATATGTGTGGATCAAGCATGGTACAATACTTGCCTTGTTGCCGAGATCACGCCAAAACTCTATTATTTTTACTTATCTTAGTTCATAATTGTCCTAAAAAAATTTAAAACGGCGAATATGTAGTTTATGATATTGTCGATCTATTGGCGTGAGTTTCAAATAAAATGAATTTGTAAATGCTAAGGAGATGCTGAATGTATGCTTGAATTTTAACAAATTGGTATTACTTTGGAATCTGGTATCATGAGTATAATAAACAAAAATATAAAATTTAAAACGACGATAGGAATGTTGATATACTGAAGATTTTTTGCTGTATTTTTATTATAACTTATTAGCTCTCAGATTATGAGTTTATAAGGTTTTAAATACGGTCAACTACGGAATCTCCGGACGGAACGCCCTTAAGTAATGTCATGCACTTAAAACACAGGCAGTCAAGGGTAATAAAATTATTATTAAATGATAGCAAAACCTTATACAAAAATAACTTAACAATATATTTTACTAAAAATATTAAAACTAAGTTTGTGTCCTTATATTACAGTGATACTTATCCTAACAGTGCTCACAATATTATAGTCATGAAGATAATATTATGTCTACTCAGTCTACTGCAATTATATACTAACTTGATATGTCATTATCTCTCTTTATTTGTTTATACAGTTACTTGTACCATTGTTCCTATGAATAATATCATGTCTATACAAACTGTGCATGCATATAAAACTAATACAATGTACTTATTAACATCTTTTATTTACCCTTCGCCCTTACTATGAATAATACAAATGTTTTCTCTGTATATTATCAGAATTGTAGTGGACTGAAAACCAAACTGCACATACTTTATATGAATATATTAACACATAACTATGATATAATTATTCTAACCGAGACGTGGTTGAACGACAACATCTCAGATAATGAATATATTGATTCTCGCTACAGGGTGTTCAGATGTGATAGGAATTTAGGTACATGTCGTCGCAAGGACAGAAGGCATCGCGACGAGTCGCAGCCGGGTTCCACGCGCCGCCCGCCTTCGACGCTTCTGCTGCCTCCTCAGCTTATCATTTGGTTGACCACGTCATGGTTCAGATTAACATGAACAACAAGTGTTGGGTTATTAGTGCGACTTACATACCACCAGCCATTGCTTCTCAAGTTTATGAATGTCACTTACACTATTTAGAGAATTGTTTACAGTTGTCTGACGTTGATTCTTTTATTGTAGCAGGTGACTTTAACTTACCGTCCTTAAGTTGGGAAAAAGGGAATGTTCATATGGAACCTATAATAGAAAATAGTAACAGCCTCTCTGATACACATATGATTAATTTCATGTCGCTTCTAAACTGTGTGCAAATAATTACTTTTAAAAATGAGAATAATAGAATACTAGACCTCTTTTTCACAAATATCTCTGAATCTGGGGCTTCACTTGGACCTGTTCCATTGGTACCAACAGTACCACATCACCCACCTTTCTATGTCTTAATACCAATAAAAAATATAACAAAGCCTATGAGAGTCCTCCCTAAAAAACAATATAACTATTCAAAATCAGATTATAGTATAATTAGAAAAGAGATTGAGTCAGTTGATTGGGTAGCACTTCTTCAACACAAAACTGTACTGTTTCTTGATTGTATGAAAACCTGTACGCTATTATTCGGAGAAATATTCCTTCTAAAATAATAAAGAATTCTTCATTTCCTGTATGGCTCACACCAGCATTAATACACATCTTCAAGAATAAGTCTAAAAGCTGGGTCAAATGGAAAACATATAAGAACATATCAGACTATAGAATATTTTCTATGTATAGGAAAAGATTTAAGTGTCTATCACATAAAGTTTATAAGGAATATTTAAATAATGTCAAAGTTAGTATTCATGGTAACAATTATTATTTCTGGAAATATATTAATAATTTAAAACGTAACGGGGACTTACCTAATACTATGACCTATAAAGATATAACAACCAGTGACCCAAACCGAGTATGCAACTTGTTTTCAGATTCCTTTTTATCAGTTTTTGAACCTAGCGATGTTACCGATGACTTAGATGACAGTTATAACAATCATAGCAATATTGAATCTTATACGATAATCAGTAGTATTACGTTAACACAGAAAGAGATACTTAAATTTCTGGACTCTACTAAAGGTGCTGGTGTTGATGGTATCCCTCCACTGTTTTTTAAGGAATCTGCATCTGCTATATATCTACTACTACACATTATACTTAACGTTTGCTTACACGAAGGTACCTTTCCCACTTTGTGGAAAACGGCCAGAATTGTCCCAGTTCACAAGGGCGGTAACAGAAGTGACATAGAAAATTATAGGCAACATATTTTAATTTTAATTATTATTTTCTTTCTTTTAACTAAAACTATGTAATAATTGAATATATTTTTACATTACACAGTTGACAGTATACTTACCTAGTGCATGCAAAACCTGTTAATTGTTGCTATAAGTATTGTGTTATTCTTCCTTCATACCAAACTAAGTAATATTTTGTAAGAATATCTAGTTTTAGTACCTAGTACTTTCTACCTATTACCTATTCATGCTTTAATTTGTACATTTGCTCTCTACTGAATGTATCATTAATTATTAAATCAAGTAATATGTAGTTAACGTAGTTGGTATCATAGTTATTAAGATTAATCTGTATGTAACTCTTTTTAAAATAATTTGTACGTTGGTTACTGTTTGTTGACTCAAATAAACTAAAAAAAAAAGGCATGCGTTATAGCGCAGTCAACAGCGATGGTGTGGCATGCCCGTGACGCACGTCAAAATCCACCCAACCACGCGCGTTCACCACTAAAAAGTCACCAATGGTCGTATATCCTCGTTTCGAGGGCACATCTTTAACCATCTCCCCTAGCATTGAGATACTTGGCGTCAACATATCGAGCGAAGTCCAGTTCCGACTAGAGGGTAAGGCCAAATTAGCCTCGAAGAAGCTTGGTGTTCTTAACAGAGCGAGACAGTACTTTAGTCCGGACCAACGCCTACAACTCTACAAGGCGCAGGTTCGGCCTCATATGGAATATTGTTCTCATCTCTAGGCAGGGGCGCCAAAATACCAACTGCTCCCTCTGGATCGTATCCAACGAAGAGCTGCTCGAATTGTTGACTGCCATAGTGTTTCAAACAGCTTGGACCCCTTGGAATTGCGCCGAGATGTGGCTTCACTCTGCATCCTCTATCGGTTGTATCACGGGGAGTGCTCTGAGGAATTGTTCGGAATCATACCACCTGCAACTTTTCGCCATCGACCCACGCGAAAAACATACTATCCTCATCACCTTGATGAGTGGCAGTCTTCCACGGTGCGTTTTTCGCGTAACTTTCTGCCGCGCACTGTAAAACTCTGGAACGAACTGTCACCAGCAGTTTTTCCGGACCTATACGACCTGCAAACCTTCAAGAAAAGAGCGTATTCCCTCTTAAAAGGCCGGCAACGCACCTGCAGCTCTTCTGATGTTGCGAGTTTCCATGGGCGACGGTAGTTGCTTACCATCAGGTGACCCGTTTGCTTGTTTGCCCTCTTATTCAATAAAAAAATAAAATAAAAAAAAACCCGCGTTGAAAGAAAAGTGTCATAGCGCGCGCTACGATTTCAACGCGCGTTACGGGCATGCCTCACGTTTGCTATTGACAGCGCTATAAGGCATGCCCTTGAACAGAAAAAGGTAAAATGTGAACAAAGCTAATGACACTTTTCTTGACTCGGGTGGATTTTGACGCATTCAATTATTGAATATGCCAAACGAAAGTTGAATAAAAAGAAAATGACGAACATTGAAGATGTAATTGCATAATGTGGACATAGCTTATGGGGGCATCGACGAATGAGGGTTTTTGATATTAAATTATTTTCAACCAGGTGCCGCTATGTAGCCTATTAAGGTCAAGTCGTATCAAATATACATAATATTATGACAGCTATTATATTATGCTATCGGTTTGACACGATAGAACCTAAGACTACACAGTGGCCCCTGGTGGCAAGTGGAATCAATCAAACACCCTCATTTGTAGATACACATAATTATAATAAGTGCTAACAAAATATGGACTATAATTGTCTGAAATAAAGTTATTTTTTTTATAATCAATTGTATCTACTAATACAAATTCTATATAATTATATCTACCTCTACGAACTTACTTACGACTTTTTTTGAGAATTTTGCGATCCCTTCCATTTAGGCAGGATGTTATAAAATCCGCCTCGCCTTCCTCCCGTCAGAAAAATTATTTAAAAAAAAGCGTTTCCTTAGGCTCATTTTTGCTAAACGCATGATCCTGTAGGACACCATCCTACCATCACAAGGAACATAATATTGTCTACTTCTTTGTAATTAATATCCTACCAATCACCATAAAACATATTCATTAAATTAGTACACATAAAAAATCTAATTACGCTACGTAATTAAAACTAAACAGCGCTCGGCTCGGTCGCATCAAAGCTCGATTGTTGCGGCTACCCAGTAATGGACTTAATTCTCGTGCGGCTTTCGGCTTTTAGGCATTGTTTACTTCGGTCTAGCCGCACATATATGAGCTTATGGATGTAAAATGGACGTATGTTCAGAAAGACAAGTCGATGATATTATTTTGTAGGCTGAAATGTATACTATGCCTACGCCTAACTATGCCTAAGATAATAAAAGCTAACTAAAATCCGAGCTTTGTGAGGGCTCACGTCGTTTTTCTGCGTGGTAATTAATAATCTTTAAGGCAGTTTTTTTTTATATTTTAATAGTAACCAAACCTTGACTGGCCGATGATAACTCATACACATAATATAAATGAAAATTACTTAAAGCACAAATCAATAGGCGTGATAGTTTTTCCGTAAAGTGTACCACAAAAGTGCTCAGTTTGTGGAATATATACTAGAGGTAGGACTCTACTATGATTATCATAATGTTTTAGAACAATATACACATTAATTAAGTGAATGGTAAGTAAAAAGAAATAAGTTATTTTTAAATACATAGTAAAAAATGTGTGCGTGAAACTGTAAGTAATTATATTCGTTTCAGGTTAAAAAAATATTTTGATGAAGCCTTAATTTATTAATAGTTTGTTCTAGTCTTTCTACTAGTAGCTTTGTATCTTTACCTTTTTTCGCGGAACTGTGTAGTCACAGTTCCGCGAAAAAATTATATATATATTAGGTATTTCCGGACCTATACGATCTACAAACCTTCAATAAGAGAGCTTATTCCCTCTTAAAAGGCCGGCAACGCACCTATAGCTGTATGTTGCGAGTGTCCATGTTCGACGGCAGTTGCTTTCCTTCAAGTGACCCGTTTGCTCGTTTGCCACCTTTTTTCATAAAAACTACTTTTTTAAATTGAAAACTCTCATCAATCTTCCTTTGTTTTATAGAAAATTATATAAATTAGAAGCATAGTCCGCCCAAAACTTTTCTGCCGAGCGATCTTATACTTTTAGGTAGCCTTTAAATAGCCTTAGATATAACTTACCTCATACATCGACAAAGTCACTCGGAGCGTAGTAAACGTCTAAACAGCAGATTGTGACGTCACGTACCCCGGCCAAGTTAAATTGAAACTGGTAACCAAACCGCACCATGATTTATTCGCCACATGCGAATGCTCTGTTTTATGTTGCCTGAGGGCCCGAGTGGATTTACTGTCCTTGTCACGTAAATTTTTCGACATGACATGATTTAACGTGGCCGAAATATTGAATTCCTTTACGCGTTGGTGCTAAATTATTGGCACATATATAATTTTTATTAGTATGGACCATGGGGGTATATGGAATATGTACAATCAATGTAACTGATAACTTGATTAAAGACAAAATATAAGAGTAAACACATTGTAGCAATGGTTGCTAAAATGTGTTTACTAAAAAACTGAGAGGTATGTCTTTTCTAACAACAAGTTCTTTAAAATTATAAATCTGCAATCCTAAAGTTAATTTAAATTTGTGTTGTAATGTGAAAATTGCTTCTAAAATTTCAAGAAATACGTTCTTAAAATAGACAGTAAATAAACAACAAACGTTGGATCGGAAAGGACTTGTAGGTCAAAGGCAACAGTGATAAGATGTCGCAAAAGATATGGACTGGTTAATCTGTCAGAACAAAGGCCTGGTGAGCCGATGTCCCGCGGCATAGCCACGGTTTAAGCCAGGGGTTACTGTGAAAGTCATTCAATATAATATCTATTACATTCGATATACTGTAACTCTGAAAAGAATATTGTTTTTTGAAAGAAACTCAAAATAAATTAGTTTTGATAAATGAGGGTTTTTCTGTATTCTTCTTTTATCTCCTTTGTGAATTGTTTTGCAGCAAGATTTTTTACCATTTAATTTTTCTAAATCTAGTTTAGATCATCACATCTTAGGCTTTTTGGAAATATTAGTATCTTACCTTATGTAATTATTTCATTTCATATTTCATTACTAATAATATTATTATGACTCAAATTCTATAAAATAATACTCTATTTTATAGAATTTGCATGCATGTTAATTAGAGTCTTAAAATATATCCTAATAATATGAAATGTAACTGTGACTAGCTTAGATGATACTACAAATTTTTTTTTGTATAAAATATCGCACGCTTTCAGAGTAGGAGACCGACAAAATCATGACTGGTTCGTCGGCTGTGTCTGAAACGTTATTATCTCTATTCAAAGAGCTTCACTTCCGTTTCGGTGATCCAGCCGAGTGTTTCTTTTTTCTTTCAAACACACTCAAGTAGTTCTTTTGGTGTCTTTGTTACATTATTTTCCTTTATAATATCTGTGGGATTTAGCGACAACAGTTTATCGTGATTAATCTAATAACACCTTTGCTTTATTATTGTCTTCCTTATTGTTATAATTTACAGTTTGAGAATTACTACCACAATTATACAACCATTTCGTTCTTTAATTTTTGCCTGATTGTGATTTCCTACAAAAACAAAAAAGGTCATTGACCCACTGTGAAAAAACTTGTCATATTTCACCGTTTTCTATACAAACCACTATTGACTGATTAATTGATTGGCAATATCCTATTTCGCATACTCGAATTTGTAAAAGTTAGAGATTATTATTCAAAGTGCTACCAAGATATTAATCGATCCGATATCGATCGAATCCTTGATAAAAGTCTGTGTTTTTATTACAGTTGAAAATGTTACCTAAGCTAATACAGCGAGAGTATTTTTCACATGGCTCCTAGACTAAAATGGTCAATAGCTGCTATACTCCACTTGGGCTAGCTTGTCGCTAGCGGTCATTGACTTCCTGTCAAAAACTTGTCATTTTCCATATAAAACCACGATTGACAATACCTGACACTTCATTGTCAATCGCGGTTTATATGGAAAATGACAAGTTTTTGACAGGGTGTCAATGACCGCTAGCGACAAACTAGCCCGAGTGGAGTATAGTGCCATCTTATTTTATTTTACTTTAACTATACTAACACCAATAATATTTGACGACCTCTGTGGCTCAGTGGGTAGGCTGTCGGTAGCTAAAGCCGGGGGTCGCGGATTCGAATCCTGCCGACGGATCAAAAAGTTTTCAATGTTCCTGGGTCATGGGTGTGTATTAAATATGTGTATCATTTAATAAAATCTTAAATATATGTATCCCACCAAAACATTAAATGTAAAAGGAGCCAAGCAAAATATTGCATAGCTATGCAATACTTCTGTCGTAAAAAGTTTTCAGATAACATTCAAGCCAAGCCTTCAACTTGTTTTGTAATTGAAATCAACATTCAGTGAATGTTTCAATAGTTTTCTTTATTTTAAAATCATTGTAGTGGCTCGGCAATGAGCACATAATTATTATGATACAAATATAAAACTGCATATTTGGAGGAGTTCATGCTTACACAGACGGCAAGCGTAAAGTGTTTTTTTAGTTTATCGTACGCCTCCTACGCCTCCTGGTCGATGCAAGTACCCATATAAATCCAATTAGTCGCTGATTATTTCTCTAGTGCTCATTGCCAAGCCACTATAATAATTTTAAAATAAAGAAAACTATTGATACATTCACTGAATGTTGATTTCAATTACTTACAAAACAAGTTGAAGGCTTGGCTTGAATGTTATCTGAAAACTTTTTACGACAGAAGTATTGCATAGCTATGCAATATTTTACTTAGCTCCTTTTACATTTAATGTTTTGGTGGGATTTCATTTCTTTTTTTAGGGTTTTTTTTTCTTTTCAAGTCACGTTAAAACTATTCTACCATTTTAAAAAAGTCTTAAGACTTCGCTGTCTGTCTGTCACCAGGCTGGTCTCGAGAACCGCAATAGCTAGATAGTTAAATTTTTCACAAATTATGTATTTTTGTTGTCGCCTTAAAATAGAATAGTCCTATTAAAATAAAATAATTTAGGAATGGCGAGTCTCGTAAAATAAACACGATTTATTTTTGCTTTTTTTGCTCTATCTTCATAATAGTTACAATAATGTTTTTGGAAATTTCAGAAAATACTCAATTGTATTTCAAATTTAATAATAAATTAACAAACATCAAATAAACCTTTTATTTAAGGGGGGCTCCCATACAAATTTAAGGTACGGAACCCTATGTACGCCACTCCGACTCGCACTTGACCGGTTTCATAATTTTTCCTTTAATTGTGAGTAAAGACCTATCCGAATACCAAATTTCAAGATTCTAAGTCTGCTAGAAGTACTTTAGAATTTTGATGATCTGTCAGTCAGTGACAAAACGTAGTAACTTTGACCATCCGTAACTTGTAAACTATTAATCAGAATATAATGTAATTTGGAGGTTAAGCTAGTTTTAATACTTGCTCCTGGTCATCGAAATTCTAAATCTCTAGCTTTGTTAACATCGAAGATAAGCGGGGTGTGAAATAGCCGCGAACCGCTTCGAGAAAAGTGTGGTACGGCCGTGCCTTTGCTAAAAAGCTTGGCCGGGGCACTGCCGTGCCCCCAGATATTGTATAGTATCAAAATATGAAATATATTTTCGTTGTCTGGTACCTGTAACACAAGTCCTTCAGGTACTTACCACGGGGCCAGACTGACGTGGTGTGAAGCGTCCATAGATATTACTATTAAGTATTATAATCGAAAATTCTAACTGAACTTACTATAATGTCAGATAACAATGTAAAGTTTTGGTATGGAATAAATGGCTTCCACTACGGATTACGTTGCATATTATTGGGCTTAAAATCCATATAATTGGCATGTCGATTGTTTAATGCTCACAAAAGCCTGTCGGTTAGACGTTACTATCACCGGCACACAGGCTAATTGGATCAAGTGAAGCCTCCCGGAAGATTATCTGTTATCAACTCCACGTTTCATGTTAAAGCTTTCATGTTAATTTTAATCATTAATTATTATTAAATTTAAAATAATGGACTTGTTGTTCAGAATATCACGATATTATGTAGCAAGTTTTTCTGTTACATTTAAATCTTTCACACCGCTATCTTTTTTCGTAAAAATCATAAATTGACATTGGACAGTTTTTGTCCTAAACAAAAATTGACACAATGAAAGCGGTAATCATTAAAAATTTTTGTCTATTCGTTAGTAAACTAATCTACCCGATTCATAAGTGAACTAGTGATATGAAAATGTTATAATATTTTCACGCTGTTCTAAATGTTTTGGATAGCAAAGCGTGTCGGGCCAGAGGAAAATTTACGGTCGTGAAAAATTGTGCACGTACGTGCTGCTCCGTTACGAGATAAAAATATGTTTTCTCCTAAGATTAAACTAAAATTTCGCGTCAAGTAGCGGGGACATTTTGTTAAAAATCGCATTTGAGGAAACGAAATTTCCGAGGTGACATTTTGTTTCAGACGTTTGGGACTAAACGGTTTCGTACGTTGAAGATGGTTTTAGATTTTAGCATGTTATATTTTAGAAAACTTATTTTTTGAAGACAGACAAGTAGATATATTAGGCATAACATGAGTATGGATAACGATGTTATCATTTAACAAAAAAAAACTGAAATTAAAAAACGTAAATTCTCGACTCTGTTTCTGATTATTTTTTTTTTCATAAAAGATTTAAGCCTTATAATTTCATATTTTTAAACACAATGGTACCCTCACAGTAAAACTAATGATTTCTGTCAAGCTAAAATCCATCAAGCCGTTCAGTGCTAAATAAGGATACATCCATACTTATATTATAAATGCGAAAGTGTGTCTGTCTGTCTGTCTATCTGCTACCTCCTCACGCCCAAAACGCTGAACCGATTTTGCTGAAATTTGGCATGGAGATACCTTGAGTCCCGGAAAAGAACTTAGGATACTTTTTATCCCAAAAATGTAAGATTCCCGCGCGATAAATTAATTTTGGCGCAACGGAGTCGCGGGCGTCATCTAGTACAGAATAATCGAAATCTTACTCTAAAGTATAGGGACTGCTCCAAACATAGCACTCGTTCTAGCGCAGTCGGGTTAAGGACGTTCCGTCCGGAGATTCCGTAATTGACCGTATTTAAAACCTTATAAACTCATAATCTGAAAGCTACAAAGTTATAATAAAAATACAGCAATAATCTTCAGTATATCAACATTCCTTTTGTCGTTTTAAATTTACTATTTTTGTTTCTTATACTCATGATATCAGCTTCCAAAGTAATACCAATTTGTTAAAATTCAAGCATACATTCAGCATCTCCTTAGGATTTACAAATTACTTTTATTTGAAACTCACGCCAATAGATCGACGATATCATAAACTACATATTCGCCGTTTAAAATTTTTTTTAGGACTTTTTTGAACCAATATAAGTAAAAATAATAAGGTTTTGGCGCGATCTCGGCAACGCGGCAAATGTATGGCCAAGGTCGTTTGCTCGGGGGACGACCTTAAAGCACAGTGCCATGTTTCTACAAAATTAATTTTTAACCGGTTACACAATTCGTTGGGGCGGCCACGTTGTCCATTACCGGCAACTACTGTACACGGGAATAATTAAATATGTAATTAACGAATTAATATCCGAGTATGTTTGTTTTGCTTAATGGCTTTTGTAATTGCTTACGGGTGGTTAATGTATATTTGTATCTTAAAAACAGGTTTAATATAGTAATTATAGTTTATTTCACTTGTTTGTGCTCGCGTATCTACTATCTAGCAAAAAGCCCCGCAGACTGTAGACTTTTATTCGGCCGATATAGTTTGATCGAAAGCTTCAGTACGAAGATGTATGAAGGTGCGAACACTAAACGATTTGTATCGGCCGTGTCAAATTATATCGGCTGACTAAAAGTCTGTAGTCTGCGGGGGCTCTTATAGGTATCATGGCCCGTGTGACATGACATATCAATAGCTTTGTCTACACTGTGCCTTTTTCTGTTCGTTAAGGGCATGCGTTATAGCGTAGTCAACAGCGAACGTGGGGCATGCCCGCGACGCATTCCCTCTAACCGTCCAAAACTTTCCCTTTGTTATTAAAAATTACAGTTGGCGTTGCGTTCTTTGACGCATTCAATTATTGAATGCGCCAAAACGAAATTTGAATGAAAGAAGATGACGAAAATTGAAGACGAAAGCGCATAATGAAGACATAGCTATTTAGCGATGTCTTAATATGTAAAATGCCAGCTATTAATTTGTCTTTATCAGTATTTATTATATATATTTCATTATTTATTTCTTGAATGTCTGTTATTTTTTTTTCTTAATAGAAAGCACCTGTGTTTTTCTTTAGTTTTGTCTCTGCTACCACCCAATGGTTGACTGGTAGAAAATGCCCTATGGCATTAAGTCCGCCATTGTACATTGTACATAGAGTGTAAAATAAATAAAATAAATAAATTAATGTTTGAAATTAATACAAAAAGGCCTTAATTCTCTAGGGCAGTTTACATCGCAATGTCGCGAGGCGTAGCTGTGTGTTTAGAATTCTAACCCCAAGAGAAAACTCCACAAACTAACGAAATTCAGGAAGGTAATAGATTCGATTTCCGTAAAGAAACGTTGATCAGTTTAACTACTATTTTCTGCCTGACTTCCCAAATTTTGGGGAATTTTTGTATATTTTGTTGTCAATACTCGTAGAAGCTACTTCAATTTTAAGCACAAGGGTGTAACAAGACTATGTTATGCATTATTACCAACAATTTTAAACCCATACTAATATTATAAATGCAAAAGTGTGTCTGTATATCTGTTACCTCTTCACGCCCAAACCGCTGAAATTTGGTATGGTGACATTAAGTCCTGGGAAAGGACATATGATACTTTTTACCCCGAAATAATGTACGATTTCCGTGTGACACGAATTTTGGTGCAACAGAGTTGCGGACGTCCTATATACAGAATAAAAGTGATGCTAATGTTTATACGTATTAAGTTTTTACTTTTCCCAAAAAAATATAGTTTACTAGGGACGAAAAATGTATTGCGTGACCAATAAAACAAACAGAAAGGACATCGATGCATCCAAAGTTTACCCATATTGATCCACGGGTGTGTACTAAATATAAAGTTCAATAAAAGTCCCCCATGCGATAGGAAGTCTCGGATTTATCGGCCTAACCCCATGTAAATAAATAAAGTGGAAACATGCATTTCTTATGAGAACCTAGCCCGTAGCCGTATCGATTCAGTTATTGTTAATATTGGCCGGGCATTATGCAAAATGTCGGCGGAGGCGGTGCGATGTTCTTTGGAGTTTAGTTTATGTTTTTTATTTAGCACACCTTCTCTATAACTTGTTTATTTAGACACGCTTTACTTCAATGATATTGTATGTTACTAACGTAACTAGATTGGCAGTCTACGACAGCAACGCGTCACCACTTTGAAGATGCCTGCAGGCATATCTGCCATACATAATGACATAATAACATTATGAAGTGACATTGTCTTTTGAGCTATCAAGTGGTTACGCATTTTTAACCGACTTCCAAAAAACGAGGAGGTTATATGTTCGGCTGTGGATATTTTTTTTTATTTTTTATTTTTTTTTATTTTTGTATGTTCAACAATTACTCCGCCGTTTGTGAACCGATTATCGAAATTTTTGTTTTGTTGTATTAGGTTTCACTCCAATTTGGTCCCATTTTCACTAAGGTGGTGACCTGATGATGGGATCCATGAGTAATCGAGGGAACTCCTCGAAATTTATATGGAAACATATGGTGATTTTGGTTTTATGTGAAGTGTGCTAAGAATACGCTACCAAAAAGTCAAATATTGGGTCAAGGTATACCATGGTTTCGATGATGCTGAGAGAACTCCTGATTCCTTATAGTTACACGTTTGGGAGTTTCGGCGTTGTTTTAAGAACAGAAAGCATAAACTACTATGAATTCATATTCATCATCATAATCATCATCATCATCATCGTCATCATCATCATTACCACGTCGTGTTAAGGCCACCAATGTCTCATGGCACAGAATAGATAATAGTACAAGGCATAGGTATGGATATACTAATAATAATAATTATGTACTGTATAACAATTAACAACACCTGTTTGTTTTTAATACACGGCGGTCGGCGTCGCCGCCCAGCCAGAAGACAGAATATCGAATACTTTACTAACTACTTTATATACAGATCGAATACTTTACTACTTTATAAAATTTTAATAGACAAATAGAATTTAAATAAAGTTATTTTAAAAAGAGCATTTAAACAAAACAAAGTCATTAAGTGTCTTTTTAATTAGTTATACTTATTAATCGATAGATGGTGCACTAAGTACCTATCGATTTGAATTCTTGATAACAAGAACAGCTGTCAATAATTATGATAATATTAAATATTATGCTACGCTACATCCTATGCAAGTTTGTACAATTTTTTATCTGATAGATCCTTCGATCGTGGAAAAACGAGACACAATACGCCTTTCTATTGTTATCGCAATCGCCGGTGACCGCTTCGGGCTTGAAGTATTAAAATTGTTAAATTACTTAGCACAATATGTTCACTTCACTGATAATATTATATTATTTTGTGAGTGTGAGTTGTGACTCTTAACAAATTGTAATAAGACACGTAAAATATACGCGAAGATTTATCTACTAGTGTAACTAAAAAGAGTGAAATTATTATTATTTTTAACAAAAAATTAAAACCGACTTCCAAGGTAAAAACAATAATAACATTAATATGAACTAAAAAGTATTAAATAATTTTTACTATCTAATAGTGCCTTTTTCCGAATTCGGCTAAACCCCAACTATTTCTGTACTCAATCTTCATAATTTTGAAGTCGGTGCCAGTTCAAAAAATTTTAAATATTCTGTCAGAGGACTGAAGATTCAGCTATCTGGTACCGACTTCAAAATAATGAAGATTGAGTACAGAAATAGTTGAGGTTTAGCCGAATTCGGAAAAAGGCACTATTAGATAGTAAAAATTATTTAATACTTTTTAGTTCATATTAATGTTATTATTGTTTTTACCTTGGAAGTCGGTTTTAATTTTTTGTTAAAAATAATAATTTGCATCAGTTTGTAAGACATTGCCACTCTAGTATTTTAGAATCTCATTGCTTTACTTTGACAAAATAATATGGAGTAAGCTATTATGAAATTTTATGATAGATTTTCTTTTATGGCTGGTTTACACGTATTAAGTAGATAAGTAGTTAACTAAATCTTAACTTAATTTTATGTTACTTAGTTGCGTGTAAACACACAATTTAGTAGCATGTTGTAAGTTAAAATTTAGTAGCACTAAATTTTAACTTGTAACTACACAATTTAGTAGCAAGTAGTAAGTTAAAATTTAGTAGCACTAAATTTTAACTTGTAACTTGCTACTAAATTGTGTGTTTACACGCAACTAAGTAACTTAAAATTAAGTTAAAATTTAGTTAACCACTTATCTACTTAATACGTGTAAACCAGCCCTTACTTGCTAACTTAAATCCCACTGCCGAGCAAAGGCCTCCATGATTTCCTCTAAGTCTATTGTTTCCATGTCACCATTAAGTTACACTTAGGTAAGTACACATAACTTTTCCATATAATACCATTCCTAATTTATGATTTAACAACCAGAAATGGCGTCACGTGCAGTTTTTGTCAACACGGCCTCGATAAACAATCTCCGTAAGCGCAATCAGATTAAAACACTTTTAACAGTGGATAAAAGTTCTATTTGGGAAAAAACGGGAAAGAAATATAGCACAGGTAGTGGGGTTCCAATTCAATCAGCTCCCTTTGGTACATTTCGCCTGTGATTTGATGGGATTGTTGAAATCGGGATAGGTTGAGAAAAAACTTGCCGTAATGGAAATGGCGTGTTGGGTGAATAATCAGTTTGACGTGTATTATTCGACTCATATTAGATGATGATTAAAAAAAATGTAGATTGCTGTCTGCTGGGTCTAGTGATTAGAAATTAAAAAAATAAATCATTTTAAATTGATCTAAATTCTAAATGGTATCACAATATTGCAGGTATAAAGTATTTCGAGAAATGTGTGCACTGTCCAACTTCCTTACACGATATTTTAGAGGTAGTCACGGCACAGTATAGCAATATTATCCCTAGTGATTAGTGCAGTACCGACTTCGAAAAAAAAATGACTAAGGGCGCGTTCAGACGTACGTGTTTTCTGCGCGTACGTGGTGTTTGTGAAAATGTATGAAAATAAACTTTACGTTATTAGTTATTACTAGTTAACATAGAACCGCAAACTGCTATAACGTTTGGGAGAACACACGACGCGCGTTGAATCCGCGCGCCCAATTGCAATAACGCGCAGACAACGCGCACGTCTGAACGCCTGTTTCACCACTT
The DNA here is from genome assembly GCA_937595015.1 of Polyommatus icarus. Taxonomy (NCBI): domain Eukaryota; kingdom Metazoa; phylum Arthropoda; class Insecta; order Lepidoptera; family Lycaenidae; genus Polyommatus; species Polyommatus icarus. The sequence goes on from OW569326.1 coordinate 16,859,977, forward strand.
CCTGATAAAGTGCCGGATAGGCTATCCACAACTTATTTGTCACATTCTTCATACTCTATCTGTCAAGTTAAGTTGTGTATAGCCTATCCGGCACTTATCAGGAAGTGGTGAAACAGGCTATACTAATATTATAAATGCGAAAGTGTGTCTGTCTGTCTGTTACCTGTTCACGCCTTAACGGCTGAACCGATTGGGCTGAAATTTGGTACAAAGATACTTTGAGTCCCGGAAAAGGACATAGGATACTTTTTATTCCGGGAAAATGTACGGTTCCCACGCGATAATCTATTTTATGGCGCAACGAAGTTGCGGACGTCATCTAGTTATTTATAATGCTGCAATTAGTTAATTACTTACTTTAGCCGTAATTTTTCCTGTGACCCCACTTCCCCGGAGACTATCTGAAATCTGCGATATATGCCCTAATTTATCGTCTATTGTTCGAATCGAATAAAATATATCGTTGTATCGGAGAAGGCGTACAGGCGTACAGCGAAGAGGCGGGTCTCCGCGATTTGTCAACATCATTCCGATTACGTAGACGTCTCTCAAAATAAATTGGATTTGGTTTAAAAGACACAAAAGATTTACTTCGGACATTATTGTTTCCTTTGTTGATCCGCGAGTTCCGAGTGGAGAAAACGGAAGTCACACGTTCGATTTCAGAACGAAGGACAAGAAATAATATTTGATTAAAAAAACATTATTGTATTCCGGGGGTTCGGGCAGAAGAAACAGAAGAAGAATGCAAACATTTTTGTCGTGCTGTAGAAGAAAGAGAGGATAATGTTACTGTTATAGAAGTTACATTAGACTCCGACGTCACTCCCTTCAGCTTACGAATTTTCGATCAGGTTCATGATTTCAGGTTCAGGATCAAGATTACTTTTTACACGTCCCAATATAAGTAACACGTGGATTTTTAAAATATAATTTTTCTGCTATATTTCTAGACACAAACTTTACTTTTTTGACATATTTTCTTACACATTCAGAATAAAAATAACTCAAAACACACTCGTACTTAGTTACTTAGGCTAAAACCCAACCACCGTACGAAATTTTTCTCGCTCAGACATGAATGCTCAAAGGGCTGTCGTCAATTTCCGAGAACAAACAAAGTGTGCCCGTATTTAACGCATTCCAAACACATCCCAGGCCTAGGAGGGTCGCTACGTGGTCTAAATGTTTCAGACGAATTTATACATCCATATAAAACTATATACTTGATTTATTTGTTGACTGCAGAGACCGTTACAAACTTTGTTTTACGAAAGAGAGTTTGCGGGTTTTTCATTGGAATGCGTATGCTTTTCGAGTGACAGTGTTTATTTGAATAGTTTTATGATAAAAAACCGGCCAATTGCGCGTGTCAGGCCACGCTCAATATAGTGTTCCGTAGTACCGCAAGTTTTTGATAATTTTTATGGTCAATGAACGTACATTTTAAGCGTGTTTTACACTACTAACAACATCATCTCAGTTACTTTTAAAGGAATTTGAACGAAAAGTTCCTTTATACTTCGCCGTATACATTTTTTTAGTTAATCGACTATTACTTAATAACTTATGAAGTCTTAGCCGTGATAGTTTTCCTTTTAAATTCAGCATATTTTCTACTCCCGTGAATTTTTTCACATTTCCAGAACCAACCGTTTAGCTGGTAGAAGGTCCACTTTAAAACCTAATATTTCACAAACAGATCCCTAAATCGGAAAATGATCTATAAATACTCGCAATATTTAAAAAAAAAACTATTCAACGACACCCCACACGATGGGGTGGGCGCGAAAAAAAATATTCATCCCCGCTTGACGTGTACCATAAAAAAAAATTACGATTTCATGTACCATTTTGTTGCCATCATTAATATGTGTATTCATGCCAAATTACAGCTTTTTAGGTCCTATAGTCTCTGAGTAAAAGTGCGGACAGACAGACAGACAGACAGACGGACAGACGGACGGACAGACCGAAACTATAAGGGTTCCTTGTTGACTACGGAACCCTAAAAATGTCATAATAAATATATTAGTCACTCATGTGTTCGAAAAAAAGGTTAAATTATTTAATTTAGTCACAAACATGAGATCGCATTTGTAACTTATAGCAAAAAGTATAAAACAGAAATTTTATCAAAATTTCTTTTTTTTTTAATAAAAAGATAATGTGCAAAAATTCTAGTGTTTTGAAAAGTACATAAAATACGAAAATATTGTTCCTGCAAAAGTCGGAAAAGTGGGACGAAAATTAGGAAAGCCCTTCATGAAACAACAATGCATGCATGAGGCTCGCGGGGGCAATGAACTCCACACAATCGGCCATAAAGACGCGTATGACTGGTATGGGACGATATGATACTTAGGGACCGGACATAGGAAATTTTGCCAGAATCAGATTTGCTTATCGCGAAATTGAATGGGAAAATAACAAAATATTGCTCAAATTGTACCTACAGAAATAAAAGATAGTAGTTGATTCCTAAGCAGATGGGGGACCTACGTAGTTTGGTCGCGTTACGTCCAACCCACCCACAGATCACAATTAACATCAATGATATTCTACTAAATACAGATCTGTTACGTTCATACTATCTTCCAGCTTAAATTGCTTCCAAACAATTTTCAAATTCAAATACGTACTTACCTCTGTCATATCTAAAGGTTACCATAGTTACAACAATGAATGCGACAGATAATACGTAATGAATGGTATAGAATAGAATAACTATATGTTTTGAGATGGTTTTGAATTGCACTTGACAGGCGCATCGGCGCGCATGCGCGACAAAGAATAAGAGAATAAAACTAATTGTTTGTTAGATTATTTTTTATTAAACTTTGTGCTATATTCTATACATATTATAATAAAGTCGTAGGAAAACAAAAGTACACATTGAATATTTTTAAAAATATTAGTACTTGGGGTATATAACGTGTAAATTTTTGTTTCTTTGTATTTACATAATATTTTTTTAGAGTAATTACTTTAGGATCGGTCGTATGCCCGGGCTAAATATGTATATTATATTAATTAGTAGGTTTTTTTTAAATTAAATAAGAGGGCAAACGAGCAAACGGGTCACCTGATGGTAAGCAACTACCATCGCCCATGGACACTCGCAACATCAGAAGAGCTGCAGGTGCGTTGCCAGCTTTAAAATAAGGTAAGAAATGAAAGAACATATGTAAGAGTTACTTTTACATTAATTGAAAATTTTAACACCAAAATATTTAAGTAATAATAAATATCTATATCTATACATATTATTATAAAATAAGGTCGCTTTTTTCCCTCATATCCCTTTGCTCCCTTTAGTCTTTAAAACTACGCAACGGATTTTAATGATTCTTTCAGTATTAGAAAGCCTATTTATCGAGGAAGGCTATAGGCTATATTTTATTACGCTAGGACTAATAGGAGCGAAGAAATAGAGGAAAATGAGGAAAAAACGTCGAAAATTATTTGAAAGGGCTAACTTGAACGCGCTAACTACCTACTGGTCCGATTTGAAAAATTCTCTCAGTGTTAGATATTATAGCCCCTTTATTGAGGAAGGCTATAGGCAATATTTTATCATGCTAAGACTAATAGGAGAATGTGAAAAAATGAGGGAAATTATTTGAAAGGGCTTATCTCGCGAACTGCTGGAGCAATTTTTATGTTATTTGGCACAGGTTCAGGTAAGAAGTAGACCACGTGAAGGATCGAGGCTATCGATTTTAATCATTTTTTACTACATAAAATACATATTTTATGTACCTTCAAAAAGATTTAATTTATTTCTTTTCTGTCTCTTTGAAATTTTTTGTATTTCCGGATTATTTTTATGTGCCAAATGGAGACGAATATTTGTGTATTTATCAATTACTAGATGAAGCCCGCAACTCCGTTGCACCAAAATTTGTTTATCGCGCGGGAACCGTACATTTTTCCAGGATAAAAACTATCATGTGTCCTTTCCCGGGACTCAAGGTATCTCCATGCCAAATTTCAGCAAAATCGGTTTAGCGGTTTGGGTGTGGAGAGGTAACAGACAGACAGACAGACAGACACACTTTCGCATTTATAATATTAGTATGAGATGAGCTCTATGATTAAAAATAGGGGTCTGTTATTTTGAATGTTCTAAGGGGGGTATTAGATTATCATTTATATTGGATCCTAGATCATTGGGTCATTTATATTGGATCATGTAATATAGATAAATGATTCATTTCTTCCTTGATCATAGATTTTTAACATTTGCTGAGAGATTGGATCCAATACGGTCATAGAAATTGGTGTTGCTAGTTATTTAATATAAAAAAAGAGTTTTTAATTTCTTGTTCGTTAGTATGTTTCAAATAATGTAATGTAATTCTTTTTCTAATTATATACTTGAATAATTTTGCTGAAATAACAAAAAACAAGCCATATTAAAAATGACGATGTCTTTTGACAAATCGAATTCTCTGAGATCTAGTAACACTGATGTCAATACCTGTCAGCGTTAGCGCTCCCCATTAGCTATTGAAACAACATATGACGTAAAATAGGATTAATGTTATATGATAATGTAATATGCAGATATGATCAAATGATAATTTTTATTGGATCCTATATAATATGATCCTGTAAATGATCCAATATAAATGATAATGTAATACCCCCCTAAGAGCGAGTCAAAAACATTGGAATTCAAAAATGATTTTAAAATGCGATACTTCAATTGTTTTGCTTCATCATTGGTAGCAAAATGTACTCCTCATTCATTTTACAGTACAGTACAGTTGCATAAGACATCGCATAGCGTATAAAAATAGAATACAAATAAACTGCAATTGTAGGCATTTAAGTCACCATCTAACAGTCATGTGGCGAGTCTGCACTAACTACTCTATGGCTGCAGCAGCGCAACCATCCTTATCGTTCTTGCGTCAAAACCATATCGCTGTCACTTTCTTTGCCTGAACCATGGCAGAAATTCGATTTTTTCAGATTGTTCGAAAAAATAATTGAAAATGTAATCAATCGAGGTATTTATTGCATTCTTATAAGTGGTAAGAGATTCCATGTGTTTTGTTTACTTTGGAGCCATAGTTCGTACAATTTCTAAATACACACGACGGCTTTTTCAATTTATTTTGGTACTTGACAAGACGCGGTACGTTCGTGAAGTGCGTCCGATGGTTCGATGCAGACTAAATAAAGGAGCGGACAATTGACCTGTATTTGAAGCTTCACAATTCGCGCGGTAGTAACATATCTGCTTTGAGTTATTATTTATTATATCATTGATTAACATTGAATTTACATGATCCGACCAAATGACGTTGGTCTGTCAACTGCCTAGGAATCAATTTCCTCGATGGTACACTTCTTTTGATTTTATTATGGCAAGACCGGGCCATAAAATTAATAGTAGATGATTTGCGTGGCTCTACCACGTGGGTAGAGTCACGAGCTCGGTATTGCAAGGGAACCGTACATTTTCTCGCAAAAAGTGGCATGTTTCCTTCTCCTCTTTGTAGTCTACTCTATATTTTAGCCAAATAACATAAAAATTCAGTTCATCATTTATTATTATGTATTAATTATTCAGAAAAATCAGTTGTATGAGGTTTCTTAATAGAGGTTAAATTGTAAATTCTACCATTTAACGTAACTTATAAAAAAATTAAGATCTAAACAATATTATTCTTATTTGTTTCAATGGCCTTCAACAAAAAGAGAACGAAGTTTATGACTAACGTGTGTGTTAGTCTTTTGTAGATTTTTGATTCAGTTTTCAGTTGTTGAAAGGTTTTATTCAGAAAAATAAAGTTGTTGTCGAAAGTGCATTTGATCGAATCACAACCAAATCGACCGAGTTCGAAATGAATTTTAAACTTTGGTTTAATCTACGTATTCTAGTTTTTGTGGTCCGAGTTTCTGACGCTGTTTTACGGATAGTTATTTTGCAAGCTAAAATGGAAATTGTTTTGATACATTATAGATTTTCGAAATGAAAACATGTTTAGCGACGTTGTGCACTTTTTGGGACGAGTAATGCTAAGTACCTACTGACATACGGTTTTGCTCGACAGTTTTACTCCAAATCGAGTAATAATTACTGTGTGGACCGCAAAACTGAAGGCTCGAAGGCTCGCTTCGAGCCGCTCGAAGGATTGATGAAACCGGATCGAGCCGGATTGATGGAATGAAATATATAGATTTGAAATAAAACTATCGAACAATGCTGAATGTGTGGACGAAATCCCGAGGCGTGGGTTTTGCTCGACGTTATTGCTCGATCGAGCAAAACCGTATGTGAGTACTTAGCATAAAAATGTTAAGCTCGTGTCATCAACACGTGGACCTTTTCGAAAATTCATAAGTCGAATGTAGAGTAGGTACCTAATATGTCCCTTCAATTCAGCCACGTTGCGAAAACGTATGTGTTTTCCGGCTGTTCTGTTTTTACTTCTGCTTCTTTATTTTATGTGATGTACACGTGCACTTACAACTTCGCTGGTATTGTGAGTGTCTAATGGCGATGTAATTGTCATCAGATGATTTTCCTTTACCTTTTTACCTCATGTTTCCATATAAAAGTACCAGATGACACCCGCAACTCTGTTGCACCAAAATATGTGTGGCGGTACCCACTATTCGCCTAACATTTCTGCATCGCGCTATCGAAGTTTTCTGAGCGCGTCGGTATATATACGACAGCTGAAATGTAACACCAGGGCTTCGGCCTGACCGGGCATACCACCTCGCTCGGTCGGAAGATCTTCCTTTGGCATTCACGCATTTATCCCACATTGGTGACCCTCGACAGAACACGCCTCCTTCATCATCATCACTCCCCGCCCCTCCGCACCGCGCCAGCCAGCATCGCCTCATCGGGTACATCGTCCACTAGCCGCAATGTACCGCGCCCTGGGCGACTCCGCATCGGCATCATCGGGCATTCTCACTACACCGACCGGTCAGAAAGCAGAGCACATCTCTCCTGGTCAGCATGTAGCATCGGCCCCGCACGGCAGCTATCCGACTCACGGGATCCCGTGCAGCAGCTTATAGTTCCGACTCACTGGGACTCACTGCAACAGTTCCGACTCACTGGGACTCACTGCAACAGTACCGACTCACTGGAACTCACTGGCACTGGTGACTCAAGCGACAAGACTTCAAGATTCGACCTCCGGTCTTCGGGGGGGAGTGATGTGGCGGTACCCATTATTCGCCTAACATTTCTGCATCGCGCTATCGAAGTTTTCTGAGCGCGTCGGTATATATACGACAGCTGAAATGTAACACCAGGGCTTCGGCCTGACCGGGCATACCACCTCGCTCGGTCGGAAGATCTTCCTTTGGCCTCCACGCATTATTCCCACATTTGTTTATCACGCCGGAATCGTACATTTTTCTGAGATAAAAAGTATCTTTTGTCCTTTTACAGGACTCGAAATAACTTCATACAAAAGTTCAGCAAAATCAGTTTGAGCGTGAGGTATCAGACATACCGACAGACACACTTTGACTCAAATAAAAATTAGTCCTTTTTAAGTTTTACATCCTAACTCCTTATGTTGATATTTCTACAACTCTAACAACATGAATAGTTCGAAAACAGAACTTTGTCCTCCTCCCATGATTAAGTTCTTAATATCCGCGGCTTACCAGCGGAAGGGGGTTACTCTGTAAGTGTTAGATAATTAATTGTGAACACAAAACTGAAGTAGTGTCGCACGGTGATAAATCTCGCGTAATAGTGGGTCGCAGATGTCCCTGATATTTTAGGCCTATGTTTAATTGTTCTGTGACTGATTGAGAAACTGACTAATCCTGATTTAAGCACTTACTGGCCACATATTTCTTGATTAATTTAATTTAATGATGATTTTAAATGAGCTCCATATATTTTTGTCATACTCGTCTTTAGAGGAAAGTTAGTTATCATTAAATTTCACAGAGTACGGCTATTAGATAAATAAATGAGAGGAAAAAAAAACTGAAGCCTTAGCTTCAGTTTTTTGTTCCTCTCGTCTTTATTGTCAGGAAAACCTTTGTGTTGCTTAGTAGGTTTTTCCGCCTTTTGCTTTTACTTTGATATAATATACTACAGAATACTTTACATAGATATAAGTAAAATAATAAGCACTCATCGATTTATGTCTACTATTATATTCAAAATATTATATTGATATCAATTTATGTAATACTAGCTGTTCCGCGCGGCTGCGCTCGCGTAATTTAGGAATTTTATGCAACCGTAAAATTTTCCGCAAAAAATAGCCTATGTGCCTTCACGTGGTCTACTTTTCATGTATGCCAAATAACATAAAATTGCTCCAGTAGTTCTTAAGATTTCATATAATTTCCCCCGTTTTTTCCCACGTTTTCCTCTATTTACTCGCTCCTATTAGTCTCATTGTGATAAAATATAGCCTATAACCTTCCTCAATAACTGGGATATCTAAAACTGAAATAATTTTTCAAATCGGGCCAGTACTTTCTGAGATTAGCGCGTTCAAATAAGCCGTTTCATATAATTTTCCCCGTTTTTTCCATATTTTCCTCTATTTCTTCGCTCCTATTAGGTGTAGCGTGATAAAATATAGCTAATAGCCTTTCTCAATAAATGAGCTATTTACCAATGAAGAACCAGCAGTTCCTGAGATAAGCGCGTTCAAATAAGCCCATTCAAACAATTTTCCCCCGTTTTTTCCGCATTTTCCTCTATTTCTTCGCTCCTATTAGTCTTAGCGTGATAAAATATAGCCTATAGCCTTTCTCGATAAATAGGCTATCAAACAGTGAAAGAATTTTTTAAATCGGACCAGTAGTTCTGAGATTAGCACGTTCAAACAAACAAAAAAACAAACAAACTAACAAACTTTTTCGCTTTATAATATTAAGTATAGATTATGTAACATTTAATAATAATTTGTAGTACATTTTACAATCCTTACTCAGAATTTAAGCTCGAGGAGTTTCCAAAAAATATCTAACGTAATCATATCTAACCTTATTGCAATAGCTCAATTCTTGGAAAAGCCAGAGATAACCAAAACATAGCCTTTATACTTTCGCTTGAATGCAAATTCATATTAAAAATAATTATGTACTTTTTCAAATCAGATATTACTACATAATATTATATTGCAAAAATTAATTTAAATTCTTCACCACAAGAAATATGTATATTATAGTAATGTTATGTGTGTACCTCTCCATGCTACAACCGCTGAACTTATTTTGATGAAAGGCAAGCATAAACTATTCTGGCATTGGAACTCAAAACTCTCGGAAACGGACAGAAAATTCGCGATAAAAGAATTTAAATTTTTAGGACAATACAAAACAAATAAAATACGTTTATTACGACTTACAATGGTCCACAAAAATATCATCAAATTCGTTAGTGAACCAATAACTTTAATTGTTTTGCTAATGAAGTTCGCAATAACATTTAGAGTTTATTTTACAAAAATTGTGGTAAAACGAACCTCTTACATTTATTAAAAAGGTTAAGGAAAGGATAATCCTGTAGAACGTAGATCGGACCATCTGTCACTGAGTCCAGGACAGTAAATTACGGGCCTTCATCATCCCGGAACCGACTTGAATCCTACACGTATAACATTGTATACACTTGTATATTACTGTTTGTATACTCCGGTACATGAGGAATAGTTGTCATCACGATTAAGACCTGTATGTGTATAATATTATATACACTGTATATTACTGTTTGTATACTTCGTTACAAGAGAAATACAGGTTGTTCGGGTGAACACCGTTATCCTTAAAACCATCAAAATATGAGCCCGTCAAAATGAACAACTTTGTCTATGAGAACAGAGAGCGGCAATTCGTGGGTACTGTTTCCCAGTTACGTTAGTAACATACAATATCTTTGGTTTCCCAGCATTGTTCTCATAGAAAAAGTTGTTCATTTTGACGGGCTCATTTGATGGTTTTAAGGATAACGGTATTCACCCGAACAACCTGTATAGTTGTCATCGCGATTAAGACCTGTATGTGTATTATATTGTATGCACTGTATAATTACAGTTTGTATACTCCGGTACACGAGGAATAGCTGATGTCGTCTTGGCCTAATAATGTTAGAACAGAATACTTTGTGGTATTACTACTCGTATTAAGTGGACTCACGAGAGACATAATACAAAGTAGGCCGGTCATCTAGTAATTAATATATTATTAACCTATGACTAAATCAGTTCAGCGGTTTTAGCATGAGGATGTTACGCATAGATAGCCAGACATCTTTTTGCATATTTATAATATTACTAGATGATGCCCGCAACTCCCTTGCGGCAAAATTCGATTATCGCGTGGGGAGCCCTACTTAATTAAATTACCAGGGATAAAAGTATCATATGTCCTTACTCCTTTCTCGGGACTCAAAGTATCTCCATACAAAACAGCAAAATCAGTTCAGCGGTCTGAGCGTGAAGAGGTAATAGACAGACAGACAGACACACATTTGCATTTATAATATTATGGATAATAATAGAGTTCACACCAATTTCAATTTTGGATTCCATGATGCATCGCCAAGGTTCCAATTATATTTGTTGTGTACTGACCTTAACTCGGTTTAAAACATTATCGGTCTTACCACAAAGGATTAATCATCTGTTGAACAGTTGTTTTAAGACCATTTTGTACTTTTTCTCTGACCATTTTTCTCTAATCAACTGTTCAACGGGTGTTTAACTCTTGTTTAGTAAGACCGAATTTTTTTAAGGTTGGTAATAGCTAATGATGAGACATAATAATATAGTGACATTGTTTGCGACGCACTCAAGGTAAGTGTAAGACGCGCTGGAACTTTTCTGTTTATCTTCACTTTCAATTTTGCGAGTGCTAGGGCTTAGCGCTTGTACGTACAAGACATCACATGCACGGCGAAAGGATAAAACTTAGAAGCAACACTAAAACATAAACCGTGGCAAGGTAGGTACTTCTTTCACAAAAAAACAAAGGAAAAACCAATACGATTAAAAAAATATGTAGGCTTAGTTTTGGATGTTTTGGACGATCATTATCTTGCTCTGAAAAGTGTAATTTAATAAATTAAAAGTATTATCAGAGTAAACAGTTATGTCTATTGTGGTATGGATGGGTTTGCATCGAGTGGAGAGTATTCTATTACACAATGCATATTTCCTTGTTCGAGTTTGACAATAATTTTTTTCCAAATATAATATTATGTATTATGTAGGTGTAACAAAATAATAATAATATGTGATAATAGGGTGTATGAGTCCCCTGTATTAAGTTCTGTGAAAGTTGCAGCGCTGAAAGAGTAAATTTTCTGTCTGGGCAATATCCTAACTCTGCGCTGGGACACTTGCCCCTACAAAACACAAAGAATTGTTCTTTCAGCGCTGATACTCTCACATCAAACTCTTTAAGCGTCTCCCAGACAGACGCGGCCTGCGGTGGCGGTGGCGGTGGCGGTCAGTCGGATGGCTTGGCCGCGTGGCGGCGTGTGTCTGTGTCGTTCCTAGAACTCTCAAGTCATCCAACTGACCGCCACCGTCTGTCTGGGAGACGCTTTATAAGGAACACATACACACCCGGAAGTAATATCACTGAATTCTGTTACACCTTGTAGATTCACAAACATCATAATATCTTAACCTATCAAGCCCCATAATATGATCACCGGTGATTGCGACAACAATAGAATAACAATAGATTCCCAAGAATCCACGATCGTGGGATTAATATGCTCTTAAAACCCATTCTTAGTTTTGCCAGCACACAAAGTAACTACAATAAAACCAAATAGTTACAATGAATATAATTTCCCAATACACATGCTCGTAAGACGGGCTCCAAAGCCGATTAAAGTTAATGTTAGAATAGCAAAGAGCATTCGCATGTAATCTGCCAATGATTGTATAATAAGGCTCCCGAGGATAAGCCCGTAATGTTTTATTTAAACTGCCTTTCATAAATATGGATGGTTTTAATGCCAGATCCATTTTAAATACTCATTGATTTTTCACGTCATATTATTACATGTTTCGAAAATGATAGTCATTAGATTGCAGTTGCAGATTTTTAGCTATTGCATATGCTCTTATCGCGGGCATCAAGGGTGGCTACAGAATTTAGAAATACAGTAACAGAAATAAACCTAACACCCCCACTTATACCAATTCGTTGCGAGGCGTCACTGCCGCAATAACGCTCCTAAGTTATACATTGTACCATCGAGGAAATTGATTCCTAGGCAGTTGACGGACCTACGTCATGTGGTCGGCTTATGTCAATTCAATATTAGCTGTGATTGGTCAGATGGGTTTGACTTAAAGCGACCAAATTACTTAGGTCCGCCATCTGCCTAGGAATTAACTTATCTGATAGTACATAGTTTTATGATATACCACATTCATATTATGTTGCGTAGTCGGGAAGCAGAACGACGGAAGAACGAGAGTAGGCGGTTCAATGACACGTGCACTGTCAGCGTATATCGCGTTGAGGAGAGCAACGAAGTTATGTGACACAATATTGCTATATTCCATCCCAACAACGACGCAACGGACGTCAGCAAAACAGCTGTAGCACGAGCAGTGTGGCGTTTGAATTTTCCTAACGACTTTTGAAGGTATCGCCAGTGCTACCACGCGTGTCCAGACCATATTATCACAGAAACATGTTGACGCTTCATCTGGCTTCATTAACCTCCACAAAACATCTTTATTATTTTAATTCCAGTGGCGTAGATAGAGAGAATATCAATTCACACGAAGCGTTGTCGGTCCCGGACATATTAAAACAAGACTTAATCAAATGAAAACACGTATAATATCGTTTAATACATTATTCATAAGATTAATTGAAAGCCACTGTAGCGAGAATCTTCTCATTAATTTCAATATTGCGTTCCGAACGAGTCTATCGATATGTTTCTATTGACATAGCAAAAGCGAGTGGCTGAATTCGATTTGACTTGCTGCTTTAAGGCGACGCCTTGATAATTTGGCTGTAGCGACTGTAGCGATTTTTCTCAGCAATGACTAAAGCTAAGAAATTAAAGTTCATTGTCAGTATTCATCATGTCTTTGTCTTTAAATTACCCATAGCATAACACGATTGGTCAACTTTTATAATACAGAATAATCAATCAAAAATACCTCTGTAAAAAAGAGATTCCTATTTTTCCAACAGAGGAGAGGGATTTAAGCTTCCAAAATTTGCATATAGATTCGTTCAAGCATAAACTTTAATTTGCATAGCTTATATAAATTGTATTTATGGTTTTTAAATTACGCGACAAAGACCATTTTGTCGCTTACGCCCTTTCCATTTTTTACTGTTCCATTGCTTGTTATCATTTGCGGGCCGGCCTCTCATAGAAAACAAGCAATCTAAAACATATCCAACACGGTTTTTTCCTTTAACGCGGCGTCACCTTAATTCATTATTTTTGAAAGGCTGTCATTTAAGCTACGTCGCTACGAGCGGTAATCGTGTGTTCAGTGTTGCATTGACAATCCCTTCTATCTCTTTGGGCCACGCTTTTCAGGGAATTATCCAATAAACATAATGAAAATTTAAGCCCATAGACTGTCACTCCGCCTGCTTAATCTGTAAGCGAAGCTTTTGAAATAATATGAATTTGAGGGGATTCTTATTCGTATATTGACCAAGTGCAACATTCAAAATGGGAGCTCAAAATGCTTAATCCTTTCACAATACTGAATATTTAAAAAAAAAGTTAAATATTAAAAAGCTTGTAAGTCTATAAGTACTTGTGGCGGAAACTTTGAAATAAGATATTATATTAATACTAGCTGTCCCGGCAAACGTTTCTTTGCCATATTATAAAGTATATCGCCCGTATTATTTTATTGTAGTGACTAAATAAATATGTCACCATGGCAACGTCCATCGCTATCATGGTCGTCGTTTTTCTCGAGTTGTAATAATTTACTATTATTTATTCAACAAATGCACTTATCAATATAATAATTACCGAGTAGCCGATTCTCAGACCTACTGAAGATGCATATAAAATTTGGTAAAAATCAGTAAAGCCGTTTCGGAGGAGTTCGTGGACTAATATTGTGACACGAGAATTTTATATATAAGAATAAGAAATGTATTTACGCGTCTCAGTTGACCCTTAGATGTCAAAATATATGTATGGGATTTGACACAATGCATTGGGAACGTAGCCATGGTGCTTGCGATACCACGTTCCATTCCACTACATCCATCTCTCTCTTTTCCATCAACAAGCGAATGTAATATTTTACTAAGGGCTCTGGTTTCCCACGTTTTATTCGATGTCCGAATATTCCACCGACGATTATCTCATTAACGAATAACTCGGAATTTCTTTGTATTCGATACATCGATTCAGATTATGAGACAACTACAAACAACGTGACATCGTGGAGCTCGTTAGCCCAAGCGCCTCGGGAATATTAAACACCTCGGTTATTTCATTAATACACAGTAAGAGAATACTTTGATATGTTTAAATCGTTATGTGTAGCATTTAATAATCTATCCATATTACTACTTCGATCGTGGATTCTTGGAAATCTATTGATATTCTATTGTGTCTCTCTCACCGGTGAGCTTATGGGGCTTGATGGGTTAATATTATAAACGCGAATATCGGTCTGTCCTGTTACCTCTTTGCGCCCAAACCGCAATCCATTTTGCTGAAAGTTAGACTAAGGGGAAAGTACCTACATAATATGACATTTGAACCTGGAAAAAATGTGCGGTTCCCGCGCGATAAACAAATTTTGGCGCAATTGAGTTGCGGGTATCATCTAGTAAATTAATAAAACACTTTTAAGAACTTTTGTAACTTTGGTCAACAATGTGTTAATTTAAATGTAGTGTATAAAAAATAATGGCTCGAAAACCTAACTCTTCCTCTGACACAAAATATTGTCCGCCAAAAAAAATGTACTAATAGAATATGTCATGTCCTATACAAATAACTCTAGTCTTAGTTTCAGCACTATATTTAAATAAAGTATCATTAGTATACACTTAAGCCACGCTCTCAGCTGTTTATAACTTTTTGCAACCTAATGTTATAGAAAATCTGAAAATTCTCTATTCTTCCCGAGTTTATATTATAAATAGTAATATGTTCAGTCGGGAATGCATTTCCGCGGGCTCTAATGGGAGTTCCGACCGAGAGTGCTCCAACTCGATCGGGATTTACAAAGTTTTTGTCCGATATTTTGTATTGTACAAGTTAATATTTTTACAAAAGTCTGTGATATTCTGTACTGGTCGAATATTATATACAGTTAATGTTATTAAAGTTCTGCATAGCTATACTTACTTTCTATTATGGTCCATTCGATGATGTTTTCAGCATTCTTGTTATACGTATATACATTTACTAATATATACTGGAAAGAAGAAACTTAAAAAAGAAATTAAACATAACCAGATGACCCATCAACTACGTATCACTCCTCCTAACCCTGGACTTACACCCATGGTACCGGTGGGGTTAATAAACGCTACAGACCGGCCCCCGTATCACGTATCTTGCGAGAGCAATGCAATAGCAATATTATTGCGCGATAATTGCTCCAAAATCGCAATTTCGTATCACTATACATGACATGACACCATTGTTTGTGATAGTAGATTGTTTATTTTTTATTTTATTTTATTTATTTAGGAAAACAAATAGTACAAAATTACATATAAAATTTCTAGGAATATAAGAATAGACCATTTACATGTTTTCACTCATAATATTTTAAGAAATATAAAAGCTTTTGACAAATGACACAAGATAACGATAACATTTAAAATCTATATATATTATAATAATTAATAAGCCATTTGATTTGATGATTGTTGATCGCTATTTTTACGTGATAAGGTAGCGGAATGGCTGAGATCACTATTATAGCTAATACCACAGCGCCGGTACAATCCTGTAAAAGGCCTCAGAAACTGGGCATTATTAAAGCTAAAAATAGCCTTATAAATGCACAGAAGTGAAGCATAACAATTAAATCGCAGTATTACTAGAAGACGTGGGATTTCATATGAGACTTATCACAATGGTGAAGCTATAAAAACTTGAAATTACTCCTGCCTATTGTTACCGTCTCCGAGAGCGCTCTCGACTCCTACCAGACAATATGCAGATCCGCCGACCCTTATATTGCACGTAAGTTTGCGTTGTTAGTACGTACGAGTATTATGCAAATTCTTGTACGCAGATTATGTTCAGGTCGTAGACTGGGACAGAGCATGTAGAGAGTAAAATTGTCTCTATTTTGATGGCCCCACTGGGGCTGTTTACGTTTTGAATTATATGCCAGTGTCGTGTTGACAAATTTAACTACAAAACAGTTATCTAAGAGAATAAGACAATCAAGAAAGAATATAATAATAATAATAATGAAATCTTTATTTGGACACACAAAAGAAAAGACATAAAAGAGACAAAAAAAAAGACGTAACAATAACAAAAAAAGTATATAAAAAATTACAAAAATGTGCAAAAAGGCGGTCTAACTGCTTTAAACAGTTTCTTCCAGACAACCGATATACACCGATATACGAATATACATAATATTATAACAATAAAAAATGAAGTACATTATTATGATGAGTAGTAATTTATAGTAATGAAAGTATTGAAAACATATTATTTTAAAACTTTTAGGAGAATAATGTACTATACGAGTAATTATTAATTATTGCTATAAGGCATCGCTTAGTTACATGTTAAATTTCGTAGTCTTACGTTATATTAGTTTTCTAATATCTATTGGAAATCGGGATAGGAACATTTTCTTGTTTGAAGATTTTTTGGTTGATGTTTGACATGCCTTGTCTTTGACACATGATTCAGGTTGATTTTCTGTCGTTATTACGGGGATCTTGCTGAGGTTCAAAGGAATATAGTTGAATGTGGAAACCTCTTAAAAAAGTTTAGTAAATATGCAAAAAGATATTATATTTTTTGCTTTCTTCTGTCCACAATTTAATAATTTTAAATAACAATATAATATTTACCTTAAAACTACACTGGTAATAATTATAGTGAAGATAAATTTTATTGGGTCTGTTGTAATCTAATTAAAACTTACCTACGACAGTTCACCCTCATAACCTCTAATAACAAACCCTGGACCCAAAATAACAAACATTAAAATATGATGTTAATTCCTTATCTCGAAGTAATAAAATGATAACACAAAATGTTTTCGTTCCAAATTAAATTTTCATTACTCCTGATTGGCTTACAAAGATATTAATTGATAAAAGTAATCAAGGCAAATTACCATAATGCCGCTTGTTGTGCGTGTTGTATACGTAAGCGTGTGTGTGTGCGTGCCTGTGTGTGTGCGCATACGGGAAACGAAATAACTTACGCGTATCGTTACGGGGCCTCCATACTACTTACGCGGCATTTATATTCATACCCTGTATTTACATTTCATCCGAACTGAAGGTTTAGCTTTAAGGGCTAGGGTCTGCTAAATGTGCGTAATCAAAAATTTATACAACGCACAGTAAATGAGATGCTGAGGGTATGTACAATGTGCGGAAAGGTTTAGGGATATAAAGATTTACTTTACTTTTACAGGAACTACTTTCCAAGTAATAACTTTATTATGATAAGGTCGAAAGTTTTTGAGCGTTTATTACTTCCTTATGCAGAAACTACTGACTGGATTTTCACCAAAGATGGTTGGTGATGGTTTAGTTTGGTTTAGACTTTCAATTAATACATAGACTTTTTGTCATCCTAAAGAAAAATGTGTAAGTATATTATGTATAAAATAATGTTCCCTAATAAAAAGTTAATTGATCAGAAGCCAGGCATTAGTCCGACTAATAATCACTAAGTTATCTTACTTGTGCTTCTAATCTAAAAGAACCCGAAAACGGCTGAATCGATTTCGCTAATTTTAGTCTTGAAATATGCGTGGAAAGGAGAGAAGTAATACGAAGTTGACAGGTTTTCTAGTTATGAATAATATTTTTTTTATTGTTTGCATGTATACATGTGCATTAAGTATATGAGTAGAGAACTTTTTGACATAACTCATGCTTCAACTTCTTAAAAGCGACCCTTTCTTCTAAGCCGAACAAAACCATTACGATATAAGTATACAATATCAAACATATTGTTTTATAACTGAATAAATAAGCAGGTTTCGTTTATTTATTGACAACATAACCCGTTTACGGAACCCTAAACACATTTTAAGCACGAGTTAATAGGCAATATGCGATGCCGAAATTGCTTCCATAACGCTGTTTTCTCTAACATCGCCTTAAAGCGATTAACGCTTTACTTTTTCTTCAACTGCAATTTTCATTAAAAACGTGTACAAAGGATTATAAAAAACCGACTACGTTTGCCTACGTAAAGAATGCTTCAATTAGAAGGAATTTATATTGGCTCTTTGATAGCGGATCTGCTTTCCGATGCAACATCAAATGCTTTTGTAATGCAGCTCAAGTTTGTAATGTATCCTACAATTAGTACCTAATATTTACATTTTCTTGCTAAAACTGTTGAACAAATCTTGATTTTCATAACACTACTTAAATCTCATAGAAACATAGTTGTAACTCATAGAAACATAATAAAAAAACTAAACTCAGATAAAGAACATCAAAAGCCTAACTTTCTTTTCGTTATTTTACCAAGTTTCTCTCTAATTTTAATGTCAATAGTATTACTTCAGTAGGTACAAATAATATGCTTTTCCCAGTTCAAAATAATTTTCGATTTCCGAAAGTTTCTCATTTTCAATGACAGGACATTATTGATATCCTGGATAGAAATTCTTGCTCCTGCTTCCATCCATTCCCACAAACGTCATCCCGCAACTGTGGCGTTAAGAAATTGAACAATAAATTTTTGTACGTAGGTATTACAAGATCCGTTAGAAACTCAATTTCGCAAAAATATGAGCAGTTAGCAGATCGTCGGGGCACCTGCGCGTGAAAAACCCATACCGTTACACCCGAGATAAATCTCAAGATAAATCTTGTGTTATTGGAACTTTTTTGGCACAGGTGTATCGGTTGTCTTAGCGGTTCTTACAAGTGCAAAGGAATCATGAATTATAACTTTTCTTGGTGAGATTTATTGGGCATTAGTTTGTATGAACAATATTTTGGTTTTATCAATAGCATAAATTGAAATGTTACACACGTAATCCACAAAACTAAAATTAATAATGAATGGCAGTTATTTAAAATACGTGATTCTAAAATATACAAAATGGAATATTTAATTGTGTACTCAACATAAGTACCAATCAGTTCAGGGCTTCAGGCCGATCGCTATACAGTGCTGCATGTTTTCTGCATCATTGTCAAATTCAACATTTCGCTTTCATTTTACAGAAAATATGTACTCAGGTAGAGATAAACTGCGATAACATGGCACGCCCCTCCAAAATTCAAAACGTTTGAAGTGCGTTGTCTTGCGAGGTTGGCTAGTTATCATTAGTTGACCAACAAATCTTGGTAATAAGTGACATTAAGTGAAATATTACGAGTACTGGTTGATTTGTTGAATACTTACTACTGTATACAAACTCTTTCATAAGGATGTGACACACATTGAAACAGTAATTAGGAGGGGCGCGCCTTAATATCGTAGTTTATCTCTAACTTGCACACGTTACTTTTAACTAGTTTTTACAACGATGTCGGAAAAAAGTAGTAAGTATGTAAAATGGGATTTGACAAAACGCGTTAAAAAGACTGCAATCCTATGAAAAAAAATTAACTTGTGAAATATGATCCAACCTGAATAGTTTTCTTAAACTATTCAGAGTTATTGTGTTGCTCAGAGTTATTTCGTGTCTTCTTAGACACGAAATAACTCTGAGCACTATGCCGTCATTTCTAAGCGGTTATAAAAAGATGTCCGTTGTTGTATAACCTGACTTCAGTGTACATAACAATGCTGTTTTTAGTAATTAAAATTATTGGTGAAATACACAACCGCATAATTTGAGAGCCTGAAACAGCCAGGTTATTAACGGTTGGTTCCGAATAAATGATTAAGCATACTGATCGAATATTTAATGTGAAATTTAATTGAAAATATTCGTTCACCTATGCGCCTTGATTAAACTATAATAACCTGTTGACATTATTAAACTATTCTTGCTTTACTATAAATGTCAACAGGAAACACTATTTAAAAAAATATGCTCATACTACTCGTTATCAGTATATTACTGCATTTCATTCATAAAAAGCAAAATTTGTACATACTGACAGATCAACGCACACGCGCAGTTGCTCGTCATTTTTTTTTAATTTGGGGACATCGTAACAATAATGATGTAGGTCCCCACATTTAATAAAATAAAAAAAAAAGTTATTTTAAAATTCCACGTCTGATGAGGATGAAATAGATGACAAAAGTTTGTATACCAAGAATAATATTTTATGTTACCGAGCGGGCAAAAACCTAGTTATCTTCAATAATGTCACTGATATAGCTATTTTTTATATTTAAACAAACTTTACAATTATTAATGAATCGTCAGCGACACCAAAACTGCTATCTGCAGGCCACATGCAGACCCAACAAAGGCAACATTAATCAAATATCATTTTTTATAGGGGCGATTTCAATGGCAACCCTTCCTATTGGTTTTTGCGTCCAGTAAGAGCAAAGCCGTGTTTTTCCATTTACTACCGCACGCACGATATCCTAGTGCTATAACGTCATTATGCCCTGAATATAAAGTGAGGGAATGACAAAACAGGAATTAATTTCAGATATGTCGTACGCTACGTTGAGCACGCGGTGACATACGGTCGATTTGGGTGATGAACAGAAATAATTAATAGTCAGGTAAAAAGGAAAATGACTAAATGCGTCATTTTAAAAAGGGTTTACTAAGTAACTTTTCAGAAGCATGAAACGCTGAATTTTTTTATAATTTAGCATAAGAACTGTCATTTTCACTTGTGTATTGTATAAAAATATTGTTTTGATACGGCTTTAAATTCGATTTTGATGATGAAATGAGATAGTCCAAAAATGAATTAAGTACTTATCAATAACTTCGGAAATATTCTGAAATAATTGAAAAAAGTAGAAGGTAAACTTTTAACTGTAAAAAAGAAACTAAATGATAATATGAAGCGATGGGTAAATGTTTGCTAATCGCAACGTCCGTGTGTATCGCTTCTTCAACCGCACCCTTTGCGGGCTATGTGAGGAAATTCGCTCAATTATGTCTCCCCAACTATAAGCTTTTTAGCTTATTTATCAATCAATCTTCAATTACGACAGTCTTAGCACCAAAACGTCGATTCACTGCACTTAATGCGTTAATGTATTAACACTATTAAGTTTATCGCTTCAATCAATCCACTAAAGGTAAATTAGGGTTTTGTTTTTATATTAAATCAATTCTTTAACCATACATTATAAAAAACCTCTCACTAGCTAGGGATTAAGGAAAGGATAGCGACATTAAAAAAGCTTTTTAACAGTATCGGATATAATAAAAAATAAATCATAAATTTTTATTAATTAAGAACTAGCCGATGTCTTTTCTCGCTAATCAAAGTAACTCCAACCAATCTCATTGAAATTGGGAGGTGAAAAAGTAAATACACTTTCGCATTATACATGATTTTAGTGAAATTTATTTATTACTAGATGATGCCCGCAACTCCGTTGCGTCAAAATTAGTTAATCGCGCGGGAACCGCACATTTTTCCGGGATAAAAAGTATCCTATGTCCTTTCCCGGGACTCAAGGTATAAAGGCCAAATTTCAGCAAAATTGGTTCAGCGGTTTGAGCGTGAAGAGGTAATAGACAGACAGAAAGACACACTTTCGCATTTATAATATTAAGTATGGATTACTATGAATTAAATCAAGTCTTAAACATCCAAGTAATAATAATATTATGTGTAATAATTGTGTTTGCTGAATCACATAACATGTAATCTTGAATATGTCAGCTACACTTGAGGCAGACGTTAATTAGCACGCTTAATATTCGTCTACAAATAGTGTAATCCAAACATAATTTGCTCTGAATGTTCCTGAATTACATGAAAACCCAGGAGCCAGCGACAGCTAGGCTTTAGTCATATTTTTATAAACGATGAAATGTGCCTGTATACTCGTAATATGACCCTTGTAAAGGTTGGTACAACTAATATATATTCTGTGGTAAAGGTAAGAACGATCAGCAACTAGAGAGTTTCTGTCGCGGTAACTTTACAAGTCTTTTAGGAGTTCCAGGTCTGAAGTTCAACTTAACCTTCGAAAAAGTATAAAGCTAAATATTTTATCTTATTTTTTCAGGATAACTGTCAAGCTCGTCTTCTACTGCCAGACATTTTTGATAGTTCCTTCCCATTCCAGACACCCTTAAAGGTTTGGACTTGAGGTGGCGGATCACAATTATTATTTACGAGCTTTAGCCCGCGGCTTCGCTCGCGTTAAGAAGTATTTTATATACAAACTTTCATCCCCTATTTTAACCCCTTGGGGTTGGAATTTATCAAAATCCTTTCTTAGCGGATGCTTACGTCATAACATCTACCTGCATGCCAAATTTCAGCCCGATCCGTCCAGTGGTTTGGGCTGTGCGTTGATAGGTCAACATGTCAGTCAGTCACCTTTGAGTTTTATATATATAGATTAATGCTTCTCAATCCAATACACTTCTTATTGAGCTACAAAGTATTATTCTCATGAAACGAAAATTTTAAGTGGTCAGCATATCAGTCGTTTCACATTTTTTGACGTATGAATACAATTTTGCTCCCTCCACGACTGGACGAGAATCGAGATACGTACTGGACCGAAGAAAGGACAAAGCCACATTCCTTACATCTTGGTAATAATAATTACCTATCATAGTGTACCTAAGTCCTATACTAAAAGAATTACTTAGTAGCTGTGAATAATTTATGATAAATCAAGGTAGTATTATTATACTACCTTGATTTATCGATAATGATAATAGTCGGTACCAACTAATTAAATTATGACTTCAGCTAATGTCAGGATCTGAAATATTTGGGACTGGTACCGACTTCAAAGTAATGAAGACTTTTATGCACAGAAATAATTGGGGTTTTGACGAATTCTAGAAAAGTCACTATTAAAGAAAAAGACTTAATTTATACTTTTTAGTTAATATTCTTATTGTTTTTACCTTGGAAGTCGGTTTAAATTTTTTGTTAAAAATAATAATTTCACTCTTTTTAGTTATTTATATGTATTAATATTATAGTAAACACATAACTCATAAGTGTCAGTTGCGGATATATTATGATGTATTATGATCTCGTCTCAATCTAAAAGATTATGAAAAGTACTTATAATACTCGTAGAGCCATAATGGGCTGATGCATGCCATGGTGTAATCGTAGTGATGATGATGATGATGAATACAAATTAAACGGTAGCATATGCTTTCTGTTCTTAAAACAACGCCAAATCTTCCAAACGTGTATCAATAAGGAGTTCTCTCAGCACCTTCGGAGCCATTGTACACCTTGATGCAAAATCTTACTTTTTGGTAGCTTATGCTTAGAATACTTCTCATAAAACCAAAATCAATATATGTTTCCATATAAATTTCGACGAGTTCCCTCGATTACTCATGGTCCATGGATCCCATCATCAGATCACCACTTTATGAACATGGAACCAAAGAGTTAAACCCTTTACAACATAAATAACGCTCAAAAACCTCATCTCAATCTTAAAGATTATGAAAAGAACTAATAATAGGGCCATAATGTGATGATGCATGGTGTAATGGTAGTGATGATGATGATGATGAATATAAATTGCACAGTAGCATATGCTTTCTGTTCTTTAAACAACGCCGAAACTTCCAAACGTGTATCTATAAGGAGTTAGGAGTTCTCTCAGTACCTTCGGAACCATGGTATACCTTAATGCAAAATCTTACTTTTTGGTAGCAAATGCTTGGTATAAGTACTTCTAATAAAACCGAAATCACCATATGTTTCCATATAAATTTTGAGGAGTTCCCTCGATTACTCATGGATCCCATCATCAAGTCACCATTTTTATGAACATGATACCAAATTAGAGTCAAACCCTATACAACACAAAAAGAATTTTGGAAATGGGACCACAAACGGCTGAGTAATCGGCGAACATACATAAAAAAAATACATACAGCCGATCGTATTACCTCCTCCTTTTTGGAAGTCGGTCAATAAAAGTAATTGACATGATCAATTCGGCGCACCGACGCCGCAAACTTTTCCTTTTAATTAATTTGCTCAAACATGCAGCGCACCGCGAGTTTTGACGTTTATTAGAATGAATTAAATGTGCTCCAATCGTAATTTTTATGTGAACAATTCATAATTATAATTTATGTTCTTTTGAGTTTGATATACTTAATTTAAACATTTATGACTTATTAAGTGCTTAGAATATACCTCAAGCTTAAAGCGACCGCTAAACTTTTAAAAGTCTTTGTAGCATCTTTATGATTTTATTTTACTTACATGTCAATAAAAATGCCAGTTCACTTGTTGTTACATATTAAATAAGAACATCTATACATTTCATTTTTAGGCACTCATTACAAGAACCAAGACTCCAATTAGTACATCGGTAGGTACTTAATATTATGTATTTTGTGTCATCGCTATTTTGATCTTTATGCTAACGTAACAAGCATCACGTCTTCAGGGACTTGGAGGGAAAACAACTCTGAACAAACTATGAAAGCAGCACGTGTTTGACACGCGACTGTCACGTGACATGGTCATTAGCTGAGACGTCCCGGGGGAGGTGTGGTGGAGAAACTTGAAGTTACCAGTGGATTTACATTTTTCCAGTTAAAATTTTATCAAGGTGAAAAAAAAAGGTGTGGCACCTTTGAAAATTAATGGTTTAGCTGAGTACAAACCAAAGAAAGTGAGGTTCTGAGAAAAATCATAGTCAATCACACCCCGTGTTTAACTTTAATTTCTTCTAGATTCTAAGGCTTCTTAAAGGCCTGATAGACGTACGAACTTAAAGCACGCGAGTTTTAAGTTCACGAACTTACTCGGCTCGCGTCGGTAACACACGAGAATCGCTCATACTACATTGCCTAATACCATACCCCCCCGGCTCGCGGCTCGCGGCGCGCTTCTCGCGGCTTGCGGTTCTTTGCTGACACACAGGCGATTAAGATCGTCGAGATATTTTAAGTCCGCGTACTTACTCGCACGTCTGTTACCCCTTTTATAACAGACGATACGCGTTGACGGCAGCCGGTAGACGAACCGCACTTGTCGACGGGTGCCGTCGACAAGTGCGGTTCGTCTGTAAGCGCTCTAAGGAAAATAATATTTATTTTCCTTTTACCACCAGTATTTTAGTTGTTGGAGCATGTCAAAGACAAGCCCTAATATCTAAAAGATTGATTACATTAACTAGTCATTTTTGGAAGACGATTGAAAATAGTTTTTTTTTTATATTTTACTGCAACATGTATAACTATTATGATTCCAGCTATAAAAATGGACGATAAAGCACATATAGGTGTATTTTATGTTGTGGTATTTTATACCCCTGATACTTGGGTGTAATCCCTTCAACTTAAAAGTTGAAGTGATTTTGGCAGTAAAACTAAAATTAAAAAGCATTTTCGTGTATACTTTTTCTTGTGGTGAGTAGGTAAGAATAGTAAGTAGCTACAAGAAACTTGGTTTATGGGGTGTATTCCTTAATAATTCCTACTTAGTTATAAGGTATAAAAACTCTGTTTCTATACCATTTTTCACGCGGCTCGGACCGTATCCCAAGGAAACCGCTCATTTTCCGACCAAAAAAGATCTCCATATCCAAATACGTCATAATAATTGTCTACAACTAGGCATTTGCATCTGTTCTGTGGATGATTCATACAGTATTTTCAGAGCGAAGTAACCACTCCTCACATACTGTAGTGCCTCATGCCTGGGACAAGATTTTTAAATGACCGTATGATAACCCAAGTACGTACGGCATTCTCGCAACATAGTTCTAGTCCAGAGGAAAGAACTAGACAATACGTCTGGGACCAACTATATGCGGGTTTCCTCGCGATGTATTCCTTCACCGTACGAGCGCCCGTATTATGTACTTCAGATCAGGAAATGTCTCATTGGTACACGCCTCCACCCGGGATCGTACCTGCACCCTCTAGGAGTGCGAACCAAATGTCTACCCATTAAGCCACGGACGCTCTAAAAATACGTAAAATTTCATGAAAATTGTTCCAATTAGAAGCCTATTCACTGCTAATAAAGAAACCTTTCCTGTATAATACGAGGAAATAGAAGTAAAAAGTATTGAGCAACATAAGCTGTAAAAAGTGGAATCTTAAACTAAATTATACTCGGTTTAGTATAATAGATGTAACTGATAATAATATAATGTACCTACATTATTCCGTCGGGCTATGTCAAGTTAGTCGCGAATCGCGATGGACTTGACATAGGCAACCAAATTATGTAGATCGCCATCTGTCTATGTATAAACTTCTCTGATAGTACCTACTGGTGTTCAGTTCATTATAGCTTAATTAAATTACTGACTAGGTATAGGTACCGTATACCTGGTAATTAATGACTTACAAACCATTTCGCTAATGACATATTGGATATGACGACTATAGCATAATATAATAACAAACAAACACTTAACTTCATACTGGACTGAAGAGAACAGAATACGCTTAATCATTTTACTAATTCATGATTTCAGATGACTTTAAGTAAGTATAAAATCGCACACGCGTACCACACTTTTTTATTTTGAGCGAGCTTGTTTTTAAGGACATCGCCGTAATTTAAATTAATTATAAAATTATATATTATATTCAAGCGCCTACAATTTCTTGTAAAACCACCGACAATTTTTTCCACACTACACACAGTTAATTTTTATGTGATTGCCTTGTAATACAATTTTATTTCTATACTAGCTGTCCCGGTGAACTTCGTGACACTTTAAAACCATCCCTGGACTTCTACAAATATTTAAAGACTAAAATCAGCCCAGTCCGTTCAGCCGTTTTCGAGTTTTAGCGCGACTAACACATTTGAAAATCCATTTTTATATATAAGAGGAAGACTAGCTGTCCCGGTAAACTTCGTGTCACAGGTCACTTTAAAACCTTCCCAGTACTTCTCGAATATTTTAAGACTAAAATCAACCCAATCCGTTCAGTCGTTTTCGAGTATTAGCGCGATTAACACATTTGAAAATCCATTTTTATATATAAGATAAGACTAGCTGTCCCGGCAAACGTTGCTTTGCCATAATATTATAAAGTATTTCGCTCATATTATATATTGAAGTGACTAAATAAATATGTCGCCATGGCAACGTCGATCACAAATGGCCGCCGTCAGTCTCAGGTTGTAATAATTTACTATTATTTATTCAACAAATGCACTTATCAATATATGTATAAAGTACCCAGTAGCCGATTCTCAGACCTACTGAATATGCATATACAATTTGGTAAAAGTCAGTAAAGCCGTTTCGGAGGAGTTCGTGGACTAACATTGTGACACGAGAATTTTATATATAAGATAAGACGTCTAGCTGTCCCGGTGAACTTCGTGTCACAGGTCACTTGAAAACCTTCCCTGGACTTCTACGAATATTTTAAGACTAAAATCAGTCCAATCCGTTCAGCCGTTTTCGAGTTTTAGCGTTAGTGTTCGTTTTAGTGTTCCATTTTTATATATAAGAGAAGATAAGAAAAAGATTCTGTCTTTGTTTGCAAACTGCAGATAGTTTGCAAACAAAGACAAAATATTCTGACCTTTTTGTTATGAAATAAGGGGCAAACGAGCAAACGGGTCACCTGATGGAAAGCAACTTCCGTCGCCCATAGTCACTCACAGCATCAGAAGAGCTGCAGGTGCGTTGCCGGCCTTTTAAGGAGCAATAGGGGAGGGTAGGGAAGGGAATAGGGAAGGGTTGGGAAGGAAATAGGAGATAGTAGGGAAGGGAAAAGGGTAGGGGATTGGGCCTCCGGTAAACTCACTCACTCGGCGAAACACAGCGCAAGCTCTGTTTCACGCCGGTTTTCTGTGAGGACGTGGTATTTCTCCGGTCGAGCCGGCCCATTCGTGCCGAAGCATGGCTCTCCCACGTACAAAATAGACAGAAAACCTACCAACCAACCCAGCGACCACATAACCCAATAGACGCCTAATGCAAGGCAAATACTGTCTGGCAACATGTAAGACTAATATGTCTTACTTGAGACAATGACAGCGAAATCTGTCTCATTATCGACCACTTCCGTGACCTATGTACATCTCATGCGTCTACTACTAAATAAAATACGATAAAGGCGAAATATGGCTCCCTGTACAGTAAAATGGTGTGGAAAATGTAGCCAATCGTCTAATTTTAGCAAAGACGGCATAACTTTTCATAGGTAAGCCAATTTTAAGATTTATATTGTCAGGAATCAATTTCTTCAGAGCTCAACTTACGCTGGTCCGAATACGTCAAGGAAAACGTTTGTTTATAAGTATTTCCCTTTCTATCATACACAAACTAGTAATCCTTATCCTTTCTTTCATTACTGTCAAGCCGAGTCAAGCGTCACTAGTGATGCGATGATTGACTTTTTATCAGTTAAACAAATTTTTTCATATTGTTGAAAAAGAGTAATATTTTATGAATTGTTTTTGTAAACGTGTGTATGTGTTTTTAAATTTTTAACCGACTTCCAAAAAACGAGGAGGTTATATGTTCGGCTGTGGATATTTTTTTTGTGTGTTCGACGATTACTCCGCCGTTTGTGAACCGATTTTCGAAATTTTTGTTTTGTTGTATTAGGTTTCACTCCAATTTGGTACCATGTTCACAAAAGTGGTGACCTGATGGGATCCAGGAGTAATCGAGGGAACTCCTCGAAATTTATATGGAAACATATGGTTATTTTGGTTTTATGTGAAGTGTACTAAGAATATGCTACCAAAAATTTAAATATTGGGTCAAGGTATACCATGGTTTCGAAGATGCTGAGAGAACTCCTGACTCCTTATAGATACACGTTTGGGAGTTTCGGCGTTGTTTTAAGTACAGAAAGCATATGCTACCACACAATTCAAATTCATCATCATCATCATCGTCATCATCATCATTACCACGTCGTGTTAAAAAAATATTGATACACACAGAACTGGTTGAAGTATCTACGGGTAACTGCATACCTTTAGAGAATATATAAATTCTAAACTGCTCATCTGCACTGCAAAGAATAAATTTGACTACAACGGCAGAAGATAAGAGCGAAATTCAGTTCGGCACCGCAAGTCATCAAGATTTAGACAGTGCCATAGAATCAATTTGCTTATCTCAGTTTGCTGAAAATACTATTGAGTACATAGCAGGTTTTGTTGCTAGCTCTTTAATAAAGCATTTGAGATGTAAAACCTGCATAGGGGCATTGATTACTTTAAACGAAAATGCTAACAGTTTTATAGCTTACAGAGACATGGGTGGCTTAATCTACCCGTCACAAAGTGTTGTTAAAATTTGCCGTCGCTGTGAAGTTATCATGAAATTGTATCTTGGAGGCGTAAAGAAAAGTGAACCACGTAAAGCAGAGTTTTTAGTCAATAAAACTTCAAGCAGCTTTATTGGTGAACAACTTTTTTCAGAAATAAGTTTCCATCAATTTCATTGTGAAGAAACCAATCATGTGGTGGATTTAGCAAATAGTGTGATGATAAATACATAACTACAAGATTGGTATTTCTTACAAAATATTCGGTTCAGAAACCTGCAGTTCGGAGAATTTATACGCAGTTAATTCATTTTAAAAATGATTAAATATTAATTTATAAAAGTCTTTTCTTCACTCTACACTTAAAAATAAAATAAATATTATGTAGTGTTTTTTTTTTCCTTTAGCCAGCGCTTTTCGTACTTCCCATCACTAGTTATGATTTATGACATGCCGTGAATTTGAATTGGCCAATCGTAATGCATTTCTTCCCTCACCCCCCGCGTCGCTTACCTCAGCGCATTGACACAATTATTTGTTAAGAGAAATCAAAACATTAGGCGTCTATTGGGTTATGTGGTCGCTGAACCAACCTATTTATTTATTATTTAGCCAAAACATACATAATACACTACCCCTATAACCATGATACATACTTGATAGCAATCTGTCCCAGTAATCGTGGACTTGTATAATTAATTACTCAGTCTTATGTCCTGAGACTACGATATGTTAGGATGGGGGTAGAATTAATAGCAAGGTATCAAGGTGTCGATTCCGACATCACCATCACTTACCGTAAATCTAGATAGCTTTATGCCCTAGATATAGAATACTATAGTCTAAAAGGCGAATCTAGACGCAAAAATTTGTAATAATATAAAAATATGTCAAAAGTATGAAATTCTGTGCCAACTTATTCTGTTTACAGTTGTAACTCCTCCATTTTAATACATTTCCGTTTTCCATTGATGTATAGTTCTTGCAATCTACGAGTGCGCGTCGCCCTTAGTTGTGTGAGTGACCATATCTATACACGCGTACATGGCTCGCTCGCTACTGACTGCTCCGTCGGGTACGCACACTAACGAAAATGTCTATTCACATTTCCAACTACAAATAAAGGCGACGCACACTTGTAGATTGCAAGAACTATAAACAATTTAAAGTCAGCCAAAGTAAGTGTGTGAAATTTGTCTGTGTGTAATGTGTATGTGTGTGAGAGACTTCATAATGGTAAAAATGTAGAAGGTACTCATCGTAAGGCTGGAACTGAAGGAATCACCACCATCACCAGCGTCGAGGCTTCACCGGCCGGCTGGCAAAACTCTTCGAAGTACCTACACTTCGGTGGCACAAGAAAGCAAAACACAGCAAGTACAATAATTCAGTAAACCAGGCAAGTTAATAATATTTTTTTTATTGTTATTTCGAAAACAAACACACGCAAGACATTTCGGGCGAATATTTTGTTTCTTCTATGCGCGCGCGCTTCTAAATTGGCTAGCGGGCAGTTGGACGTAATTAATCGATGTAAATATTTGAATGTGGAACGTATGCGAGTTGGAAAGGTACATAATATTTTATTCTTGTCTGGTAAGCTACTTTTTCAATATATCAGACAAAGACTATTGATCGAGGTTAAAAAAAAACAAAAATAAAATTAAGGGCCACTGTGCGACTGGTTAGTAACAAGTATAATATTTAAACCTTATCTTAACAAGAACAAGTATAAGTTTACTCAGTCAATAGAAGCTCAGAGGTTGGAAGGAACAGGGAGTAAATATTTAGTTAGTTGCCAACTATAACAATAATATACCTAGTTGTGGTGAGAAAATATTTGTAAACCCGAATTTAACTTTTGACTGTGGATTATTTTTTAGTTATAATATAATCAGCTAGACGATAATAGTAGCTGTAGGCTACCAGGTTTTAAATGAATGATAAGTAGACATTAAGTGGACTGTATTCAAGTTAAAAAGTTATAATAAACACACCGGCAAAATTAGCGGAACATAACAAAATTTAATTTTTTTTGAAAATTATTCGCTATTTTTTATATATTTATTTATTTATTAAATAATTGAGGATTAAAAAATAAAACTTATATAAATTTAGGGCATAAAAACGTGTAAAATAGAAAAAATCTGCAAAAATCAAAAATTAAGAAAAATCTTTGAAATTTCAGTAGTAAGTTTTTAAGTTAAATTCTTCATATTTACTTAAGATATGCCATGTAAAGCGTGTAATGCCTTCTATGGATCTCAAGAGGGTCTGGATACGCCATTCCATGCTTGCATTTTGATTGTCGATCATTTCCTTTGGGATATTCTTCTACTCCTCCAGTAGCGCCAACTCGAGCTTCTGAACACATTTTGGAGCAGGAGTTTTAAATCGTACCGTTCAGCCATTGATGTGCCACACGTCCTCAATCGGATCCACATCCGTATACCGTGCTGACCTCTCCACCTGGGCTACGCCAGCATAATTTAGGTAATTATACCCGATTTTTTTACTCTATGGACGCGCATAAAATTGAAGTTACTGCCTAAAACTGTGTAAAAGGCACTACATGCAGTTCTAGGAAGTTTGTGCTATAGCCCTGTACACTGTCAAAGTACCATCATTAACAATCATCAGCTCCGTGCGGGCTCCAAATCATATGCCACCCCAAACCATTACGAAGCCTGCATGATAGGCCACTGTGTCCGTTAAGTTTGATGGTCTATAGGGTTCCTTATGATTTATCCACATTCTTTATCGCCTGTCAACAAAATTTACACAGAGTTTGCTCCCATCACTGTACAGCACACGATTTCACTCACTTGTTAAATTTTGATGTTCACGCGCAAATCTTAGCCTGGCTCTTTGCGGTCCTGTCTCAAGTTTTGGTGCCCTTGCTGGCACTTTTGAGTTTAATTTAACTTCATTGATTCTTCTTCTTACTGTAAAATCACTGACACGTCCATTTCGGACCTGTTCCGACAGGTTTCGTCTCTGCAAAGCAGTTTGAGGTCGATTTCTTAAGGCTTGTGCCCTTACAAAACGGTCATCCTGAACCATTTCCACCCGAAATCTGCCTTGTTCTCGTCTCCAAACGTAAGATCCAGTCTCTCTGTAGCGTTGAAAGTTACGATGGACCACGAAAGCCGACACACCTAAGGCCTGACTGACCGAACGGTAGGTGTGACCTTTCTCTATCGTGGTTACAGCTCTAGCAGTCGTAGATACTGGAAAATCACTAATTTTGTATCTAAGCAATGTGTTCTTCCAAAAACCAAACAATCAAATGAGCTGGCATACCTTGCACCCCGCTAAAAACGCCATTCTTATCAGAAACACTTACAACGTCAATCATCGAAAAACACTTAGTAGGGCATAATTGCAATAAAAATCTGTTAGCTTCCCAGTTGTGTTCAATATTTTATTTCTTAAATGAGCTTAGAAACTATAAAAAAGGATTTCACACAGCCCGACCCACTTGAATTCAAGTTGTGGCCCTTTTTGCCTATGTTCCGCTAATTTTGCCGGTGTGTGTATTATAAGTCCTTGTCGCCTACGAAGACAATGATTTAATGCTAGCGATGCCGTTGTGTAGTGTGCGCTCGCGCAAAAGGCGTATACCCCGGCGAAGCTGGTAGAACGCGCCCCGTTGCGCCGCAGCCGCAACATACTGCCCGGGCCACGTTGAAGGTGGCCGACTTCAACTTGAACTGATGGGGAGTGGGCAAATTTTATTGTAGGCCCGCTGGATGACACCTTTCTTCGTTTTAACTTCAGCAACCCGGCAAATTTGGTCTGGGCCTGTATGTAGCTTAGTGACGCGACCCAACTGCCACAGAAGAGGGGGCTGGCTCCTATCGCGAACCAGCACCAGGGCACCGAGCTGCAAGCTGTCGCCCGAAGTACGCCACTTGCACTTCTGTTGGAGAAGAGAAACATACTCGGATGAGAATCGAATCCAGAAATGTTGTTTGAGTTTCTCAATCCTCTCAAATCGTTGTAGGCGATTGATGTTCGCCTCTGCGAAGTCAGGTCGAGGGACAGATAATAGTGCTCGTTCTATTAGGAAGTGAGCAGGAGTTAGACACGTGAAATCGGATGGATCAGAGGAAAGAGGTATCAAAGGTCTAGAATTTAGGATACCTTCTATTGAACCAGATACGTACACATCTCTTCATATGTTAAATGAGTAAGTGAAAGTACCCGTCTCAGGTGATGCTTAACAGACTTAACAGCCGCTTCCCATAATCCACCGAAGTGTGGGGAATAAGGGGGGTATAGTTTTAATGTCTATCCCACGTATTGACATTTCAGTTGAAATATCGTTAGAGTAAGAATTGAAAAATGATGGTATCTCGTTACTAGCTCCGACGAAGGTAGTGCCGTTATCGGTGTAAATGGTTTGAGGCTTGCCACGACGAGAAATGAAGCGAAAGAGAGCTGCCAGAAACGCCTCCTTGGAGAGGTCCGAGACGATTAGCTTCAGGATGTGAGCAATGGTCAGCTAAAGATACTAAGCATTTTGTTGCTAAGTAAGGTACAGAAGCAGTACCATACGTGACAGTGTTAAGTGTGTAAGCCTGAATTTTATCACTAGGCTTAAATCTAAATAAGATTTGTTGTAGAGAACGTTGTGAAGGTTCAACTGTAATGGCACGATACATTTTCTCTACATCACTTGAAACTACGTACTTATGCTGGCGAAAACGTAGTAAAATCGAAAATAAGTCGTCTCGAACGACGGGCCCCACTATTTGGATGTCATTAAATGACTTTCCAGATGTGGTTTTTGAAGAAGCGTTAAATACTATGCGCAATTTTGTGGAAGTACTTGCCTCTCGAATAACGCCATGATGAGGCATGTAATAAGAAAAAGATTGTGTATTAGATGAGTGAGATGGACTCATATGATTTAAGTTTGGGTACTCGGTCATAAAAGCTAAATACCTATCTTTTAAAACTGGGTTGCGCTGTAGCCTACGCTCAAGCGCTAAAAACTGATTTTTTGCTACATGATAAGAATCGCCGAGAACCTCTGGGGATTGTTTTAGAGGTATCGTAACGACAAAACGACCATCATCATCACGTCGTGTATTCTCTGCAAAACTCTTTTCACAACATTGTTCTTCTAAAGATAAGTTGTACTTAGGAGGAATTGTCTCTAACTCCCAGAAACGCGAAAGCAATTCATCGGTCTGGACACTAAGGCAAGACAGAGTATTATTTGATTTTAAATTATTATTATCTGAATTAATGTGTGATGTCTTCCTGTAAATAGGTATCCTCCAGCGAAATTGGCCAATTTGAATTTTGTCCGTTGTGATGTCCCGTGGTTCTTTTATTATTATGACCGAAGAAGGACCATTTTATGTAGGCTACCAGGTTTTAAATGAAAGATAAGTAGACATTAAGTGGACTGTATTCAAGTTAAAAAGTTACAATATTATAAGTCCTTGTCGCCTACGAAGACAATGATTCAATGCTAGCGATGCCGTTGTCTAGTGTGCGCTCGCGCAAAAGGCGTATACCCCGGCGAAAGCAAATTTATATATTTTGAATTAAAAATACGTTCATACGTAAATAATAGTAGTTTATTTGTACATAAACACAATGATGTCGTAAATTAATTCAATAATGTTAGCATATCAAATCGCCATAAACTTCGTCGTTTTAGGTTTGTTTGACGTATAAGGAGAATACCTTATTTTTCCTCTAAATACGACCCTGACTAGATTTAAGCTGATCGGGGTACAGACTTGTAACATAAATAATTTCAATAATAATTTTGCCTAGCACAATAAATTGACGTTATTTATTATCAAAATAATTATTCTCACTTACGTTATAGGTCATAAATAATAAGATAAGTGGAGGGTTCATATGAAAATCTTCGGGGCGGATAGTTTTTCATGTGCAGACATAATCGAGCATTAACACTCCATAACGGTCAACCGGAAGTTCGGACGCCATGTTGGTGGGAGATAGCGGAAATATATCGCCGGAAGTCGCCGCCATTATTCAGGAAAGGTTTCCGTTGTCAATGAACGTTTTTCTAATGTCTCACGGTCTTCCAATTTTGAAAGTTTTGATTCGAAATTTGAAAGCAAAACTTGTTTTATAACAATGGACTTTTACGTGAAATTAGCGGGAAGTTATTAATGTCATTATGGAATTAGTACTAAAGTCTCACTACTCCGTCCGTCCGTCACACTATTTTTAAATTATAATGGAATAGAATGAACATTTTTTGCAGCTCCAATAGAACATTAATCGGAAAATTAAAAAAAATAATTTTTGAACTGCATTCCTTATTTATTCTCAAACCACTATGTTACATTATCACCTTAATTAAATTAATCAGTGCCGTAGATTTTAATTTCCATGGAAAATCTTCCATCAGTCTCGGTTCAGACGTATTGTTGTCTGCTCCCTTGTCTAGCTTTTGTTATTATACGGAACCTTAAACAAAGAGCATTGTCCAACAAAGATGTAATTATGAGCTGACGGTAATAGATAGCTATGGGTTGCGTAAAATTACGCAGAAAAATAACCATTGTAGATCGCGCAAAAGAATTTTCCTTATTATTAATTGGATCAATTTATCTATAATTAAGAAAGTGATTACTTATGTAATTTATTACCACTGAATCAAGTAGCACTTTTATCACAACGAAGGACGTGAGTGGAAGAATATAGACGTGAGTGAAAATAATTACTAACGGACATTAATTTCTCATTTTTCCCCTTATAATTTAAACAAACCTTGTAACTTATCTACTCCATCATATTATTCTGGCTATTAGAACTGGCTACACATAAAATACACAGTTTTTTTGGCCCTGAAGCATCTATTTATGCAAAAAACGACATTTTTAACTGCTCCTTATTTGCTTCATCCACTAACATCTTATCAATAAGTATTAATCATCATATTTTATAAACTTTTAAAACGGTAAAGCTGTTGTGACTGCTTTATACCATTTTTAAGTTTTGCGTTTATACTGCGGTTATTTAAATTAATAATAATCAGTGTTCGAGCGTATTTGTGTGTTATGATGACAAGACTCATAACAGTCATAAGGCAAAGTAAACTCTGTGATACGATTTCGAATTCATACTAACTTTATAATATAACCTCTTCAAGTTAAGCCGTTGAACTGGTTTAAAAAAAAATTGTATGAACTATGAAGATTATTTAAAAGTATGTAGGAACGTTTTTCCTCGGTAAACGGTTTCGGAATTTTGTTCTTACGCCGGTTCTTGTCGTCGGGTTACTTCCCGAACCGGTGGTAGGCACCTTAGTTACAACGTTTAGTATGAATTGTGTAAACAGTTATTAACTTTGAATAAACATTATTTGATTTGATTTGGCACAAGTTGCGGGCAATTTCTGGTAAAATAAGATTAGTACACCAATTTTACAATTTTTATAGTATTATCTTCTATTATAATAACTCCCACACCGGTTTTGGTGACGGTGGCCGATTTCATTGAAACCAAAGCCGCTTACGCTGGAGTGATTTTATAGTGCCCAAGTGTGTGCGCAGTACACAAGAGCACTCTCTATTCCTTTTACTCTCGTAACCCCGTGGGACGGACGACCGACACGACTGGCGAGAGATCAGGCACAGGACCGTCTTTTTACATGCCCATCCGACGCATGGATCATCTTATTTGTCGGACAATCAGGTGATCAGCCTGCACTGTCCTAACCAAACTTGGAAATAACATGTTTCCAACGTGGGAATCGAGCCTACGACCTCCGAGTCAAGAGCCGAGCTCTGAACCACTGGACTACAGAGGCGTTTATCTTCTATTTTAATCCATCGATCGTGGCAAAACGAGACACAATAGCTTTTTCATTGTTATCGCGGCCGCATGTGGCCGCTTGGGGCTTCATGAATTAATAGCATTTAGCGTGAAAACACATTTTATTCTTTCCATATTTTATTCCTCGCACGAGCTACTTAAAGCTATTATAACTAAGTTACAGCACATTATAAGGGTTGTTAACATGATAATACGTGGAAATCAGCTCTACTTAACGAGTTCGATGACCTATAATTCGAAGCGTGGGTACCGTTTCACTACCACCACTTGCAATCGAAGACTTGAGTCAACAAAGTGGGTAACTAAGAATTTGAAAACTGACACTTGTTTTAATGGAGGCTTTAGAATCGGGAAAATGATATAAAAAGTGGATTCTATGTATAGCTACATATTAAATTAGCCAGAACAGCTATACTCAACCTGCGGCCCGCTGGGTCTTTTTTCAGTGGCCGCGTGAAGTAAGAGCATTTCGAAATTCACGTCGGCCTGCAAAATGGTGTAGTCGTCGTGAAAGTCGTAAAAACACTTCTAATTCGCTAATTTAAAAGATCGTTATTTTTTGGTTGCGGTTTAAACATGTTTGTGGCCCGTATAAAAAGCTTGAGTAAGTACCACTGAGCTATATGATAAAGTAGGTAAGTTACAAAGTTTGTTCAAATTATAAGCGAAAAAATGAATAATTGTTGTAAAAGTAGTTACCTAGTTCATCTACGAGTACTCATGTCTTCATTATCATGGATAGAGCTAGCAATTTGCAAGCTTCCTTTTATTTTTACCATTTTAAAATAACTTGTAAACTGTCCTATTTTAGTGGTTTGTACTTAAATCTAAGTAATAAGAAGCCTGTATTTTCGTCTAATTCTAGTTTCTTTAAGAGCGTAGTTACGTAAAACGCCAATTTGATAAGCCTTTCAATTTATGTAAGTGCTCTGTAGTTTTGTTATTCGTAGGTGCTCTATATTGATCTACAGACATCAATCAATGAAAAAAAAAATTAGACACTATCTAGCTATGAATCAACATGGTACCTTTAGTCAAAGGCCCATATTTCAGTGTCGCAGTTCAATTATTAGCAATACCTAATCTCATATTATATTTTGATTTCAAATTTGAGCTAATGAGCTATAATAACGAAAATAATTTCTTTATCGAAACTCAATTAGACAGTGAGCGCTTTTAGTTTTTTTGTATGTAATTTACATGATAATAATATATTATACACACTCCTGTTCCATTATACAGGGTGTAACAAAACCAAGTGACAATACTTTAGGGTGTGTACTTGTACCTTGTAGAGAGTTCACCGTGAAAGTAACAGCGCTGAAAGACCAAATTTTTTAACTTTTTATGGGGAAACTCGTGACGTTCGGGCCCTTGCCCATACAAAAGTGAAAAAAATTGGTCTTTCAGCGCTGCTACTTTGAAAGTGAACTCTCTAAATCCTTGTAGAGAGTTCACTGTTAAAGTATACGGGAAGGTGTGTATGTGTTCCTACACGTACACACCCTAAAGTATTATCACTTAGTTTTGTTACACCCTGTATATTGAACCAGATGAATGATGATGCACACAATTCCGTTACGCAGAATTTCATTTATTGCGCGGTAACCGTACATTTATCCGCGATGAAAAGTACCCTATGTACTTTCCTGGAACTCAATATATCAGCTTACTTTTCAACAAAATCAGTTCAGCGGTTTGGGCGTGAAGAGACAGACACACTTTCGCATTTATAATATTAGTACGGATGACCACATTTAAAAACCTGTAGTGTATTGGGAAAAGGTGGTAATGTGGCGCCTGCATTATATATATTGGCCCCTTCGATCACTAATATACAAGATACACAATCCGCGGCAAAAAACGACCTCACCAAAAGAGCACCAAACTCAACATTCTGGTGCACTTTTGATTTAGTAGTGCTCGAACGCTCCACCGGGAAACATGCCTCGGTGCGCGTTTAATAATTGTAGAAATCATACGTCTAAAACCAAAAAAAAGGATGGAATTTCATATTTCCGGTAAGTATTAATTTTATCCTAATATATTTCTTACAATTGTATTGTAAATATTGGTATTTCTTTAAGAAATCACCAAAAGACAGTTTTAAAATTAAGTTGTAAATAAATCAACACCAGGTATAAACCATCTCAATTACGAATACTCATACTAAAGGTACTTATCGTAGTTTATCATGCCCACTTGAAATGTTCGGGTTATAAGCTATGTTTCTGT
This sequence comes from Polyommatus icarus, assembly GCA_937595015.1. Classification (NCBI taxonomy): domain Eukaryota; kingdom Metazoa; phylum Arthropoda; class Insecta; order Lepidoptera; family Lycaenidae; genus Polyommatus; species Polyommatus icarus. Next base: position 16,899,576 of record OW569326.1, read on the forward strand.
TCCATTTGATGGAGTCGCTATTACTATTATTTTTTTATTGAGGATTTTTTTCAGGTTTCCTCGAGATCCAGTTAGATGTGGTAATAATATTATGTTCCCATCTTCGATCAAATATAGTTCCCATTAAGGATTTTTTAAGTAGGTTAAAAAGTATGGGCGTTGGGTGATGTGAGTTGTCCTTTGTGGCCTATCGGAAAATGTATGTACACTTATGTATATTTTGGTTAATGATAAAATTAGACATAACATTAGAACAACATAATATTACAAGTAAAAAATAATTACTCCTCACTTTATACATTAAACTTCGGAAAAATAAAAAAATGGACTATTAAAATTATTACAAATTACAATCAACAAAAAAAATTTGAACAGTTCGACTCCACTCATACTTCACTTCGCCCTGTTCCAGCGGCGAATTTCGGTCGTAAAATTGGATTTTTTTTGGCACTATACAAATTTGAACTTAAATCATATACGCGGATGGTTGAATTTAGTATGAAGCGTGCATCGGACGTAAAAATTTTATTGCTTTGTAAACACAAATGTTCATTGTTTTATAAAAAGATCTTTAATAATTACTATAATTAAGGTTGATTTTAGATAAATGTATACTTCATTAAACTCTATTACTCGGGGACAGATTTTCGAGAGGTTTTGTATGAGACTGTGTATCTTGTATATTAGTGATCGAAGATTGGCCCCCTTCAATATTTTAAGGTTTTAACAACACTAAATAATTATATATAATATAATTTTGGTGCAACGGGATGCTCGCGGCATGCTGCTAATTTAGTGCCGTACAAATCCAACAGAGCTGTCACGTTCGATTGTCATTTGATCGAGTTCAAACTTGCGACCGGCGAAACTTTTAAGGGGTGATTTCACCAAAGAAATGGAACGCGTTCAGAGCACTGTAAAATGTTAGCAATACTTGTAATTTGGCCCCCTCACATTGGTCGTAATGTGGCCCCGGGGCTCACATTACATGTAAGAGAGTTTCATGACGTGGAAGACATAACCACTATGGAGAAGGCTTTAGTAGGAATGCCGTTTGACGCCAGAGAGACACTACAATATCCAGGCAGTAGCTCTGAAAGTAACGAAGACGCCGTAAATACCGATTATAACGACTCGTATACAAATATGGTTCCTATCCAATTACATTTGCGATTTTTGCCGTTAAGTTTCACTTCTGCAATACATTTAATGTGACCCCCCCAGGGGGCCACATTTGGTAATCACAAAATCAAGTGATGGTTCACTTGATCTCAAGATACCAAATATGATTAGTCAAGAAGAAAATAATTTTTAGATAATCCTGTACGAGTTTTATTTATTCCCTATTAAGACATGTTTAAAGTTTAAACAAATGAATGAGAAGTCCCATAATATATTTTTTAGGTTTCTGACTCCTGTATTTTTTTAATAAAGCTTGATAAACAAAGGCACATTACCACCTTCTCCTATATACCTTTACAAAAGAGTAACCATTTGAATGGATTCTAACGAAGTCACCACAGAGAGCTGCAACCAAAGAGATTTTCAGGCAAGTTTGCAATCTGAAAATCTTCATAGTGAATATTTCAGCGGTTTTCGTACACGACAAAGGTATGTCGAGCATCAAAACGTGTGTACAGACAGCACGACCTATATTTTACATACGTGACCATAGACATACAGAAGGGAGTGAACAATATCGTCATGGAGTTAAAAATCTAAGTATTTATGTCCAAGACGTCGACAAAAACATTGACTATTGTTTCTTTGTAACTTTGATGGCGGTAAACTATAATTAATATTCTAACTGTGAAATTAATGTGTTATTTTTTTCTGACTTTTTATTATTATTATTATTGTTATAAAGTACAATATCGACCGTCAAATTTATAATCAATTTAATGAACTTTGCAGGCTGAGCGTAGATACTAAATTATTTTAGCTTGATTACAAACATAATAGTTTTAAGATAAGATAAGTTAAATATTCTTTACTATGCACACATAATATTATAACAACTTAAAGACATTAAGGGCCTGTAGGATTATAGGGCCTGTAGTAATATGCCGGATAGGATATCCACAACTTTTATGACAGATTCTCCATACTTTATATTATCTGTTGAGTTAAGTTGTGGATAGACTATGATCCGGCTCTTATCAGGAAGTGGTCCTTTAAATATAAACTGTTACTATCTACTTGATATATTTTTTTCTTATATTCCGCACTCAGTGGCATTTAATGGTGATTTGTTTAGAGTTTGTCGGAATTATGTACGGGGCTTATGTCAAAATCTTCATTAATTTAAGTTAAGTTTTGAATTCAATATTCGCCTCTAAGTAAGTCAGCGCACAAATAAGAGAATATTATGAGTGCTCTGTCCAAACATAATATGTCTATAATCGGGAACAGGACTGTATGAATATTACATTAAAACCCAACCAGTCCAGACGTGTGAGCGATTTAACATTCCATTTGAATGCTAACATCGGTTTTTTGTTGTATAATTATGAATTTGTTGAACAGAATTAAAAATACTTCGCACTTCGGTACATAATCGCTATATTATATAATGATGCCGAGAGGAATCTCAAAGTGCTACCAGAGAAATTGATTCTTAGGCAAATCGGCCATAATTTGGTTCGGGGACATTGACATCCCCCGACCAAATTGTGCTTAGCTTAGCTTAGCTGACAGATCACAACTAGCATTGATTTCATAATATAGTAAAACGCCATCAAATTAAATAGGCTCGCCATATTAAGCCTAGGATTGTAAAACGTAATACAGATAAGGGGAAAAAGATTTCTTAAAAAAAAGGAATGCCGAATTTTATAGACTAAAAATTGACTGGTTGATTCAATATGACATGAATTTTAAATACTTTTTACACTACTTCATTAGAAATATACAATTAAGTATATTTATAAGTATCACATTAAAAATATAGTACTTAACTATTCCAGCGATATCCCAAGCTGTCTCGCAGTCGAGTGAGATAAAAAGTTAATCGAGTTACATCGTGTCAGTCGTTTTGTGTTCACTGTTCAGTGTTCAGGTGACGCGAGGGGTTTCCAATATTCCATTGTATTTCTAAAGTTTCCTTTTATTGAAGTTATTGCCATGTTTCATGGAAAGTTGTGAAGATATCTATTTATGAATCTAGAAAAAAATTGAAGCCTAATTTTGACTAGTGTTTATGGAATTGAAAGTTATTTTTTATGTGATTGACTGAATGATGAATGATTGAATGGTTGACTATGATCGGCGTTGATTGTGCTGGTTCCATATAGCCTAGTATTTGTGGTGGAAATCTCTACTATGTCATCAATTTAAAGTTTTTAAACAATATCATCTACCAAACGTATTCTTTATTTTACATAATATGTGACGAAATAAGCGTAATATCCTAGTGTATATTTAAAAGATTTTTTAAATATCTTTTTAAAAAGCGTGTACAATATAGGTCCCACACGAGCTACATTTTATAATGTGGTTTATTGCAAGTCTCCGAGATGAGCTCAGAATATTGTGGGGATCTGTGGATATTGGATCTACATTACATGTAGGTAATAAATGCGTTAGAGGTATATTGTTCTCGAGGTGCTTATCTAGTATATTATGACTCAGCTTGGCTTATTCATATTTACTTTCCTGTAAGGTAACTTTTTACTCATTGCTTTAGCGACGTTAAGATTATTATCTAATATATATAAATCTCCTGTCACGATGTTTGTCCGCGATGGATTCCTAAACTAAAGGGTGTCCAGCGGAAATTTTTCAACTTCAAACTGCAATTATCGAAATAATAGCAGGGTGAGGTGAGCGGGAGTGGTACCATTGAAAGCGCTGTACGTGCGGATTTGTTAGTAGCTATGAGTCACTGGACAAGAGCGCACCGCTCGTTCGCGGTTGAGCAATATCTAATGTCGGCACTACATATAGGCGAACGCGTTGGCCAACGTGTCTGCTCAATGTGTAGAACGGGCGACTCGCGCGTTGGCGGTAGGTATTTAGACGTTGGCCGACGCGTTTTGTCGGCACTACATATAGGCGAACGCGTTGGCCGACGCGTTGGCCAATGCGTTGGCTAACGCGTTCGCCTATTTGTAGTGCCGACATAAACATTTTGTACTCATTTTAATATTCGGCGTTTAAGTGATGGGCCAAGAACGCAACTTATTTGGTCGTGGGCAGAAAGATTTAGGGAAGAAGGGACAACGCTCAACAGAATTCCTCCAGGACCATCAACATCAGCAGCAACGCCCGAACGTTTGGTGTGCCATTTCGGCTAGCGGTGTAATTTGGCCCTATTTTTTTAACCAAGGAGAAACAGTTACTGCTCCGGTGTATTGCCGTATGATAGATGAATTTCTGGTACCGCAATTGCAGCTGTAATCAGGTTACAACAATAGGATACAATTTCAGCAAGACGGTGGCACTCCGCATACAGCTAGGCTAGGGTCGATGGAAAAGTTAAGAACAATTTTTCCAAATAAACTCATCAGCAAGTACGGAGCCGCCCAGGTCACCCGACCTCACGCCCTTTGATTTTTTTTCTATGGGTTTACCTTAAATTGAAGGTTTATGAGAACAATCCCCGGACAGTTCAAGCCCTGCAGGCCAATATTCGCCGTGAAATAAAAAGCATTACTCCAGAGCTTTGCCATCGCGTGATTGCATTAATATAAGGGTCTGACTACAGGAGTGCGTACAAAAAAACGGCCATCATTTAGATGATATAGTGTTTAAGAAATGAAATCCGCATTAATGTAGCACATTTAGTTTAAATAAAAATAAATAAAATCTATGTAGTTTTTTTTATAAGAAATTTCAAAGTTGAAAATTTTCCACTGGACACCTGTTACTGAACCGATTTTAATGTTATTTTATTAAATATGTACTTTTTCCAACTTTAGAGATAGGATAGCTTAGACCTTTAATTATAGTCGCAATTTTATTTTATTGCGAATTATTTTACAACCTGAGACTGACGGCGACCATTGTTTGTGCGACGGGATAGCGATCGACGTTGCCATGGCAACATACATATTTAGTCACTTCGATAAAATAATATGGCAAATACATAATATATTATGGCAAAGCCACGTTTGCCGGGACAGCTAGTAACCTATATATTTAAGATTCGCTGATTTTGTCCGTGTTATAAATTCAAGCAGTCCTTTTAATGATGTTCGCTGTGTAAATATTTGTCAAGTACAGACTTTACAATGACATCAATCCTACTGTTTGCTTAGATGTTACACTTATATTATAATAATTCCTTATATATTTTAGCAGTAGGTAAGTAATAGAAACATTATATTTTAAAAATCTAGCTAAAGATATCTGATAAGAAACAATGAAAATGTTTTTTAAATAAACTTAATAAAAGCTTATGTCACCATATAATATACGATATAATATTATGTACTCCTAAAACACTAAAAACACTAGTCAACACGCACACTTGTACACCTGTACCTACCTGCACTTGTCCACTGTAAAGTTGTTCACTCTACACTTGTCCACTGCACACTTGGGTAGTCTACATATATTTTTTTCACTATTATACACTTGTGCACTCTACGGTGTACATTGAAAGCGAGTCGAGCACTAGCTGTTAATTATTTAAACACCACCTAATTTTCACGTTTAGTCCGGTCGAGCGCTCATACAACGTATGGAAATGTAGGACCCTCAACGAGAAACTAGCTTAATATTGCTCTTTATTTAAAACAAGATTTTAATACTATGATATCATTTAAGAGACGTAATTTCATGGGTAAATGTTTTTGTTCCTTATTGTCTTATTATGGTTAGAAATTATAGAATTAACTAATTATTATTATTATGTTATTTCTAACTCCATTTAATTCTTCAATCTCCAAACGAGCACCGGTGATCGCGACTATAATAGAATACAAAAGCATTTCCAAGAATCCCCGATCGAATGATTAAAATAAAATAGTCTTGCAAGTTAAAAGTCTATATTATACGATTTTGAATTATGTTATAAGTTTTTTTCGCTAGCCTCTGAAGTATCCCACGGCTGGGCCAAATCTCAGTTATTGCTTAAGCACATCTCTTATAAATAAACTTATTTAGTATTAGATGTGAACTTCATGTCAATAATTGTCACTTAACACTGGAGGAGTTTAGGACTTTTCTCACCGTACCACAGAATCATATTTATATTATAAATGTGAAAGTGTGTCTGTCTGTCTGTCTGTTACCTCTTCACGCTCAAACCGCTGAACCAATTTTGCAAAAATTTGGTATGGAGATAACTTGAGTTCCGGGAAAGGACATAGGATACTTTTCATCCCGGAAAAATTACGGTTCCCGGGCGATAAACTAATTTTGGCGCAACGAAGTTGCGGGCATCATCTAGTACATAATAAGTTGACCGTAAAAACCTTCCCTGAATATTTTCAGACTGAAATATTATGCTAAATCTGTTCAGAAGTTCTCGTGTACAAGCGAGACCAACAAAATTAGAAATTCATTTCTATTATTAAAGAAGATTAAGAAACATGAGGCACAATTACTATACTGTACTGGGCGAAACATGGCGGTAGCGGTCAGTGATTCCCTATCGCGATCTGACCGCGGTTTATATAGAAAATGACATTATTTTTTATAGGAAGTCAATGACCGCTACCGCCGTGTTTCGCCGAGTACAGTATAATGTAACAAAATACCTTACACAGAAATGGCGGTGAAGTAGGCTTGTCCATCAATTAAGTACAGTCATTACGAAGGACGGTTTATGTACAGACAAACACAGCGAGTGGTTTATGTGTTGTCTACGAGCTTTTCATCTCAATTACAGCTATAAAGCCTTGCGGTAGTAACTCTATTGTGTGTACTTGTTTGAGCCACAATGTGTAGCTTTCAAGTATTTTGTTAAATTTTCGTTAAATTTTCGAATACTATTCTTTGTATTAGCTCCGTGATACTATCTGGGGAGTGCCTCCGCTGCCGGCGCCGGTTGCCGAAACGGCTGCCGGCGCCGGTTGCTGAAATGGCCGCCGGCGCTGTTTTCCGAACTCCGAAGTTTCAAATGACAGAATAATGATCAAAAACATAAGTCTTGAGCTAAAGGACTATGAAAAGTACAAATAATAAGGTCATAATTCATAAAATATACTTAGTCATATTGTAAGGATGCATATTTGAATCCTTCGATCGGGGATTCTTGGAAATGCTATTGTATTATATTGTTACCGCGATCACCGGTGCTCGTATGGGGCTTGAATCTTGATGTGTTAATGGTGGTATTCCGTATTGATGATGCTGATAAATGTGATCTGCATAGTTGCTACTATGCAGATCACATTTATCAGCATCATGCATCAGCGTTGTTTAAAGAAGCAAAGATATATACAATATCTTTGCTTCTTTAAACAACGCTGAAACTCTCTTATATGTATATAAGGAATCTGAAGTTCTGTTCAGTACCTTCGGAAGTATACCACGGGGTTTATAACTCTACCTGTGGTGCAAAATCTTACTTTTTTATTTTAGTAAAGCTAAGCTAAGAAAATGCATCACAAAAAATTAAAATATCCACAGCCGAACAAATAGGTACCTACTTAACTAACTTTCACCTTAGGAAGTCGGTAAAGTCGAATATATTATGTGAGATTATAATTATTTCTTTTTAAAATTTGTGTATCGGGACTGGAATCTAGCGCTTTACGCATTATCACCGGCTCCCATTTTGAGTGCCAGCGCCGGCAGCCGTTGTTTTATATCTCGGCTGCCGGTAGTATACTTACCGCCGGCTCCCATCACTGATATTTTTGGGAGCCGGCGCCGGCCGCGGAGGCACTCCCTACTATCTGACTTAAACTAAGACTACTTCAGAGAGTTTATTAAATCTTTCCTCTGGTTGTTTGCACCGTCACATAATATATATTAGTAGTACCAACTTAAGTATACATCGGCACTGTATGCTTAGCTTTACTATTTTTATTCTTTATTCCACACTATGCATGGTGTATAGCTGTTATATTCATATTCATATTCATATACTTTATTTCCAAGAAATTGATACAATGGTGTTATGGCCATGGCCACTGGAATATACAATGGTGTATATTCCAGTGGCCATGAAATAAAAGTTTATATTTGAGTAATACAATGAAAATATTTTCATAGAGGGCCAGTTTATTTTGGAGGCCTCATCACGCTTCCTTTGTCTCCACTATTTTCGTTAACTTATGATACAACGGTCATTAAACCACGTGGTATTTCACATAAAAACTCGTAATCGATCGCTTATATACGTCTGTATGGCCGTTTTTGGGCACGTGCTTATTCCCAGAGGGCGCGACTGTTATTCAGCATTATGCTAATTCTGTGCACACAGTGTGCTATTGTTTCAAAGTTTTGTGCGTGTTTTGCGCGTTACCTTTTACGTTACCCGCAATCGCGTAAAGTTGCGCGATACCTCGTATGTTTTCCCGCAATTCCGCGAAGTTCCCGAACGTAATAATCTGTGAAGTATTATGACATGATTTCATTGCGAAGTTCGGGAGCATTAATTAAGGTGCATGTTTCCATGCGTGAGTCTCCCGGGTGTGGTTGGAAAGTCTCCCGATACGAAGTTGGTTTGAGGAAATTAAAATTAGGCGTAAGATTGTTCGCTTTAATTATGTACGATTATTTCAAATGCTCAATTATTTTATATGCTAAAGTTTAGTTTAGCATTTTTTCTATAAAGAGAACACTAATCTTAGAAATATATAAACTACTTTGATGCTATAAATATGGGTATTTAACTAAAGCGTCAAGCCTTGAGGAACCTTCAGTTAAAATTTAAATAATTACTGGTAATAACGCTTTTACTTTTCTTTCTCACGTATAACGTTTAAAACAGTAGATATACGAATATTATTATGTAAGCACCGACATTTCCAATGCAGTAAAACCTTTATCACTTCTCACTGAAGTTGTAGTGTATGGTCCATGAGTCATGAATTAATATTATGTAAGTTTATAACTACTTTAAAGGCGAAGAAGAGAAGAAAATAGTTATATTTAGGTCCATAAAATTTATAATGGTTTTGTAGCTGGTCGTGTTATTATTTTTTTTCATGTAAATCGACTTAAATACCACGGTTGATAATAATAATAGATAATCCAAAGTTCCCTGCTTATATCTCAAAATGTTCACTCTTCTAGTAAGTTTAATAACTTTTGCTCATAATATATCGCTTATAATGTACTTATTTAATATTTTAAAAACGAAAGTGTGTCGTGTCTGTCTGTTACCTCTACACGCTCAAACTACTCAACCGATTTTAGTGTGGAGATACTTTGAGTTCGGGAAAGGACATGGGATACTTTTTATCCCGGAAAATGTACGGTTCCCGCATGATAAACGAATTTTGGCGCAACGGAGTTGCGGACGTTCTCTAGTTTCACATAGTTCCTAGAGTGTATTGAAAAACCGCTTGCGTCTACATCTTAGACCACGAGTGGAGTACCGAAGGGGCGCATCTTGGGGCCATCTCATTTGCCAGTGACAGAGAAGAGGCGGGCTGCACCTGTCACTACTCGCGATAACTGACAATTCTTCTAACGCTCTGAATAATTATTCTATTTCAATCAATGACAAGGCAACTTTCTGGGATTTACCCCAGTAAATAATTGACTATCGACGCACGGGAGGGAGGTAAAGTAAGGAATGATAATAATATATACATAGAATATACAATTGATAGTAGATGCAGTTTTAATGTTACGGGACAATTAGTTACTTGACAAAATAATTGTCTCTTAAGGGTCAATTAATACCGCAACACGACGCGTAGATGTATGTATTAGATGTTCGTATGATGATCTACGCGACATGTACATGATTCCTAGAAGAACACCCCAAGGAAGAGACTATAAGACACTTTGGTAATACTCATATTTTGTGTTTAGCCTCAATAGAGATGAAAGTATGACGTAGTTGTATTATTTCTTCAACATTACTTTCTAAGAAATTGATTCATAGTCAGATAGAAGACTTACCTCATTTAGTCGGGTTATCTCAATTCAATGTAAGTCGTGATCTATCAGTTCGGTTCGACAAAACACGACCAAATTACGTAGGTCCACCATCTGCCTATGAATGAACTTCTTTGATTGTGCATTTTATTAATATTATAATACTAGCTGTTGCCCGCGACTTCGTCCGCGTGTACTTCAGTTTATAGCGCGCGGTGTCAACAAAATTGGTGTCAAATTTAAAAGCTTTTTAAAACCCTGATATCCCTTAAATCAAAATACCCAAAAACAGCTGTGCAGTGTGCACATAACATTTAATTTTTTTTAAAAATACGAAATTTTAAAGCTTACTTAGCCCCCCATTACACAACTTTAGCTTTACCCATTAACTATATTTTATTATTGGTAGGTTTAAGGTTACGTCACTGCATTATGCATAGATAAAAGTATTGAGTAGTGAATTATTTAATAACGTGATGAAATCAATCGAAAGAATCAAAAATCCGAGCTCACATGGTACCACCTCTTATAGAAAGACGCATCAGCAAGCAATAGTGCGATGTAGGCGACTCTTAGCGCCATCTGTTATGATTTTTGGAACTAACTTAATTTGACCAAATTTACGCATTTTCACCCCCTTACAACCCCTTTTTCCAGTTAAAAAGTAGCCTAGGTCCTTTCTCAGGCTTTAGACTATCTGTGTACAAAATTTCATTACAATCGGTTTAGTAGTTTTGGCGTGAAAGCGAGACAGACAGACAGACAGACAGAGATACTTTCGCATTTATAATATTAGTATAGAGTATATAGATTGAATACCAGCTAAGTATTACACGAAATAAAATACTGACTGAAAATACAAAGTTATATTTTCGGAGCGGTTTTCAATTTCCAACGTTAATTTTGCTGGTTAAATAAATATTATCTTACTGTATTCTGCGTAATAAAAAATATATATTTCAAAATAAAAATATCGTATTATTTTGTTGATTTATACTGAAACACAATAACTAGAGGCTTACAGCCAAATATTGCTTTACCTACTTTGTTTACTTTAAATCATAATAGGTTTTTCTACCTTTCAAAAATAACACGAACTTTTTTACGTATTCCAAAACATATTTTCACTGTCTTATTAATAAATAATAGTTTGCACGTGGTTTGCCTGATACAATCATTAGATAATAATATTGTTATTTCACTGATGTAAATAATATTACACATCAAACGAGAAAACTAATGAGTAATAGAATATACCTCTACACATAATTATAACAGATAATAATATTATGTAAGTATATGGCTGTATTTTTTTATTTCAATAAGTAGGTAGTTCAGCAAAGGAAAAAATAACTTAGTCTTTCCATACTTTTGTATTATTTTATTTTAATCTTTTCAACTTCGAGCAAAACTCGTTCTTCTAGTACAGAATAAATTATGTCGGGTCAGCCCCCATGAACTGTACATTTTCCCGCAAAAACAGTACGGGTAAGTTCTCGTTGTTGACTCTATATTTGTGCCATATTATATGAAAATCGGTCCAGTAGCTTATGGGTTTACCGCGATCAAACAAAGTATTTAGATTTAAAATATTAGTATGGATTGGCAATAAAATCCTTCAAGAAGACAGCGTATTCCCTTTTAAAAGGCCGGCAACGCACCTGCAGCTCTTTTAATGTTGCGAGTGTATGGGCGACGGTAGTTTTCCATCAGATGAACCGTTTGCTCGTTTACCCCTTTATTTAAAAGAATTCGTTGTATCTTATATCTTTAAACGAGCAATTCTTGTATATATATAATATATAATTGGAATCTCGTAATCGGCTCCAACGATTTTCATGAAATTTAATTTGGGGGCGATAAATCGATCTAGCTAGGGATCATTTTTAGAAAATGTCATTTTATTCGTGTTTTGTCGAATACCGAGCAAAGCTCGGTCAAATAGCTAGTGTTTACTTAATAAAGTACAGTCTCAAGTAAACTGTCTTATTATTTATTACAGAACCCAAAAAGTTCCGGACACGCACCAGCAAGGTCCACCAAAATGAGCAGATTGCGTATTATTTACGGGCTGCACGCGACCCCTACGTTACCCTTCTTGCCATATTTTTAATATAATGTTATTGAACTAATACATAAAGGAAGGAAAGGTTTTTGTTTTAAATTCCTCTTTTAAACAATATCGGTTGTTATTGATGTTTGAAAATAATTTTGTAGCTTGAATATTGGTCATGTATTCGAAAAGATAAATTTTCTTTACGTTGGAATTCTAAGAGTGAGTAGGTACTGATCACTTCTAACGGTAAAAGTGTTATTTAAATAATCTGTATGCAGATTTTGTCACTTCTGTCTCTTGGAATATATTATTGTAGTTAATATGGAGAGATCAGAGAAGTGACAAAAACTTTCACTTATCATAAAGTATTTCTTATAATTTACTTCATAATAAATTGTTTTTACTTCATCTTTTTAAATTTACCTTCAATACATGCTATTAATTACTCCCGTAATAAAATTGTTACAAGCCTCAAGAGCTTTCGAGTTGTGGACAGATTATGGCACGTCTTTTCAGGTAACAATTTAAATTAAACATTGTGAAAAGTTCTACACGAAAATGCGGGCACGTGGCGAGGTGAAGGGTTATTTTTATTCAGCGGAGCCTCGGACGAATAAATTAAAATAACTGAGAAACACAGAAATATGCTCGCCGAAGAAAAAACAGAACGGAACGCATAAATTAAATTCCACAAATGTCTGTTTCGATGATATTATATTAAAATGCCTTTTATTAAATATTTTTTACTTGACGGATACTGCGGTATTTGATATTCGGGATGTAAATGAAATGATAACATTGTTCTGCCGTAAAAAGATACGTTTGTTGCTCTTGTTTCTTTGATAACGTGAATTATGAGATAATTGAATTTTCCTGTAAAATGTTTTCACGCACGTTTAGCACCGTAAACAAAAAAAATATCACGATTTTGTACAACCTACGTAGCAAACTGACGATGAGGACAATCAGAAGGTGGAGTTCTTGTGATATTGTAATGACCTATTCAAGCAGTAATATTATTACTAACTATGCAATTATTATTTTGTAGTAGAGATTACTAATAAGTAACGACAATAATTATTGTACGCTGCATTGTGCTGTCAATGTCTGATACATTGAAAAAGTAACTCGAAAGATAGAGATATAACTCATTTTGTAACCTGTTTTTAGTAAGAGGGCAGTACTTAGTACTTACAGGTTCATAAGAAGATCTATAGTGAAGCTAATCTTACATATTAAAGAGAGCATCATAACCCAGGAAAGTTAAACAATAAAATCTCGTTTAAGTTGACCTGGTTCACGATTCTGCATGGACCGCATCTCAACTTAGCATCGCTTACATATTTATGAGTTTGTTTCGCTATCGCCGGAAGAAAGTCAAACATTAATGAATGCTTAAATATTCCGTACGTGTGAATAAAGAAATGGATTTTACATTATAATAAGGAAGGTATTTGGATGGAAATTGGATGAGAGCTACGCTATCAGCGTTTTCACGGGAATTTTAGCACATTGGGACCCGTGTACTCACAGGTTATGGGACAAACAAGTTGTTGCTTTGAAAGCATGTTTTGTAATGAGAGATTGTACGTAAGATCTAAGTTGGCGGTATATTTAGTAGTGCCCCAGCTAGGTAGTGCTAATAGTAAGTATCTGTTATTGTAAAGTTACTGTAAAATTAATTACTAAACTAGTAATTTAATCCTTGAAGCCCCATACGAGCACCAGTGATCGTGACAACAATAGAATACAATAGCATTTCCAAGAATTCCCGATAGAAGGATTAATGTCACAAGAGCTGATAACACCAGAATATTAATAATATTCTCTAGTGTTTTGAGCATATAATATATCTATTACGCAAGGAATCAAATTTTCTAAACAAAATAAGGGGGCAACGAGCAAATGGGTCACCTCATGTAAAGCAACTACCGTCGCCCATGGACACTCGCAACATCAGAAGAGCCGCAGGTGCGTTGCCGGCCTTTTAAAAGGGAATACGCTCTCTTCTTGAAAGGTTTGCAGGTCGTACAGGTCCGGAAATACTGCTAATGAAAGTTCGTTCTAGAGCTAAGTGCGTGGCAGAAAGTTACGCGAAATAGAATTGGCATAATTTTATGTTCAGGAGACATTTTATTAAATTGACATGATATCTAAAGGATCTCTTATAATTTGGTACAGTTTTGCCACTTGCTATTTTTCTATCTGAACTCGACCGGGCCCGCCATTTTTCTATCAGAAATAACAATGGCGCTGATTATCCATGATACATGTGGTGATTAACCGGCCATGGCGGCGGTCGCACCGGAACCGGCCCGCCATAATTCAAAGATGGCGCTTCCGGTCACATGATAATGCATCGTGACTTAGCTAAATTAACTGCACAATTATACATAATATTCGAAATAGATACAGTGTGCCATTATTTGTGCTCTAAAGTGAGCGGCACGCACAATATTTATTGAACAACTTATTTGACAATAAGATTGAAAGGTAAGCATTAAATATTAACCCGTGATGGTCAATATTGCACAATACATGATATTGCACAATAAAATTGATGATCTAGGGGCCTGCTTACGATGACTAGAAACCATTTTGTTATGTTAAACCACCGCCATTTCGAGAAACCCTCCTTTACTGTAAACTCCCTTTAATTACATGGTTAGTATAAGAATTTCAAATTGTGCTAATGACAACAATTATAGATAATATGTAAAAAATACACGGTTTATTTTACTATAATATTATGTCTCTCCCTTTTTCCGTATGCCCAACATGAAATCTCACGAATAAAGTAGGTACCGCAACAAAAGTAGTTTTCGTCTATTCTAGCGGCGTAGCGTGTACTAATCTATACTTGTGCAAAATTTAATCAATACAGTCAGTAGTTTTAAAGCCTATCGCAAATTAAACTTCTTGAGAAATCACAATGTAAGCGACCTGTGTAATTTGTGGAGATGAATCAAATGTTTTCATTATAATTTCAATATTATTACATGGAGCTGCCGAGCCCCACCCATATTTAAAGGTCCTCGTCAATAGTGCAACAGCTTGCTGCCTCATTTTATTTACGGCAAAAATTATTACGCAAAACTTTTTTCATTTCCATTTCCGAATTTTTCGATCACTCGTGTCACCATTTTTATTGCTATTCTTTATTTATAGGCGTTTTAAGATAGTAAGTTCATATTTTACAGGTGACTTGACAATTGTTTTTACTTTAATTATATATACATTATTTTACCTAATTTTATAAATTGTATAAAATAATATGAGACGTTAACCCTTAACCACCTACCACATATAATAATTGTCACACAACCACCTGCCATACGTCTGTGAAACCCCGGCTAATAAACATACGATAGCTAGAAATAAAAGGGGGGAGACAAATATTAATTCAAAACATTGTATTTAAGCACTGTTAAAACCTTTAGTTTAAAAATAAAAACATGAATTTCAATAATATTTATCAAATAATACAGCATATTTGGTACAATCTCGTGTTTTTGGCTTACCCACTAACACTTTCAGAAAATAATTTCTAAAAAAATATATCAAATTATTCTTACGTTTTTTATATAATAAAATTACCAAGGAACTTAAAAAAATACTAATACTTTTATAGTTACTAATTCTACAAAATTGCAGGCTCCAAACTTAGAGCTTTTTAAGGCCTTTAAGATAGATTTAGTCTGAGCATTCGAGGCAAATAGGAGCTTTGCATTCAAAACACATGTGTTGTGTTTTATGTTTTTTTAGTGTTTTAGTAAGTGGAACAGTTTTTACGAACTGCCAATCACTCTTCATCAGTGCTGCAGCATGGGAAATCTGCTGGAGGATCAAGTTTATCTGAAAGATTCTTCCTATCACGTTACAGTTTCACATTGCTTTCACAACGTGCCCTAAGCGATCTCGTAAACTGTTCAGCCAGTTTCTTCATAAACATGTAACTGCTTTCAACCTTTTGTCTATGTAGCTGTACAGATAGGTTCACTAGAGCGTAATTTCAGGCAGAACAGATGACCAACCAAGTAATTTTTGCCAAAATAATCATTCTTCCTAGATCTAGATCGAATTTCCGCTAATGGTACATCATCCTCAAATGAAAACTATTGGTCACTTTACGAAGGAACATCACTTTGTGATGGAGAGCTTTTTTGCACTACAGTTGGCTCTTCGCATTCGGAATCAGATACTCCACTATGACCTATCTTCCAATACAATATGATTAATTTTGACTGGGTCCACATCGCTGCATTCGTCGTTCAGTACTATATTCTCATCATCTGTCAGGCCTTGGTCCAACCAACGCTTAATAAGAACTTAATTTAGGGCCATTGTAGGGGCCCTGATAAGGTTAAATATAAACGACGTGGACTGTATAAATAGGTATATTCGTAATTACAATATCTAACAAAAGAATGCCCATGTGCGACGCGTACAAGCTCAGAAGGTGAAGTGGCGAGCGCGGAGCGGCGGGGCCGCGGGGGTGCGGGGGCGCGGGGTCGCGGGCGGGCGGCGGCGGTGTCCGCGATGCGCACGCGCAGGCGACGACATCCTCCCCGGGTTGAAGCATCCAGGTCTTCAATCTATTGGGAGCGGACAGATAGAGTTGAAGGCGCGACGAATGGTGCCCTTCCTGGTCTTCAATTCGGCCACCCTCGTGACTCCGTCAACGCCGGGGTAGGTCTTGATGACCCGGCCCAGGGACCAGAGTAGAGGTGGCGCCGTCTTGTCCTTGATGAGGACCAAGGACCCTGGTTTCAGTTCGCCTCTGGAAGCAAACCATTTTGTTTTCACCTGCAGCAGAGAAGTATATTCGTTGTGAAATCGACCCCAGAAATGTGTTCTGATGTGCTGGACTCTCCTCCAGCGGTCCAATCTTGAGATGTTGGCGTCAGTCACCTGGGAGCAAGGCACACATAAGAGTGGTCTACCAATTAGGAAGTGGGCAGGTGTTAATACGGAAAAATCGTTACGGTCTGAGGAAAGAGGTGTAAGAGGGCGAGAGTTTAAGACTGCTTCAATATAAGTGAGACACGTAGCCATCTCCTCAAAGGTAAAGTGAGTTTGGTTAAGAAGTCTTTTTAAGTGATGTTTTGTGGACTTCACAGCCGCCTCAGCAAGTGAATTAAAATGTGGGCTGTATGCAGGTGTAAAAATAAACTCTATACCCTCCTGCGCCATTTCAGATGCAACATCTGAGGAACTTATACATTTATAAATCTCGTTGCACGCGCCTACGAAGTTAGTCCCGTTATCGGACGTGATGCTTCGGGGCTTGCCACGACGCGCCACGAACCGATTTAAGGCTGCCATATACGCCTCAGTTGTGAGGTCGGAAACGAGCTCCAGATGAACCGCCTTTACAGCTGCACAGACAAAGATGCACATGTAAGTTTTTGTAAGTTTGCAGCCGCGACCTTTTCGATCGGCAACCAATACTGGACCAGCAAAGTCGACATAACTATTTAAAAAAGGAAATTCTAAGTTAGTTCTCGATGAGGGCAATTGACCCATGACAGGCTGCACATTTTCAGCCTTATGTCTATAGCATTTAAGACATTTACTGACCACCGATCGAGACAAGTTTCTACCACCTAGCGGCCAGTATGTCTGTCGAATGTGTGACAGTAATAATTGTGGACCAGCATGTGCAAGCTCTAAATGTTGCATATGAAAAACAAGCTTAGTAAGAATGTGCTTACTACATAAAATAATAGGATGTCTAACATTAAAATCGTAAAAAGAATTACAAAGCCTTCCGCCCACGCGGATGAGGTCATCCTCATCTAAGAAGGGTGTCAACGGAAGCAATCTACTCTTGCGTGGCAATTTTTGACTAGCCTTTAGAAGTTTATATTCCTCAGGAAACATGTCGAGCTGCGAGAAATGTATAATCGTTTTCAACGAATTTTCTAATTCTGTAACAGAAAGATTGCCACACAATTTAGTTTTATTTTTTAGGTTGTTAATAAACCTTTGTACATATGTAAATATTCTTTGAATTTTATTTAGGTTAGAATATTTTAATAATAAATCATGAACGATTGACGAATGAATAGATGAATCATGAATATGATATGAAAGGTTACTAAGATGATTATCTAAATGAATCTCTACATCCGGTAGATCATGTTTCTCTGAGTTGGGCATTTTAGGCCATTTACTTTCGTCAAGCGAGAGAAATGAAGGTCCAGAAAACCAATTGGTATCCTTAAGAGAGCTGGCCTTCAAACCACGTGAAACAAGATCCGCCGGGTTGTCCTTTGACGGTACGTAGCTCCAGGTATGACCATGTGTGCACTCTTGTATCTCGTTGACTCTATTTTTAACAAAAGGTTTTAACTGATTAGATGGAGTAGAGAGCCAACTTAACACAATGGTAGAGTCACACCAGAATCTGTATTTATGAATGGGTATGATGAGCGATTCTCGGACTTTAGTACACAGTCTTGCCCCTAATAGAGCTCCACAAAGTTCAAGTCTCGGGATGGTTGTAGGTTTAATAGGCGCTACACGATTTTTGGAGAGTAGGAGCTGGACACTAGTAACTCCTACATTATTAGAGGATCGAATATATACGCAAGCGCCATATGCCTTCTCTGAAGCATCAGTAAAAACATGAACTTCGTGTATAGTAGAGCTTTCATGCAGTACCCAACGGGGAATTTTTAACTCGTTTAGAGCTGTGATACTATTTTCAAAAATTAGCCAAGCGTTACGTACCTCATCCGATACAGCATCGTCCCAGTCGTACTTGTCTAGCCAGAGTCTCTGCATTAAAATTTTAGCTTCGACAACGCACGGACCAATGAGGCCCAGAGGGTCGAAAATCTGGCCGATAACAGAAAGGATGTGCCGTTTCGTAACCTTTTGTGCAGGTATTATGTTAATAGAAAATGTTAAATAATCAGTGCTACATACCCAATTAAGGCCTAAAGTTTTAGACTGACCACAATTTAGATTTTGATCGGAGAAAAATAAATTATCATCGGTAGTTTCCGATTCATTACAAGTTATTTGATTTAAAATTTCTAAGGAGTTCGATCGCCACTTTCGCAAATTAAAATTAGCGGAAGCAAGCGTGGATTTAACCCTGTTTGTAACCTCAACAGTTTCTGGTATGGTGCTCCCCCCACCTAAATAGTCATCTACATAAAAGGAACGTCGTATAGCAAATTGAACACGATCATCCTCAATGTTGTCAGCCAGACTCACTAAACATTTGGTAGCAAGATAGGGAGCAGACGCAGTACCGTAGGTAACTGTATTTAAAGTGTAGGTTTTAAGGGATTCTGTGGGATCGAACCGAAAAACAATATTCTGAAGGAATCGTTGGTCTGGACATAAATATATAGAGCGGTACATTTTCGCTACGTCGCCTGAAACCACATACCTATATTGACGAAAACGTATTAGTATACCTAACAGATCGTCTTGCACTACCGGACCGACCATCTGAATGTCATTAAGAGACACTCCCGTACTAGTAGGAGCTGATGCGTCGAAGACAACGCGTAGTTTAGTAGTGGTGCTAGAATCACGTATTACTCCATGATGTGGAATGTAATAGTTAGCAATATCAGGTGGCGAATTAGTAGTATTTAATGTCATATGACCTAAACGCTCGTATTCCCTCATAAAATTATAATATTCAATTTGAAATTCAGGGTCTCGCTTAAATCTTCTCTCTAGGGATAAGAATCTATTCCTAGCAGTTAAATATGACTGTCCTAGAGAGCTTGGATCCCCTTTCAAAGGCAATTTTACCACGAAACCACCGTCAGTATCACGATAGGTGGCTTGTGCAAAATGTTGCTCACACATTCGTTCTTCCTGAGAGTAGGAATATTTTGGTGCTATGCTGTCAAGCTCCCAAAATTTTGTTAAGTCGGGAGTGACACTGGAGTAATGGCAAAAATGAAAAGAAATAGCGGGAAAATTAGACTTATGCAAAATACTTCCGGATACAAGCCATCCGAATTTAGTTTCGTACATTATAGGTAAATTTTTCCCTAAGTCTATTTTATTGCTACCTATTACACTCCAGAATACTTCAGCCCCTACCAGGATGTCTACGACCGACGGAACGTTGAAGTTCGGGTCCGCTAATGCAAGTCCTGAAGGAATAGGGACGTGAGTGATGGGCACAAATGATGACGGTAGGACCTTAGTAATTTCAGGCAGAACATGGCACTCGATCTCCACAGTAAACGAACAGCATAAAGACTCTATTGTGAGGTCACAAGACTGTGTACTAGTGGATATATGATTGCTAATACCCGTTACCTTGGTGCTCGTACCGCGCAGAGACAAACCCAGCTTCTCGACGAAGCTCTGCGTAACGAAATTCGCCGTACTACCGTTGTCCAGCAGTAGCCGTGCTATGTACTTCTTACCCGTCGCACTGGTCACGTTCACCATAGCTGTGGACAGGTAAACAAGCGAAGATGTAGCAAGCTGCATGGAATTAGCGGAAAGCACAACATTAGAAGAGGATTGCGATGAAGAAGGCAGTACAGAATGACTGGCAGTAGGCAATGGATTGCAAAGTGGTTTGTCGCTAGATTCTATATGCAAGAGTGTATTGTGCTTCAATTTGCAATATCGGCAATGAGAAAATTTGCACTGCTTAGAAGAGTGTCCTGGCCTTAAGCAGTTAAGGCAAAGATCAAAGTCTTTAGCCTTTTGTATGCGATTTTCAATAGCTAAAGCTCGAAAAGATTCGCATTTGTACAAAGTATGTACCTGGGAGCAAAGAGGACATTTACTATTTATTTTAGTTTGTTTTTTAATATTAGTACTATTTGATTTATTAAATTTAGAAGTATTAGGATTATTTGACAGGTGACTATTATTTAAAGCTACAATTATTTCATTATTTGAAGTATTTAAAGTATTGTTTGACTCGACAGATTCTAACCAGTCAGCTTTTCTATTTAAAAATGAACAAAATTGAGTTGAAGTTGGATCACCTGAAATACTATTGTTTCTATACTCCTCCCAGTCACGGCTGGTTGTTAAATCTAATTTTTTAACTAAAATAAAAATAATTATTGAGTTCCAATATTGAGTAGGCTGTTTTAAATTTGTGAGAGCACGTATATTTTTATTTGTGACATCAACTAGATTTCTAATGCTGACACTAGATTCTCCTCTGATAGGTTCGACATCAAATAAAGCCTGCAAATGGTTGTTCACAAGTAAACGATTGTTATTGTACCGCTCACACAACAAGTCCCATGCCAGTTTGTAATTATCCCTTTTAAAATCAGTGTTTTTAATTAATAAAGCGGCATTACCTTGGAGAGAGGCGCGTAGGTAGTGAAACTTGTTTATGTCATTAATGCAATCGTTTTCATGAATCAAAGACACGAAAGTGTCCCTAAACTCGAGCCAGTACTGGTAATTTCCGTCGAAATGAGGCAAATCAATTTTTGGCAAACGAACAAAGGAATTGGAAACATGTGCACCTGAGTCAGCATCTTTGAAGCCCGCCTCCGAACCATTGGACACCGAAGAACCGAGCAGGCTGCGCGTGAGTGCCACCAGGCTGAAGAACTGGCGGTCGAAGTTCTCACGTTCCACGAAGGACGCGGCACTGTCAGCTTCTTCGGAAAGCATCTCGATGTTCGTCTGAAATTCATCGAAGTCCGCATGTAAGGTTTCGAATTTATTAAAACGTTCCTGCAGGTCTAATCGTTGCAACTCAGATAAATGGCCACTACTTTTAATTAAATTTAAATAGTTGCTAAAAATAGTAATCTTTGATTTAATTGAACTACGCTTCTTAATTAAAATTTTCATGTCCGCCATTTTGTAGTGCCAATGACTCGCAAAAATGACAACGTGTACTCACAAAATCAAAAATATCAATTGAATTATCCAGCAATAATGATCGCAAATAGCAAATTATGCAATAGGTAATTACTACAAATGAATAACTGTAAATGTAAAAACAAGTTATTGAATGCAGCTGTGCAATAAATCGTTATCTCTGATCAGATAAGATAACGATGCAGCTGTTTACGATTTCAAGTTCAAGTTCAACGCAAGCTTGTTTTTAATACCAATTCTAATGAGAATAGTTTTATGCGAATTGGTGAGGCAATAATTAACGAACAAGTATTTTAAATCACCTCTGTTTTGAATTAGGGAAAGGAAATGGATAATAATTGGATAAGACTCACTCAAATATGCAAATATACTCCCAGAAAATGACTTCAGCTCCTTCCAATGTTGCGAACACGCTGCCACGGGGACGACTCCTTTGTTCTTTGTCTTCCTGGCCACGTTCAAATTTCAAACGGCGGCCGTTACGTCGGTTTTCCAAGACGAAGAAAATTACGATGGGCGCAAGTACAATTACTCCGCGAAGGACCAGTTTGAAGGGGCCCTGATAAGGTTGAATATAAACGACGTGGACTGTATAAATAGGTATATTCGTAATTACAATATCTAACAAAAGAATGCCCATGTGCGACGCGTACAAGCTCAGAAGGTGAAGTGGCGAGCGCGGAGCGGCGGGGCCGCGGGGGTGCGGGGGCGCGGGGTCGCGGGCGGGCGGCGGCGGTGTCCGCGATGCGCACGCGCAGGCGACGACAGCCATTATTTCCGAAACAACAAAAAAATTACAATCGAAAAAACCTATGTAACCACCTGACAGGGGTCTCTCAGACCCCCGCAAGTCTTTATAAGATAAATGCATGCACGCCTAACTTCACCGAGCCGTTGGGCGATAGCTAGGGGCGCAGGGAAAAGGTACAAAAGCCAACAAGTCGATGCAACACTCCAGCGCAAAAGTATTAACAAAAATAATATCAGCGGGGTCTGTGAGACGTATGGCAGATGGTTAAGGGTTAAAAACGGAAAATAATATGATATCCAAATAAATAAGAGATTGACGTTTCACATAGTGACAATATTTGGAAATTTTGGCAATGACATTAAATTGCATTGCTCTTAATATTTTTGTAGGCGTTTTATATTTTGTAAAAAAAATATAGAAAACCCTACGAAATAAAACATTGTTATCTTAAAAATATAAAATCATATTAGTAATTAATACTACTAGTATTAATAACTTATTCTAAGCGTTTTTAATACATTTGGAAATGCATCGAGATCACAGCCGCGTAGCTCTCGAAATTGCATGACTAAAGTTCATGAATTCGAACTTGGGCAAGGTAAATATTGGTGAAAGTCGGCGGAACAAAGTAACAACACGAACTATCGGAATGTTGTTTAATTGTCTAGAACAACAGTTGTAGACGAAGTTGTTGCTCGCGACAACTTAAGCAGTGTTAATATAGGAATAGTTTCCAGTGTTGATTTGGCAATTTCCTTGATTGGGTTTCATTGATTGGTAATAAATAAGATTGATTTGTTTGTTGGTTCGGTTTGTACAAAATTATATATTACTAGATGACGCCCGCAACTCCGTTGCGCTAAAATTCGTTTATCTCCTGGAAAAATGTGCGGTTCCCATACATTTATATGTCCTTTTCCGGGACTCAAAGTATCTCCATACCAAATTTCAGCAAAATCGGTTCAGCGTTTTGGGCGTGAAGAGATAACAAACAGACACACTTTCGCATTTATAATATTATTAGTATGTAAGTATGGATGACACGTACATTACTTTTATACTCTAAGTAAAGGACGTATTATTATCAAAGATAAAAATTATTCACCATGTTAGTACACTTTACCCTACGGCCTACATGATAATTAATATGATATACTTAATAAACCAAGATAGGGATTTCGTGTTATAAACTAAACTGGTTTCACCATCAATTAGAAGTTTTCAAATTCAAATTACTAAGAATGGTGTAGCTATAGATATTAGTTTGCAATTTGCGTCTAAGTTTCCCCATAACTTAGCAGTTAGTATCAAATTATGTTCATTATGGCCAGCTTAATAGAAAATCATAACCTACGTAACGGGCCATGGGCCACGATCATTTGTGGTCTAATGATTTATTTTCTAAGAAATAATATTGAAGTATTTTGCGAGTTATGTGGCAGTAAATTTTACTGTTAGTAATAATTGTGTCTATAGACTATTATATAAGTAAAGCTTAAAAAATTGGTAGTATATTACTTAGGTATTTTAATAGATTTTCCGTTGAAATGTAGCAGCTTTTGCAAAGTCAACGTATTCACAAAAGATACTATTGAGATATTTTGTATTTGAGCACAAAATAAAATTGTGAATTCTATGCTGTTAAATACTTGGTTACTCAATTTTTTACGTCGAATTAATTATTAAATCGAATATCACGTCTAGCTACTTAAGCTTAATTCATTTTAAAAGGCATGTTAAAATTTAATAAGACATCGACTTTTGTTAAAGCATAAACGCTAGGAAGGCTTCGTCCCTCGAGGCTCGTAGCTGACTACGGCGTAGCGGGCTACGACGTAGCATCGCTACGCTCCATAGCTACAATCGTTTTAGACTTGATGGCTTCGAACATTTTAAAAGCAGAATTCATGTTATAAAATCATGGAAATTTTGTTGTTTTTGATGTATTGCAGTTCTATTGTAAAATACATTTAATACATTTACTTAAGTACGTGTGTGGTTTGAGAAGAGTTTCGAAGTTTTCAATTCTGTCAAAAATATTTAAAGTTAGTACTTTGTTTTTTTTTTTATACCTCTTAGATACAATAATCTACTTTAAAATAGAAAAAGCTTCATTTTATCATTTAAAAGAGGTTCTTTTCAAATAATATCTTTGAAGTACAATCCAATAAGCTAATAAAGGTTTTTATATAAATAATTCCGGCGTCGGCGACGTAATCACGCCCCATGCCGGTAGTTGGATTTCTTGAACCGTAAAATTTTATCAAGAGAATTAATCTGGTGAAACTTTCCCCCTGGACATCGTATTTTTTTAATCAGAACGAAATTGATTTTTAAAATGCGTCTGAGCTTGAAGGTTGCAACATAATACGCTTTCGTTTACCCCTCAAAAATGTGAATGGTTTAATTCGAGTGTATCAATTTTTTTAAAATAAACAAAGTTTTAATCAAACTAAAAATGTTTTTTTTAAACAAATATTAAAATTATAGTCCATAATAATAATCGTAATCTATATCATATTAAAAAGTTTCGTCAAGTTTCTTGACGAATGTTATATCACAGTAATATTATAAAGGCGAAAGTTTGGATGTGTGTATGTATAGATGTTTGTTAGGTACTCTTTCACGCAAAAACTACTGAACGGATTTTATTAAAACTTTACAATAATTTTAACCGACTTTCAAATAATATAATTAAATTGGATTCAATTGAAACATGTAATAGGCGTTTGAAACTGGAATAAGCCGAGACATCACAATTATATCGTTAGTGGCAGTCTAGGGGTGCGTGAGTTTAATATATTTTATTCGCAAAAATAAATATTCACAAATATACAAAATAGTGCATAAAGAATTTATTACCACCTTATACTAATAAATAAATGTAATAATAATGAACGGAGATTTTATTTATAGGCATTTTTTGTTTTAAGCGTGTTTATTAATTAAATAAAAGAAATCACATAATAAAAAAAAGTATAGTCTTCTTATAATATCTAACTTTTATCTTGGCTGTAAATATTTAAAATGACTTTAATGTTTGAGTATCCTAAATCCTAACAACATTCTTACAACACAACAAAATATCTTCTAATCTTCAATACTTTTTATCTGTAACGAGTCTATAACTCGTGAAATATGAATACAATCAATTCCCTTTATTCACGAGGACGTGCTCGTGATGTTTTTGTTTTGGGCCCATGAATAGGGTCAGTGGGTGAATATTTTATAAATCTCCCGGCCTTATCGGGTAGGGTAAGATGTTTTGATTTACGAAAACTGATCGCGATCGATTCCGTAAAAACTGAAGATATTGGTTTGAAATAGAGGTCTTAAATAAGGTACGAGTTATAACGTACGTGTATATTCTGCTGTAGTTATCTATAAACTACTTTTTATCCTTTTTCGGGATAGTAATATTTATTATAGGCTGGCCAGCGGTGGCAAGGGAGCGAGCACAATGGAAGACCTTAGGGGAGGCCTTTGCCCAGCAGTGGGACAGCATAGGCTAGGAAAAAAATTTATTAAAATATACTAGATGCCCCAGTGAACTGTATCACTTTCTTGAATTTTAGCGTGACTAACGAAAAATATTCATTTTCATTTATATGCGCAAATCAGACAGATGTAGTGTACATAATATTATTATTTATTTTATTATAGTCTAAATGGCCAAACTGTTCGCCATCAAACCCAATTCACAAATGAGAAAAATGTTTATGAGTAAAAAGTTAATTTCAAGAGTCGTATGATAAACTCAACTTATTTATATGCCTTTCATAATATATTGAAAATCTAGCAATGTAATTAAAACTCCAAAAATTTCTACTCGTATATACTTTGATATTGTAGCCAACGATCAAGGCGCGTTGATCCGGGGCGCGCTATAAAACATTCATGACCGTTTATTCATTCACGACACCTTCACAGCGAATCTCTTTCGGAAGGGTTGCTTCATCTATATCTTATGAAACCGCGTTTTAATTTCGTTCTGCGATTACCGAAGCTTATAGAGGTTTCATCGTAATGAGAGAATTTGAAAATGTGAACCATAAATACCTGACCAAAAGACTTACTGTTGCTTTATTATTAAGCAGGTATTAACGAATAATCTAAAAATTGATTCTAGGATTTAAATATCTATGATCTACATAATATGAAATCAAAGTGCCTAAAGTGTACAAAGTAAAATTATCAGAAAAACAGACTAAGCAGACATACTTACTTCTATACATATAATAAAACTGTAGAAATGAGAATTCTGTACATTAAATATATTCAAAAAATAATAAGCGGGGGGTGTTACTACATCGCTATAGAAGCCAAAAATGTGGTTAGTTTTTTTTGTCTGTCTGTCTGTCTGTATGTTTGTTCCACTATCACACGAAAACTACTGATCCGATTTGAATGCGGTTTTCGCAGATATATTTGTCTTCTTCCAACTAAACATCTGGTCTATAAAATAATTCCCCCCACCCCTCTAAAGGGGCGAAAGAGGGGGTCAGATTTTGTATAAGACTTTTGCTTTAACACGAAAACTACTGATCCGATTTGAATACGGTTTTCGCAGATATATTTGCCTTCTTCCAACTCAAAATCTGGTGTATAAAAATCACCCCCCCCTCTAAGGGGAGCAAAGAGGGGCTCAGATTATGTATCAAACTTTTTTCTTTAATGGACTTACGTCATATTATTAACTGTTTTTTCCAACTTAACTTTTAGTGTATAAAATTTTTCACCCCACCCCTCTTAGGACACAAAAGAGGGGGTAAGACTTTGTATCAACTGATGAAGTAGAAATACTTTAAATGGCAAAACAACGTTTGCCGGGACAGCTAGTATATAATATATTATTAGCTACAAGAAACACTCGTTAATATTTGCAAGTACAAATAATACATTAAGGAACAGAAAAACGTTTCAAAATGGAAATTTCTTCCCGTCTTTCGCACTTGTTTGGACACGTTTCCTGTCGACTTCCCCTCACCTTCGACACACGACACATCCCGAAACTCCATTCATCTCGCTCATTCCACTAATGGAGCCTTCACCAAATAAATAGTTTGTCCACTACCACCATCACCGGGACGTCACGACAAAAATTCAAATATAATGCCACTTTATGACCTACATTATAAGCGTCATTTTGCGCTGCACCACTAAAAGCAGCGGCGGCATAAGTTGCTATACCAGGGTCGGAAGCAAATGAAACCAGGGTCAATTCAGACCGCAACGCGACGCGTAAATGCATTTCTAAAGTAGCCCGCAAACGATCAAACATCAAACCGTCAAACACTTCAAACACGTAGTTTGTTTGCCAAACAGCAGCGCAGACGATCAAACGTGCATCAAACACGTTTGTCAAACAATTAGCTAGAATCGGTTTGAGATCATGAGATTTTGTTTGACAAACACAGCGGAACACGTTCAAACACGTTTGTCAAACGCTACGTAATCCAAATTTTCTTCGAACACGTCAAACACGTCAAACACGTAGTTTGTCAAAAAAACTACATGTTTGACGTGTTTGATATTTGATCGTTTGCGGGCTACTTAGAGACGTATGGATTTGATAGATTTGGAAGTCGTCTCACGCAATTGAAATCTGTCAATTCAGTACAAATTGAGAAATGCACCTACGCGTCGCGTTGCGGTCTGAATCATAAAGTTAATATACCTAGCGGAATAGAGAAACCAAGGCCTGAGCAAGCGAGATGCCACTATCAGTAACACCGCGTGGTAAAAAGAGACGTGTGATACATGACAGCAGCACTCTTTTTTTGACGTCCAGTCGGCACGTGCCGCACGTTGTCAATATAATCTCATAGAATTCATGTTCAATCATGCTTGTGTAAGTGTATACGTACACATATTTTTCACACAGATGAAAACCAATTTTGGTTACGTTTGACAGCTCGAGATTGTCTGATGTCTGATTAACTTTATGGTCTGAATTGACACTAAAGGTTTTATTTTCTGCCGACCCCAATATAGCAACTTATGTTTACACCACTTTATATCCTAGGACCTAGGATATAAAGTGGTGTAATATAGTACAATCTTTATTGAGACTCAAAATAAGTTAGAAAACAATAGAACTATCGCAAGATCCGACTTTATTCTTATCCTAACAGACGGTTGCCTAGCAACTGTCACCGGACTGTGTTGCCTACTATGTCCGTGAAGTACCGGTGACGGCGGCAATGGAGAAACGACCTAAATAGTTTTGTCAAAGCGGAAAATGCACGGCAAAGGTAAGGGAATACTAATTAATTAAAATTTTTCTCAAAGTAGGGAAGCGATTTTATCATTCGCTTATGAAAATTGCTCCTGATTATTAATGCTATGATTCCAATTTCATTTTGAGAGATTTAATTAGCTAAATGGCTTTGCTGAGACAGTTTTTCTGGTTTGAGGCGTCTTCTTTTGACTGTGGTTCTTTATTACCGTATTTTATTCATAAAAAGGTTGAAGTGAGAAAAAATAAAGTATAAGTAGACTTATAAAGTTTTTTCTGTGTTTTCGTCGTTGGTTAAAACATACTGCTTATTATTGCTTATGAGTTTTTTTTGTTAGCCTATACTATCCCACTGCTGGGAAAAGGTCTCCCCGAGGGCCTTCCACTTGTCTCGCTCCAGCGCCACCGTTGCCAGCCCGGCTGGTACGCCTCCAGCTCATCGCGCCATCTTTTCCTAGGCCGGCCACGGTTGCGTCTTCCATCTTCAGGTACCCACTCTGTCGATATCTTTGCCCAGCGGTCGAGATGCATACAGCTAACGTGGCCAGCCCAATGGCACTTTAGCTTAGCCGCCTTAACTCTCACGTCCGTGATTTTTGTTTGTGAGCGTAGTATTGTGTTCCTTATTTTGTCCAGAAGACTCACTCCCAACATACTGCGCTCCATTGCTCTTTGGCTGGTATTAGTTATTATAGTTAGTTATTATTATAATTATTAGTGAGTACTTAAGTTGTTTATACTCATTTATACTCAAGATTACATCTAATTATAACAAGCAACATATTTTATCCATCCTTCCATTATATTTCCAGCAAAATAAATTCCACAAAATCCGCGTACACAAACATTTCATATAATATTTCCTCATCATTCTACAATGTAAATAAAACTCAAAATATTCCATCGCAGTAGCCAATAAGACATTCTTGAACTCATAATCCTCCTATAGGGTATCGGATTTGCGTCTCATCCCTTTTGATAATGAAAATTCTAGACGTCTCGAAGACGATGTTATTCGAAGATTGCGATGGCGGAAGCTGTTTGGGCGAAAGAAAATAATTTACAATAGACATCCTATTGAAGGAACTGGAGAGTCGACCGGGTCTTTCCTTTGTCCAATTAATTATATTGTAAGGTTAATTGAGTTTTGAGAAATCTTTGACAATTAATTACAATATAATAAGAGATAATAATATCATGAATAAATTTTCTAATAAAGCTACACTAAATGGAAAATAACAACTTGTAATATAAATCAGTGCCGTAGTACAGAGGTAAATAATGTTAAAGAGTTGTGTTAAAAATATATTCTCCTAACATATTTCAGGAAAACTTACAAGCGAGTAAAAGTATTTTATTTAATTTAGATAATATTTTGCTTTTAACCGATGGACTAGTATGAAATGCACTTTCTTTTGCTCTTTAAATTATTGAGACCATTTTCACATTTGAAGGAGAAATGAAGAATCGATTCAAAAACTTTCTCGTTTCAAATATTGTGTTAGTATTAAAATAAGAAAATATTTGAAAATGATTTCCGTCATCATACCAGAGACCACAATATTATAATATAATATTACCAGAGAGTCATAACTGTACTGACGGTCTTTTCAAAATAAGTACACTAAAAATACTTCTGAGAGAAAAAAACAATATAAAAAATCCTTCTCCACACTTTGCGACAAATGCAGGGTACAATCGGGTACGGATATGCGATAACGAATGCAATTTTCCGAGTCCGTGGACAGAGTTTAGGCGGGGTTCGTTGTGATTCCGCTAACTGCCACCAGGTGCTATCGATGTAAGAGCCTTTACCAACTTTATACAACTTTCTAACTTCTATAAAAATGGCGTTGTAGTAACATTTTAGTACTGTACTTAAAATGTTTTAAATTACCTTTATTGAAACGAAGAAATAAAGTTTAAAGTCTAGCAAAACAATCTACGATACGATACGCCACAAGTAAAGTTTTAGTGCTTACTAATTAAAACCACATTGTAACTATGAAATGATCACAAGATTAAATTATTCTACCTATTTTACCTACCCGGAGCTTAGAATCATCAAAATGAGTTGAGCAGTATAAACATGAAGATATACAGATACACATGTGAACAGACAGAAAGACAGACAGTTCCTTCACCTTCGTAATTTATAATATTAGTACGGATACCAATTACTTAGGTGTTTAACAAAACACTAAACTAGCTAAACTCACTATAAAGTAAACAATAGTATAGCTTAAATAAACCTTAGGTTATATTGAAGCTATAAGTCGAGTATATAAAAGTATAATGCCTTCGATTAATGCCGGTAAAAGTAGTAAAAAGCAATATCTAGATTCAGACAAAGGATTCAATTTAAAAAGGATCAATTGAAACTTTCTGGAACAAAAGAAATTATCCGTTGATTTGGCACAATATTCCTCGCAATCGTAGCTTTTATGTGGGTGGATTTCGCACAATGGCACCAAACTCCACAGAATCAGTATTTAGAAGGTAAGCCCCTATAGAAAAATGAATATTCGGCTTATTATGTAAACGAATAAAGGGGAAGGACACGCTAGCGCTTTAATACTCACCATCTGCTTCGAACTTGTAATAAAATTGTGAAATTGCTAATTTTCCCCAACCCTGTAATCGAATTATCAAAGTTGAATTTTTATTGGCGATCATAATAACTTGATTTGAATAATAAACTCCTTTAACTGCTTTACTTGTTTACTCCCAAAAAACAAATCTTTTATATTAAAATAGAACAGGTAAATAAAAACTTTTACATAATAAACCATATTTTGCCTACCACCACATACGAAACTCACAATATTATACAAATGCACAAACAGAAAAGGTTTCGCAAATCCGCGAAGGTGAATCACGTTTTTAAAGTATATCTGGCATTAGCTTTGAAATCGATGGGGCTCCCCTAGACGCCCCGAAACTTTCTAACGACATAACCGCGTGCAATTGATATGCCCCTGGAGTAGGCCCATTGTAAAGAAAGGAAAATCCCAAAACGAAAATCTTGGGAGAGTTACAGTGCGCCCGAGCTGTTTTACCTGTAGTGTCAGCTTGATGATCTTTAAGTCGTTGGTGTAAGGGTTATATTTCAGGTAAAAAAGCCTTGAATGGACTAGTCTCTGGCCTTGCATCAGTATTCGTTTCGCGTGGCGGTTTCGCCCTCCCAGCCTCTGCGGTAAACTCCTTTAGTAATTTGACTTTGTTGTTATAACTCCGTTATAGTTGTCGCTTCCGGATTTATTGCTTCTTGAAGCATTAGCGAAGAAATTTGGGCTACTGGATATTTAATCAGAAAAACTAAATCTTAGGCAGATGGAGATGAGGAACCTATATAATTTTGTCAGGCTATGTACAAGCCGCTGGGCTGTGACTGTATGGCCGTATGACTGCTGAGTCATAATAGATCCTCATGGGTCGCAGTGACTTCAGGGCTATAGCGACTTGCCTTCTTAAAAAAAAGCCCAGCTGCTGACAAATCACGCTGCTGACAAATGACAAAATTCACACAATGTGTAAACAGTAAACACTAACCCCCTTACTAATAAACGTTGTATAAACTTTGAATAGTTATACAGTGTTTTGTTCTTGTCACACAAGTGACATTTTTAATTGGATTGAAGAAGACAAAACACTGTATAACTATTCAAAGCTTATACAGCGTTTATTAGTAAGGGGGTATGTGTATTTACTATTTATATTCTCTTATTACAGTCTATAAAAACACATTTATGGCTGATATGATGGTACATTTATGGCTTTGGCTTGCTGTTTTTTGAATCTTTACTTTATTATCTACCTTCCTAATAGTCTACGACAAATATTCAACCACAGTCTTTATACATTATACATTATATTTATATTCCATACAAAACTGCCAGATTGCCAATAATCCCAACAAATCGGGGACGAATCAATAAAATTAAATTAGCCACTAATACATTCCCGGATACAAATCGACAACGGGGCTAATCAAATGCACGGATATCGGTGAATTTTGGATTGGTTCCATTAAATCACACCATTGTCGCTGCGATCCTGTTGAGCTGAATAGCACACCGCGTTGGCTTCATCAAATTGCATTGAGCGGACGTTAGAGTACTCATCGAGCGTGCCCAGAGCGAGGGTAAAAATTTGAATGGAATATACGGGGGAGGAGGGAATGACGCCCCCACTCACCGTACTTCCGACCACTCGGACCTCGGACACAATACAGCTTCGATATTGAAATTGGATCTAATGTAAGATGCTTTTTATTCTGCGTTTTATGCCGATAGATCGTTATCGGCATCATCTTGTAATTTTACAGCTATTTCTTGTGCCACAAAACTTATTTCATTATTTTATGCGACCTCTTCATGATAACCCATGATGGAATAATAGTAAATTATTACGAAAGTAGAGAGAAAATATATATTTGTCTAAGACTGCCCACAATCAACGTCGATTGTACAGTGTACACGCTAGAGCTAGACAGTTTAGCAATCATACTGGTAATTATGGCCTAACGTGTCGAGGTGCCTTTAGCTCCTGATCATTTCAGTCGTCCCTTTTCATTAAAGTCTAATCGTCACCAATTACTTCAGATCAATGTGAAAGCATACTGATTAACGTTTCGAAAACGGCTTTTAAAAAGTCGATAGCAATTATCTGGGACGAAGCTAATGACTCCTTTTAATAGGTCCGGATAGTCCCGAAAAATCGAATACAATTTTTAAATCCAATTTCTTTTCCCCCTAAATCTGTAAACTTTTCCACTTTAAAGCGAAATTGTTAGCAATATCGTTAACACAATTTCATTTGGAACAGCAAGAATAAAAATAGGCAGCATGTAAACTTCCGACTTGTACGTGATCTGCATTAGAAGCAGCTTGTTTGTTCTGAATTTTAGACTCTGCGAAATTGTCGCCAAATTGTATTTCGGCTATGTTACAACGGCGTTTTGCATTTAGTGTAATGTTTATTGGGGAGATAAAATCTTTTATGATGTAAGGTAAATTAACTTTGCTTGGATGGGAAATTGATTGAATTTTTTTGCAAACATCATCTGTTTTCTAAGCTACGCAATTTGAGGAAATGGATTTTCACCATTCTAAATAGTTCTAGCCTACTCAAAAATGTCGTACAATTTTTACATTTACTTGCGAAAATCCTCGAAATTTAGAACATAATATGCGGAACTTTAGACTCTATTAATGCGTACTAAATTCTATATTTTACGCGCTTCTCTAATATAGTGTCTAAATTATGTGACGATAATAGTTCAATGCATTCATAGGAGGGTCCGTCATCCCCCGGTTTGTGACCCTCGCTGATCGGTAATGATGGAATACCTAATCCTGCGATATAATGTAGGTTACTGTGTAAACAGATCTGTGGGGTGTAGAAACTATGTCAGTTGTGCCAGTAATCTTACGTATAATATGGAGATTAGTAAGTCTTAAGGCCTAATAGAAAAGATAATTTTATCAGCAAAAATATGGTATGGTTAGTTGGTACAGTTCTGTTGTCAATTGAATCCCGAAATGAATCACACCCACCAAGTAGAGAGGCGACTGGCGAGACAGTACCTACCCGGTAAGTATGATCATGGTTTGACTGATTACAGACCCGAACTAAGTGGACTCGTTTTGTGTATGTTCTCAAGTCCGATTGCAGCTAAGGTTGGACTAGCCGCAGGCCGGCCTGAACAGACTCGTTTTGACATACTATAATATTCGTTTAATACGCGGAACTTACATGTTTTTAAAATCAAAACTATCATAGGACTCTCACCATCATCGTTACCCATACCAAGTATCACTATGGTGCGTGCCTATAAGTGTGTAAAGAGGAAATAGACAGACAAACTATCGAATTTATAACATCAGTTGTATGGATAATAGTAAAGACTAGAATATATAAATTGACTTCTAGGGAGGGGACGTTTTTATGTACCATCGAGGAAATTGATTTCTAGGCCAATTGACAGACCAACGTCATTTGATCGTATCGTGTCAATTCAATGTTGATTGTGATCTGTCGGCTGAGTTTGACGTAACGTGACCAAACTATGTACGTCCCCCATCTGCCTAGGAATCAAATTCTCTGATAGTACAAAAGTAATTTTATTTGTGAGTCAGATAAGTACAACATCATAAATTATAACATCCTTTTGCTATAAATGTTTAATTAAACATAAAACATTTAAGTTGGTATTGACAAAAGCTTATCCTTGTACCCTTTCTTACGCACATAAATTAAACGCACTTAGAATACGCATGTCTCAACCATTAGATATCCCTTCGCAATAGATGCAAGCAACAAATCATTACACTAGCTAAGCATGATAACCTAATTTAAACCTTATTCATGAATACTAAAGTTAATATTCCTCTGAATCGTACCCCTAAATTCGGATATCGGAAATCAGACTTTATGCGTTTGAAAATAAGGCATAAACAACCGATATAATTGTGAAATACTGACCTACATCTCTAGAGAGACCGAACATTAGGTATCAGTTGGGAATAATATTTATAGGGTGCATTATGCACATGACATTTTTATGTTTTCGGCGTTTGGTTGATAGTAGACTATTGTTAGATAAATTTCGTTTCATTATAGTAAAAATCTTCAAAATATTACTACCGAGTCTAATGAAATATTTGATTTATCATGTTTTGGATGTGTGGCGGGCATGTTTATTGTTCATTTTGTTTTGTAGAGTATGTAGTAAAGGCTATTATTGCCAGTTCAATATTGTGAGTACGTGCTCAGCTGTTGTCAGCGGACGTTAAATATTAAAAGTTTTCAAAGGCCTTCGATAACGCTATTACGCAAGTTCAATAATATTATTATTATTGTAACTTACATTCCTAATACAATGGTTTTGATAAAAACAATAAATTATTATTTCACGTACTAATAATTGTTATAAATGCGAAATTGTTACTGACTGTCTGTCTGATTACCACTTCACGCCCAAACTGCTGAATCAATTTTTCTATTGTATAGATATGACCTTGGGTCGAACGGATATATAGGATCCATTTCACTACAAAAAAAATGTACGGTTCCCGCGCGATGGAACAGAGTAAGGGGCTTTATCTTGCTTACAATAAATTCAAAACAATAGTAACTCCTGTCCCTCCTTAAAGCACGACACAGCTGACTCTCCATTGTCTGCCAAATTACTATTTCAACTACTGTTATTTACTCATGCAAATCAGTGTTTTGTTTTCATACAGAAAAGAGATGATCGCGGCTAAAACAAAGAGGGAGAGGGAGGGAAGAGGCAATAAACACGAACATATTTGCATAGACATTAAGAATTAGCAGCTGAGCTAGTTCTGCCCCAGTTTCGGGAAGCAATTTCAGTTTCGGAATAAGTCCCATATGCTTTGTAAATAGGTTATTTTATTGTTACAATTTACTGTCGTGACTAACTTACAATTAGGGGAAGTAAAACTAAGGTTTCCTTTGCAATCCATACTAATATTATAAATGCGAAAGTGTGTCTGTCTGTCTGTCCGTCTGTCTGTCTGTCTGTCTGTCTATCTGTCTGTTACCTCTTCACGCCCAAACCGCTGAACCGATTTTGCTGAAAGGTATGGAGATACTTCGAGTCATTTCTCCGGAACAAAAAGTATCCTATGTCCTTTACATAAGATACTTTTTGTCCCGGAAAAATGTACGGTTTCCGCGCGATAAACGAGAGTTGGCACAACGAAGTTGCGGGCATCATCTAGTAATGTTAAACTTCGTTTTTGTTAAACTATCTTGTGTACATTCTTGGTACTTACTCAATGTATCCCCATACCAAATGTCATGAATTCTATTCAGCTGTTTAAGGCTGAAGAAGTGAGGTATGGACTTACTTTATCATATTTTATTATAATAGTAGAAAAAGCAAGTGTTTATAATATTTAGTCACAAACCGTTACGAAAATATAAAAGTTATTTTAACCATTGCAGTTTAATTTACCGCTTGGAATTTTTATTGCCAAAACACTGTACGCTGTAAAAAAATCCTTTTAACTCCGTCCAAACAGCGCTTGTCGCCGGTCGCGAAAATTGGTAAAATCAATAAATACGACCCCTCTAATGCAATGATGGATCGGCGTGCTATCTATCAGTGACATCGTTGACCACGCTGTTGTTTCACTAAAATTGTTTCAGCAAAAAAACACGACTTAAAACACGAACGCCTGGTTCGATTTTTTTCAATAAAAACATTTATAATATTTATGCTCCTATTTTATAAAACAACGAGCTTTTGCCCGCGGCTTCGCTCGCGTTAAGAAGTATTATTAAAATATACAATTTTTTTTTAATAGAATAGGATTCCTTTATTTATTTCCAAGAAATACATAAATAAATTCTATTCATCCCCTATTGTAACCCCTTGGAATTAATCAAAATCCTTTCTTAGCGGATACCTACGTCATAACATCTACCTGCATGCCAAATTTTAGCCTGATCCGTCCAGTGGTTTGGGCTGTGTGCATACGTCACCATGTCAGTCAGTCACCTTTGAGTTTTAGATTATAATAAATATAGAATATAGATTTTATAGAATAACGCTTGATGAAAAAGCAGTTTGAGCTTTTCAGAACTTTTAAAATTATATGATTAAGTACTACATAATATGTGCAGTACTGTACAGCCCGTCACAGACTTCGCTATAATATATATTAATATATTTATAGCAAGGCATATTAATCTATACTAAATCCACATGTCACAGAAATATATATTATAGCTGAGTGTGTGGTCACGTGAAAATTAGTATAGAAAATATATATTAATATGCCTAGCTATAAACATATTAATATATATTATAGCTAGGTCTGTGACGGGCTTAATTCACCTTGCCACTTCTGAACCCATCAATTCTTGAAATAATTTTATTATATTATTGTTTTTCAAGATGTGATACCTTTTCGACCTCTGGCTGCACATACATGGCACAACCAGATTTGCCAAAACCTTCATCAGAAAATAACTTTAGTCTTTAATAGGTACTCAAGTCAAGGCGGTAGCGTGCAATGTAAGTAATATTACAAGTAGTAAGAAGTAAATCAAGGTATCTCTAACATTATCATATTTTCCAAGCATTACTTAGGATCCAGTTTATTATGCTTTAGGGATATCTTACGTACTAACTTACGTAATACAGTCACGCGATGAAAACATTAAATTAATTAAAGAGGCCCTTATTTATGAAGCAATATGCCTGCAAAAATTATCTTTTAACATATTTTCGTAATATTACCGAAGAAAATTCGTTTCGCCGCTATTAAATTACTGATATGGATTTTGTTTGGGAATAAAATATTTTGTTAATTTATGGATAGCAGCCAGTGCCCTATTACTTCATGCAAATCATGTCACAAAGACGATACATTTGCTACTATCGATATTTCTATTTCTTTCCAGTGCGCTTGGTATAAGCTATTCAACTTTTGTGTTCAACATTGAAAGTCCAGTAATTTCCACTGTTTCATAAAAAAAACTGTTTCTGGTCAATCTTCGATCCTCTATTTGACCATCTTAGTGGTGGAATGAAAAAACCCTTCCTAGTAGTAGTAGGTGAGTGATAAATCTCTTGAAGTTTGGCCTGATGATCTACCAGTCAATAAGCTTTATTTGGTAAAGAAAAGCCTACATTGTACAGGCATTGTTTTAGACATTCATAAAACCGAGGTGCGAGCTTTGAAAGTGTCACTTGAGAGAAGCTCGACCCATTTAACAAACTTTTTGCCGAATTTCTCAAACTTTGTTATAATTAAGGGGTAATAATTACAGAGTTTCGGATGATTAATGTACATTACGCTTTCGTACCTTGACCCTCTGTCATGTATTTTAGTATAAAAACTCTATAATTAGGCTAGACAAATATATAGAAGGTATATATTTAGATTAGGCATAATATAATATAAAGTTACAAACCTAATATGATTTAGGTATATTAATCATATTGGTGTTACAAATTAAGAAAGTATTGTTGGTCGCAGAACAAAGACATTCGAACATTCACATAATATCACTGCTTCTCTTTCTGCACTCGTATACCTACCAAAATATTATTTTATTTTACTCACATAGTGAGCTACATACTCGTAGCCATGTTTTCGTGCGCGTATGAAAAGAAAAACAAGCTACAGGTCAATCTCTATTCTCTACGTCCAACAAACTGATAGAGAGACTTATAAAGCCACTATAATTAATAGTTGATCCATTCATCCATCGACATTCAGAAAATCTGACCAATAAAATATAATGGATTCAAACGATTTTAATACTTCAGGATAGAGGACAGATAATCCTTCCACCCCATAACCCTAACTGCTCACTATCGCTCATCCACACATGGGTCTGACAGAACTGTTATTACATCATTAATAAAATTACAAAACTCCGCGGCCATGTGCCGCTCTGCCAAAGGGTTTGCTGTAATTAAATTTGGGCAATCTTGGACGGGGTGACGATTGAGTGAATTATTTTGAATCACGTATACCTATGATAGGGATGTATAATGTTAAGTTGAATGTTTAAGTTTTAAACCATTATCCTTTACTAGATGGTGAACTTCGTGTCACTTCTCTCCTAATATTAACTTTTTCAGAACTTCCACGAATATTTCAAGATTAAAATTAGCCAAATAGATCCGGTCTTCAAGTTTTAGAAAGACTAACAAAATTTTAAATTCATTTTTTATATAGATAATATGCAATGCTGATCTTATGCTACAGACTCAGGCAAAAAATTAAATAAAAAATATAATTGGCGTCGCTTGCTGCACAAAGCAAGTGTCGTATATAACCTAGAATCCGAGTGGCCCTTGAAGCGAAAACTCTAACAGTTTTTCTCGCAAATGCTGTTAAGAATATAAGAGATTCGATGAAAGCCTGCCGAGGGTACGATATTAAAAGGCTTAGAAGTGTTGGGCCCGAAAAGCCTATGAACATCTACCTCGCCCACTTAAGCACAGTATTAAGGGCACTCCGGGCTAAGGGCGGCCGTATATTATCCTGCCCTTTTTCCGACATGAGGAAACTTTATATGCGTTTTACGTTTCGTTAATTAGAGGCTGCGTTAAAATTTAAGGAGGTAATTATGGATCTTTGAGGAGAGCAATAAAAAGATACGTTTTTACAACATAATTGCTCACGGGGTTCCGCAGTTAATGTTACTGTTTTATTTATCTTGAAGAAATAAACATTTGGCACCGGGCACGTAAGATGGGCGAATTACCTAGAGTTACGAGGCTAGTCCCAAAATTAAACATCGAAATGACAGAATTTAACATCTATAAATATAAAAATGGATTTCCAATTATTGTGTTAGTAACGCTATAGCTCGATAACAACTAAACCGATTCTGCTAAGTGCTAATTGTAGTCTTAAAATAATTATTGAAGTCCAAGGAAGATTTATAAGTGAAGTTCACCGGGACAGCTAGTTTTATATAAAGTTTTTTAAAATCGTCTAGACGTTGGACTAAATAATATTTATCATTTTAATATTCTCAAAATAATATTTAGTGGTCAAGAAGAAACGCAATTTATTTCACGACAATTCCCTAATTTTCCGTTTAATGAGCTGTCAAACATAACGGCCATTATAAAAAGTGGATCGCAAAACCGCACCTACAAAATCATATTCCGAATAGAACAACACCCCTCGATGGGACAACTTAATCAAGCAATTAATTTTTAATTGAATTATATCCGTCACCGACCCTGGCCGGGGGTGGACTATCCCCGTAAAAATACCTGTCCGCTCCACGACTATTATTACGGGGCAAATGAGCGCCGCTAAATGTACACCTATTTTACAAAGTACTGTTTTATCGTACGTGCATTTTACAAATTGCTTTTTATAGTTAAACCCCTTATTAATAAAAAGATCCACATATCGATTTTTACTTGATTGTTTTTTTTTTGAGTCTGACCATGTCCGATACGTTAGAAAAATGGCTTGAGAGACTTTTTGTATAAGCTGGAAAAGCAACTGCATTTTCCTAAAGATTGCGATTTACCCTGCAATTTCCTAAGCAAAAAACAATCACCTACCTGGAAATTAGGAAACTGAAGGATCATCACAAACGACGGGTCTTTGCCGGCCGGCTGACAAAACTCTTCGAAGTCGGAAGTACACTTTGGTGGAACAAGATCCTTTACCAAGCTAACAAAGATAGATTGAGCACAATTCAGTTAGTAAACCTTTAGCAAGTTTATTTTTATAGTTCCAATTTTTTCAGAGATAGAGAGAGACCCGCGACCCGCAAGATGAGGCGGCCATTTTTTCTCATATCGCAAATAAATAACTTAACTAACAATTTTATTTACATACTTTCAAGCATGTTAAGTTAAATATTTATCTGCTACATACTACCATCTAAAAGATATTGAAGCTTAATAACACCAAGGAACAAAGTTAATGGTATGCAAATTGTATTATATTTTTATCCACATCATTTTCCGTGAACATTTTCTTACAATAATGAACGGTGAAGTAATTCCGAGGCTTCGTACATAATGATATTCGTAAAATCTATTCCCGCCGCGAGAACGCTGATCAGTTAACTTTTAAAGCTCATTAAAATTGATGGTTCATTCATCGTGTAAATTTCCACGCTGGCGGAAAATTAAAATGATACCCGAGGCGCGTGCATTGAAAACAACACAGTTGAAAAAACTTGAAATATTTTCATACATTCGCTGCAGTAAAAGTTTATCGCAGTATATATTCTATTTTTTCGCTATGTGTGGATTTCAGATACAC
This sequence comes from Polyommatus icarus, assembly GCA_937595015.1. NCBI lineage: Eukaryota > Metazoa > Arthropoda > Insecta > Lepidoptera > Lycaenidae > Polyommatus > Polyommatus icarus. The sequence continues at coordinate 16,941,260 of OW569326.1, forward strand.
GGTTTCACTATTAGCGTTCGATCACTCGATTCATAAATCTCTTTATAAACAAAATGGCGGAATTGGGTTACATTGGTGTTATCAGGCAGTCGCAGACACACAGTTAACTACTCGGTAATGGTTATGATGAGTGGAGAGGGAGATTTTCTTTATGAATTCACTAGTTGATGCCCACAACTCCGTTACGCAGAAATTCATTATCATGCAGGAACTCTACATTTTTCCGGGATAAAATGTATCCTATGTCCTTTCCCGGGATTCAAAGTATCTCCATAACACATTTCAGCAAAATCGGTTCAGCAGTTTAAGCGTGAAGAGATAACAGATGGACAAACACTTTCAAATTAAATATATCAGTATGGATAATATGGACTATAGAGTATGGGGAGTATGGCTTTATTAGTAGAGTAATTCCAAAAACTATTCAACTTCTAGGCTGACTTTAAGAACATGTTTTAAAAGCAATAATTAAAGACAGCCATTTTAGTTTCCTATCAAAACTTTTTAATGGCTTGCCTATTATTGTATAATATTATTTTTATGGCACATTTTCGTTAAGTACTGTTACTATGGTAGTGTCGTTCATTAATGATAATAATGTAAACATATTAATTATCTTCACATCCGTTGCTTACATAAATTTATAATTGTATTGTTAAAAATCTATTTTATATTCTGTTAAAAAACTTATAATAAGAATATTAGAGCGATATCTAAAAAAAAATATTTTATATCAAATACCAAGGACGCAAAATTAATTATTTCTTCTGAAAAATATCATTTCGTGCACCTCATCAATGAGGTTTCGAGTCGCTCTTAAAAATTGAGTGTCATTCATTATGCTTGGATTTAAAAATATTTTTGCATTCAATATTTTAGATGACATTGGAAATAATAAACCGATTATGATGTATATTATGTTACCGTTAGAATGCGGAATACGTTAACGTACACATTACCTAGGTAATCTGCAGATTCCCGGATACCATCCGTTCAAGTGTGTAATTTAAATGAAAATAAGCTTATATTTGCACTTTATCTAGTTAGATTGCATTCTCTACCTTCGTAAAAGTTCAAAAACTTTAACTTAAGCTTGTCTACCTAAGACTGTTGTTGTTTTGATTATTTTTTCTTGTTGATATTATGATTCGTTATATTTAATCAGTAGAGTAACATTTTATTCCTTTGTTTATGTCCAAAAATAATATTAAATAATTCTCTGCCACCAAATAACATGTTTTATTCAAACAAGAACCTGTTTTATGCAGTTTAATAAGAATAGAGTTAACTTTTTCACTCAGGTAATCTGCAGAATACATTGTTAATCCGCAGTCTAACTGGTTTACGCACATTAACGATAATATTATGACGTATGATATTTGAAATTGACTTAACATAATGCAATTGTGGCAATGTCACTACATCGAAAACAATTAAATTGAAAAAAATATAAGGTATAACAAGGTGTTCCCAAATAAGACGAATATAAATAGTTAGTTTATTTTATTAAAAATAGGTAGGTATTCAAAGACCAATACAAAATTAAATTTACAATAAATAAAGATGCCATAGCTTTACAAATTCATAAAATTATAAATTTAAATTATTTCATACACTCTTCAAGATGTTTGTATTGATAAAAATAATTTTATTTCAATTTAGTATACAGTTAGGTATCGAGCCACAGAATATACTCAACATTGATAAAGTTTTGTAGTCAAAATGGTCAAGTCACAACTAATTAAACTTTAATTTCAATGAAAATTTTATGAGCAACGATAGGAACTAGAAGGATAGAAGAATCAATTCTATGTTTTAGTTAATTTGAATGGCACTGTAACATTATAATACTTTTAAGTTAACCCCCTCACTAATAAAAAGATCTTTTTAGATTGGTTAGTTTAGATCTTTTTATTCCATGGTGGTTAATATTTTATTTGACAGTAAAAAAATGAAAATAACAAGATACAGCGTCATATTTACGGTTGGTGGCAGTACACTTATTGTTATTTCAGTAATTGTAAGTTAATAAGTCTTATAAGATCATTATTGTGCAGTTATAAAATCTTATCAATTCATTGCCTTTCATAAAGTCTACGATCATAATGGACTATACATTTCTGTGGAATACGGGGTTTTTCCTGCCTTTTGCTTACATTTGTGCGATTATATTGAAAAAAAAAAGATATATTTTTCTACTACCATGAAATGTTTCTAAATTTAAAAATTGCACTGTAACATACGTTACGCGGACTCGCTTTACGTCCCAGAACTATTTGTCCCAATGGGAAAATTGCGGCTACAATTTTATTACATAATGCTAGCGAAGGTGCCCAATGGAACAAACTGCCGTGGGACGAATCGCGCCGCTTTGATATGCAATGATACGTGCTCTAAACAATGTATAACAAGTGGCTATATAACTCATATCACATTAACTTACGTAGATAATACATTTCGATTTCACAACTCCGAATTCCTTAGTTTTAGACGTATATGGCACGTAAACAAACAACTACGAGATATTATTTGTCATACCAATGTTACAAACGAAACGCTAGTTTACAATAACATTATCGTAGTATTTCGATTTGAATAATGTCAGGATTCACGATATTTATCTATATAACGTTATTTACACTACACGGTACAGTTATAGAATTAATTATTTATTGCCAAGCGTTCTCTCAGTTTCGCGCACTTAGACTAGTGATATAGGGTTACAAATTCGTTACCGATACTAAGTAGACGGACCACATCTGTATCGACGATACATCTCCATCAAATTTGATATAGAATTTAGAAATTTCATCAATCAGACAAACCTACTAACGACTATAATATTTACAAATATACATAAATTTACAAGGGACTAGCTAGTACAATATGCTTAAATCATTCGCGAATATAAATCAATCACGCCATCGAAACACTTTAACAGTCTTATTGAGATGAGAATCCTCCGATAAACATTTTTAAATACTTTGGAAATCAATTCAGTACACAGATATACTACTAGGAAGAACCGTGATATAAGCACAATCACTACACTCAAGTGCGAGTTTCACGTTCAAACGTCCGTTTGGCACAGGTCGCCGAAGATCGGCAGGGCGTGATACTACCGCGTGATGGAGTCCACGCGTGGGTTCGGTGCCGGGGGAGGATGGGACGGGGCGAGGGGCACCTGACTTCCGGTCGCGCTTTGCCCGTGTCTAAATGACGTCAGCCGACCGAGGCCTCGGTCTTCGTTGTCGAAATTCAAATTAGGCCGTTCGTATTGGTGCTTAGGCCTCTGACGTTGGACCTGCATCGCTTGGAGCTCGTCGTACCCGCCGTCGTCGCCGTAGTTCTCATCCTCCGATTCCTCGTCCCCGAACGCGCGGTACGTCGCTTCGGACTCGGAATTTTTCCTAGAACTCACGCCGTAGCTTCGACCGATCAGCGATTGTGTGGCGTCCGCCTTCAATTCTTTATTTTTCCTCTCCTCCAAACTTTGATTATACCTTAATTGGGCCTTTTGTGTTCGCTCCAAGGAGGGTAAATCGTAAAATTTGAGAACGTTGGGATGGCCTTGGAAGTATTTCTCGCTGTAAACGTTCCTGTTATAATACCCCCCATTACTCGCAGGATAAAGCTCCTCATCAGGCGGATAACGGTTTTCAGCAGTAGCATCAACGAGTTTGCTACCAGGTGGGAACCAGCCCTAAAACAATAGAAAATTGCGTAACTAAAATGGTATTTTCACTATATTCATGAGTTCAATACGCATAAATAGTTATTCATCAAACTACACAACTTACTAATTTACTAAATAGTTTGACAGGACATTTACATAAATAGAAGGTACTAAATACTCACAAGTGAACTAACACACTGCCTGGTGTTAGCTACGAGAGTCACCGAAGCGTAAGCTGCGGGCGAGGTTGCGGTTTTGCTTGTGTTCCATTCGTTCCCAGTTACTCTAGATGAGGTTACTTCCGCATATTCGGGTAAGGGGTGTGTTACTTTGTCGTATTCGGAATTAGCTTTCTCCTTGCTGTGGCCCATTTGACTTCCAGACAAACACAATCCAGGCTGATTTTCCATCCACAGCAGTGATTCCGTTTTCGTCACCGTATTCTTGTTGTAGCAGCTACTAAGCGGATGGGACAGCGACACGGCCGCTTTTATATTCATCTGTGTGACTAGACTCGTTCCGTTAGAATCTAAAAAAGTACGACAATGGTAATTACGGTCACTATTAAACGTAACGATTTGCATAAAAAAACATTATTCAAATTAACTTTAAGCCGTTTACGAGGAACAACAAACGCGGAGAACAAAAATATATATTTGCATTTCTGAGTTTTCATTTCACGGATTCGCATCATTCCTTTGTGTTTCGAACGTGAATGCAAAGTGAAAGAGATCCACTGCACTAGGAGGAGAGGGCTCATGCTACCTTTCAATTCGAAAGTAATCTAGCACCCTCTCGCCCCTCACATGCTGAAGCCTCCATCAAACAAACGCGGCACCCTCGCCACCCCAAGACACCCAAAGAATGTTTTTAATTTTCAAATTCTCGTCCTGATTTTACGTGAAAAATGCTAGCTTTTACACATAAAGTGCTACATTTTAATAATGCTTTAACGTTAAAAGATTATATAATACGTTTACATAAGTACATACCGTAGATGTTCGGAAGAGCAGACTTTTTGGAGAAAATATTGTGTTTTCTGATATAAATTATGCCGCCAATCATAATTATTTTGAAGAGTACAATGGCGGCAATCAGGAAATAGAACCACGTTTCCATTACGAAATCCCCGGCGACTATCGATACTTCCCCATTAATGGGATATCTAAAATAAAAAAGTCATTAGTAACATCGATTCGATTGCTGATAAAAGTTATTACTACTGTGTATCGCTTCAACCGACCTCAACAACGGATCTAGTCCGATCAATCTGGAGTCGATATTCAAGTAGACTTTTTGGCTGAAAGGGCCTAAGCCGACTATCGTTTCCGCTGCGATTTGGACGGAGTAGCTCACTCCGGAGGTCAAGTTGGTCATAATCAAACTCGTAGCTTGATGGACTGTCGTATTAATCGCGACCATTGATTTATTCGCCGGTATGTCTAACCAATTAAGTACAACGTTGTATCCAATTATAGCACCATTTTGTAAATGGGGCTCCGGTGGCTGCCATTTTAAATGAACCGTTGTTCCGTTAACGATAAACATTTCAATATTCGTAGGTGGACCGTCGGGAACTGAAAAAGAAAATAACGTTGTATTGATCTAATTTAGATATCGACTGTTGTGAAATTAAATTTTTTATCAATAAACTGAAATTTTATATTTTTTGCTCAGATTATTCAAATTGAAAATAAAAGTAAAAATTACCATCATCCAACGTTTGTGCGTTCCGCATATTTGAAGGCTTCCCTTCGAATTTCTTATAAAACGGTACCAAGAAGAATTCGTACTGGGTGTATTTTCTCAGCGAAGTAATTTCATAGCCGGATACATCGTTGGAGTGCAAAATAGTTTTCATCTCGTACTCGATCGTTACGTTGTCTAGCGGTCTAAAGTATATGAAGAGCCCCTCCAAATGGAAGAAGTTAAGTATTTCCCACATGAGCTTTATAGTTTTGGAATCTATGGGCGTGGCTTCAATGAGCTCGACTATATTGTCGGTCATAATATTTTTACGGTACTCTGTATTATTAGAGAATAGCCCGGTATCCCACACGGAGTCAGTATCTTCGCCGATCGTAATGGGATCCGATAGCGCGCTCGGGCCAGACAACCCATGAGAGTTTTCCGCTCTAACTATAAACATGTAAGTTATTCCCGGAACTAGAGACTTCACTACGTAATGTGTTTGATGTACTCTTTTAGAAACCACGACCCATCCTTGTGAATTTCGAGGTGTATTGTTACCCGAGAGGCTCTCTCTCGAGAACACCTCAACTTGATATCCTAAAATCGACGACGATCCTATCTTGTTGTTTTGGTTCCAACTCAGAGTGACACTAGTCTCGGTGATATTATGTATCTGCGGCTTAGTCGGCGGGCCGGGTAAAGCCGATACGTCGGCGGCTCGGAAAAAATGAATGTTCGGATTAGTCGGGCTATCGACGAGCAATTTTCCGCTCCAAACGTACTTCCCGTGGTGATTAGACGCGACACACGTGTACGTGCCGCTATCGACTTTATCTAGATCTCTCAACATGAGCGTTCCGTCGCTCGAAATATTTCTTCGACTGTTTTGTATGAGCGCCTCGCCCTCGAAATACCACGCGACGATCGGGTCAGGTGTGCCAATGGCGGTGCAGGGGAAAACTGCAATCGATTTTAGAGGTAGCGTTTGATTCGAGGGCCCGCTCGTTATGATCGGCGGCGGCCGGTCGTCGTCCGACGTCACGCTGAGTTTCCCGCGAACGAACGAGCTGCCCGCGAAGTTGACCGCCGAACAGACTATTATGCTGCCGCTGTTGTTTTTGTTTGTGTCGTTTATTGTCAGGACAGTGACTCCATCGACTACGGGCGAAGCGTGATATTTTCCTTTCGACGTTCCCGGCATTATGATCGTTCTGTTGCCTTCCAAACTCCAGTAGATAGTAGGCTCGGGTTTGCCAGATGCTTTACAAGTGTATGTGGCGCTCGATCCGCTTTCCACTGTCACTAAAGTTGGTTTTAGAATAACCCATGGTGGATCTAAAACAGTATTTAAAATATGAATAACTGAAAACTTTTAGGATCATTGAAGGTAAAAAAAACCCGGATAGTTCTTCAAAATTAAAATTGCCAATTCAAAACACAACACTCACCATAGATAGTCAAAAATCCGCTGCCGCTAACAGTGCCGACGGTGTTGCCGGCCTCGCAAGTGTATTCCCCCTCGTCGTCTAGAATCACGTTGTCGAGTCTGAGGCTCCTGTCGTCTAGAACTTTGACGCGCTCGAGTGGCATGTTCCGACCGCCGGCTGTCCGCCGCCAGAACACGTCGGGGAGGGGATCCCCTCCCACTCGACACTGGAACGTGACGCTGCCTCCCGTTTGAGCTATTATGTCCTCGGGCCCAGATATTAAGTACGGCTTAACTGTTGGAGAAAATTACAATATCGACTTAGCACAGAATAAATCTTATCGTGAACAACCAAATTTGAACATTGGCAAGGTCAAAATTAATAAATTATTATAAAAGACGTGTAAGAATGGGCTAGAATACAAAATGTTAATGTTTTTAAATTAACATTTTGTATTCTAAGACTTAAGATAAAATAGTGTCTAAAAACAAGACATTGAAAAAAAAAAACAAAACGAGCCAGAATTCAAAGAATATAATTGAGATTATAACTATCAATATGTAAGACGAAAATTATGCAACGAAACAAGCCAAAATACGAAGTAATTGAGATCTTACTGTGGATTTTGAGCGTGGCAACCGTAGATTCTCTCGTCCCGGCCGCGTTTCTCGCCACACACTGATATCGACCTGCATCAGATTGTCGAGCGTCTTGTATAACAAGACTGCCACCATCCACCAAATGAGTCCTGGAACAATACACCCATTCAAGCTCCCAAAATAAATAAAAACCCACTTCCATTATTACTTTATTAATATGTTGCCAAGCCATTTGAATATAGGGCGGAATAATTGTAGAGATTAAACATCTAATAAGGGGCCCGGGGAGTAACTATTGAAATTTTTACTTGATTGCTTGTCAAGCTCTCCAAGCATTCCCTCTTATTACTTTGATGTACTCACCCCTGTTAATTTGGCTCACAATACTCGCTGTAGTGTCTGTTACCTAATACCTAACCCTACCTATTCGTAAAAATTCAGAGACATGCGCGAGACCTCTCGAGTCTCGTTCGCTATAGAATATTCTTATTCCTATAGACACTCTTAACTTTTTAATAAGAATTGTCGTAATTGTAGTGGCACAGAAAAATAGGGGAGACCATGTATTATTGTAAAACTAAAAAGAAGCTGGCGTTATCATTATTCTAAGAACGACATTACTTTACGACGAATACTAAAGATTTAATCAGAAATTTTTAATTTAAAAGATAAGTAGCTTGTATAAGAACATCATAATACATACGGAGTTTCAAATATCTTTCCTATCGTATTGAAAAGAGCTCTCAAAACTACCGTCTACAGCACTCGAATGTCGACGATCTGAAGTATTCGTAACCCAAAACTTGGCATTTTAATATCTCTTCAGTTCAACAGAGCAGAAAGTAAATACGAGAAGGTTTAATTAAAATATTGAAACTTTATTGCACAAAGTATAGTATTATTTATTGAGTACTGTCTAAAGTAAGTATTTTCTAAAATCGATTATAAACTTGTGAAAGTGCTAAGCAGTTTTTTTTCCTTCAAAACAGCATGAAAATAGTACCCAATTATTCTTTTAAATACAATAGATATTTGCTCACCTGGAATCACTGTCGAAATGTAGAATTTGGCCGTTTTTCTTCCAATACACCGTTGGTTCAGGGGAGCCTCTCGGCGGAGAACATTCGAGAATGACGGTCTCTCCTTGAGCCGTCTGTGTCGTAACCGGCTCTAGCCGGAATTCTTCGCGAAGGACTAAAGAAGAAAAAGCATAAAATTACCACTCAAACGCTATTTAAATCAAAGGACTCTCAAATCATAATAATATGCGAGCTATATTTCTGAGGGCCAAGTGGCAAGCGATGATCGTCGTAAACGCCAACAAAATGTGTGGGACTGGGATGGGATTTGACATTAGTATTCGCTAGCGAAGCTTTGACTTATGTCAAATCGCATACATTTTGTTGGCCTTTACGATAATCGCTTGCCACTTGTCTAGTAGGGCTGATATCTTAAATTCTTAACAGACGTTGCGTTGGCAACTTATTACGATTATTTATAGTAGAGTTTGAAGGCTTTGTATGGAAATTGGCTTAGATGAATGATTGGTCTCACGCGCGAGACCAATCATTTATCTAAGGAAATTGATATATTATTTTGAATATTATCTAAATAGAATTAGCGAGCAACATTCGCTTATATTTATGTATTTGATATAATAGCAAATACATAATGCTTAAAACTTTTCCTATAAATAAGCAGGATTCATGTATTCAGAATAACAAATCATGTAATGGCTCTACTGGGAACATACCCTAAACAATATCTACCCACATACATATTCTCTGAACCTTTTCTGTGTAAACATAATGCAACATAAGTTCTGCTGAGTTTTTCCCAGCTAAGGGAAAATTACGACGAAACATATTCCGTTGTTCCAGCACAAAATTACTAACGGATTACTAAAATGTTTTAAGAGAACTCTTCTGTTTTCTCTTCAATTTTTTTTTTATTGTAGTTCAGTGGTTTATACCAACTGCTTATATAGCACTCGAATGCATGATATGCTCAACAATAATTTGTTTTTTTTTTTGTTACAAAAACAGAAACTATTTACCTGCAACATGCAGTGTAGCGTTCCGACTTCTGGCAGTGCCGTAGGAGTTAGTAGCTTCGCACCAGTAGACTCCCGCGTCGGAGTGAGCTCTGCCGTGCGTCGCTCTCAGGAAGAACAGTCCCCCAGCTGGTAGAAGACTCCTATGGGTATCCGATACCACCAGTACACCACCCTTGTACCACCTTATGGTGGGAGTGGGGGAGCCACCTGCTCGGCAGTTCAGAGTGGCTGGCTGGTGGCGAGCGACCGTCACGTCGAGAGGTTGCTCGATGATGTATGGTGCTTCGCCGCTGCCCATGTAGTCATCGCTAAGACCGCCTTCAAGTGTTCCTAGAACAAACAGAGTTGATTTAATCGATTATGGATCGATTCTTAGAATATAAATAAGCTAGATGTAGCAAGGAACGTTCGCGCAGCATTTCGTTTGTTGCGCGACTTTCTATACAGGGTGTAACAAAACTACGTGATAATACTTTAAGGTGTGTATGTGTTCCTTATACTGAGTCAACTGTGAAAGTAGCAGCGCTGAAAGACCTTTTTTTAGGGTTCCGTATTTTACTTTTGTATCGGCAAGCGCCCCAGCGTTAGACCGTACGAGTTTCCCCGTACAAAAGTGAAAAAAAATTTTTGGTCTTTCAGCGCTGCCACTTTCACAACAAACTTTCTACAAGAAACACATACACATTCTAAAGTATTATCACTTAGTTTTGTTACACCCTGTAGAAACCATACTTTTTGTGTAGTAACTGATAGCTACGGTACCTTTTTTAAATTAAGAAACGGCTGGCTTTCCCTTAAACTCTAAGCTGCATTCTTCATCAGAAGAAATTAATAGGTACATACGTTACCTATATTGAAATTACCTCAAACATCAAATCACAATAATTTTAATTTAAAATAAAGCTTCATAAGTAGTAATTAGTAGCATTAAGTTAATTAAGCATTGGTGCTTTGAGGAAGCCCATAACTTGCAAGTAATAAAATTAATTAACTGTATTTTCTACGATTCACTTTGAAATCGTAACCGTTGCACGCACGTGCATAAAATCGGACAAGGGTGGCAACACGTACTTTGAAGTTTAATTTAGCTTTTTAGTTGGGAAACATATTTTTCGGTTCAATTCCTCATGAATCATGATGCACGCCTACATGTTAAAGTTACTTTGTTCAAAAACTGCAGATGTAATAATAATAATAATAATAATAATATCTATGGACGCTTCACACCACGTCAGTCTGGCCCCGTGCTAAGTACCTAAAGGACTTGTGTTACAGGTACCAGACAACGGAAATATATTTAATACTTTTATACTATACATATATTTAAGATTTTTATTACATCATACACATATTTAATACACATCCAGACCCGGGAACATTGAAAACTTTTTTGTTCCGTCGGCGGGATTCGAACCCGCGACCCCCGGCTTGAGCGTCCACCGCACTTACCACTGAGCCACAGAGGTCGTCGTAATGACTTAATACAAATAAGACAGCTTGTGTTTTAAAAATTCTGCTATTTAAAGGTGACTGTGGTGGCATGGCTAATTATTAAAAATAACAATAAAATCAGATTTTTGAAAAGACAGCTCATATGAAAAAGTATTTTGATTCTGCGGTATTTAAGTCATATTTAATAAATAACCACCCAGTATATTTATACCTACTTATTTACGAAAGAAAAATAAATAAAAAATTAATAGCCAACCGGGAACTTGAGTGCATTCTTAATTATTACAAACAACATGTATGCTGTTCAAATCTCTTATTTCTATCAACACACTCGATAGTCGATACAATACTGTATTGTTAAACTCTACACAATTTAACCACAACTTTATAACCTTTGTTTATAATTGAAACAAGAACGTTACAGACCTAATAAGTATTATGGAGTACTCGCAATCATTATGTACCATAAACACAGGCTCGGCCCCTTTCGGGCCCTCATATTTTACAGTGTTTACTACGAAAGGCGCAGATGGTAGTTTTTGACACTTCAATTGATGTACTTCCATTGTTGTCGCATAGGCTATTATTACGTAGCAAAAAATCGATCGAGAAAAAAGTATAGGGTGTGTCCAGATTACTGGAATAGGACCATGACCGTGACGTTTCAGTACTGTGAATTGTTTGAGCATAACTTTTGGATGGTTCGGCAAAAATTTGAGGAATTTAGGACTCTCGTGGAGCGGAGTCACGCTAAAGGTAGGTCAGTTATTATTATAAGGGTCATTACTCATTGGTAGCTATTGTACACACGGCATGCATTTATTACCACCTCCAGTTTTACCAACGGATATAAAAGTTGAACGCAGCCTATACAATATATTATATTTAATATTCATATGTTTTATATCACAAGTGATGTGATATGCAAATTAGTTGCCCTATGTTCTGTCACAGTCACGAGTACTTGGCCTCTATCTAAATCTATGTCTAAATGTTGGTACAGATATCAATGGTATCTGGACAAATATAATTATTTTAGACAATTCTGCATAGGATTTTTTTATCAATTTATCAAGCATTAAAAATCATAAGTATTATTTTCCTTTGTTACTGAATCTAAAAGCTCCACGTTATTATATGCTTAGAATTTCATATGATTTAACTGTATGTTTTTCACATCAAACAAAAGTTGACAGAAAACAAACAGAAACACAAAAGGACCTCATTATTTTAATCTTCTATCGTTGTCACACGTTTTTGTGTCGAATTTCGGATTACTTTGTGCAAATTGTGTTTATTTATTCACGTGTATACTCACGTGCGGTGTTCGATACAGCTAATCTATAATCGAATCTATCGCCCGTTGTTTCGCTCTTTTCCTTTTAGATCCGTACGGGTGTAAATATACAAAACAAACAATTATCACAACCGTGAAAGGAATAAAATAAATGAGTATGTTTTTGTACTTCCATAACACCTGTGATGCTGAATCTCGGATAGATTAATAAAGGACATCAGGCAATTTCCATACCATGTTGGTCTAAAAAAAAGCTGCGCGGCCAGACCTAGGATTACTTAAAATAGCTAGGACATCTAAGAACTTTAAAAAAAATTATGGACTTAGCCCTGTACCTGCATTTTTTATATTAAGTATTATTTATTATTATTACTAGATGACGCCCGCAACTTCGTTGCGCCAAAATTCGTTTATCGCGGCGGAATCGTACATTTTTCCGGGATAAAAAGTATCCTATGTACTTTCCCGGGACTCAAAGTATTTCCATGCCAAATTTCAGGAAAATCGGTTAAGCGGTTGGGGCGTGATGAGGTAACAGACAGACAGACAGACAGACAGACAGACAGACACACTTTCGCATTTATAATATTAGTATGGATGAGTTACTAGCTACGTACGAAAACTTAAATACTTAACTACTAAAAACGTATAGTAGGTACAGTGCTAAATTCATATAATTAGTTTAATCCTTTGATCGCGGATTCTTGGAAATCTATAAATCTTATTCTATTGTTGTCGCGATCACCGGTGCCCTTATGGGGCTTGATAGGTTAAGGTATAAATAGCCTACCAATTTGAAATATTATTAGTTCTGGCCGTGCATTTATTTTTAGACCAGAATGCCTGATGTCCTTTAGTTTTAAATTAAATTATTGCTTTGTATTTACTTGTCGGTGCGATTGCAAGAAAAAAAAAACAAATAATATGTTTGTCTATAACGATTAACGATATTTAGTGAAAAACAGGAAAACTCAGCAATATAAATAGGTTATCTACCGAACATAAAACTCAGCTTTATTCCAAAAATGATACAGGATTTAGCGGAATGTGCGTCATAAAATGCACTTTATGTTGATCCCCGTTCGATATTTTATCGTTCATAAACCACGTATTGGTGCGGTGTTGTCCAAACCATTGCTAAAAGTCACCAAACCGTTTCCAAACCTATTGGTTTCTTAATAATATTGACTTATTTTACACCACAAACTGAGCTTATATAGGCTAGCTACGAGTCATGTAAATATTCAGCACTTACTAAGTCGTAAATGTTTCATAAAAATGTCCCATAAACTTTGCTAGAACATAAAAATGAATATCATGAATCTGAAATCTGCATGCACCGTGTATATTTTATGTGGGACATTTCGTGATAAAAATAATCAATATCAGTATTTTCTATGGAATTAATGGTTCATTATGTGCCAAGGACTTCGCCAAAACTAATGCCAAAGGGAGTGATTTTTCATCTCACGCGCACGGACCCATAGTTACTGCTATTGTTCAAAAACGTTCGCTAAAAAAACTTTGCGAGGGTGCCCCTTCTCCCCCAGCTAATTTATACTTCGCGCACATGTTGACACGCGTTTGGAAAAAAAAACTGATGTAGTGACAACGCTTTCGCATTTAAGTCGGCACGCGGCAAAGCGGCGACTTCGTCTGTAATCGGCCTTATGTGTGTTCACACTAAGATACGGATTTCAAGAGAAAAAAGAAAGCTAGGTTTTGTGTTTTATTATGTGCAATATTGGTATGTACTCGTACTATTAGATAAGTTAAATCATAGGCAGACGGCGGACCTATAGGTAATGTTATTAGGTCACCTTATGTCAAATCCAACCAACAGATTTCGAGATTATACATTGAATTTATATAACCCGACCCAATAGCGTAGGTCCGTCAATTGCCTATGAAATACATTTTTTCGATGGTACGATGAGCATAGGTTTTTTCGAAATCATATTTTTTTTTCGCTCCGATGCAGGTTTTCTCTTATGGACGCGACATTAATAATAATTTATCTAGTGAAATAAGTAATAATATTCTCTTTTATATTTTGTCAGAAACGTTGCAAAAGCCTGTTATCCTACCGATATCCACCAGGACTTTCGTAAGAATGGAGTAACAACTACCGAAATTTGAAAGGACACGTCTAGTGCGTACACACCTTACGGCACGCGGTGTCTTATTCCGTTTGTAGTCGGCCTAACTTGTTTTTTTTTTAAGCTGAAATTTATAGCATTCACATGTAATACTCGTTTAAATTGAACTAACGATGTTAACATTGTTTTATCCTACATGTGATATTTTTCAACGATCCTCCAACTTCAAACGGCTCTTTGATCGAGCTATAAAATTTATAAGTCGGCGTTCAGATAAGGTAAATAATTGAACGTTCCTATCTTTTGTGTAAAGTGGGCTAAATGTTTTTAAAAGTTAAAATTAAAAAAAAAACAGACAGCAGCAACCTTTTATTGAATCTTGCAATAGATAGTAAACGTTTTAAACTATATTAAAAAAGGTTTCAAAATTTAAATTTCTTTCGACGAATCTAAGCAGTAACAATCACTTTTCTCCCCAATAGTAATTCGATATAACTTCAAATATCTAATTTTAATGATCGCGATTGGTTCCCCGAGGAGGCAATCATGATTTTTCGAATTTCGAACACGTGTTCACTTGGACCCTCTGCAATACGAAGCTGCTATTACGCGTTTTTATTATACATCAATGGATAATTGGCTTCATTTTCCACTTTTATAATTGACAACGCATAATATATTGTGCCATTTGGCGTCACGATGAGCAAGTTGGCTGCTCAATTCCTTAATTCAATTCTAAAAGAAAATAAACTTCAAATTTAAACTTATGGATACTTTAAAAATTATATAAATAGATAAAATGTTTAGACTCAGCAAAAACGACGTTTTTAAAGTTTTTACCAAATAAACAATGATAAAATGTCCCACATTTTATGTCCAAAATCGTGCATTGCCACATAAACGTTTTATGGGGAGAATCCTAAACAGCCATAAGTCAAAGTTTAAGGGATGTCACGGCTAATGAAATAGCACTTAAGTTTATGACGCAAAAACTGGCTAACACATGGTAGAAATTAGCCGGCTCAGCGGATGGTCGGATTAGGCTAATATGAATTTCGTGACGGTATTTGTTTTGAGCATGAAATGGGAACAAATTGTTGACACAGTGTCATCTTACCTGCATTAGTGACACTTTACTTTCGACTTTGTGACATCGTAGTAGGACTCCTGGCGTCTTGGCATGTTTTTATCGTTGTACAGCGTACGGAAAGCGGCAACGTTTCTCAAAGTTTGTTTTCTCAGCGACGGCGCGTGGACAGTTGGAATAACGAAACCTAACGTATCCATGATAGGGATAAGCGTATTTACATTGTAAACGAGAAAGTTATACTTTCTTTGTATCCTGTCAGTCATTGCTACATTGTATACCAACATCAGCTTACCTTAAATAAAGATTTTGACATAAGCCCCATATAATATCTGTCAAACTGATCATTAAATTTAAGTTTAATCATCATTAAATGTCTTTGAGTGCATGCAAAATTAAATTAAATGAAATATTATAATGTTTTTCAAGTTGTTCTTTTATAATTTTATATCATCCTCATTAAATTATTTCGTGTCTTAGGAACATCGGCAGCACAAAAGAGATACGTTGCAAAATGTTATCTGATCGAGTTCAACAAAAAAGGTGATCACCGACAACGATAAACCGTCTGTTTGTACGTAAATAACGGGTGCGCCAAACTTCCTTATTGAAAGCATATAATTTATGTGTCACAAAAATAAACCCATTATATTTACTTCCTTTCTAGCCTTTCATGCATTTTAAATTAGGTTGGAGGTACAAATTGGGACGACTAAATAACACTGCTTGAACATTGCATACTTACTTAAGTCGATTGTAGAATTTAAATATTTTGTTAGAATATTTATTGTCTTTTATGATAATATTTTGTAAAAAAATGATAAGAAATATATAATAATAATATACCTACTCAATAACATAAAAAGAACCCTTGAAAAAATGTTGAGCACTACTGGATATTATGTTTCATAAAACTTGGGTCAAAATGTGTCAATATTCATAAAAAAATATTCATAAGTCAACGTTTTGTTCATAAGATCTGATAGGTACACATTTTTCGGATATCATTGAACACAATGCTTTATATCCATTGAGAGTACGATCGATTGAAAGTTTTTTTCTACATTTTACGCAGCATTCATCAATCGGACACAAAAGAGGCGTCGTTTGACATTAGCTTAACTTCTTTACGCTTTAATAACCGCCTGGGGTGATCTTTTTATACGATGTACCACAGACTAAAATAATCATTTAGAACAGACATAACTAACCGTGGCGCGACACAGAATCCATTGAGAGTTAATGTGCGCTATGATCGTAAAGTTAGCCAGATGCAAACGACGCATGTGGGTTTTGTTAACATAATGATTTTAGTCAATAAGTTACGCTTTTTACTGCACCAAATAGTGACACTATTTGGCTCGGATAAGCATCACGAGTCCTGCACATGTTTACAATCACTTATTAAAGGGTTTTGGCTACACAATTATTTAATAATTAATAAGAACAGTTATAAATAACCTTTTTATTATTTTCATACCACATTTTTCTGAGTTCTTATTTTATACGCTGCTAAGCGATATCTAATTGCGATAAAACTTCGCCGATTTATTGCGAAAAGATACCAAAAAACTTTTTGGGTCGCTACTCGTTATCAATATCATTGGTGATTATAATATTTTTAAAATGCTAAATTATTGAAAAACTTTTAAACAGCTAGTCTATTTCTAAAATACATCCAGAGTAAGGTTAGACACAAAACTTGTAATGAAAATATCAAATAAAAATTACAATTTTACTGACGGCTCTATCATTGCTACTTTTTAAGGACTCGAATCTCCAGATGCGATATAATATTTTACACTATTTTACAATAATAATCACAGATTATTATCATTTACCTGTACGCTGAATCAAACCGTATGCTAAGAACATCGGTAATCACAGCAAACAAATCAATAACGAATAATCTACCCGCAAAGTCACGACTCCCGATTCTTCACGTCAGCTAACACCTAAAATGGGACGCTTCCTGCAATTAGTTGAGTGACAAATTGGGCCAATATGGTTCAAACAACGGCAAGTTTGGTCGCGCTAAGTGGCCCCACAAATCTAAGATGGTACGGTGTGGCACTAAATATCGAATTGTGGGGGCCGTCCCCTAGGGGCGAGGTGCTATTAGCGCTGCTTGAACTTTGACTTCGCTATGAATTCTTTATACTGCACACATGGAATGTGTTTCCAACGATAGATAAATCTCGCAAAATGTCTTCATCGCATCGTTGAGTTGTAGAAAATTCTCGTGCATTTTTCTAATGTTCTTTTGATGGTGAGTAATTTTTTTACAGAAATATAACAAGTGGAGTAGATACGCTAGTAAATTAGTAATTAGACGTTAACAATGAGGATCACAAACTTTGTCTGGAACTTAGTGATATTGTATTAGCTAGTAATGTTTATTTTTATAACTTACCTAGACAAAAAAGTCCCAAAATCGACGTCACCACAGCTACTCTATCCATTATGGTAGCTCAATCCCACATTATGTTACTCACTATCTTCTGATCATGATTCAAGAATTTCCATCTGAAACAAAGAAAACCAAACGTTAACCATAAATAAACACGTTAAAATAAACTCTAGTCGTAAATAAGATAAGAGTTCCACAGGCTATCTGTTAGAAAGTCCCTAAAGCAATACGCTTAACAGCATATCTAAATCTACCACAACTCGGGAACTAGAGGCTGCCAAACGTTGCACAAACAAAATCGTTAACTTGGAAATCCCTCGAACAATAAAAGTAAATAACGCTGAAATTTACAATATCAATTCGCCGTAAACATGTCTGGTAGATATGAACGTTTAACGCTCTTTTATCGCTTTCACAATATTTTCAAATTCCTCAGTTGCTGAAATATAACCGCTATTATCTCAACCCGTTTCCTTTATTTTCGTCGCTGTGGAATCGAAAACAAGCGGCGGATTAAAAACAAACCAATGAGATCACTTAAGTTTGACAGCGGTAATATATTTGAAGTGACATCTCCTTTTCGAGCGTTCAATAGACGTCAATGTCATTTGCCCAATTCCTGTTCTTATTTAATATTTTTCTGAAAGGGTAGCAAAACAAGTAAGTATGTTTTTAGGTATAATTAGTACCTAAAAGTATTTGCTTGTACACTAACAAAGCTATATCAAACATTACAATAATATAAGTAATTAAGAGTTTGATTGTGATTTACCAATAATGAGAATACTGATTGCTGTTTTGCCAATAGACTATCATTGTGAGCTCGCCTTCTCTGGTTACTGCTCATCCTACAAACTCTACAAATGATATACCGTGCATCCTCTTTCTGTTCCTACCGGGAAATCATTGTCCATAACCACAAACATTTCATTCAATTACAACAATTGATTCCGACTAATGACATTTCAATATCTCAGTATCATGGCAGCTAAGAGATGTGCGGGTAATATCCACTAACCCTTGTCCAATTGGCTTATTGCTTCGTATATGACCCTGATTGAACATTTGAATGGCTCAAATTACTCCGCTTGATTATGTTTGATGTGTAGTTCCGGTCACGATATTGATCCTATTGTAGACACGTGTGAATTTACTTTAGGTATCGATTTATGAATATACATACTAGTAAATGCGAATGTGCGTCTGTCATCTCTACACGTTTGATTAAGCCTGACG
Source organism: Polyommatus icarus (assembly GCA_937595015.1). Classification (NCBI taxonomy): domain Eukaryota; kingdom Metazoa; phylum Arthropoda; class Insecta; order Lepidoptera; family Lycaenidae; genus Polyommatus; species Polyommatus icarus. The sequence continues at coordinate 16,960,291 of OW569326.1, forward strand.
TCGCATTGTTCAATAGACATACCTTGCCTTGCAGTTTTAACCAATCAAAACGCGGACGTTTAACATTTTATGAGAAGCCATTTTGTAATTTTAACTTAAATTTCGACATCACAACCAAATCAAAGCATCATTAATATAGAAAATAGTAGAATCAGGGTACCAGGGTCAAAATGGACTGTAGGTACTGTGATTACGCTCATTTGCCTGAATGCTCCTGTTATCTGCGCGGTAAAGCAACCACCAGCATTTAGTAAATGAATACCACCGAGTGAATGTTTCGCGCGTCAGTGGCAGAACTTGAGCGTGCGGTTTCTGTGGTCGATTGTGAAAATACTTAATGGTCCAGCGATGCCCAATCGCGAGTTAATTGATTCTTTTAATTGTTTATTTACTGAAATTAAAATGTGTTTTATTGGTTATGATAATACAAGAGTTGAACAGTCTGCATTATTGTGTCGTATTGAGTTAGCTAGTGTTATAAAATTTAATAAAACACGCTGATAAAAGTGATGACAAAAAAAAGAAGAAAATGAAAAGGAACAAAAGCTACTAAGTAACAACTTGTGTTCTGAGACGTGGTTTATTTAAAGACTCTAAATGCATACGACAAAATATAGATAAAGGAAGATTAACGAAACATGTCACCATGTTTTTACTTAAACTTTTTTCACCCACTCTTTTTATGAAACTGATAAAACTGTGACTTTAATAAGGTACAGTAGGAGCGGTCGAGATAAGAAGGAACAAGTTGCAGATATAAATTATAAGGATTATGAGACAGACAATAAATTTGTTTGCGACGATAAGACTTTAATTAGGTACTTATAATACTTTGGAACATGGATTTAAGAGGCAGTGACGTGGCAATTCACCATTTCATAACTCAACATAGTCAGTACATCAAATAAATTATCAATCATGCTACTTTTAATGTAGAGTAAGCACAATCTAATCTAAAACATTTTAATAAAGCCTAATAGTAATTCCAAATATTGTACATTACATTAATTGCTATAATCATTTATAAACATGAGCAACAAAAACAACCAACTATGTAGTAATAAGCGTCCAAAATCAGATCGTTTATTTGGTTGTAATCAGCATAATGCGCCGAGGCCAGTAATCCCCGCTATAATATCGAAAACTTCATTAGTCCCATTTGGATTGGAAATCGATTTTCAAATACGCTTATTGGCGCTTTAAAACGCATTTTTTTTAAATCAAAGAATAAAACTACATAATTCAATTTTTCATTTTGTGTTACATCTAGATACTTGTGTTACATCTAAATGGAAATGGCTTGAGGCATCTTCCACAGCTTAGCTCAAGCATACGCTATTATAATTTGAAGCTAAATCCGGCACTATGATAACCAACATATTATAACCTCCTCCTTTTTGGAAGTCGGTTAAAAAACAAATTAAATAAGTTTTGTTAAAAAAAACAAGTTTCTTAAGAACTAACCTATCGTACATGTGACCATAAAATTATTTAAAATGTTCGAGTGTGGTGATTGAGTTGACGTAACATGGTGAGCTAGAAAAAATAAACACAGCAATTTCAAGTTTATGATTTCTCACGATGCACATGCCCGGCAGCCGGCTAACGGTTAACCAAAACAAGCCAAGGTTAAGTTCATAATTTATGGGTACTTGTGATGACGGGTCGCCACTCGTGGTTATAAACAATGCCACTATTATGTGGGAGGCAGATATTAGGTTACATTCGAAAACCGAACACAAAAATGGCGGAATACGAAATTTAACAAATTCAGAAATTGAATCATCCATTCAATCAATTGGCCGGTTGACACTCCAGAAACTTACAAATGCACGTACGTCGTCCGTTTGGATAGAAGCCGGCCCTGTTAGTATTTCTTTAAATTTAAAAGTCTTTTTAACGCCGTTCCGACATTAGTAGTAGGTACAGATATTAATATAATTATGGAACCCAATGGCTATAAAAATAACAAATTGGATTGTACTATGCGTGCAATATATTTAAATCTATTGCATCAAAATGAATGCACCGTATAAATCAGAGCGTTACACATCATTAAACACAATTTGGTTGTTTACATAAGCAGAGCTGCACATTATTTGAAATACATTAAATTGTTTAATTTAGTAGTATTTTATTGCGTTACCAGTATAAAAGCCTAATTCCCTATTAGGAGCCTTAATTTCATGTAATCTAAAATACCAACAATCAAAAAGGTACATGGCTCCAGAGCAAATAAACTACATAGTATTTGCTTAATCATTTTGAGTAACTAAAAATTTCCTCTCACAATATTTACACTTTCAATTTAAGGTAGGTGTGGGTGTGGGTTTATATAATTGCGGGGCCACATCTAAGTAACCCACAATGAGGGCCCTTAAGGCATAATGCATGTTGACAACTGAGATAACTTTAGCAAATGCACTAAGCTGTAAGTCCGAAGTGTACATTTCACACAACTCCGTGTCAACAATGTTGATGCTTAGTACGTGGTTATTCTTCCAGAGCTCGTTGTATTTCGAAGCAATGCAAGTTTCCGGGAACTCTGTGCTAATATTGTTTAGAAATATGTTTATTTTACGTCACGCGACGCTTGTTTTGTTCTATGTATATCTTAAGTTTTTAAAGTCCTTCGATCGGAGGTTCTAGGAATTCCTATTGTATTCTTTTGTTCTCTCGATCACCGGAGCATTATATTATATGTAGAAATTATTCAAACAGCTGTAGAGAAAGGTTTAAGCCTACGTTTAAGCACACTTATAGACAAACATAAAAGTGTATATAACATATTATGGAAATAGAATTTAGTCGCGCGATGTTTGCGCACGACGCTGTGGTAAACTGTTTTAACATTCCCATATATTTGTTCATCAAATATTGTATGTGATTGTTTGTGTATCGCTACCCAATCTTAGAAACTCAGCGTAAGCTAATATTGTACAAGCTTAAGAATACGGTGTACCTCATTAAATAGCTGCCTCAGTTCATAACCATGTTTAGAAAAATAATTAGTTTTAAAAGGATCATGGGCATTTTGGTATATTGCTCAACAGAGATAAAATATATACCATTAGATAGCTCTTAGTGAGTAGGTAAAAAAGTTATATGGCGCCCAGCCCCTAGCAACTGTACTTTTTGAAATAATGTACAGTCAATGTACAAGGCCAGCGTTACGGACGTATAGTTTTTGTCGTAGATGTGGTAAGACTTATTTGCGCATTAGAAAGGTTACGGATGTCTTTTCTTACAGTACACCTCCCTCAACTTAAAATCAGGGACATGAGCATTAAATAAATAAATAAAAAAAACGCGTATAGATGGACAGACGGACAGACCGAAACTATAATATCCTTGTTGGCTACGGAACCCTAAAAATAATCATGCTATAATGTACCGTGATGTTATCAGCATGATGTCACTTTTAACATGGCTTTACTCAAAAAGTACAACGAATCTTGACAAGCACCCTATTGGTCATTAATGTACATGGGTATACCTTCCTAAAAATATACAATCCATTCCTGTTGAGCACTATACCAGAGTCCATATATTTTTGCCCCTCATCATTTAAGCAATTATTGTATGCTTTAGTAGGAAAAAAATACAGTTATGTTCAAGCTTTAAAAGTGAAAGATTAAAAAATTGTTAGCTTTTTAACTTTACCATAAAAATGTTATATAACATAGAAACGATTTACTATAAATTGAGGACCAAACTAAAAGAACCATTGATTTACATTGAATGTCAAGGTTCAGAAACACATGGAGATAAGAGCTATCACATGTTTCGATTTTAACTTGGATGGAACGAAATTATAAATAAAATAATGTTTGTTTTTTACAACATGAAAGAGAGCGTCGACGTATAGACCCACACAAAGATTCAATACATTGGCCTCGTGAAATTGTATGAAATTGATTAATTGTAGGTTATGTTCGGTCCAATTTTGGATGGATTTGATGACAACGGTTTTTTTCAATTTACCACATCGTTTGTCAAAGCGAATGAGAAATGACGTGATATGTGTTTATGTAATCGTCATGAACAAGATAAATTGAAAGATTTTATTGGTTATGTAGAGCACTGATCAGAGAATATAAAAAGAAAAGCAAAATATTTCTTGTAACTCGCTTGTTGCTTGTCTTCCTCACTAATAATTACAAAGTATTAAATTGTAATTTAAGTAACCAAATAAATATTCTTACTAAAAATACAAAAGATTGCAAACAAAAGTTTCATAATATACATACTACTCTTAATCAGTAATGCCTCTAATAAGGAAGAAACATAATATTGTGACTTCAACATGTTTGTCTCAACTCATTTGATAGAAACGTACAAACTAAAATAGTATTCGTGATAAAAGTTCCATCACATTTTTCCATTAAAGTTGAAATGTTCATTTCAAAAAGTAGATGCGTCGGTGCGTGTGCTACAGAAAATTGCATAAGTTTTTGTCAAACTTTCTAACAAAGCTCGCCGTACAATAGTGTATTTTTGTTCTGCGGTCTCGGCTGACAGTTCGCGTGATGTATTAGGTAGTGGAAGAGGATTATTTTTGGCCGTTTCATGAAGTTTGCATGCATCTATTGTGAGCGCCGGAAGCGGCTCCACAAAGCTATACGAAATGTCAGTAAATTTTTGGGGGCTTATAAACGATTGAAATTCGATATTTCTGAATCGACAAGGACGATAATTATGCAAGGTTTTTATGCGTAACCAAAATCATGTAATTAATTATGTTATTGGCTGGGAACGGTTTTGATACTTGTAATTTATTTTAACCTCATTAAGTCCTTTGAATATAAAGACCGTATTCAACGTTTTAGATGTTAAAAAAGACAATGCATGAATAAAGTAAAAATAATATAACACAATAGAGAGGAATTGCGTAAAAAATAAAAATGTTTCCGTAATCCAGCGAATAAAAACTAATCAAAAACTCGCTGGGCTTAATAAAAAAATATTAAGCCGCGCATTGTGTGGGGTGGAAAAAAGGCACTGACAAGTTAACACCTCGGCTTTATCGCGTAACACATGATATTCGCGCGAAATGAAGTGTTACAATAAAATAAACTCCAAGACCCTTTGTAACACCTGGCAAACGGTACACAAAAATAAAGATAGAGTTTTCAGGTAACACCTTCAAATGAATTGCTCCCCATTGTTGTTTCTTTTAAGCGGCCACTTATTAACTAAGTTTACCTGGCTCTTATATTCTATACTTTCAATTAAATTTTGTGCACGTTAATTTTTGAGGTTTTGAGCGCGGCGACCGAATCACGAAATTACGTAACGAAAAAAACCTAACACCCCACTCCGACTCGGTGCGTCGTTGCCGTGCATCGTCTAACGTCGTTTCAGTTCGGCAGACTTCGGCACGGTGTTTGTGTGACTTCGGCACGGTGTTTGTGTGCGTGTGACTAGACGTATGCTAGGTATAATTGCGTAAGTTAATAAAAATACTAATAATTAGAGGTTTACCGCGGCAATCCCCGAGTGCTACACGTATTTTATATACTTTATTAGATGAATAAAAACATGGCGATTTCATGATGGCCGAGCAAAAAGGTATCATTATACCAACATTTATGCGTTTGCAAATTTATCACCCCGCCGCGGCATCAGTAATCAATTTTACAAAGTATCAAGATAATGGCTCCAATTTTTTAACGTTTAACGTTATTGATTGCCACTCAAACTTTTTACAGTAGAAGTGTTTTACTGTAATAACACCAACAAATCACGGAGGAATTACCATTATTACCAATTTATGGTTAGTGATGAATTTAAATTTATTGTTTCTTATTTTGTCGTATAAAAATGTTTTGAACACTTTGCAGTAGCTCAAAATCAGATTAAAATATTTGTTAATAATAATAAATAATTATTACAAAGTATCAAGATAATACGTCCAATCCAAGTTCTTACAGAATTAACATTGCTATATTATGAGACTCAAAAATTTGTAAATACATTGTTTTGAAATACGTATTTATTACTTGTATTTTTCTTTGAAAATACAATTATTGTTGTGACTGTACCTTGTAAAAGCGGAATACGATTCTGCTTTAGGCGAATTCAACGCTGTTTATTTTCGGCATACCGAGGCCCATAGACAATGCGGTTACCGGTAACGCCATGTCATTGCACAATGTTTGACCACATGTGTCTATTATCATTACAAGCTATCAAAATATTGACTCTCTCATCCGCTGGCACTTTAATATTACAAGTGCGAGCTTCTATTTGCCCATCCCATTAGCACTAGGCTTGTGCTATTAAAAAAATATTTGTCTTAGAGCGAAGCCACACTGCTTCGGTGCGATGCGATGCGTTGAATCGTCGACTGCGACCTGCGTTGCGGTGACGCGCGACAATACAACTCATACTCCTCCCTCACTGATGTAATGCTCCACGTATAGAGCGCGGCTCTTGACTCGGAGGTCGTGGGTTCGATTCCCGCGTTGGAAACATGTTATTTCCAAGTTTGGTTAGGACAATGCAGGCTGGATCACCTGATTGTCTGACAAGTAAGATGATCCATGCGTCGGATGGGCATGTAAAAAGTCGGTCCTGCGCCTGATCTCTCGCCGGTCGTGTCGGTCTGCCGTCCCACTGGGTTATGAGAGTAAAGGAATAGAGAGTGCTATTGTGTACTGCGCACACACTTGAGCACTATAAAATTACTCCTGCGTAGCTGGCCTGGTTACAATGAAACTGGCCACCGTCACCGAAACCGGTGTGGGAGATATTATTATTAATGCACGACTTTGTAACGTTACATTACAAGCGAAAGCTCCTGGTGAGGGAGCACCTTAAGATTTTCAGACTTCAGACTTCAATTGCGTAAGACCAATGTGTCAATTCAATAATATAAATTATTTAAAAATGCATCAACGCGTCGCGTTTCGGTCTGAATTGACACTGCGTCATTAACCAAACATTTTACGTCATGTCCGTCTTTCCTTCAAAAGCATCGTCCGACGAGGCAAGTCATATTATTATGAATTTATGACGTAATATTTAGAATAAACGATGCCGCACCGCAACTGAACAATGTGGCTTCGCGCTAAGTGGCGTCGCGTCCCAGCCAATAAAAAACCTTATCATTATCATTGTTTATTGAGCTTCCTTTTTCGTTTTTCTGTAAAGGGTGGCCACGTAATTAAGTTAAAAAATGTCACCCTTTTAGTGCCACTTCTGCGGGTGCGGTCGAAAAAATGGTCAGTTTTTTGTCACCTGAGTTGGAAGTCAGAAAGTTAATCGCCACTCGACATGTTGATTTATGTTTCCACCCCATTCAGAATCGGACCCGAACTCGAATTTATTAGATTATTTAATTGGTCATTCATTTTCAAGATAAGTTCGAAAAGGTCACTGAAGTGGCAGTCGAGATAACCTAATTTTTTGTTAATCTTTGGAATTATTTCTAAATAAATAAAGTGCGTTTATTTGTTTATGTATGATATCTGCGTTGATAGATTTTAATGAAATCACTTTTTCTACTATGATTTACATTTCTTCAAATCTTATTAATCTTATTATAGTGTGTAGGTAAACACTGCAAATTAATATCAATAACAAAAAATTTAAACCGACTTCCAAGGTAAAAACAATAACAATATCCGTATAATATGAACTAAAAAGTATTAAATAATTTTTCCTGTCTAATATTGCCTTTTTCCGAATTCGGCTAAACCTCAACAGCTATTTTTGTACTCAATCTTCATCATTTTGAAGTCGGTACCAGATAGCTGAATCTTCCTCTGCCAAATATTTGAAACTTTTGGAACTGGCACCGACTTCAAAATGATGAAGATTGAGTACAGAAATAGCTTTTGAGGTTTAGCCGAATTCGGAAAAAGGCACTATTAGACAGGAAAAATTATTTAATACTTTTTAGTTCATATTATACGGATATTGTTATAGTTTTTACCTTGGAAGTTGGTTTTAATTTTTTGTTAAAAATAATAATTTCACTCTTTTTGGTTACATGCATGCTAGGTAATTTAAGGGAGAAGCCACACGTGTGCGGTGAGGTGGCGGCGTGGCGATTGGTGACCCTGACGTGGTAATGATGATGATGATGGTGATGATGATGAATGTAATTTGCATAGTAGCATATGCTTTCTGTTCTTAAAACAGCGCCTAAACCCCAAACTTGTATCTATAAGGAATCCGGAGTTCTCTTAGTATCTTCGGAACCATAGAATACCTTGGTGCACAATCTTGCGTTTTGGTAGCATATGCTTAGGATACTTCTCATAAGTCTAAAATCACCATATGTTTCCATATAACTTTTGAGGAGTTCCCTCGATTACTCATGGATCCCATCATCAGGTCACCACTTTTGTGAACGTACTATGTACAAATTCAGACTTTATCCTATACAACAAAAAAAGAATTTTGAAAATCGGTCCACAAACGGCGGAGTTATCCGCGAACAAACATAAAAAAAGAACATATATACGGTCGAATTGAGAAACTTCCTCCTTTTTGGAAGTCGGTTAAAAAAAAAATAATGTTCGAAATACTCTCCAAAATAGTCTCTCCAGACTCCAACGCTAGTTTACACTTGCTCATGCTCACGACTCGGTTTTACTGGTTGCCTATTAAATTCATTATTAAATATGCAATCACTTTACTGTTAATCTAAGTTTAAAATTGCTAGTAATTGCTATGAACGATGTTTTATCAATATCCTCTAAAAAAAATGCCCAATATATTGGAGCTAAAAGCTAATGCCGACTTAAGCCCACCCGTAAAGTTAAAATTACAACCTTATCTTAAATTACCCTTAATTGAAGGGTTCCGTACAGATTGAATTTCGAAGATTGATGGTCATCCGTCATAATGGTGTTGATAACGCGCCAACTTCGAACACATTCTAACTTGTCGGCGAAACGATAAAAAGTTAGACAACGCAACTTCCAATGAAATTAATCATCGAGAGTTATGGAAGCTCATTTGAATATGTAAAGTTTAGCCTAATAATAATTAATTTATTACCAGTTTTGTTAAATTACGTCAACCAAATAATGGTAGCTACTCATTTGTCATTATTGTTATACCTACATCAAAATGTCGTAAAGTAGTTGGAAACCATTTGTCTATATTGGAAACTAAACATTCGTAGTTATAATATTATGTAAAGTCCCATAAAGTGCGATTTTTCCAAAACTACAATACGATAACGAAAAATATCGCTCACTTCGCTGGCCCCATAATAATAAGATTCATACACTGCAAATACTGAGAGACAAATCCGTCAACTTCGAGGATTAAATTATAAAATGCTCGAACAAAACTCCCGTCATAGTCCGGATAAAGATTTGATAGAAAATACCGAAATTTATTTCAATGGTGAGAGTTAAGTCGCAATGAATGGAGCATTGTTTCCAAAAAACAACAATGAATACTCTGTAACATTCCTAATGCCGCCCAAATCCTCTAAATAGACCGGCAATCTGTGAATTAAACAAAGCTCTTAAGAAATATCGCTTTAATTGCTAACAAAAACACGTAGAAAAACTTCAACATGCGGCTCATTTAATATGGCCGGGAAAACAAAGCATCTCTTTATAAATACTCGAGTGTGTCCTTGTTTTGTCTCGGCTTTTTCTTGGAAGGTATAGGAAAGAAATATGAAATATTTATATGAGCAAACTCAGCAAATAGGATCTTTTAAAATACCTTGTTTTTCCTTGCCTTTTGCCTTGTGTTTACGTAGAGTATTATGATGCAGAAATCGTACAATGGGAATCAACAATAATAATAATATGGTACTCATTTTACCTCATTTTGTACCTTTATAATTAAAAAGGGTGATTTTTTACATCTCACAAAAAAGTCTCCCACTACATTAATTATTATAGTATTTACACACGCTTGAACTGAAATATTCGTAAGCAGTCATTTATTACGTAATATAGCCCGTATACCTCGAATACTTTCACTCAAATTCAAAAATCACGTTAATTTATAAACATTACTGCAAGCAAAGATACCTAAGGGTCTACACAGACGGACTGCATTTCAACTGCAATCCAACTGCAAATTGCAGTTCAAGTGCAGTTTGAATGCAGTTGACACGACTGCAATAGAACTGCAAACCAAACGCGCAGTCAGATTGCAGTTCAGTTGCAGTCGGCGTGCAGTCGTGTGAACTGTCTGGTTTGCAGTTCTATTACAGTCGTATTGCAGTCGTGTCAACTGTCAACTGCATTCAAACTTCACTTGAGCTGCAATTTGCAGTTGGATTGCAGTTGAAATGCGGTCCGTCTGTGTAGACCCTAATCTAAATTGTCCATCGTAAAATATCGTAAGTGAGGGCATTGATGATTTCTGGATAATGTCAAAAGATGGCGGATGTGGGCGGGAAAGAGACAGTTAATTCTAATTACGGCGTATTGTGCGGCGAAATTTTATTGCTATCTCATTGGCGCCCTTATTATGGCACGTAATTCGCTCTATTGTGCGACAGCCGCATTTTTCTATGGACCGTGAGATTTTTGTAAAGGACGACCTCGATTCTGAAAACTTTGAGCAATTAGTGAGATACATAATTCATAATAAGTATTTATTTAAGTATAAGTATGTATTTGTTTTACTCGTTCATTTAAATCATATTATTTTAACTTTTAGCATATCTTTCGGCAGCACTCACAGAGGTTTAATTATTAAGTTTTGACATAATCTCCATACAATAATTGACGTCAAAATATATTTTGTTAAATTCAAGTTAAGAAATTAACAAAGTCTCTGATTGCGACTGTTACACTTTTTTATACTATTTCAGCGTCCATTCATTTTACATTTTAACAAAAGGCATTATGCATACCTTTAAAATCAGTCACTAAAACTTTTACCATCCGTAAATAAACTTAAAAGGGTCTAATTAATCATGATCGAGGAGTATTTTCAGCACGTCTGACGGACTACCAGTCTGTCGGAGCGATTAGCGCACTGACAGCTAATATATGTACTCAACTTACCGTTCTATTCTCAGAGGGGATGTGCCATAGATTTGAAACAAGTAGATCTGGAACTAATATACTTTTTACCCAAAAATAGTTCAGTCTTTTGCGCTAAGTAATGTCCTTAAATGCATCAAAAATCGCCAGGCGACATCCAGAATAATTATCTCTGACCTCAGTAAATAATATTATTAAAAAAATCAGAGGTCTAGCTATAGCAATTCTTGAGATAAAGCCTGGAGACAGACAGACGGATAGACAACGAAGTCCCGTTTTTACCTTTGGGGTCGGCCGTCGAACCCTAAAAAAGCTATATATAGCAAACGAAGCAGCTTTAACTATAATAATTAATTTATTATGATCATTAAGTAGATATACATAATATCTAAATTAGGTTTTAAAATACAAACTTAATTTAGTAACGCGCACGATTTAATTCCAAATTAAGGCAAACTGTGACACTAGCCAAAATACAAAAGTTTTGCTTTCCTATATCATGGCTTATTATGCTATGTTATTGCAAAGGATATCGGCAGATGCTTAACACATCATTGAATCTTCCATGACATTGCATTATGCCATAAAACACGTCAAGTTCAGAAATATAAAAGTTATAATTTATTATCTACATCAGATTTTAAACTTTAGATAGGAGGCTAGGGGTTTCTTTTTGTTGCGAATTGAAAAATTGCTTTGTGTCGATTGGCTATTAAAACGCACTAAAATATTTGACAAACAGTGTAAGTTCTAACTTAGTTTGAGCCTTCTTTGCTTTATTATAACTTATAATCATAATGTAGCGATAATAATCCACGTAGTAAGAAAAACTATCAAAATATAACAGTATTGCATTAGATTATCTAATCCCTGATTATATTATTACATTAGAAGAATATAGATATGTTCAAAGTAATCTGCCATTTTTTAAATTTATTTTATACTAGCTGTCCCGGTAAACTTCGTGTCACAGGTCACTTCAAAACCTTCCCTGGACTTCTACAATGAATATTTTAAGACTAAAATCAGCCCAATCCGTTCAGCCGTTTTCGAGTTTTAGCGCGACTAACACATTTGAAAATCCATTTTTATATATAGATTATATACAAAGTTTTAATTATTAAAATTGGTACTTCAGACATTAAGTAATAAAGTTCGAAACTGAACTGCATAAACCAAAGTTTAAAACTGGGCTTTGGCAACTGGAAAAATTTATTAAATGAAGCAAAAAACGGACTGCAAAGGAAGCTGTATTTAGCAGCCAAATTTCGGTACTGACTGTGTGACCCAAATAGAGTATTGTATAACATTATGCACAATGCACACGGACTTGGCAACTATGTTTCATATAAAATTTTATTGGGTATTCTTGAGAATTCAGCCATACATAGAGTAATACTAAAATTCTTTTCATGTTTCATCTATGCAAGTTACTAAGGCAGGTTTCGATAAAAATTGTATTAATAATAAGAAGTCATGGTAAAGATAATAAATACTTTATTAGATCTAATATTGAAGAATTTGAGCTTTGTAGACTTGACGCCGCTTCTAAGCACCATAAACATTATTGTTAGAGAAACAAGACTTGCAAGAATCCTTCGAGTGGATGCGATTGTAGTTTTACTGATAAACAACTTCAGTACAGAATGTGTTCGATTCCTAATGCCTTCCTTAGGGCAATGAATGCCTTACATATCCATTTTTTTTTGTGTGACAGTGGAAACCACAAGAAAATTGGGTCATCCTTATTTTGATAATAATTTAGATTTATAATTTTCCTCTAAAATTATCGCTTTTTAATAAACATAGAAATATGTTGGATTTTTTATTGATTTAAACTATGGATAAAGAAAATAAAAAATATGCTTATTTTTGAAAAAAAAAGCACTCCATTTAAAATAAAAAATAAACAACAGATGTACATTATTAACAGCATTAGGTTTCAAACTATAAAAATTTAATCACTTAATTACAACTGTATGTTAGGACAATTTATGTTTCACTTTACAACTTTACTGTGGTATAAATTAAAAAGGAATAGGTCTCCGTGAATGTGCCATCTCCCTAAAAGCGTGTCCGCGATGCACGCTATAAATTATGAAAGGCCTGACTAAAATAGCGTGACACCCCAAAACCATGGGAAAGAGCTACCCCAAACTTTACAGATTCATCCTCAAATCAAACACACGTCGACATTCGGCACGCCAGTTTGATTTATTGATATATTTGTATCTTTATGTGAAGTAAAAAAATCTACAGTTCTAGAACCTCCTCCCTTTTTGGAAGTCGGTTATAAACATAAAACCCTTTGGTCATAAGTCCAAGCGCCTTCTCCTGATCTTTTCAAATGAAAGAGTTAAGACTATTCATTAAACTGGCGCCATATTTTGACAAAAAAGTTCCTTTATACATATATTATTCTAATCTCTCAGTACGAACACAAACCACACCTGTCAAAATATAACAGCCAAAAATCTGTTATTTTTCCTACGTCGGACGTCCAATAGTTTAATCAAAAAACAAAATATTTTCGCCATTCTGCAAAATATACTCGTACGTACCATGGTGCCACTAAAAACAATGCGTGCAATATTGAAATAGCAAATTCTAAGTTATAAATATATTTTTAGGAGTTGAAATGGAGTTGAACAATACTCCCCGGAAGCGGATTTTTCCCCGGGGCAACAGTCGGCAACTGCGGGGCGCTTTTGTTTTATTAATTATCCCGGATGAAATAATTACGCTTAAATGCGCGATTCTGTCTCTTTGTGTAGTAACTTTTATTCCAGTAATAATGCCTAGATATAGTCTGGATTTCATGATTGGGGTTCCAATCGCGATATTTGGGGGCACTCGTCGAGTGTAGCGCAAGGACACTTTAGGGTGGGTTGCACCATAGGCGTGGTTAAAGTTAAAGTTATGATCAAAGTTATGGTTATAGTTAAGCCTAACTTAACTTTAACCTTAACTTGGACCACAGAATTTGACAGATTTCTGTTGCTGGTCCGACAAAACGTGGGCGGGGGCGCTGGTGGTAAAGGAGAACTGTCAAAAATAGCGTTTTTGTATGATGACAGCGTTAGTTCCTTTTTTCGACACGTTATTTAAAGCCTTGTCTAGCTCTATGGTTATGCTTAAATATGGCGTCCATTTTTTGACTTTAACCAAAGATTTGACATTTTGCATTGTAGTTAAAGTTACAGATATAGTTAAAGTAAGTTGGTGCAACCCACCCTTAGTGTACCTCCTCTTCTCATAATTTTTAAAAACATTAATTTGGAATTTTCTTTTTCTCAAGACATCGTGTGCCAAAAAGAAAAGATGGTGACAACAACTGTGTTTTGTGATGGTAATATAGAAAGCCTGTTTTCAATGCAACTACTTATCTAAATAGTTTAGAAATAAAAAGAAGACAAACCGATTTTTACTAATAGGTTTAATTAAAATTCATAGTGTATATTCGTTTACCTTTGTGGTATCAGGGTTAGATATCACTAATATTACCTAGTTCAAATACAAACAATTAATGATCAAAGGCAACTTTCACAAACAAAGCCATCGTATTTTGAACCCAACAAAAGGATGATTTGCTTTTCCGCTTGTTTACTTCATCAATAGATAGCGGTCAACTGTTTAAAATTTCAGACCTTTGCAAAGTCCACTTTTTAACGTTAAATTCCATACCGCTTGAAAATAATATACTTTTATATTATTATTGCCATAACATAAATATTAACTATAATATAAGCTATTAAATTACTACTCTGCAATATGATATCTCTAATCAATTGGCACTGAGAGTGAAACCTCATCGGTCAATCTCTGGCAGGTCCTGCGGTGGCAGACGTCTGCATATCAGCACCAGGCAATCAATCAACTGGTATTAGAAGCCGATAATACATCGTCAACTTAATTGGTGATGGATCGCAACTGGCGAAAGAACGAATGAAGCGAACGAATGAGAACGAATCGCATTTCATTCGCTCCTTGCATATCTCCCGGATTTATTATATTCATCCCCACTTACCCTCTTTAGGCTCGGAAACGATACGTAAAACGGCGGAAGATGAAGGGCGGTAATGGGGGAAAATTGTACTTTATTCGATTTTGATAGACCTGATGATGGATTTGGGTCCGCTGTCATTCAAACCCAGTTTTATTTAAACGGGTAACAATTGTTTACGTCAACACTCAACAGTAAAGCAACGGGTAATTAGGCTACTTGACCTAATTTTTTTCTTCATGCTAATCGCTACATAATCATTCATTTTTACAAAAAAAACTAATATTTTAATATTTTACACAGTAGAAACCCATAAAAATGTTTATTGAAAAATATGCCTCTTAAATGGCGCCGAAAACACTGTCCGCCATAGTGTGACGTCATACGCTTTGCATTTTAAACTCTCTTTATTGAATTTATTTTAATGTGCTAAATGTACGAGTCTAAAAGTGCCCAAAAATTATAAAATAATTATATAAGAAATTAGAAATCATTTGTAATGTTGAAAACTTTTGGAGAAAAGTTTTGGCCATTTCATTTCCTGTCTACAATAAATGGAGATAATATATATAAAACTGATGTTTTATTTGAATTATTGAAAAAAATATATAATAGGCTTATTCTTATTATTTATGTACAAATAAACTTACATATAGCGAGCGCGATAAATAAAAGATATTAAATTAGTAGGAGGATGACGTCACATCCAAATCGGAAGTACTGCAAAAGCGTTTTCGTCAGTACAATTCCTATTTTCATAAAATCATATTTTCAAATCGACTTTATTTATCAATCATAAGCTTTTATTTGATAATAAAGGTGAAATACGGTTTCCTAGGCCAAGTTCTACTAGAAATATGCATTTGTTCAATGAAATTGAATATAGGTCAAGTAGCCTATTAAGAGTACATAAAACAAAGAGTTGGATGAAAATTTTGATCGTTCTCGTCTGAAATTAAAGCTGTTATAACGTGTTTATATTCCATAAAAGTTTTAAAACCATTTCGCATCTGTTTATATCATTCCGGTGCGCGAGTCACAAAGTTTTAGTTCCACTTCCTAGTCGACATAAAATAGCGAAACTGCACCAAAAACGATGTACAAATAACATTTTATCTCTATCACTTGAGCTGTACTATTAGGACAATTAAATTTATTTCCCTGGATATCTCTGGATACCCACATCAACAATTACCGATGTGATAAGGTTTATTTAGGGGCAATTCGGAATTAAAATTCATTGTTTTCTCTTATCCTTGAAATGAAAGATATAGCGAGGTCAGTATCTTTATGTTATCTGGAACAGGAATAGGCTTTTAAAGTTGAGAGAGAGACAATTTACGTGACCTTATGGCTTTTGCGGGCCTCATAGAAATGAGCCTCATTTTGATACTGGCCTTGTGAAATTATTTTATCTATTACGAGTATTATATCCTCATTATACCTATCGGTTGAGTTAATCTCAATATTATAATATCTCTTAGGGCAACGTGACGTGAAAATATTATTTGTTTTCACTGCGTTTTATTTGTATTCTATGTTTTTGACATTCAATTGTGGTACACTTATAATTGACTAGATGACGCCCGCAACTCCGTTGTGCGGAAACTCGTTTATCGCCTGGGAACCGTACATTTTTCCGGGATAAAAAGTATCTTATGTCCTTTCCCGGGACTCAAAGTATCTCCATGCCGAATTTCAGCAAAATCGGTTCAGCGGTTCAGACAGACAGACAGAAAATAAATAAGGATGTACTCTTGCAAGTTTAAAATAACACGACGTATTATACAGCTTCATAAAATGACATGGCTTTACAACGTTCTATTAACCCAATTGATTGTCAATATGGATGAAACCTAAATTTCGAATAATGTTGGCGAACCACGCAAAAGTTTCGTGTATCTTAGCCATAAAACTTCGCGAAAAAAGACAATCATTCCTATGTCTAAAAATATTCGTCGATTGTAACTTCTGTAATGTACTTTATAACTTTTTTCCAGACAACACGGATGCACCGGTCTAGGAGTTCGGGTGTTTTGTGACTGTCCCGACTTTTGTGGCTGCATTGTCCTAACTTTTTGAACGGCGCAGTTATTTTTAGACTTTTCACTGCTAAATTATAGAAGTTTGATAGTATGTTCTTTGTTTGAGAGTAGATAAAGTATTTATGTTGTATATTAGTTACTGTTGAAACTGACTTAAGTACCTGTTATTGGCAAAAACCACAGACCTCGGCCAAAACTTAAAACTTGACTGGTAGATAAATTATTATTACTTATATCATGCACAAAAGGGCTTAAATAAGTAGGGTTTAAAATATCAATAACACAACTTACTAAATACATTATCCTGGAGTGACGACGACATAAGCTTTGAATGGATGAACAGTCATTGGTATTGTATGTAAAACAACAGCATAATGTTAAACAATCGGTAACTGAGATGACCCCGTCGATAGAAGCCATCAACTGACTTACAGATTCTGTGACCATGTTATGTGATATTATGGCACAAGCATTAGAGAGGAGGGCTTTATGTTAAAGACTGTAGTGTTTATCAACCAGTGGGTTGCGACCCCCTGGACGGTCGCGAAGTTTCTGTAAAGTCGCCTTCGTCAACTTCGACCAACAAAGGTCGAGAAAACTATTTCATTAAAAAATAATAAAAGTTAAAAATATTGCTACATTTAGTAGGATAATTTAAACAAAAAATTTCATAAACATACATGATAAAAAAGCAAAGGGTGGGGGGTCGAAAATATTTTTTATAACATCGCATTAAAAAAGATTGAAAAACACTGGTAAAGAGAAATAGATGGTATATAAAGATAATTAATTTGTGAAATGATGCTAAAGTTTTTGACGGAATCCCTCAAAAGTCACAAAAGTACAATAAAGAAACTTGGGCGAATAACGCTATTAATTACTTTTCCTATTTTTAGAAGTTTTTTTTTTTTTAATTTAATTTTGTTCTTGTTATCTAATATATTTAGATATCTAATCTAACAATATTATATTCCCAGACAACATTATATTTCTGGGTACTATAAATAATTTTACTTTCAATATGTTAATATTTTCCTGACATTGATCTTCTTCATCCCATGTAATATTCAGATACAAAAACTGTTGCAATATGAATTATACATCGATTTCAATAAACAATTCTGCTGTCATCAGTTGTGTGGACGCGTCTCCGTATTTAATGCATTTCATAGTAGAGCTTTACTGTTTTATTGTTTAACTGGTCCGGTGTGTATCACACATTTTTAAACAATGCTTATTATATACAGTATCATACAATACAGTACAGTATAATAATATCATGTTAGGTTAGATTTTAAAAGTTATTTTTAATTTTTTAACGTAGACATATTAATTTATTTTGTGAATCCTTAATGCGCGCACATTAGATGATTGTTGAAGTGGCGAAAATCTGGTAAATAATAATATCTTAATAAAATTATGTCAAGAGCTTTATAATTCTCGTTACCTTTTTTAAAAAAAAATGACAGGAAATCATAATCTAATTCTTATGTTACAGAATCATAATATTTTAATGCATCATAATTTCTAACATTTATAACACCAAATTTAATTTGTTACATTAACTTTGCTACAAGACACATGTAACCTTTTTTACGTTAATGTGCGTATCGGGTGACGAGATCACGAGAACTAATGTTACCGTTCACGCTATTTCCGGCTTTTATCGGCAGTTACCGTCTCGGTTAAAACGTTCCTCGTAAGCCCGGGAAATATGACTAGGTTTTGTTTTATGTATGTTTTTGATCGACGTAGACGATGAAATGAAATGATGTTTATTTGGATAAAATACTATATAATTATATAATATCTATGTTACATTAATTCATAAAATAAAGTTATGAATTTGACAATCTTTATAAAATTCTTGTAGATCGTACGACTTAACCTATCTAGCCCCATAAGGACACCGGCGACCGCGACAACAATAGAATAACAATTATTATTTATAGATTTCCAAGAATCCGTGATCGCAGGATTTAGATCCCTACCTTGATAATTTGGGTGTAGCGATATCGATTTTTCTCAGCAATGACTAAAGCTAAGAAATTAGAGTTCACTGTCAGTATTCATTATATTGTCTTTGTCTTTGAATTACCCATAGCATAACACGATTGGACAACTTTTATAAATTATGATGTTATTTCTTGACAACATAATCATTAATTAATTAAGAGCCTATTTAAACATTGTCCAAAGTAAAAAGCAAATCTGGCCGTGATATTTCACCAAGTAATTTGGTTAAAACGTCGAGTGTTTTATATTAAAAGCATTTAATATCCGTTAGTGGTTCAAATAGCTGGCTGGGGATTAAAAATTAAACAATAACCGTGGAGGCTTCACATTAAAACTGTGCACTTCGCCTTAATGGGTCTCGAACGTTGAATATACTATTGATTTTATTTTGTTTTCGTAAAATATTTTTTGTTACAGGGGGATGGGTTTAGTTTAAGTTTGTGATGGATATAAAAATTATTATGATACACTTTTCAGTATTCGCGAAACCAAGCGTTTACATTATGTAGATTTAGGTCTAACTTATTAGATCGGAGTGTCACCCGGTACCATCTAAATACCTAGACAGTTGCCTGATCTAATTCTAAATTGCTTCCATTAGTGACTAACATGTCTCGTAGATCTGCCAGTCTATATCTACATATTGCTATAATTTACAATGATTTTGACAGCTAATTTATCTAATATGTCGTTGCTTAACAATTTCGTAGGCGGGGGCAATTTGAAATATTAAATTGGAGGATACATTACTAGGACGAGCGATGTAATAACATAAGTTGTTGGAATTGTCTCTGAATTCACTGCCTGCTATTCAAGAGCTCCATCAATCAAAAAGATTTGCGAAGAGCGTACAGCTTTGAGATGGCTGAGCGAAAATGGAAGGGGAATGCACAGTGTTTGATTCTTAGGTCTCTTTGGTGGGGCGGGGAGGGGTGCTCGCACACAAGGCTATTCTATTTGACCAATAGTATTGGTAGCTGATGACTGATGAGTGATCAGTCGGGTTGTTATTGGATGATCGCAAAAAGACGATGATTGATGAAATTGTATACAGGCGCCGATACCTCCTCCATCTTAGCAAACGATCATAAAAGTATACTGGACCCTAACTAACGTTAGTACAGAAATTATAATGAATTAATGACATACGTTTAAAGTTTAAACATACACTAATTATCAGAAACTTATGTGTATTTAGTATTAACTTTTTGGATGATAAAATAAAAAAAATGTAACATATAATTATATTATAATGCACCTTAGTACCAAATTAATAATTATCAAGTTAAGTTTTATACCTATATATTATAGTACACAAAAATAAGTCTATAATAAGTGTAACAAAACATGTTACCGATTTTGTTTTAACATATTTTACTTTCAAGAAAATTTTGTCTAAAGTGTAACGTTGTTCGTTCTGAAAGAGGCTTTGGAGGCCGTCGTTGAGATAGGTTGAGTATTATTGAACGCGATTGAGTAGCGCTTCTGAAGGCTTCACTCTCAAAGTCTATACCTAGGTAGTATGTGGTAAAGTACCTAACGCTTTTTTATTAAAAAGTTCATTGTAAAATTAACTTGTGAGTGGCAACACTTTTATTTCGAAAAAGTTAGAAGTTGACAATATTATTAAGGTAAAATAAAATAATACATGTAATTAGTTCACATATGACTAATAATACAATGCTTTATGATAATAAAACTTAGCTATAGGTCAACAGAAATAACTACAAAATACTTATTACAACAATAAGAAATATAATATTACTTTTTCGACACACAACAGCTGTAAGTTCTAAACGTTTAGTATTTCGGTTGAATATTTTCTAGTACTCTCAATATTTTGGCTCTTGTGGTCAATTATAGGACAAGATCTGTCTCCCTGGCAGTTCTGGCACCTGGCCATCACTACTGGCCGAATACTAGAGCAGATAGAGCAACAAGACAAATAGATCAGTGTACTCAAATAAACCATTTGAAATAAAGGTTTATAGAAAAGCCAATAAAATTTTCTTATTTAGGTAAGTCTCAAAACTTTTACGTAACGTAAGAAATGTATATTATTTTTAAGGGTTTATAAAGGTCACGGATAAAATTTAAGTCTGTTAGAGATCGCGGAAAATGTAGAGGAATTACGAGTTCAATTTTGTTAAAATGTAAGTGTTGGGTTTAACCGTTTTCAAAAACTATCCCTTCTAGGGAGGATGTTAGGGTTGAGGTTAGGGTCTACACAGACGGACAGCATTTCAACTGCAATCCAACTGCAAATTGCAATTCAAGAGCAGTTTGAATGCAGTTGACACGACTGCAATGCGACTGCAATAGAACTGCAAACCAAATAGTTCACACGACTTCACGCCGAATGCAACTGATAATATGAACTGCAATCCGACTGCGCGTTTGGTATGCAGTTCTATTGCAGTCGCATTGCAGTCGTGTCAACTGCATTCAAACTGCACTTGAACTGCAATTTGCAGTTGAAATGCAGTCCGTCTGTGTAGACCCTTAGTGATACAATAATAATATTAGTATCATACCAACTCATTAATAATAATTAAAAAAGAAACGTATTAAAACATGCAAAATCTGCAAGTAACTATTTAATAAATTAATAAAAGTTTGCACCTCCAAAAAAACTTTTCCATTCGTTCGTATTGCTTAAAAATAAATATTTACAACATTATCTACATCAATTAATTAATCAGTTACCATTACTGAATAAGCGCAAACACAAAAACATTTCTATTAATTCAGTCTCATTACTTAATGCAGAAAATGATGTTTTTTAAAAATATGTTGAATTCGCTTATTCATCTGGTCCCTGTGTTAAGTGGTGACTGGGTACGGAAGTCTTTTTTTCTCTGGAGATGCGAAATGTCTTCGAAAAACGACTTGGCGTCCTTAAGTACTTTTTGACATCCCTTTTGCTCTTATTCCTTCAATGTAGCACTTAGACTGGATTTCCTATTCAGCGAAATAACGAATTCGAGTTTAACTTGGCACGAAGTTTTCTTAATTTTTAACTTGGCTTTGTTGGAAACCAATTTCGTTTATGAAATCATGGTGAATTTATATTCCGTTTGTGAACGGAAATACTTAATATATATGGTGAAATTCTGGTCAATTTGACATGATAATAATGTTACAAAAAAATATCCACAGCCAACCCACAGAATACATAGCCGAACTTAATACTTTCTCCTACTTGAAAGTCGGTTAAAAATTATTATCTGTATCATGCCGCACTAGTAAATAGCTGGCTGCAATTCCGCCCAAGGATTTAACTTAATAACGAAAATTATAATTGATATTATGTGTTCCAAAAGCATAGTATCATAGTATAATAATTTTACAGTGCAGTAACTTTTTATAGGATTAAAAACATACAACCGCCGCGCCGCGCCGTCTCTTCCGGAAGAGCTTAAAGCTGTACGAACAACCGCACAACCATACTTTATATAATATTATGTTTTTTAATAACGAACTTTTGAATACTTAAAAATCATAATTATGGAAAATTCAAGTGCTGAATATTTAATACAGCTGAAAAGTTCGCTAATGTACAAAACTTCTGAATTGCCATTGAAAGAATAGCGTAATTCAACATTTTTGAAAGAGAATATTTTTGTTTTATGAAACTAAAAAATGAAATTAACAAAAATAGTTATATATATATAGTTAACATACATTAATATTATTGAAGTACTTAAAGTTATTAATTCGAAATAATATTCAAAATAAAAAGAACAGTCATAAAAAAATCTTACCAGAACAACACGATAGAACTTAAGATACACAATTCCATAGCACAGAAACAAATCCGTAGCACTGACAATCACGTATTCGCAACGAAAGCGAGTCCAACACGACCACGTCGGGTCGAACTCGGGATACAACTGAGTACTGACTCGTCTAGCCAGTAGCCGGCCGGCGGGGCCAGGGGTTGGTTTAGGGCTGTCAACTTGACGATTTTCTTTACTCCATCCCGCTTACGCTAAAGTACCCCGCAAACGATCAAATTTCTTTGACAAACACGTCAACGTAATTTACGTTTTCATCAAACAGCAGCGCAGACGATCAAACTTGCATCAAACACGTTTGTCAAACAATTAGCTAGAATCGGTTTGAGATCATGAGATTTTGTTTGACCAACACAGCGGAACACGTTCAAACACGTTTGTCTAATGCTATGTAATCCAAATTTTCTTCAAACACGTAGTTTGTTTGACAAACGCTTCAAACAAAGCTGTACACGATAAAGCTGTTTGACAAACGCGTAAAATTTGACAAATAATTTGATCGTTTGTGGGCTACTTTATAAAGATGTTTATGTCCGGTTTCTGAGGTTTTTTTTTCTTTTCATTAGCGTTGATCATTGACCGATTGGTCAATGGTCAACGCTAACTGATTAGTTAATGACGCTAGCGGCTAGACAATCAAAAGCGTTAGTGAATGGATAAACTCCTGTCAAACTAACTATTCAAGGTTCACTGTCTTTCACTGTCTATGCGCTGTATACAATATACTTTTCTTAATATACGAAGGTATATTTAAATAATATTTTAATTCCACCTCTTTGTAAATAAAAATTATAAATATCATGTCCTTTTTTTTGTACGCTAATAATTATATTATTACAATATGAGTTAACATTATTGTACCTACTATGTTTTTAAAAGACGTAAAGTAGAATATGGTCGGAAATCATGTAAGTACATAATGTTCAACCCTAGATGGACTCAGCCCTAACCCGAACCGCTCTTCATACGAATAAACGATATTAAATTTCACTAAATTTCGACATTGAAGCTAATTAATTTGTCTATTTTGTACGACCACAATAAAAACTATTATCTATAAAGTATATATTTTATTACTATATCGTAATTATAGTAATTACTTTCCTCTTTGAGTTATGAAATTCTTTGAATCTAAACAAAGTAACTTTTATATAAAAAATTTGAGCTTAGCTAAAACAAAAGAGAAGATGACATTTTTACGTTGAATACAAAGAAAGGTCCCCAGAGGGTCGAAAGCAATCTTCGAATATTTTTAATTCCTGTCCTGAAATCGGGTAAAAGCTTACAGGGTAGATACGCTTTGTTCTCTATAACATTTTGATAATAATAATATCTAAAGATTAGCTTTTACCTGCAACTTTTTTATCATCAACAGTCAACACCTAATATGTATAATTTTCCCTTTTTTCGTATTTTCCACTTGCTCTTATATTTTATAGCCCAGTTCTTCTTCAAGATTAGCTCGCCCAAATTAACAAACTATACATAATATAGAACATATTTAAAATACATTTTACATAGATATTAATTAATATATTATGTCTAAAAAAATCAAAAATCAGAATATTATAGTAAGACATTCCTGAC
The DNA here is from genome assembly GCA_937595015.1 of Polyommatus icarus. Lineage (NCBI taxonomy): Eukaryota > Metazoa > Arthropoda > Insecta > Lepidoptera > Lycaenidae > Polyommatus > Polyommatus icarus. The sequence goes on from OW569326.1 coordinate 16,984,715, forward strand.
GTCTCAGTAGCTAAATCTCCTTCAATCACACTGATCTGCTATATACTGGTACAGTTTCGTAACACACCTATAATTATTATTGACATTATTTTGTTTGTGTGTTATTTGGCCAGAAAATTAGTACAATAGAAATAATTAATTACGCCCAAAGCCATGCAATCTACTGTCTATGTGTCATCTCAAATATTAGAATGACCGGAAAATCCCAAATTACTTTTTTGACTACGCTTTTTGGCTACACTTGTAATGTATTTCATATTATATACGTCTTGATACGTCTACGATATTTTCCGACGTTACTATAACGTTGCTTTCCTACATATCCTGTACGACGTACGTTGTTTCGTGTTTTCGTAGCCGTTAGCGAAATCCGTATTGAAGTAAGATTTGCGGAATGAACGTGGATTTTCAGTTTTCAACTATGTATTTTACTTCGGAACGGGCGCCCGGGGCCTATCCAAACAAAGGAATTCCATAGAAATATTTCACGCTCTCGGACACTTTTGTGTAGTTAATTAAGGGCCGATTTTTCAATCCTCAGATAAACAGACAGATAGTATTTATTCGACAGTTAGCAAGATATTGCATTTTTCAATCGTCAGATAGGACTTAACCGGCGAATAACCCTGTTAACTGAGGAATAAAACTACCCGTCGCGTGAACCACCAAATAACCGCTATTAGACAGATAGTTTACGTTGACACTCCGTTGACATTGGTAACTGCTATTTGGTTTGAGGTTGTAATTTACGTTTATTTAATAACTAAGGATATTTTCGATGAAATTGATGATCTGGCAATTGAAGAAGAGGCCATAATAAACGAATATATTAATCGACTGAATCCTTTGAAAAGAAAAGAAACAATCATCAGATCGAGGCCTGATCATTATAATAATATGTGGGATCCAAAAGACTTTCAGCGCCGATTCAGACTTTAAAAAGTTCTTAATTTAAAATTAAGCACGAAACACAGTCAATGAATAGATAGTATCCTATCAGGTACCTAATACAGTTGGTGCGGTTCAAAACGTCTTTGTTCGTCACAGCATGTGTCTTTTTATTTTTAATCACAATAGTTGAGCAATAAATGTGCATAGGCGTCCGGGTCCGAAATATACAAATAACCTAAAAACAATGAAACTGAGTCCGTCTTGCTCTAACAATAGAGTATTCAATATATTTGTTTCAACTGTGTAAAGTGCGAGTTGCCAGACTTCAAAAATTCGGTCAGATAGTTATCTATAGAGTAAATGACATTTGAAAAATTGACTATGACTTATTCGACGGTTAAACCACCTAATAACTTTATTCTTCAGTTAACTATCCGACCTTTTATCTCAGGATTGAAAAATCGGCCCTAAGTTAAGTAACTTAGTGTGCGGTGAAGGTACTTGGTCGAGTTAAAAGGGATAAATTGCCGTCGAAAGATTTTGTGCTCTGCTCTGTTAATGGGAAACGTTTTTTCTTTGACCTCAGCTATCTTTATTTCTCGTAAAATTACAAAGTAATTAAAATATCATTTTTTACTATCCCATACAATAATGAGGTAGGCATAACTTTAAATGATAATAAATAATGTTTGTGTTTAAAATTCGCATATTTTTAAATTTCTTGTTTTTAAATAATAATGATTAATAATAATTGCTATGTTTGGAAATCAAATGACAATCAGTTAACTGTTCTTCTTATTTAATGTAAATGCTGGAAGGATAGCATTCAGATTACCAGATTGGAGATTTTTAATTTAAAAATGTAAAAAAATATTTAATTCGTGACCTCCGTAATATATTGTTGATGTGATAACAATGACATTACACCGGAATCAGCAATAAATCATCAAAAAGTACTTTATTTGCGCGATATCATAAATATTCAATGATCTCAATGATTGTGTACGTACCATGAATACTGAAACTGGGCTAAAATGGTGATTTTTTGACGAACTTGTTGGACGTCATCAACCTTCCTATTTGATGGAATAACTTGTTATACTATACGTTTAAGGTAACACACGAAAAGTTAAATATATCAACGTAAATTTTCTCGCAATAAAAATACCTACTTTATACCCTTATGTATACTTGTGTAGTGTATCTACATTATATATTCTGAGCCCCTTGATCAAAATCGGTTCACTCTATACAGTTCCTGTTCGATACAGACAAACAAACCTTTTCGCTGTATATAAAATATGTTATGTGAGGTTAGGGTTTTGTATTAAAAAGAATTCAAATCCGTGCGATTTGAATTCTTTTGAATACAAAACCCTAATAATAATACACTGTAACAAACAATTTATTCCGCGAAATATTGCTAAAAATAATAACAAACTAAATTTTAAGCTATGGATTTCCGCAAAGTAACTCCTGATTCCATTAACTAAACAATTTATTACCTAGTTCAGTAATACAATAAGCAATAGTTTTTTAGGGTTCCGTACCCAAAGGGTAAAAATGGGACCCTATTACTAAGACTTCGTTGTCTGTCCGTCTGACCGTCTGTCCGTCTGTCTGTCACCAGGCTGTAACTCAAGAATGGTAATAGCTAGAGAGTTGAAATTTTCACAGAATATGTATATCTGTTGCCGCTATAACAAGAAATACTAAAAACAAAATAAAATAAATATTTAAGGAGGGCTCCCATACAACAAACATGTTTTTTGGCCTTTTTTGCTCTATGTCAATAATGGCAATAGGTAAGTACTTAACTTTTTCACAAAATCCTCAGTCATATGTGAACTTTAATATTTAATAATATAATAATATTAAAATAAAATAAAATATTAAAGGGGGCTCCAATACAAAAAATACAATTTTTGGCCTAATTTTGCTCCAAAATGGTACGGAACCCTTCGTGCGCGAGTCCGACTCGCACTTAGCCGACTATTTAAACTTCGTACAATACATTTTTTTTTTTTTTTTTTTTTTATAGAAGGCAGGTCGCTATAGCCCTGGCGTCACTGCGACCCATGAGGATCTATTGTGACTCCTTCGCACTAAAGAATCATCCCCAGCCCAATACTGCTCATAAATTGAACGATATGGTTGGGGTTGGTGCCACGAATTTCCTCTGTGGATGAGTATTCGTGGTGACCAAGGTGCCTGTTCCTGCTCTGTACTAGAGCAGGACAGTCGAGGAGAAGGTGTATAGGTGTTTCATCCTCCTCCTCACAGAATCTGCAAGTCGTTATGCTACAAATACCCATTCTGTTTAGGTGTTTGTTGAGCTTGCAGTGCCCAGTTAGGCTTCTGGTAAGGATTCTTAATTGGTTCCTACCCAGGGTGAGCACTAATTCTGCTAGTTTCTTGTTGAAGCCAGGAATTAGTGCCTTGGAGTGTTCAAGGCCAGGGGTCTCAGCCCATTGCTTCCTGCATAGTGTGTGGCCCCATTCCTTGAGCACTTGTTTTGTGGTACTGGGAGTTATACCACAGACAGGTTCTGGGCCATATATGAGACTCTCGGCCCCAAGCCTAGCCAGTTCGTCAGCGGTTTCGTTGCCGGGGACGTTACTGTGGCCCGGGACCCATACTAGGCGGATGCTGTTGTTCCTTCCCAGCATGTTTAACGTCTCAATGCATTCCAGAACTAATTTGGACGAGACTTCTACGGCAGTCAGTGCTTTAAGTGCAGCTTGACTATCGGAGAAGATAAACACGTTTTTATTAACTAGGGCCATCTCCAGGCTTTCTAGTGAACAACCGAGGATAGCGAAGACTTCAGCCTGAAACACGGTCGCAAACTCCCCCAAACAGGCGTATTTGCCTTTCGGTGGCCTGCCCCCGTAGAATCCGGCTCCCGCACGGTTGTCTTTCCTTGATCCATCCGTGAACCAAACTATGTCGCTAGGGTGGACATCGATTGGGATTTTTCTTTCCCAGTCCTCCCTGGAAGGTATAAAAACCTGATATTGCTTCGAAAAGCTATTCACCTTGATCATGGCATCTGATGGCATGGCCATGACAGGTGATTCACTGAGAGACTGTTCCAGCTGTCGAAATGGGGTGGAGGTCCAATTCGTCTTACCCGCCGTCCTGGCCCTGAGAGCCACCTTTCTGGCCTCCATCTGAACAAGCAGAGGAAGCGGAGTTAAGTTGATCAGGGCCTCGAGAGAAGCGGTGGGTGTTGACGAGAGTGCACCCGTGATTATAAGACATGCCAGTCTCTGTACGCTGTTTAAACTTTTATTACAGTATACTTGTTCAGCCTTTTTATGCCACACTACGCAGCCATATGTGGTAATCGGTCTCACTACGGCTGTATATAGCCATAGCATTGCCTTCGGCCGAATACCCCATTTAGAGCTGACAAGCTTCCAGCAGGAACCCAGGGCACATCTAGCCTTTTTCGTAATGTACTCGATGTGCTTATTCCAAGTGAGTCCTTTGTCTAGGATTACTCCTAGATATTTGACATCACCCGCAAACTTAATAGTTTTCCCGAAGAGTATTGGGGGTCTTAGTCCCTCCAACTTCCTCTTTTTGGTGAAAGGTATCAAGACCGTCTTATCAGCGTTTACTGTTAGCTTGACCCTTTGGCACCAATCCTCGACGACTCTTAGTGCTGACTGCATCAACCCAGCGACCACCGATGCGCATTTTCCCACCACCATGATCGCCAGGTCGTCAGCGTACCCTTGAGCGTAGTAACCTAAGAGGTTCAGTTCCCTTAGTAGTTCATCCACTACCAGGGACCATTCCAGGGGTGACAGCACACCTCCTTGTGGGCAACCTTGTGTCAGCCTGATTTTGAGTGTCAGGTCCATGATAGTCGATGAGGCTACTCTGTTGTCGAGCGTGGCTTTGATCCATTTCCTAGTAGTTGGATCTATATTCTTTGAAGCCAGGCCATTTGTGATAGAGCTGGTTGAAGTGTTGTCGAATGCGCCTTCAATATCTAGGAAGACACACAACGCAATCTCTTTATCTTCAATTGCTCTATCAATCCGATCTACCAAGTCCATTAGGGCCGTCTCGGTAGATTTGCCTTTTTGGTAGGCATGTTGTCTTTCATGCAGCGGCATTTTAGTGAGATAGGTGTCCCTTATGTGTAGGTTGACCACCTTCTCCATTGTTTTAAGCATGAAAGAGGTGAGGCTAATTGGTCTGTATGATTTTGGTAGGGCTTTGTCCCTGTCCCCACTCTTGGGTATATAGGACACCCTTACCTTTGTCCATGCCAATGGGATGTAGCCCCACGCAAAACTTGCTCTGAATATTTTCAGTAGCAGAGGAAGGATAATATCCTTGCCCTGCTGTAAGAGGGCCGGAAATATATTATCCTCGCCGCCGGTCTTGTAAGGCTTGAAACTGTCAATTGCCCATGTGACTCGGTCAGGCTTAAAGATCACGGAAGCTCTTCTCCAATCGTCAAGTGATGGTCTCGTTTTAACAATCGTGTGAGAGAAGGCTTCGTGATTTTCGAGATGGATACTATTGGGGAAGTGGACTTCGGCTAGTAATCTTAGCGTTTCTTCCGCCGTTTTAGTATAAGTACCATCTGGCCTCTTCAGAGTGCTGGGATGAGAGCTAGGGGCCTTAGATATGACTTTATATAGTCTGGAGGTTTGCGAGGTGTTATTCACTTCCTCACAGAACCTTGCCCAAGAGCGTCTTTTGGCCTTCCTTAGCTCCCTATTAAACGTCGTCAGGGCGGTTCTGTATGCATCCCAGTTCCCGTCTCTTTTGGCTCTGTTAAAAAGAGCTCGGGTCTCTTTCCTGAGTTGCGCCAGAGTACCGTTCCACCAAGGTACGTTGCGTTTACTTGACGTTTTCTTAACAGGACAGCTTCTGAGGTAAGCATCATTCAAGCTATGCTCCAGCTCTCCCACCGTTAGTTCCAGTTGTTCTACGGTCTTGACAGCTTTGTTGACAGCTGCGAGGTTCATCTGTAATTCCTCTCTGAATACATTCCAGTTTGTGGCCTTTGGATTCCTATAAGTTACTTCTTTCCCAGGCATACTGTCATGTATATCAAACCTAATGTAACAATGATCGGACAGTGAGTTATCGTCCGATACATGCCAGTTACAGGCGCGATGTCGTATAGGGCCTGTACATACTGTTATGTCGAGGACCTCCTGTCTCAGTGGGTTAATAAACGTTGGTTTCGTACCCTGATTCAAAGTGTGGAGGTTATTAGTAAGTAAGAAGTCAAATAGTTTCTCACCTCTGGAGTTCACGCCGGTGCTGCCCCAACTTGTATGATGTGAGTTGCAATCACTTCCCAGGATAAGTTGGATGCGCTGATTCCCGACGTGGTCTATTACCGGTGATAGCTGCGTTGTGGGGTCCTGAGTGTCTCCTGGTAGATAAGCGGAGCAAACCATCAGTCTGCCTGCAATCCCGCCGGGCTCCTCAATATACGCAGCTACTGTGTCATCTGTACACAAGCAAGAGACACACAAAAATTTCATCCTCTTGCTGAAGAGGATGCAGGATCTGGGCCTCTGGCCATGCTGAAAATAGAGTACGTTACCTGCCAGTCCTAGGCCCATCACCGTGTTCCCGTTGACCCACGGTTCTTGGATTAAAGCAATATCGAGCGCCTCTCGGATGAACTTCTGACAGAGTACATCAGTGGCAGCCTTCGCGTGTCGTAAGTTGACTTGTATTACTTTAATCATTTTTTTTTTTTTTTTTTTTTTTCTTGTGTAGTGTTACTGTGGAGTGTAGCTGTAGAGTGTTAAAGTGAATCTATCTGGATGTGTGTGTGAGTGTGTTTAGTCTGTGTGGTGCAGGTTGGGTAGTCGGAGCAGGGGGTTTCGCGCCACCTTGCGACTTGAGTGCTCCTGCGCTAATGAGGGCAGCTGTGCTGGCCTCCTCACAGCGCAGACGTCCCCAGAGCCGCCGCGTCCGCGTCCGCGTCCACCACGGGACTGTCCAGGCCTACCCCTACTCACAGTTGCCCCTTTCAGGGGAACTTGAGGTCTGGGATCGGCCTGAGCAGCCGGGCGTCCGCCTCCCCTGCTGGTGTGCACGTGCAAGTTTTGTGCTTGCACGTGTAGAGTTTCGGGCTGAGCAGTAACAGTGGCAGATGTTGTGCCGCTGCTGCCAGCTTGGGGCGGCGCCGTGCCTCTATAGCCTATTGGCTTTATAAGAGGTGCTGGCCGTCGTCCTTTATATGAGGTGTGGGGCTGGGAAGTTGAGCCCAGCTGAGGTGTTGCCGTCACTCCGTCAGACCCTACGGGGTCCGACGGGAGTGCCGGTTTTGGTCCCTTCAAGCGAAGCTGAACCCGGTTAAACCCGAAGTAAAGCTGAAAATCCCGCTCGGAAAGCAGCTTGACCGCAGATTCGTCGAAGGAAAAGGTAAAAGTTTGACCCTTTCCATCGGCTTTCCTGCTGACCACTTTCCAAAGCCGGATTCCCATACCTCCATTCTGCGAGGTCAGTCGCTTGATGATTCCTACCTCGTCCACCTCTAGGTCAGGAACCCACGCCGTAGCGTAACGGGGCTTGGGCAGCTCCGCCTCGTCAACGACGCGGAGGGCTGCTCCATCCCAGGGATGGATCATGTCGATCAGCCGCGCCAGCCACTGCTTAGAGGCAGCGTCGACGCAGGTGAAGACAAGTCCACCCGATCTGTGGACGCATCCTATTAGCTTAGGCCCCTCTCCCTCCGGTTGATCATCGATGACTCGAAGAATGCATTTCTTCAAGCCCTCGGCGGCCTCCCGTGAGAGAGGTCCCCCAGCGTCGAGGATGCCCACACGAATTGCACTCGCCGCCTCACTGAAACTCGGCTTGGGCGCCTGAGCACTAGCGTGCTTGGCTGCCTTCGTCGGTCTTTCCTGTGAGTTGGCGGTGTCAGAGAGCTGCCGTTTGGAGCTCGAACGCTTCTCCAACTCCTCGGCATACTCAGGAAACTCACTGAGTGGTTTCTGACAAAGGGTCTTCGCCTCTTCGAGGCTCTTACCCCTCGCCATCCACCACTCAATGCGTCTCTTGGCTGCCCCACTGAGTTGTCTTCTTCTTCTCTTAGGGGCGTTAGCGGTAGCGCCAGCCCCAATTTCAGAAGAAGAAGGTGCAGAAGCGCTAGATGGTAGAGGGTCGGAAGGGGTACCAGACACAGCAGTGTCCTCTGCCCCGACAGACCCAGACAATAGGTGGTCCTCGGCTACGCCGATTTCCATCGCCTCCGTGGAGCATAAAGCTTCCAGTTCGGCCACAAGACTTTCCTGGTCCTTTTCAATCTCCATTCAAATCCCACGAGTAGCTAGGGAAATAAAAGGTCCACCCCCACAGAGCCCCGCTTGCAAGGGTAAGGCTATTTACTCCTCGAGGTCGCCTGGTATCGAGGGTCCTCCGTTCGCGGCTGACTTCCCCCAGCCATGCATCCTTCGGCACGGGTCGGATAACACCGATTGGATTGAGTTTTTATTGTCGAGTTGAGTTCTGGTCTGGGTTGGGGTTCTAATGCTGTGAGCACTAGAACTCCAAACCAGACCAGACCTCAACCCAACCCAGACCGACTGATCCCAAATCTGACAGCAGCTTGTCGCAGCCGTTTGGGGGTAGAGACGCACTCGTCTGCCCATCGAGACCAGGCTGTTTACACAGCCAAGCCCCGACAAGCCGAGCCGAGCCCGCCCCTCCCCCAAACGGCGGCAACGCCGCAGTCAGGTCCGGGGTCAGCCGGTCCGCCGGTCGATCGGCCGCCCGCTTGCCGCATCCGCTAGATGTTTCAAGCGAGCGTTGCCCAGGGACACCGTCACGATTACTTCACCAGAACCCAGAGAACCTTCGACATACAGATTTAATCCGTTAGTCGGCGGCACCGAGAGACTGGAGAAGTATTCGTGCACACTTGGAGGTAACCGGAAATCGCCCCCGCTACAATACATGCGATTGACTAAACAAAACACCACATAACAATTTTATACATTCTCCTTGCTAGGAGAAGCATACACACTACACAGTCCTGTCTGCAGAAATCCGTATTGATCAAGCTAAATTTAGTACAGACGGAATAGACAGAGGTAAAATGCAGTTTATAGCCTAAAGTTCCCCCGCCTCTGGAGAATTTGTCTAATTTTAGATACTACTGATATTGTCTACAACTTTAGTGCTTCTGTTAAATGGTCGCGAGGGAAAAGTTGATTTCTGTCGTAAAATAGTTGGATTGTGTATGCTAGAGGTTAATTATAAGCGTTGTCAATTGCTTTAGAAACTTTTTTTTTACTAAGTTTTGGAAAGTTACTAAGAATTTAACCTTACCATTCCCTGCTTCAAAATAATAATATCTAGCAACTAGCAAGATTAGCTTTTGTGATAAATATTCATTTATAATTCATTTTATATTTTCAGGAAAACGATGTCCATCGCAAACGACAAACATCAATGAAATTCGAAGGTATTTATGTATTCGAACTTTAAGATTAATCTGCACAATCAATATCTCTCGGTGGGACAAGAAGTTAGCGGAGCAATGCGTGGGGATAGGGACATGTTATTGGTGGTTTAGCGATGCCTGGGCTGCTATTGGTAGATCCGTAGGTCGCGAACTAACGGTGACATGTTATTGGTCAAATCTGTACGCAAGTGCTTTCTTCCCTTTTTTCCTTACCGATCTTTAAGTTGTGCGCGTTCTATATTTATTCCTTCCCGTAAATACATTAAGATTAATCTACATTAGACGGAATCCTAAGATAGTCGAAACATAGGATGCGGGTAGTTTGACAAATTGAAGGCGACGTGATAAACTAGTTCAACACAATCCGAGCGATTGAGTAATACAAACTTGGTGATATAGGATCAACTGATATCATCATAATCATCACCACTAAATTATTGTGCTATATTTAAATGAATCGTAATTCGTAGTGCCATTTGAGTGAAATATTATATTTACTGAAGAAATCGATTAGTAATTAACGAAACAAACACTTATCCACCCATTAATACTTTTGTACGGACGAAATCAAAGTTGTATTTATGTTGAATAAAAATATCAGAGAGAAAAACTAATTTTAAATTATTTTATAGTATTTTTTTTATTGACACACAATAAATACAATAGATTGAACATAAATTATTGTAATAATCATGTCCTCTAATCCCATGCGAAGAAAAACTCGTGACGACGTAAACGTACGGCTGATTACGGCTGACAGAAAGCAGTAGAATCGTCGGGAATAAGAAAAGGGCTCCGCGACAAAGTCCGTAAGTGATAAAAACATACTCGTAATACAAAATATGTAACGCGGCTTGCGTTAGGGTCAATTCAGACTGCAACGCGACGAGGCGAGGCGAGGCGTGGCGCGGCATAAATTTGTATGGATTTGACAGATTTCAATTGCGTGAGACGTCTTGCAACTATGTCAAATCCATTTAAAAGAAATGCATCTACGCGTCGCGTTGCGGTCTGAATCAACCCTTAATCTAAGAAATCATGAAACCTAAGTCACCATTAAAAAGTGTCTAACCCTAAAGGGTTAGAGATATATTTGGCTCATTACTAGAAGTTCCCTTATCTATTCAGTCGAAATGCATTAGCTGTGAAATATTGTACAAGTTCTTAGCTCTATCAGAACTAATCATTCCTTGTCGTGATAATATAAGATCGAGGACGTGCAAGTTTTATAGCAATTGCAAATGCTGGCGAGCATCCAAGTTATTCTTTAGTTCTTTAAAGTTAAGCTTCAGTTTGTAAGTCAGTCAATAAAATGTTACATATTTTGTTTACATAGCGTGGGTTCCGAAATTTAGCTCAGTATACTGGCCACTGCTCATGACGTCATGTGCTATATTGTAATATGCCACAGTTGAAACAAGTGTGATGCATTAGTAGTACTTTTTTACACACTATTAATTATATTATCATGTTGTTATGAGCAATAGCAATGTCCCAACAAGGTCTTAAGTCAATTAATTAAGTAAGCTAGTATGTTTCGGAACAAGTCACCAGCATAGCGTCAATTTTTGACGTCAGGCTATATTTTTGAATTTGTCCATAATATACTTAAAATATTTTAATAAGGCTGTCGAATCTGCATTATGTTGTATGGTGACGAAGCACTGTTTCAATAAAAAACATATAGGACCATAATAGTCATATTAATATAATCGATAATGGTGTTGACGCCTCCATGGTCCAGTGGTTCAGAGCTCGGCTCTTGGACTCGGAGGTCGTGGGTTCGTCTCTCGTTGGAAACATGTTATTTCCAAGTTTGGTTAGTACAATGCAGGCTGATCACCTGATTGTCTGACAAGTAAGATAAACCATGCTTCGGATGGGCATGTAAAAAGTCGGTCCTGCACCTGATCTCTCGCCAGTCGTGTCGGTCTTCCGTTCTACTGGGTTATGACTTATGAGAGTAAAAGGAATAGGGAGTGCTCTTGTGTACTGCACACACACTTGGGCACTATAAAATTACTCCTGCGTAACTGGCCTTGGTTTCAATGAAATTGGCCACCGTCGTGGGAGTTATTATTATAATAATCGAGCCCAGTCAACGACTGAAATCGTCAATACGTAACCCAACCAAATATTTTATATACAACATCCTTTGCTCTTTTATTCTAGTGTTAGGAGTCATGTCCATTATTCTATACAGAAGTCCGTCCAGAGACTACCACGAAGTTTTCATGTTAAACTAATCTAGCTGTAATCCCTTACGTCACGTTAAGCTCTCTAAACATTCCCTACTCTGTGCGGCGCTTGTTTCCCGGCTCTATCTACAACATTTTTGCTAATATTAAATTCTTAAAATGGAGCTTCTATAATGTTACTAGTATTTAATAATGTTTAAAATTCAACTGCTTATATTACATTCTTAGCCTTATTTGAGTAGCATAAGATGTTTATATTATGTATTTTCTCAATCAAAGTAGACTTGCGGTCACAGAGTATGTTTTAACTTGTGCATATTGAGATTTTACAAGCATTATAAAATTATTATTTCTACTGCGTTTAGCGGCACGATTCTTATTATTCAAATATTATAGCTCCGTTGGCAGATATCTATACTTATTAAATTACATATCCTGACTGACTGACTCATTCATCATCGCTGAGCAAAAACTGTTAAAGTTACAGCCACGAAATTTGGTGAGTAGGGTTGTTTTATTAAGTAGACACCCACTAAGGAAGGAATTTCGAAAATTTTACCCCGAAGGGGGTGAAATAGGGGTTGAAAGTCTGAATGAAAGTCCGTCATTTCTTTAGTTAGGAACATGAAACTTTATGTTTGGTTTACTAATTAAGAATGAATGGATACATATTTAAGCGTTTTTGAAAATTCTACCCCAAAGGGGGTGAAATTGTGGTTGAAAGTTTCAATGGAAGTCCGTTATTTCTTGAGTTAGAAACATGAAATTTTATGTTTTGGCTACTGATTAAAAATGATTGAATACGTCTTTAAGCGTTTTTGAAAATTCTACCCCCAAGGGGGTGAAATTGGGGTTGAAAGTTTAAATGAAAGTCTATATATGATATCGAACGTACCGTTACTTCTTGGTGGAAATTCATGTTTCACAGTAATAACTTACACTTTTTATACACTTTTTCCACTTTTATTAATTTATTTTATTGCAATTTTGTTTTACACGACCAGTTTCGATAAAATCACTACTACTACTACACATGATGATGATTTTATCGAAACCGGTCGTGTAAAACAAAATTGCAATAAAATAAATTAATAAAAGTGGAAAAAGTATATAAAAAGTGTAAGTTATTACTGTGAAAGTCTATATAGCTGTATACTATGTTAATGCGGACTAAGTCGCGGGTACCAGCTAGTTGAATATAAAGGCAGATATTCGAATCGGGCTCTCTTATACATATTAGTACCTTCTTTGTTATTTCGTATAAACCACATCTTCGAGCAATATTTGAATGTATATTTGGCATTCATCTGTTTGAATCTGCTATTTATAAAATGCCTAGTGAATTAATTGCGACATAATATACTTAATATACGGAATATTAGCCATAATACCGCAACAATATATTCTATATTGTAACTATATTACGGCAAGCGATTGTATTATTAAATACAATAGACGTCAGTGATCGCGTATCAAAGCCAATAAATTGATACTCTATTTAACGGAGTAATAGACTTCGGGGCATACGTGAAACGCTATGCTTTCAATCGCTCCACCTCAAATCCTGGGATGTATATCAGATAAATGGCTTTCTAAGGGAACGTCTTAATACCGACTGGATATCCTAGACGCCATTCTAAGCGAATTTCAAAGATTAAAGTATTCGGTTGGCAATGTTTATATAGAGATTTCAGATTTGGCTAGATCTCTTAGTGGATTTATATTTACTAATAGAGATCTACGTAGAGAATAAAGCAAATAGAGAATTTGCTGAAGATTTAGAGCAATTTGAATGGATTTATGTTTTGTAGGTCTTGCGTAACCTTGTCGATTCTAATAGAATTATGTTGCTCTGTTTATTTTCTCCGCATAAAATATTAAACAGGGTCTAAAGAAACAAAGGTTTACCAAATTCAACTACTACTATTGATAGCTAACAGTAGCTTCAATTACTTATTATGAAATATCAATATTTTCTAGATGTAAAGTAAAATAATAAGCATTGAAGAGCACGACGCGTTGACCGCTTACCGACCGACCTCTTAATATAACTCTTAAGACACTCAACTGTTAAAAGTGTATTTATATAACAATAAACCCACCCCGGTATATTGAGATGTTTACGGTATTCTGGAATACATCCAAAGTTTCACTGCCTCATTATCGCGGTAGTGTTAACGGCGTAATCTTTTAGAGGGTACTCCAGCTTTTAATTCCAGCTTTATTGCTTGCTTCGTTAAAGCCGAGAGGCTGGAGGACCGTCTATTGTATCGTAATAAAATGATTTATACTCTGCTAATTCTTATACTGTTAGTTTTAAGCATTGCCAGTCTATGAGTACAGCCATGTACTTATATTACGTGACGTTCTAGATAAGTACTTACATATACTTACATATAAATTGATAGGTTTATTTCTAATGAAGTACGATAATATCATAATTACAAAATATAATAAATGAAGCGTGTACAGACACGCTTCAATGTTTGTCTGTCTGTTACCTCTTCACGCTTAAGCCGCTGAACCGATTTTATTGAAATTTGGTATGTACATACTTTGAGTCCCAAGTAAGGACACAAGGTTAGTTTTAATCCCGAAAAAAAAAAATGGTTGCCTGTAAAGTCGGTTTTACGGGCGAAGATTTTACGTGACAACGTGTGGGAGAGAGACGCAAGGCATTCGGCGGGCCTCTCTCTCGTTCGGTGACTCATCGTAACGTTACCGAGCGTTACACTTTTTCATAAGTGACTCCCAGCCGCAACCTAATTTAAGACGTTGTCACGTCAAAATGTATCATTCCCAAATAAATGAATTTTGGAGTTGCGGGCGATATCTAGTTATTACAATAAAACAACAGCTGCTTCTGCTTACTCTGAAATCAATAAACGTTAGGAAATCTCCAAAAATAAAACTACATTCCTAATCTGGATGTAGGCGTTGTTGTAATGTCACAAGGACTACCTCTTCAATATATTCGGCAGGAGCTTTGTCATTTTTTGTTCTTCAAAAACACAATGTCCTTTACGAAATGTATTAAAAAGGTTTTGGATAATCCTATTGAAGCCAGAGAATTATTACACTTTTTTTAAATAAAATTGTGTTTGATTTATTATAGTGCGAAACACGCTGACATAACTATTTACGGAGGTACTAAAAAGTTGACATTGTTTTAAATTATTATTTTTAACAAAAAAATTAAAACCGACTTCCAAGGTAAAAACAATGATAACATTCTTATAATATGAACTAAAAACTAAAAAGTATTAAATAATTTTCCTCTCTAAATGTGCCTTTTTCCGAATTCAGCTAAACCTCAACTATTTCTGTACTCAACCTTCATCATTTTGAAGTCGGTACCAGATATAGCTGAATCTTTATAATATTTTCTTTGACAGAAAATTTGAAACTTATGGAACTGGCACCGACTTCAAAATTATGAAGGTTGAGTACAGAAATAGTTGAGGTTTAGCCCGTTTAGCTGAATTCGGAAAAAGGCACATTTAGAGAGGAAAATTATTTAATACTTTTTAGTTTTTAGTTCATATTATAAGAATGTTATTATTGTTTTTACCTTGGAAGTCGGTTTTAATTTTTTTGTTAAAAATAATAATTTCACTCTTTTTAGTTACCTAGTAGATAAACTATAATTAGTGCCAATTTAAATTGTATAAAAAATAGTTTTATATTGTCTTCACTATATGTCATTGAGGCGCTCTGTCAGCGCTATCGCTTGTCCGAACTCCGATTGTTGTTCATATAGTTTTAGTTACACGATGTATTCAATAGATTTCACTGAGGTGCTCCTGAATCGCAGTATCGCTTGTACGTAGGAGTTTTATATAGTTGTATTGGCTGTGTGAAATCAGAAATGTGTCACCATTGGTGTGAGCAGTGAGCATTGAAATTTGAATTGTCAACATTTTGAGTGGTAATTATTGATCTCGTATTGTTGTTACGAATATTAATTAACCCTCCAAGATGACCTCCGTCATAGTCCGCGAGTTTATAAGTGGTCGTCGGTGGTAGTGAACTAGTGAGTAGTGACTTAGTGACCATACCACCCTACGCGTCGAATTACTGCGTTTATTTTACGTATCTTATTACAATTTGTTAAGACTGTTATACCCCAAGGCCCAAATGTCAGGTAGATAAATTTAAACAATACATTAAAAAAATCTAAGTGAACACAACCCTATGCGTGCTAGGTAATTTAACAATTTAACGCTTCAACTCTCAAGCGGCCGCCAGAACAATGGATTTTCAAGAATCCGCGATCGAAGGATGAGCCGAATCACACCCAGCGGCACGGCGGCGGCAGTGTTATAATAATATTATGATATTAATCTTTACCTTCTCTTACCTATCTTACATTAATGAAGATAAAGTTTAAAATCATATTATGACACGATTAAATGTTATGATGAATTTTAATTGCGTGGTAGCATAATATGCTTTCTGTTCTTAAAACAACGCCGAAACTCCCAAACGTGTATCTATAAGGAGTCAGGAGTTCTCTCAGCATCTTCGAAACCATGGTATACCTTGACCCAATATTTGATTTTTGGTAGCATATGCATAGTACACTTCACATAAAACCAAAATTACCATATGTTTCCATATAAATTTCGAGGAGTTCCCTCGATTACTCCTGGATCCCATCATCAGGTCACCACTTTTGTGAATATGGTACCAAATTGGAGTAAAACCTAACACAACAAAATAAAAATTTCGAAAATCGGTTCACAAACGGCGGATAATAATCGTTGAACATACAAAAAAAAAATAATAATAAAAAAAAATATATATCCACAGCCGAACATAAAACCTCCTCGTTTTTTGGAAGTCGGTTAACTAGACAAAATATCGGCCCAAGCTTCCTACTCTTAAAACTAATCCAATGAAAGTTATACATAAAATGCAATTAACTTATAATAATAGATATTTGCAGATCAATGAATTATCATTATATTTTTTTTAAGTATTTTGTCATTCATCTGATAATTTTATGCACATAAATTGTTTTATTGACGTACTTAAAATTGCCTTTCCTTTTAGCTACAAAATAATATAAAGGAATTATTAACATTAGATATGCTTTTTAATTACATATTATACAAACAAAAATAGGCTAACTTGACTACTTGTCGCTTACGAACTAATAAATTTTACAATAGTAAATAAAAAATATAATTTAGTTTAAATTTTATAAAAATCTTCAGTTTCTTTTTTACCCATACAAAATAAGGAACATAGGATGAAATATAAAGAGCCAAAGATGCGTAACATCACAGCTACCTCCATTAATAGGTGTCAAACCTTTTATTTGTATGGAAATGTTGCAAAAACGTTTTTGTACAAACAGTATCATCATATCTTTTCATTCATGTGAATAAATCTTGGTAATGAAATACAACACAAACAAAAATACGAAAACTGATGCAGGGTACAAAGCTAACTCCAGACAACGATATAACATAAACTTATATGCATATTTTATGCAACGCGAGAGATGTTCTGCTAGTTATTTATTCGCTTATTTTTTAACTGATAAACGTTTAAACTATTTAATATATTATTATAGCAAATATATTACCATGATAAAATATAATTGCGAGAATGAAAAACCGAAAGAAAAATACTCAAAATAAAAATAAATGGCGATTAATAAATGCGTAATGTATTAAACCGAAAATAATGCAAGAAACAGAAGTATCAGAAAATGTGTTGATAATAATGAAAGTTTTTGACATTTTATTTGCAACTATCGGCTAGACCGCTAGACTCCTAGACTCTAGAGGATAAAGCCGACTCACGCGAAGTGCGACCTGGTGGATTTATGTTTTTAGATACTGTCTAAAAACAATTTTCCGACACTGTCCTACTTACCAACTACCCACTAGGTAGAGCTACGTAGCAATAGTGTCATTCGTGTTAAAAAACTAGGCCTAGGCACACGTTGTGACTGATTTATACAGTATCTTCTGAGCAAAGTAAATTACAGTATCTTCTGAGTGAAGTAAAAATAGAAAATTCGAATCTGCACAATCTGCGAATGCACTCTTATACGTGTCAAACAGCTGTCATATTATGCCACGAACTAAAAAACCCTGATTGCACCATGCATCGCAGAGTAATGAAATCGATAAAACTGTTTGATGACGAGATAACTACATGAATGTAAGCAAATGGGACGTGAACTAGATAGGATGAAAATTGAATTGGTTTAGGTTGGGCGCGTTCACCGGAGATTGGTCGTTTTGGGGTTCATCTAGGTCGTATATCGCTGGAGTTATTAGGCTATTTTCTATTGGCAGTTTATCGGCATGTTTGTTAAGCTAATTAAAATGTGTGTATGTTTGGTATAACACGCGTTGAATGGATTTTGAGTGGCGTAGTAGCTTAAAGGTTCTAGATTCTTAGCTATTTCTATCCCAAATTATTATTATTTTTAACAAAAAATTAAAACCGACTTCCAAGGTAAAAACAATAATAACATTAATATGAACTAAAAAGTATTAAATAATATAAAAAAACCTCAACTATTTCTGTACTCAATCTTCATTATTTTGAAGTCGGTACCAGATAGCTGAATCTTCAGTCCTCTGACAGAATATTTAAAATTTTTGGAACTGGCACCGACTTCAAAATTATGAAGATTGAGTACAGAAATAGTTGAGGTTTAGCCGAATTCGGAAAAAGGCACTATTAGATAGTAAAAATTATTTAATACTTTTTAGTTCATATTAATGTTATTATTGTTTTTACCTTGGAAGTCGGTTTTAATTTTTTGTTAAAAATAATATTAAATTTCACTCTTTTTAGTTACACTAGTAGATAAATCTTCGCGTATATTTTACGTATCTTATTACAATTTGTTAAGAGTCACAACTCACACTCACAAAATAATATAATATTATCAGTGAAGTGAACATATTGTGCTAAGTAATTTAACAATTTTAATACTTCAAGCCCGAAGCGGTCACCGGCGATTGCGAAAACAATAGAAAGGCTATTGTGTCTCGTTTTTCCACGATCGAAGGATCTATCAGATAAAAAATTGTACAAACTTGCATAGGATGTAGCGTAGCATAATATTTAATATTATCATAATAATTGACAGCTGTTCTTGTTATCAAGAATTCAAATCGATAGGTACTTAGTGCACCATCTATCGATTAATAAGTATAACTAATTAAAAAGACACTTAATGACTTTGTTTTGTTTAAATGCTCTTTTTAAAATAACTTTATTTTAATTCTATTTGTCTATTAAAATTTTATAAAGTAGTAAAGTATTCGATCTGTATATAAAGTAGTTAGTAAAGTATTCGATATTCTGTCTTCTGCGACGCCGACCGCCGTGTATTAAAAACAAACAGGTGTTGTTAATTGTTAAACAGTACATAATTATTATTATTAGTATATCCATACCTATGCCTTGTACTATTATCTATTCTGTGCCATGAGACATTGGTGGCCTTAACACGACGTGGTAATGATGATGATGACGATGATGATGATGATGATTATGATGATGAATATGAATTGCATAGTAGTTTATGCTTTCTGTTCTTAAAACAACGCCGAAACTCCCAAACGTGTATCTTTAAGGAATCAGGAGTTCTCTTAGCATCATCGAAACCATGGTATACCTTGACCCAATATTTGACTTTTTGGTAGCGTATTCTTAGTACACTTCACATAAAACCAAAATCACCATATGTTTCCATATAAATTTCGAGGAGTTCCCTCGATTACTCATGGATCCCATCATCAGGTCACCACCTTGGTGAAAATGGGACCAAATTGGAGTAAAACCTAATACAACAAAACAAAAATTTCGAAAATCGGTTTACAAACGGCGGAGTAATCGTTGAACATACAAAAAAAATAAAAAAAATATCCACAGCCGAACATATAACCTCCTCGTTTTTTGGAAGTCGGTTAAAAAGTACAGTCTTCCCATGAGATTTTGTCAGCAGCGAGTAAAAGTTTATTTGTCTGTTTCCATTAAATTTTCATAAAATATAATTACTGACCACTGTCTGTACTAATACTGCCTTCAATAGTATTCTCATATTATGTACCATCGAGGAAATTGATTCCTAAGCATTTGACAGACCAGCGTCATTTTTAGCGTCGTTTTCGGATTATGTCAATTCAATGTAATTCGTGATCTGTCAAGTGGGTTTGACGTTACGCGACTAAACTACATAGTATTAGGTCCCCCATCTGCCTAAGAATCAAATTCTTTGATAATACAATATTATACGTAATACGAGGTATCTTCTAATCTTCTCTTCGAGGTTTCACCCTAGTATTTAATATTTCTGTAAATATCCTATACTGAGCATATTCGTTGCCTCTATTTTATATCGTGTTCTCCAAAACATTCAGCTGCCGCACAACAAAAGCTTGTCTCTAATGGTCAACTTTTGTTCGACATCATGATTTACAAAAGGACAGATCATTTGTATTTCTGTTAGTTTCATCACATTATAATTCATACACAGTAGAGCATCTTCATACTAGCTCATACCAATCGGGCGCACGCACACATTAGCGGGAATTCAGATAACTTGATGTAGCAAAACTAGCGTCGCGCACTTTCAGTATTGAGCAACTTTGATGCCAAGCTTTGGTTTGGCATCAAAGTTAATGCGTCCGTCATACCTGAGCTACTCCACTGATGATTGATGCATGATTCACTGAAAGAATATTTCTCAACACACACGCGTTGAACACACCTTGTTTAGAGAGACTTTGATATCAAGGACAAACCTAAGTTACTCTACGGTTTAATATTATACTGTGTCTAGCTATTGAATAAGGTTCAAAGTTTTCGCTTCATAGGTTTTTAATTTGGCTCATTCCGCACAAAAAACCTTTTGTAGTCGTGTTATAGTTCGTAATCCGTAATTATTTTGGCAGTGTTGTTTGATATAGGGTGATCTGTATTTTTAGATTTAATAGGATTTTAAGTTACTATAAGGGCTGGTTTATTTAGTTTATGCCCGCGGCTTCGCTTGCCTGAAATTCCTGGTCTGAAAAATTCATTTATTTTTCAAAAATATTTTTCTGAAATTTTTACACTCACAAATAAAGTGACTCTCTGTTGGTTAACATTTTTAAAATTTATTTAGATTATTTTTGATTTGATTGCCTCTTTATGATAACAGTACCTACAGATTTTTAATGATAAGCTTTAGAATATAACAAAAACCATATTTGCGCTATGATAATAATTAAGGACTATTTCAAATCTACGTACCTACCTACATACAATTAGTTACAAAGATAGTAAAAGTTTTATGAAATTGTTTTTGAAGGATAATTTCAATACGACATGAATAATATTTTAAGAAGATGTTAGTTGATCTCAAACATAATAGTGCTATAGTGAAACAAAAGTTTTAAACACTAAAAGTTATTCCGTTGATTTATGTAAATTCGTCTTTAAGCCGTGGAGCCAATCACTCACTAGCAAAAGCCTCCAGTGACAGTGAAACTGACCTGTAATTAAGAGCAATCAGTCAACGCAATGATCCTGGACTATTTCGAGCTTAAATAAGTTTAACGGTAGCAGAAGGACATACATATTAATATTATGCACACAGTACTTTATATAAAGGCTACGTAATATTAAGGTACTAGATGATGCCCGTAACTTTGTTGCGCCAAAATTCGTTTATCGCGCGGGAACCGTACATTTTTCCGGGATAAAAACTATCCTATGTCCTTTCTCGGAACTCAAAGTATCTCCATGCCAAATTTCAGCAAAATCGGTTCAGCGGTTCGAGCGTGAAGAGGTAACAGACAGACAGACAGACAGACAGACAGACAGACAGACAGACAGACAGACAGACAGACAGACAGATAGACGGACAGACAGACAGACAGACAGACACACTTTCGCATTTATAATATTAGTATGGATTATTGTTATCACTACATAGTATAAAACAAAGTCACTACCCGCTGTTACATTTAATTTTAAAACTATGCCATGGATAACATTTTAAACTTTCGCGTTCCATTATAATTTAAAACTTGTTATTCGGGACTTAACGCGACTTATTTCAATAGTAGTGCTACTATGAGTACATACTTTTTCTCGACGTCTCCAGCCTGGAATCCAGTGATTAATAAGTGCAAACCGCGTGTGTCACCTTTATCAATAAATGTAAACCCGGATACAGTTAGTGTTGTGTGTCGCACTGAACCTGCTGAGTGTAAATATACTGGAACACAAATGTTAGACAACTCGAGGGTAGTCGAAGATCAGACGGCCCGGTGCAAACGAAGACGTCGCGCTCCTGCAGTCCCCTCGTGACCACGGCCGTTGCAACACGGCCGAAACGTCGAGAAAAAGTATGTACTCATAGTAGCACTACTATTGAAATAAGTCGCGTTAAGTCCCGAATAACAAGTTTTAAATTATGTCATGGATTTTGAATTTTAATGCGGTATTTAGTAGATAGAGGAAGGCTTATTAGGCAAGCATTCAAAATGCATATAGTTGCATGAAGTAATTTTTATCACTGCATACTTTCATGGTAAATAGACGAATTTAGAGAACATAATATTTCATGAAAAACATACAAACTCAAAAATTCTACAGACAATAATAAAGGTTTGTCCAACCCAACAAACATGGCTTAAATAAATCGAGTGTCAATTTTAAAACTCGTGTGATATATTTTGACAAACGCACAGCATTTCATTGATGTCCATAAAGCGATACATCACACATGGTTCCACAAAAAATCATGAATGGATGCATAGTCCGGAATCGCCGTAGCCGCAAAAAAATGGTCTCATGTCACTGTGAATTCTAATTCAAACATTGGTTACGAATCTTACGATGATTTTTTCATTACATTTATGCAAAAATTAATAATAATAGTATGTTATCTTTTATAACTGATGCTAAGAAAATTTGTTTGGCTCAGTAATCGATCCTGTAATAAAAGATATTGAACGATTTTAGGGGTGTTTTTTATGTATTTTTTCTAGGAGACAAATTTATACCGGTTTTATTTTCAATGAGTCGAAACGATTGTAAATTACTATCCTTTAGATTAAATTAAAAAAAAACATAATACATAATATTATACATAATACATATATTATTACAAAAGTTATATATTTCTACAATAGGTATACATCAATAATTATAATATTTAATAGTAGATTTAATAGAAGTAAGTGCTACCACAGTGCTACTCCATGAAAATGTTGTTAAAGAAATTTGGAGAAATATCTAAGAGTTTGGCGAGTCTTTCCAGAAAATATGCTGCTTTCTCCACCACCCCTTTTACACCTATTTCAGACTGTAACTAAACTGTACGACTTAAAGTAAATTTGAATTTTTACGATGAAAAATATACGACCACTAGTAAAAGTAAATGTTCAGAATTACTTCAAATATGTTATTTTATCTAAATATCTCATAAAACTGCGTAGAGCGTGTGCCTTTACGACTGTAGTGATAGACTTGTCAAATAAAAGATTTTACGATAGAGTTGAGAACGCGTACATTAGTAAACATTTCTGAAGACCTCCTGACTTGGTCTTCAGAAATATTTACTAATTCTCAAAAGATAAAATCCTGATTTTATCTTTTGAGAATTTGTGAATGCTTCGATATAATTATTATTCTAAATACGAAAGTTTTTCTATTACATCTTCACGCGTAAATGGATAAACCATACATTTGGACGGAGAAGACGCTTTGGGAAAGCCGAAAACACTGGAAAGTTTTTATCTCAAAAAATTTGCGCAGTGAAGTTCAGGGCGACATTAATTTTACTAGCAAGCACTAATACTTTTTTTAATTGTAATAGGTTTTAGTTCATCCGCATAAGAATAGTGTGGTCGTTTGTAAATTCTGTACATTAACACACTTTAAGAACTACAAGGACCATTAATGTCTTTATGCAGTATTCCGCATTTCAAAGTACCAACTTTAAAATACGAACCGCAAATGTCACAATCAATAGAAGTATATTTAAAACTGAACACTTAAAGGGCCTTAGGTGAAGATTTATCACACCTATTGTGAGTAGACCACCCGCTCGCGTACTAACGACATCGTTACTAACAATACTAGCTGTACTATTCACTGATATTGGTTCTGGCTAAACAGCCAAAAACAAAAGAGATAAATAAATCACTAACTCTGTACCCCACGGGTATCGATACAGAAAATTAAATCGAACGATATTGAACTTTATGTAATGCACATAAGAGTTATCGGAATAGATCTAACTGTTGTACATGGGGTAAACAATAGGACTCGGCACTTTACAACGTATAACATAATAATTGAACATTGTTCGGATTCTCAAAACTGCATGGACGTTAAACCGCATTCAATGCAACGTTAGACAATGTTTTTACCATAGTGTGACGAATTACCTAAAGCTATCATAGCTTTTTTTGCATGCTCGTGCCTTTAGTTGTAAGAGTGCGTTTGTCTGTTACCTCTTCACGCCCAAACCGCTGAACGGATTTTGCTAAAATTTGGTACGGAGATACTTTGAGTCCCGGGAAAGGACAAAGGTTACCATGTATCCCGGAAAAATGTACGATTCCGAAATTTTGGTGAACCAGAGTTGCGGGCGTTCATTTAGTATTTTTTAAATTACACGCACCTTTAAATCAGCCTAAATACTTTCAAAGAGCTTATATTGAAAGATTATAGTTATGTAGGCTGCACAAGTGTTATAAATAAACTCTAATTAAACTGGGAAATAAAACATGGAACATAAATTTAACCACAACCCTATTGTACCGTCTGTGCCCGGAATGTGACCGGCACAGGGCTGTCACTAGTTAGTTTATGAATAGCTTATAAAAAAATGTGGTATAAAACCATGATGAGAAATTATTTAATGTAAAAGAATTAGCGGGCTTGAAACTTGTCAAAGAATCGAGTCCATAAAATTAAAAGATCGTAACCAAAATTTACTGTAAATACATAATATCTGCATAATATTATGATGTCTAGTAATAGAAAAATACTATTAACAATTAAAATATGGTACCTAATAGTCACAATAACAGATAACTTTTTACCATTTTAAAAACATATTTTAGTTTCACATTTTATGAACGTGGCATTCGAAAGACAAGATGGCGTTTTCACAACTTTTCCTTCTGCGTTTCTTCAACTGAAACTGAAAAGACGCGTTAAACCGTCTCGTCAACCCTAGTTTGTATATATAGACATGGAAACTGGCGCTGAGGGAAAGTTAGGTAGCCCCTGGACAATTTGTGGCTGAAGCATTCTAATCTAATTGCCGCTTTCACATTCAGTTAAAGCCTTGACCTTCCCAAATGCAATTTCAAATGTAACGTGTTATCACCTCTGATATATTGTATTTCCTCTGCTTATATTATTATATGCTTGTATATTTCGAACTACTTGTACATAGGTACTAGTTTCCTCTCCTTGTATGCTTCTACTGCGTGTATAATATTTGTATACTGCTGGTTACCTCTATTTAATCCTTCGATCGCGGATTCTCGGAAATCTATTGTTATTCTATTGTTGTCGCGGTCGCCGGTGCCGGTTATGGGGGTTGATAGGTTAATTTAGTTGGTTAAGTACAGGTAGGTTATTATAATGCTGTCAAATTAAAACTCAATTTATCACAAATTATGCAAACAAAATTAATATTATATTAAGTTATAATATTAAGGTGCAAACAGCAGTAGATAATCACATTTTGTTTTCCAAACCATTTAAATATTTTGTTGGATACAAAGACAAAACTTAAAGCAGGTGACAAACGCATTTTACAAAGGTGGAGCTTGATGGAATTGTAAAAGCTCATAAAACTAATTTACGATTCACTAAACATTGTTATTTCGTTTTTGTCACCGTACGACAATTCTTCACCAAATGTTACGATGAAATGAAAATATATTTCAATTCAAAGTCATTCAAAGATTCCAAGTGATTTTCAATAAGCAGACAATATATAGCAATATCACATGATCTGTATTCCATCCACAATCGACGCATCAGGATATTTCCGAAACAGATTGCTGGCGTCTGTTTCCAATTTTCCAAACAAAACTGCCTCCCCTGTGAATTTAGGGCTGACAGCGAAGATCTAATTGCTTTTCTTTGTAGAAAAAAAGTTGGTATTGTATGACCCTCGTGAGGTTAAAGACTGTTGCATGACAAGCGAAATTAACACATCAGATCACCCTCCGTTGTCATGTAATACGTCATCATTGTTGCCCCAGGTATAATATTCTCTTTAGTGACTCCTCATCTACGGATGAGTAGCACAGACGATAGGAAAGAAAATCGTTACTTATATTATTCAAAATTAAGTGTCTGTCTGACGTCTGTTACTACTACTTTACGCTAAACCAATTTTTGTTATATACATTATACATACTTACTTGGTTAGCAGAAACTTTGAGACATGGGAAAAACCGTTATATTGTGAGTGTTCATTGCATTATTTTTACCAAGCAAAAAACAAATGGATAATAAAGTGGTAAACACCCAGTATAACTGTGACAAACAATTGCTGTCGAATAAGCGAACCTACTGTGCACCATACAGATAACAATAATTTAGTCATAATGATAATTATCATCGTGTCTAATGTGTTTTCTAAAAATACAGCCTACACTGAGTGAGAGAATTAGCTAGCTAAAAATACAATATCGCACAACATTTTACCAAGTCTTAAGATAAATCTAGTGTGAAACCTTAATGGTTTTCCTAACACGCACCTTCAGATTTTCAGAACGTAATCCGCAAATAGGAAATTTTGTTCTCGCGTGCGAACCTCCCCGCAGACAACACGCGATCGGGGGAGGAAAGTGCTGATAATATACTGGCACGATTTCCACTGTCTGGCGCTGGAAATGGCCCTACATTACTTATGTAACCGTTGTGAATTTAAAACAGGTTATGGTGAATTGGAGTTTTCTATCTTTGGGCTTTCTTGAAAACCTTATCTATACATATAATAAAACTGTAGAAATGAAAATTCTGTACATTAAAGATATTCAAAAAATAATAAGCGGGGGGTATTACTACATCGCTATAGAAGCCAAAATTGTGGGTAGTTTTTTGTCTGTCTGTCTATCTGTCTGTCTGTATGTTTGTTCCACTATCACACGAAAACTACTGATCCGATTTGAATGCAGTTTTCGCAGATATATTTGCCTTCTTCCAACTTAACATCTCGTCTATAAAAAATCGGCCAAGTGCGAGTCGGACTCGCGCACGAAGGGTCCCGTACCGTTATAGAGCAAAAATAAACCAAAAATTGTGTTTTTTATTTTATTTAAATATTATTATTAATTATTAAATAACAATAATATTTAAGGCCTTCGTGAAAGTTTCAAGTGCCTACCTTTTATCATCATTGATTACGAGCAAAAAAGGCCAAAAAAATCACGTTTGTTGTGAAGTGTGTGCCCCCCTTAAATATTATTTTTATTTTAGTATTTGTTGTTATAGCGGCACCGGAAATAAACAATCTGTGAAATTTTCAGAACTTTAGCTATAGCGGTTCTTGAGATACAGCCTGGAGACAGACAGACGGACAGACAGACGGACAGACAGACATCGAAGTCTCATGAATAGGGTCCCGTTTTTACCCTTTGGGTATGGAACCCTAAAAATTCCCCCCACTCTTCTAAAGGGACTAAAGATTTTGTATAAGACTTTTGCTTTAACACGAAAACTACTGATCCGATTTGCATACGGTTGTCGCAGATATATTTGTCTTCTTCCAACTCAAAATCTGGTATATAAAAATCAGCCCCCCCCCCCCCCCCTACCCCTCTAAGGAGAGCAAAGAGGGGGTCAGATTTTATATCAAACTTTTTTCTTTAATGGACTTAATTCATATTATTATTAACTGTTTTTTCCAACTTAACATCTGGTGTATAAAATTTTTCCCCCCACCCAACTTAGGAGACAAAAGAGGGGGTAAGATTTTATATCAACTGATGAAGTAGAAATACTTTAAATGGCAAAACAACGTTTGCCGGGACAGCTAGTAAATACTAATATTATGAATGCAAATGTGTGTCTATCTGTCTTACTGTTTTTTTTGTTAAACCGATTTTGATGAGCTTTATGGAGAGTATGAGTACTGGAAAAGGACAAATACGTTTACTAAAGTAAAATATGATCCCACAACTACTCCAAGCTGAAATTTATTAATAGCGTGGGAGACGTTTATCTTTAAAATTAAAAAAAAAACTATTTAATTTCCTTCTCCATCATTGAAAGTACATTATTTTTGCATGAAGATACTTACAATATTTTATTTTATTCGTCTCAGCAATCTAAGCATGAAGACGTTAAATACAGAGAGACATTATCGCATTTAAATCTATTGTGTAGAATGTAGATGATCATCATCAGTCATCGTGTGAATTTAACTTTTAAACGAGACATTAGGAGGTACTGAATGTCATGCTGATAGGCCGTAAAAGTCGAGACCATTACTAAGAATATTTCAACAAAATGCTGTTTCAGCGACCTACATTTCTGACTTCAAGAATTTATTTTACTAGGTAGGCCCAGTGTTGAGTTTTATTACGAAAGGTGAAATTTTAACAAAGTATTTTTATAGTAATGATAACAGTTTATGGGGAACAGTTAATGTTCAAAAAACCATGTACGATGTTTAGTAAAATAATTAAATGTGATTTGTTCTAGATAACATTTTTGTGGGCACGCAAAAAGTCCGATTGTGTTGTTAAGCTTAGTTCAGTTTAGTTATAACATGGTAGAGCTGATATTTAGAAATTCTTTACCTAGATTTTTATATGAAGGAAAAAAATATAGTTTACGTCAGTATAAGTTAAATCTTATTTGGACGGCTTAACCCCTCAATCCCCGTAAGAGCACCGGTGCTCGGGCCGTTTATATAGCGCAATACTATATAAATTACATCACAAATAATGTACACAATATTATTAACACCAACACAAAATTAAGAATCTCATTTTTGTAAACGAATTATGAAATTATTTACAACATAGAATATGATTAATGAAAAAGAATACAATATCATAATACTTTGTTGGGTACATAGTATTGGTTTTCCTTGATAAAATAAAATAAATGATGTAATTAAAAGAAGATACAATGAACGATTCATTTAAGTAGCTTTATTAAAAAGGCGAAACAGCAATTTCGCAAAACGTTATCATAAAAAAGCACAATATTTCTCGTGCCACCTAATAATGTGCGTTTTTCTCAAAAGATATACTTCCGTATACTCCCGAAAGTGAACCTTGTGATGTCAGGGCAGAGTTCATTTTCCCTCATCGAGTATAAGTTTGAGCAAAATCGTTTCAACTTGAGCACGTCCATTTCTTTCGGCGTCCATAATAATGTTGGCGATTTATCAAATTGCAATTTCGTAATAGATACCCGCCTGATGCGACGTTAGATAAGGTATATAAATTGTCCAATTGTTTCGTCCAAACAAACGAATGAAGACGTCTCTTAGTTTTTGTGATGGATGGCTAATTTTTATAATGTGGCAATATAACCATTATAACTTACAAAGAATATTCTTTGTCAGATAATTTAATAGCAATTCATAATTTTATCTGATTTTATACTCAGAAATATTTTAACATTAGCAATTACAATTTATAGCATAGGATCCTACTATTATTAAGTACTACAAGTATTATAGGTACATATTTCGCTTAGATTTTTAACCGACTTTTAAACTTCAAAAAAGGAGGAGGCTCTATACTGTTGTACTTATACATAAGTATACATATTATATCTTATACGTATCTTTAAACGAGCAATTATTGTATGTATATAATATCTCGGAATCGGCTTCAACGATTTTCATGAAATTTAGTATATAGGGGGTTTCAGGGACGATAAATCGATCTAGCTAGGAATCATTTTCATAAAATGTCATTTATGTGTATTTTTTTAATTTTTTGAATACCGAGCGAAGCTCGGTCATATAGCTAGTATATTTTTTAACTACGAAACATTGACTTTGATATAACTCGATACTTGGGATGCTAATAAGTATACTTAACCCTATATAGATTTAAAAGTATATTTTCACTTTTTATTAATACTCAAAGCACCTGTTTCCTGCATTCAAATACATTATTGTTTCTATTGACATGGAACAGTAAAATTAATGTACTTATATCTGTAATTTACGACACCGGACACACCACAATGGTTTAACCATTTCAAATATCTTTTGTTCGATACTGCTATCTGTTTTATCGATAATTCTTTATACCATTTAACATTAAACTATCAAACGTCTCTTCAACTGTAATGCGCCGGAATAAGGTTTCTATTTGAACGATTTTATTTTAAGTGAGGTAGAATAGGTGGAAATGTCCAGGCTGACAATGGGTTCAAATGACTTTATTTCTGATGTCTTTCTTTAGTATTGTCGTTTAAAAGTGCGTAGGAGTAATTTATGTTATAATTTCTTATTTGCCATTGATAAGGAAGTTGATTTATGAGTACAAGTAGAAATATGGCTTCTTTTTAGGTCTTTTAATCTGAACTTTCTTTAACCACAAGAAGTAATTTTCATACAATAATGGTAGCAGCGCCATCTAGTGTCAAATTTTATGAAATATTATATATTTTTACTTCACAAAAAGCATTGATAAAATAGTACAATAAGCTGTAGTAAGTAAAAGGAATTTTATCCATATTTCCATTTTAATTTGGTGAGTTTTATATACAAAAAGCTAGGTACTAAGGCCTGTATTTTTGGTCAGTACTTAAGATGCGACCCGGTCTCAAGACGCGGTTCGGCTCTGTGATTCGTCCAAATTTTGACAGCCAACCAATTACAGAGCCTGAACCGTGTCTTGAGACCGAGATGCATCTTGAGTACTGACCAAAAATACGGGCCTTAATATATTATGATGTTAATTAAGTTACTTAAATATAAAAAATATAATATTATATTATAAGAGAAAAAGCACATAATATCTGGGGGCACGGCAGTGCCCTAGCCAAGGTTTTTAGCAAAGGCACGGCCGTACCATACTTTTCTCGAAGCGGTTCGCGGCTATTTCACACCCCCTTTATCTTCGATGTTAACAAAGCTAGGGACTTAAAATTTCGGTCACTAGGAGCAAGTATTAAAACTAGTTTAACCTCTAAATTACATGAAATTTCAATAAACAGTTTAGGAGTTACGGATGGTCAAAGTTACTACATTTTGTCACTCACTGACATATAGATCATCAAAATTCTAAGGTTCTTCTAGCAGACTTAGAACCTTGAAGTTTGGTGTGCGGATAGGTCTTTATTCACAAGGAAAGGAAAAATTATGAAACCGGAGCCCCCCTAAAATAATAAGTTTATGTAATTTTTATTATAAATTATTAAAGTTAACATACAAATGAGCGTTTTCTGAAATTTTCAAAAACCTTAGTGTTACCATTATGAGATTATTAGAGCAAAAATGGGAAAAAATCGTGTTTGTTATGAGGCCCCCCTTTAATAATTTATTTTATTTTGATTGGACTATTAGCTTTTATAACGACATCAGAAATACACAATTCGTGAAAATCGCAACTATCTAGCTATTGCGGTTTTCGAGATGATCCAGCCTGGTGAGTGGTGACATAATTATTACGGATGTACGACGGACATACAGCGAAGACTTATTAATAATATTGGACAGGGAAACCTAAAAACTGAAATTGAAAAATAATATAAATAGGTAATAATAAAATAATTTATAAAATAAAATGAAAGATTTTTGTGTTTGTAACTTTGCAAGAACAGTATGAGTTTCGGCATATATTTTGTTTGACGTACAAAAGGCTTTAAGTTGGTCATGAACTTATTGAAATGGCATTAATTAAATAAAAAATAATACTAACAACGTTAATAATGAAACAATAATTGAATTCTATTTAAATATAAATGTAATCACTAATCAGTACTGACATATTCACTCCTTACTTGCTCGATACAATTATTATGGGAGTTTTAAGTCATCACATGAAATAAGGTGTGCTCTTATCCTGCGAGGAAGGTCGAGACGCTTACAACAGTGCTGCTTGTATATTCAACGGTAAAGATAAGAAAACCGGCCAAGTGCGAGTTGGACTCGCCCATGAAGGGTTCCGCAGCAGCAATAAGAATTATTTCTATGAAATTATAAGGTTTTTGATTTATTTTAATATTTCATTTTTGATATAATGAAAGTTAAATTAAGGTTTATCATTTATGACGTATAAAAAAACTACTGGTTATATCTCGTTCAAACCAATTTTCTTTGGTAGTTTTTATAGTAATGTACTGCAATGTGGGTAAAAGTAGACTTAGTTAAGTAGGTAGTATATCATAGAATTTGTATATCAGCGGTACAACAACATGAATCCATACTAATATTAAAAATGCGAAAGTGTATGTTGCCTTTTCACGCCCAAACCACTGAACCGATTTTGCTGAAATTTGGTATTTAGGTGCCTTGAGTTCCGGGAAAGGACATTGGATACTTTTTATATCCGAAAAAATTTACGGTTCGTTGCGTTGAAACGAATTTTGGCGCAACGGAGTTGCAGGCGTAATCTAGTAATACTATAATATTGTATACCATAAAAATTGTGTCTACTTAGAAAAACGTGACGTAACGTTACGCGGCAAAGCAATAAAGCTTTGCTTTTAAAAATATATTTCAAATAATATATTATAATGATAATGATGTTCTTTAAAAAGGCATTAAAAGTCGCTTCTAAGTAATCAGTCCTTAGGAGCAACTGTTAATAATGCAAACTCTAAAATCATTCTTACACCTATACATTTCGCGAACGTATTGCTGAGTTGAAAAGCTCTTGTGTTTCAAGACAATATTTCTGAAATACTCGGCGACCCCTCACTTGAAATAACTTGAAAAGTTTTGGGATAGCAAAAAAGGTCTCCCTATATTGTACATCGTCATGATTATTATTTTCCGTAGCGACCGAAAATATAATACAAGATATAATATTCAGTAACAAATATGGAAGAGAATAATTCTCCCCACACCGGTTTCGGTGACGGTGGCCGGTTTCATTGAAACCAGGCCAGGTACGCAGGAGTAATTTTATAGTACCCAAGTGTGTGCGCAGTACATAAGAGCACTCTCTATTCCCTTACTCTCATAACCCAGTGGGACGGAAGGCCGACACGACTGGCGAGAGATCAGGCGCAGGACCGACTTTTTACAAGCCCATACGACGCATGGATCATCTTACTTTTCAAACAATCAGGTGATCAGCCAGAATTGTCCTAACCAAACTTGGTAATAACATTTTTCCATCGCGGAAATCGAACCCACGACCTCCGAGTCAACAGCGACGCTCTAGAACACTGGACATCGGAGGTGTGAAGATAGTAATATTATTATGCCATCATCATAATATTAGTCCCTTTTGCGTAGTGAAAATAGCATCATTATCGTCAAAGAAGACTGTTAGTTACATATAAAAATAATCTAGCGAAATTCTCTTAAGCCCGTCACATACTTAGCTATAATATCTTAATACACACACGCGCACAAGAAATATATATATATTTCTTGTGTGCGTGTGTATGTGACTGAACTCCTCCTAAACGACTGGACCAATTTTGATGAAATTTTTTGTGTGTGTTCAAGGGGATTTGGGAATGGTTTAGATTCACAATTTTGTCCGCTGGACAATGTTTTTTTAATTAATTTTTAATTTATTAGTAGTTGTTGATTTTGGAATGTTTTACATTGGATCCGACAGTCGGCTGCCATCGCAGTGTCAAATTTTAAATAATATTCGAATTCGGATTTAAATTTTAGTCTGTCCGACAGTTAGCGCTTCGACCAAATTTAAAAAAATACTTTATATACTTAATATGGCAAAGAAACGTTTGCCGGGACAGCTAGTATATTAATATATTTATAGCAAGGCATATTAATCTATACTAAATCCACATGTCACAGAAATATATATTATAGCTGAGTGTGTGGTCACGCGAAAATTAGTATAGAAAATATATATTAATATGCCTAGCTATAAACATATTAATATATATTAAAGCTAGGTCGGTGACGGGCTTTATAAAATTTTTAGAACATATTGTAATAAGACTAAATTCAAAACATTACTTACAATGTCTTCTAAGATATTATTGTATTTTATTATTAAATGCCGCAATATTGCTTTTATCAGAAATTAGACGCGTTTATAGTTTTTAAAAATAATATCGCAAAAAATTTTTAAGGTTATGAACTTGTTTAAGCTTATGTAAAGATGGGTAAACAATAAACATGTAGTGTTGTATCGGAATTATACCATATTATCATAAAAAGTATGTTTCTAATCACTTCAGTTCAGTTCATGAAGTTCATGAAGTTGAACAGAATAAAGGCGAACCTTTCCTAAAAGAAGTATGTTTTTACAATTTTATAATAAAAAAAATAAGAAAATCATTTGAATACTATTTGATCATAATAAAACTACATCATAAGACTATAAAGCCGGGAAAACTGTATTTTTAAGATTTTAGCTCAAAAACCAATTTAAAAACAAACTATAAAATAAACTTACGTTCCGTTCAACAATCTCCAAAGCAATCACATAAAGTCAATTCACAGCACAACACAGAAAGTTCGGAAATTCGGTTTCGTACGCCGGTTCGGTTTTGGCACGCGTGTACCCTCCCTGGCACTCGGAAAATCACTGAGGGGAGGGCCTGGGACCTCCGAACAGACGCGCGCATCGACAGAGGGTACCGATACCCAGGTAAGAAATGTTTAACATCCCTGACTCTCGCATGAATGTCATATATGGAAATGTGGTTACAAGGGACTGCATGTGGAATTTTGAACAATTGGGACATTTTTTAACTTTTGGGCAGTTTGGCCCAAATTTTCCTTTGCGTTGTGGGGTTAAAAAGTTGAGTATTGGCGAAGGTGAAGGGAAATCTTCTTTAAAGTGTAGATCATTTTTGTTGTAGGAATTTTGTGATCATTCGGACTCAAAACTTTTAAAATGACACAAATTTCATAAAACGTCACTATTTCATAATTATTCTTTGTTTTCGTAACGATTTTAGCTTACCTAAATACCGTTTCATACAAAACTCATTCTTATTAGAAAATAAAACTGAGGGTGGATTGCATCAACTTACTTCAACTATAACTGTAACTGAAACTATAACTACAGTGCAAAAAGTCAAATCTTTGGTTACCGTTAAATATGGCGTCCGACGCCAAATTAAACCATAACCGCTCATACATTATATATCTAAATTTTGTCGTGATTTATTATGTTATATTGTTCCTGTCGATTTTTACCGTTAATTTAATTTTTTATACTCTCAATCCCATTACCTGTAGCTAATAATAATAATAATCTTTATTTCATTAACAAAAGTAACAGTAAAAGTACAGTGATGGAAGCTACCTAGTAGGCTTAGCCTGTGTCAGGCAACATCCCTCTTCCACATCTACAAGTGAAATAAAGAAACTTATAAGTGAAGTGAAACATACTAATCTAAAATACTTCATATTTTTTATTCTAATTTAATGTAATACTGAACTATTATATAAGAAAGAGCTGGGACAAAAAAAATATTATATAACTTATTTAAATATAAATTTTAAACCAAACAATAATATTTTATACATTTATATTATCTACCTACTAATTCATAGTTGGGTGTGTGTGTGTGTGTGTGTGTGTGTGTGTGTGTGTGTGTGTGTGTGTGTGTGTGTGTGTGTGTGTGTGCGTGCGCGTGCGTGTGAGTGTATATAAATATTGTAACTATAGTTTTATCTGCTCTATTAGTTTTTCTACTTCATTGTAGCTTAAAGAAGTAAGATATTCTTTGACTTTTAATTTTATATGTCTGTTCGTCTTATTATTGATATTTAAAGCGTTGATTAATTTATTATATATTATAGTGGATCTAAAATTATATTGTATTGTTGCAAAATCTGTTTTTACTTATGGTATTTCAATTTTTATTCTATTTCTCTTTTTTAATATTAAACTGTTGGTACTGGTTTTATGCTTTCTTAGAGCTTTAAGTAAAATATACAATTTCCGTACTGTTAGTACTTTACTTATTGGATATATCTCTTCCATTGGGGTTCTCCTTTTTTTAAAATGCATGATTTTGAATAGGGAACGTTGTGACCTTTCTAAATCTGACATTTTCGTTTTATTGGCACCTCCCCATACAGGAATGCAGTAGATTAATATCGATTCCGCCAATGCTCTATAAATTTCATTTAGAAAAATTCGCTCAGAATAATTATTACTAGATTGAGGATCGGGCATAACTTGTCTCAGAGTTTTAAAAATCCAGTTTAACTTCCTTATCCTACTAGCTACCTGCTCAAGATGCGGTTGCCAGGAAAGTCTTTGGTCTATTATGACACCTAAATATAATATTGTCTACCTTCTCGATAGCCGGACACTTACAAGCAGCAGGATTCATATTATCGTCCTGTCAGCAGGTATGAATCCTTACGTTAAAATTAGGATCAGGTTGGCTGCGGTTTTGAATGCTGAAGCATATGAATTTAGTTTTTTTTTGTGTTTAAGGTTAAGAGATTGTTTATCAGCCAGTTTGAAACTTCGCACATACCCTGCTCGACATCATTCTTTAGTAAGAACCAGTTCTTCTCTCTTAATAAAATGGCAGTATCTACAGCATACGATAGTACTTGAGAATTTTTGATTTTTAATTCACACAGGTCATTAATATAAATGAGAAATAGTGTAGGCCCTAAGACCATGTGGTACACCGAAAGTTACTGTAGTATCATCGCTGATATTATTATTAACTTTTACTTTCTGCGTCCTACCTGTCAAATAACTAATGAATAGAGAGAGTGGAATGCCTCTTATGCCTGCTTTCTCTAATTTTTGTATCATGATTGGTACAGATACGGTATCAAAAGCTTTTTTCAGATCCAAAAAACTGCAATGCATTTTTGTCCTTTATCAAGGTGTTCAGTCACTAATTGACTAAAAGTCAATACTGCATCCTCGGTAGATTTCCCGCGCCTGAAGCCAAATTGATTGTCAGATATTAAATTATATTTCTTCAAGTAATTGAGAATAGACTTCGTAATACTTGAATAAATATAATTTGAGAACATTGAGAAGTCTTTCCAGAATCTTTAAAAAAGCTGGTAGAACTCTCAGTTTTAGCGAGCTTAAGAAGTATCTTAAGCTCGCTAAAACTGAGATAGCTCCAATAATAACTCACATCGCTTTTCTTTCTTTTCAAAACTACCCAATCAGTAGATTGGGTAGTTTTGAAAAGTTGTAGTATGTTATCCCAGCCAGGTGCACTATTCGATTTAAGGCTCATAATTATGCTTTTAACTTCTTCAATATCAGGTTCTAATAAAACAAAGGAGGTGATTGCTGGAGAAACATTTTTTGTAGTAAATCTAGAGTTCATTGAAGAGTCACATTGAATATTTTGCTCAAGTTCTTTGCTGATATTTGAGAAATAATTATTAATATAGGTAATAGATTCGGTTGGATTTAATTTAAGATTAATTAGTTCATTATTATTTTCATTGCTTGATTTGTTACTATATGTCAGTTTCTTAATATTAGTCCACAGAGTTTTATTATTGTTAAGAGATTTAGCTATAAGTTCTTTTTCATATTGGTGCTTTAGTGATTTTAATAAGTTATTACAGTGATTTCTGTATCTGACATAAGTAATTTTTAATATATCATTGTGAGGGTCTTTTTTTAGTTTTAGATATAATTTATTTCTATTTTTTATGCACCACAAGACCACGTGAGTCACCCATGGCTTAAGAATAATTTGAGATTTTGGAATTTTAAAAGTTTCAGTGTTTCAGTTAGTAGACTTATAAATTTATGATATGATCAGATAGGTTTAGTAGGCGCAAATCATGTAATGCCTTGTCTAAGTTCACTTTAGATATGATTCTACTCACATTGTGCGTAGTTTTGCATTTAGACAGATTTAGAAAAGTGGCAAAATGATCAGTTACTGTAGTCTGAAGAATAGCGATGGTAGCCAATAATT
This sequence comes from Polyommatus icarus, assembly GCA_937595015.1. NCBI lineage: Eukaryota > Metazoa > Arthropoda > Insecta > Lepidoptera > Lycaenidae > Polyommatus > Polyommatus icarus. The sequence goes on from OW569326.1 coordinate 17,022,320, forward strand.
TAGTTTTATTAATTTTCAACATAATATGGTCCAGACTGCTTTTCTCCCTCGTTGGTAAGGTGTGACCAGCAAGTATGCCATACGCAGAAAGCGAATCAAGATAGTAAGTTTTATTACTATAGTCCAAAAGCTTTAATAAAAAAATAAACGCAATAGACATATTATGTCAATTTCTGTGGTCAAAGTTAACGTTAAAGTTAAGGTTAAAGCTAAGTTAGCCTTAACTTTAACCATAACTTTAAATTTAACCACGCCTCTGGTGCAACCCACCCTTAATAAATTAAAAAATATCTTCATCCCTGGGACGTACGCACCTACTTCAAAAGCTAACCTCAAAATGAAAATACATTTTTATTTAAAAAATATCTGTTCTCGTTATCACTCCACGCAGCTCGAGAGTAATGAAATAGGCCTGCAGGCTCAGAGCTAAGCCTAATTATCCTACTAAGCAGTTTTATGTGTTAACCTCTAGAACAGTTTTATTGTAAGATACACAATACTTTTATTTACATGATAATATGTTGTAGGTATTGATATTATAGTTAATTATTACTTCTTATTATAATAACAATAATATACAAAAACGAGTTTACACTTTACAAAATTATAGCCCGACTGCATATTAAATATATAAAATATTATGTTAAAAAACAATAGCCGTCTATGACACATGCAGCGTTACTAATCCACCACTTATTATTTGTTGAAATCGGATCAGTGGTTTGAACGCTACGTAGGCACACCACACGTAATGCAAAATCATTACGTCACGTCTTTTGGCTTCACCGTAGTCGTAACTCGTAGCAAGGCTACGAATTGTGTACTTTTAAACAGGGCTCGAAAACGTTATTTTTAATAACGGTTTTGATTCGTTCGGAACGGTTCACTGCAATAACGTTTTTGGGAACAAAAACGTATTTGAGAACGATTTGAGAACGTTTTGAAAACCGAAATGTTTGGATGTTTGGAATTTTAAATAGCTACGTATGGGATCAATGACGTTTTTAGTGTAAAGCTAGATATTATAATGTAAAGATAGATAGGAGATTTAGCTCTTGTCCAAGTTAGTACCAGGAGCAGAAGCACGGTAGCGGGAGCGAGGGCGGGAACAGAAGTTCGTTTCTGGGATGCGGAAGTGTAAGGCTGCCTTCACATTACGTCGGCAGTGGTGCGGCAGCCGCGCGACTTCCATACTAAAACGAGCCGCACGGCAGCCGCGTCACTCTCTTTTGTATGAAGTCGCGCGGTTGCTGCAGCTGCAACGCTGGAACGCTGCTGCCGCACTGCTTGCGACGTAATGTGAAGGCGCTCTTAAACAAACTTAAAAAACCTGCAATTATATTCTGGTCAGTTTTGTTTTTATTCTTATTCTTCATACTATTTTAAATAATATTATTTGTATTAAGTGCACGCATACATTACGTTGATTTCAGGCAATTTTGAAGTAATTAAACAATAATATCGTATCACAACAATTAGTATCGTACGCATATTTACATGTATGCGTAATCTGTAAATGCATATTATGTGGTCTTCAAAATTACCTTCGTTCTGACTGATAAAAAATGTGGACAAAATATGAGTACGAGTACGACGGAGGCTTATCTTCACGTTTTAATGGGAAAGTTAAAACGGCTCCTTTTATATTAACTGTATTTTCTCTTCTTAATGAAACGTTTTTGCTTTGTGTTTTTGCGAAATGAAATCTTTTACCATAAATGTTATTCCCGGAGTAAATGATGGTGAAATTAATAATGTTTTTGTTGGGGCGCCATGTTTTTTTATTATCTCTTTTTGTTGGCTCTCAAAAAGGCTTGTTATGAAAAGATTTTTATCCGTTTGGTATAATTTCTGTTTGTGTTGCCCTTGTGGGAATTTTAATATCTGTTAATGATACACATACTTTTATGCCCTACTGTAGGAATAATTTATATTTTAAATTTTGCCTTTGCTAGGAAGCTTTAAAAAGGATACAAATTCATTAATTTATTTTTAATATGATGTTCTATCCTTTGATTAATCATTTGTCTTAGATTATTCGCATTCGGGCTATCTCAGCAGTCGGCAACCTTTTGGCAGGCAAGGGCCACAAACAAACTAAAGGCGGGCCGCAGGCATACTACTCATCGCCCGGTTCTGAAGGACTGGGCGAACCGCAAGCACGGCGCTCTCTAATTCCGCCTTACGCAGGTGCTGACCGGGCATGGCTGCTTCGGTCGGTACCTGTGTGAGATAGCCCAGAGGGAGGAGTCAGCGCGGTGCCACCACTGCACCGCGGACAGGGACACGGCCGATCACACCATCTTGGCCTGTCCCTCATGGACGAGACAAAGAGCGGCCTTCACGGCCGCCATCGGATCAGACCTCTCGCTGCCGGCACTGGTGCAAGCCATGCTGAGCAGCGAGCACCATTGGAGAGACGTGGAGAGATTCGCCGAGGAGGTGATCTCCTCCAAAGAGGAAGCCGAGCGAGTTAGAGAGAGGGAGGCGCTCGACCCTCGTCAGAGACGACGGCCGAGGCGTAGACGGAACGTCCAAGATGGCCGAAACGTCCCGCCTTAGCAGGGGTACTCGGGGTGGCGGTGTGGGGACGCCGTTGCCCATCGCACCGAGTCCCGAGACGGTCGTGATGCGCCCGTGTTAAGAAGAGGGGCCTGCGTAAAACCAAGCAGGCGCTGCGCTGACGGAACAACGGAGTAATGCTCGTCAGGACCCGTGTATCCGCCAGCTGCAGGAGTCAGGAACATCGCAATGTTTTAGTGGGTAGGGCCGCGGCACTCACCATCTTCGCCGCGGCGAGCCCCACATATCCTCAGCGGGAGTCCCCATCCCCTGCGTTGATTGCGTCACAGCATTTAACTGCGTGAAAAAAAGGCATACTATAGTTCTTGCAATCTAAGAGTGCGCGTCGCCTTTATTTGTAGTTGGAAATGCGAATAGACATTTTCGTTAGTGTGCGTACCCGACGGAGCAGTCAGTAGCGAGCGAGCCATGTACGGCACACTCGTAGATTGCAAGAACTATACTCATAATATGATTATAATATTATTAACCCTAGAAGCCCAATATCTACGTATAATGAGCTTTTCTCTAGACCACAATTTAAAAAAAAAGTTTCAACCTCTCTAATGAATGGCACTAATAAAAAGTTTGCTGTCAAAGTTTATAAGAGAGAGAAGAAGATAAGAGATGGAGAATTCATAAGATAATATTATAAGGGGATTCAGATATTAAACAAAGTTTTTATTACAAAATGACACAAACAGCTACGTTTTTAAGTTGCGATAACGATGGCAATATTAGAAAACATTGTTTTTGCTTTTTGATACTTCTGAAATATTCCCAAAACATTCACGGGCCACATGCGGCCCGCGGGTCGCGTGTTGCCGACCGCTGGTCTATCTGGTCCTATTGAATGAAATAGAAATCAAAACTTGAATAAGATCTATAATAGATAAGACATTTCAATATGATCTATAAGACGGGCTTGATAAGCCGCGCAGCTCTAATCCTATCAGAGAAAATTGCTGTGACCTACAGCCCTTTTAGAGCTTTTTTACCTAGAATTTTATAATATTGAACCTTATGTTGATTGCGTAATGTTCTATTTAGAGGTACAATAAATATAAATGGAGTGAGCTGTTTGCCTTTTTGAAATTTCGAATTATTTTCAGTACTGATTATAAAGTTTAAATGAAAAGTTTGTTAGATAAGTGTTTATTATACGTCATATTTAAATTTAAGTTTAAGCCGATGTCAAACCACGTATAAATTGTTAAAACCCAAAGTTTCACATTTCTTCACGAGAAAAAAAACTATGAACTCCATACCTACTAAGAGGAAAGCTTTTTATCCGACTTGCAAAAAGGAGGAGGTTATACGTTCCGCTGTATGTGTGTTTATTTAGATGACGCCCGCAACTCCGTTGCGCCAAAATTGATTTATCGCGCGGAAACCATACATTTTTCCGGGATAAAAAATATCCTATGTCCTCAAAGTACCTCTATACCAAATTACAGCAAAATCGGTTTAATGATTTGAGCGTGAAGAGGTAATAGACAGACATACAGACACACTTTCGCATTTATATTATTAGTATGGAAATATGGATTGTTTTTGTATGTTCAACGATTACTCAACCGTATAATTTGTGGTCCTATTTTAATTTTTTTTTGTTGTATAAGGTTTGACTAGAATTTGGTACTTGCCATGTTCACAAAAGTGGTGATCTGATGAGTTATCTAGGGAACTCCTCAAAATTTATATGGAAACGTATAGTGATTTTGGTTTCATGAGAAGTATACGAAGCATATCTACCTGAACTCCTGACTCCTTGTAGATACAAGTTTAGGGGTTTCGGCGTTGTTTTAAGACCTCAAAGCATAATATTATGTTACAGTTGTGCAGATTACATTCATCATCATCATCACTACCATGCATTATCACATTATGGTCTTATTATTAGTACTTTTCATAACCTGTTAGATCGAGTCTCGAGTTTGTCTAGCGATTTTTAAAATTATTTTGTAGTTTTAAAGTATATTATGATTCCATTTTGGTGCTATATTTTTTATGGAAACATATTATAGTGATTTCAGTTTCGTGATAAGTATTCTAGGCAGAAAAAAAATTGTAAGCTTCTAAACAGTTTATTAGGAAATCACAAAATTCACGTCACGCTTTCATTTTATGTGCACAGTGCAGCTAAAATTAGGGTTTCATATTTGACAGTATCCAGTCCATGTGTTTGGAGACGTCGGTGAAAATCCCAGGGTAGTCGGTTCCACAGCGTGCGAGACCGTGAGAGGACAGTCCGTACTGCACCATCCTGCGGGGACCCTGGTCACCAGCCTCAAGCATCAGAGGATCCCCGGAGCCGATGCCGCAGGCGTCTTCCGCTTTCTCATCAGCGCAAATCTGGTTAACGCTTATCTCCAGCTTAAATGAACTCCTAAAAAGACCAGGTTTATACGGTCAAGTCAGTCCAAATTTTAAAAGCGAAAAACCTTTGAAAACATACTAAAATGGATTTAAAATAATTTACTTGTAATCAATTTGTAGAAATGAATTTATTTTTTACAACACGGTCAAATTAACTTGACGCATCGAAATGTCAAATTAACATGGGAGCTCCGTAATGACGTCATCAAACCGTGCGTCTAGTTAATTTGACCGTGTTGTAATTAATTAAAAGAAATTACTTAGAATAAATTTGAGAAAATGATTTTTGCGATACATAATTTAACATACGTTTTATATTTCTTAATGCACTCATCTCTGGTTACTAATGGAAGGCTGATTTTGTTTAGTGTGCAAGAGCTTGTTTTTTTTATTTTCCAGCTTGCGAGAGTCGCTGTTTTACCGTCGAAGGACATGCTTTTCAGTGCGTTTGATACCGGGAGACAGATTGGAGCGACGTTTTCTGGAAAGTTGAAAAACAAAACGTTAATTACAAATTATTCAAATTCTATGAAAGCCAAAGAAATACTTAATTAAATACAAAATTCTCAAATTTTCTTCTATTCATAGAAGACACTTTCACACGCAATTAATGCGAAAATATGCATATTGTTAGTTATCCATTACGTCTATTATTATTACAAGTATAATAACGTTGTCTTTAAAAACTTACTAAAAGTAAAGTCGATCGGGTCGTGCAGGCGCAGAAGGCCTATGTTGTTATCCACATTTCCATGTGATGTGAAATCTTCATGGACTATAGCCTCGTCTACAGTAATATCCTAAAAAAAGGAAACATAGAATATATGGACTCCAAGAATACAGGTACATATCGTAATTGAAGGGCTCTGACGTCTGAGACCAGTGCAGCCATAAAGTACGTTACACTATTTTAATGATTTTAGCTTGTGGCAAGGTAGTCTGATTTGTTTGACCCCATGTCCCTATAATATCATAAATTTGCAATATGTAAAACTTAAAACCACCTCAATAATATTATTTTTAGCGATTGAATGTATTATATTTAACATATTGTGATGTCACAAAACTTAGGATCCTCCCCTCTCCTTGTCACACTATATCACTTATTCGACCCCCTCTCCAAGGTGTGACATACGTCTTTATGGATGACCCCTAATATTATATTTGCTAAAAAAAACAAATGAAATAATATAAATCCAAAAATAGAAACAGGTTGTGTCAAATAACAGGTTGGTATATTATTAAGGCTAGCTGACACTTGACCTTAAATAACACAATATCATAAAACTTGTTCTCATACTGCCAAACAAAAAAACAAACAAATATGAATTTCCCTCAAGTAGAATTCCAATGAGTAATATAGACTTGAAATAATAAACCTTAAAAATTAAAACTTATATTGATGGGCCAAGTGTGTGAATATTCATAGGGTTCCATAGAAAAAATTAAGAATAAGAATACTTTTATTTCCAGCATCACACGAAACATCATAATAATAAAACAGTATTGAGTGGTACAGTTATTGTGATCTAGTTACCTATCGTAATATTATAATGCTGTGTGATGCCAAAAATTGGCCCCAGCTCAGCAAAATTATGCCCCTTTCAGGGTACGCCATGATGGACAACCAAGATTGCCCCCACGATAGCTGCGTAGTACAGAATGCACGATCTACGTCGACGGATATTTACAGACAAACATGCTGTATCGGTTCGTAAACGTTACTATCATTATAAATGTAAAGCTGTGTCTGTCTGTCTGTTATCTCTTCACGGTTTTAAACCGCTGAATCTATTTAGATAAAATTCGGCAAGAAGATACTTCAAGGCATGGAAAAGGAAAACTTGGGATCGTTGTTATCGCAGCAAATGAACGGTTCCCGCGCGATAAACGAATTGAGAATTGCAGGAGTTACGGGCAACAACTAGTCGCCTATATTAATTGTCCAGATACAATTATATAAAATAATCTATACTAATATTATAAAGAAATATATTTATTTTTTACTTAATATTATAATTGGGAAGAGTTTGTTTGTTTGAACGCGCTAATCTTAGGAACTACTGATCCGATTTGAAAAATTCTTTCAGTGTTAGATAGCCCATTTATCGATCAAGGTTATATACTATATTTTATCAAGCTAAGACTAATAGAAGTGAAGAAATAGAGGAAAATGTAGAAAAATGGGGGAAATTATTTGAAAGGGCTTATCTCACGAACTACTGGAGCAATTTTTATATAATTTGGCACAGATAAGAAGAAGACCACGTGGAGGATCATATAGGCTATTTTTGTGGATTTATTTGTCTGTGAAATATCAAATTTACGCGGGCGAAGCCGCGCGGAACGTCTAGTATAATACAAGTTTTACCACACCTGAATATGAGACTCGCACTGATCTAACTGGCAGTCTATGTAAGTACACGTGCTGTACTCTCCAACTCTAACGCCTGCTATGTTCAAATTTTTAATACAGATTGCTGAAGTCAAAATGTACCTCGAGTTGATAATGGTTCCTGTACATTTAAAATCGAGGCCTTTCTCTGAAAAATAAAATATTAGCTTAATATGAAAGAGGCATTTTGCCAATTGAATTTTTTTGATATGTAACGTTACGACACATTGTAAGGCCGTGTTTCCACCAGCAGCGAGATCTGTCGCGAGTGTTTAAATATAAACACAAGCCGTGCGATAACAGGTTATCGCACGGCTTGTTTTTATATATTTTGGGTTTTTGTTTAAAATGATGATATTATTGTTTCTATCGCGACATTCGTAACCTCTGCGATAAGTTGCGATAATATTATACGCGAGCTTCTCGCAAGACATTAATTATTGCAGCAATAAATTGCAGGAATTAGTACGAAATGTAAACAATATTGCAAGAAACTCACGAAAGACTTCCGCGAGTTTGCTTGCAGGTGGAAACACAGCCTTAGCCTAATTTTTGTTAATTTAATTATAATGTAACCTTATAAGTTATAAGTAAATGGTTGTGTGAGTTAGTTACTTACTTTGTGAACATTTTATAAACATAATATTGTTCTATATCATCTAAAAAAGCCATTGATATGTACCTATCTAAAGAAAGGAACGAAAAATCTGATACTGATCATTTTAATTTTCAAAAATAATTAAAATAGCATTAAATAGATTAGATAGGCCACACATCGATAAGCAAAAGCACCTCAGTGATAATCATTTTTGTTCAAAGATCAGCGGGACTAAAATGGTCGCTTTGAAGAATCATGATATGAATTTTTCTAAAATCGCAAAATGCAACTCCGCTTGCAATTCATTTCTGTATTTTTGTACTTATTTGACATTTGTCAGTAAGACAGTTTTGACAATTCTTTTGCTGAATTGATTGAGAGGAAATACTAAATGTGACTATTTTAGCCCCCGCAGTACGCACCAAAACTCATTGGATCCCTTTGTGACTTGAGACTTAACAACTCCCTACTTACTAGTCTCATGAGAGATGAGGGCCATCCAGGGGAACTCATACAGTCCTGCAGCGGGTCCTTCAGCGAGACGACTCTCTACAATCTCCCCACAGGCGTCCGGCAGGAGGCCAGCATTTGGGTGAACCTCAGGTTCCACACTCGCACCATCTAACATTTAAATTGATTTTTGAAAAACTGGAAGTCAGAGCCAATGATTACTGATATCATAATGAAAATATTGATATAAATTCCGTTTTTTCTTTCAAACTCAGCATTAAATTTAATTTAGGTACTCATTAGGTATTGATAAGTCCTTGAGTGCGTCCGTTGGCAATATAACAAGCCAAAACATAAAAAGTTTTCAGTTTTTTTAACTCTAATTCTCCCCAAAAATAGGTAAATCTTTTTTTAAATTTATTTTAGGAAAGTAAAAAATGATTAGCTACTTAACATTAGTATAATAGAGTAACTAATAAAATACTCACTTGCTTGATGCCCTCTGGCACATATAAGTGTACAAACAAGAATATATTTAATCATTTTTTTTTAATTTACACACGACCTGAACTATAAAGATTAGCCACTCAACTCACTAAAATGAATTTGACGGCTCTTTATAAAATAACTTCGTATTGATAATATTATTTACCTCTAGAAAGTCCACTTGGGATTCCCAAATTTATAAAAATGTAAAGCGATAAATATTTCCCTGTATGTATTTTTAATACATCCTATACTAGGTTTCGCCCGCGACTCCATTTGAAAATATGTTTCTTTGGGTTTCCATTCTCCTTATCTTAAACATATTTTGTGTAGTAGAACAATATTATGTTCTACTAGATGACCCAGTGAACTTCGTATTACTTCCCTCCTAAACATCCCTGGACTTTCACGAATAATTAATTCAAGACTAAAATCAGCAACTCTCGAGTTGTAATGCAGCACCTCCATCGTATATATAGCCGGCACAATAGATTTTCAATTGTTATGCGTCCAATACCCGTCAATCTCCAAGCGGCAGCCGGCTGCCGCTTGGAGATTGATGGGTTAATGAGAGTAACAACATTTAAATCTTATATCTTTAAACGAGCAATTCTTGTATATAATTGGAATCTCGGAATCGGCTCCAACGATTTTCATGAAATTTAGTATATAGGGGGTTTCGGGGGCGATAAATCGATCTAGCTAGAAATCATTTTTAGAAAATGTCATTTTATTTTTGTGTTTAATCGAATACCGAGCAAAGCTCGGTTAAATAGCTAGTTCATTTTTATTTTAAATAGACTATAGATGCTGTACTGTTAATGCTCGATTTTAAGTGAAATATAATATTTAATAAAATACTATAAAATGTACCAATTTAGGGTCCTAATGGAACGATGCATGATTTATGACGGTTTATGACAGCGATGATGCTGTTGAATTTAATTTGCATAGTAGCATAATAATTATTATGCTTTCTTAAAGGAACGCCGAGTTTCGGCGTAACTCCCAAACTTGTATATCTATAAAGAGTAAGGAGTTCTCTCAGCACCTTCCGAAATCCAAACCATGGTCAAGCTCGGTGCAAATGTTTACTTGTCTTCCTGTATGTTTCCCAACGGTCAAGTTTTGATGAAATTTTGAGTGGAGATACTTGGTTCTTAGACTTGGAGTCCTAAGAAAAAACATGGGCTACTTTTAGGACACAAAACTTGCAGTTTCTACGGTAAGGGTGTGTTTCCACTGACAGCAATTCAGCACCGCTAAGCTCCTCTCCGCCCCGCTCCGCGTCAGTGGAAACACACCCTAATTTAGGTGATAAACGAACTAACCTAAGCTACGGTGGTCTAGACTTTAGAGAATATTAATATAAGATAATAATAATTAAGATATTAATATTCAGGTGTAAATAGATACATTAGTAATAGCTTAGAACAAAAGAATTTCTCTAAGTTGAACCACACTAAAGCAATGTTAGGATTGTATAATTTATAGCATAAGATATTATTGTCGTAAGTAAGCCATATTTTTGTCACAATCAAAAATCTATAAAAACAACCATCGAGCACTGAATCCTTTAAATCCAGTAGCCATTAGCTAAAATGCGCCATCTAATATACAATGACCTGTTTGGTAGATCATTTTGTGCTTTCGCGCGAACAAATTTTAACAACAGAGCGGGCGGGAGAGGTCACGTAACGCTGGCCAGCCTAAGAGAGATGTATGTTCGTCGCTGAACTATTAATCATTAGGTACTAAAAGCTCGTACAAAAAAATTACGTAGGCTCTACTAGGGAGAGTTCTTTTCGTCGGTTTTCGCGGATTGTGTTGATGATGATCAGAAAAAATGTGTTAAATACAGAAGGCACACTCTGGTGGTCAGTTCATTGCAAAACCTGTGTATTTGCACTTTATTTGTTACACAAAAAATGATATTTGATTGGAGTAGCGTAGCGCATAGCCCCCTCGCGGCGTAGAACGATGCAATGAAATTATTTTTTGGTCGTATCTCGATACTACAAATATATTATATTCTGTGATTATACTAGATGACTCGTTTATCGCGGCGGAACCGTACATTTTTCCGGGATAAAAAGTATCTTATGTCCTTTCCCGGGACTCAAAGTATCTCCATGCCAAATTTCGGCGAAATCGGTAGAGCGGTTTGGGCGTACGTTAAATTTTAATAACAGTTTACACAAACCATAATTATTATCTAATCATGAGATTATAACTTAATACATAACATTGCAGCATCCTTTAAAGGTAAGTTGTCTGCTCTTAATACAAATAATCCCTATTATTTCCATCAAACAATATACAAAGCGTATTGACGGAATTAGTTAATAAGATATTATAAAGGGGAAATCTGAAAGGGGTTTAAGCGAAACTTCGTAAGCCTTTCAGACTGAAAAGTGTGCAGACCGTTAAAAATTCGGATTACGACCGTACGCCGTAATAAATCGATTTGGGCCTCGGATTTACATGCCGAATTAATATTAACGAACTATAGTGCAATAAATTCTGTTGTAAACTTACTTTTAACGATAATGTGTTGCTTCATGTGTTGGGTTTTTTAAGTATATGTGGTATCCTGTATCACCACATCCAAGTTTATGCTATGATGAGCTATAAATGCTACGCCTATTGTTGCTTGAATGCTAAATAAGTAAACTAAAAAAAATTGAAAATGTTTTGCTACTTGCTTATTTAGTCACTGCGTGGCTTCTGCCAGCCAAAGGTTAGTCCACCGCTGCACCTAGATTCTAGACTGAGCCTGGATTTGAGTCTACTGTAAATTATGTATACCTACCTACTGGTCCTAAGACGCATTCACATTATAATAATATAATAATAATATCTATGGATGCTTCACACCACGTCAGTCTGGCCCCGTGCTAAGTACCTGAAGGACTTGTGTTACAGGTACCAGACAACGGAAATATATTTACTTTTATACTATACATATATTTAAGATTTTTATTATATCATACACATATTTAATACACATCCAGACCCGGGAACATTGAAAAACTTTTTGTTCCGTCGGCGGGATTCGAACCCGCGACCCCCGGCTTGAGCTACCAACGCGCTCACCACTGAGCCACAGAGGTCATCAAAATTGTTGACAAAGGAACCCCAAAATGTTTTCACCAACGTTATAATCCTGACTTAATGCTAAATATTGAGATTGCCACTCGGAATGTCAATTATTAAAATTCTGGTTCCCCCCGTTGTATAAGACGCATACGAAAGGTGAAAATTCGAAACAAATTGTGTTAAAACGTAATAGAGGCTCGTGCCCCGTAAGAGTTTCCATCAGATTACGACGCAAATTCAATATTTAAGATTGATTTGGGCAGATGGAGGGATGAGCGTTTGAGTTATTCGCTTCTAGACTTTTAGACTAAGTTTAGAAACGGTGCTTTAGCTACAAGCTCATATTATGATAATATGTCGAATGTATGGAAGTGGATGGTTGAAATCATGGGGTCTGTTTTCTAGGTGCCTGGGCCATAGAAGTTGCGCGTGTATTTCCAACCGACTTCAAAAAAAGGGGGAGGTGCTATGTTTATGTATATATGGATATGGATAATATGCTTGCATCAGTTACGTTATTACTGGGAGACAGCCTCACATTATAATGTGTTATTGAAACCATTATTGTAAATATTATGTGTGGCTTGATGAAAAGAATGCGATTTGTCTTAGTGCGCAGACTCTAAAACTTGCAAAATATCCTTTTTTTTCCAAACAACGACATTAGCATTGCTGAAATTTTAGAACGAGGAATTCGGAACAAGAAGGCTTCCAATGTAAAATGTGAACAATTTACATAGCATTAGCGCTGATCCGCCTTCATCCAATTTGCCGTGTGAAACGGACTCTACGTAGATTACTTTTTATGTTAATTCGTTTGTTTTTATATAATAAATAATTTACTGAAGTTAATTTTAGAGATAGTAATATGCTGTGCCCGAGCTTGTACGGTGTAAATGTTGTTGAATTCTGAAGTACCTTTTTTTTTTTTTTTTTTTTTTTTTTCCGGAGGGGGAAATGCATTACGCATACCACCCAGGCGCAGGGGGCGACCCGAGTGGTGATGTGGGACTCCCGTAGCTAATGAGACCACGGTATACCCACTAAAACCCCCCCCCATCTTCCGCCACGCCGCCTTTTGACGGGGCCACAGGAACGATACACACATCTGCGACCCCGCCAGCGGCCCGAAGACTCCACGATGGGCGCACAACACGTGCGCCCTCCTCCTCGGCCCCCACCAGGGCTGTAGCAGACGCCCCCCGAGTCTGCTACTTGGAGGCCATGTGGCAGATCAGGTCTGTGGCTCTGCCACCGACCACACCTCGGCCGCAGAGGATAGGGCAAGCGGCGCACCGTAATACCTACTTGCCTCTTCCTCTGCGGCCCCACCTCGGTGCGCATCCACAGCGGACTTCTCCAGTCCGCTGGGAGCGCCCTCCTCGGGCCAGGCGGCGACACCGGCCGGCCCTGGTTGCCTCTTTGCTTCACCGCGGTTGTCCAAGCCGCGGTTACTAGAGCCCCACCGCCGCGACAAGGCGAGCAACCATCGGGGGGAATTCTGAAGTACCTAATTTTATCACGAATGACTTTAAACACAATGTCAACAAATTAACATAGGTATGGATAGTAAATTTTTACAATTCAATATTTTTACGAATTTTAAAGTAAATCGCATCAAGATCAATTCCGTAAATTTAAAGTCTATACTTGCACATAATATATAGGGACAGACAGCGGGAAGCGACCTTTATATAGTCTGTAGTGATAAAGAAAGCGTTACAACAAATCCTTGCGAGGTCACAAACAGAAATGAGTAATTACTGAAATTCGTCGCAGAATGCTCCAGATTTCCCGCACAACTTTTACAGTCCGGTCCCTGGGAGACCGGCGAGTCTTAATGTCCTGCCAGAGTGCCTCAGCCGACAGATCTAGGGCATCCTTAAAAGGACTTATTACGCTCGAACAGAACAAAAGTAATTTCTAAGGTGATGAGAAACTATTTATTGTGCACGCGGTTATATTTTCACAACGTCTCTACATAATATTATGTACTATCAGAGAAGATTCATTGGCAGATAGCGGACCTGCGTAGATTGGTCGCGTTATGTTCATAAAGTTAATATACCTATCGGAATAGAGAAACAAAGGCCTGAGCAAGCGAGATGTCACTATCAGTAACACTGCGTGGTAGAAAGAGAAGCGTGATTTGAGGTTGCATAGCTTTTTTTTCATCTGTTTGACAGTCTGTCTGCCCCTGGGCCGATAGTTGTCAATTTGGGCTCTCAGAAAAATTGTGATTTTAAGTTAAATAATAAATAATTTTAAGAAATACTGCTCTAGAAACATGGTTAAGTGTTTGTGGAATGATTCTGGATCCACACATCGAAAAAACCCGGACAAATATTCATTTCACAGGTGAATTATTCTACATCGACAGGACCTAGTTTTAAGTTTATTTTTGCCAATTCCCTACGAGTTATTGGTATTTTTTCGTCCGTGTTCGCTTCTGTATATGTTTAATTATATGGAAAACATAACTTGACTAGTCATGGTGCACAATTTAAAGATATTTTGTGTAAACAATTTTCATCTATTTTACACTAGGGCTGCATCAAGTTATCGATAAGTTGTGTCGATATGAAAATATTTTTAGTTAAGTATACTAATTATCTAAGAATGTTGAAATGATAACATACTCATCCGTAGTTTATAATTAGTTTATATACTATCATGCATAATTTATCATTTTTAAGGTTCCGCACCCAAAGGGTAAAAATTAAGTCCTAGTAGTGAGGTCCCGCAGCCCGCTTTACTACTAAGACTTCGTTGCCTGTCCGTCTGTCCATCTGAAAGTAATAGACTTCTGAAATTTCCACAGATATAATGTCATTCTACATCCAATACGGCTGCTCATCCAAGATAGGGAAATAGTTGAAAGCACTTCTGCAAGATGGGCATCAAATAAAAGGGCTCAGTAGGCTCATTGAGAGTGAATTGAAAATTAATAGGGTCTAGTGAAGTCGTGTCGTATCGTGTAGGTACTGATGTCACGTGACGTAACCTGTCGTGTCGAATCGTGTCATGACATGTCGTGTCGTATCGTACCGGGTTTTAGAAAATGCCCGGTTGAAACCGGTCACCCTTCATGCGCGAGTCCGACTTACACTTGGCCAATTTTTCAGATTTCCTGCTGACCTGGATACCAGAAATTCATGACTTAAAATAATTAACCGTCCAAACTGGACTCCGAAGAAAAAATCATGCATACGAGTACTTAATTATGCAGCAAGCATTTTGAAGAAAAGTCACATTTTACTTCAAAATTACAATTTTATTATATTATATACATGCAGTTTTATTTTATCCCATTTTATAATGCCCGCTGTACACTCTCGCCGAGAGCTCTCGGGCAAGTCTCGTGCGAGAGCCCCTTGCCCGAGTGCGATCATGTTCATTATTGCTTAGTTCAATCGCAGATAAGAACTCAGAGAAGATGGAGGAAAAGGACCATTCACCATTCACCATGCATCGAAAGATATCATTGTAATCCAAAGATTTATAATCATATTTAATTTTATTTCTCATATATTATGACTAATAATGACGTTTATTATTGTTATTTTTCTGTTCTACACTGTCCAACAACGGCGGGACTAGTAGTGAAAGACGCGAGAGTGTACAGTAGTGCGCTCGTTTTCCTCGAGAGACCCTTTGTCTCGGGCGCAAAATACCGACAACGGACCGAGAGGGTCCGAGACAGGCGAGACGAGGCGAGCGCACCCATTTACACTCTCGCACTCGGGCCGCCTCGCTGTGTCTCGGCGAGAATGTACAGCCGGCATTATGTTTACAATCTTACAATTATTATTCCATGATCGATATTTTGTCGAATTACAAGATGTTTGTACATCACTGACACGCACACGTAAACATAATTGTATACACAGATGTAAATCAAATTTTGGTTAAGCTTGACAGCTCGGGATTGTTTCTCTATTCCGATAGGTATATTACCTTTATGGTTATGTTCAACCTAGCCGACAGATCACAATTAACATTAAATTGACATGACCCGACTAAATGACGTTGGTCTGTCAACTGCCTAAGAATCAATTTCGGAATCTATCAATCAGAGAAGTTGATTCATAGGCCTACCTACGTAACATTGGTCAGGCAATTCAATGTTAATCGTAATCTGTCGGCTGGGTTCGACATAACGCGACCAAATTACTTAGGTCCGCCATCTACCAGAGAAGTTGATTAATAAATCAACTTCTCTGATAGTACATATGGAACGTGAATTTTTTCAAGTACGCTGTTGCACTATTTACTTGTTTATGTCTCCAACTCTTTCGCATATATCAATTAGGGGATCCCCCTTCCAAATAGAGCGTGGTAATCGTATGTATTTTTATATAGATGATGTCCAACCCCCTTTCTTTTAAATGGCCCGAGGCGTCCAATTTGCAGAAAAATCCCACAACTGTACGTTACCCGCTTCAGATCACACTATTTTGAATTTCCTCGGGAGGGGTGGAATCAATTTAAATTTTAACTCACACTTAATACACCCTTGTTTGGTGTCTAAGTGGTGTGTTTGAGTCACCCTCTGTTTGGAACGAATAATAAGTTGGCAAGACAACACGGTCGGTAATTTTGGAAGCGTCTTGTATTTGTATAAAGGGCAGCGCCAAATTGCAGAAATAAGGGAATGGTTAATTTGTAACACAAGCTAATCGCCTTTAATTAAAAGTCTTTTAGTCTTTGATCTGAAAATTATCAGCGAACAGATTAATATAGATTTTAATTATAACTAAAAAGCGTATTCATTATTGTCTGAATAATAATAGTCAAAAAGTAACAATGGGCTCAAAGTTATATTATGTTATCTCATATCAGTGTATAAGGGCGGCCATTCGTCAGAAATTAATCATTGTTTGCTCCATTTGAAGCTGTATTTGCTAACTAATAACCCAAAATTTCTTGCAAGCATCAAAACTATAACAAATGAGTAAACATTCCCTAGGAGACAATATCAAAGTCTTTTGAAATTGAAGCCATATTTAATGCCAATTTATTTGCTTTAGAATGTAAACTAACATAATGATGTATGAACTAGCAATTAATTTGAGGCAAACTATATTCAAATAGCGGCATAATGAGGAGAGGCATTCTTGGCTTACACCCATTCTCATTTTCTTACGGCACCGGTGTGTAAATCTACGGGACGTAATGAAAATACCGTAATGGTACGGTTAGCAAAACTAGCGCTATATCTATAGAGCTACTAATTTATAAAACTGAAGACTTCGTATGTTTCAACGCACTAATCTCACTAATTACAGGACCGATTTTAATTGCATAGATTTTGGCATTGTGATATAGAGTAGACCACGAGAAAGGATAGAGGCTACTTTTTTCAGGAAAAGTGTCAATTTTCTTATTGGAACGGACGGAGAGTTTTTTTTTAAAGAAAACAACAATTTCAGTTAATCGTAGTACTTAACTTATTATTATGCATTCAAACTAGCCGGACACAGAGCTTCTTAGAATTCACTTTTTTGCATAGAAATCAGGCTGAAATGCTTAAAATATATTGTTATTATATTCAAGCTAAAATTGATGTTTGTGCAGGCCGTACGCAGTGCAGCTAAAATGTTAACACGTGCATAATGTGATCATTACGCGTCCGACAAATGTTCTACAAATTAAGATTAAACGCCAAAATATACAAAATGGAGGCAAATTGCAGTTTAGTTACACATGGTGTGGGGTAATTAGTTTTAAACAATAACCAGACTTCAAGCTGTGTATTCAGAAATCCTCTAAATATTCGGCCTATTTCAAGTTTTGCCTGCTATAAAAAATATTCATTCCCTCCAATCTTTGATCCCTAGTTTAACCCCCTTAGGGTTCTTACAGACGAACGGCACGTGTCGGCGGCAGTCGACGGCAGTCGGCGGCACGTGTCGGCGGCAGCCGACGGCAGCGCTTGCAGGGGGCCTACCACGACCTTCCCTAAAACGATCATGTTTCCAGAACACTTTGTTGTAAGATTACAATAATTTTACAGTATGAAAATAATATTGTTTTACTCATACTTAGGGTCTAGGAATGAGATTGAACTAACTATTTTTTTCGAACAAGGTGCAAAATGCAAAAGCATTGTTCGGGACTCTTACGTTTCATATTATTATATTAGGTGTTTGCGTGATTACGGCAATAAGCGAAGATTTTCATGTGTTTTATTAATTTGGGAGTACATACTGTACACGTTGTTTAAACTTAACAGATAACTAAGTATATAAACAACTTTGTTCGTGGCGTTGTCATGACATGGCATGTTTTAGACATGACGACCTCTGTGGCTCAGTGGTGAGCACGTTGGTAGCTCAAGCCGGGGGTCGCGGGTTCGAATCCCGCCGACGGAACAAAAAGTTTTTCAATGTTCCCGGGTCTGGATGTGTATTAAATATGTGTATTATATAATAAAAATCTTAAATATTTGTATAGTATCAAAGTATTATATATATTTCCGTTGTCTGGTACCTGTAACACAAGTCCTTTAGGTACTTAGCACGGGGCCAGACTGACGTGGTGTGAAGCGTCCATAGATATAATTATTATTATTATTATGCGCAATAAAAGGTTTTGTGGCGTATGCACCAAAAATTACGCCGGCGAACAAGGCCAATAGCTATGTCACAATCCACATTATGTAATCCACATTATGTAATTTCATGTTCAATTTTCGTCATCTTCTATTTATTCAAGTTTCGTTTGGCATATTCAATAATTGAATGCGTCAAAATCCACCCGCGTTGAAAGAAAAGTGTCATAGCGAGCTACGATTTCAACGCGTGTCACGGGCATGCCTCACGTTCGCTGTTGACTGCGCTATAAGGCATGCCCTTGATGAACTAAAAAAGGCACAATGTGGACAAAGCTGATGACTGACATAGTCATACTAGGCGCTTTCGTCTTCAATTTTCATCATCTTTTCATTCAATAATTGAATGCGTCAACGAACGCAACATCAACATTGTAATGTTTGAAGTTTTGGATTGGTCTTTTTCTGGGCATGGGTATTCAAGGCCAAGAGCATGCGTTATAGCACAGTCAACAGTGAACGTGAGGCATGCCCGTGAGCATGCCCTCTGACCGTATCCAAAACTTCAAAAATGACAATGTTGGCGTTGCGTTCAATAATTGAATGCGTCAAAACGGAAGTTGAATGAATGAAGATGGCGAAAATTGAAGACGAAAGCGACTAATGTGGACATAGCTAATTGACTCTGAATGTCATAACATACTGTAAATTATCATAAGTAAATTGCACCGAAGATACGCGACCGAAGTTCGGCAAGATTACGCCTGTAATAATTTATTTTAAACTAGATGACGCCCGCAACTCCGTTGCGCCAAAATTCTCGTAACCGTACTTTTTTCCGGGATAAAAAGTATCCTATGTCCTTTCCCGGGACTCAAAGTATCTCCATGCCAAATTTCAGCCAATTCGGTTCAGTGGTTTGAGCGTGAAGAGGTAACAGATGGACAGACAGACAGACACACTTTCGAATTTATAATATTAGTATGGATTACCGATGACACACCATGCCGAAATAACGTCACGTTACCTATATTGTATGCGTAGCGCATTACAAGCGTAATCATGCCAAAATTCGGTCGCTTATTTTCGGCCGAGTGTGTTTAGAGTTTAGAACTTATGACACTTAGGAATGGGATAGAACGAACAATATCATATTATTTTTTCATAATATTTTGCTGTAGGTCAAAGCGAGATATAGCAGCTAAGCATACAAAGTCCCTCTACATGAATGTGTTAACAAATGAATTATTGTCTGATTAAACTACTGAAAGGCTGCAATGCTTTATAAATTATATTTATTGACTCCTACATATTGCTATTACAACCATTTTCTCCAACTAACAATACTGACAATTCACCTGTCATTGACTATGTTTCTTAAAATACAAAGAGGATACATATTCGACCGAACATGCCGCCCACCAAGGACATCTTGTAATGTCCTTAACGGGAGAGCAATAAGTAAAGTAACAATGATAAATTTCTAACAAGTAAACCAATATGATAACAAAATACAAAAGTAGTAAAAGTAAACTGAATATAAACAAGCAAAATTGTCTAAAAATAATGTTTATCCCTTTGGAAGGTAGCACACTTTAGCAATCGGTACTTGCAAATATTACTGAATTTCTTTCTATTAATGTATTTCTAATGGCCCAGATCTTAATATTCTGCTTTAATTAATTCTCTTTCTCTACTATGACTATCTAGTCTCTAGTCGTTTAAAATAATTTCTGGACATTTTCAACTATCATCATCTCTGTAATCTTTCTTCTGTTCTGTTTTTGTCCTTATTTGCAATTTTTGTCATGTATCTCCCTTCCACATCTCACTTGTTTATAGTTTTTATAAATATTCTGCTTTAATTACTATTTACTTCCCTTACCACCTTTCTTTGGTTTTGTTCTTAGGTTCCTTTACGCTTCTCACTTTTATACCTTGTATCTCAAACACAATGCTTACTGTATTTTATACCTTCTCTCGCAAGGACCATGTTTGTTACTCGAAGGCCCTTTTTGAATTGAAGAAGAAGACCATGTTCCATTCTTCCATTCTCAGAGGTCCGGCACCATGTTTACTTCTCAGAGGTCCGGGACCATTTTAATTTCTCAGAGGTCCGGGACCATGTTAATTTCTTTACTCAAAGGTCCGGGACCATATTAATTTCTCAAAGGCCCTGCAGGACCATGTTAAGTTCTCGAGAGGCCCTGCATAAGTCCTCGAAGATTTATAAAGATAAAGGACCATGTTACCTTCTAGAAGGTCCTTTTGGATCATGTTCTTCTGCTTAGTCTCAGAGGCCCGGTACCATATTTAATTCTCAAAGGTCCGGGACCATATTAATTTCTTCTTTTTGAGTTGACTGTATACGTTTTCTTCGCTCGAAGGACCATGATTAAACTACTGAAAGGCTGCAATGCTTTATAAATTATATTTATTGACTCCTACATATTGCTATTACAACCATTTTCTCCAACTAACAATACTGACAATTCACCTGTCATTGACTATGTTTCTTAAAATACAAAGAGGATACATATTCGACCGAACATTGTCTAAACAAAATATGTAGTAAAAACTCACTAGAGAATTTGAAAGGTTATATACTACATCTTAAAATATTTCAATAAAATAAATCTAACAGCGTAAAAGATTAGGCTAGTTGATAATTAATATTTTTTTGTTATTGGTTACTAAAGGAACTCTCAAGAATAGAAACATCGGTGAAAGAATGACTCCGAATGTCATACCGTCTTCATTTTTTGATATAATTTTATTACATAACACGAAAAAATACAAAACAATATTAAATCTATTGAGAAATATCAAATTTTTAAGATCGCTAGTTTGACGTGAAAGTATAATAATTAATAATATTGCTCATCTGTGTCAAAATGGAGCTCATGATACGCTGAGAGCGATGAAATGGGATGACGTCACAAAACGTGTGGGTGAAACATTCTTAAAGTAATCTTACTTTTAAGAGGTTGTGGTACAAAATCTCGAAGTACCTAATAATACTGCTTTCAGAGTTGGTGGTAGGCCCCCAGTTGTGACGTACCCCCGCAAGGTAAGCGTCTACAGGTCGGTATCGTACGCAACGGACGTCTCGCATCAAACGGATATTTTTTTCACAGTACGTCCGCTGAATCGGCAACGTACGGATTACCATTTAGCTTAGTAAATGAATGCTCATTAGGGGGGTATGGATGGAAAAGTCGAAAGCAGAAATTGTGACTAAGGAACTTTGTTTGGACTAATTTGAAGATAAACATACTAGCTAGTCGGTAATCCGTACGCTGCCGATACAGTGGACGTACTGTAAAAAAAATATTCGTTTGATGCGAAACGTCCGTTGCGTACTATACCGACCTGTGGACGCTTACCTTTACGCGTTACGTCACAACTGCAAGCGTTATAAACTGTCGGCTGCCGTCGGCTGCCGCCGACTGCCGCCGGCACGTGCCGTCGTCTGCCGTCGACTGCCGCCGACACGTGCCGCCGACTGCCGTCGACTGCCGCCGATACGTGCCGCCGACACATGCCGTTCGTCTGTAAGCACCCTTTGATGTGGAACTTCAAAATAATTTTAGTCGGTTCTAGCTTTGACTTTTTGTGAAGAGTTTGATCCATCTGTCAACATTCTTTGTATCTTATAATTTGAGCTAATTAATCATTATAATTGTTGGTAATAACTAATAATTATTATTGTAGCAAGTTCCTCCATTACAACGTCTTTATTATAGTATCATTAGTGTAACAAAATAATATTACTATACAGTTTACTGAAACTAAAAAATTAAACCGCTTGTTAGCAGTTTAACCATGTTCTTAAGTTGTTGTATAATGTTCGCGTGTTGTGAAAACTATGAAGAATTTCCACTTTAATTTATGCTCGCAACTAGGTTTTGTAGGTTGTTCAATGTTTTTCATAGACTTTGCATTAGATATGTAAGTACATTAATCCTTCGATCACACATTCTTATAGCAGGAGCACAAAAGGCATAAGAATATAGAATAGTTGAATAAGCAGACCATATTTTGACGTTTAGGATAATTTTGTTTTGTTTATTTTTTAGAAAGCTGATATCCTCTTGAACATAACCGCTAAAAACCTTTAGGTAGGTACGCAAATTAGTTATTTTCTGTACATTACAATATCACTATCGTTTTAGAAAAAACCAGCTTAGCACTTCAAACGATTTTCTAGTGTACATTACAAAGAGTGCTGCAGATTGCATACAAACTATTACAGAAACGTTAATTAACCCTTACAAAAAGTTGCATCATTCTTAACCTATTTCTGCAAACAGCACGTGCAGTATTTATTCAGATTTATTCGTGGCTCCGTGAGCGAACAGTTGCGAATAATGTCGCCGAAGAAAATGGCGGTATTTTAGCATAATGCTCGACATCCGCTAATTTATCACTGCACATAAAAAGCTATGCAAGCGGTAAACGAGTACGATGTTTTAGCCTCCATGTCAGCCATTCTCAAAGTGTGCTCCACAGAGCCCTTCGGCTTCGCAAAAGTATTCTATGTCTATTCCCGGGACTCAAAGTAATAATAATAATAATAATCGCATTTTCAATCAAAGACAAAACATTCTTTAATTTGGGGGCTTCGTTAAAAAACACTTCCTAAAAGGGTGCCCCGAAGAAGTTTGAGAACCGCTGCTCTTAATAATTATGGTTAGCTAGATAACATGTACACTTGTTATCTATACTTATTATAAAACAAAGTCGCTTTTTTTCCCTCATGTCCCTTTGTTGCCTTTAATCTTTAAAACTACGCAACGGATTTTGATGATGATGATAGACCATTTATCGAGGAAGGTTATAGGCTATATTTAATCACGCTAAGACTAATAGGAGCGAAGAAATAGATGAATATGTGGAAAAAACGGGGGAAATTATTTGAAAGGGCTAACTTGAATGCGCTAATCTCAGGAACTACTAGTCCGATTTGAAAAATTATTTCAGCGTTAGATAGCCCATTTATTGAGGAAGGCTATAGGCATATATATATTTTTAGTGGCTATATATTTTATACCCGTGCGACGCCGGAGCGGGTCGCTAGTAGTTTATAGAATATTATAATATTATCTACATGTGGTAAGCCGTTGTGATGCATTTTTAACCCTTAAAGGCTACAACGGTGTTTTTACACCCGGGTCACGAAATCTTTTGGCTATAGTTTTTTATGTTGCATCGATGCACACAGTTCTACCAGCATATCATGGATATATAGCATCAATCTTTAGGTTTCGTCTGCTACTCTGGGGCAACTCGACGGATGTAGACAAGGCTTTCATTGCACAAAAAATGTGTGCGTGAGATGTGTGGCAAGCCACCTTATGAGTCATGTAAACCACTGCACTGTTTCAAAAACTAATTATAATGACTTTACCGAGTGTATATGTTACGCTCAAAGACCGAAAACGCTCAGTGAGCGTAAAAATGGCTCACAACGCGTTGTGGTAATAGTGAAACGGCCACGACGCGTTCTGGTAATCACAGAAATACCACAAAGCAAAATTCGTGTCGTGGCTGACGTGCTATTCGACCACAACGCGTTGTGGTAATCGAGTAAAGCCATGACGCGTTCTGAGCATTTAAAAACAGCCACGACGCGAATTCGTGTTGTGGCCCTAATGAAAACGGCCACGACGCGTTCTGAAACCAGGCCGTGTTACGCAGGACTCAGGAGTAATTTGATAGCGCCCAAGTGTGTGCGCAATACACAAGAGCACTCTGGTTTCATGTGCAATACAAAAGAGCACTCTGGTTTCAATGAAACTAGGCCAGTTACGCAGGGGTAATTTTTATAGTGCCCAAGTGTGTGCGCAATACACAAGAGCACGTTACGCAGGAGTAGTTTTATAGTGCCCAAGTGGTTTCATTGAAACCAGAGTGCTCTTGTGTATTGCGCACAACTTGGGCACTTTAAAATTACTCCTGCGAAACGTGCTCTTGTGTATTGCGCACAAACTTGGGCACTATAAAATTACTCCAGCTTAACTGGCCTGATTTCATTGAAACCAGAGTGCTCTTGTAAATTGCGCACACACTTGGGGACTATAAAATAACTCATGCGTACCGGGCCTGGTTTCATTGAAACCAGAGTGCTCTTGTGTATTGCACACACACTTGGGCACTATGAAATGACTTCTGCTCAACTGGCCTGGATTCATTGGGCGTTTTCACACTGCAACGATAACGACACGACACGATATCGTCGGACTGGTAGTTTCATACAATCACTACTAAACGCTTTCACAACGACATAGTGTCGTTGCAGTCAACAATATCGTCGCCGACAGATTGTCGTGCCGATATCGGGACGACGCACCTTTACTATCCAACGAAGGGGGTATCCAATGAAGGGCCGCTCGACTTGTTGACTGTCATAGTGTTTCAAACAGCTTGGACCCCTTGGAATTACGCCGAGATGTAGCTTCACTCTGCATCCTCTATCGGTTGTATCACTATATATATATACTAGCTGACCCGGCAAACGTTGTTTTGCCATATAAATTATAGCAGTGCCCGCGACTTTGTTCGTGTGGTTTTCGAAAACACTGTCGCGATTGCAATAAAAAGGATATAGCGGGTCAATACCTTAAGGCGATATATCGAAAATAAATTATACCGCAAGGGCAATTTTATACTTAATAATACGATGATGATGATGAGCGAAATTTGCATAGTAGCATCTGCTCTCCGTTCTTAAAACAACATCGGAACTCCCAAACTTGTATCTATAAAGAATCAGGAGTTCCCTCAGCACCTTCCGAACCATGATATACTTCGGTGCAAAATCTTACTTGCTTCGCTTACTAATGCTTCGAATACTTCTCACGAAACCGAAGTCATCAAATGTTTCCATATAAATTTTGAAGAGTTCCCTCGATTACTAATGGATCCCTTTATCAGGTCACCACTTTTGTGAACGGGGTACTAAATTGAGATGATTCCCTATACACCAAAAGAAAAATTTTGAAAATCGGTTCACATACGGCGGAGTGATCGTTAAATATAAAAAAAACGAACAAAACACCTCCTCCATCTTGAAAGTCGGGTAAAATTGTAGCCTATGTGTTATTCTGATGTATAAGCTATATTATTGTAAAGTTTCATTAAAATCCGTTCAGTAGTTTTTGCGTTAAAGAGTAACAAACATCCATACATACATCCTCACAAACTTTCGCCTTTATAATATTAAGTAGGATATACTATTATCTCATACATATTATTATATCTCATGCATATTAATATGATAAAATTGCCACCTTGGTAAATATAATAATTATTGATATCTATAATTTTTATATCGCTTGACAAACTCTAGTCTCGATCTAAAAGACTATAAAAAGTACCAATAAAACGGTCATAATGGGACGATGCATGGTACTTATAATGGTTTTAAATGGTAGTGATGATGATAATGATGATTGTAATTTGCATAGTAATAGCAGTAGTAGTTGATTTCAGTTCTTAAAACAACGTCGAAACTCCCAAACTTGTATCTATAAAGAGATAGGAGTTCTCTCAGCACCTTCCGAACCATGGTATGTATTTGCACCAAGATGGTGCAAAATCTTACTTGTTGGTAGCATATGCTTAGAATACTGCTAACGAAACCGAAGTCACCACATGTTTCCATATAAATTTTGCGTAGTTCTCTCGATTTCTTAGGGATCCCTTCATCAGGACACCACTTTTATGAATGTGGTAGCAAATAGAGATGATAACCTATACACCAAAAGAAAAATTTTGAAAATCGGTTCACAAACGGCGGAGTTATCGTTGAACAAACATAACACCTCCTCCATTTTGAAAGTCGGTTAAATATAAGAAATAAGCTATATTATTGTAAAGTTTCATTAAAATCCGTTCAGTAGTTTTTGCGTGAAAGAGTAACAAACATCCATACATCCAAACTTTCGCCTTTATAATATTAGTAATATATATATATATATATATATATATATATATATATATATATATATATATATATATATATATATATATATATATATATATATAGTGATACAACCGATAGAGGATGCAGAGTGAAGCTACATCTCGGCGTAATTCCAAGGGGTCCAAGCTGTTTGAAACACTATGACAGTCAACAAGTCGAGCGGCCCTTCATTGGATACCCCCTTCGTTGGATAGTAAAGGTGCGTCGTCCCGATATCGGCACGACAATCTGTCGGCGACGATATTGTTGACTGCAACGACACTATGTCGTTGTGAAAGCGTTTAGTAGTGATTGTATGAAACTACCAGTCCGACGATATCGTGTCGTGTCGTTATCGTTGCAGTGTGAAAACGCCCAATGAATCCAGGCCAGTTGAGCAGAAGTCATTTCATAGTGCCCAAGTGTGTGTGCAATACACAAGAGCACTCTGGTTTCAATGAAACCAGGCCCGGTACGCATGAGTTATTTTATAGTCCCCAAGTGTGTGCGCAATTTACAAGAGCACTCTGGTTACAAAGAGTAACAAACATCCATACATCCAAACTTTCGCCTTTATAATATTAGTAAGATATATATATATATATATATATATATATATATTATATATATATGGCAAACGAGCAAACGGGTCACCTGATGGTAAGCAACTACCGTCGCCCATGGACACTCGCAACATCAGAAAGAGCTGCAGGTGCGTTGCCGGCCTTTTAAGAGGGAATACGCTCTTTTCTTGAAGGTTTGCAGGTCGTATAGGTCCCTTGTCCCTTGAAATCCAAAAGTCGAGTGGGCCTGACGGAATCCCGCCTATTGTGTTAAAAAAGTGTGCTCCAGAGTTGGCTCCGGTCTTGACGCGTCTTTTTCGGCTCTCCTATTCCACTGGCATCGTTCCGGCTTCCTGGAAAACAGCCTTGGTGCACCCGATTCCCAAAAAAGGTGATCGCTCAAATCCTTCCAACTACAGACCAATCGCTATAACCTCTCTCTTCTCGAAGATAATGGAATCCATTATCAATAGCCAGCTTCTTCGATACTTGGACGGCCAGGGATTACTAAGCGACAAACAATACGGGTTCCGCAAGGGTCACTCGGCTGGTGATCTCTTGGCGTACCTGATTCATCGTTGGGCTCAGGCAATTGAGTCGAAGGGAGAGGCATTGGCTGTTAGTTTGGACATTGCGAAGGCCTTTGATCGGGTTTGGCATAAAGCGCTGCTGTAAAAGCTTCCATCATACGGGCTGCCCGAGAAATTATGTAAGTGGGTCACTGGTTTCTTAGCAGACAGAAGCATAAAGGTCGTAGTTGACGACGAATGCTCGGAAACTCAGTCTGTTGATGCTGGTGTCCCTCAGGGCTGTGTGCTATCGCCTATTCTATTCTTACTGCATATCAATGACATGTTGCAGACAAGCGGCATTCATTACTATGCAGATGATAGTACAGGTGATACTGTATATACCGGCTCCCCCAATATTTCTCGGCAAAATGTCACTGAGAGTCGAAACGAACTTGTGTCTAAGGTGGAGAATTCATTGGAGAAGGTCTCTGAATGGGGTAGACGTAACTTGGTCCAATTCAACCCTGTGTCGCGTAGCGACATCTATTAAGCCTCTTTAGAACCTTTACGCCTAATAGATTGCGTCGCTTATCGATAATTTATAACTTGGAATGAGGTTAGTAGCGTCATCTTTGGGGTAATGGTGCAACTATTATAACTCTTTGTTGGGATATCTGTTATTTTTACCAGATATTTTCTTTTTTTTATTAACTATTTCATAATTAAATAAAAAGTATTGTTTTAAATTACATCTACCTAAAGATAATTATATTTTTTTAACTTATTTTTTTTAATTGTTGATGACTTTTAATTTGCGTTCTTTGACAGCTACCACTGTCAACTTTAAAAAAATATACCGGCTCGAGGGTATAAAAACTCTCCGGCTTGGGCGTGACTTTCTTTTTCTTTACTTTCAAAGGACCCCCCGTTTTTTGGGGTGTTTACGACCGGAGCAACTCTGCTACGCTCTGAGCAACTTCTCTTCGACGTTCGGAGCAACTCCTCGTGCTACGTTTGGTCTCCTCGTGCTCCGTCTGGACTTGGAGTAGACCTCGTGCTACGCTTGGAGAAATTTCTCTGCTCCGTGGTCGCCTGGAGTCGACCACGTGCCGTCCATGCCGTCTGGCTGACACGCCATCTGACGCCACACACCGAACTTGCCGCCACATACGGGATCCCGAACACTGCCACCAACACCTGGCCATCGATGCTGCCTACCCCCAGATTAGTGTCGTGTCCCGAAACCCGTGAGCTAAAGACTGAGAAACGAGAGACCGAGGCTAAGTTTCGTACCCGCGTTCCCCGCTCACCGCTGACTAACTAGTAATTATTATTTAAATAAATTTGATATATTGTGAAATTCTTTTTATTTATCTCTTCTTTTTATTGTCCCTGTGTCGGCCAGGTGACACCTGCCAAGACACAAGTCAGCGCGTTCACCACTAAAAAGTCACCAATGGTCGTATATCCTCGTTTCGAGGGCACATCTTAATCCATATACCCTAGCATTGAGATACTTGGCGTCAACATATCGAGCCAAGTCCAGTTCCGCGGGGCTATTCACTAAAATACAAGTTTAGTTAGTCACTATGAAAATGGTTACTAACCAGCATTTGTTTGTAACCCACCCTGTCCTTAACTTTGTATTCAGTATCTTTTGATGGCGAAGTGGATAACTCTATTGACGCAAATTTATCGACTGTATCGTCTGTGGAGGAGAACAATATGAAATGTCAGAATCTTTTAATTTATTCGGTTAACTATTTATTTTGTTGTCTGTGGATTTATGTTATCAACTATTGTTTGTCAAAGTAATGCACGTCAAGTGTCAATTGTCATAGAAGAGTAAATATTTTGAGCTTTAGATTAATTAGTTTTTGTAAAGTTGAAATGAATAAGTCATTTTTCTCAAATTTTTCATAGTAAATTAATTAGTCCCAACTAGAGCTGCTGGCACGTCAAGGTACAGCAAGTGTAACGACTTATGATGTCCGCTATATAATTGTAACAATTAGTTTCGGCCAGGCAGTCTGAAATCATAGTGGACTTCGTTTAGACTTGAGACCGGAGGGCGGAGACCCACCATGATTTAGTGATGGGTCGAATGGGAGGGTCAATGGGCAACCAGGCTTCTAGACAGGCCTAGCAAAACCTGGCCCTCAAACCTAATAATTCTCTGAGAGATGGAGTCCAAAATACTTGGGAGCAGCGGTGAAAGATAAGTAAACACAAGCTTTAATTACTTACTTTTGTAACACATTGTATTGTACTGTATTTTAACTACTAACTGTATTCAAAGTTTTGAAAAAAAATGTCATAATATGTGAAATATGGTATAATATAAAATAATACTCAAAGTATCATGTACATCATTAATAAATCTAACTCAAACTTAGCTATCTTTAGCTCATTGTACCTAACTGCAAACTTTAATTAATGTATACACATCTTTTTATTCTAGTACTGGGTAGAGTGGAAAGTTTAGAAAATAAGTACATAGTAAATAATATGTAAATAGATATGAATTTTAAGAGAGTTGCGAGGAGACTGTGGCTTCAGGCTAGGTAGCACAAAATCTTGTTGTTTGGCGGTCATTTTTCCTAAAATGACCGCCAAACAACATATATCCAGCAGTGGACGTCCATCGGATATAAAGACGACGACAACGAGTGCAAAAATTTATTTTTTTCAAAGTTTTAATGGAATTTTAGGACAAAATTCAGAATACTTAAAAGTTATTAATGTAGTTTTTGAACTCTCTATTCTAATAATTGACGACTAGTTTGAACAGGATTTTTTAATGTTTCAGGTTTTCATCAAGACACCAGTGCTCTGCACTGGGCATATGAATTGGAAGAGAGGCATCTTGCCAACGAGGAGCGCTCAGCAGCAGCCCTTGAAAATGTATCAGCACATCTCACTGAAATTGTAGGGGCTTTAAATAAAATTATTGTTGCAACTGAAAACAAATGAAGTTAATTTAGCAAAACATCTTCATTTTCTTTCTGTATCTTTTTTTTCCTAAAGAATCTTGTAATGTTCTTATTTTATTTTATATTTAGTGAGTTTATATTATTTAAATGTCAAAATAAAGGGCCTTCCATAATACCCCCACTCATTTTAAACTCAGAAACTTTAAACCGTGTCACGCAGTTTAAATACTTGGGACATGTAGTCATTGAAGACTTGTGTGATGAATTGGATGTGGAGAGGGAACGTAGGGTATTGGCAGTTTGTGGCAATATGTTGGCACACAAATTTTCTCGATGCACAGCTGAAGTTAAGATCACCCTTTTTAAAGCATATTGCCAGACATTTTACACGAGCAGTCTGTGGGCCAAATATACACAGAAGTCTTACAATGCCCTGCGGATTCAGTACAATAACATCTTCAGGGCTTTGTTCCGGCTGCCTCGCTACTGTAGTGCATCGGGTATGTTCACAGATGCCAGTGTAGACGACTTTTATGCACTAATGAGGAAAAAAGTCGCCTTACTAGTAAACAGAGTGCGAGGGAGCTCAAATGAAAGAGTAGATTTAGTCTTGGTGGGCAGTTTCATTGAACTTCATTTTATGAAGTCTCAATGAACCTGTCAATCATATACATTTTTTTATTAATTTATTAAATTGTAAATTACAGAAATGTACTAACATACTTTTTAAGTCTAATAATAATTGTTACTAACACTATGGATCACTGGTCTGAAAATAAATGATTTTTATTTTATTTTATTATTATTATTCCTTTTAGAACAGAGATATTCACTAAGAAGGGTAGACTAATGAGTAATTATGATAATATCTGGATCTTTTATTCTTTCATTATCTATTACTTTATTGAACAATTTAAAACTTACATAGTTTTAAATTGTTAAAAAAGTGTTAAGACCAATGATGTTTTAATAATATCATTACAATAATATTGTTGGTCTCAAATTATTTATTTTTGTACTTATAGGAAAGGTGCTACCTACTTAAAGGCTATTTATTTTACAAGTATTAATTTATAATACTTGTTAAGCTAGTTAAAATGTCAGATTAGTAATCACAATTACTATTTTGTTGATCTTTAATTTTTGTCTAGGATAATGGTGCTAGATTTATTGAACAAACATTTTAATGATTAACAAGCTAAGGAAAAATGTCTAAAAGACTGATTGATACCAAATTGATACTGTTAATTTATTATTTTTCAAAAATAAGTTCTTTATTTCACACAGACTAACTTACAAGCACATATTTTATGTAATCACTGTTTTACAATGTCGCTTCAAAATTAATTCTTCCAAGGATTCGCTTCATATAAGTAAATAATCCTCGGTGAGTAATTAAATATAAGTGTAAAATTTTTTGATGAGCTCCTTTTAGTAAGTTCTTCTCCAAGGGAAATCTGAAAAAAAAGATAATTATGTTAATATGCGTTTGTTTATTATTGCTTTTATTGATATTATTCCTTATATTATGACAATTAGGGAAGAAATACCTGCAACCAATCTCTTTTTCTGAATCAAGAACAGAATGTAAGCTAGCTTAGGTATATTTGATATACTTAATTACTAAATTTCTCTCAAAAGTATAGGTATTGTGTAAGCGAGATTGTGTGGAATATTGATAGCCCAATGGGCCGCTGGTAGGACCCAGTTGCATAAAAATGCAACGCTGCTACTTCAATAGCAAAAAATACCGTACATGAAGTAATCAGTAGACAAGAAAAGGTACTTATTAGTTATTAGATATGACTGATTAGTTAATAAGTTAAGGAAACATAAAAGTTTCTCATAAGAGTAGGGAAATGAAAATTGATAATTTTACTAATATAATACTTACTTACATACTTTTAGCTCCTTTCTTACTCCTGTGTTTCTTCGCCTGGCTGGGAGATGTTCTATGACATCATTTAGTACTAATTGGTAGCCAGCTTTGTTGAGCCGAAAGTAAGCAATAAATCCCGACTCCGGCAGATCCATCGGGTTATATTTATCTCGCAATCTGCGCCTTTGGATGCGCCAACACTTTTTTCTACGCATTTCTTCTGCATATACAATTAATAGAGCGTGAGCCACCTTTATAACTTAATACAACGCACAAAAACAACTACTCTTTAGCAGCGGGCCGATTCTGTATCGTACATTTGTGAGTTATTAACTGAGTTAGTAACGAAACCGAGGAGTGAGTAACGGAAAGTGCCACTTTTTGTATTCACTTGCATACAAAAGTGAGACTTTCGGTTGCTCACTCCTCCGTTTCGTTACGAACTCGGTGATTAACTCACAAGTGTACGTTACAGAATCGGCCCGCTGTTGCTAAAAATGGGTTAGTCACTTCATTGAGTTTGTAACTATGAACTGTCGTTTTGCTTTAGTGAATACATATTTAATGGTAGTTAGGAACTATCGATAAAAAAATATAAGGCAAAATGCATGCCTCTGCCCTAAAAGTTAACAACTAAGATTTGGTTAGAAACCGTGCCAAATCAGTTAGTAACTTGTGCATAGTGAATACAAAAGTGAGACTTTCCGTTACTCACTCCTCCGTTTCGTTACTAACTCAGTGATTAACTCACAAAATGAACGATACAGAATAGGCCAGCTGATATCATCTAGAGGGTAAGGCCAAATTAGCCTCGAAGAAGCTTGGTGTTCTTAACAGAGCGAGACAGTACAGTACCCGGCGAAAATATTGCACATCGACCTTTGGAAAGTGACAGTCGGCTAATTTCGGTTTTGTAGAGCGTTATCTCTAACGCACGAAATACAAAAAGTCCAGTATATATTAGGAGCTGTTAAAACAATTATGGTTTGCTTCTTTTGACAATTTTATTATTCTTTGTATAAAATACACCTAATTTTCTATAAGTTATGGCTTTAGGTTCGGGTAAAATAAAATAAAAGAGGGTGTTCAAATTTATTTTACGTATTTAAAATTCTTTTGGAAAATTACAGCGGTAGCAAATTTAGGGGTGTTAACAACTCTAGAGATATATTTTGAACTGGACGCGACTGCACTCTATTGAATTTGAACAACGACTGATATAATGTCAAATAGGTGTGTGCTACAAAGATAACGCTCTATGAAACCGATGTCTCTTTCCAAAGGTCGATGTGCAATATTTATTGCCGGGTATTGTACTTCAGTCCGGACCAACGCCTACAACTCTACAAGGCGCAGGTTCGGCCTCATATGGAATATTGTTCTCATCTCTGGGCAGGGGCGCCAAAATACCAACTGCTTCCTCTGGATCGTATCCAACGAAGGGCCGCTCGAGTTGTTGACTGTCATAGTGTTTCAAACAGCTTGGACCCCTTGGAATTACGCCGAGATGTAGCTTCACTCTGCATCCTCTATCGGTTGTATCACGGACAGTGCTCTGAGGAATTGTTCGGAATCATACCACCTGCAACTTTTCGCCATCGTCCCACGCGAAAAACATACCATCCTCATCACCTCGATGAGTGGCAGTCTTCCACAGTGCGTTTTTCGCGTAACTTTCTGCCGCGCACTGTAAAACTCTGGAACGCACTGTCACCAGCAGTATTTCCGGACCTATACGACCTGCAAACCTATATATATATATATATAGGTTTGCTCTAAGTCAGATAGTTTAGAAGTTATAACGATTTATAACCCCCGACCAAAAGAGGGGTGTTATAAGTTTCTCTGTTTATCTGTCTGTCTGTGGCATCGTAGCATCCAAACGGGTGGACCGATTTTGATATAGTTTTTTTGTTTGAAAGCTGTCATGACCGAGAGTGTTCTTAGCTATAGTTCATCATCATCAGCCTGGTCATTGCTGAAATATCACGGTTAATCTGGTTCGTGATAGGACGATTAGCAACTAGCAGTCGTTTGATGGGTTTTGTATTTTGCATTCTGATTTGTAACATTTATGAATAGGTATATAATACACATTATTGGAAAATTGACCTGGCGCTGCAGCATCTCTTGGTAATCAATAGGATACCCAACTCCTCATCAACTTAGAGCAGAGGTTTCGTGTTTGGGCTCATTTTAATTGCGACAACCAGAAAGACGTAGATAAACAGTAAATATTTGCATGCTGCTGCTGCAGCATCACCTGGATTCTGGATATGAGCCGAGCTTCGTATGAAGCCAAAGTGAAGGTTTCATGTTTGGGCTCATATTGACGGCCTCTTCCAAGAGGACATATTTTATAGATATTCATTGGGATATTATGATCCAGTTGATATGAATTATTCTGCACAAGTTTAAAAAGCATAAAATAAAATAAAATTAAGAAATTTAAAAAAAAACCCCGCCAAAAAACTTTAAAAAGTAATAAAATAATATTTACTGACTTATTTACTAAGAGTAAAGTAATATTTTTGTCCTTAAATGTTGTCAAGTTGTGTCGGGGGACCGCTAATGTAGATGTTTGATCTCACATTTAACATTATAGTTTAAGGGTCAGCTCACAGCGACCCGAATCGAGAGAATCAGCGACTATTATGACGATACAAAATGCAAAAGTCGCTGTTGTCGTGGTTTTAAGTAACTTGGCGGTCCCCCGACACACCGTGACAGCATTATTAGGTATGCTTTGCACAAACCTACGCGACCACGCGACTGCCAAGTGGCAGCGTCAATACAAAACACACATTTGACAACCTAACTTGTCCACCAACCACTAAAATATTAATTTACTCTTAGGAAATATTTAAACTTAAAGTCAGTAAATATTATTTTATTACTTTTTAAAGTTTTTTGGCGGGGTTTTTTTTTAATTTCTTAATTTAATTTTATCTTATGAAATATAGGTCAGATTAGTATGAAGTCAGAGAATATTTTTTTTTTTCAAAGCGACTGGTCATTTGTGACCCAGGCCCGACAGAAACAAGACATATACGATTTTTTTCCTTGTATTATGGGTATTCAAGATATTTAATTTTTATATTCAAAATCAATGACTAACATGTTATTTTATTGCTTTCTTTTTTTCTTCAGGCGCAGTATGAAAAGTGCTAAAATGAAAAATAAGAATCGTTATTTGCATGTAATTATATTCAATATCAGTGGAACATTATATAAAAACACAAAACCATATTAAATATTATTTTGTTTACCTAGCTAGGTACAATTAAAAATATATTTTTTCACAGCCTTCTAGTATGTTTCAAACATGTTATACATTTTATCACGCGTGATAATTATAACTCTGAGGGCGAGATAAATCTATACAGATACCTACATAAGTTTTTCTTTAGCTAATGAACATGAAAACGAGATGTCTAACCCATCCTAGGCTATAATAATAGCACTTATCACGTGTGCTGTGTGCACAACTTCCTAATGTTCGCTTTCCATGATTAAATATATGTCAGTAATATTCATTAATAAAAAATCTTCTATTAATGGTGGGATTGTACTATCAGAGAAGTTGATTCCTAGGCAGATGAGGGTCCTACGTAGTTTGGTCGCGTTGCGTCAAACTGAGCCCACAGATCACAGCTAACATTGAATTGAAATAAGCCGAACAAATGACGTTGATCCGACAACCGCCTAGGAATCATTTTCCTCGATGGTACATTACTATGTTTATTATATTTATATATTATACGTTTTTGAAAAAACATGTCGTGATTGCATTTTACATCTACTAAGTTCATTTACATGTTAGCCAATGATATTGAATAAAATGGCTTAATATTTGCACTTTTTATACTGCGCCTGAAGAAAAAAGAAAGCAATAAAATAACATGTTAGCCACTGATATTGAATATAAAAATTACATATCTTGGATACCCATAACATGACGAAAACAATGGGATACGTTTCTTTCGTGTCGGGCATGGGTAAATTTTGTATGGTCCGTGACCAGTCTTTTTTGGAGAAAAAAAATATTTGAAAGCCAATTTGTCACCAAAGTATGCCATAAATCATGAGTCCAATGTTTTTCTCCAACTTTAGAAAAATAAAATTTTCTCTGACTTCATACTAATCTGACGTAAACTTCATAATAAAATCGTTATAACTTCTAAACTATCTGACTTAGAGCATTGAAATAAATAATTTATTTAAGATGAAAACTTCATCTATCTTTTTAAAACAAAAAAGAACCAGTTTAATATGCTAGATTTTTCACAAAAAGCCATTAATTAAAAAAATACACTTTTTTCTTAAATTTTGGTTTTTCTATGTTTAATTCCACAAAATTTATAACAAGTTTAGCTATCAAATGAGACGTTTTTTAATATCCTATGATATTTTTAATATCATAGGATATTTACAAGAGAAGCACTTACTGGTCAGATTAAGTGTGAAAACCCGAGAAAAACTAAAATGGCTGCCATTTTACAACCGCGAGAGAGAGAAATAATTTGAGAGCCAATTCGTCGATAAAATATGCCATAGATCATGATATTAAAGGATTGGACACCGGTGTCGGGACACATTGTATATGAATTAGTAGTAAATTACGCAAAAATAAATTATAAGTGTTTCAATAAAGCACGTGACATATTATAATACCGATTTAATAATTCATTACATACAATTTGTTATTTTTACATAATATTACTATTGTCTGCGTTTTCAAATGTCAAATTCCAATAATGTTAATTTTAGGTATATTTCGACTGTATTTAAATGTTTTAAATATATTTGCATGCTTTTTTAATATAGCTAAAACCTTATGAACCTCATCAACACCTACAGCTATATTTACCACTTTTAGAGCAAAGAAATGATTTGATTGAAGAAGAATAATTGAAGATGAAGATTTGATTAAAATATGATTTTAGTTGTTGAAACTTGAAACAACGCTAAATTGCCGAACATGTATGCCGTATCTAGAGTAATAATAAGAAGAGTCCTGTACAGCACCTTCGGAACCAGGGTATACTTCGGCACAAAATCTTATTTTTTGGTAGTTTTAGCTTAAAATCCTTCTGAAAATGTAAAATTACTATGTGGTTCCATATAAATTTCAAGGAGTCCCTGCGATTTCTCACGGTTTGCGGCATCAGATCACCACTTTTTGTGATCATGTTACCAAATTTGGGCTACATCTCATTCAACAACAAAAGTACATAATATTTATATGACGGCCTCTGTGGCTCAGTGGGTGGGCTGTCGGTAGCCAAGCCGGGGGTCGCGGGTTCGAATCCCGCCGACGGAACAAAATAGTTTTCAAAGTTCCTGGGTCATGGATGTGTATTAATTAATATGTGTATAATGTAATAAAAATCTTAAATACATATTATGTATGTATTTAAGATTTTTATTACGTTATGTATGGTATTAAAGTATTAAATATATTTCCATTGCCTGGTACCCGTAACACAAGTCCTTCAGGTACTTACCACGAGGCCAGACTGACGTGGTGTGATGCGTCCATATAATATATTATTATTATATTATAATATTATTATTTTAGAATTCCGTCCACAAATGCCGGAGTTGTCCGCGAACCATTATAAAAAAGTGAAATATATCGTCCACCTTTTCGGGAGTTGGTTAAAAAGTAGCCCAAGTTATTCCTTACTACATCAGCTATATCCCTAAAAATTACCGCTTAAATCGCTCCAGCCATTTCAGATATGTGTAGATATAGATAATAATATAATAATACTATCTGTCCCGGCAAACGTTGCTTTGCCACAATATTAAGTATTTCGCCCATATTATTTTATTGAAGTGACTAAATAAGTATGTCGCCATGGCAACGTCGATCGCTATCTCGTCGCACAAACAATGGTCGCCGTCAGTCTCAGGTTGTAATAATTTACTATTATTTATTCAACAAATGCACTTATCAATATATAAAGTACCCAGTAGCCGATTCTCAGACCTACTGAATATGCATATAAAATTTGGTAAAAATCAGTAAGGCCGTTTCGGAGGAGTTCGTGGACTAACAATGTGACACGAGAATTTTATATATAAGAAGAAGAAGATAAGATGTATACTAACTTACCTACTTCATATTCTGTTAGCTTTATAAGTTACAAAAATCTAGATTCGCAGTTCGAGCATAAAGTTACGGTCATGCTCATGGTCATCAGTCTGCCATTTTTTGGCGTCCGCGAAAACCGGTGTGCCACAAGGTTACATACTAGGTCTGACGTGGTCCAAATGCAAGACTCTAACAAGTATAATATTATTATCACGTCTGAAAATAAATGTATGTATTTTAAAAAGATATAAAACTGACTTCAAAATTGTACATAATTGAGAATTAAAACTCCATATTTCCAAAGCTACTGAACCGATTTTGATGAAACTTGCACTATTCCCTAAGTTTAACAATACCTAGCACAACAAAAAAGAATTACTGAAATCGGAATAACAATTTCAGAATATATGCGAACTCAAACATAAAAACATACATATATATAATATTTATTATAAATATTTAGCTATCAAGTATTGGAAAAGTAATAAAACTTAAGTATAAAATATGTAGTTTTAGTCATTTATATACTTTGTAAAGCAAAACTGTAGGTACATTTTTTGTACGGTTTCATACACTTCATAAAAATGTTTTATTCTTCTAAAATATAATATCTAGATACTCAGCTATCAACCACTTCCAGAAAATAACCATTCTGTATTACATAATATTATAATACTAGCTGTCCCGGCAAACATTATTTTGCCATATGAAGTATTGGGCCCATATTATTTTATTGAAGTGACTTAATAAGTATGTCACCATGGCAACGTCGATCGCTAACCCATCGCACAAACAATGGTCGCCGTCAGTCTCGAGTTGTAATTATTTACTATTAAGCCCGTCACAGACCTAGCTATAATATATATTTCTGTGACATGTGGATTAAGTATAGAGTAATATGCCTTGCTATAAATATATTAATTTATATTATAGCTAAGTCTGTGACGGGCTTTATTTATTCAATAAATGCACTTATCAATATAAAAAAAGTACCCAGTAGCCGATTCTCAGACCTACTGAACATGCATAATAATATAAAATTTGGTAAAAATCGTTTCGGAGGAATACGGTAACTAACATTGTGACACGAGAATTTTATATACATATTTTTAAGAAGATTATCAGCCTCTTCCAGAAAATAACCATTCGGTATTACTTACATAATATTATTATAATAATATTCAAGTAGCTCTAGTTAACGTCTTCATAATTTATAACGTTTTCTGATTGTAATAAGCGTAATAAATATAATAACTATAATATTTAATATTATTAACTAAGTAAAATTGTAATACTTTAAAACAACGTAAATACCAGGTCAAAGTTAGATGCCAAATAATTACTTGTTATCTTATTTCCAATTAAAATCGTAGGTATCAATTAAAAGTAATAATAATAAATTAATTATTATCATACACTCTATCATAGACGTAAAGAAGTATCAATTAACGCAAAGCATAATAATATCAGTTTCAAAAATTGTATATTTAAAAGATTCTTCCTCCAATTTATTCCTCTAAATGAATACTTATGTGAGTAATTATTGAAACATTTTGCTATTATACCATCAATGATGTATACCATGTATTATTTTGAAATAATACATGGTATACATGAAAACACAATAAACAACTGTGATAACAACAATCAACAAACAACAACAACAATTTGTGATAACACAATAAACAACAGCACTCGAACTCTTTACTCGTGCCATTCAAAATTTTGTGAACTTTAAACGACTCATCGATGGGTTATAAAAAATAATTTACATAATACTTATTATAATGAGGTATAAAGGTACAGATGTATGAGTATTAAGATTGGTAAGTGCCGATGTAGGCGTTGCAGCTTGGGCAGTAGTGGTCGGCGTTCCTGCAGGAGTCAACGCAGTATGGCACGCAAACACATGGCCAGCACCTAAAGAAAAAAGCTTTATATAAGTGATATTATCAGTTTACAGTGCTCCAAAGCATTAAATGAATGTGGACGAGGCACTGCTGGTCAAGGAGAACTGTCAAACACAATAATTATGTCAAAACGTAAACTGTAAAACAACAATTAACATAAACTCTCCTTTAAATAGCTTTGTCCACACTGGCCCTTTTTTGTTCATCAAGGGCATGCGTTATAGCGCAGTCAATAGCGAACGTGAGGCATGCCCGTGATGCGCGTTAAAAGCGCGCTCGCTATGACACTTTTCTTTCAACGCGGGTGGGTTCATTCAATTATTGAATATGCCAAACGAAAGTTGAATAAAAAGAAGATGGCGAAAATTTAAGATGAAATTGCATAATGTGTGTGTAAATCTCAAGGGTGATTCTCAGACACCCAACACATTGAGGTATAAGAATCTATTATGCTGCGTATCCATTTGAGGCAGACTCAGAGCGAGGCAGCCGGTCGACCCGAGGCCGTACAAGTGGAGACGCTGCCTCAACCTGAGGCTGCGTCTCCAATTCCTCTCTCCGCTGCCTCGATTTTCTTCAAGTCGAGGCTACTCGGCCTGAATCTGCTCTAATGAATATGTTGCTTAAGTGAGTAAAACCTTGCAGATACCGAATATTTTGACGCAAGAGAACCAAACTTCGTCATAAATGGACCAGCTTGAACTATATCTTCAAATCGGCGTGTAGCGAAAGAAAATAAAGACAGATTTTTCATTTCCCCACTTTGCAGCATTTGCAACTTGTAAAATACAAAATTGATGGGCAAAAATATCACCAGGCGACTCATCTGGTTTTTTCGAAATAGGACATATTATAATAATAGCACTGAAACTGTACTTACAGACATAGACACAGCACCAGGGCAATGAGATGAGTCTTGGTAGTTGGCTTGTGCTTGACCTTGCTCATGATGCGGGATTTGCATGATGGGCAGGTGACCCGGGATGGCTTGGGACCGACCACGGGAGCGTACATCATGTGGCTGTTACAGAAAAACAAAAAAAATAGTACTATGCAAACCCCAAACATGCGCTATGAGATAATAGCCTGTGAACTGTGAAATCGACAAAATTAGTAATGATGGAACAATAAAAAGCATCTTAAATTAGGTGAAACTTCTGCTACAGCAGAATGTCACTGTATTATAGAGAGTCCCTTTTAGGAAGTGTCAGTAAGTCTTTTAATGACAGTTTAACAAAATCAAAATCAGGAAAAATCGCGTGTTGTTGGTAGAGAAATACAAAAATAGGTTGCTTTGTTTGAAGGCCGACGCAACAGATATAACCCACACTACACTTGGCGCCATCGCCATTCACCATATTATACTCCACTCGGGCTAACTTGTGGCGGTACCCACAATTCACCTAACATTCCTGCATCGCGCTATCGAAGTTTTCTGAGCGCGTCTATATATATTATACGACAGCTGAAATGTATCACGTGGGCTTCGGCCTGACCGAGCATAACACCTCGCTCGGTCGGAAGATCTTCCTTTGTGGCCACCACGCATTACGATAGCGCGATGCAGGAACGTTAGGCGAATTGTGGGTACCGCCACAAACTTATGTCGCTAGCGGTCATTGACTCCCTGCCAAAAACTTGTCATTTTCCATATATACCGCGATTGACAATTAAGTGTCAGATAATATTTTCAATCTTGGTTTTATAATAATATGGAAAATAACAAGTTTTTGACACCCTCAATGACCGCTTGCGACAAGTTATCCCGAGTGGAGTATAATATTATTAAACATAGTAAAATAATCACCAAGTACGAAACGGATATGTGGATGGATTCCGTATAACAATTTAGTCAGTAAAGAAGTATCTAGAATGCTGTCATTACCTGAGTGGATGCCAATTCAGTTTTTGATCATTACACTACCTGCCTTACTTTGTTTGACTTAATATTATTGTGCCAATATTAAATAAGTATGTTATTGTTGTTTTTTTTAAAGATACTCTGTTTGTAATATGTATACCTATGTGGATTGTTCTGTACCAGTTGTTAAAATTGTTGGTAACCTTGTACGTTCTACTTCTTTGGTTTTTTTTGTTTTTGTTATTATTATACTTACAATTTTTTTTTTAGTTATTATGTCTTGTGGTGTAATGGTCAAAAAAGGGGAATAAACGTTTATTTATTTATTTATTTTATTTAGAATCACAATATTGTTTTATTCTAGACACTTAACTATTTAACGGTAATTTTTTTAATCAAAAGTCACACATTTTCTTCAATAATATCGAAGTAATTGACGATTATGACGAATTATTTTAAAAGTAAGTAAGTAGTCTTATTAGTAAGTATGTCAGTTGAGAAAAAAGAAAGCAAGTATTTAACTAAAAAAAATAATACTACTTATACAATTCATTATACAACTGATAATGTAAACATGGATGGATACAAAGGATGCGTCTACACAGAAGATGTAGTGGTAAATAATAGTTTAGTTGTTACTTGTTTAAAAATAATGTCAGATTTACAAACACATTTCGAGGAATAAGGTCAGTGATTGTTTTTTTATATATTATAAACTAAAATAATCGGCCAAGTGCGAGTCGGACTCGCGCACGAAAGGTTCCGTACCATTATAGAGCAAAATTAGGCCAAAATTTGTGTGTTTTGTATGGGAGCCACCCTTAATTACTTTATTTTATTTTAATATTGTTATTAAATATTAAAGTACACATAAAACTAAGGATTGTGTGAAAAATTTAATTACCTAACTTTTGCCATTATTGATTTAGAGCAAAAAAGGCCAAAAAATTACGTTTGTTGTATGGAAGCCCCCCTTAAAATAATATTTAAGATAAAAATAATTAAGCGTTTTTTAGCTATTATTATTACGTAGCAACTTGCAATAAAAATGTTTAGTTTAACTTTTATTTTTATAATATTATCTAAAGTCTGATTGATGTATTGAAAAAACCCTTGTAAAAAAGTGTCCGACAAAGTTTGTTTTATTTGAGTTTCTAAGAATAAAACCGGGTCTTTTAAGTCAAGTCATTATAACAATTTATTTTAAAAGTTTAAGTCTACCCTGTGGGATCCCGCAAATACCGGGATTGAAATTATCTTGCGGGATTGCATTCCCTAGTTTCGAGGTTCCCGAGCGATGCGCTATGTGTTCCAGTGCATCGCGACGTAAACGCAGAGGAATGGCCTATGCGTTTACGTCGCGATATAATGGATAAGCCCTAGTAGGGTCTCTGTTCGGCCTGGGGGGTGTCTGAACACCCTCACTCAGATGTGTCTGCCGACAACCAGGCAGACGCCCGCTGATAGAACTGCGGTGGTCCCATATTTCCCGTGGATCTCTCAGTAGCGGCGCAGAAAGGAACACGGTCGGGTTTTAGTGGGTAAAGCTGCGGCCACTTACCATCTCATCGGCCACAGCGAGTCCTTTACACCATCGTTGTCCT
This sequence comes from Polyommatus icarus, assembly GCA_937595015.1. NCBI lineage: Eukaryota > Metazoa > Arthropoda > Insecta > Lepidoptera > Lycaenidae > Polyommatus > Polyommatus icarus. The sequence goes on from OW569326.1 coordinate 17,066,170, forward strand.
CCCCAGCACTGCCGGGGATAAATAATGGCATTTCCCGACCAAAAAAAAAATGTAACTGATCACCAGAAATAGTAACATTTCACAGACAAAAATAGCAAACGATCACCAAAATACAGACCACCATTTTAATGTAAAATGATAAGTGATGTCTCGCTATGTTAAAAGCTCGCTCGCAAAATGACTCCAAATATCATGTTGTAAAACCAAAAATAAGAATGATCACCAAAATTAGTAAATGATCACCAACATTTTACTAGCATTTTAATATAAAATGATAACCAAATATTTAACATCTCGCTATCCTATTTAGGTACGCAAAATGACTCCAAATAAATCATTATAAAAGCAAAAGTGATAAACGATCACCAAAATTAGTAAATACCATTATACTCACAATAGTCTGGTAATGCCTCGGAATTACTCGGAAACACTGTGCAAATTGCCGAGAATAAAATATGATGTTAGATGTAGCCTCAGATTTCCGAAAATTTCAAAGGTGAGTAGCTCCTGAAGTATATAAATAAATATGGACACGCCTATACTAGGTAGTATGGGTGTAGGGGAGTGGTCGCTCGACTTCGGTCCGATGACGAATGATCACTTCTTCACGAGCCGCCGCCGAGAGTAGAGTGTCCATCAGTGATACCTACAGTATTCTGTGTTTAATTTACTCCTCCTACAAGAATGTACCAATTCCACAGTTCCAAAACTAGGGGGTTCATGAGTGTGGAATTGGTACGGGGGGTGTTTACCCCTCCTCACCCCTCACTTCCGCTTCCCATTAATTTTTTGGTTGGTTTCCGAATCTTTACCATTTTTATTTTATAACTAGCTGTGCCCCGCGGTGTTACCCGTGATTTATTAGGTGTAATAAGGTAAACTAAATTGTGTTGTAATAGGTAAATAGTATTAGACACAAAAAATTGAGTTTGATCAAACTTCAATTTTGATGACTGAGAGAAAAAAGAATAATAAGAATACTTAATAGATAAATTTCGTTAAAAGCAACACTTTCAGGAAAAGTGGTGGGGAAGTTTGGGGGAGAAGTAGAAGAAGGTAAAACTTTGAAAATCGGTTCACAAACAGCGGAGTCATCGTTAACAATAAATAATTTTAAAAATGAACATAACACCTCCTTCATTTTGAAAGTCGGTTAAACTCACAAACCCACAAACTCACATACTTTCGCCTTTATAATATATTATTAGTGGGATGTTCCTAAAAAGGAGAAAACGAATTCGCGCAGATCCCCAAGTAGAAGAAGGAAAAATTTTGAGAATCGGCTCACAAACAGCGGAGTCATCGTTGAACATAGGTTATTACAAAATAAACATAACACCTCCATTCCATCCATCCATTTTGAACGTCGGTTAAAAATGTAGCCTATGTGCTAATCCAGGATGTCAGCTATCTCCTTGTACAATTTTGTCGAAATCGCTCCAGCCGTTTAAGCGTGAAGAAGTAACAAACATACAAACTCACAAACTCACAAACATACAAACTCACAAACTCACATACTTTCGCCTTTATAATATTAGTAGGATATTTGTGGTTATGGATAATGATGGAGGATCTCACCCTCTCAGGGCGGACTCACGGCGCCCCTCTTGCCTTTTCGCGCTGAAAGTTTGTTAGTCGCAAATGGCTTCAACCTGAGGAAGACAGCTTTCCATATTTTTATTGTAAAAATTAAAAAAAAACAAGGGGAAAATCACGAAAAAAATCATAGGTATGTTACTTTATGTTCCCTATTTATGGTTTATAGGATTAATAAATGACATGGATGTTATTAAAAGTTAGTTATTAATACCCAAGCTCGCGATCCATGCAATAAATTAATTAAAAAAGATTATAAATGAACGAAAATATTTATGCTACAATTCAGTTCCTTGAAAATTACAATTAAGTCAATATTTAGCACGCTATTCCAGCAACAAAACTTTAGAAAAAAATGCAAGTACCGTGTTCAAAAAATTATGAAAATTCCTATCTTAAGATAACAAATAAAATCGGTAAAAATATAATATTAAAAAATACCTTTAAATTTGGAACCGGACTAACAACTAAAGAGTCTGCTGAGCAACACGCGACTAAAATACGTTTAGCATGTGTTTTTTCATCGGTCCAACTACTTATAGTACGGGAGCCCCAGAACAATTTTTTTTTATTACTATCAAGCTAATTTTTTGTGAGTTGCTTCATTTTGTTAAGACGAACAACATTTTTATCTGCGAAAAATCTTGAAAGTAGTACCTAGGTAACAGAAATAGAAAGGATTTCATTTTTGATTTGATGGTCCTAAAATATGGTTTGTTCTATTTGTAAGACAATGGTACTATTAAATTACATAATTATTAACCTATTAATATACAAAAAATCAGCAGCAGCAGATTTTTTTATATTGATAGGGTAAGGGTTCTAACAGACGAACGGCACGTGTCGGCGGCAGTCGACGGCAGCCGACGGCAGCCGTTGACAGTTTATGACGTTTGCAGGGGGCCTACCACGATCTTTCCTAAAACTATCATGTTTCTACAACACTTTGTTGTAAGATTACAATAATTTTACAGACTTTCATTCTTATCATGAGCTTCATAAAGTATATGAAAATAATATTGTTTTATTCATACTTAGGGTCTACGAATGAGATAGAACGATCTAAGGTGCAAAATGCAAAAGCATTGTTCGGGACTCTTACGTTTCATATTATATTCGGTATTTCCGTGATTACGACAATAAGCGAAGATTTTCATGTGTTTTATTAATTTGGGAGTACATACTGTACACGTTGTTTAAACTTAACAGGTAACTAAGTATATAAACAACTTTGTTCGTGGCGTTGTCATGACATGGCATGTTTTGGACATGCACAATAAAAGGTTTTGTAAAAAATTACGCGAACAAGGCCAATAGCTATGTCCACATTATATAATTTCATCTTCAATTTTCGTCATCTTCTATTTATGCAACTTTCGTTTGGCATATTCAATAATTGAATGCGTCAAAATCCACCCGCGTTGAAAGAAAAGTGTCATAGCGAGCGCTACGATTTCAACGCGTGTCATGGGCATGCCTCACGTTCGCTGTTGACTGCGCTATAACGCATGCCCTTGATGAACAAAAAAAGGCACAATGTGGACAGCTAATGACTATGTCCACACTAGGCGCTGTCGTCTTCAATTTTCATCATCTTTTCATTCAATAATTGAATGCGTCAACGAACGCAACATCAACATTGTAATGTTTGAAGTTTTGGATTGGTATTTTTATGGGCATGAGAATTCAAGGCCCAAGAGCATGCGTTATAGCGCAGTCAACAGTGAACGTGAGGCATGCCCGCGAGGCATGCCCTCTGACCGTATCCAAAAGTTCAAAAATGACAATGTTGGCGTTGCGTTCAATAATTGAATGCGTTAAAACGAAAGTTGAATGAAAGAAGATGACGAAAATGTAAGGCGAAGGCGCCTAATGTGGACATAGTTAATTGACTCTGAATGTCATACCGTAAATTATCATAAGTAAATTGCATAAAAATAGCATCCGATGAAGAAGACGTTTATTTATAGTTTATAGTTGAAGTCTGTTGTCAAACTGAAAATGGATTGTAGTTTTTTATTGAATTTTAAAGACTGTTAAGTCAATGGTTACAAGGCCATTCTGATATCAGTTGAGTCCATCAACTCGAGACTGTCTATAATTGTTGGATAATGGCTACAAAAAATATGTAATGTCCGTACTATGTCCGTATGATTATGTATGCCGCCGACTCGTGCCTATCGTCTGTAAGTGATCTTAGTGTCTAAACACACCATGCCGAAGATACGCGGCCGAAGTTCGGCATGAATACGCCTGTAATAATATATTTTAAATTATCGATGACACACCATGCCGAAATAACGTCACGTTACCCATATTGTACGCGTAGCGTATTACAAGCGTATTTTTTGTTATTGGTAACTAAAGGAACTCTCAAGATTAGAAACATCGGTGAAAGAATAATTTCGAATGTCATACCGTCTTCATTTTTTAATATATTTTTACTAAATAACAGGAAAAGATACAAAACAATGTTAAATCTACTGAGAAATATAAACTTTTTAAGATCGCTAGTTTGACGTGAAAGGATAATAATTAAAAATATTATTGCTCATCTGTGTCAAAATGGAGCTCATGGTACGCTGAGAACGATGAAATGGGATGACGTCACAAAACGTCTGGACTCTGGATGAAACATTCTTAAAGTAATCTTACTTTTAAGAGGTTGTGGTACAAAATCTCGAAGTACCTAATAATACCGCTTTCAGAGTTGGTGGTTGGCCCCCAGTTGTGACGTACCCCAGCAAGGTAAGCGTCCACAGGTCGGTATCATACGCAACGGATGTCTCGCATCAAACGGATATTTTTTTCACAGTACGTCCGCTGAATCGGCAACGTACGGATTACCGTTTAGTCTATTAAATGAATGCTCGTAAGGGGGGTATGGATGGAAAAGTCGAAAGCAGAAATTTTGACTTAGGAACTTTGTTTGGACTAATTTGAAGATAAACATACTAGCTAGTCGGTAATCCGTACGCTGCCGATACAGTAGACGTACTGTAAAAAAAATATTCGTCTGATGCGAAACGTCCGTTGCGTACTATACCGACCTGTGGACGCTTACCTTTACGCGTTACGTCACAACTGCAAGCGTTATAAACTGTCGATGGCTGCCGTCGGCTGCCGTCGACTGCCGCCGACTGCCGCCGGCACGTGCCGTCGTCTGCCGTCGACTGCCGCCGACACGTGCCGCCGACTGCCGTCGACTACCGCCGACACGTGCCGTTCGTCTGTAAGAACCCTAAAGTGAAACGAGAGTAATTTGTGAGTTGTGAGTCGCAGAATTTTGGCTGGCAGAAATTCTGCTGCATTCAGTTTCATGCAAAAGTTCATGATTTGTATGAAAAATAATTTACGTGACCGAAATTCTGCGACTCACGACTCACAAAATTACGCTCGTTTGGCTTCACCCTTATTAATTATGTAATTTAAGAGTAACATTGTCCTACAAATAAAACAGTCCATATTTTAGGGCCATTAATTCAAAGTATGAAATCCTTTATATCTCTGTTAACTACCACTTTCGAGATTTTTCGCAAATTAAAATGTTCGTTTTATCGAAAAGAAAGCTACTCACAAAAAATTTGCTTGATAGTAATAAAAAAAATGTTCTAGGGCTCCCGTCTACGAATAATAAAACCTAAGGAAACGTAACTCCCATACTAATACAGTTTTAAATTTGGTTCCATTCGAACTGTCATGTAACGTCAGCCTTTATACCGCTCAAGGTCACCTAAATATTGCAAATATATGAAAAGTGAACCTAAGGTACACTTTTTTGACAAGTATTTTGGAGCATGTTTTTTGACGGAGTTACTCTTCCTTATTTTTTATTATTCGTAGGCTCCCGTACTATTTGGCGTGCCACGTGTATCGTAGAGCGCCCGATACGCGGATAACTAGATTAGAATTCACGTGAATCTTATTTGTTTCTTTTTATATTTTTTGGAGTTTTTTTTTTTATTTTAATCATTTATACTGATTACTGTGAGATGAAGTTATAATTATTTACAAATATTTTTAAATATCTTTAATGTTTTATGTTAGCTTTAAATGTGTGTCTGGATCTGAATTTGTTCATCATAATACAAAGTTTAGCGACGCAGTCAGAACAGCTGGTAATAAGCAAGGTCATCAGAAAAAAAAACACCCAGACTGCTTTTTTTTTTCAAAAAAAAAAAACAGTCTTTCTTAAATTTTACATTTCTCATTTTGCTTAGTTAAGTCACAAGACCCAATAAAAAAAACTCACTCCGATTACGAAGTTGTGTTTTTAATTTCTATGTGTGTATTTACGTTGTTTGCTTTTTCTTCTTGTTTGAAATTATAAAATCAACACTTTAACCCCTCAACTTGTTGTACGTCATTTTGTAGAATATTTATAAGTAAGTATAGATAATAATATTAAGATAGATGATTTTTAACCTTTACCGCAAAAGTTTGAAATCAGTCATTCATTACCATAGCAACCGGTTCAAAAAAAGACGGTGCGTTAAAGAATTTATTAAATGAATTTACTTCACCCTAGGAATTATAATAAAATCGTAAATGTGTCAAAAAATTTGTTCCACGAGTCTACAAAATGAGTACCAAATACATGCATAATTTATGCATGGACGCATAAAAAATGCCTTTTTTTACGTCCATGACTTTATGCATATTGTGTTCGTTTACTCAATTTTGTGTATTATAGAAGTGACAATAATTATTGTCAACAGCTTTATTTCGTAAATTTGAGTTAGTCTAAACCATAAATGTAATATAAAATATTCCTATCGATATTAACTTTATGGTCTAAACACAGTAGTTACACGGCCGAAGTTCGGCATGATAACGTACGTCAACAATGTCAAATGCATACTGCCTGGCATAGTGCATACAATATAATGCGACGTAATTTCGGTGTATCTTCACATGGTGTGTTTAGATACTTAGTGTCTACTAAGGTACATGCAGCTACATGAAGCGGCAGCAGACGACGTGTCGTCGCGACAATACGGGTTTCTATTGTATTTCTATTAACTTCGAGTCGCTAGCTGCGCAGGGTATTTCATAGAAATTTATAGAAACCAGTAGTGTCGCGATGACACGTCGTCTGCGGTTGCTTCTTGTCGTCCGCTGCCAACCGGCACCTTTAATGTTTCGTTGCTATTGCCATATTTTAGAGTGCGATTATTATTTTTTAACAAAAAATTGAACCCGATTTCTAAGGAAAAAACAATATTCTTAAAATGACCTAAAAAGTATGAAATAATTCTTATTCTTCATTAGTGCCTTTTTCAAAATTCGACTAAATCTCAACGAATTCTGTACTCAATTTTCATTCGTTTGAAGTCGGTTCCAGCCTAGAACTGAGATAATTAGTGAGATAATCCTCGTTTGATAAATTTGACGAAACCTCAGTACCTCCTGTAACCTGATAGTCGATTGAAATTATAGATATTTAGCATCAAAAACGGTGGACTACCATAGTAGTCCGCGCGAGTATTGGTGTACTAAATTCAACCATGTATGTTTTTTTTTAATTATTGATGTTTAACGTTTTTGTTGTTTATGACTGCATATTTTTTGCATTTAAACTAAAATACATTTATGATAATTTGATTACAAACACTAAAATTTATTTTTTTAATAAGATACAGTGACCTGTACAGATTGGCGTCGTAACCACATTACGACTAACCAGAAACATAGGAAATCTCACCAAATTGCAAAAAAATTTTAATAATTAATAAGAAATTAAATTTTTTACTAGTTTTCAGTATTTAATAATTAAACTATTTTGTAGTTTTCACAATGAAAACTTAGCGCCATCAGTGCCGGTTGTCTAATTTCCTCATCAGGCTTTTGATGTGAATTTTGAAATGTGAAATTGTGATCTAAGTTAGCTGCTGTAACTAAATAAGTGATCAAGAGTAATACAAGTGACAAATATTGACCGGTTTTGTAAACCCTAGTCTAGGATTCAAACTTGTATGAAAATGAGCTAATCCGGTGACTTCTGAAGTTTAGGGTCATTAATTCTCGGAAAAAAATAATGAAAATATAAAAATAATTGAGTTTATAAATAGAAGAAATAACGTATTAGTATTTTATGTAGCATAATTCAGGATTTTTTAGGAATCCAACACGATTTAGCCTCACCGATAAGACGTATGGGGCAATGTCAACGATGCATGTTAGTCCAGATTTGATCGCCAAGGAAGTGGTGATAGATTTGTTATTTCTGGTTTTATTCTAACCTGTAAGTAGGATCGAATCTCGAATAACATAAAACAAACAAAAGTCTAACTAATTTTACTTTCACGTAAGGAATACACGTGTTTCATTTCATCAATACGATTTTTGTCACATTTTCATAGAATTTCACAATTTTTTTGATTTTTCAGTAATTTAATAATAAATTAAATATTTTTTGATTGTCAAAGTAAGTTAATTAATTATATTTTTGATTTAATTGGTCATTTAAAAAAAAATAGTATGAAAACAATTAAGATTTTTAGATGGCCTACCATGGTAGGCCACGCGAGTACTCGTGTAAAAAAAAGGGGCGCGTGTACTGTAGTGTTAATGAAGAATAAGAATTATTTCATACTTTTTAGGTCATTTTAAGAATATTGTTTTTTCCTTGGAAGTCGGGTTCAATTTTTTGTTAAAAAATAATAATTTTACTCTTTTTAGTTACTAACTTACAAAACAAGGTTTTGTGCGTAGATAACCACTACGAATATTAACTGTCCATATTATATTACTGTAAGCGAAATTTTGGTAAATGCTTGCAGTTAGATAAACGCTTAGATAAGCGATGCTGCAATTTCAAAACTTTTATCTTTAAAGGTTCAGGAGTTCTGTTCAGTGCCTTTGGACCAAGAGCCACCTTATGAACGAGTATTATGTTTAATTAGTTAATAGAAACAAAATTTAACCAGTATGAGTGTTTTATTAAATTTAAAGGATTTCTCTCGATTGCTCATAGATTCCATCATCAGCTCACCACTTTCGTAATAACTGTTAAGTATACAAAATTAAAATTATAGTTATTATCCTATGCAGCAACACAATAATTTTGAAAATCGGTCCACAAACAGCGAAATAAATCCCCGAACCTGTATCTATAAGGATTCAAACGTTCTGTTCGGTACCTTCGGATCCAGGGTATAATTTGGTGAGAAGTTTTGCTTTTTGGTAGCATTTACCTTGAATTCTTCAGAAAAAATTAAAATCACTATATGTTTCCATACAAATTTCAAGGAGTCTCTCGATTCCTCATGGATCCCATCATCAAATCACTACTTTTGTGAACATGTTACCAAACTCGGATTCAACCCTGTTCAATACAACAACAGTACAGTACAAATAAGTGACGTACAAACATTCTTGTAAGTACATATACAAATTTTATGGAAATTTCAATTACAATTATTATTTTTAACAAAAAATTAAAACCGACTATCAAGGTAAAAACAATTGTAATATGAACTAAAAAGTATCAAATAACTCTTACTCTTTAACCCGGCGACGATGACGCTGGGTCATATTGACCCGAGCCATGTTTGATTGAATATATTTTGTCTTTGCGCCAATCGAATGTTTTCCAATTTTCGTATAGCTGGAGATACAACCCCTTTCCATCCGCCTAGCTGTTATGGCCAGAGCCATACCTAGTGTGCAGCAAGATACTTGCGCGTCAAGTTAAAACGGGTCATTATGACCCGGCGTCATCATCGGTGTAGCATTTTCGTAACTAACATTTATTAGTATAAATTACTATATTGCATTATTTTTTACGTTTTAAAGGAGAATATCATTGACAAATAGCCCAGAGTGTTACAAGAGTTAGACTTTGACGATGACGAGTTTCAGGCTGCATTGGGCATTGAACTTGTGGACCACGTATCTAGGTGAAAGTGAAAAAAATTGTGGAACTTGCAAAAGATGTGAAGTCTGTTCATCTAAAAAAGATAAAAAAAACAAAGATACATGCACAGCATGTCCAATATTTGTATGCTAGGGCATTATTACATATTGTGATAACTGTAGTAGTTCTATTACTCTGAATGATGAAGTAGAAGACTGATATCTTTTTATTTTCATGTTAGTAAGTTATAAGAATCTCTCTCTAAATTCATCAGTAATTTTTTTCCTTCATAGGTAAGAAAATCTTGCGAAAATATAAAATTAACGTACACGTTAATTTTTCAAGGTTGATTTTTCATCTGCCGTGAAGAAAGCCAATAACAAAAATATTTATTACATAACACATTTTTTTTTTTTATGCATTACTAAAGTCACCCTTTTAAATAAATAATAAACAAAATTGTGGTAGCTTACTTAGTTTCATTATAAGGGTATCTACAAAGTTCGGGTCAAAATGACCCGACGTCATAGTCCATGTAATTATTTTCACGTCATTGACGCCGGGTTAAGAGTGCCTTTTCAGAATTCGTCTAAATCTCAACTATTTCTGTACATATTATACTACAGTCTTCATTATTTTGAAGTCGGTACCAGCTAATTTAATCGTTAGTTCAGTAATGTCAAATATCTGAAATTTTTGGGACTAGCACCGACTTCAAACGCACTGGGAACATGGTACCAAATTCAGACCATATCCTATACAACAAAAAAATAATTTTGAAAATCGGTTCACAAACGGCGGAGTTAACTGCAAACAATCATAAAAAAAGAATATAAATTATATACGGTCGAATTGAGAAACCTCCTCCTTTTCGTCGTTCGTCGAAGTCGGTTAGTAAAAATAATGAGACTTATTAGTACTTTAAATAAATTAAAACACTTGTGTATACAATAGAGTAGATTTTTCATACAGGTAGTAATATTTCTTCAGTTTTCAGGATTCTGCTTAATTGTCATTGTAGAAGGTATTTTTATAATAAATATTATGTGGTTTATGAATTTGTTTGACGGTTAAAAGTACAAATAACAATTTGACCCTATGTTTGGCATAGTTAGATTTTAATTTAGTTATTATTTTCCAATTTTAAGTACCGGGTGTTTTTACATCCGTTGTAGTTATAATATTACACAGAATCATTGATAACCTTTAAGGCAGTTTAAGGGCTAAATGAACTGAATTTTATTTACTACACGTAAAAGTTTAATTTTTAAAGTTTTTCAATGCAGTACGTTTATACATTCATAATATAGTTTTTTCATGGGCCAATAATTGAAATTGTTCAACACGAAATACCAGCTTTCACCTTTCAAATACAACCTCAATATTTCCTAAAAGTTTCAGATATTAGCCGCACGTCTGTCGGAGTTTCATTAGTTCCACTTTCTTTCCGCAAACGACAAAAGTTTCCGACGTTTGAGACTTTTGAGTTTTGTCAATAAATCACGTTAATTTATTGAGACGAAAGTCAAGAAGTGCCTTAAGTGGTACTCCATTACACTTGATGTATATTGCGGGTTCTTAAAAATATTCTGCACGAGAATTTCAGAATTGAGTGCTTGAAAAAGTATTCGTATTAATTTTATAAAGCTACGTTATGTTTAATTTTTCTTACTGGTGAGAAAATGAATTTATAAGTTGAGCTTAATGTACACGCAATGTTTAGATGATTTTCTAAATTTCTATTGAATTGTTGACGGACTTTAATTGCATGAGACGTCTCGCTTTGTCAAAATAGTCAAAATCAATAGTACCAATTTAGAAATTATGCGTCTACGCATTTCGTTGCTCTGATTTGACCCTTCCCCAGACATTATATTATTATTTGTTTTTAATTCACTAGGTACTATATTTTATAAATTATTAACAACTTGTATCAGATGCTACCGAAACTTCAATCCCAACACAATCTATTTCCATTAAAAAATTGATTAAATGGTTTACGCGAACAAACAGACATACATACTTCTACATTAATTCTTATTATATAAATGTGGATATTCACCATAGTGGCGCTTAAATAGGAAACATTTAATTCCAAAAAACTGACGACGACGAACCATGTCTAATGACAAAACACAGTAGTGAGTAGCCCAAAAAGTTCAAGATACATTTCATTATTATGCAAATTGGAATCACTAAAACCAATTGCTTCATGTTTTATTCAAACGAAATTCATTGAAAGCAAATACTACAAAGATCGCGCGTTGAAAAATGGGAAAAGTTGAGTGGAAGTGATTTTTTAAACCGGCTGCGTAATTTGTAACCTGCTTGTAATTTGTCCCATGACGTCAACTTCTTTCTCATGGAATTTTTTGTAATACCTTTTTTAATGTTAAATATTTAATTAAATATAGCTAAGTCATTCAGAAAGCGCTTTCTCTCAGGAGAAAAACTTCCATATTTGGTATATATGGAAGTTTTTTCTCTACTTTAAGTATAATATAAACTCTTTTCTTTAAAAAACATTTTTCTGTTAAAACTTTTTTTTTACCGACATCCAAAAAGGAGGATGATATAATATAATGTCGGCTGTGGATATTTTTTTTTGTATGTTCAACGATTACTCCGTCGTTTGTGAACCGATTTTCAAAATTTTTGTTTTGTTATTTTAGGTTTCACTCCAATTTGTTACTATGTTCACAAAAGTGGTGATCTGATGGTGGGATCCATGAGTTATCGAGGGAACTCCTCAAAATTTTTTTTTTATCTATGGACCACGTTCACACCACGTCAGTCTGGCCCCGTGCTAAGTACCTGAAGGACTTGTGTTATACTCGTAGGTACCAGACAACGGAAATATATTTAATACTTTTATACTATACAGTATACATATATTTAAGATTTGTATTATATGATACACATATTTAATACACATTCATGACCCAGGAACTTACAAAATTTTTTTTGTTCCATCGGCGGGATTCGAACTCGCGACCCCCGGCTTGAGCTACCAACGCGCTCACCACTGAGCCACAATTTATACGGTAACATAATATGGTGATTTTGATTTTATGAGAAGCATCTTCGCCATAATATTATGCTACCAAAATGCAAAATTTTGCACCACCTTGGTGCAAAATTTTGCATTTTGGTAGCATAACATTGGTTCCGAAGATACTAAGAGAACTCCGGATTCCTTATAGATACAAGTTTGGGGGTTTAGGCGCTGTTTTAAGAACTGAAAGCATATTATTATGCTACTATGAAAATTATATTCATCATCATCATCATTATCATTACCACATCAGGGTCACCAATGTCACATGGTAGTGTATTTGGATACAATACAACAACACACACCACAATTAGGTGTATCAAAACGTTATGTCCTTATTATATTACGCGCGGCCAGCTAGTTCCGCGCGGACTTTAAAAAGAGTGAAATTATTTTTTTTAACAAAATATTAAAACCGACTTCCAAGGTAAAAACAATAATAACATCGTTTTATTATGAACAAAATGTATTAAATAATTTTTCCTATCTAATAGTGCCTTTTTCCGAATGCGGATAAACCTCAATTTCTATTTCTGTTCTCAATCTTCATAATTTTGAAGTCGGTGCCAGTTCCAAAAGTTTCAATTATTCTGTCAGAGAACTAAAGATTCAGCTATCTGGTACCAACTTCAAAATAATGAAGATTGAGTACCTACAGAAATAGTTGAGGTTTAGCCGAATTCGGAAAAAGGCACTATTAGATACATAGGAAAAATTGTTTACCTAATACTCGTACCTTTTAGTTCCTATTATAAGGATGTTATTAAATTACGTTACGTTGACGTACATTTTTACGTCATGACAACGTACTGTGCCAACGTGGCACGGTACGTTATCATGACGTGCACCGCACCACACTGTTCCACATTGACGACGTCGAAACGTGGACACTGGACACATAGACAGGCCCTTAGTAATAAGGTCCCGTTTTTACCCTAATGGTACGATATCCTAAAAATTAAATCGATATTAATCCTATCGTATGGACGCTATGACGGTACGCACTCATACACTCACTCACACAGGGAGACAGACAAACACATAAAAATTTAAAACCCTCCTGTTTTCATCTTAGGTTGAAATTTGAGGTCGAAAAAAATGTAGTTGCTTTAAGCTTTATTAAATTTTACGAAAACAGAGATGTAAGAAGAAGTTTGTGCAAAATATTATAAATATTTTTAGTTCCTACAATAAAAATTTAATAATATTTGTTCGAGTGCCTACGATTATTAAATAGCAACAAGATAAATTTACAACCACCGGCACGCTAACATTTTCATCTACCTTACGAATTATTAATATTTTATGCATTTGCTTTGTCATTTTGTCCATTCTATTTCTATTCTCTTTGTTCGCATAAGCAAGTTACAATAAACTAATTTTGTCAAAGTCTATCTTTAATTACAAACCAACCAAACATACAAGTCAAAACATTTGGCGACCGTGCAAAATACAAAACTACAATTCGCAATCGGAGGATTACGAGGAATTTCGACGAGAAATAAGCAATAAATTACGTTAGGCGGTCACTCGACGATCTAACTATTGCATCATCCTGGTCAGAGTGGCTCCATACCAGCTGGAAATTAATACTTATTTCTGGAAGAAGAAAGACGAAACTGAGGACGTTGTGAAGTGATTTAGCTATGACTCGGCGTTTTCAGATAAGTGTCTTCCTATTCTTAAACCTCATAACCATTACCTAACCCTAAATAACCCTAATAACCTTATTTCCTATCAAGATATCCTATATTCCTTTGTTCTACATTCTACAGCGTCATACATCAATATTTTAAAACTTTATTGCCCAATAAGTTCAAATTAACTATTTTAATAGTAAGTTTAAAAACAAATTAAGTACATACAAGTTTTCTTATCTACGATCGGTCGATTGAATTTATAGAAAACAAGCTTATTGTTATTTGCCGACTATTTCAGGCTATTTCAGGCAAAATCTGGAAAACCACTGGAAATACATTGCAATTAAAGCGCTTGGAAATACAATATATCAATTAAGGCGAAGTTAACGTGAGCCGCCATTTTGTGGAGATCCAGGAGACACCGAATTAAGGAGCGTAATCAATTTTATTGTACTTTCTCTTGCTTATAAAGCTATTACAAAAATAATTTCACACTTAGTACGAAGTCTAAGCATAAAATATATTATATTTTATTTAAGGCGAAGTTTCTAGTTTTATTTGCTTTTCATTTTTAATTGAAATTCTTAACGATACCGATAAAAGTGAATTAAAATCATTACTTTTCATAATATATTCCTTTGTTCTACAATGTAATACATCAGTTTTTTTTAAACTTTATTGCTCAATTAGTTCAAATTAACTATTTTAATAGTAAGTTTAAAAAAAATTATGTACATACAAGTTTTCTTTTCTACGATCGTTAGCGGTCGATTGAATTTATAGAAAACATAAACTTATTGTTATTTGCCGACTATTTCAGGCAAAATCTGGAAAACCACTGGAAATACATAGCAATTAAAGCGCTTGGAAATACATATCATTTAAGGCGAAATTTAACGTGAGCCGCCATTTTGTGGAGACTGGAGATCCAGGTGACACTGAATTAAGGAGCGTGAGCAATTTTTATTCAAACTCAAAACTCAAACTCAATTTTTTTTATTCAGAATAAATTTTTGCAAATATTTTCTGAAAGTCTACATGATGCCTACCACCGGTTCGGGAACTAACCCGGCGAGAAGAACCGGCGTAAGAAACTCGCAGGGGGCCCACTTTATTTACCAAAAAAAGTGAGAAAAAAATTAATCTTTTAAAATAAAGTTTACAATTCTGTAACACTTTCACTTTCTTTTGCTGCTTGCTATTACAAAAATAATTTTACACTTAAGACGAAGTCTAAGCACAAATATTATGTTTTATTTAAGGCGAAGTTTCTAGTTTAGTTATTTGCTTTTCATTTTTAATTGAAATGCTTAACGATACCGATAAAAGTGAATTAAAAACATTTCTTTTCATAATATATTCCTTTGTTCTACAACGTAATACATCAGTATTTTAAAACTTTATTGCCCAATAAGTTCAAATTTACTATTTTAATAATAAGTTTATAAACAAATTAAGTACATACAAGTTTTCTTATCTACGATCGTTATCGGTCGATTGAATTTATAGAAAACATAAACTAATTGTTATTTGCCGACTATTTCAGGCTATTTCAGGCAAAAATGGAAAACCACTGGAAATGCATAGCAATTGAAGCGCTTGGAAATACATATCAATTAAGGCGAAGTTTAACGTGAGCCACCATTTTGTGGAGATCCAGCTAGGTGACACCGAATTAAGGAGTGTGAGCAATTTTATTTTACTTTCTTTTGCTTATAAAGCTATTACAAAAATAATTTCACACTTAAGGTGAATTCTAAGCATAAATATTATATTTTAATTAAGGCGAAGTTTCTAGTTTTGGTATTTATTTTTGATTTTTTATTGATATGCTTACGATACCAATAAAAGCGAATTGAAAGCGTTACTTTCCAAACATTCTTCTTTAAAATGGCCTACTACTAAATTTAAAAATTATAATATCGATTTAACTGACAAAAAGGAAGAGTTATCTATAGTACAAATTACGGAACTTTCAAACAAACTAGAAAAATTTCGTTTATTAACAATTCAATATGAACAGGGGCAAGATTCGATGAGTGGGATGCTATTGAGCAAGATTGTGCTACATGTATGGCAATTGGCAATGGCACAAACTATTATATCCAAGTTTAGCAACAACATAGACGAGCACAACACTTCCTTGTCTCAGTGTCATCGCGATCACTTTGAAACTGAATTTAAACTGTCTCAATTAATATTTTTTCCTTCTTAATTTCTTCTGCGGTAGGAGTAGTAGACAAAGCTACGGAAGTAAGCGTAATTGAATTTGAAAAATATTCTAAATTTTCAAGGGTTCACAGAGTTTATAGGATATGTTAAACAATTATTTTTAATTTAAGAAACAAAACTAATAAACATCTAGTTTGGATGAATTTAACGACACTTTCTACAGTCTATGAATGATTGCTGAACAAGAATATTTTCTCAAAGAACATAAATTATAAGAAACCAGGTGTTCCGCGCGGCTTCGCCCGCGTAAATCAGATATTTCACAGACAAATTAGTCCACAAAAAATGATCCTTCACGTGGTCTACTTCTAATCTGTGCCAAATAACATAAAAATTTCTCCAGTAGTTCGTGGGATAAGCCCTTTCAAGTAATTTCCCCCGTTTTTTTCCACATTTTCCTCTATTCCTTCGCTCCTGTTAGTCTAAGCGTGATAAAATATAGCCTATAGCCTTCCTCAATAAATGGACTATCTAACACTGAAAGAATTTTTTTAAATCGGACCAGCAGTTTATGAAATTAGCGCGTTCAAATAAGCCCTTTCAAATAATTTACCCAGTTTTTTCCACATTTTCCTGTACTTCTTTACTTCTATTAGTTTTAGCGTGATAAAATATAGCCTATAGCCTTTCTCGATAAATGGTCTATCTAACACTGAAATAATTTTTCAAATCAGACCAGTGGTTCCTGAGATTAGCGCGTTCAAACAAACAAACTCTTCGGCTTTATAATATTAAGTATACCTATAGTGTGCACGACAGACAAACAGTGAAAAGTGTATGGGCAATAGAGTGTAAAATAGTGCGTGAAAACAGTGCCTTGCGAATTAATGGGTCTCAAACCCATGTGGTAGTGCCGAACTCCGTAACGGAAAAAGTAAGAGAGATAGTGTACATCTCGAGCGGGCTATCCTTGTCCCAGACAAGGAATACCCGCTCGAGAGGGACAGCCGGAGACGACCGTTATATCGGGGGGCGGCGAGGTAATATAAATACAGAAGAAATAGATTTTTGCGATTATTTCCGTTACGAAGGTCGGCACTAATGTAAAAAGTAACGAATATTGTAAAATAAGTACATAGGTAAATAAGACAAACGTGTAAACTGTATAATAATGTAATTTATTTGTATATAAATAAAAAACTTCATCTGAGGGGGTGAGGCGCAGAAAGTTCTAGAAGCTCGGTACTAGGACCCATATAAATATAGGTCGACCGCCATACTGCGGCACTCGCTCTACAACGTTACCCAGCTTCGGAACAACTTGTGTGCTTGACCTCTGGAACAAAAGTGAAAGTGTTGTTATTATTCATCACCCACAGTCCACAGACATCTCATCGCTGACCTAGGCGATCTAAGTAGGGAATTGGCGCAAGCTGGTCCCCCACATTGCATGGTCCTTCGCAAAGCCGGATTCTACGTCCAGGAAAATAGAAGCCAGTGCGGTCAGTGAAAATGTCCAAATCAAGAGCATCGAGCGTCGCCGATGGGGCCGAACGAGCGAGTCAGACCGGAGTCCAGACGAGGAGCGGAGCATCGACACGCCCCACGCCTCCACCGGTCATAGCAGAGATGGAAAACTACATGGAAACCGCCGAAACGTCCGAAACAGAACAAACCTCGACGGAACAAACCTCTACAGCCACCAGCGAGGAAACAGCAGTAGAAGGGGACTCACGACAGACGAAGCGTGCGCCCCAGGGAAAGAGAAGCAGGAAAATTTTGGAAGCTGAGGAAAAGCTGGCGGAACTGAAACTGGCAGAGGCACGTGCATCGCTCGCGCTCGCAGAGGCTAAGCTGGCCAGGGAAAAGGCCATGCTGGCCTGCGAAGACGAGGAGGAAAACGAGGTAACAGAAAAGGAAACGGACATGGTGGAAGAGTGGCTGCACGGGCAAACTAGTAACCCGACGGCCGCGGAAAATGGAAAACAGTGTGAAGAAAAGAAAAATGAAAATTCGGAAAATGAACCGGAACACAGAAAAACTGAAGAAAAGCAGAAAAGCAGCGACATCACTTCGTTGGCGGCGGCGCTCACACAGGCCGTTCGCATGTCAAGAGACGCCCCCAGGTTCCTGCAGGAGCTTCCCCCGTTCGCCGGACCTTCGACGGGGTGGCTCGGCTACAGGGCGGCGTACTACGAAACAGAAGAAATGTTCTCGCACACCGAGAATACTATGAGGTTAAGAAGAAGCCTCAAAGGAGCAGCCCTCGAAGCGGTCGAGAGTCTACTCATCAGCCAACCGGAGCCGCGAGCAGTCATCCAGGCGCTGGAGAGGAGATTCGGCCGCCCAGACACGCTGGCGATGGGCGAAATACAGAAAATCAAGGCGCTGGGCAGGCTGAGCGACAGCCCGCGCGAACTCTGCATATTTGCTAACAAGATAGCAAATGTGGTGGCCACGCTGGAAACACTTAAAAAGGTACACTATATGTTTAATCCTGAATTAGTGAAAAGTATTGTAGAAAAGTTGCCGCCCATTTTGCGCAACAAGTGGTACGATTTTGCCGCTGGAAGAAAAGAGGATACGTCGGACTTGAAGAAGATGACCCTGTTCCTCAATGAAGAAGCCGACAAATGTAGTGCGTACGCGCTGCCCGAGGAGACCGAGCCTCACCCGGAGAGGCCCCAGAGAAAAAGACTGGAGCGAGCTTTCGCCACAGAGGTAAGTGGCAGGAAAAGGTGTCCGATGTGCCAGAACGAGCACTACCTGACCGAGTGCAAGCAGTTCGTCGGGGCCCCTGTGAACGAGCGCTGGAACATGGCAAAGAAGAACCGCATCTGCTTCCAATGCTTGCGGAGCAATCACCGCCGAGGGAGCTGCGGGGCAAAAAGGTGCAGTGTCAACGGGTGCGGCATGGCACACCATCGCCTGCTGCACCACTCCAGGCCACCGGCCGACCGGCAACAGCCGACGGCACCTCCACAGACCACGGAACCGGAGGAAGTAGCAGCCGTGGAGATAGTGAGCAGCACCAACTGCATCCAGGAAAGACAGGCCTTTCTGAAGGTTGCGCCGGTCACGGTCCTCGGGAAGAACAGCACCAGAATAGACACCTACGCACTCATGGACGACGGCAGCACGGTGACACTCATCGACGAAGACCTGGCGGAACTCCTCCACCTGGACGGGCCTCGCCACGACATGTGGGTGCAGGGCCTCAGTGATACAAAGAAGTACGAAAACAGCAAGAAGGTAAGCTTCAAGATAAGGGGGCGCCACTGCAAGGAGGAGTACGGCGTGGGCAGTGCCAGAACGGTGAAAAAGCTGCTGTTCACGCCGCAGAAAATACGCAAGGAAGACCTGCACGACTGCGCGCACCTGAGGGGCCTGGAAGACCATCTCATGTATGAAAATGCGCGCCCGAGAATACTACTGGGCCAAGACAACTGGGAGTTGCTGCTGGCCCTCGAGACGAAGACAGGGAGAAGAAACCAGCCGGTCGCATCCCATACGCGACTCGGTTGGGTGCTGCACGGCTACAGGTCGTCGCACACGCAGACTGTAGCTTTCTGTGGCCACACAGTAGCCACAAAGGAGGAAAAGACAGAAGATAACATGGAAAACATGATGAAGAGGTTTTTCGACCTGGAATCACTCGGGATCGAAGCAAGAAAACAGAAGAACGACCCAGAGGAGCGTGCGCTGGAAATACTCGAGAAAACCAGTCGAAGACTTCCCGATGGGCGCTTCGAAACCGCGCTGCTCTGGAAGAACGAGAAGGAAGTCATTCCCAATAACTACCACGACGCCTGGAAGCGTCTCAGGTCCCTGGAAAAGAAGCTGGACCGAGACCCGGGCCTGAAAGAAAAATACGAAGAAAGAATAAGCAACCTACTGGACTCTGGATACGCGGTGCCAGCCCAGGGACCGCCTACGGCAGGGAGGACATGGTACCTACCTCACTTCGCCGTGTGCAACCCAGCGAAACAAAAAATAAGCTTCCCGAACGAAGAAGAAGCCCTGAAGACGTCGCAGGAGGTCGATGTGGTCCATCGGCACGCCGGGTTCGAGCTGCGCGGCTGGACATCGAACAGCGCAGCCCTACGCCGACATCTCGGGAACGACCGAGACTCCAAGGAGGTTCCTGTGGGAGAAGACTGTGCAGACAAGACGCTGGGAATATGGTGGGAGGCGCGTGAAGACCTGCTGCGCTTCAACCTGAACGAGGCGAAGATACCTCGCGCCATCATGAGCGAGGAGAGGGCCCCCACGAAGCGCGAAGCCCTCAGTGTGGTCATGTCACTCTTCGACCCACTGGGACTGCTGTCACCGCTCACCATGCCAGCCAAGAAATTCATGCAGGAGACCTGGAGGTACGGCACCGGGTGGGACGAACCCATACCCGAGCAGCTCGTCCCCAAGTGGACGGCGTGGGCAAGAGACCTGCAACAAGTAAGAAAATTAAAGATTCCGCGCTGCTACAACCTCCAACCTGAAATGGTAAGTGAAATGCATACTTTCGTCGACGCGAGTGAAGAAGCCTACGCCGCAGCCGTGTACATTCGCATGGCGCGCGAGGACGGAGCAGTGCACACGGCGCTCGTGGCAGCCAAAAGCCGCGTAGCCCCGCTGAAGCCGACATCCATCCCACGCCTGGAGCTGCAAGCTGCTCTGCTGGGTGCCCGCCTCGCGAAGACTGTGGAGAGAGAACTAGAAGTCGAACTGGTAAGGAAAACATACTGGAGCGATTCCCGCACTGTACTGGCGTGGATACGCGCCGAGCCGCGAGCCTACAAGACATTCGTCGCGCACCGCCTCGCCGAGATAGAAGAAACGACGAAAGTTAGCGAGTGGCGATGGGTGCCGACGAAAGAAAACGTGGCCGACGACGCGACGCGCGCCACCCCGACAGACTTCGGCGCCGCCCACAGATGGTTCAGCGGGCCCGAATTCCTGAAAAAAGAAGAAAAATTCTGGCCGGAAGAAGGAAAACCGGCGGAAAAAACGAACACAGGTGAAGAAAAATGTTTTGTCACGCGACACATCGCGTTGCAAGACAGTTTACCCGATATCAATCGCATAGGAAAATGGAAGACGTTAATACGAGCTACAGGTCGTGTACTGCAGTTCATTGACCTCTGTCGTCGCCCGCGAGAAACCGTGGCAGCTGTACGACAACGAACAAAGAAGAATAAAGAAAAGGATGCGGCCTGGGACTCGAAGCGAACGAAGAAAGAAAAATCGGCGCCGCGAATAAATTCATCGGCGCAAAGAAAATACGTCGCACTCGACGCGCAGTACCTCATTCGTGCCGAGGCACTCTGGCTGCGCCGAATGCAAGAAGAATCCTACAGTGAAGAAAGAAAACGAATAGAAGAAAACCGTCCCCCAGCGGCGGGAGATCGGCTCGCCTCGCTGAGTGTCCACCTTGACGAGGGCCTCATCAAGCTGCGGGGTCGAGTGGCAGCCGCAGAAGACATCAGCCGGGAAACCAACAACCCGGTTATCCTGGACGGCAGTCACAGGTACACGAAATTATATGTCCAACAGGTACACGAAGAAATGCATCACGGCGGGGTGGAAGCTACCGTGAACGAGATCCGGCAGAGGTTCTGGGTGACCCGGATACGCCCCACAGTCAAGGGTGTGGTCCGGGCCTGCCTGGCCTGCCGCATACGCCGAGCCAAGCCGACGCGTCCGGCCACGGGCGATCTGCCCGTCGCCCGGCTGACGCACCACGCGCGGCCGTTCACCTTCACGGGGCTTGACTATTTCGGCCCTGTGGAGGTCACCGTGGGCAGACACCGAGAGAAGAGATGGGTGGCCCTCTTCACCTGTCTCACAATGAGGGCCGTCCACCTGGAGGTGGTGACATCTCTCAGCGCCGACTCCGCCATCGCGGCCCTGCGGAGGTTCGTCGCGCGACGAGGACAACCGACTGAACTATGGTCGGACAACGCGACCTGCTTCAAGGCCGCCGAAAAGGAGCTACAAGAAGAATGGGAGAAGTACAAGAACGAGGTCAACGCCCGCCGCATCAGCTGGCGGTACATTCCACCGTCTGCGCCCTTCATGGGCGGGGCGTGGGAGCGCCTGGTGCGGAGCGTGAAGGAGTCCCTACGAGTCACACTGCACGAGAAACGCCCGAGCGACGAGACCCTCTACACGCTACTCGTAGAGGCGGAGAACATCATCAACTCGAGACCACTTACATATGTCTCGGTTGACCCCGAGGAGCCCGAGGCCTTGACCCCCAACCATATATTGCTGGGGTCGGGCTGCCATGTACCTGCACCGGGAAGATTCGAGGAGGAGAAGACATCGGCGCGGCAGCTGTGGAAGCGCGCGCAGCACCTGGCGGACGTGTTCTGGCGACGGTGGGTGAAGGAGTACATCCCGCTCCTGCATCACCGGCGGGAGCCACGCACCCGAGGCTCCGATCCCGCGGTGGGTGACGTCGTTATCATATGCGACTCGAACCTGCCGCGCAACATCTGGCCGCGAGGGAAGATCAAGAGGACGTATCCAGGCAAGGACGGCGTGGTGCGGGTCGTGGACGTGGAGACCGCGAACGGCCACGTTCTCCGGCGGCCCACGAAGAAGATCGTCGTGCTACCGGGAGTGTCGCCTGCGCGACCGGCGGGAGAAATGTGCACGACAGACAAACAGTGAAAAGTGTATGGGCAATAGAGTGTAAAATAGTGCGTGAAAACAGTGCCTTGCGAATTAATGGGTCTCAAACCCATGTGGTAGTGCCGAACTCCGTAACGGAAAAAGTAAGAGAGATAGTGTACATCTCGAGCGGGCTATCCTTGTCCCAGACAAGGAATACCCGCTCGAGAGGGACAGCCGGAGACGACCGTTATATCGGGGGGCGGCGAGGTAATATAAATACAGAAGAAATAGATTTTTGCGATTATTTCCGTTACGAAGGTCGGCACTAATGTAAAAAGTAACGAATATTGTAAAATAAGTACATAGGTAAATAAGACAAACGTGTAAACTGTATAATAATGTAATTTATTTGTATATAAATAAAAAACTTCATCTGAGGGGGTGAGGCGCAGAAAGTTCTAGAAGCTCGGTACTAGGACCCATATAAATATAGGTCGACCGCCATACTGCGGCACTCGCTCTACAACGTTACCCAGCTTCGGAACAACTTGTGTGCTTGACCTCTGGAACAAAAGTGAAAGTGTTGTTATTATTCATCACCCACAGTCCACAGACATCTCATCGCTGACCTAGGCGATCTAAGTAGGGAATTGGCGCAAGCTGGTCCCCCACATATAGATTAGTATAGATGGGTAAATCTATTAGTAATAAGTCGAGTACCTTGTCCTTAACACCTTTTTAACCAACTTACAAAAAGGAGGAGGTTATATTATTATGTTCATCTATTTGTATGTTTTTTTTTGTATGTTCAACGATCACTTCGCCGTTTGTGGACCGATTTTCAAGATTTTTTCTCTGTCGTATCGGGTTTAATCCGAATTTGGTACCATTTTTACAAAAAAGGTGACTTGATGATGGGATCGATAAGTAATCGAGGGAATTCCTTGCTATTTATATACTAAAACCCCCATTTATCTGGATGATATTTTGATTTCAATTCATAATTTGAAGTAAATAATATTTCAAATGGAAACTTATAGTGATTTTGGATAAATAATGAAGTATTCCAAGTAAATCTTACCAAAAAGTCAGATTTTGCACCAAGATATACCATGGTTCAAAGGTGGTGAATAGATCTCCGGCCTCCTTATATAGGTACATGTTTGGGGGTTTCGACGTTGTTTTGAGAACAGAAAGCTTATGCTTATGTGCAATAATTAATATTCATCATCATCATCACTACAATTACAGCATGTATCATGAATCATCACATTTTATTATTAGTACTTTTCATAATCTTCTGTACCGAGACGAGTTTTTCAAACTAAATATTTTGAAAATTATTTTGTTGTTTTATATTACCAAGTAGCCTTATTATTTTTATTATAGTCTATTATGATACCAATTTGGTACTACGGTATCCATGTGGTATATAGGGAACTCCTGAATAAGGAAACATATTATAATGATTTTGGTTAAGCTAGAAGTATTCTAAGCATACGATATACGCTACCAAAAAGTAAGATTTTGCCACAGGTATACCATGGTTCCGAATGTGCTTAGAAAACTCCTGACTCCTTATAGATAATATTAGTTTACGGGTTTCATCGTTGTTGAACCGAAAGCATAATATTATGCTACTATGCAAAAATAATCTATTCAAAGTAATTCAAACGAAGGTGACGCCGCGTTAAAGTAAAAAACCGTATTGCAGGCTGGCCTCTCATAGAAAACAAGTAATGGAACAGCAAAAAATGGAAAGGGCGTAGCGACAAAATGGTTTTTATCGCGTAATTTAGAAATCATAAATACATCTATATTCTATATCTATACATATTATAATAAAATCGTAGGAAACTCAATTATGTTACACTAGATGATGCCCGCAACTTTGTTGCGCCACAATTCGTTTATCGCGCGGGAACCGTACATTTTTCCGGGATAAAAACTATCCTATGTCCTTTCTCGGGACTCAAAGTATCTCCATGCCAAATTTCAGCAAAATCGGTTCACTGGTTCGAGCGTGAAGAGGTAACAGACAGACAGACAGACAGACAGACAGACATACTTTCACATTTATAATATTAGTATGGATTTAATATTTTTGAAAAAGCTCCCGCATATTAATCAAACGACACTCGAAATCTGTTTAGATAAGATACATAAAATCTCATAGCAACGCAAGGAGTGAAGATAGATACAAAGTGTAATGGACAAAGTAGAAAGTATATTATATACAAGGTATACAAGGTAGTACGAGTATATATATAATATATTATATAGATTACTTTGAAGTCCCTAACATTCTTATTGTTTTTACTTTTTACCTTGGAAGTCAGTTTTAATTTTTTGTCATTTCTTCCATCTACTTTCTTAAAAATCCATCCCCATCGTTAATAACCGCGAAAATGTTAAACCGAATTTGATGAAACTTGGGATGGAGCGAGGACCGGGAAAGGAGATAGAACACTTTTTAAACAGAGAAATTTACGATCCCGCGCGATAAACGAAGTTTTTGACAACATCATGTCAACTATTTAGTATTTGACAAGAAACCCCAACCCAAAACTAAATAATATAACTAGCGGAAACAAATAAGTTGCGACTATAGGAATACAATTATTAAGACTGCGGTGGCGAGGTCTCCGTAAGTGGTTCGTCTGATTTGTTTGACTTTCGACACAAATAAATATAGATTGAAGAACCGTTTAGTTTGAAAAGGCACTTATAGGGGGGTTTCAGGAGAATCTTGTGAGTGCTTAGATTACAGTCGTCTGGAAATTAAGAGTTTCATACGTTTTAATGCGTTTACAGTTAGGAAATAACGCCATGAACCGTACATTTTTACACACTAAAACATATTTAATTACCTGTCCAACCTGTCCAAAGTATACAGCTCTAATTAATGCACCCCTTCACAATGATATTATTACATAAATTTGTTTTTAACCGACTTCCAAAAAACGAGGAGGTTATATGTTCGGCTGTGGATATTTTTTTTTTTTTTTTTTTTTTTTATTTTTTTTTTTATTTTTGTATGTTCAACGATTACTCCGCCGTTTGTGAACCGATTTTCGAAATTTTTGCTTTGTTGTATTTGGTTTTACTCCAATTTGGTACCATGTTCACAAAGTGGTGACCTGATGATGGGATCCAGGAGTAATCGAGGGAACTCCTCGAAATTTATATGGAAACATATGGTGATTTTGGTTTTATGTGAAGTGTACTAAGAATATGCTACCAAAAAGTCAAATATTGGGTCAAGGTATACCATGGTTTCGAAGATGCTGAGAGAACTCCTGACTCCTTATAGATACACGTTTGGGAGTTTCGGCGTTGTTTTAAGAACAGAAAGCATATGCTACTATGCAACTCATATTCATCATCATAATCATCATCATCATCATCATCATCATCATCGTCTTCATCATTACCACGTCGTGTTAAGGTCACCAATGTCTCATGGCACAGAATAGATAATAGTACAAGGCATAGGTGTGGATATACTAATAATAATAATAATTTTATACTGTATAACAACACTTTGTTTAAATATACACGGCGGTCAGCACCGCGGAGGCGACGGTATCGCTTTACTTTATACTTTACTACTTTATATACAGATCGAATACTATACTAACTACTTTATAAAATTTTAATAGACAAAATATAGAATTAAAATAAAGTTATTTTAAAAAGAGCATTTAAACAAAACAAAGTCAATAAGTGTCTTTTTAATTAGTTATACTTATTAATCGATAGATGGCGCACTAAGTATCGATTTGAATGGATTTGAAATTGAATTCTTGATTTCAAGAACAGCTGTCAATTATTATGATAATAATATATTATATTACTAGCTGTCCCGGCAAACGTTGTTTTGCCATTTAAATAATTTTTGGTATGAAAAATAGATGTTGGCCGATTCTCAGACCAATATCCTCACAATATCTCCGATAGGAGTAAAAGTGTTCTGTGCACAATATGCTCACATAATATCATGAGAATCGGTCAAGCCGTTTCCGAGGAGTATGGCAACGAAAACTGTGACACGAGAATTTTATATATTAGATGAGTAGCTACGCTACATCCTATGCAAGTTTATACAATTTTTTATCTGATAGATCCTTGGATCGTGGAAAAACGAGACACAATAGCCTTTCTATTGTTATCGCAATCGCCGGTGACCGCTTGGGGTTTGAAGTATTAAAATTGTTAAATTACTTAGCACACATCCTATGCAAGTTTATACAATTTTTTATCTGATAGATCCTTGGATCGTGGAAAAACGAGACACAATAGCCTTTCTATTGTTATCACAATCGCCGGTGACCGCTTGGGGTTTGAAGTATTAAAATTGTTAAATTACTTAGCACAATATGTTCACTTCACTGATAATATATTATTTTGTGAGTGTGAACTGTGTAATAAGATACGTAAAATATACGCGAAGGTTTACCTACTAGTGTAACTAAAAAAAGTGAAATTATTATTATTTTTAACAAAAAATTAAAACCGACTTCCGAGGTAAAAACAATATTAACATTAATATGAACTAAAAAGTATTAAATAATTTTTGCTATCTAATAGTGCCTTTTTCCGAATTCGGCTAAACCTTGACTATTTCTGTACTCAATCTTCATAATTTTGAAGTCGGTGCCAATTCCAAAAGTTTCAAATATTCTGTCAGAGGACTGAAGATTCAGCTATCTGGTACCGACTTCAAAATAATGAAGATTGAGTACAGAAATAGTCAAGGTTTAGCCGAATTCGGAAAAAGGCACTATTAGATAGCAAAAATTATTTAATACTTTTTAGTTCATATTAATGTTAATATTGTTTTTACCTCGGAAGTCGGTTTTAATTTTTTGTTAAAAATAATTAAAGTTCTAAATTTTGTATAAAAAAAGCCATACCATAATAGATATTATATAAATTACACAAAAAATGCTTACTACCTGCCTGAAAACTACCTGTTATCTGGGCTTTTTAGGGTGACATTAAATATATTATACTGTAATTAATTTTTATTATTATTAATGTTCTTAAAATGTCATTTTGGTAAAGGAATGCATTTAATATTATATTTTTTAAATAACATGATATTTTATCGACTTAGGAATACATTTCTTTATTTCTATGTTCTAAAAATAGGGAAAGTCATCTAGCATAATCCTTAACCCTAGAACCGTACCCTGGGGTACAAATAAAAAAATAAACAAAAATTTCATTATACTTTTTGTACTGTTCGGCGGTTTGTTACGCGCGTCCGTGTATTTACGTGGGGCGGGGTGATGCGCTGAAACCTCAGTCGGGCAACGGTCCTACTTGCAAGTGGAAGCGGTACATTGCTTGTGGGGTACTGCGGTACCCCAGGGTACTTTAAACGTAAGTATTATTGTTTGAACATGTGCATCGTTTTGTTGTTTTTTTGGTTAGTTGCGTGCATGAATTTGAAGAAACCGACATAAAATTTATCGAGATCGTCAAGCAGTTTTAAAATTGTGGTTTTATTTGTTTTTGATGGCATTATAGGATTGTTTACGAACTCCTAACTTATTTTCTTTTTTTCAGATAGCGTCTAGACGTAATATGAGTGAAAATTAACTACTTAGAGAATATTCTTCTGGAATCGGAAGAAGAAGAAAAAGGTGAAGATCTGTTTTTAGGTGAGGCATCTGATGAAGAGCTGGATGATGTTATCCAAGATTTTCACGATGACGTCATTTTATCTCAGAGTCCTCACTGTTTAGAAGTAGAGTCACCTCCTGATTTAGACGAAGAAATAGAAGAAGTATCTTTGCAGTTCTGTTCTAATACGTCACTAGTCACTGTCCTCAGCATTCCATATATTTTACGTGGTAGATGCAGAAAAAAACAGAAAAGCAGTCATACATACAGTGTGTCGCGCAAAACTCGCCGCTGGAGCCTCTGTATGTTCTATGGAATACTAAATATTGTGGGGATCAATTCTATGATACTGTTACATTCTTCAGATGCTGCTAATAAGCAATTTTTGAAGAATAGGCGCACTTACCTCGCTTTTGATCACATAAAACCGCACCTGGAATACAGATTTCAATACCGAACTTTGCCAACGTATCTACAAATAAGTATTGGTGATATACTGGAAAAAAACGCCCAACGCCTTCTATAGCTTCTCCTAATTTCAAATCTGGAAGGTGTTTTGTCTTCCCGAGGTCCAAAGACCGCAAATCACGTACGAAATGTGAGACGTGCAAAACTTTCATTTGTACTGTTCACCACAACAAAATATGCCAAAATTGTTTTATAGTACCTAATTAATGCGATTTAATTATGTTCAGAAAGACTGAGATTATTGTTAAGAAGTCTATGTAAGTTGATTTAATAATAAAAAAACTTTAATATCTTTTTAAAAATCTGTTATCATTGTTGGGGTGCGCTAGTACCCCAGAGTACCGTTAGATAAAGCTTAAGATGGGTACGGTTCTAGGGTTAAGTTAACGTCGACAAAGGGCGCCATGTGTCACCCCGTTTTTGCCGACCTTCCCATTTAAACCAACCATCACAGTAATAAGTCTAACTCATTTGGAAGGACCAAGAGAGCCTTAAATTGTTTATGCTCGGTTTCTATTGTATTGACTGGAGTTTATCTTTTCATTAGCATTGTTGATTGATTCACTTTTAGACCTAAGACAATCACAAGCACTAGTGAAAAAACTCCTGTCGAAAATGCCTTGCCATTGAATTTTTCCTACTCCAACTATTTTTAGCCCCCGACAAAAAAGAGGGGTGTTATAAGTTTGACGTGTCTGTCTGTCTGTTTGTCTGTGTGTGTATCTGTCCGTGGCATCGTAGCATCCAAACAGGTGGGCCGATTTTTATCCAGTTTCTTTTGTTTAAAAGCTGACATGATCGGGAGTGTTCTTAGAACTTAGCAGTTCATCATCATCAGCCTGCTCAGTGCTGGACAATTAGGGTTTATCTGGTTCATGTCCGTAGCATCGTAGCATCCAAACAGGTGGATCGATTTTGATCTAGTTTTTTTTTTGTTTGAAAGCTGACGTGTTCGGGAGTGCTCTTAGCTATAGTTCATCATCATCAGCCTGCTCAGTGCTGGACATTCAGGGTTTATCTGGTTTATGAAAGGCCGTTAGCAACTTGTAGTCATTTGTTGGGTTTTATATTTCATTCTAGTTCGTGACATTTGTGAATATACAATATAATCTTCTAATTAATTTCGTTGCGGGTCCCAAGACAGCTTTACCATGTCTCTCGGGCTCCCAGAGATCATATCAAAGGTTTTTCGTGGTTGGAAACCGCTGTCGATCCTGGCGACACAGGAGATACAGTGGTGGCAATGTGTGGTAGGCCAAAGCCCGTTAAAAAAATGCCTTACAAACCAGGCTCTATTGATAAAAAATTTGTTTGAATTTCTTCAAAAACTTTTCCCTATATAGTTAATTGGGTTTCAAATTACTTATTCAATATTGTTAGTTGACATTTCAATAATATTAGTAATCTTACAGTTACAAACACCTATGTAATATATTTTTTAATTTATTAGCAAAAGTAATAATATCCTGGAAGAAGAGCTAGTAAAATAATTCCTAGAACAAAAAAAAATATTGTAATAGCCTCCTATAACACATAGATAATTATATCCAATAAATAATAGCATCGAGAAATTCAATCGCGAAACTATCCGACGTCAAAGAATATCATCCTCTTAATTGGTATAAGAAGTTGATTGGTTTCGTTGAAGACAAATTGAAATTTCATTAGGATCGTTATCTTGAGACTAACAACGTACCTTCAGTTCTCAGACGATGAAAAACAGCACAATACAGAAAATGATACCAAGTGTGGATCTTAGCAATAAATAAAACTACGCAGTCATACTATTTTTGTATCTATTTGCACGATGTAAGAGTTTAAAATTGTATAAAATAACGAGAAAACAGAAGTGTCATGAAACAAAGTTCGCCGAGATAGTGGCTTATGTCCAAAGGCTTAATTTTACATTCAACAACGAAGAATTATAAGAAATGTAAAAGCATTTTATAAATGTCGCAAAGTGCTCCTGAAGTGCTTTGTTAAATTTTTTTTCTTTTGTCATAAATGTTTTTATAAAAGCAAAGGATTGCTTTTTCTATTTGAATTTGAATTTATTTTCATTATTCATTTTCTATAAGTAGTACGAATTATTGCCGCTCATTAGCGATGGATCGAAACGAAATATAAAACAGATTATAAAAAAACACTTC
Source organism: Polyommatus icarus (assembly GCA_937595015.1). Taxonomy (NCBI): domain Eukaryota; kingdom Metazoa; phylum Arthropoda; class Insecta; order Lepidoptera; family Lycaenidae; genus Polyommatus; species Polyommatus icarus. The sequence continues at coordinate 17,097,355 of OW569326.1, forward strand.
TATTTTTGTCACTAAAAAGTAGACGAAACAGAGAATGATTTGCCCTTAGCTTATTTCCCAATGTTTTTAGTAGTAATAGCTTTGTACTAATGATTGATGTTATTGGTAATACCAGTTCCGATCGAAGGCAATATGTATTTTGATCAGTAAATCTTTATTAGTACTATATTAGTACACAACTACTCTATAATCAATAATAAGACAAAGGAAGATAGCAAACTCTTTATCTAGCCAAATTTCTGCTAGTAACGTGTACATTAATGTAGTCAATGTTACTTAATGTAAATTAAGTTAATGTTAAGTTTATAGCACCATCACTTAGGAGAAAATTACGAGTCTGATTATAACTAGAGGAGCGCCTGTTTACAAACCATATGCAATGTGCAATATACATGGTACATTCCTAACATAAGCAAAGAATTGTAACTCATAAAATTAAATAAAAACTTTATTGTCATTTTAATGTAACTGTTACGAGTTTTTCGGCTTTCGATACAGATTTAAGTATATAATATTTAAGTCTCACTTTAGTTATTGCTCAGAAACTGGTATTTTTTGTGGAAAGAAAAATCTTTCGCAGGACTCAGAAGTATAAATCCATGAGAATAGAGCCATGAAATCAGTGTTGCAGATAACCTGAAAAAGTGACTTTTTTATTTATTTTTTTATTTTTATTAAATAAGGGGGCAAACGAGCAAACCGGTCACCTGATGGTAAGCAACTACCGTCGCCCATGGATACTCGCAACATCAGAAGAGCTGCAGGTGCGTTGCCGGCCTTTTAAGAGGGAATACGCTCTTTTCTTGAAGGTTTGCAGGTCGTATAGGTCTGGAAATACTGCTGGTGACAGTTCGTTCCAGAGCTTTCCAGTGCGCGGCAGAGAGTTACGCGAAACTGATATATTATGACTGATATATTATGTACCTACTATCAGAGAAATTGATTCATAGGCAGATGGCGAACCCAGCCGACAGATCACGACTTACATTGAATTGATATAATCCAACCAAATGACGTAGATCCATTCTTGGAAATCTATTGTTATTATATTTTTGTTGCGATCACCGGTGCTCTTATGGGGCTTGATGGGTTAATGTGGTGCCTATTTAAACAATTCTTATGTACAACAACACTTAACCAACACGAGAGAATTTGCCATGTTAAAAATCTTTAAAATCTAACTTGCCACCCTTCTTCACACGAACGCTTTCACGGAGAGTTAGACGCCCCTCTTAATGAAATGAAGACGTTGCCAGTTTACATGTTCGAGACAGTCGGCGGTGGCTTTTGGCTAATTTACCAACCACGTCACCCCACCACGTACTTACGGAATTTATCATTTAGATAATTTGTTGCTTCGTTACGTTTGGAACTCGTTAGTCGCTGAATGTTTTTGGCGTTAAAAGTTTTAAATGTTTTAGACATATGATGTAGGTATCTTGCAAATTATAAATACGGTTACATTGTAATGTTTCTTGGTTTGATTAATTTTGTAATGTATTTTGTTATACACACACACACACACATATATATATATATATATATATATATATATATATATATATATATATATATATATATATATATATATATATATATATATACCCGGCAAACGTTTCTTTACCATATTATATAAAGTATATCGCCCGTAGTTAGCTATCCTATCTCTCAAGTTGGAAAAAGGCACACATTTAAAAAGAAACATTAAAATCGGTTAAGTACTTTAGGAATCCATCGCGGACAAACATCGTGACAGGAGATTTATATATATTAGATGTTTACTAACATAGTAAACATGTTTGTGTAAAATTGATAACAAAAAGCATAAGTACATACCTATAAAATATCGTAAAATTATTAATACAGTAAGATTGTAATGTTCCTTGATTTTAACAATGTTATAGCGATTTAAGTAAAAAAACAAAAGCAAAAAAAAAATTGTGTCCAGTCGATACCAAAAATTATTATGAGAATGTCTTTTTACGTTGGCTCATGATGGACGGTAAAAGCGATACAAAATTAAAATGTCAAGCAGCATCACGCTATTTGATATTTTAATTTTGTACTGCTTTTATACGTTTCGTTGTGAACTGACCCTTAACTAAAAAAATCTAACAGCTGTTGTATATTATAATTTAAATTTTAAAATATCTTCGAAACATTTTTTTATAGCATTATCTATTATTCTATAAATTTCTTCACGACTGCGTACACAAAATATAGATACCCTGCAGACTGCAAACGTTTAGTAGGCCGATAGCTGTTTAGTCCATCGCTTAATCAGTATTCAGTATAGACTCTATACTGATTATAGATATTTTAGTGGAGGTGCGCACAATATACTATTTAGGCCGATAACAATGTACTTCAACCCCAATTTGTTCAAACTATTATAGGCCAACTAAAAGTCTGCGGGGAGTCTAAATGTGTTTTAAAAACCTATGTTTTCTAGAAAAAAATATATTTTAAAAATATCCTCATATTTTTTTAACATATTCGGAGTGGTCCGCATATGATTTAACTCCCCGATGCACGCGGCAAGCCGCCGGTAATTCCATTTCGCCGGAAAATTGTTTTGTAAACATTTTCTTTTGATGTTGTTACCGTCAAATAAAACTCTGTTTATTTAATATTTCCCGTATTATTTTAATGTTACATGCATGTTGTACAAATAAACGTACTTTTTGCTAAAACAACGAAATGTGCTCGTAGAAATTATTTATATTTTTTTATATCTTTAGTTCTATGTGTTTGCATCAAATTCTATGTGGGAATATAATATAAATATGTAAAGTTATGGAAGTGAAAAATACTAGCAGCAATTCATGATACGTTACGTGGCAGTACCTAACAAAACTTTTAAATTGGTTAACATGTATATTAATAACAAATATTTTGGCAATTTGTCGGTACATAATTTATCAATGCATGACATAATATAACTGTGATGGACACGCGGCAGTCTCTGTATAACTTAAAACTTGTATGTCTTATCTACAACTGCTAAAGTCGCACACACAATGAACGTTTGAATCAGCAAAATTGATTGAATACAAGTTAAAGTATCTTTGTACAATGTCCTAGCACGCTTTACCGCGACACGCTGTGGCCCGGCATTGTGTGTACGAACCTTTACAGTCCAATGTGGATGCACCTCCACACATAGAATAAATTTCCTTAAACTCAAACTCAATGTCGAGTTATAACAAAGTTAACCCCCAAAACATCGATTCATCAGGATATAGTTAGGAAATTGTCCTTCAGTATTAGGAAATGATCTCATTAGAATGCCGCCTACGGGCGTGATTGATGCTACTTCGTTACCTCTAACTTATACTTTAAATTACTTCGAGTTGTAAATCTCGAGAGTAACTGAGAAGTAATATAGGAAATGAATGTATACTTTATGAGTCACAGGTAAAATAATGCATTAATGACACTGATTCCCGGTATTGTGAAGTTTTTAAGAAAAAAAATACTTATTCACTAGTGCTATAATATAAAAGATGATTTAAATCAAATAAAAGGCACAATAATATACAAGATAAGACAAAATAAGCAGAGTTTTTATCTAAGTGATGCTTTGAATATTATTCAAACAGAATGCAGATCTTTAAAAAATAGCACTTAATTATTATTCTTCTTAAACTTCTTTTAAGACTAAAAATTAACAAGAAAAAGATTTTCTGTTTCGAATTTTTTAAGTATTTGCAGTCGGGCATCAAGAAGTTTTGGTGGTAATGACGGAACTTTGCACTCACTAATTATATAACAGCGTTGAGCTTTTATAAAACTTTTCTACTTTTACAGCTTGAGTGTCAAGATTTTTATAAATTAATAATGATGAACTTCCATTTTCATTCACATTTTATATTTAGGTACTAATATTAGAATTTAGAAAAGGTTATGAAAATATCTTCCAATATTGTATTTTTTGGGCCCATTTTAAACAATTTTATGATGTCTTGGTGTGTTTAATTGTAAATAATGAATCCAAAATTCTTTTTCGATTCAGACGGGTCATTTGTGACCCAGGCCCGACACAAATTAGACATATCCCATTTTTTTTCGTTTTTATTATAGGTAAGTATCCCAGATATTATGTAATTTTTATATTTAAAGTCAGTGACTAACATGTTATTTTATTGCTTTCTTTTTTTCTTCATGCGCAGTATGAAAGATGTTAATACGAAAAATAAGAATCGTTATTTGCATGTAATTATATTCAATATATGTGGCTAACACTTAGAAATATATTATTATTTTTATACCGTGCCTAAAGAAAAACACAAAACCATAATATATATTATTTTGTTTACATAAGTAGATAGAATTTAAAAAAGTTTTTTTTTACTACCTTCTACTAGTATGTTTCAAACAATTAGAAACATCCTGTCTCTGCAGCATGTTATATTTTATCACGCGTGATAATTACAACACCGAGGGCGAGATGAACCTATAAATACCTACATGAGTTTTTCTTTATCTAGTGAACATGAAAATGAGATGTCTAGCCCATCCTAGGCTATAATAATAACACTTATCACGTGTGCACAACTTCCTAATGTTCGCTTTCCATGGTAACAATATGTTCAGTTAAATTCATTAATAGAATATCTTACATCAATGGTGGGATTGTACTCTACCTAAGTGTAATACTACGTTTTTGAAGAAACATGTCGTGATTGTATTTTACATCTAATAAGTGCATTTCCATGTTAGCCAGTGATATTGATTAAAATTGCTTAGTATTTGCACTTTTCATGTTGCGCCTAAAGAAAATAATAAAATAACATGTTAGCAACTGATATTGAATATAAAAATTACATATCTTTGATACCCACAATATAACGAAAACAATGGGATACGTTTCTTTCGTGTCGGCACTGGGTAAATTTTGTATGGTCCGTGACCAGTCTTCTTTGCAGCTAGATGCTGATTAACAACAATTTAATAAAAAACTTCATAATATACACATTTTTAAAATGTCTATAATATTAAAGTATTTAAATAATGTCTCAGTGAAGCTGCAAGTTTATTTTAACTCGTTTATATTTCAATTGTTCCATAAAAATTATATTATATTAATTTTGTATGTTTTTCTAGATATTAATATAACCAAATATGAATATTCAAATCTAAATCAAAACAATCATTAACCAGATCAATTTCTCGGCTAATTTTCTCAATTAAAACGTAATACATTCATAACTCAACATGTAACGACGACATAAATCACGCTCAGAAAGGATCTTTTATGTTTGTAATTTAGTAAAATTGCTCAGCACGCTATTAATATAAATGAGGGAGACTCTGTAATATGATAAAAGTCCCCTTTTCTCGAATTTAAAATGATTTCCCCCAAAAATTGAATTAATTTCTGTCTAGCAATCGATACGAGCATAGATGATGTAAATAAATACGCGTGGATGCAAATTTTTAAATGGGTTTGGGGAAATTTCCTAATTTTCCTAGTTAGTTATCTATCTAATTTGATCTACACCACAGTCAGAGTCCTTAAAATATTTTGTGGAATAACTAATTATTAACGTAAAATTAGTACCTCAATAAGTAATATATTTTGTTTATTAGTTAAATCTCACATAATTATACTCGTAGCGACAGATTTTGTGTACATTTCTATCAAACTGTGCTCAAATCTGTCAATAGCTTTGTCCACATTATGCCTTTTTCTGTTCATCAAGGGCATGCCTCATAGCGCTGTCAACGTCAAACGTGAGGCATGCCCGTAACACGCGTTGAAATCGTAGCGCGCGCTATGACACTTTTCTTTCAACGCGGGTGGATTTTGACGCGCGTCACGGGCATGCCACACGTTCACTGTTGACAGCGCTATAAGGCATGCCCTTGTTGAACAGAAAAAAAGCACAATGTGGACAAAGCTAATGCCCTGTGTCCACGCTGTGTCACAATTTTGCGCCCAGCGGTACTCGCTGCGGCCCGGCGGCGCGGCGTACGTGCGAACCTTATCGACCGGTAATTTGTATCATAGGCATTGCTAGAAAGAATGCAATCGATAAAGGTAACTTTCCGATTCTCGCGGCAAGCGACCGACAAAAATTCAAATGAAATGCCACTTGATGACCTAGCGGCTAGCCTATCGGTTTTATTTTGCTCTACGCTACTACTAATCAGCGGCGGCATGGGTCGCTAGACCAATGTCGATAGAAATTAAAACCTATAGCCTGGACTAGTAGCCTAGTTTGGAACGAAGTTTCTTATCGCGCGTTCGGCGAAGGAGGCTAAAACGATATATTTTGACCACGACACTTTTCTTAGTACTTACCTGCATAGTAGGGGCAGAGGGTGTTGATAGTATTCCTGTGCGTCAACCAGATGGCGTTTTTTGAGAATAAACAGCGACGAGTTGTAAGTATTCCTGGGTGTCAATAGATGGCGTTTTTTTTTTGTTGTATTTTTGAGTGTATAATTATATAAACAGGTTTTTTCAACATAATAAATAACTTCGTTTCATTCGCATGTCCCTTGACACCTCTCAAGTTTTTATTTATTTTTGTCGGTCGCGATCGCTTGCCACGGAACGGTATGTGATACTAAGCTAAATATCATATTATTTATCGAATTGCATACCGTCACGCTTCAGTAATTTGTGTCGTAGGCAATGCAACGGAAAGAATGCAATCTCTAACTAGTCCCTAAGGCTAAACAATCGTTTAGTAGATAGCTCGTGTTATCAGACGCGTGGCACGCTAATCCATCAGCCCCCTTTGATGTAGGGGATGTTCTATTCATCTGTGAAATCGCGGGCTTTTATGTTTTTATCTGACTTTTGATGTTGGCTAGTACATTGGCTAGTATTAAGTAGTTAATAAATAGCACGCCGAATTTTAAAAGAAATGTGTGTGTTATAAATTAATGCTTCAAACATTGCTTTCAATGTCAATGAATCCGACTAATGTTTCTTTACTCCATCGAAAATGAAATATTAATACTGATGGCTAATATGAACAAGAAAAACATTATATTATTGAAAAATACAGTTAAACTAATTTGATACTGGTTTTGACAAATATAATGTTCGAAAGAATATGATACAACATAATATTAGGTATACGAGTAGATATTATACACTTTAATTTCGTATCTAGCATGGACGCATAAAAAAAGGCGGACGGAGTTCCACCATACACAGACTGTGTCGTTCAGAGTCGGCCAGCTGGCTTCTCACACTACTACTACATACCGGTTCAGTACACGGTCCGCACGCACACATTCATGCGCTAGTCCATACCATTTGACAGGCGTCAGAATGTGTGCGTGACCGACTCTGAAGAAAAGTGAAGACACAGTTTTTTATATAACAAGACTCCGTCCGCCTTTTTTTCTACGTTCATGGTATCTAGTTATTGCATCGTCACGTCGTTCGTTTTGTGTGACCAATTATAACAGTCAAATTGCTAGTTAGTTTCTACGACTCTAAACGTCAAAAACGTAAGGGATTTGACGTAATTACGTAAAGCATCGTGCAACGCAAGCGCCACGATACTTGGCGACTCTTTATGTCATAATATCCTATCCACATTTTACTTTTAACTTTGCCAGCAAAACAAGCGAATGTATCTTATATCTTTAAAAGAGCAATTCTTGTATACAATGTACCTGTATTGTTTGTATCATCGAGGAAATTGATTCCTAGGCAGTTTACAGACCAACATCATTTGGCCGGATCATGCAGTTAATTCAATGGTAATTGTGATCTGTCGGCTGGGTTGGACGTAACGCGACCAAACTACGTAGGTCCCCCATCTGCATAGGAATCAACTTCACTGTTAGTACATACATAATTGGAATCTCGGAATCGGCTCCAACGATTTTCATGAAATTTAGTATATCTAAGGAGGTTTCGGGGGCGATAAATCGATCTAGCCCTTTTTTTTTTTTTTTTTTTTTTTTTTTTTTTTTTTTTTTTTTTTTTTTTTTTTTTTGAGGAGGGGAAATACGTTACGTATCCCCCGCCCCTTCGGGGGAAGGAGCAGGGGTATGTGGGACTCCCTCTACGAGGTTTACCCACTAAAACCCAATGTCTAAATTTAAAAATCTAATTAAACAACACATTAAAACTTTGAAATTTTAGGACAGCAATGCACCTGCAGTTCTGATGTTGCGAGTGTCCATGGGCGACGATGGTTGCTTTCCATCAGGTAACCCAGACGTGAAGACGGCAAACGAGCGTCTTCATTTTATATATATAAAATATATATATTATTATAAACAAAATCATGCCACCTAGGCAATTTATATAATATGTATATGGTATGTTATGTGCTTAGGTAGATAAATAAATTGTACGTATTTTATTATAGATTTCATAATTAACTATACACTTTAATATAACTAAATAATACTTGCTATATTTATGATTTTATAAACTAAATACTAAATAATAAACAAAATTTATACTGCCACATCCAATAATATGAGATCGATGATGTTATTCTGTGTTTACGTAGGTTTTTACTGTCCACCCTCAAAACAAAAACAATAAGTTAATTGTTTATGAACAAGTGTTGTAATATTCTGATCAAAGTTTTATAATATTATTGTAAGCCCGTACACTAGGTACGCTTAGAGTTAGTAAACCGATAAGTTATTAATTGTACATTTTCTCAATTAAGTGAATTGTATAAGTTCTTATGAGAAATAAATGTCTTAAACCTAAAAACCCCCCCAGCCCTCCGTCATGCGCCTATAGTACGGGAGGGACGGGTACCGCAAAGCTATTCAACTCCGCCCCTTCCCGCGCGCAGCCGCAACCGGCACCTTCTTCCAAACGGCTTGAGCCGCTTACCTCACCGAGAGCCCCCCGGGCTATAGGGGGCTGCCTTCTCGGGACCCTTTCTGCGGACGGGGATCCCCCGATCGCCGCCCGCGGGTCTAGGCATCCGTCTCCATGACAGCTGAGACGGGCGGGGCCCCAGCGCCTTTAGGCTTCGGCTTTCGCCGAGCCTTTTTGGACGGAGCCTTCTCTTCTCCGGGGGCCGGCTTTTTCGCAGCAGACGGACATCCGCTGCCGCCCAGCACGTGCCCCCTTTCGACTCTGCCAGCGGCTTCGCACAGGGCGCAGTTTGGTTCTGCGGCCCCGCACTCCGCCGCCTTGTGTCCCGGTTTCCCGCACCGGAAACAAGTCCGACTACGGTCCACCGGGCACCGGCACTTGGCGGCCACGTGGCCGGTGTCCTGACAGCGGAAGCAACGCGTTGGCCTCGCGGCCAACAACGTCACCCTCGCCGACACCCAACCAACACGCAACCGCCCAGAGCTCGAAAGCTTCTTGGCGGCCGCGACTGGGAGGCGGACCCAACACGATCCGTCTCCCCGTGGCCCCTCTCTTATTGGCCCCGCCCGGACATCGCCGGCCAGGCACTCTCCTGCTCGTGCGACCGCTTCCACGACTTCAGCGGTTGTCACGGAGTCGTCAAGGCCGGCGATGCGCATCTCCGCGCATGCGGCTGGCCGCCCAACTTTCACCTCCGCAGGCAGGACACTCTTAAGCCTCGCGGCGAAGGCGTCCGCCTTCTCTTTTGCGCCCTCACCAGCTATGGTGAAAAGGCACCCTCCGGTTCGGGCCCGGCGGAAACGGACTTGTGGAATATTAAGCTCCACAGTGTTCACCGCCCGCCGGGCATCCTCAATGGCCTTGGCGTAGGTCAGACCCGCCTTCACAGCCGACTCTTCTATTGTAAGAGCGACGGCTGCAGTGGCGGGGACCCGAAGCCTGGGCTTTTTCTTCTTCTTCGGGACGGCTGTAGATTGTGTAGCCGCCCCTTTCGTCCTCTTGGCCTTTGGACCCACCGTGGTCCATGGCGTCTCAGTACGGGTGGAGCTGATGGTCGCTCCCCCTTGCGCCGCCTCCTGAGCGGCCATTGAGGGCCGCTTCTTCTTCCTGGCCTTTTTAGGCCCGGGCACCGTGAGTGCAGCATGGGCCTCTAGAGGGGCCGATGCAGCAACTGACGGTTGCGACTTCTTCTTCGCCGGTTTCCCTTTCGCCTTCTGCAGAGGGGGTCCCGGCATTTTTTCCTCGATCGGCCGTATGTCAGACGCCAGCGAGGGTCTCCGTCTCGGCTCAGGCAGGAGACGGTCCTCCAACCCAGCGAGTCTGGCGTTGAGCATATTGCCAAAGGTCTCCACGTTTGCACGGGAGACTTCGGCCAACAGCTCACGCACATTACTTCCTGCAGGCTGGGAAGTCAATCTACGCAACTCGTCGAGCTCCTGGCGTAACTTCGCCACTTGCCCTTCGAGCCGCGCATTCTGGGCCTCCAGCCTCTTGATCTCATCCGTTGAGGAGCGATCCTTCACTTCGTCGAAGACCATTTTGATGGTCGCCACCGATTCTTTAAGGTACCTTACGTAGGTACCCTTAAGATTGGAGGACTTCGTGGCGACCATTTCAATGGTCTTAAGCGAAGCCTCCATCGTCTTCATTAAATCAGCGCCTGTCCGCTCCAAGGCCTCTTCTCGCGAAGGAGAAGAAACGGCGAGACCGGAGTGGGAGGGGGCGGAGCTGATGGTCACTCGCGTATTCCTCGCCTCCCGCGCTGCTTCCGCGATCTCTTCCTCGGCTTGTAGCCGGAGGGCCTCTTCTTTTTGCCGATTAAAGTCGGCCTGCGTCTTCGCCAGACCGGCATATTTGCCGGTCGTTGGCGGGCGGCCGCGTCCTCTTTTAGGTTTAGACACCGCCCCCTTACTGAGGGGCGGTGTCGCGTCTTCATCCGAGCGCCTCTTTCGGCGCGTCCTGTTCAGAAACGCGGGCAGGCCCCCAGAGTCCAGCGACATGCCAGACATTTCGCTGGAATCCGAGAGCCAGTCCTCGCTGTCTGGTCTAGGAGTGTCTCGTCCGGGTATTCGAGCTGGGGGCGGCATGAGCACATCGCGTGTCTGCAGGACACGCGGAGAGTCTTTGTCGCCCCTCAACTTCTTCTCAGTCTGTGACTCCGCCGCCGGCGCAGTAAAGGGCGCCGGCTTCGGGCTATCGCGCTTCTTTGCGCCGTCATCTCCTCCTAACGCCGCCAAAATGGCCTTCTGTCTCGCCACCTTAGCGGCCTCCGATTCCTTCAACGCAGTTTGTGCTGCCCCCGTATACGTGCAGCTGACACCCTCTTTCGAAGGTGTGCGGGATTCTCCGGCCCCTGAGGGACCGGGACCCGCCCGGGGAGTATTTTTCAAAGTGCGTTCTTCCATCATAAATCCCTCCGACACCCCGGGTCGCGGGCCCGTTCTTCATACTGCGGGCGCAGCCAAACACACGACAATCACACACACAAACACACACCATACCGGCGTTCAGCCACCCCTCCCGTGTCACCGAGAAAAGCTCACGATGGCACGGGGGAGGTGCCCAGGGACACGGCGTGGACGGACCGGTATCGCCCCCAAATCGATCTAGCCCTAGGAATTTTTAGTAATTAATGTCATTTTATTCGCGTTTTATCGAATACCGAGCTAAGCTCGGTCAAATAGCTAGTGAATATTAAGCAATCTAATTTTTATTGCTAAATCATATATTTTAAATGTATTGTATTTTCAATGTATTGTTAATGTAATGACTAATGATAATGTAACAAAAAAATTTAAATGTAATGTCATGGGTCTTAGAAATCCGAAATAAATGATTTTATTTTATTTATTTATTATTTAACTTGCACTTTGATCTTTAAGCTAATCTTTAGAAGGACCAATCTGATCACTTACATAACATACATTTTATTTGATTTGGGGTAACAATGAGGGGCGCTGTCTGTCTTGTCCATTATGGCTCATGAACGTCAATATTTATCGTAACCGACACCCGGAGTGGCACGTGTGTGAAAATTTAACCATTATTGGACGTTGCATCTTCCTGTTGTCATCCTTGTACGATACGATATACAGAATGTAACAAAATTAAGTGATAATAGAGTGTGTATGGGGCTTCTATATAAAATTATCTGTGAAAGTAGAATCGCTGAAAGAGCAACTTTTTTCACCTTTGTATAGAACAATTATTTAAGGCGCGCTTACTCATACAAATCACAAAAAAATTGCTCTTTCAGCGCTGCTACGTTCACAGTGAACTCTTTATAAGGGACACGTACACACCCTAATGTATTTCACTTAGTTTTGTTACACCCTGTTTATATCGTAGGTTATACAACATATAGGTATAGACCATATACGATACGACGATACGATTGTTTGGGATACAGACTAGCAGTAATAATTTTGCAGACTAACTTCAATGTGAGGAGGCGATGCGGTGCGATGCATTTTTTAATAAGACATTCAAATCTGACCTTTATTTATTGCAAAAGAAGACGGCTCGCAGTGAAAGGCTGGTTCAATTTTTAGGGGCTTATTTTATTAAGATTCATTCAAAAACACGATTTAACCTCGTCACATTGCACTATCTGACCTAGTTACAAATTACAATGCTGTTTCGGGAAATGGCTTCTAAACAATTAGTTCGTGCGTATTAATCGTTACTTCTACGCTGCCATATTTTAAAAATTAAATATCTAATGTGACTCCTGATAGTTTCATCCAACTTTCAATTTGCATGTGATCGAAAAAAAAGTAACGTTGGTGTAATTTTTATATTGACAGCTACTTTGCATCCGTTAGCTCATGATATAGTTATCGAATCTTTAATACTTCGATCGCGGATTCTTGGAATCTATTGTTCTCGTGGCCACATGTGGCCATGAAGGCCGTGTTGAAGCATTAAAAGAGACATATTTTTTTTTACGTTTTAAAACGTATTTTAAGACTTTAAAAAAATCTTGGAGATGTTATGCTATCAATTGGAGGAGGACAATTCGATTGACCGACTAGCAGACGGTGTAATGAGGAAGAGACGTGAGGAACATAATATTACAGGTTGTTAGTGAGTGCCACTACACACTTACACGGTTCGTCTAGCTCTAGTCTGTCCTCAACTAATTATGTACAGATATACGTTACATTTGGACTTCATTTCTTTATAGGTTGTTTTTTAATAGGGTATACTGGTTCAGATTCATAAGAACCTTTTGACACTCAACCGAAACATACAGAATTTGTAAAATTGTTCGTAGTTTTTTTTATGGTTCGAGTGTTCTTTGTATTTACATAAAATACATTCTTATAAATAGTTACAAAACTAACACTCGATTAGTGATGCAATGATAATAATAATAGCTTCATAGTGCTTGGTGTGTTTTCAGGCATATACGAGTAAGTATAATACGAGTAATTTATTAATACAGTCCAATAACGTGTTGCTTTAATTCGTGTCTAAATAGTGTTTTAAGGCAGGGATAGTATTATGGATTTATGTCTTAATTTATATTATTACAAAAATAACTTCATAAAAAATACAAACAGATGACCATAATATTATAAGCTCCTTCTTTTTCCATTGCTTAAAAATGAATTGAAGAACTAACATAGAAGTCGCCTCGGTTTTCATGTAGATGTTACAATCATTTTCGAGGAAAGCGAGTTAATAGTTCTTTATCCAATTGTTTGTCTGGTGTCCGGAGTCCGGACTCGCCGCAAGCGAATTTAGCCGGCGGTTGAGCTGTGACGGGACGGACTACTAATGCCGGGCGTTCCAGACATTTATATCACCGCACTTGACTAAATAACGTTAGGGTTAGTGCAAAGTTCTATTTCCGTATCATTCGAAACGGTTTAGATCACAGACATAGATCGAGATAGATACCGCATGTCGCTCCATTTGTATGAAAACTAGCGTGTCACTTTTTTCCTATCACTGTGACGTACTGATGATCATCAAACATTGGCCTTGATAATGGACACGTTTCTTACCTGTCCATTATCAAGGCCAATGTTTCTATTTAAATTTCTACAGCTCAATACAGCACTTTTAAGCATTTAGGCATTTTTTAAAATTCCGAGTTCATTCAAGTTTGCTATCGGAATCGGATGTCGATAAGATATAGCACGCGAAGTACATACATATGCGTTATCTATCTTGATCTATGTATTCAATATATAATAAAATTGTATGTTGGTCCTGGAAAAGTTATTAAGTTGTTTCTGGTAGCTGATAATTAGTATAATGCAACAATTCTTTTGACCTTTTGTTCGCTCGAACGAAACTGAAGACCTAGCGGCTTTTTTCGTTCGTAAATTACCAGTATTATCAGGCTTTATCATTATCACGCAGAAGGAATATCTTGCGAATAGAACTAAAATGAAAGGTACAATAAAAGTTACTTCTGATAACAAAAAAAAAATTATAAAGCCAACAAAGCAAGTAGATTTCGTATCTTACCAAAATCTAATTTATAACAATAAAAAAAATCGTTTCTAGTTCCCACGCCTAGCTCTTTTGAAAGAGCTTATCTCGCGAGCTACTGGAGCAATTTTTATGTTATTTGGCATAGATAAGAAGAAGACCACATGAAGGATAGGAGAATGATAGGCTATCGCTTTTAATAATTATTTCAGTGGCTATATATTTTATACCCGTGCGACACTGGGGCGGGTCGCTAGTAATCTTATAAAATAGGAGCAAAGTATGTGAAAATCGACTTATTCCGATAAAATATTGTTAGGATTCTAGAACTGGCTAAGTCTAGTGTGTAAGCCACCTTAAATCGAACTAGCTCGAGGGTAACTGAGCGATGTCGCGTTAGACACTTCACAAACCAAGATCCCGATTCTGCTATGGTCAACATCAAAACAGAATTCTCATAATCATTTATGTGGTAGTACATGACAGAAACATGAGTGGGTAAACTATAAACTTAAGATGCAGAAGACCAACAAAGAGTGCGAGAGAGAAGAAAATCCTTTATTATAACAAGATAAAAAGAGACAGGCAGTCTCATGAAAACTGTAACCACTTTCATTTGACAGGTGGGCCAAAAGTCGTCAACCGTTTTTATGCCCTTTCGGTATTAGCAATTTATTGTTTAAATCCTTTATTATTTTCGACAAATACTATTACATATTGTAACAATGGTAACTTGTTCTGTGAGTGATTGCAGTGTAAATCATAAGAGTAATCCTGAAAAATATACATTTCAAAGGTCTTCATGTCCTAATTGCTACGATGTGTTTATTTTCGCTATATTCTGTCTTTAGTTCTCCATCTATACTTATAAAATTACATGTCCTGACTGACTGACTGACTGACTGACTGACTGACTGACTGACTGACTGACTGACTGATTCATCATCGCTGAGCAAAAACTGTTAAAGCTACTGCCACGAAATTTTGTGAGTAGGGTTGTTTTATTAAGTAGAGACCCACTAAGGAAGGAATTTCGAAAATTTTACCCCGAAAGGGGTGAAATATGGGTTGAAAGTTTGAATGAAAGTCCGTCATTTCTTAAGTTAGAAACATGAAACTTTATTTTCGGGTTACTGATTAAAAATGAATGGATACGTATCTAAGCGTTTTTGGAAATGCTACCACCAAGGGGGTGAAATTAGGGTAGAAAGTTTGAATGAAAGTCCGTTATTTCTTAAGTTAGAAACTTGAAATTTTATGTTTGGGCTACTGATTAAAAATAATTGGATACGTGCTTAAGCGTTTTTGGAAATTCTACCCCCAAGGGGGTGAAATAGGGGTTGAAAGTTTAAATGAAAGTCCGTCATTTCTTAAGTTAGGAACATGAAAGTTTATTTTTGAACTGCTGATTAAAAATGAATGGATAGTTATTTAAGTGTTTTTTGGAAATTATACCCCCAAGTGGGTGAAATTGGGGTTGAAAGTTTGAATGAAAGTCCGTCATTTCTTAAGTTAGGATTATGAAAGTTTATTTTTGGACTGCTGATTAAAAATGAATGGATAGTTATTCAAGTGTTTTTGGAAATTCTACCCCCAAGGGGGTGAAATTGGGGTTGAAAGTTTGAATGAAAGTCCGTCATTTCTTGAGTTAGAAACATGAAAGTTTTTTGACGTTTGCTTAAATAGGGTCCCGTTTTTACCCTTTCTATAAGGAACCACAAAAAGGGGAAAGCTATCCATCTTTGTTATTATACTATGTTAACGCGGACGAAGTCGCGGTCAACAGCTAGTTTCAAATAAAATATTGTTAATCCTCCCCTTTACTTTCATATCTATATATATAAAAGAAAGTTGTGTTAGTTACGCCACTTATAACTCAAGAACGGATAAACCGATTTGGCTGAAAATTGGTGGAGAGGTAGCTTAGAACCAGGAAACGGACATAGGATACATTTTGTCCAGGAAAAATGTACGGTTACTGCACAATATACTTTTATGATTTGCGCGTAAACTATTCAATCGATTTTGATGAATTTTGGTATGGAGATACTTTGACTCTCGGGAAAGGACAAGGTATACTTTTGGTCCCGGAAAACGTACGGTTCCCGCACAATAAACAATTATGATTTTCGCCTAAACTATTCAGTCTATTTTTATAAAATTCGGTATGGAGATACTTTGAGTCTCGGGAAAGGACAAGGGATACTTTTTGTCCCAGAAAATGTACGGTTCCTGCACAATAAACTTTTATGATTTTCGCTTAAACTATTTATTAATCTATTTTGATGAAATTTGGCATGAAGATACTAATTTTAATCTATTGTTTTCTTAATTATACCAATTCGAATTAAATAATCATCGTTAAGACAGGACAACGTCTGTCGGGTCAGCTAGTTTTTCATAACTAAAGGTACTATTGTTCTTAAATCACACAATCTTTGAAGAAAAAATTTTCATCAAAATTGTTTACACATACGCTAGGGCTTGAATCAAATTTATCGATATGCCTATCGGTATTTAACAAGAACATAACACTAATCTAAAAATGTAATGGGGGTGTAAGGGTATTATGATATGTATTTAATTTAAGAATAAATAATATACTATGTTTGTCGTTTACTTTCAACTTTACAACTAATGTAAGGGCTGATTTGTCAGATAAATAAAATAAAATAAATAAAAATGTTTATTTCAGACTGGGAGTCCATAAGTTGTTAGTAAATTGCATTAATTATTTTATTACAAACTATGTTAGTACTCTTAAATCAGAAAGATCAGTTAAAATATCTACGTGGCCTACCAGCAGCACTGGGCACGTAGACATGAATGTGCACCCAATGACGCATAATAGGACACTCTACTTTTTCACTGATCAGCCTAAGAATGGTGTTGGTGCTTGCGCGAAGTCTGCTCATCAAAGATGCTACTCGCTTTCTTATGACGGCTTGAAAGCCATCAATGTGATTTTGAGCAAACATCTGTGACGCGCTGCAGAATCGCGGAAGCCCCAACATCACTCTTAGTGCATTATTATATTGGACTCGGAGTGCGTTGTAGGCCCGCTGCGTGTAGTCAACCCACAGATTGCACGTATACATAGATTGACAAAAAGCTCTGAAGAGAGTTAATTTAACTTCTTTACTACATCTTGCAAACTGCGGGCCAACATGTTACATCGGACTGCCATCGCCCTCCGTTCCCTTTCAATGTCACAGTCGTCTTTCAAGTCCTCAGTCACCATATGGCCAAGATACTTGAAAGACGACACTCTAGTAAGAGCGCCTCCATTCAGAGTTACAGTTGGCACCGAGTCTAAGTTACAGCCTTTACTTTTAAATATAACCAGCTGGCTTTTCTTAACGTTGTAGACGAGGCCATGTGACAAAGCGTATCTCTCGCACACACCAATCAATCTCCTTAGAGCCGCGATTGATGGACTCAGCAACACCATATCGTCTGCGTAGCTAATGCTATTGACAATATGGCCGTCAAGGGAGCATCCGACCTGTGTGTTGCTAAGTTCATCAATCAATTCATCCACATAGAGATTGAAGAGCGTAGGCGAGGACAACCCACCCTGTCTCAGTCCACAGTCCAACGTATATTCGTCGGACAAGTGTCCAAGCCATCTGACCTGGTTTGTCTGATGCCCATACCAGTATTTAAATAGCTTAACTGTGTCAGATGGAACACCACACTTGGACATTTTAGACCAGAGGACATCGTAGCAAACCAGATCAAACGCCTTCGACAAGTCCAGAAAAGCACCATACACACATGTTTTTCTGCTGGTATAATACTTGATGATATGCTTAAGAGACAAAATTGCACATTCTGTGGACAGCTTTGGTCTAAACCCAAACTGTGCATCGTGCAAATCAAGATGTTGTTTAAGTTGTCTCTCAAGCAAACCATCCAGTACTTTAGCCGTAACAGTGGCTAATGAGATCGGTCTGTAGTTGGCCTTATCAGAAATATCTCCAGTCTTGTTTTTTACCACTGGTACAACAATTGTCCTCATTAGGTCAGTAGGCAGATAGGAGTGCCTTTTACAAATAGTAAATAGCACTCCTAGAAGCCTCGGTAGATGGGGACCCGCGTGAAGAAAATGCTCAATGCTGAGGCCGTCGTGTCCTGGGGACTTCCCTCTCGTCATTTGTTTAATAGTCATTAAAACTTCTTTGGTGGTAAAACGTTCAAAATCGCCAGGAACGACGGTCCCAGCACCAGCATCATTCAGCGGCGGTGTAATATTTTTAACTTGAAAGTGAGACCTAAACAAATTAGCAATATTTTTAGGCTCACTAATACTATCAACACTCACCGGAATACTAGACTTAGGGTTAATCTTTTTTGTTTGTCGCCAAAATCCCCGAAAGTCTTTATTTTTATGTTTAGCAGCAATATCATTCATTTTAATTATCTCCTCATTTTTCTGACAGTATTTTAACTTTTTCTTAAATAAAATTCTAGACTCCTTCATTTTATTGTAAATATTACCAACCTGTGGCCGTCCACATTGAATCCAATTTAGAAAATTTTGTCTTGCATTCCGGTGGGCGGCCCTGACATATTTGTTCCAACCAATAACATTTTTTGTACGTCTCTTAACGTTACTACAGTCGTTAACACTGTTGCTACTCATAGAAGATTCTTGTAGTGTACTTATAATTTTAAAATAGAACTTATCTATGTGAGACAAATGTTCTTCATTTTTATTCTCACACTCTATTTTTTCATCACAACATAAACCTAATTTATGAGGGAATTCAATTTCCCTTAATTTATTGTTACATAGCTTAGTATACAATTCAATTTGACTGTTGTCTCTGTTTCCCCATATAACTTTGTTTATAGAAGCACGCGGCAACAAGAGAGTCTGACCAACTGTATAAATATTGCACTGAATTTGTAGCGGGAAATGATCCGACCAGTACACATCGTAACGTACCTTTACAGATGACACCGACCGTCGCGCTGACTCAGTAGTTACGCAGTGATCGAGCCATCTTCTGCTGCCGTGTGCTTCACTTATAAAAGTGAACGTATCATTATCTAACATGTCAATGTCAACACAACTCCATTTTTGTTCAGCACAAAAATGTATCAGTTCACTACCAAAGGTCCCGCCCGGATGTGCATTAAAATCACCTAAAATATATACAGTTTCTAAATCACAGTTCTCAATAATTGCCACTATCTCACTGAGACATTGAACATATTCTAAGAAGTTTTCTGAGCAATCAGTAGGCATGTAAACACTGAACACAAGAAATTCTCTATCTGCAGTTGAAATTTTGATTGCCACCAATCTGTCACTCACACAATGAACTACAGAAACACTGTTAAACTTCATCTTATTCCACAACAAGGCAACGCCCCCGTATGGTCGACCACGCAGGATGCCCTGCGAAGTGTCAACAGCTGACTTCCCGTAGTAGCTGAACTGTGTATTTACTCGATTGAGTTCTGATATTTCATGAGGCAGCAGCCAGGTTTCTTGCAATGCAATAATATCCGCCGTTTTACTTAAATTAGTCACGCATTCCAAAGATCTCTTTATGTTTTTACAATTGAAAGATATAAGTGTTGTTTTATTGTCACTCTCCATTTATAACTGTGTTATGAGCCTCATTAGCTATGTCCTTGAGGACTTTTCTTTTTTGAAATTCGATAAACCTACGAAAGGATATACCGTCTGGCCAGAGATTTGAGTCCATAAACATACTCAGCTTGTGTTTAGGTACAAAGATTTTGTAGGAATTATATTCTCTGGGCTGTTTAGTTTTAATTTTAGACAGTGACACCTTAACGTGTGTTTTACTCAAAATGTGAGAAATAATATCCTCCTCCCTAGTTTCAGATAGTTCAGTATAGCTTCAGATAGTTCAGATAGTTAGTTTCAGATAGCTTTTACCTGAATATTATGTAAGTAACTTTAAAACTTGTATGTTATTTACCCTTCTAAGAACCTCATATTATAACACATCTGACGATTGAAAAATCACCCCAAACGAAAATGTGTATCTACTTTTCAATCGTCACCTTTTTTCTGTCAAATAAAATATATGATACCTAATTTGAATTACAAAATCTTTCAAAGTTGCATATTATTTACTTCTCATAGAAACGCAGGTAAAATAACTCGAACGGACAATACTATCGATAGTAAAATATACATCACTAGCATACATACACATTGACAGATCAAAAATCGTCACGCATTTTCGGGTTGTCAGGTGGTCTATACGACAGTATATATAATAATTAATAAGTCTATGGGGTAGTTTTGGCGGGCATGTGAAAGAGTGCTGTTGTGTTTTGTATTATTTTCCTAAAATTGTGTCAGCTGGGTTTTTAATATGTAATATTGGTAAAATATTAACCATTAGATATTCGTATTCATGCACAAGTGTAGGAAAGTGATGTAATATCCAGAAACGTGCTATTTTGTGTTCCCTCCAAAACTCCATCGAAAGTTTCAGTAAAGCGTCTACCACTTTACTGAATCGACCGACTTGACTCCTTGACTGTATTGACTTTTACTTAGACTTTGACTAGACTTTAGACCTGACGATACATGAAAACGATGATGAAAAACATAACAATAGTACTACAAAAGACATGGCTGTATGGGCTTTGTTCCCTTTGCCTGTCCTGAATGGGACGAAACAAACCAAAAGTCTATGGGGTAAACCATAGATATCACAATCAACAGGGGTGAACGGACATAACCATCGAGGAAATTAGTTCCTACTCCTAGGCAGTTGACGGATCTACGTCGTGTGGTCGCCTTATGTCAATTCAATGTGAGCTGCGATCGGTTGGATGGGTTTGACTCAGGGCATGTCCACATATCCGCGTCACGATGTCGTCAACGTGGAACGGTGCGGTAACGTGGCACGGTACGTTGAGGTGATGTGCAAATTTACGTTTACGTAAAATGCACATTAAGATATACATAGCAACATTGTGTGACGACCTCTGTGGCTCAATGGGTAGAGTGTGTGGCAGCTCAAGCCGGGGGTCGCGGGTTCGAATCCCGCCGATGGAACAAAAAAAAAGTTTTTCAATGTTCCTGGGTCATGGATGTGTATTAAATATATGTATGATATAATAAAAATCTTAAATATATTATGTGTAGTATAAAAGTATTAAATATATTTCCGTTGTCTGGTACCTGTAACACAAGTCCTTCAGGTACTTAGCACGGGGCCAGACTGACGTGGTGTGAAGCATCCATAGATATTATTATTATATTATTATTATTATTATTGTACGTCGCCATGCCTTGTAAAACTGCTACATTCTTCGCTACTTATCTAGATGTCGACCGCACAATAATAATATGTATTCTGGTTTTTCTATTGTTAAGAAAGAGAAGAAAAAAAGACATGCATTTTTACGTCACGTTGACGTAAATTTATACGTCTCGTCAACGTACCGTGATACATTACCACCTCACCGTTCCACGTTGATGACGTCGTGATGTGGAGATGTGGACAGGCCCAAATTACTTAGTTCCGCCATCTGCCTAGAAACCAACTTCTCTGACCATCGAAGTCTCAGTAATAGGGTTTTTACTCTTACGGAACCCTGAAAATATGAATTCTTTATATAGTTAGATAATATAATATAAGCTAGATGATGAAGTAGATGAAGTAGATAAGTTAAGGTTTGTTCAAATTAGAAGGGGAAAAATGAGTAATTGCTTATGTTGCAAAATTGTAGTTACCCACTTCACACACTCATGTCTTCAGATATCAAACGGCTGATAGAATTCTGAATAATAATCAGAACGCGTTTGATATTTAAAACAACAAAAAATAATAGTAGCTACATAACTGTATTTTGAAAAGATGAGACTTCAAAAATGTACGTAATTGAGAATTAAAACTCCCTATATCCAAAACTACAGAACCGATTTTGATAAAACTTACAGTATTCCCTAAGTTGAACAATACCTAGTACAACAAAAAAAAAGAATTACTGAAATCAGAATGGTAATTACAGAGATATCCGAACACAAACATAAAAACATACATACATACATACACTTTTTAAATTTGGCACATTTGTTATGACGCTGATATATAATACTAACACTAGCGACCCGCCCCGGCGTCGCACGGGTATAAAATATATGGCCACTGAAAAAATGATTACCTAAAATCTATAGCCTATGATTCATCACGTGGTCTACTTCTTATCTGTGCCAAATGACTCAAGTAGTTCGCGAGATAAGCCCTTTCAAATAATTTCCCCCGTTTTTTTCCACATTCTCCTATTAATCTTGGCGTGATAAAATATAGCCTATAGCCTTCCTCAATAAATAGGCTATCTAACACTGAAAGAATTTTCCAAATCGGACCAGTTGTTCTTGAAATTAGCGCGTTCAAGTTAGCCCTTTCAAATAATTTTCCCCGTTTTTTCCACATTTTCCTCTATTGCTCCTATTAGTCTTAGCGGAATAAAATATAGCCTATAGCCTTCCTCGATAAATGGGCTATCTAATACTGAAAGAATCATCAAAATCCGTTGCTTAGTTTTAAAGATTATAGGAAACAAAGGGACATGAGGGAAAAAAAGCGACTTTGTTCTATAATAAGTATAGATTTACGAAAATTGGGCAGTTCTGGATATATTACATACATACACGTCGAATTGGTAACCTCCTTTTTTGAAGTCGGTTATTTATACCGAGACTGCATCGAAAACTCTCGAGTATTTTTATAAGATTAGCAAGTAGAATCAACCCACAAGAATTTCTTGTCATGTCCCTTTGTTTTTGAACGTTCAAAATCCCACATTATTATGAGAACCCCATGTTATTATGAGAAGTATCGGATGCTTCAAACAACTGTTTTCATTATTTACTGAAAACGTTAGTGACTTATATTTTCACTAGCAAGAAAGTCAAAATATAATTTCTCTAGCAATAATATAACTCATCCAGTTTTGACTGTCTTTTTACAGGTTTTTTTTAAAACCGTGCATTTTTTTAAGTTTTTTGTTATTATTTTTCTTAACAGCAAGGTTACTTTTCAAGCTTAAAGTATGAACAACAAATTCAATTACAGATTTCGTAAAAGTCGAAAGAACTACAATCTTGATAATAAATTGAAAAGCATTATTAACTTGTAATAAATATAGCATCGAACCGTCCACGACATCTGGCTAGTTTCCAGAAACACTTTTTATAAGAAAAAACCTTCCCAAGCGGGGGAAAACTACGATTGGATATTCGATCGGAATTAATGCGATACCATTATGTAGCGGCTGTTGCCGGCTTCTTCGACCGTGGCGTTTGCTTTCAACTTTGTAGCAAACAAATGATCAACAGATTCCTTGATTCATTGAATTGTTTTATTACAATCTCTTCACGGTTCTGAGATACTTTACTTAGAACTTACACTAATATTGTAAGTGCGAAAGTCTGAGTTACCGTTAATCCTTTACACTCTTTACGCACTTGGATATTATGATAAGCATAATGTACGATTCTCGCACAAAAGTCCACGCCTTTAAATACAAACTCTGAGGTAAAACGCCATCGCAAATAATATTTGTATTGTACAAGAGCTACTACTGTTATTATTATAAAAGTATTAAGCAAAACTGACTAAAGTTTATAATTTCATCGTTAAGTCCGTAGCCCAAAAACCTCTTGTAATTTTCCTTTTATTAAACGGCCATTAATGGCGTCTTCATAACCTGCCATTTTTCAATTTTAGAGCATAATGTACAGCAATAAAGGCGTAGCGTCAGCAGAGAGGGTTCTCACACGTCACGATCCGCGTGTCAGGCCGTCAGACGGCGTCAATGGCGCGGAAAAGCCTTCGATAATGCCTTTCTCCGATCTTCAACCCGACGAAAATATGAAAAAACATTTCGCATCTAACACGTAGTAAGCCGATTAGGCTAATGGTTTGCACTTTGCGAGAAGCGACTGCTAATTTACCATTCGTTATTTGAATAAAATCTGTAGAAACAATAAACTTTTTGCTTGTCTTCAAGAAATGTTCACCACTAAAAAGTCACCAATGGTCGTATATCCTCGTTTCGAGGGCACATCTTTAACCATCTCCCCTAGCATTGAGATACTTGGCGTCAACATATCGAGCGAAGTCCAGTTCCGATACCATCTAGAGGGTAAGGCCAAATTAGCCTCGAAGAAGCTTGGTGTTCTTAACAGAGCGAGACAGTACTTCAGTCCGGACCAACGCCTACAACTCTACAAGGCGTAGGTTCGGCCTCATATGGAATATTGTTCTCATCTCTGGGCAGGGGCGCCAAAATACCAACTGCTCCCTCTGGATCGTATCCAACGAAGGGCCGCTCGAATTGTTGACTGCCATAGTGTTTCAAACAGCTTGGACCCCTTGGAATTACGCCGAGATGTAGCTTCACTCTGCATCCTCTATCGGTTGTATCACGGGGAGTGTTCTGAGGAATTGTTCGGAATCATACCACCTGCAACTTTTCGCCATAGACCGACGCGAAAAACATACCATCCTAATCACCTTGATGAGTGGCAGTCTTCCACAGTGCGTTTTTCGCGTAACTTTCTGCCGCGCACTGTAAAACTCTGGAACGAACTGTCACCAGCAGCTTTTCCGGACCTATACGACCTGCAAACCTTTTTTTTGATATCGCAGGGGAAACCCATCAGGGGTGCCCCGGGTTGGGTACCCCGGGGGTATGTGAGACTCCTACTCACTAAAACCACCTGCGGTTCGCCTTCAGCCGTATAAGGAGGGATATCCCGGATCTAACAAACACGGGACTTCCTCCACGACCGGCCGGTCTACCTAGGACCGGACTTCCACCAAAGGTGAGGGAACGCTTAGGCAAACTAAAGCGTTCCCCTCGGCGCCGGGGCTGGCTACGACCTGCAAACCTTAAAGAAAAGAGCGTATTCCCTCTTAAAAGGCCGGCAACGCACCTGCAGCTCTTCTGATGTTGCGAGTGTCCATGGGCGACGGTAGTTGCTTACCATCAGGTGACCCATTTGCTCGTTTGCCCCCTTATTCAATAAAAAAAAGGTGTTTTGGACTACGCTACCGTAAAGAATATCGTGTTTCTTTTCTAGAGTCTAAAGCAGCCTTTCCCAAAGTGGGCGATAACGCCCCCTTGTGGGCGCTGAAGAACTAAAGGGTGTGGGACCCAGAAAAAAATGGGAGCGTTGCGTAGAGGCTTGGGGGGGGTGATTTATTTCATCTGGATGCATTTTAATTTGATACAATGGGGGGCGCTAAAATTTAATATGTTCTCAAAGTAGGCAGTAGACAAAATAAGTTTGGGAACCCCTGGTCTAAAGTATCTTTATGCCAAATTTCAACAGTTCAAAAGGTGAGGTTGTACAACGTACAGCGCGCAAACTTTCACATTTCGCTCGTACTGCGTTTGTTACTTTAAACTTTACAGTAAATACAGCATTCCGCTTCCAATGAATCTAAATCGCAATTTAATCAAGTAACTTTTTCAAACTCCTTACAAATCGCCAGTAACGGCGGCCGTGAAATTTTATGATGCCTGCGCAAATTCCGGATTAACTCCGAGCAGATAATATGAGCCACCTATTATTTAGTTAATGTTCCAACTTCCGTCCAGACCAGTTCGAGCTGAGCTCTGTAAAGTTTTAAATTTCCTAGTCTCGAGGGACTAATTTAGAGTGGATGCTTTTTGAAATCCCTCCTAAGTTGAAGTACTAAATCTGGTGAGATCCCCATCGATTGCCAATAATGCCTGTAATTACTTCCCGGGTGCCCCAAGCTGTTAATCTTGCTTAGAACGTACCCTAACACTGCCAAGTTTAGTTAAAAAATTATTGGATAAGGTACAGTAAGTATTGGCATATTGCTAAGTACGATTAAAATGCCCAATTAAAATAGTTTGTCTGATCTTTACAAAATATTATAATATTATAAGTAATGGAGAAAATAATTATGTTTCAAGTATGTTTGTATTTGAGTTCCCGCACGACGCAAAACCTATTAAACCAATTTTTATATTTTCACTTTTAGAATGCCAGTGGTCATCATCATCATTGCAAGGATTTTTTCGTTTAAGGCCGTCCCCCGAGCAAACGACCTTGGCCATACATTTGCCTTGTTGCCGAGATCACGCCAAAACCCTATTATTTTTACTTATCTTAGTTCAAAATTGTCCTAAAAAAATTAAAACGGCGAATATGGAGTTTATGATATTGTCGATCTATTGGCGTGAGTTTCAAATAAAAGTAATTTGTAAATTCTAAGGAGATGCTGAATGTATGCTTGAATTTTAACAAATTGGTATTAATTTGGAAGCTGATATCATGAGTATAAGAAACAAAAATAGAAAATTTAAAACGACAAAAGGAATGTTGATATACTGAAGATTATTGCTGTATTTTTATTATAACTTTGTAGCTTTCAGATTATTTATTGAGTTTATAAGGTTTTAAATACGGTCAATTACGGAATCTCCGGACGGAACGCCCCAACAAAATGGGCACGGGTAAGCAGGGCAGGGTCGTCGGTCAAGTAAATAAATAAACAAACAAGTAATCTGATGTTATATTATCTAACTGGGTAACTAACAGTTTGAAAATATGGATTTAATGTATAGCCAGATATTATATTAGCCAGATGATAAAGTAGGTAACTTACGAGGTTTCTTCAAATTATAAGGGAAAAAGTTAGTAATTACTAATTATTACCCTTACGTTAAAAAATATTAGTTATCCACTTCACCCACTAACACCTTCAATTATAAAAGTTTATTTTAAACGTTTAGATAAAGCCGGTTTATCGAGTCGTAAATATCGAAAATATTGGTAACATGCAAAACGAAAAATCAATATTTAACTTTCCGGCACTTTATATTCCGCTTTCGCAGCTCGTAAATACTAAAATCGCGTGAAATATTTTTTCCCGAATTTCGGTAAAAGTAAATATTCCACAAGGATCGGTGCAAACGAATCACGTCACAGCTGCTTCATAAAAACCGAACTTATTTCGCAAACAAGACGTAAAGTGCTGACGTGACTGTCTACGGAGGTGTTCCTTGACGAGCTTCTTTTGTTTTATTTTAAACCTCACTCATGTCCTCCGTGCTCGTAATAATTATTGTAAACTACGAGGATTTTGTAAGCCCTGCCCTATGAAGTAAAGGGGGAGGAAGGGGGGTAAAATTATATAGGACAATATCACACTTTCACAAACAAACCGTCACTAAAGGTTTCGGCTACGAATTGGGCATACTCTATTTCTGGTAATTCTAATCCTGGTTTAAAATATGATATATTTGGCCAAGTCTTAAGAAATCAGAACAAAAACTACAAGGTTTATATAATTTGCTTGATAAGAAATAATTTTAATAATTTCCACACATGAATACTCGTAAATAGTAAGAAGAAATCGTTCATATTAGTTTCAAAGCAATTTCATTTGAAGAGCCTTCTGAATACTCCACTGTGACTTTTCTAAGCCTTTGAAATGCAAGAATAATACAAGTATATTATAACATGCTCGTTTTAGAGAAGAATCCTCATAAGAGGCCGGGTACCCTTGGAATTTTTCATACAAACGTAATACCAAAATCATTTTCTCATACGAAAATATTTAACATGTTTGAGTTATTTTTCAGTTTATAATAGTAATTACCTAGGTTCCTGCACAAAAATTTACTTCAAAATATTTAAACACAAAAAAAAATTTTTTTGTTTAAAATTTTTTTTTAGTAAATTTACTACTCAATATTGAAACACTAAAAAATAGAGAAAAACACTAAAAAATATATAAATAAACAGTAAATTTACTACTAAATATTTAAATACTAAAAAATATTTTTTAAAAATTAAATAATTTGTAGTAAATTTACTATTTATTTATATATTTTTTAGTGTTTTACTCTATTTTTTAGTGTTTCAATATTTAGTAGTAAATTTACTAAAAAAAAAATTTAAACAAAAAAAAATTTTTTTTGTTTAAATATTTTGAAGTAAATTTTTGTGTAGGAACCTAGGTAATTACTATCTTAAACTGAAAAATAATTCAAACATGTTAAATATTTTCGTATGAAAAAATGATTTTGGTATTACGTTTGTATGAGAAATTCCAAGGGTACCCGGCCCCTTAAATACCTCCACAGGTATCACTTAAACATAACATTTTTATATTTTTTCTAATGTAAGTAATATAACAATCAGTTATCAAATATTATGGAATATTTTATATTCTCTTCTCAATATAAGTCAAATTTGTCTACACTAAGCTTAACTTAATCTCACTTTCGACTTATCATAGTTTAAGATTGTAAAATCCTGAATAGATATTACACTTATTCGTGACAATATTTCCGAAATAAAAAATATTAATAAATTCGCTTACGTCGGATTAAAAATAAACAATGCTTCATACTTCGATAATCTCTTCAGGAGCTGTAGCTTTTAAGTGGTTAAAAATAGAGTTCATTTTGCTATACATCTCAAGCGCCTATAAATCATGATTGTAATGAAACGTCGTCCCGCCTGAAATGCACGTGTGAACACAGCCTAAACTAAATTGTGCAGTCACGGCCGTTATATGAAGATTTATGATAAACTCCTTTTGAAACTAGGACAGACGGATAACATGGAAATATGTGGATCAGATTGTTGGCCTATAGTTTTATATCATAACAATTGCAACTTTAAATGAAACATCTGCTTTGTGTGTTCTAGTGTTTAATTATTACCTATCCTGTTACGTTTCAAAAAACAAAGAAATGCACCATGGCTCTGCTATAGGCTTATATTTTCTAAGAACGGTAGAAAGATAGGTGGTTAATATTAGCTTTCTCTCCTACGCTGCACCGGCAGTCTACTTTCTCTCGGTTTATCATTGATAACCGTAAAAAGGCTTTTATGGCTTTATTATAGCTTATAACTGAAGATGATTCTTGATAGAGCTAAAGTAGAGTCGATGCACCGTCGAGGAAATTGATTCCTATGCAGTTGACGGACTTACGTCATGTGGTCGACTTATGTCAATTCAATGTTAGCTGTGATCGGTCGTATGGGTTTGACGTAACGCGACCAAATTACTGGTCAGCCATCTGCCTAGGAATCAACTTCTCTGATAGTACTAATATTATTAATATACCATCCTCATCACGCGAAAAACATACCATCCTCATCACCTTAATGAGTGGCAGTCTTCCACAGTGCGATTCTCGCGTAACTTTCTACCGCGCACTGTAAAACTCTGGAACGAACTGTCACCAGCAGTATTTCCGGACCTATACGACCTGCAAACCTTCAAGAAAAGAGCGTATTCCCTCTTAAAAGGCCGGCAACGCTCCTGCAGCTCTTCTGATGTTGCAAGTGTCCATGGGCGACGGTAGTTGCTTACCATCAGGTGACCCGTCTGCTCGTTTGCCCCCTTATTTAATAAAAAAAAAAATTAAAATCAGGGCTAATCGAAAAACGTAATAATAGTATGTTTGAAACTCTTTTTTGTATTTTTATGTTTTTGTTACACGTATTATTGTGCTTTTAAACATAAACCAGTTTTAATTTTCGATAAATCAATGTCGGTGTCCATTTAACCTCTCATTTGTCTTGGTCGAGAGTTCACATTTAATGCACATTACCGCGCGTACCGGTCATTTCATCATATTGATTATTATTTATCGTTAATTGTAGGTACTATTAGTATAAATCGTTATCATCGTACTGATGATAACGATTTACTAATTAAGTTTGATATATTTTTTGTACAAGGTAAGCAATCTGCTATTAGAAATAGCTATAATTGTTTTAAGCTCTTGTTAGGTATTCGTAGGTGCCAAGAAAAATAATTGGTGGTTGTTAGTTGCATTCAATTATGTCAACCACCAAGAAGAAATGTAGAAATAGAAAATCATCAACATACGGAATTGCCATAATATATTATTTTGGAGTAGTAATTACATGCTTATCTTTAGGCCTCGCTTATGTCATGCCGATCTAGGAAAAATTCGATAGCGCGATTAAGGACCGTTCGATAGGTAAAATCGAGACACGAGATAAATAAGATTCCACACGTATAGTAGTACTAAATGACGCCCGCAACTACGTTGCGCCAAAACTCGTTTATCGCGCGGGAACCGTACATTTTTCCGGGATAAGAAGTATCCTATGTCCTTTCCCGGGACTCAAAGTATCTCCATGCCAAATTTCAGCAAAATCGGTTCAGGGGTTTGGGCGTGAAGAGGTAACAGACAGACAGACAGACAGACACACTTTCGCATTTATAATATTAGTATGGATATGGATATTTTGCTTATTAGATAAACTGTTGGCCATTCTTCATTCCGGGCGTATGTAATTCCATCAGAGCGGCGGATCGATCACTACATACAGTCGCGACGGCTCGTTAGAGGTACGTGATCACAATCGGGATTGCCTATTTATACACATTGTCGGCTCCGCTCCCGCCGTGAGCCCTAACCACCGTAACATGGCCCCCCAACCTCCTCCAAACCCCAAAACACCTCAACACAATGACAGCTCAAAAACCACTGGCGGCTAGCCTAAAAAACGTGAAAATGAAGCAGCATTTCGCTAATTTGATGGAGCCAACGGAATCGAAGTTAGACGCTAACTTTAGACTGAAAAGGAAGTTTTGTTTGGTCTTTTTGTAAAAGAACCAGGAGTTTTCAATCAATACATGTTACACGGAACGGAAAAGCTTATAAAGGTTCCCGGTGAAGGATTAGCTAATGTTTGAACGGTGTAATTAAATTAAAAGATTAAACCCGAAACTGAGTAAAGTTTCATAACGATGTAAATTTTGGAGATGAAATTTAGTTGCTACAATGTAAATGATCCGGAGGTAATTTAAGAGGTAGAAACTATAATAATAATATTATAAGTGCCTGTCATTAACCGCTTTGGCCATAAGCCATTGAACCAATTAAAATTTAGATGATAAGTACAAGATTTTCTTTTTGTCTCAAAAAAAAATTCGGTTCATACGCGATAAACGAATTTTTTTGCACCAAAGTTTCGGATAATTTGTCCATCATTAAATGATTAAGGTGATACAAATTAAACATGACTGAAATTACTATCGTCGATAACCACATTACAAACAATTTCCATTACACGAATTGTCATTTTATTGATTTGATACATATTTCCAGCTCCGCGCATTGTCCATCAGGAAGCCACAATCAAATGCGGACGATTTCAGGAAGTACGGACATTAAACGTCGCCATAATAACAGGATAGTCCGGCTCGGACGAAGGCGGACGGACCTGAATGGAATACTAATTCCAGAAATTGGCCAATTTCAAACTATTACCGTGGAATACGTGAAAGTGACGATTTACAGGTATCGCTTTTATTGGCGCTAATAGGCATATTTGAAAAATATTTCATTTTAATATTATTTTTATCAATTTTCCTTTAATAGATTAAGGGACTGTTTCACCACTTCCTGATAAGGTGCCAAATATGCTTATTTGACAGATTTTCCATACTCTATCTGTCAAGTAAAGTGGTGGATAGCCTTATCAGGAAGTGGTGAAACATGCCCTTACAATTACAAGCTATTTTAGTTGTTTATCTAGGAGATATTATATAATTTCTGTTTAGTGTCGGACGAAAGTAAATTACAACTGAGGGAATGGGATTAGTTACTTGCATCTACATCACTTTTTCTGTCTTTCTAAAGCATAATATTATTCTACTGCCTCATTTTCTATCTAGATGACAGATTAAACCACCATTATAACTACGTAGCCGCTGCTAGAACCTTATCTACTTTTAAAGTGTCCTCCGCACCCTAACACACAACAAATCCCTTGATAGTTCACTAGTTGCAATGTCAACTTTCACTAAGCCCATCTCTTTGCGGTTACATTATTCAACATCAAACGATTCTGTGCTATATTACCCTTGTGTTATGGGTGTAATTGTTTTGCAGTCGTCGAATATTTGATCAGGAGCCGTATAAAGGCGCGTGGCGCAGACGCATGCTCAAGCTCACTTTGATGTGAGGGCTTTTCTGTTTGTCTAAACACGGTTTTAATTATACCGTCATTAATGTTGCACGATTTACAGAACCGATACTTTAAGCTCTTTGTGTTTGCGATTTCATTTCGGTGGGTACCTATTTAGAATCATAATGAGGTTTTGGTTGAAATTGTTTTTAGAACTGTGCGAGTATATCGACATGGGGTGGACAAGTGTGTTCATAATAGTGTTTATAACTTGAGTAAGCGTACTTACATTCTTTTTTTAACATTAATATTTATTTCAAGCAACAACTGCAATTATCACAATCGCTATTATCGCTATTAACCGCGTATCTGATACGTGTCGTATCAAATACACGCATGATCGGCAGAATGATCTAGGCGTCCACACTATGATATGCATACTTGATACGGCGCGCCGTGCGATGATCGCGACGGAGATCTGATCGCGCAAATGATACAAATGTGGACGCACCTTTAGTAAGACGTTTACGAGTATCAAATTAAATTAAGACTTGGTAGATCTGAAATGCTAAATGATGCAAATACCGCGTGTTTCCTGAATGCTGGTAATTACCGAGATTATAACGTGGCGTCGCGTCACGTCGCCTAGCGTCGGATATCCATTAAATGAGCGTTAAGAATTCCACCCACCCCTTGTTAAACGACATGTGACACAGGGTGCTATGGGAATTTTTTAAATTATATAGAGTAGTCGACTTAATAGAAATTGATTCAAAGTAAGATGACCTACGAGTTAAAAGGTGCATAATAAAGAGACCTATAGCAAGCATGAGACATAATCTGATATGCAAGAGATTTTCTATTGATCTGAAAATATTCGTATATTTTTATGAAAATTCACTTGAAAACGCATTTAAAAGTAAAAGGTATGGGTATATCAAAATGTTATTATGAGTTTCGAAAATAAATCATTCAGACTATAACCTTGTTACGGCCGACGCAGCCGTTAACATACGCGCACATTGTGTACTGACAGAACACGCGCAATCCGGCGCATTTTTCATACAAGTTTTACGACAGAGTTCGCGTTGGGTCATAAAACTTGTATGAAAAATGCGGCCCGATCCGCTGCGCCCCGTCACAATTTGCGCGTACCCTCAAAATATACAAACTGTATAACATTCGACATTTCACGTAAAAGGCATTAATTGAACCAAACCGATAAATCAACTGCAAACCTAATACCCGAATAAAATTAATTTCACCCGTGTACAAGCCGTAAATCTAGCGGATTCTTCTATTTTCATTGGAATTCCGCTATCTCGGTGGAGCAGGTGACAAAGTAAGAAAATAAAGTTAGCTTGAGTCCTGGACATTGGCCGCTATTACTCATGTTTATCTGGCGCCGTGGGATCCCGCAATTAGGAATGTTCGTTCTCTTTATGCGCCATTTTAAATTTCCTCCAAGTTGCAGGTAAGATACGCGAATACGGTTTTCAGCTTTAAATTCTTTAGATTTTTACTTTTAAGGTAAAAATTGGTATGGCGATACATCGCTTTTAGACTTTTTGTTGATCCATCCGAATCCAAAAAAAAACGGTTAACCTCATTTTGATTCTATACATCAGCTGTTCTGTTATCACTTATAAGTTTTTTGAGCGGAGAAATTAGTTAAGACGGAGTCGTTGTATTGTTGGATACCTACTTATTTAGGTTCAGAAAAATGTAAATTTACTGAGGGCCTTCCCTTTAAAATACCCCATAATATATATAAATACCTTACCTTTAAAATCATAAAAAGGTATATTATATCACTAAAATCATTAACCGAACTGCACTGTTTTAATTTTTACGTTATAAGAATTACTTATGAATTTTGTCGAGAAGCACTTTTCTTATTTCGGCTGCTCTTCAGCTTAATATGTGTATGTTACAGTTAAAACTAGTTTATAGATAGAACGCGTTTTTCCTAGTTAGAACTATTTTTTACTTAATGCCTTTGTTAATACTAGAATTGACTATTAGTTAAAACTAGTTGGTAGTTTGTGTATAATACTCGAGTAAACCTAAAATTCATGACGTTACGTTATTTCACCTACTTAAACTACAAGAGAATATAAAAATTAAGCCATTTCTTATTCTCTAGCAGTTAATAAGCTGGCAATTACAAATTATGTTGCTCGAGCATACATGGTAGCTATTACTTTAATTTATAGCTTGCTCGATGCTCAGTCCCAGGTGATTCAAACCGTATATCGCTAGAAAGAGCTTAAAAAACTGACGACTAATAAAACATGTTGGTGCCATGTTTAAGGTAATTTGAAGGCGGTAATGATACCCTGAGGATGTATTTATAAGATGTATTTGATGGTAAAGAGATTAGTAGGGTATAAATTTAATGACTTTAAAGTTCCTTCCTTCCTTCCTAGTCGTATCCTCATGGGTGAGGGACGTGAGCACCAAAATTTGCTTTCCGGGATAGGGCTCTCCTTTTATCTCTGTTTTTGGCTTGATGCAGTGCCTCCTGGAATGAGCAGTCAGCAGCCTTGACAATCGCGTCTGTCCATCGTGTAGCCACTCTGCCTATGCCTCTCTTACCCTTTAAAGTTAACCTTTGATAATTCCGAATTCCGATTTGGATTTAACTGCTAGTGTGCTCCGTTGCTTGTTCATAAAAAAATATTGAATATTATGCAAATATTTACATAGGTCTTATCATCCTAATAATTGTTTACCCTTATTTAAGGCAGCTTTCATAATCTTTTTTTAGTTAGGTACATTGAATAAAAATGCTATTTACTATTTACCCAAATTCTAAAGTACAAAATAACGTTGCCCATTGTTAAAAACGTATACATCACATTAATACACCGATTACTACCTAACCTAAATTTTAAAAGCGCAACACAAGCCTTTACAGAAATATTTAATTATTTTCCAACGAAACAAAAACCCAATTACACAGGTAGGAGGTGTAAATAAAACATTCGACACACATAGAATATTAATGTTCCACGGAACCCAGGGAGGGAGGGAAGGATGGAGGACTAATGCGCGCTGATCCCTCGCAGTGGACGGATAAACCACGGACAGGAGTCTAACTGGATTACGCGTCTTCGTTTTTGCGCCGTTGAATTATTAAATAGATGGCAAATTAAAGAGGAAACCCGTAATCGATAGAACGTTGGTGGAAGACTATAATATACAGGCTGTTTATTCGTATATCTCTATTTATCGGCTGTAAGATTATCTACATAGTTTGCCATATCAGTAAAAGAGGTACAGTTTGTTCTAATACTATACAACTGAAAAGTTTTTCTTTGATCTCGCTAATTTTAGGAGGATATTTTCGAATTAAAAAAT
This sequence comes from Polyommatus icarus, assembly GCA_937595015.1. Classification (NCBI taxonomy): domain Eukaryota; kingdom Metazoa; phylum Arthropoda; class Insecta; order Lepidoptera; family Lycaenidae; genus Polyommatus; species Polyommatus icarus. The sequence continues at coordinate 17,132,934 of OW569326.1, forward strand.
ATATTTTTGTGTTGGACCTACAGCTATTATTTAATGCCCTTACCGAGAAAGGATTTAAGCTGTTTTATATTATACTATCACGCTACGGCCAATAAGGGTGAAAAATCTGTGGAAAATGTTTCTTAAAGAAGCTTTTGTAAAGAAGACTGGTCACGGACCATACAAAATTTACTCATGCCCGACACGAAAGAAACGTATCCTTGTTTTCGTCATGTTATGGGTATCCAAGATATGTAATTTTTATATTCAATATCAGTGGCTAACATGTTATTTTATTGCTTTCTTTTTTCTTCAGGCGCAGTATGAAAAGTGCAAATATTAAGTCACTTTATTCAATATCATTGGCTAACATGTAAATGCACTTATTAGATGTAAAATGCAATCACGACATGTTTTTTCAGAAACGTATAATATATAAATATAATAAACATAGTAATGTACCATCGAGGAAAATGATTCCTAGGCGGTTGTCGGATCAACGTCATTTGTTCGGCTTATTTCAATTCAATGTTAGCTGTGATCTGTGGGCTCAGTTTGACGCAACGCGACCAAACTACATAGGACCCTCATCTACCTAGGAATCAACTTCTCTGATAGTACAATCCCACCATTGATGGAAGATTTTTTATTAATGAATATTACTGACATATATTTTATCATGGAAAGCGAACATTAGGAATTTGTGCACACAGCACACGTGATAAGTGCTATTATTATAGCCTAGGATGGGCTAGACATCTCGTTTTCATGTTAATTAGCTAAAGAAAAACTTATGTAGGTATCTGTATAGATTTATCTCGCCCTTAGTGTTATAATTATCATGCGTGATAAAATATATAACATGTTTGAAACATACTAGAAGGCTGTGAAGAAATATATTTTTTAATTGTACCTACCTAGGTAAACAAAATAATATTTAATATGGTTTTGTGTTTTTATATAATGTTCCGCTGATATTGAATATAATTACATGCAAATAACGATTCTTATTTTTCATTTTAGCACTTTTCATACTGTGCCTGAAGAAAAAAAGAAAGCAATAAAATAACATGTTAGCCATTGATTTTGAATATAAAAATTACATATCTTGGATACCCATAATACGAGGAAAAAAATGGTATATGTCTCGTTTCTGTCGGGCCTGGGTCACAAATGACCCGTCGCTTTTCAACATCGATTAAAAATATTGCCTTTGCAGAAAATATACAACGAATTGATATCTTTATATCATTAAAAACAAGGCCATTGCATCCGTTGTGGATGATTTATACAGTATTTTCAGAGCGAAGAAACTACTCTTCAAATACTGTAGTGCCTGTCATTAAATATTTGTGATATTGTTACGTGCTAGGGTTCTTTGGATTCGGAGAGAAATACTTGGTGACTCTCTTGAAGACTTTATTCACAAACACTAGCTCACAAAAATCACTAAGTTCAAACACTAAGCACTAGATCCAAATCACTGAGCACTATCATTGTCCTAGGTCTTAGCCGAGTCGTAGGTTCACTATCACAATCACTCACTATTGATCACTTGTTTTCGCTTCGAAGTCGCCATGAAGATCGCTCAGAGAAAACTGAACTGCTGGGCCGTCTACCTGCGCTTATTTATATGGGCAATCGAGCCCTAGACTGTACGAGAACATTCGCATAAACACGTAAACAACCTTGTTTACTTGAATCATTTGTTTACGCAAACATGTGTGGAATGTTCGAGCATGCTATCGTATTCTTGTATCGATTAGGGAATTCGTCTGCGTTTTCTCTACATGTTGCGCTAGCTTGACGCTAGATGGCACTGTGTGTCCTTTTTCGTAACAATATTAATCCTCCAAGCCCCATAAGAGCAATGGTGATCGCGACAACAATAGAATACATTAGCATTCCCAAGAATTCGCGATCGAAGAATAAGCGCAAGAATATTTCGATACCTGTGATTAGTAATTTTTATTTCTATCTCTACGTAATAGACGACGATTTCACTTATCCGTTTTCCCAACGTAAATTGTGTCATAAAACCTTGGAATTAAAAATGTTTACTTATACAGAATATTACGGGCGTTAACGCGGATGAAAAGAATAACGCCATTCATCATGAGATGGCTAAAGGGATTTCACCCCCATTCAGGATAAAACCAAATCTTTTCATGCCTCCCTTCAGGACGAAGGATGTGAATAGGTTAAGGATTCTATGTGACATTCAACCTCAATTTTTCAGAAGAAATATTGAATAGGTACAATTATTCCGAATTTTATATCTCTACCCGCATATTTTGTACTTTACGAACAAAGACAGGAGAATATTTAATGAGTACTTAGCATTATTTAATGAAGATATTGAATTAATATCCAAATATTTTTTTTGTCAAAATTTAATGCAGAAATAAAAGTGCATTAAAGGTTTCTCAGTGCGACTGTAAAGCGCCCTGTAGACGATCAAATTTGTTTGACAAACTTGTTTGATAAAATTCACGTTTTCAGTAGATTGTTTAACAAACACGTAAAATTTGACAAACAATTTTTGATCGTTTACAGGGCGCTTAAGTTTCTTAAATTACTCGTAGCGTCTAGGCTTATATTATGTCTGCATCATAATATGAATGCAATACTAAGTGGGGATTATCGCATTGGAGGTGGTATATTATGCTGTTAGATGTAACACTATAAGCTGTAGATACTATAAAATTCGCATTCGTTGATACACCAGGAGGTAAGTACCAAATTTATTTTCTATTATTCTAACCTAGCCTAAAGCAAGATATACATTTTAGAAGAAAAAAAATATTATAGAAGTACATTTTTTTGAGTTTGGTTTTAAGGTATTCATTAACCTTGAAATAATGACGGGTGTACATTGCTAAATCAGGCGTGCGTCTAAATACCGACCCCTTCTGTTCAAATAAAAGGGTTGAATGTTAAATCTACGTTATTGGTACTCTACGGGGACTTGAAATCCTAAATATACGAGTATTTAGCCATATCTACTAATACCATAGATAAAGGAAACAAAAGACGTGACATACAATAAAAATAATTTAAAGACTTCCTCTATGTCAATCATCACGATTTTCTATTAAAGCTTAATTTTTTTACAATCTCGTGCTATATTTGTAAAAGGGGAGAATAAAGCAAAAAATTCGTCTTTGTTTCTATACTCTAACACCCGTTATGAATATGCCAGGTTGTTCATAATAAATAAAACTATAATAAATATTAATAATATACATATTTTTTTATTTTCTATATTTATTGTGCTAGTTCAGTCCAGTCTAGTCTCTCAGTAATAGAATTTTACATTATATATTAAGATATTGACTCAGTTAAATGCAGAGTTTTTGAAATAAATTGAAACAAAATGTGAAAATTAGATGCATACTAACATCGTCCCATGACGTTGCACTGTGAAATGACCCTAAGGGTGCGTTCACATTTGTATCAATTGCGCGATCAGATCCCCGATCAGATCTCCGTCGCGTATCATCGAAGCGTGTCAAAATAATACGCGTATCATGATACGCCCCGATCGCTATTAACCGCGTATCTGATAAATGTCATATCAAATACTCGCATGATCGGCAGAATGATCTAATAGGCGTCCACACTATGACACGCATACTTGATACGGCGCGATGATCGCGACGGAGATCTGATCGCGCAAATGATACAAATGTGGACGCACCTTTATAAGTTTTATTGACACATCTATTTATTAACATGGTCTCTGTCTGATCCGCATTTACCGGTATTCGTCTAAATAATTTCGGAACACGGCGAAGGATTAATTTGGGCGGGAAAATCACAATGAGCGAGCGAACTTACTCCGTTATTTTGGCGGGAAGTACCGTAGTTACGTTCACGTGAACGACCGAACTACGTTACGTGAATGTGGTACCGTGAGCCCGGATTACTAACTATCACATAATAAGTAACAAGATTAAATAATATTATTTTACGTTGCTTTAGATCGAAGATAAAATTGCAACTTCGTAAAGACGTCTTTTCCACTTGCGTCATCTTTCTAATACTAAAATACGAGTAGAAATAGTTAAAGAACAATATTTTATACACGACTAACCTATTCACTGGTGTAAGTGACTATTAGGGAGATCGCACACGTCACACTTTTTGTGTGATCGAGTCTGCGGCTTATATACAATCTGCATGGCGCGCGCCTTCAGACTGTATGGAAGCCGCTGACTCGATCACACCAAAAAATTGGTTGTCTGTAAAGTCGGTTTACTGACGATAGTTGAACGTGACAACGTCATAGCCTTAACCCCTCAGTTCCAGAAAAAATCTATGCAAAGGTCGGCAGGTCAATGTGCAGAAAAAAATGGCGCCCGGCCTACCCTCTTTGTAAAATTAATGTAATATCCTTACATACAATCCATATTTTATGTTTGTGTGAACTACATTATAATATAATATGTTAAATTTTTTGTAAGACGTAAAGTTTCCGAAATATCACGAAAATAGTGTTGTCGCCCCCTTTTCAAGATGACGGCCGGGGGACAAGAGCGGCGACCCCACAAACTTGAAGTTAAGCTTCTATTGACCCCCCAAACATGTTCCAGAAATAAAATTGCATCCTCTAATAAATGTAATATTCGGTCCTTAAATTGTAACATTTTAATGAACTACCACCACATAAACTTTGTTGTATTGTGGCTACAGATTTCGTAGTCGTGCTACGAGTGTAGCAGCGTAGCACTGTCTCGTAGCGGTATGCCGTATGTTATATGGGCACTTTTCGTATCATTTCGAAGATGTTTTTACTGTCATGTAGGCAACACGGGCGCGTGGAGCATGCATTGTCACCCAGATCCATCCTGATTTCCTGTCATTTCAACGCTGCATGAGGCTGGAGTCTCGAAAGCAGCGGGCAGCTGGCGGGAGCGCCGCCCCAATCCGTCGCAAATAATTTGGTTTTTATTATACCTGTAAAGAAAATCAGCAAATCAGTATCAACAACAGTAACTGTACATTGTAAAGATGTTCACAAAATATTTACCTTAATCCCGTTAAAGATTAAAAGAGCGCGGAACTCTCATAAACTACTAGAGGGGGGTACAGGAAATTTACGTGCACGTTTGCATTACAATTTACCTACCGGGTGTCGAGCGAGTGGCGAATAAATCAGGGGCCGAATGTCCTTTGTCGTCTCATTCGGGGCCCAGGGGGGGCCGGGGGCCGGGGCCTTACGTGACGGAAACTAAACTAATAGGCCCCCATATAATATACGTTTAGGCCCAGTGATAAATAAAGGAAGGCTTAGATCGATAGGTTTTGAGACGAACTATCGAGAGGGCGCTAAAATTCAAAGGATAATAAAAAGCTTTATATAACTTTTTCCATTTGTTGTTTTTGTAATTGGCGATAAAATTGATAAAAAAGATCATGACAATTGATATTTAATTAAGTTGATAAACGAAAACAGATAATTATTTTATAAGACACCAAAACAAAGGCTTACTTGTGTAGTTTCGACGCTAAGTGTTTTGTTTACTGGTAAAACACTTAGCAATTGTTTTGCATTAAAAATAAATAGTCTGAGCTTTGGCAGGCAACCAACGCAGCAATTAGTAGGGGAGCCATGTTTTTGTCTAAGTCCCCTGCTAAGTGCCATTTAATTCTGGGCAAGGAGACACGAAATTAGTGCCACATTCTGCAGGACTGATAATGTAAATACAATTGCCGCAAGTCCCGCACTTTAACTTGACGTCTGAGAGTTTCTTTAAAAGCTGAGACACATTTTAGTATAGTTTCAGAAGTTTTTTTTTAAATAATATGCTACAGCTAGTCGATTAAAATATACGGTACCGGGTACAACCACAGATACACTATAATATTATTTCGGGATCAAAACTATCATGCTACATGACCAACCTCAAAAGCTTCGTATTAATATGTAATTAACAGTAGCAGTGTTAATTTATAATTCGTAGTTTTGTTATTCGTTGTTCACACCACACAATATTATGTTAAGGGCCTGTTTCACCGCTTCCTGATAAAGCTCCCATTATCTATTTACCACATAAAAATATCTGCCATATAAATCCAACTGATGTATTTTTTTGGTTCCACCACGTACGTCTCTGTTAAATTACGCGCCAGATAATTAACTCTAACCTTATTTGACAGTCGGAGTGGCAACGTCGCAATTTCCGTCGTACGTTCCATTTTAACTCAACCTTATATTGAAAAGTACAATAGTTTCATAATTTCACATAAATATATTAGAAAAAAACAGCAACAAAAATAGAATTGACGTATGTATTGATGGATTTACTAAAGTTTTACATAAGATTTGTTTTAAATGAGTCAAAAGGTTTTGATTCAACAACACACATATTTAATATGCAAGGAATATGAAATACGTAAAACGAATCGTAGGTGACACCTTTCAAGACATTTGAAAATATTTCAGTGTTCTATGGTTCTATGTTCTTCTAAGTAGTTTCTTGAATAATTTACCTAATATTTTGTGATTTGTATTATAGAATGTAGACTAAAAAATGTTTATATATGAGACGCTATATTAGACAACGGTAAGAATCGCGAGAGAAGTGTAAATTTTCCCATGGGGATTGAGGATACTATACTAGGTACTATAATAAAAACACGATTTCGTTGGAAGCCTTGTTTCTTTGGTCTGAGTTGGAAACAGACAGTTAAGACAGTCAAAGAAGCCTCAAGGAAGTTCTATTGAACTAGTGATACATGTCTAAAGATTGAGGTTAAGTCGAATAAAGGAAATGATAAGGAAACGACTAAGAAGATGGATTTGTGTCTCCAATCTCTCCAGCATGCTGTGCTCTGTCTCATGCATGATGCAGTTCAGTCTTTAGTTGTAGATTAGTTAATCCTTCAAGCCCCATAAGGACACCGGTGACCGCGACAACAATAGAATACAATAGCATTTCCACGAGTCCACAGTGGACTTTTAGAACATTTACATTTACTCAGTATTATTAAAATCTCAAACATCATAATCTGTGAAATTAGTAATGACTCATAAGTCATAACTCATAACCCAAAGGTAACAAGTTCAACCACCCAGTGTACTTAACATTTTTGTGACATAATTATTATTGTATCTGATCTGACTTTTAAAAGTTGATCACCTACCAGTCTTATAACCTACCTACCAGTATTTGTGTTCAGTGCAGCTGGTTGATGTTGATCTTGGGCAGATTTGCCTCCCTAGCTGAAGTTTGCAGGATATCATTATTTAAGTATTTGTTATGAAATACTTGCATATTAAAAATATGTATTTCCTTACAGGTAAACCCGAAGCAAAAAGATCTTTTGATAAATTAGCCGAAGAAAAGTTCGAATTTGTAAAGCTACAAAAAACCCCTCTTGAGGAAGAACTCCAGGAATTTTTTTTAAGAAACAGCTGATGTTGAAGATGGAAATGCGTTATAAAAAAGAGTAGATAACTTGAAATGGAGAAGGAAGAAAGGCTATTCAAATATTTTATATTATACTTATTTTAATAGCTTTTCTTCCTCCTCCATTTCAGTTTAGTGTTAACTCTGTTAGTTTTAAAATGTGAATAAGAAAATAAAAAGTAGTAATTATAAAACTTAATTTTAAATATTTCAATTGTAACGGTGATTGAATATTGAAGGATAATAATATATACTTTTTGCATTAATACTTTTATTTCTCTCTTAAATTTATTGACACATTCTATTTTTAAAACACAAACATTATTTTGTTACATAATAAAACTTAAATGCCATTAACCCTTAAGCTCATCAACTCCCAAGCGGCACCCGGCTATTCCGTCTGTCTGCCTGTCTGTCTGCCTGCCTGCCTGTCTGTCTGCCTGCCTGCCTGCCTGTCTGTCTGTCTGTCTGTCTGTCTGTCTGTCTATCTCCAGGCTGTAACTCAAGAACGATAAAAGCTAGAGATATGATATTTTCTCAGATGATGTATATCTCTTGCCGCTATAACAATATAAAATTAATATGTATGGAGGGCTCCCATACAACAAACATGATTTTTTGGCCTTTTTGCTATATATAAATAATGGCAACAGGTAGGTACTTGAATTTTTCACAAAATATCTATATATATAAAACTCAAAGGTGACTGACTGACACGGTGATCTATCAACGCACAGCCCGTACCACTGGACGGATCGGGCTGAAATTTGGCATGCAGGTAGATGATATGACGTAGGCATCCGCTAATAAAGGATTTTTATTAATTCTACCCCTAAGGGGATAAAATATTGTATATATAATTATACTTCTTAATGAGAGCGAAGACGCGGGCAAAAGCTAGTTTAATTATATGTGTTATTTTAATAATAATATTAAAATAAAATAAAAAATTAAGGGGGGCCATTCCCATACAAAAAACACAATTTATGGACTATTTTTACGGAACCCTTTGTGCGCGAGTCGGACTCACACTTGGCTAGACAGATAAAGACATACAGACAGACAACGACGTCCAATCAGTTTCTTACGTTAGTAACATAGAATATCGTTGACGAAGTCTCAGTAGTAGGGTCCCGTTTTTACCCTTTGGCTTTTGGTTGCGGAACCCTAAAAATCATCTAATTCATCTTTTAAAATCTCTAAAAGATCCATGTTTATTCAAAATATCATTATAATATTATATTAACTTGAAGAAAGTTCACACAACACTGAAGTCTGAACTGCATCATTACGATAACTGGCAAAAATATAATAGGCTGCAGGATGGCTGCAGGCTGGAAATATTTTCGCGATCTCAAAAAAAAAGTTTTGTTATCTGACAAATAAAACCTTTAACAGCCGCATGATCGGGCTGATAGGATATCAATGATTTTATCTGCTTGATTGGCTTATCAGACACGTGTGGAACAGAATTTTTTGCATTATCTGTCAAATAGCCTATTTGACTCCTTATCAGGAACCGGTGAAACAGGCCCTAAATCTACTAACAATATGACATTACGAAGTTTTGAAACTTGTTTTGTGATTTTGATGATAACTAATAGTTATGTCCACACCGTGCACTTTCATCTTCAATTTTCATCATCTTCTTGTATTGAACTTTCGTATTTGCGCATTCAATAATTGAATGCGTCAACGAACGCAAAGCCAACATTGTCATTAAAGACAAAGCGAAAGATTTGGATACGGTCAGAGGGCATGCGTCGACCCGGGCATGCCTCACGTGCGCTGTTGACTGCGCTATGATGCATGCCCTTAATTAACAAAAAAGGCACAGTGTGGACAAAGCTATTCCTCACTTGTTCCATACAATATTTTTGAAGGCGCGATTCACTTTAAAATTATTAAAAATCAAACGCTTATTAATTTTTTCCACCACCAACTTTTTACTTCAATATCAATAAAGATTTCATATTCTTTGTTTCAATGCACCCTAATAGGAAAATTAATCTATGATGCATCAATCTTGGCCCCTCCATTAACCTTTGACTAGAAAATACTGAGCCTAATGCGACAGAACTTAAGATCGAGAGGCAAATCTCTTGAAAAATATCTTCAAATTCAACTTAGCACATCAGTGCACATCTCGCACAGCAGGTGTCGAGGGGTTCGCCCCTCGGAGGGTGCATGCGACTGAATTCTGTCGATTTAGACACCGGTTATGACTTGCTGAAACTATATTTTTCGTAAACGATTATTTCAGGGTAACGCGCGGGAGAGGAAATTTAATGCTTTATAGTTTGGTGTAACTGCTTCTGACTGGTGCTGACACGTTTATATTATGACGCATTTTAGAAAGATTTTGACATTGGTTATGTGTTTTATATTTGGTTTCATGATCCATAACTGGAATTTCTTCAAGAACATCATCCATACTAATATTATAAATGCGAAAGTGTGTGTGTCTGTCTGTTACCTCTTCACGCCCAAACCGCTTAACCGATTTTGCTGAAATTTGGCATGAAGATATTTTGAGTTCCGGAAAAGGACATAGGATACTTTTTGTTCTGAAAAAATATGAGTTTTGGCGCAACTTAGTTGCGGGCATCATCTAGTTTTTTATCCTTCCATCTCGAATTCTTGGAAATCTATTGTTATTCCATTGTTGTCGCGGTCGCTGGTGTCCTTTTGGGGCTTGATGGGTTAATATAGGAATGCGTCTCTTTCGGTATACATCGATATATTTAATTTAGTGTACTAAAATTCTATGTGGGCGGTACGTATACAACATGATTATTTAGTCAGGGGTATGTAGATCCAATCAGATAATGTTACGCTACCCCTATATTACGAAGGTAGATTTTAAACTCAAGATAGCATTATCTAAGGTAGTAAATCAATTAATTTGATTACGGTAGAAGTTGCCTCCGTAGCTGGCGTAACTTGAAACTTTCAAAACAGATTTGGTTATGGTATCAACCAAGAGAGCAGGGCGCTGCCTTATTTTGCCTTAATCTATTATGATTTTCTTTTTAATACATTTTGATCAAACATTGTAAGAGCTCAGAAAATTACAAAATTATTATATTATCATGATTCATGATTATTCAATAGGTACATCATGGTCTACACACCGGCTCCACATAACACTACCAGTGACAGGCCAAACTTAACATGGTCATCTGACATACGTATTTTTTTCGTCAAATTTTATTTCGACATTCCTTACTGAACTTGAAAACATCTTTTGTTTATCAAACTCCAAAACTGAAGCCTTTAAGCCTTAACCTGCCAGTTGAGAACAAGCTATTAGACCTCGGAGACGTTTACAGTAATTTTACTATTACCTTTTGACGCAATTTTTTTGCGGCCATCTGAATTCCGTACTTTATAGACCCAGCCTTATGACTTTAAAAAGCTAATGTTATATCAGTTTTGTTTGTCATACGATATGCGATAGCCGTAATTAATAGCGATTGCGATATTTTATCGAGATGTTACATGAGTATCAAATACCTACTCTCAAGTAACATCTCACGAATTGTTATCTCAGTTTTCAAATTTCCTTGATATATTGCCTGTCTGAGAAAATATTTATGAGTATACAGATAGTACAAAATATAATTAATTGTTTGAATATAGAATATTATGATTATAAAGTAGCTATTAAGCGAAACTTGCAGTTTTTGATAGCGAATTATTGAATTCGCTATCAAAAACCGCAAGTTTCGCTTATTAGTAAAGTTAAGTATTGACTTTCCTACCAATATTATAAATGCCAAAATGACTCGTCTCGCCTTCCATCCTCAGCAAGTGCCAAGTGCTCCAGTCTAGGTGCTAAAGTACTGAAGTAAGTATACTTTAGCAGATGGACTGACTGATGACTTATATTATACTTAGATACTTTCGGTAGAACGTGGTAGTTTCATACAACAGAGTAAGTAGTGCTATAACGTGACGAACGGATTTCTTTACAAACTAAGTTCTACATAATATTTTTAACATCTAAATACAACTAACTTTTTCTTGATTTAATAAAATATCATAACTCTCGTCTTAAACACCAGTCAATATGTTAAACGATGTAATCATATGCCTATGAGGGTATTCTTTGATGATAATAAAACGTACGTTTTGATGTTCGTTATTGCTCTGTCAATCAGCAGACGATTGGGGAGTCTCCTTCTCTTTCGCTCTCTACTGTGGGAAAGAGAAACATAGCTTCAAACACCGGATATTTGTCCCGGAACATATTTACAGCTAACAGAGTGTCGGCGGGATTCAATTCGCATGCATATTAATGCATGCACGAGTATGATTTTGACAAGCGGGTACATATTTAAAATTCTAAATTGGAATTGTTTTCGTTACATGTTTGTGGACGAGTCAATTCGTGTTGGATGTTTTGGCGGTTTGTGGAATGGTTGGGGGTTTTTATCGATACGTGCGAACTTTAGAGGAAGGCATTAACTTTACTTGAAAATAAGCCCCAAATCGTTTCATTTTCTAAACATAGACAAAACATTATGTATCCGAGGATCCGACCTAGCGAAAACACGATAATATCTTAAAATTTTCTCTGTAGAAAAAATCACGAAGATGCATCTAATTTTCACGAATTTTTCATATATTGCCATAACCGTGCATTAAACTAAGTTAATATTTTAACACATTGTATAAAATTTTATCATTCATAAACTGGCCTAGCGGATTTTTAAAATGTTGTATATTTATCGCGTTATTGACAAAAAACTATTTTGGTGATGAATCCGCGTCGTCCTTTTTCACCTGGCATATGAAAGACGGGCGTTAGTGTGAAGAGAAAAGGACGATGTCTGATTTTTTGCGTTAGTCGCCCTCTTAAATAAAACAGAATGATTTTGACTATAATCGTAGCAATAACAATGGAATAATATTATGACTTAAGTTTAACCCTAGATAGCTAACCTCCGTCGAATCGACGGGCGGCGCAAACTAATATCGCCATATTTTTTTAATGTCGCGTCCAAATATTTTGTTTCGTCTATTTAACTCATTTGCCGGTGAGGTCGTTACAGTGGCATACTCGTCGTACAGGTAAGTACCATAGTTTTCGGTATATGCAGACTTTGCCCGTCGTTTCGACGGGTGGTTAGCTTTACCGTTAGTTTTTCTACTGATTTCAGTAGAAAACTAACGGTATTTTTTACAGATATATGATGAGCTTAGCAATAAAACAACACTTTGCATATTTACATTTTTTATTTACTTTTGAAATTAAAAATTTTTTCTTAGACCTCTAAAAAAATCGGAACATTTTCAATCAAACTTTTCTTAAACAAAATAAAATAATAATCAAAACAAAACAATCACTTTTTTTGGCATTATATGGCACATATAAACATAAAACGTAATAAAAAATAAAATAAACTACTTTTCTTTAGCACATGATTATTGTGATACAAAAAATATTTTTTGTTTACCTCATATTGCTACCTTACAATTATAGCAAAATATACTTTTGGTCATGTGCTTTTCTTGTAGTAGCATTTCCCACATGGTTTTCTTTTCCATTTTTGTCTTGAAGATTTTTGAAAATACTCTTCTTCGTTCTCTATTCCCTCCAAAGAAGCTTGGCCCGACGACAACTGCTCTGCGCACTATAGTCGATGCCTGTTTAGAAAGAACGCTTCTAAATATTTATTTTACTAAGCTCTTGGTTTAATAAATTATTTATAGCATCTTAAATTAACGAAAACATGGTAAAAATCTAAGAAAAAACACAGTTTACGTCAAAAATAAATACACGCAATTGCGTGTATTTATTTTTGACGTAAAAAATATATAAATAAATAGCAAATTTACTACAAAATATTTAGACTCTAAAAAATATTTTTTAGTATTTAAATATTTTGTAGTAAATGTACTATTTATTTATATATTTTTAGTGCTTTACTCTTTTTTTAGTGTTTAAATATTTTGTAGTAAATTTATTTAAAAAAAATTTAAACAAAACAAAATTTTTTTGTGTTTAAATATTTTGAAGTAAATTTTTGTGCAGGAACCTAGATAATTACTATTTTAAGCTCAAAAATAACTCAAACATGTTAAATATTTTCGTATGAGAAAATGGTATTACGTATGTATGAGAATTTCGAGGGTACCCGGCCCCTTAAACAGGGTCTCCCAGAAGGTTAGCTATCTAGGGTTAATACAGCTGAGAGATTCAGCATTAATATTTTGTTAGTATTTAACAAGCAAAGAAAGTGATTTTAACAGTCACAGAGAATTGGGTTCAAAGTTCAATCCTTTAGCGAAAAGGCAATTGCGAGTGAAAAATGGAGTTGTGCGAGGAATGCGTGGCCCCTGCACATTCGACAGCGGCCAATTCCGATAGGCCGGACGGGAGACAGGGTCCCCCCTGTCTCCCGTCCGGCCTATCGGACATACATATATACTACATATTACTGGCCGAACCATAAAAAGAATTGTTAGCTTTCAGTGTCAAAAGAAGTTAGTGTTCTAAAATATACTAACTTCTGACTGTAAAAACGTTTTTGTTACTTTTTTAGATAATCGGTATTAATTCAGATGTTGCTGTGACTTTGTAAGCGATGATAAAATCTCGAGTAACCGCCCATTTTTTTAGTAAGAAATATCCAATCAACTGATATACTATGTGTGTATATCTGTACCAAATATTATCAAAATAGGTTAAATAATTTCGGAGCATTTTTCATATTTTATATTATACAGTCTTTATATATAAAAACAAATATTTAAATGTCCTCTCTAAGGTATACAAGTACACGTTAAAAACGCGCTTACCTTTTAAAAAAATACATTTTTTCTACCCCAAAAAATGTTTCTGTAAATAAACAAATCTGGAATAATGTCCGTTTTGTCATACCAAAATTATGACGGATGTAGCCCTTGGAGGGCTATTTCTCAATTTGGACTTTCTTTGATAGGTATATCCCTTGAGGGTTCTCCTGAAAACAGAACCAAGATTTACGTAATACACCTGCAAAGAAACAAAAATATTATTCCCGGGCGATCAAAATAAAGGCCGCTTAAATGATTGAGTGTTGTGCCGCGGTCTAATAATATCGATAAAGTATATTATTATTATTATGATGTTATGAAAATCGAATGTACGTGCAGCACAGTGTGTAACCTCTTCACGCCCAAACCACTGAATCCATTTTGCTGAAATTTGTTATGGAGATACTTTAAGTCCGTGAAAAGACAGATAGAGAGAAACACTTTTCCATTAATTATAATATTATTAATTACGGATATGGATATTGTATGTTTAAGTAAGTAAGTAAGTATTATAATGTAGTCTAGACATAAACGTCATGTGTTTAAAATATTTCTTTATATCGTGTCTTTCTGGAACGTGTACAAGATTTTCGCGTTAAAAAGCACTATATCACCACTAGACCATTAAGGCTTAGAGGCTAGACTAAAAGAGTGAAAATATAGACTTTAAAAAGTCATTGACTTGCACTAGTGAAAAATATGTTTTTCTGCATACTTATAAAAAAACTAATTAACTACTTAATAAACTTTAAATAATGATATTTGAGTACATGAATAACTTGTAACGTAGGCACAAAGGCTACAATAAATTGATTAATCGAAATTACGAGTAAGACGTGAATTGAGTGAAATATTTCCTTGGTCCTTGTATAATTTCTATCGTGAACTAACCACACAATCCGAAAAGTGTTGAGGGTTAAAGAGTTAGGCTTAAAGCCCGTCACAGACTTAGCTATAATATAATATATTAATATTTTTATAGCTAGGCATATTGCTATATATTTTCTATACTAATTTTCGCGTGACCGCACACTCAGTTATAATATATATTTTCTGTGACATTTGAATTTAGTACAGAATATATAATATAGTAATATGCCTAGCTATAAAAATATCAATCTATATTATAGCTAAGTCTGTGACGGGCTAAAGTCATGGTTAAAAGCGTAGGTTAAAACAATTTCCGCATGTGTAATATATAAAACACAAACCTGCCATGGTGATCTATCAACGCACAGCCCAAACCACTGGACGGATTGGGCTAAAATTTTGCATGCAGGTAGATATTATGACGTAGGCATCCGCTAAGAAAGGATTTTGATCAATTCTACCGCCAAGGGGTTATAATAGGAGATGAAAGTTTGTATATAATAATACTTCTTAACGCGAGCGAAGCCGCGGGCAATTATAGCTCGTATAAATAGGTATAAACCAATATTAAGCAAAGGGCGTAATTTTAACAGCGTCTCCGAAATGCAACTCAAACATTTGAGTTTCATTAGATTGTGAAAAACCTAAAAGTAGCGTGTTTATCTTATAAAGCGAGGACTAAATGAATAAAATAACGGCAGTGTAAGGAATATGTAAAGTAGGAACATAGACGCTAAATCAATAAACGCATGGCGCAAGTTATAAGCGAATGGCGATGAAACTGTATTTGTACCTTTACATAATAGATTATAAATATTCGATTGTGATTCGTTTCATTCAATTGTGATTAACATCCTCCTCCTGGTTCGAGACTTGCGCTGATACACATCAATATAAAATAAAAATAAAAAAGCAAATTGAACGTCGTCGGGTTCACTGTTTCTTTCTTAATTAAAACTTTTCACTAATTAACCTGGCGAGAGTGTGGTGAAAAAATGTAACAAGGAGTATGTGGCAGGGTATGACATACCCGATTACAATATTTGCTGTGAAACCGGATTTTTAAGAAAGAGCGCTAAATTCATTATCTTGTAAATTATAAATAACACTATATTTTAACATATTGGAAATAAAAAATCTGCGTCATTATAGCATTTTCGTTATTTTACTTAACTCTAAGCAAGTCACTATGTATTTTCAGCAAGAAAAATCCACTCGCAAATAAACTTGAAAAGAACTAAAAAAACTGTTTTTTATGAAAAAAACAATTAAACTATTTTGCAACACGATATAAGTAACCATATAAACCAAGAGAAAAATTACAAAAATATTTAGGAACATCTTAGGAACTGGAGCTCAATTCAGCACAGTTTTTGCAAGAAAAAGTTGCATGCTCCATACATAATATCGCATTTGTACGGCTTGCACTTGCATATTTTTTCTTCCAATCCTTTTTGTATGGCCAATCTCCGCTACTAACATAACGACCAGGAAGATTTTCTGACGTATACATGACGAAATATTTTTTGGTCTTTCCGCAACTTCAGATGTTCGTAAGTTAAAGTCAAGCCTAAGTTACGGATGAAATCGGTTTCCTTAGAGGTTTTATGCTGATTTTCACAAAAAAAAATTAGTTCTTCTTCCAGAATTGACCGAAGTCGGTTTTCTGAACTGTCAGCGTCCATGTTTAATTTAAATCTACAATAAAACAAAGAAAGTAAATTAAAAAAGCAGAAAAAGCAATGTTAGTTTCTGTCACGAAATATATACTAGTACACCAACTATGTGGCAGGGTATCACATGCCCGAACGCAGTTTGCAGGCTTATAACTCGAACGCAGGGTGCCGCAACACTACGATCATGCCACTATCCCCTCCGGCACTCCTTTACCTCCAGCTACTCAAAGCAACAACATGTTTCAAGGTCACAAATGAAAAATGCACCGAAATTAGTAAAATAGTGGGTATGACATACCCTGCCACACTCTCGCCGGGTTAAAATAAAAAAATATTAGATATTTTTGTTCCTTTGTCATGTACGATTTGGATACGAATTTTGTAATAAATTATGTCCATATTATTTAGGATATTTTTATAATATGTTTTTAAAATCAGTACCATTGTTAACATTTTTAAAGTTTTTTTCAGTTTTATAATTTCGCTCTCTCTTATGACTTAACAACCAATACGAAGGTTAGTTTTGGGGCAAGGAGCAAACAGCTCCCGGGTTAGCAAATACGCTGACGAAGCCAAAAGTACACCTCCTCTGACTGGTTTTTATCTGTCACTGACAGAAGGGACAGAACCCTTTGATAATGTTGACCTAGCAGCGCCACTTCTAAAGAGACAAATATTTTTTTGCTTTCATCACTTGAATTGTCCCGGTTCGGATTTGTACCTTAATTTTCGCGTTACCCTTTGAAATAAATATTTTAGGAATATTTTTTTTGCAATTAGTGATTTGGGAGTCAAGCGATTATGAAGTATGAAAAATTCATTAAACGCTAAAATAACCTTATTATTTTACGAAAGTTTTATTGTCTTATATCATGTTTATTATGCTAAATCAAAATAAGCGATACACTTCTAGTTTAAAGATCCATTTTAACGAAAAATCTAGATTATCCTTCACAGCCGCGATACTTATTTCAACATTTAGCATTACGATTGTTATGACAAGTTATAATAATATTATGACGTCAGAATTACAGACTTCATGTTAATTGAGATGACATAAAACTTACCTAGAAGAACCCTCATATTATCGAGTTTGTTTATTCTAGAGGGAGTAAATCAAACCTTAATATACAGGATGTAACCAAACTAAGTGATAATACTTTAGGGTGTGTATGTGAAGCCTATAACAAGTTCGCAGTGAAAGTATCAGCGCCGAACGAGTAATTTTTTTTCAATTTTATGGGAAAATTCGTGACGGTCAGACGCTTGCCCACACAAATCACTATTAAAAAAGAATTGCTTTTTCAATGCTGCGACTTTCATAGTATATTATTATTATACAGGACACGTACACACCCTAAAGTATCATCACTTATTTTTGTTACACTTTGAAAACAATTTTATCATTTTCTTTACGTAATAATTATGTGTTAAACGTTCACCACGACTGTAATACACGTCGTCATTATGTCAGCAGGCTTCGCGGTGACACGACACTTACTGAGGATCATCTCGGAGCGTCGTGTCAGCTGGGGGAGCGAAGGCATTAGTATGCAGAATGTATTATATCAGCTGCTTTTCTGAAGTAAGGAATTTGTTTATAAGTATCTAGATGATGCCCGCCAAAACTCGTTTATCGCGCGGGAACCGTACATTTTTACGGGACAAAAAGTCCTTTATCCTTTCTCGGGACTCCATACCAAATTTCAGCAAAATCGGTTCAGTGGTTTGGGCGTGAAGAGGTAACAGACAGACAGACAGACAAACAGACACACTTTCGAATTTATAATATTAGTATGGATATGGATTTATACTATTTCTTAAATAGATATTAATAAATAAGAAACAATGTGACTGTATAAAAGCATCTTCATTTTTCGGCGCAAATGTTGCCAAATTGTAACCAATAAGTTTAAGAAGCTATTTGATAGGGAGCCAGGATTGTCTGATATCTAATTCAAAAGCTTGCACATTGGCCTGTTTCACCGCTTCCTGATAAGGTGCCCGATAGGGTTATTTGACAGATTTTCCATACTCCATCTGTCAAATTAAGTGGTGGATAGCCTTATCAGGAAGCGGTGAAACAGGCCCAGTAGATAAAAATATTTAAATACATAATGTTGCCATCTTCTGTGTGTATATTTTATAGGCAGTAACGGTCTTTTTCACGAAGATTTTCTTCCGGACGCTACCAAAATAAAAGAAGCAATCATTGGTACTATCGACGAAATTTATTCCTAGGCAGTTGACAGACCAACTTCATTTAGTCGGATCATGATTGCTGCCTGGCTAGGTTTAACGTAATGCGACCAAACTACGTAGTTCCTCCATCAGCCTAGGATTCAAATTCTCTGATAGTACCTACAAAGAATTAAAATATCAAAATATAAAATGAAGATTTTTTTTTCATTTATTTATTTAAGGTCGCTTTAACATCAGGGTCATTAGCGACCACGAAGATTATTTTATTTGTATACCTTAAATCAGATACTTTCAGAACGTTCAACGTGTTGTCTACCTCCATATCGGGAACTACCCCGGCAAGAAGAACCGGCATAAGAAACTCGCAAATCAAGAATAACCGTAACTGTACCCAACATTGCATTGTTTTGTCGTAACAGGGTCACCTGTTACGACAAAACAATGCAACCCGGGTTACATCATTTTGTAACAATTTGATGTAAGCTTTGTATTGATTGAACCCACAAAATTCAGGACAAGATTTCGAACAAAATATTCCATATTACATTTCTATGTCCCCTAAGACGTGCTTTGAGCTGAAAAGTTTCATACTCCTTTTTTGCGAGTTGACGTGTCACAGGTTACAGCGTTTAACAGTACCCAATTTTTAAGTAACTGTACCCAATTTCAATCTAAGGCATACTTCATTACAAAGTTTACAGTACCTTCGTCAAAAGGTCTATTACGGTTTTTCGGGCAACCTCTACTCGTACCTACTTAGAGTTGAATTCTGTAAAGGGGGAAGACGTGTGTCCCTCGGTGCCTAATGAAAATTCTTTGCGCAAACATTGTCCACCGCCCCGAATGACAGGCAGGTTTTATCGATTCCGCCGAAACCCAAACTGGACTATTTGAGATATTCCTAATGTGAATTCGAATGAACAATTTGGGTAATTCGAACCTTATTCCAACTATGTGTATCAGTTTAATCATCGTTAACATTCCTTTCCATTGAAGCTAATAAATTCTAGCTGGCTTGTTGGCAGTTGGTGAGCGCGTTGAAGCTCCAGCCAAAGGTCGTGGATTCGAATCCTGCTTAGCGGTCGAAAAGTTTTCTATGTTCCTGTGTCTTGGATATGATTCGGCTCAAACGAGTACAAAACAAGTACAGTCTTTCGATCGGAAGAACATTGCGGCCTCAACTCGCATTCACACAAGCCGTTACAAATAGCAACTGTGTGATTAGTTACTTGATCAGCCAACAGAACAGAAAAACTCTGGAACGAACTGTCACCAGCAGCATTTCCGGACCTATATGACCTGCAAACCTTCAAGAAGAGAGCGTATTCCCTATTAAAAGGCCGGCAACGCACCTGCAGCTTTTCTGATGTTGTGAGTGTCCATGAGCGACTGTAGTTGCTTTCCATCATACGACCTGTGTGCTCGTTTGCCCCCTTATTTTATATATTTATTTAAAAAAAAGAATAAGCTCAAAGTCGTTACTGTTGTGAGAAACATAACATAATAATTGATAAACAGAATAACAAAATATGTTACGTAATTTTATTAACATTGTGAGTAAGATGAATTTTCTCGAAGGTTGTGTCTGGTACAAGTAACTTCCAATCTGTAACAGCGGGGGAAATATTAACTCGCAAAGTATACAAAACCACCAAGACGAAAAACATTTGCGTTGCCAAAAATTAATATTCGGTGTTCTTTAATCTCGTCCTTTATTGTTGTATGAAATTAATTAAATTCCAAATATAAAGTTTTAATTAATTTTTAAACATACGTGAGCTTTGATGTGAAATTGTTACACGCGGTCGGCCAATCAGCGATGAGAAGAATTAATAAAGGGCGGAGGACGGAGGTAGACCTACGAGTAAAAATAATATTAATATACCTACTTAATCATAGAAAGTTTTCGAAGTTTCAAACACGAAGTTAAATAAAATTATTTTTAACAAAAAATTAAAACCGACTTCCAAGGTAAAAACAATATTAACATTAATATGAACTAAAAAGTATTAAATAATTTTTGCTATCTAATAGTGCCTTTTTCCGAATTCGGCTAAACCTCAACTATTTCTGTACTCAATCTTCATTATTTTGAAGTCGGTACCAGATAGCTGAATCTTCAGTCCTCTAACAGAATATTTGAAACTTTTGGAACTGGCACCGACTTCAAAATTATGAAGATTGAGTACAGAAATAGTTGAGGTTTAGCCGAATTCGGAAAAAGGCACTATTAGATAGCAAAAATTATTTAATACTTTTTAGTTCATATTAATGTTAATATTGTTTTTACCTTGGAAGTCGGTTTTAATTTTTTGTTAAAAATAATAATAATTTCACTCTTTTTAGTTACACTGGTAGGTAAACCTTCGCGTATATTTTACGTATCTTATTACAATTTGTTAAGGGTCACAGTTCACACTCACAAAATAATATATTATCAGTGAAGTGAACATATTGTGCTAAGTAATTTAACAATTTTAATACTTCAAACCCCAAGCGGTCACCGGCGATTGCGATAACAATAGAAAGGCTATTGTGTCTCGTTTTTCCACGATCGAAGGATCTATCAGATAAAAAACTGTATAAACTTGCATAGGATGTAGCGTAGCTACTCATCTAATACCAAAAATTATTTATTTGGCAAAACAACGTTTGCCGGGACAGCTAGTAATATAATATTATCATAATTATTGACAGCTGTTCTTGTAATCAAGAATTCAATTTCAAATCCATTCAAATCGATACTTAGTGCGCCATCTATCGATTAATAAGTATAACTAATTAAAAAGACACTTATTGACTTTGTTTTGTTTAAATGCTCTTTTTAAAATAACTTTATTTTAATTCTATATTTTGTCTATTAAAATTTTATAAAGTAGTTAGTAAAGTATTCGATCTGTATATAAAGTAGTAAAGTATATTCGATCTTCCGCCACTCGCCACTCGCCTCCGCGGCGCTGACCGCCGCGCCGTGTATATTTAAACAAAGTGTTGTTATAGAGTATAAAATTATTATTATTATTAGTATATCCACACCTATGCCTTGTACTATTATCTATTCTGTGCCATGAGACATTGGTGACCTTAACACGACGTGGTAATGATGAAGACGATGATGATGATGATGATGATGATGATGATGATTATGATGATGAATATGAGTTGCATAGTAGCATATGCTTTCTGTTCTTAAAACAACGCCGAAACTCCCAAACGTGTATCTATAAGGAGTCATGAGTTCTCTCAGCATCTTCGAAACCATGGTATACCTTGACCCAATATTTGACTTTTTGGTAGCATATTCTTAGTACACTTCACATAAAACCAAAATCACCATATGTTTTCATATAAATTTCGAGGAGTTCCCTCGATTACTCCTGGATCCCATCATCAGGTCACCACTTTGTGAACATGGTACCAAATTGGAGTAAAACCAAATACAACAAAGCAAAAATTTCGAAAATCGGTTCACAAACGGCGGAGTGATCGTTGAACATACAAAAATAAAAAAAAAAAAAATAAAAAAAAAAAAAAAAAAAAAAAAATATCCACAGCCGAACATATAACCTCCTCGTTTTTTACGCGGTGGGGGAAGATGGTCGAACGTATATTATGTATTAAAACTAATCTAAATGAGTAGTGTCTTTTTGGCAAACAAAGAAAATTAAATATATGATCTTTTTATGATAATATTATGTAAGTCGTTTAACGTTTGACGAACATAAAAATACTATTTAATTACTGTGTCATTGGATCCGGACTAAGTATCCTCAGTAAGATTAAAATGGCAGGGTGTGATAGTCAGCCTCATTTCCATGTTCTTTAGCGGTTCAAACATTAAACGACTGGCCTAGTCGTAATCAATAATGAGTTGTACGTGCTTAATGCGTACCGGAGCCAGCCTAATTGGATTTGCAGAGCAATTAATGTTGTACATCCTCCTCATTATATGCACAATATTGTAAAGTCAATATGGCGCCTAATTGATTAGTTTCTCCCGATTGTTGGGGTTAGGCCGTTGATTGTATTACTAGATATTGTTGGATGATCAAAGCTTGGAGGGGTCTAGTTGTTTCAGGCTTCAGCTTCGTTTGAGTTCTGATACTCTGATGACATTTTCAGCCATAACTACGACTGAAAATATCATCACAGTATCAGAACAACAACATAAAGAAAACTTTCTTTATGAGTCTGTCTGAGTTTAAGCGTGAAGAACACGCTAAAACTGCTTAACCGATTTTAATATTAATTTTGTAGTCTCAGAAATAAAATAAGGTCATTTCAGAAAAAAATAGTTCAACAAAGTTGAGGCCAATGTCTGACTTTATTATGAATACGAAATCTGTCTGTCCCCTGTCTGTCTGATATATTATCTTTATCTGATGATGTCAATATTTTGAGTCCTTGGAAAGGACTTGTAATGGATTTATTACGACAAAATTTATGGTGTGATACAAAACATTTTGGTGCAAATTTTGCGAGTTTTATCGAGTTATGTTAGAGGACAAAGTTAGTCGGAAGTATTCAAGGTAAACGCGAATATTGAAGTTCCGTTACAGCTGTAATTTATCGTTTACCAACTTTATAAGTTTATACCAAGTTCGGGGATCTTATCAGCTTGCAGGATTTTTTAGTTTTCAACAAATGCAGTTTACAGTTTTATTATAATTGAAAATCTAGTTGGATCAATAGTTCACTATTTTATAGGCAGTTGGCGGATTTACTCAATTTGATCTTGGTATTATCCGCCTAAAGATTACTTGACATATAGATTACCCGACCAAATAGCATATTTACCTATCGCATAGTTACCTAACGCCTCCGTGGTCTAGTGGTAAAGAGCGCGGCTCTTGACTCGGAGGTCGTGGGTTCGATTCCCGCGTTGGAAACATGTTATTTCCAAGTTTGGTTAGGACAATGCAGGCTGATCACCTGATTGTCTGATAAGTAAGATGATCCATGCGTCGGAAGGGCATGTAAAAAGTCGGTCCTGCGCCTGATCTCTCGCCAGTCGTGTCGGTCTGCCGTCCCACTGGGTTATGAGAGTAAAGGAATAGAGAGTGCTCTTGTGTACTGCGCACACACTTGGGCACTATAAAATTACTCCTGCGTAGCTGGCCTGGTTTCAATGAAACCGGCCACCGTCACCGAAACCGGTGTGGGAGCTATTATAGTTACCTATTATATTATCTCGTGGTAACTTATAAAATATTGCTGAACGAAACGAAGTCAGAAAATTACGACTTTATTGGCGTTAAGGAGGCATATTATTGCATGAATTCATATAAGGCATATTAATGTACAAGGTGTGTTCAAATCAAGTAAGCAATCATCATATCTGCATATGCACGGACATATGCGTGATCTATTCATCTGGCAAATCCACAGGTCAAACGCACAGGCTGATTCACTAATGCGTTTGCTTTGTCCGAGCACTCGCCAAGTATCAAGCAATTATCCCTTAATACTCTAAGGCCAACCGCACACTGGCTGTGTTGATGCAATTGGCAACAAGATCCAGTGTATCAGAAATTCATTTTTCAATAAGATAGGTACCAGTTTATCAGAAATTCATTTTTCAATACGATACTGTAAATGTTTTTACGCTAGACGACAGCACCAGCACAGATATAAACAAAATATTTTGTTCGACATTTGACAACTCTGTTAATATTCTGATATGACTTGTGTAACATGTAAAATTTTGGTCGTATTTACTGTATGTGCTAGTAGTGCCCTCTGCTTCGACCTTTGCATAATATTCCCTATTAGTATTAATTCTTTTGGACGACTGGATGGGGCTCAATATTTTCAAATTATCCAATTAAAATCGTGAGTTAACAATATAATAAACTGAGCATTACTACTGTGAAACACGAATTTCCACCAAAAAATTACAGTACATTCAATATATATATTATAATTACTGAGCATTAGGCTGGCCGCATACTCACTTTTTCCGTATGGCGTATTCGATTTCCGAATTGGTTGCGTCGTCACTATCTTCATGAGTTCTGTAATAAACTGTAGGATGAAAAGTTTGAAATTGAAAATTCAGAGCGACCGCTGACTTACAATTTCATGGTGGCCAACTAAATCGCATAGTAAACCAATTAGCTATAGCGACATAAGAGAGCTGTACATTTTTCCAACAAAATAATTGGAGAACAATCGTATCAGAACCGTGAATCCCTTCCGATTACCTGGCCTAGCTACAATTAAAAAGTTGTCCAATTAAATTGTGAACATACGCAATCTATAGTTGGCCAACTTGAAATTATTATTGTAAGTCTGCGGTTGCTCTTAGGCTGCAGATAGCAGACTCTAAAATTTAAGATATTCTCACTATTTTATGGTAGTTTTATGTATCAAAAGCTCAAAGCCGATAGTAGATCAACTAACAAACCATTCAAATCTATAATTTTAAAATTTAGCACACGTGTTCCTTAATGTAACGTCATGTAACATAATATCATCCACTATCCAGCTTGAAAGGATTTTTCGTAATTTCAACTTTGTGTTAATATGGAGGTTAAATATTAAATCATGTAAGTATGATGATGATGATGAAGTATCATGATGATGATGAATGATGACAATTACTAGCAAGGTCAACGGTCCCCACTCAATCAAGGATCACATGGCACGGTAAATATTTGATACCCTCGTCTCTCGAGTGTGTTGCCGATGTAATCAGGATTCTCTCTCTTTCCCACCCTGTCTATCTCCCTCTTACCCCGTCTCGGCGCTGATTAACACGCTAATAAACCTAATAAGGACGTCAAGGTAAGTAACTCATTAGAAATACCTTCGTGCCTTCTTAATTTGCTGACAATTCAACAATTTTTTCTCGAGTTATATTTTGATGTCATAGGTATTAATAATAATAATAATAATAATATCTATGGACGCCTCACACCACGTCAGTCTGGCCCCGTGCTAAGTACCTAAAGGACTTGTGTTACAGGTACCAGACAACGGAAATATATTTAATACTTTTATACTATACACATATTTAAGGTTTTTATTATATCATACACATATTTAATACACATCCAGACCCGGGAACATTGAAAACTTTTTGTTCCGTCGGCGGGATTCGAACCCGCGACCCCCGGCTTGAGCGTCCAACGCGCTTACCACTGAGCCACAGAGGTCGTATTGTATTTGATTATACATACTTTCATAATATTTAAAGCTTAATTGTTCCTGTAACAACTGAACTTTTTTTTTATTGAGGAACACGATATTTTTTGTAGGACGCATGTCACATGTGTGTTAATCCAGGGCTTAAATGACCATATTATTGATAAAAAATCTCGATAGTTTCTACTTTCTCCCACTATCTTGCTTTACAAAAGCGATATAAGAGTGATTATTATGGCCTCCCGTACCATAAAGCTTAGTACAACTTCATTAATTTCCATACCCATTCGCTTACGTCGAACGTTATGCATTCTGCCTTTGGACCGTCTATAATTTAATTGGAACTTGCATCCAGCCCCAAGTTTGGCGTCTTGAATTGTCTAAGTTTATCGCTAACCCACTTATACGCCTCACAAATATCCATTCATGTGAATGTACGATATCTCAGAGAGTCTTATTTTGATGTTAATTTTGTTCGTGAAGTTAGGTAGGTAACAAAATTTTCCCAGTTCTGTATTTTATTAGACGCCTGATTTTAGAAAATAGCAAAGTAAAATATCACCTTTTGCTTGTTGTGTACACTAGTGAGTATAAACATAGATTCATCAGATGGACATTATATACTGTTATACTAATAAACCATAATAAATTATTTTTTATTACTAAGGGATATATTGTTAATAGTAACAAATTACGTTATAGTGATAAGTAGATTTAATGAAATTTAAGTTAAATTTCAATTTAATTTTATGTTAAGTAATACTTAGTACTTATCTAGTAAATGGATCATCATTTACGACAGATTTATAATAAATAGTGATTGTAGATAAATTGTATCTTATATCTTTAAACGAGCAATTCTTGTATATATATATTTGAAATCTCGGAATCGGCTCCAACGATTTTCATGAAATTTAGTATATAGGGGGTTTCGGGGGTGATAAATCGATCTAGCTAGGAATCATTTTCATAAAATGTCATTTTATGTGTGTTTTTTGAATTTTTTGAATACCGAGCGAAGCTCGGTCATATAGCTAGTATATATTATGTAGTAAGTAGGTAGTAGTAGATAATAATAATATTATCACAATGGCGTTAGGAATATTACAATATATTTTTATATTATTATGATGTATCTAAACTTACATTTAGATAGATTCTTTATTACAGGCCTGTATACTGAATTAACTACAAATGAAAAATCAAACTATTTTATAATTAGAATTATTTAGTCAAACACTTGAATCTAAGGCAGACATTACAATCTGTATATTACAATAATATAATAATATTTTTATGACATCGCTTTTCTCTTTACTTGCTTTTGATCCTATGATCTGTAAGTGCCCAAGTAGGCGCTACAATTAGGACAATAGTGGTCAGCGTTCCTGCAGGAATTTATGCAGTAGGGAAGACAGAAGCAGCAACTGAAAATAAATTTAAGCAAGCCTTATAAAAAAACTATTATTTAGAGATTAGCTAGAGAATTAAAGAAGAGTTTAACTAATTTTATTTTTAGTATTGTTGTTATAACGGCAAAAGAAATATATGATCTGTAAAAATTTCAACTCTCTGTAGCTCTAGCAGTTTTTGCGATACAGCTTGATAGCAGACCGACGGACACACAGCGGAGTCTTAGGCCCGTATTTTTGGTCAGTACTTAAGATGCGACCCGGTCTCAAGACCCGGTTCGGCTCTGTGATTGGTCCAAATTTTGACAGCCAACCAATCACAGAGCCTGAACCGTGTCTTGAGCCCGAGATGCATCTTGAGTACTGACCAAAAATAAAAATACGGGCCTTAGTAATAGAGTCCCGTTTTTAGGGGTTCCATACCCACTGGGCAAAAACGAGACCCTTTGAGACCAGACTTAAAGTCGACTTTGAGTCTGGTCTCAAGGAGCCTCTTTAGTTTTGGCATTTGAAATTTTTAAAAATGTATTCAGTTGTCAAATAGTAAAGCGGTATAGACAGAAATATAATTTAGGATGATTTATATGGATTATTAACATTATAATAATATTCTATTCTTCCTAGTAACCAGGTTGAGGAAATAAATGTTATTATTAGGTTTGGTTAGGTTATCAATAATCATACAAGAAAATTAATAACTGTTATTATTGAAATATCCAAAAAAGGTTAGCAAATAATACATATTATAACGCAATTCGGGCCATGCAACAATAATATACTCGTCACCAGCTAAAATAACCGTACGTTTCAAACAAAACAATCGGTCGAGACCGGCTTTTGAGTTGAATTAAAACTAAAAGTCGATGAAGCGATCTTATAGTGAGCTATTAACGTTGCTTGTGAGTTTAATTGACGGCATAACCACTGAAACCATTTTGATGAAATTTTTCACTTTGTTACTTTAAGTCTAGACTCAGAGTCTCGTTTTTACCCTTTGGGCACGGAACCCCTAAAGACGCGTCTTTAGGGTTCCTAACTTCCTACTACTAATGCTTCGCTGTGTGTCTATGGCAACAGGTAGGCACATGAAATATTCTTAATAATTGAAATAAAACTAATATAATATTTAAGGAGGAGCCCTACACGATTTGGAAAGACTCTCACTTGGCCGTCGTTTTGTGTTACTTCTGATTTACGAAATTTAACTCAATCTTTGGAAAAATATCATCTAGATTAGATACTTACCAACCCAATAATATAGCTATTAGATGCGTTCTCGCCGTTGTCGTGTGGTCCACTCTGGTGACAATATTGGATTTACACGATGGGCATATGACACTACACGGGTTTGGACCGACTGGCGGAGCACTCATGATTGCTGTAAGAATTAACCAAGAATACTTAGGTGCCGGACGTTTCTATAGATAAAAAATAATAATAATAAAAAGTATTTTATATTACTTTTTGAATGTCTACGAATAATTGAAGTTTAAGCACTGTGTGCAGAGGTAAAGGGTAAAGTACTAATAAGTTGTTGTTGAGTTGGTTCGGACGCAGTAACATATAAGGAAATACAAAACCACAGATAACAAATAACTGAAATTACTATACGGAAAAATAATCATGTCACTAATAAGCACAGCACAATTTACACAATCTAATATATGAAATTCTCGTGTCACAATGTTAGTCCACGAACTCCTCCGAAACGGCTTTACTGATTTTTACCAAATTTTATATGCATATTCAGTAGGTCTGAGAATCGGCTACTGGCTACGAATAATAAAACCAGGAAACGTAACTCCCATACTAATACAGTTTTAAATTTGGTTCCATTCGAACTGTCATGTAACGTCAGCCTTTATACCGCTCAAGGTCACCCAATGTATGAAAAGTGAACCTAAGGTACACTTTTTTGACAAGTATTTTGGAGCATGTTTTTTGACGGAGTTACTCTTCCGTAGTTGTTTATTATTCGTAGGCTACTGGGTACTTTATATTTTGATAAACTGTGCATTTGTTGAATAAATAATAGTAAATTATTACAACCTGAGACTGACGGCGACCATTGTTTGTGCGACGAGCTAGAGAGAGAGATCGCTATCGACGTTGCCTTGGCGACACACTTATTTAGTCACTTCAATAAAATAATATGGGCGAAATACTTTATATTATGGCAAAGAAACATTTGCCGGGATAGCTAGTAATATATATTAATTGATAGAATAACAATAGCAAATATTTAACACGGCAAACTGACATCTTTTTTAGGCGACTTTCTAATAAGTCACATAAAAACTAACTTTGCAGTGATTAAAATATTATAGGGAGTGCCTCCGCTGCTAGCGCCGGCTCCCAATAATAGCAGTATTGGGAGCCGGCGGTAAGTATACTGCCGGCAGCCGAGATATAAAACAACGGCTGTCGGCGCTGGCAGTTGGCACTCAAAATGGGAGCCGGTGATAATGCGTAAAGCGCTAGGTTCCAGTGCCGATACACAAATTTTAAAAAGAAATAATTATAATCTCAAATAGTATATTTGACTTTACCGACTTCCAAAGGTGAATGTTAGGTACCTATTTGTTGGGCTGTGGATATTTTAGTTTTTTAGGGTTCCGTACCCAAAGAGTCAAAACGGGACCCTATTACTAAGACTTCGCTGTCTATCCGTCTGTCCGTCTGTCTGTCACCAGGCTGTAACTCAAGAACGATAATAGCTAGAGAGTTGAAATTTTCACAGAATGAGTATATCTGTTGCCGCTATAACAACAAATACTAAAAACAAAATAAAAATTAATATTTAAGGGGGGCTCCCATACAACAAATGTGATTTTTTTTCTGCCTTTTTTGCTGTATATCAATAATGGCAACAGATAGGTACTTGAATTTTTCACAAAATCCTAAGTTATATGTGTACTTGAATATTTAATAATAATATTAAAATTAAATAAAAAATTAAGGGGGTTTTTTTGCTCTCTAATGGTACGCACGGAACCCTTCGTGCGCGAGTCCGACTCGCACTTGGCCAATTTTTGTGATGCATTTTCTTAGCTTAGCTACCTTTTTTCAGCTACCAAAAAGTAAGATTTTGCACCACAACTACAGTTATAACCCCCTGGTATACCTCCGAAGGTACTGAACTGAACTTCAGATTCCTTATGTAACATAATATTATGTTAGAGAGTTTCAGCGTTGTTTAAAGAAGCAACTTAGATATTGTATTATGCTCCTATGCAGATCACATTTATCAGCATCATCATCACCAAGATTCAAGCCCCATACGAGCACCGGTGATCGCGACAACCATAGAATACAATAGCATTTCCAAGAATCCCCGATCAAAGGATTCAAATATGCATCCTAACAATAATATGACTATTTATGACCTTTCATAGTACTAGTATTTGTACTTTTCATAGTCCTTTAGCTCAAGACTGATGTTTTTGATCACTTTTTGATCATTATTATGTCATTTGACAAGCGATGTTTGCCGAATAGACGCCGGCAGCCTATTCGGAAAACATCGCGTGACTTCGGCAAACTTCGGAGTTCGGAAAACGGTGCCGGCAGCCATTTCGGCAACCGGTGCCGGCAGCGGAGGCACTCCCTAAAATATATCTTAGCAACTATTAAACTATACAAGCAACGAAAAGGTAGGATCAAAAAAACTAAAAAACGGCTGCTACTGTAAGGTATCAAACAAAGAAATATCAAGCCCGATTTTGATTGAATTAGATTAGTTTTCGGTTCGATACATAATTTTTTCACTCCCTTTTGTTACACTTAAGATAGTCAAGAAAAAATTAAATAGACCAAGAATAGTTTTTTAGCATGTCACAATTTGGTTTATTTAGATCCCTAAAATTGTAGCCAAAAGTATTTTTTTAAGATCTCGGTTGTATTTCTTTCAGACCTTGGTTAGTTTTATAGACAGCCCCATTTTAGAATTTATGAAAGCCTATTTTAACTTTTTTATCAGCTTTAGTTAATTTGTCGCTTTAGAAGAATTCAATTGCCACAAAAGAAAATAACTGCCAGATAAAATTTAAATAAATAAAATCGGTTGTCTGTAAAGTCGGTTTACTGATGATAGTTGAACGTGACAACGTCATAGCCTTAACCCCTCAGTTCCGAAAAATTAAAAAATATTTATAATGAGTAAAATAAACTATTCGCAATACAAAACGCTACATAAATTCGTGAAATCCAGTAAAATCTTCGAACAAAGTACAAGTCAAACCTTGACACGTAGGAAATAGAGCACAATTTTGAATAGCCGAAATAATACTAATAGCTCATAGATTGTTTATTTATTTTTTTCATTCAGTGTGGTCAATGTATCAAAGGTCATAACTAACCAAACTTCTTCATACAAAAGTATTCTCTAAATCATCGAAATACGTAATATAATCAAAACAAAGAACGCGGCCCAGGTGAGCCTTACTGAGAGCTGTCAGCGAGGTAACGCCGCATGAACTGTCATGTTTTTCGGGCGCGCACCCTATATCGAATTATAAGACGTTATCACGTCAAAACCTTGATAAATGTCTGTGCTCAAAACTCATTAAAAAGCCGCCGCTTTCTATGTAAAGATGCTACATCAAATTAATCGCCAAAGTAGTTTATTTACTATCCATTTTCAGTTTTCTTAAGACCCGGAATACCCGGTTAAATACAATATTATGCCAATGACATTACTAACTAGGTAGTTAGGAAAATAAAAAAAAGAGTTTGTAGCGGAAAATAATAAATAGTCGGATCGAAGACGTCGCAAAAGACTGAATTAAACAGTAATTAGATAAAATATTATAATTATTAAAGAAATCGTAATTTACCATATTTTATTTAATTTCGGGAAGTTACATCATCTGAAAGTTGACACTTCAACTTAAAAGCCACTTATGATAACTTTAGTATATATATAATCCTTTAAATTTTATTTATTTGAACACTTTACACAAATATTTTCAAAGGCGGGCTTAATGCAAATGCTTCTGAAAAAGTAAAAATCATCATAGTATTAATACTATGTTTTTATACTAAGAAGTTCTCTCTATTACTCACGGATCGCATCATCAGGTCACCACTTAGTGAACATTGTACAAAATTTAAAAAATCGTCACTTAATAATATACGAACACGGAAGCACTTACTTCTCATGGAAGTCTAAGCAGCCCTGCATTTAGGTGTAAATAGCCCGTTATGGGCGTTCTAGGGGTGCGGCAGCGTCTATAGATGCCCTACAGATTACCTACATGGGGCGGCGGAAATACAGTGGCCTACTCTCATAAAAAATATAAATTTGGCACAGAGTAGCAACATTGGCGGTTTTTGAGCACAGTGATAATAAACAGCGGAGCCGTTGTAATAGACTCCTATTATTACGCTTTGGGTACGGAATCCTCAAAAAGAAATTATCGCCTTTGAATATATTTAAAATGGCTACTGTTCCCAGGTTTCACACATAATATTTTCGCCCATGACTATTAACAATGTCGGATGTGAAAAACAGCAACTTTACAGGAGAGCGATTAAAAATCTAAATTGTGAATAACTTTTTATTTATTTCAATTAGAATCATGAAATTTCAGGGTTGTGCTCGATAAGTTATTTACGTTTAGTATTATTAGGAATATCCCGTATTTTATGAATAAACTAGCTGTTGCCCGTGACTTCGTCCGCGTTAACATAGTATAATTACAAAGATGGATAGTTTTCCCCTTTTTGTGGTTCCTTATACAAAGGGTAAAAACGGGATCCTATTTAAGTAAACGTCAAACGCAAACGTCAATAAACTTTCATGTTTCTAACTCAAGAAATGATGGACTTTCATTGAAATTCAATAACATTATCAAACTCTGCAAATACAAAACAGTTAATCGTTTTAGAGAGACAAGAATCAATTAATACCCCATTTCCTTCATTAAGGACATGTATACCAGTGCCGGAAAATAATGTATGAGAGACTGAAGTGAACATAATATTAGATACCATTGAAGGATGGTTGTAGAATTTTTGAAAGCATGTGTTGTCCGTCTATGTATAAACAATATGAATTCATACCATAATTTTCAAAATTGAAAGGATTCTTACTAATGATTAAATGCTGCGTTATTTACAAATCTTATGATAAATCTTTTGAGTACTTGCCCTAAGAATATTATCAAGCGTTTTTTTTTCTCATCAGTGGAAAGTCGTAATATCATAAACGTTATTCACAATTATTGAGTCATACTAAACATCTATTTAATGGTAAAGCATACAATAGATACACTTTCACATTCTTTACGAGTACTGATTATTCCTGTGAGTCGTTAAAAGAACAAGATAACACTAGATAAGATTGTAAAACCTAATATCATTTTTAATTTTAAAAAAGTATACTCAATAATATTTATTAAGTTTTCCTTTAACAAAAAAAAACAGATCATAATTCTATAACTAATTATATTCTTAATCGTAAGTATAATATATTATGTTCCTTTATTATAGAGTAAAATAATATATTTTCTTAATCCTTATAGTTACCCAAACATTTACATTTATCATCTTTGAATTGTATCAACGTTGGCCTTCAACCACATACCGAAAGCTACCACCTCAACCCCACTGCAATGACAACTTCTCTTATAAATCGTGTTTTTTTTTTTGTGTGATAAAAATATTCATGATGGTCAATGTTGAGATTCATATCAATCAAACATTTCTATGTTTGAATTTTCACTCAAAAATAAATAAAACATGTTTATCATACAATGATACTAAAATATTTATTTTGTTCAATAATCTTCACTTTAACTCAGGGTCATTATAAATTGAGAAAAATTAAGTGGAATAAAACCTTTTAAGAATATTGTATTCGTACGTGATTTGTCATTTTAACGTGAAACTGTATTTTTAAGCTGAGTCAATAAGATTAATTTATTTTCTTGTTATTAACTGTAAAACGTATTTTGTTATGACATAATTTTATACTAATGATTTTTTTCTTTTGTTACATACTAGATTGTAATATTTTGTTTCGAGTAGCCATACTTTAATATTATACTTTTATACGTATAATATTGTACTGAATGTTTAATTTTTAAAGTTTCATTGTATAACAACATTGTAAAATATTTAATCAAGATTTTCTTAAAAACATAAAGTTTTAAATTATGTTTCTTAAATGAGTTTCAAATTAAAATTTGAATAATATAATATTTCATTAAAGCTTTTTTCATTATATTCAAAAACTTTTTAGAAAATTACAAAACGTGTTTTTGAATATAATATATTTCAAATTAATTAAAATTTTCAAAACTTTTTAGAAAATTTTAAACCGTGTTTTTTGAATAAGTATAATATATTTCAAATTTGTTAAAGTTTTTTTCATTATTTTCAAAAAACCTTTTAGAAAATTATAAAAAGTGTTTTTTTATAAAATATTAATGTAATGTTTAGTTTAAGAACTAATAAAACAGTTTTAAAAGGAAAAAAAATCATTGTTTTCTTGTATTCCGTATAATACATACGTAAAGAAAGAAATGAAACATTTTATTCATCCATTCACTGCAATAGTTGCGGGACCTAGTGGTTGTGGAAAATCAAATTTTGTTACAAAATTTATTAATAATATGGAAGAAATATGTAACGTATCTTTTGCTCAAGTAACATGGTGTTTTGATGAAATGCAACCATTATACAATTTAAAAAACGTTAACTACTTTCAAGGATTACCTGAAATAAACATGTTTGATGGTAAAGAGGCTAATTTGATTATAATAGATGATCTCATGAGAGAATCTGATGTTCGGATTGTAGATATATTTACAAAAGGTAGTCACCATAGAAATTTAAGTGTATTTTATGTAACTCAAAATCTTTTTCATCAGGGAAAAGGTCAAAGAGATATTTCTCTAAATTCGAGTTATATAATTTATTTTAAGAACCCTCGTGACAAAAGTCAAATTCGATATTTAGCACGTGAAGTTTCACCAGATAACGTAAAATTTGTTCAAGAAGCTTATAAAGATGCTACAACAGAGGCACATGGCTATTTAATGATTGATCTTAAACAAAATACCAATGACATGTTTCGTTTTAAGACTAATGTATTCCCCGCAGACAAAAACTGTTCAATTTATATACCGAAAAGAGGGTTTAAATACAACAAGAACTAACAAAGTCATTTACAAATAATGCTTGGAAGGTTAAAGACGCATGAAGACCTACTCATCGCTTTGCAAATATTAAAAACAAAGTATCAAAAAGCTTTATTAAAATCATGTGATGAAGATGAAATCAATTGTATATGTGAATATATTCATAATGTGCTACAAGGGAAAGTGCCATTAAAGGAAAAGGATAAAAAATCTTTAAAATTATATATATACAGACACTCCGCAAACTTGTTCGTAAGACCACAACCAAAGTAAGGAAAAATATAATTGTTCAAAAAGGTGGTGCATTTCTACCTATCATTTTAGGTTCTATATTAAGTGGGTTAATCAGTGGTCTGGTCTAAAATGGAACACACTAAGAAAATGTTACTGATCGAACCAAGTTTGAATATAATATATAAATTTGAATATAATGAAATAAAATAAATGGAAGGAACGAGAGTCACGAAAATCCTAAATCACGATTAGATACTGAAATGCAAAATATTCTTGACAGTAAAGATGATGACGAAAAAAATGGATTTTATACTTACAAACATTACAAAGGTATTTGCACTTCACTGCTGAGGATCGCCAACCTTATCAACTTCCAATAATAACTTTAAATAATAATTTACCTGAAACACTTTTGAAAAAAGAATACTATGAGATAAAAGTAGTGATTCAAACAATAAGGATCCTATTGTTGATCAGACATTGAATAAGGAAGTTGAGCCCAAAGAAAGTGACATCATTCAAGATAAATGTATATGTTACGCTCAATGAGCGAAAAAATGGCTCACAACGCATTGTGGTAATAGTGAAACGGCCATGACGCGAAATTCGCGTCGTGGCCCTAGTGAAAACGGCCACGACGCGTTCTGGTAATCACAGAAATACCACAAACCGAAATTCGTGTCGTGGCTGACGTGCTATTCGACCACAACGCGTTGTGGTAATCGAGTAAAGCCATGTCGCGTTCTGAGCATTTAAAAACAGCCTCGACGCGCATTCGTGTTGTGGCCCTAATGAAAACGGCCACGACGCGTTCTGACCAGACCGTGTTACGCAGGACTCAGGAGTTTGATAGCGCCCAAGTGTGTGCGCAATACACAAGAGCACTCTGGTTTCAATGAAATTAGGCCAGTTATGCAGGGGTAATTTTAAAGTGCCCAAGTGTGCGCAATACACAAGAGCACGTGCGCAATACACGCAGGAGTAATTTTAAAGTGCCCAAGTGTGTGCGCAAAACACAAGAGCACTCTGGTTTCAATGGGCGTTTTCACACAGCGACGATAACGACACGACACTGTTGTGTCGTCTGCTCGGACGACAGCGATATCGTCCGACCCCCCCTTTCCCCCTGGTGAGATTTCGTAAGATTTTATTCAAACCACCCCCTACCCCCCCAAAATCTAACATGAGATTTTATTTTTCAAAATGTGGGTTTCTTACGTTAACGTTTAACGTACAATCTGGATAAATGGACCAAAATAGTATTTATTTTGTTGAGAAAAAAAAATACATGAAATTTTCCGAGACCCCAACCTGAGATTAGATGAGATTTGACTCGACCCCCTCGGGCCCCCTAAACTAAACACCTTAAGTAATTTGTAGTAGTATTGCGTCAGCAAAGGTGTGTCGTCCCGATGTCGGCACGACAATCTGTCGGCGACGATATTGTTGACTGTAACGACACTGTGTCGTTGTGAAAGCGTTTAGTAGTGATTGTATGAAACTACCAGTCCGACGATATCGTGTCGTGTCGTTATCGTTGCAGTGTGAAAATGCCCAATGAATCCAAGCCAGTTGAGCAGAAGTCATTTCATATTATCCCATACACTCATTCATTTAATAGCGAAAGTGTTAAACGAAGATTCTTCAAAATTGGCAGTTTCAACTGTTGTAGCACCTGTAAACAATTGGCTTCATTCAGTTTTTAGTCAACTCGATGTTTATTTGAATCAAAAATTAGTTTCACCTCCAAACAATACATATGCTTATCGAGCATACACTGAGAATCTCTTTTGAATTATTCACCCGACGCCAAACAATCTTATTTGACTTGTAGTCTTTGGTATGAAGATGCTGCTGGTAAAATGGATTCAACCGATGAAAAAAATTCAGGTTTTACTACAAGACAAAAATTAGTTTCAGAAAATAAGGAAGTTGAAATGATAGGACATCTCCATGGTGACATATTCAATCAATCAAAGTTTTTAATTAATGGTGTTGAGATGAATATTAAATTGGTTAGGTCACGTGAATCATTTAACCTCATGGCTCCAACAGATGACGTTAAATACAAAATAAACATTACAGATGCGACTCTCCTTGTTCGAAGGACAAAAATTAACCCTTCCGTCTTACTTGCCCATCAAAAAGTTTTAGCCACCACAACTGCAAAATATCCAATAACTCGAGCCGAAGTAAAAGTTCTAACGATACCGTCAGGGGTTCAGGGCCAAGACATTAGACAATATATTTTTGGGTCAAGTACCTAAAAGATGTATAGTTGGATTTGTAAATAATTCAGCATTTATTTATTTTTTATTTTTTATTTATTAAAAACTTTATGCACATACTTTATGTACAAAGGTGGACTTAATGCCTAATGGCATTATCTACCAGTCAACCTTTGGGCGATACAGAAACAAAATTGTATAGGTGCCAGTCAAGTTACCAGAATAAGAAAAAAAGAACTAAAAAAAACTAACAACATGTAAATATAACTTATAAATTATACAAATAAAATATATATTAAACTATACTTATCATAAATACACTGATATATAAGATATATAAATAAAACTACATATAATTATATATGTACTTATAATATATTATAAATATATATTAATATAATATACATTATTATAGTCAATAGTAATAAGTAATTTAATATTTGCCAAGATATAATGGGTATTAAATTAGATTTGATATACTTAACAGCTTACTATAGATTATTAAAACTAAGAGTCCGCCAATTGCTTCAAGTAGAAGTCACGAACTCTGCGCTTAAAAGTGTCTCTTGTTTTTGACATCCTGATTTCCGGAGGAAGAGCATTCCAGAGAAGAACAACCTGGATATTAAAAGAAGAGTGGACGGAATTAGACTTGTGGGAAGGGCAACTTAAAAGCTGATTTGAAGTGGATCGGAGGTTTTTATCGTGCGTGCTGCAAAGGTACTGAAAATGAGGGGCGAGATATTCGGGAGTATGGGGATGATGCAGCAGTGAATATAGCACACATAGCGCCCGCACAGAGCGGCGCTGGCGTACTGGTAACCAGTGCAGCTTAGAGCGGTACGAAGAAACGTGATCGTATTTTCGAAGGTTGAATATGAATCGAAGACAGTTGTTAAATAATCGATCGAGTTTGTTGAGTTTGTCGGCATTAAGATCAAAACAGCACATGTCACCATAGTCGATTATAGGGAAAATGAGGGTCTGGACCAGCTGTGCAAAGTCTTGATCGGAGTAGGGAGGAAATTTTTGTGTCGATAAAGGGATCGTAGCGTATTTGTGACTTTACTTGACACATTAGAAATATGGGATTGCCAAGTCAGGGAGGAATCAATATGTAAACCAAGGTCTTTTACGCTTGTACTAAAATTAATAACAGAGCCGTTGTAGATAACCGGTGGAAGAGCGCCTATGTTCACCTTACATAAGTATCTCGGGCTACCTAACAAAATTGCCTGGCATTTTGCGGGATTTACTAATAATCCGAAGTTACTGCACCAGTCTTTTATTTCACTCAAAACCTGGTTTAATTCCGCAATGGCTGCTGATAGCTGCTCCAATTCAGCCTGGATATAAAGTTGCAGGTCATCGGCATAAAGATGATACGCAATATGAAGTCTTTTAGTGAGCAGATTTATAAAAATACAGAAAAGTAGTGGAGATAAAATACCGCCTTGTGGAACGCCAGCGTCGAGGTTGTGCCACTTAGAGGATGAGCTCTCCGTGCGTACCGACTGCTGACGACCACGAAATGGTTGTTTGTCTAAAAATCCGTTCAATTTTGAGAACTATAAAATAAATTCCTTTTGTTTATATATTGACGGTCAGCAAATTCCTTCAAAAGCTTTACAACCATCTTTAGATAATAATATTTTTACTGCAACCTATCATACATTATTCTCACGAACAGGAATACATTTTCTTAGCGAAGGGAATGGTATATCTTACGATATGTATTCGAAAGGTTATTGTTTGTTAGCAATTGATCTCACACCTGATTTATCAGCCAATTCTTCTGGTCATTGGAATCTTATTAGACATGGTAGTGTTAGATTAGAAGTTCGCTTTGAATCTGCTCTAACTCAAACGATAAATTGCGTTGTTTATGCAGAATTTGATAATGTTTTTGAAATAGATAAAAATCGTAATGTAAACGTTGACTATAGTAGCTAAGAAATAAACATTGTATTATCTTTCTAAGTATTATTAAGTTCTTAATCTGTAATATGTTTTAAAGTGCAAATAAATGATTATTGTAAAGTTGTGCTTTCATTTTTATTAAAAACCCCAGTCAATTGCATGATACATAAGATTGTCTTACCTTATTTATTTCACTTGCGTGTGAATCATATGATAGAGTGAATGAATAAGTTTTTTTAACGAATAATGGATACTTTACAACTAAAATCATATTTAAAAAAGATTCATCCATGTCTAAAAATAGCGTATATGCCACGAATCGATTGCCAATGCATGTAACGACTCCTACATATCTTATAAGCAATTTGGACCCGGACTCAAAACCAGGATCTCACTGGGTTATTTTATTTATTAGCTATTCACATAGACAAACATGGCATCGGTGAATATTTTGATACATATGGTCGCTTCCCTACGGGAATGCACAAAATGTTTTTGAATAGAAATGCAAGGAAATGGCGTTATAATACTATCAGGCTACAAAATGATTGGACTTCTGTGTGTGGAGAGTACTGTTTAATGTACTTGTTATACAAGTTTCATAACAAGTCATTGTCAGAGTTTCAGACTGAATTTGGTAGTGACACACTTATAAATGATATGTTTTTGAATAAAATGTTTGAATTTTGTTATATAAACTGTAGTATGTAAAACGAAATAAATAATTTGTTGGAAAGTAAACCAAAGTTTAATTTAACCTTAGCTTTAATTATATTGTTAAAAAAAAGACTCAGTTTGCGCACCGAGTCGTCGTATGTTTACGAAGTCCATCGAATGATCGGGTGACCTACATAATTAATTATTAGGTACTTTAAATTTGTAATAATTCATTAGTTAGTTAATTATCATTCATATTTATTTAAAATCTTGTAAGAAAGCAAGGTGATGTTAGCGATAAGCCAGGTCGAACAATATGACACTGAGGCGAGCATAACAATGCAATAAGTAGCGATTGTAATTATGAAGGAACAATGGAGTGCGGACATAGTAGATAATGAGGGGTAAACACAAAAGCTAACTTTGAAACTAGTGCAAATACGTAAAAACGGATCGCATATATCTATCGGGAATGGCCGAAAACCTATATTTTGACACCAAACTTCCTTTATTTTTTAGGCGAATGGTCATCGAAAATCCCATTTTTCCCTACATTGAGGCAGTGAGCCAGAACCGGCGAATCCCTAACTACTGGTAAGTCGTATCAAAAAAGTTTCTGATTATTTGTGGCAGAAAATTCTATGATCTATACTCTTGCCATATCTATTTTTATGATAAAATTTACATTGTACAGTTTGGAAAAAAATGGGAAAAACTTCAGTTTCAAACCTTTGGCCATGAATAATTTTTTTTACACAAGGAGGATCACCAGGGACTTTTGAGGTTTTATTTATAATGGTATATTTAACGTCTCTACCAGTTTTCAGCTTTATGATTATTATATTTTCGATTTTTGCGTCTAAATAGAGAGGGCTAATAGTTTCGCCCAATATTTTAAAACAAAACCTATCTATTATGGGCTTAAAATTACTGTAAATGCTTAGAATAGAAATCTCCTTCAGAAGGAGCTATTTTTCATATTTCTATATTAGGTTTGTTTAATTTTAAACTTATAATGATAAAAAAGTAAATGATTTTAAGTTAAAAATTAAAAAATTTGCTCCAAAGACTGATGGGACTCAAAAAATAAAACATTTAAATACATAAAAATTTTAGTATATTTTATACCAAAATTCTGTATAATTATAAGTAGGGTATTATATCAATTAATATCTTTATTTATATTTTGAATCAAAATTATATAAAAATAATTTTTAAAGATATAAAAAGTAAATACTTAGAGGTATAAACATTGTTTATTCTGTAATTTTTAGTCAAATCTTATACCATAACAGTCGACACTTCTACATGTTACTAAACTCTAAAGTCTAAAGTCTAAAGTATAATTGCTATACTTGCTGCTATTTAGACGCTTAGTTCTCTGGTAGGTATTTAGATATTTTGTTACATATACCTATGATAATATTATATTTTTTTCATAAACAGGACTTTTTTCTTTACTTATTTTTTTTTCTATTATTTATAAGAACCCAAGTATGCGCTACATCTAGGACAGTAGTGATCAGTGTTTTTACAAGAATCCATGCAGTAGGGGACGCATACACAGGGCCAGCATCTGAAAAGAAAATATTAAATTACATGAGGAACATTTAATATACCTACTATATTTTAATGTCCAACTCTACGAATAAACAACCAGGAAAAGTAACTCCATCAAAAAACATGCACCACAATTATACGTCTTGTCAAATTATTATTTTTAACGAAAAATTAAAACCGACTTCCAAGGTAAAAACAATAATAACATTTATATGAACTAAAAAGTATTAAATAATTTTTACTATCTAATAGTGCCTTTTTCCAAATTCGGCTAAACCTCAACTATTTCTGTACTCAATCTTCATTATTTTGAAGTCGGTAGATAGCTGAATCTTCAGTCCTCTGACAGAATATTTGAAACTTTTGGAACTGGCACCGACTTCAAAATTATGAAGATTGAGTACAGAAATAGTTGAGGTTTAGCCGAATTCGGAAAAAGGCACTATTAGATAGTAAAAATTATTTTATACTTTTCAGTTCATATTAATGTTATTATTGTTTTACCTTGGAAGTCGATTTTAATTTTTTGTTAAAAATAATAATAATTTCACTCTTTTTAGTTACACTAGTACGTAAACCTTCGCGTATAATTTACGTATTTTATTACAATTTGTTAAGTGTTGAGATTTGTAAACTTTATATTTTCTAAGAAAATTTAGTTCCGCAATTCAACAACAGATGTCGTTGTTAAGCATCTGCATCGCGGTATCGCTTACTCGACAGCATTTGATATAACTAATTCTCTACAAAAATATTTTTTCCTCTCGCTCACACTCACTGGTTGTCTTATTTGATATTATGCCAGAGGGATTAACGTCCCAGGGTAACCCGACAGAACCATAAGACCAGTTTTAGGCGTATGACATCTTTTCTTTACATTAAGAGTCACAACTCACACTCACAAAATAATATATTATCAGTGAAGTGAACAGTAGTTAGTAAAGTATTCGATCTGTATAATATAAAGTAGTAAAATATTCGATCTGTCGTCTGCCGCCACG
This sequence comes from Polyommatus icarus, assembly GCA_937595015.1. Lineage (NCBI taxonomy): Eukaryota > Metazoa > Arthropoda > Insecta > Lepidoptera > Lycaenidae > Polyommatus > Polyommatus icarus. Next base: position 17,176,182 of record OW569326.1, read on the forward strand.
CGCCGCCCGCGCGACACCGTTGCCTCTGCAGCGCCGACCGCCGTGTATTAAACAAACAGGTGTTGTTATGTAACAATACATAATTATTATTACGAGTTAGTATATCCATACCTTTGCCTTGTTACAAGGCTACAGTTAGGTTAGGTTAGGTTACAGTACAGCAAGTAGTACAGGTACTACTATCTATTCTCTGCCATGAGACATTGGTGACCTTAACACGACGTGGTAACGATGATGATGACGATGATGATGATTATGATTATGATGATGAATATTAATTGCATAGTAGCATATGCTTTCTGTTCTTAAAACTACGCCTAAACTCCCAAACGAGTATCTATAAGGAGTCAGGAGTTCTCTCAGCATCTTCGAAACCATGGTATACCTTGACCCAATATTTGACTTTTTGGTAGCATATTCTTAGTACACTTCACATAAAACCGAAATCACCATATGTTTCCATATAAATTTTGAGGAGTTCCCTCGATTACTCATGGATCCCATCATCAGGTCACCACTTTTGTCTACATGGTACCAAATTGGAGTGAAACCTAATACAACAAAACAAAAATTTCGAAAATCGGTTCACAAACGGCGGAGTAATCGTTGAACATACAAAAATAAAAAAAATATCCACAGCCGAACATATAACCTCCTCGTTTTTTGGAAGTCGGTTAAAAAATATATAAATAAATAGTAAATTTACTACAAAATATTTAAATACTAAAAAATATTTTTAGAGTAAAATATTTTGAAGTAAATTTTTGTGCAGGAACCTACGAATAATAAAAAACTACGGAAGAGTAACTCCGTCAAAAAACATGCTCCAAAATACTTGTCAAAAAAGTTTCATACATTTGGTGACCTTGAGCGGTATAAAGGCTGACGTTACATGACAGTTCGAATGGAACCAAATTTAAAACTGTATTAGTATGGGTGTTACGTTTCTTGGTTTTATTATTCGTAGGCAGGAACCTAGATAATTACTATTTTAAGCTGAAAAATAACTCAAAAATGTTTAATATTTTCGTATGAGAAAATGATTTTGGTAAATACGTATGTATGAGAATTTCGAGGGTACCCGGCCCCTTAATAATCCATACTTCCATATCCATACTTCCATACTAATATTATAAATGCGAAAGTGTGTCTGTCTATCTGTCTGTCCGTATGTCTGTCTGTCTGTCTGTCTGTCTATCTGTCTATCTGTATGTCTGTCTGTTACCTCTTCACGCCCAAACCGCTAAACCGATTTTGCTGAAATTTGTCATGGATATACTTTAAGTCCCGGGAAAGGACATAGGCTACTTTTTGTCCCGGAAAAATGTACGGTTCCAGCGCGATAAACGAGTTTTGGCGCAACAGAGTTGCGGGGGTCATCTAGTTTTTAATAATATTAAAAAATATAAAGATTTAAGGGGGCCTTCATAATTTCTGGCCTGTTTTTGCTCTATAACAGTACGGAATCTTTCGTACGTGAGTCCGACTCGCACTTGGCTGTTTTTTTTTTTCAACATACACCGTGCCATTAACGTCAATCCTAAGATTTACCAACTAAATGGCGGTAAAAGTTCGTATTGCAAACCTTTTCGGACATTTACCATTACGAATTGGTAGATCTTAGGTTTTACTACAAAATTTACAGCAGTTCGAGCTTTTACAGTAACATATATGTCGCAGCCCACTGGTTAAAATAGACGTTCAATCAAACAGCTATCCCTTTGACTGAACAACGCCATTTGCGCTGTTTGATTGAACGGCTATTTAATCCAGTTGGCTGCGACAAATATATAGATTTTATCTAATTACTGTTTAATTCGTTCTTTTGCAACATCTTCAATTTATTACTTATTACTAGCGACCCGCCCCAGCGTCGCATGGGTACAAAATATATAGCCACTGAAAAAATGATTACAATCGCCCTTTCAAATAATTACCCCCGTTTTTTCCACATTATCCTTAGTCTTAGCGTGATAAAATATAGCCTTTTTCAAGAATTGGGCTATCTAACACTGAAATAATTTTTCAAATCGGACCAGTAGTTCCTGAGATTAGCGCGTTATAGCTAACTATAGAAGATAGAACGCGCTAAACGCCTTTCAAATAATTTTCTCCGTTTTTTCCACATTTTCCTCTATTTCTTCGCTCCTATTAGTCTTAGTGTGATAAAATATAGCCTATAACCTTTCTCGATAAATGGGCTATCTAACACTGAAAGAAACATCAAAATCCGTTGCGTAGTTTTAAACTTTAAAGGGAACAAATGGACATGAGGGAAAAAAGCGACTTTGTTTTATAATAAGTATACTCGTAATTGTTATTCAATCAAATATAATATTACTAGTATTATATTATCATGTATATTGTAAATTGTGCTGTGTTTATTAGTGACTTAATGCTTCTTTTTCCGTATATATTTTGTTATCTGTGGTTTTGTATTTCCCTAAATTAAATGTTAGTCCGTCGAAAACAAATAATTTATTAGTACTTTATCCTTTACCTCTGCACACAGTGCCGTAACTTCAACTCATTCGTTGACATTAATTATTATTTTTAACAAAAAATTAAAACCGACTTCCAAGGTAAAAACAATAATAACATTAATATGAACTAAAAAGTATTAAATAATTTTTACTATGTAATAGTTCCTTTTTCCGAATTCGGCTAAACCTCAACTATTTCTGTACTCAGACACTCACTAAGGAAGGAATTTTGAAAATTTTACCCCGAAGGGGGTGAAATAGGGGTTGGAATTTTGAATGAAAGTCCGTCATTTCTTGAGATAGAAACATGAAACTTTATTTTTGGACTGCTGATTAAAAATGAATGGACACGTGTTTAAGCGTTTTTGGAAATTCTACCCTCAAGAGGGTGAAATAGGGGTTGAAAGTTTAAATGAAAGTCCATATTTTCTTAAGTTAGAAACATGGAATTTTATGTTCAGGCTACTGATCAAAAATGATTGGATACGTGTTTAAGCGTTTTTGGAAATTCTACACCCAAGAGGGTGAAATTGGGGTAGAAAGTTTCAATTAAAGTCCGTCATTTCTTAAGTTAGAAACATGAAAGTTTATTGACGTTTGCGTTTGCCGTTAGCTTAAATAGGGTCCCGTTTTTACCCTTTGTATAAGGAACCACAAAAAGGGATAACTATCTAACTGTGTTATTATACTATGTTAACGCGGACGAAGTCGTGGGCAACAGCTAGTCCTACTATAATATTATAAATGCGAAAGTGTATATGTCTGACGTCTGTTACGTCTTCACGCCCAAACCGTTGAACCAATTTCGCTGAAATTTGGTACTTATGGAGATACTTTAAGTCCTGGGAAAGGACATAGGATAGTTTTTGTCTTGGAAATATCTTAACACAACGAAGTTGCGGGCGTCACCTAGGTTAATAATAAATAATAACTTTGTTAAAAATCTAACATGATAAAGTGGATTAAGTGCAAGAAATGTGTATAATTATTGAAATGAAGTTCTTTCAGTATCATAATAATATTATGTTAATAAATAGGCAACGTTAAAACTGCTTTAGTCTCCGACTTTCCGGGTAATTTCGGTCTGATATTGTTGAAGCGTTTGAGTAAAATCCAAAATAAGATACTTACAAAAATAAACATAGTACTAAAGCGATGAGATGGGTTTTCTTCGTCGACGTTGCTTCGACTCTGCTGATGACATTGGCATGGCACGATGGGCATATCACATTGCAGGGCTTCGGCCCGACTGGCACAGCACTCATAATTGCTGTAAATCAAGAAAAGGAATTGAGTATAGACAGCTACTCCTGTAGTTATTAATAATAATTTATATATTTTCAAATCGCATTCATTCAGATACTTATAAGAAAAAGAGTTTAAGTTAGGTTAAATAGAAATTCATTAGGTAGTTAGCGTTGGGAGCTGTGCTAGTTAGAACTGTGACACAGCTTCCAGCAGGTGAGATCTACAGACAATCAATATGATTATAATTTAAACAGAAAATCAATAGAACATTATAATTTTAGATAAAAGGAAAAACAATAGGCAGTCTGCATACCTACTACGATTTTTTAAACGGTCAATATTATCAAAGGAAATTTAATATTGTAATTAGTGAAACACTGATTGTAAGGTTAAACGTCTATGATAACCAGTATTTCATCAGAGTTTTTGCATGCTAGAGATTTTCATAAATAAAGTAAACTCAAAATTTGTGTTGTTAATCAAAGTTTTGAAACCCGTTCAGTGCAAATAAACGATCAAAGTTTTTTAATGAGAATTTACTCAATAAAGTAATTAAAAAGTACATAGTTAAAAATTAATAACTTCTTATCTACACTTTTACTCATTAGTTCTAAGAAGTATAAAATTACAACAATCATAGACTCGTATTAATATGCAAGTGTTTATTCGAAGAACAAGACCTTGAATAGCGTAAAAAGTATATCGGTTAGTTTTAAGTAACTAAGGGTGTATTATTTTAATAAATATTAAATATAAAAATTAATAATTAATAATAAAACATTTGAAATACTAAAATTAAACTTACCTTAGGTTGATATATGCAGAAATAAACCCACAAAATATACTAGAAAGCAGTAGTCGGCTAAAATAAACAAAATAGTGCGCGCAGACGAGTCTGTTTCTAGCAGTCGGAACGACGCGACTCCCGAGCAGGGGGGGTCAACTCCTATTATATAGAGCAGAAAAAACAACCTACGGGGGTTGCTAGGAGCGACTGACTAAAAAATACTCCCAATTTTGTGGGAGAGCTCAAGTGAGTGAATCGTTTATATAATATCCATATATAAGCGAAATATAAATATTAATGGTGAGATTTTGTTTTGTTCGTATTAAAATATTAAGATTTTTAAATAATTTCCACCATTAACACTTGCTAAACGATTGTTTAGCAGTTGGGGGTAATGTATTTTGCCATTTTATAATGGCAGCCCTGGTCTCCGCCATCCGTAGTGATTATATTCTCTTTGCTACGGTCATAAACTCACAACAACAAAATGGCGTTCGTTTTGTTTTGAGATTTACGAACAATGTGTTAAGTATAATTTTCACAGAGCCAGTACTGGCTGCCAATAAGACTGGCAGCCAGTATTGGTTTGGTATATGCCGCGTGAGAACAGTTTGGTCTGGCTTGAAAAACTGTTCACCCGCGGCATAATTATTATAACAAGCCAATACTGGCTGCCAGTCTTATTGGCAGCCAGTACTGGCTCTATGTAAACTATAGTTTATTGATGTACTTGGTGATTAAAACGTTGAGTTGAGTTTATATTTCTCCGTTGTATTATTCCTGGATCAATTGTAAAACTGTGTGTGTAAGGAAAATTGACTCGGTGTTGTTGTAAAATGAGTTATAGACTCGGTGTTTCTTTGTGAAAACATCTTACAAATAAAACAGAAGAAGGTGCTTTAAATGCTGCTCTTCAGCTGCTTAGGCTGTGTTCACACGTGAGCGTTTTGTGCGCGCGCGGATTCAGCGCGCGTCGCGTGTTTTCCCAAACGTTAAAGCAGTTTGAGGTTCTATGCTAATTACATAAAGCTTATTTTCAAATATTTCCACAAAAACCGCGTACGCGCAGCGAACGTGCAGCGACCGCGCAGCGTACGCTCAGCCACCGCACAGCCTACGCGCAGCGACAGAGCAGCGCGATGTCGTCTGAGTTATTAATTAATAATTACGTAATAGAAGAAAGGGATGTCTTGTGAGTTGTGGGACAAGACTTTCGAAATATACAAAGACAAACGTAAAACTTTGCAAGCGTGGCATGAAATATGTACTATATTAATAGTAGGTTTTGAGACAATTTGAGACTGCGGGTGAATTTATGGATACCCCAGTAAGTAGGTAGTAACCGAGTGGACGCTGCGTGGTGGCTGCGCGGTAGCTGCGTGTACGCGGTGAAAAGACGGTTGATGCGTGTACGCGGATTGTGCGCGTAGTCATATGAACACGCCCGAAGACGGCGTTAAATTGTTTCGTATTTCAAGTCCTGAAATAAGAAACCTGTTTCGGTACGTAAATATGAATCTTATGGTAGATAAAATAACCCTCACATTTGAAACACTTGTGCCCGTTTTCACCAACTACACCTAAAATTTAGGTGTCGCTTAAGCCAATATTCCAAGTTTTGTTCTTGATGAATTGACAACCCCGTAACTCTTAGGTGACGTTTATTTAAAATATAACAACCTATTATGCGATTCATCCATCAAACCATTGGGTGACGTTTATAATTTACGGGATGGATTGACGACCCCGTACCGTTTTGGAACATAATGACATAAATAACTCACTTTTGAAAAAATAGGTAATTACGACGTTGTTGTACCAAATGAGCGATATAACCAGCGGACAATTAAGACGCTTCTAGTGATATGTCATTTGTTGAATTCTGATCTGATAAGTAGCTTAGAAGTTACGAGGGAACAGATGAACACACATACACACATACATACATACTTACATACTTACATATATACTTACATACATATCCAGTCAAAATCATAACCCTCCTTTTGCTTTGCCGTAGTCGGGGATGCCCATTTCAGGCCCACTCACTTTCTCCAGAAGTTTATAATATTGAGACATGATTTTTGATAACATTTAAATAACCGCCACTATAATCAGTAATGTTTCGATAAAAAAAGGAATTTTATTGGTACCTAAATAAAACTAATTGAGATGAAATACTTATTGCCCGAAGTTAAAATATATTTACTATAATAATATGATCAATCGATCCGATAATATTGTTAACTGATTTCGGTAATAAACATTAAATGTTTTACCAAACAATGCCAAAGTTTTACGTGAAAGCCGAAACAAGTTCATGAAAGAAAGCCAGGTTGCAGCGTGAAACAAATCGCAAGCAAAACAAAATGCATCCTCATTCCACGCAGTAAGCAACAAGCGAACAGTCAAAATATTAATTTGTTTAAAAAATATCACTTCAGCCGCTTGTCACAAAAAAAAATAGATAAATCGATTAAAATTTAAAAAATCAATAAGATATTATCTTTTTTTTAAATCTTTATTGAATAAAGGAACAAAGTACGTACACATGGCTTCTAAGATAAATGTTTATTTTTGGTTAATTCAATATCGATCATTACCAACAGCGGCCCGTTATTTTTATTTAACCTGAGTTTATTTTATTTGTTTAAAAATCAATATTCGGATCGATTGATCATATTATTATAGTAAATATATTTTAACTTCGGGCAATAAGTATTTCATCTCAATTAGTTTTAAATAAAGATAAGCCCCCTTACTAATAAAGGTTGTATAAGCTTTGAATAGTTATACAGTGTTTTGTTCCTGTTACACAAGTGACATATTTAATTGGATTGAAGAAGACAAAACACTGTATAACTATTCAAAGCTTAAACAGCGTTTATTAGTAAGGGGGTTAGTGTCGAGATATTGAGTCATACACCATATATGGTGTATGACTCAATATCTCGACACCTGCCATAGTCAAATATTCAACAATCCGTCTTGCGGAGTGCGCTGAGGCATTGTCGTAGTGAAGGAGTGTCCTGCTTGGAAGGCGCTGCTGTCGAAATTTTTCCAAGACAACAGGCAAACAGCAATTGACATACCTTTCTACAGTAACTGTCCTTTCATCTTCTAGCACAATTGTCGTAAAATAACATTTCGGACCAAAGAATGAGGCAATCATCTTTTTGCCTTGACTTCTTCCTTTCTTTACCTTAGTTCGCCAAACCTCGAAAAGAAATACCACTTGAGCTGATTGTCTTTTGTTTTCGGGTTCAAAGCAATATATCCAGCTTTCTTCACCTGTGAGGATGTCAAATACAGCATTTGAGTCACCGCCGTTAAACTTGTTAAACATTTGGCGACACCAGTCCACGCGAAGGCGATTCTGGTCGTCGATTGACGTATAGGGAATGCATCTGGTACAAAGCTTCCTGACGCCTAAATGTTCATGTAATATTTTTTGAACTTGACTCATAACAATGCCCAGGCTTGCCCGACGCCCGTATCTGCTGATATCACAGGACGTAACTCACGCGGATCATCAGATTGCTACGTCCACGCTAAAACTCGTTAAACCAATTGTAAAAAGTGGCAAGAGATGGGGCTTCATTATGAAATAGTAATAGCAGCCTATCAAAGCTTTGTTGTGAAGTAAGCCCACAACGAAAGTCATAAAAAATTGTTAACTGAAAATTTTCTCGCGTTAAGTTAATTTTCAAATGTAACAAGAGTTTTAGATTTGCCGTCAATTCACCAAAACAAATGACACCTGAATGCAATATACCACATTATGTTACAAAAGATTACTAAAATTGTAATTAAAAAAAGTTTTCATCAGTAATGTTTCTAACTAGCTAGTTCTAAACACTTTCTGTGTGACCCACGTATATTGTTAATGGTCAACACAAGTAGATAACAAATTAGTAATTACGTTTATAGTGTTATGTAGACTTGTTGAAATTCAATTTGAAAGTAAAGTAATACTTAGTATCTAGTAAGTGGATCACCATTTACGACATATTTATAATTATTAGTGATTGTAGATAAATTATTGCATATTAAGTAGTACATAATATATATAAGTAGTAGATAATAATGAAATGAAATGAAATGAAATTTTATTTTTCCAAACAGAATAACAAAAAATAGACAAAAACAGTTACTCGCGATGACACTTATAGTAGCCCATAAAGGCTGTGGCACAAGTGTCAACGCCCACCTTCGAACCAGTTAGCACTATAACGAATTACAATCAAAGCGCACGGAAGTGCGCAAGCCTAGTTCCAGCAGGCCGCGCGCATGCCGTGCACTATTTACACGAACCGTTTCGACGTACTTTTGACCCCCCTGTAGCTCAGTGTCTATTGCGAGTGCAAATATAAAATTATACCTACGTAATTATTTACGAGTACTTAAGCAGTATACCCAATTTCATAGATATAGCTTCAGTAGATCCTGAGATATGTCCTTGTAAAAATAGCTTATTTTGGCACTGACTCACTCATTCACTCACTCACTCACTGACCGGTAATCAAAACCTCTAGGCCACTTCCAATTGTCCTAGCGTTGTGAAATTTGGCACACAGGTCGTGTGTTATATCGACGGGTGAAAGCGGAAGTGGCGTAACTTGAATTTTGGCCAAAATCACTTTTTAATTGATTGTTGTATAAAAAAAAATTCTGCGTCGAATGGTCTATATCTCGTCTTTCTGCGATAAATTCTAGTAAAGATACGACCATGGATTTTTACCACCTTTTAGCACAGACCTTAAAAAAAATTGTCGTAACTAGACGAAAAACTACAATTTTTGGATAAAAGATAGATACGACAATGCGTGAGAAATTAGAAAAAGATACGACACAGGTTTTTTAACTCTCTAGTCTGATTTAAATAAGTTACGACATTTTTGTCGCCTAAAATACAACATTTACAAAGATACGACAATTTATTTCATGCTAATTTTATAGGTATGAGAAAGTTATTACATTTCAAACACATAATTTTATTCTTAAACCTATACTTACAACCAATGAATATACTTAAGTAATGAGTACAAAGATAAGTAACGCTATTTCATCTCCCTCCCGCCCCTGTATGATACCTTCGCCGGCGCACCATATACGCCGTTCTTAACGCCTTTAAGTAGATTGTTAGCGTCGATTTGAGAAAACGTGTTTGTGTGTATCAATGTACGTTTATTCTGAATGGAACTGAACACGTTTATTCTTAAATAAAGCTTAAAGACGTATAGTGAAATGTTGCATGTATGTGTCCACGTATATTTTTTTCCCCTGAGCATAGCTCAGGACATCTACACACTTATTCTTGTATACATATTTTGTTGATTTTACATGTTTGTAAAGATAAAAGCCCGTATATTTTCTGTTAACAATATCGACTCATTTTTTTATGTAAATTTGCTCATATTTTTTTGTTGATGGTTCAATAAAAATATTGTTGAGCTATAATTGTTGTTGTTAATAAATATTGAGCTCCTTCGGGTCTATGTGTGGACACACACATAATATAAAATGGAGTACAACCTTGCCTCTAGGGCCTTCAAGAGAGAGAGAGAGATGTCTCTGTCTGTGAGAGACTCGAGACTCTCTCCGGGAACCCGTACATGGTCTCTGGCCAAAGCTATTGAAGGCAATTTCTGCAAGCCATCCCTACCATCCCTACAAGTAGAAAATGGATCACTAGCCCACTATGCAAAATACAAACCGATCTTCTGGGTAAGCTCTTTGCGTCAAGCTCGACCCTAGATGATGGGGGATAGAAAACGCCGACCATACCACGATGCACGAGCATCATGTCGGAGTTTCATCAGCGCTCAGTCCTGCGTTCCCTTGATATCCAAAAGTAGAGTTGGCCTGACGGAATCCCTCCTATTGTGTTAAAAAAGTGTGCTCCAGAGTTGGCTCCGGTCTTAACGCGTCTTTTTCGTTCACCTACTCTTCTGGCATTGTCCCGGCTTCTTGGAAGACAGCCTTGGTGTAAATAGGTGACCGCTCAAATTCTTCCAGCTACAGACCAATCGCTATAACCTCCGTCTTCTCGAAGATTATGGAATCCATTATCAATACCCAGCTCTTTCGATACTTGGGCGGCAGGGATAAACAGTACGGGTTCCGAAAGAGTCGCTTGGCTGGTGATCTCTTGGCGTACCTAACTCGTCACTGGGGACTAAGGGAGAGGCACTGGCTGTTAGTTTGGACATTGCAAAGGCCTTTGATCGAGTTTGGCAAAAAGCGCTGCTATCAAAGCTTCCATCATATGGGCTCCCCGAAAATTTATGCAAATGGGTCACAAGTTTCTTAGCAGATCATGTTACAGACCAACGGCATTTATTGCTAGGCGGATTATAGTACAGGCGCTGCCCTATATACCGGCTCCACCGATATTTTTCTAGATATAGAGTCGAAACGAACTTGTGTCTAAATAGAGAATTCACAGGAGAAAGTCTCTGAATGGGGTAGACGTTACTTATTCAACCCCGCCAATATACAAGTCTGCGCGTTCACTACTAAAAAGTCACCAATGGTCATATTCGTTCATATTCTCCTCGTTTTCAGGGCACCCCTTTAACATTCTCCTCCAACATTGAAATACTTGGCGTAAACATATCGAGCGAAGTCCAGTTCCGATGTCATCTAGAGGGTGAGGCCAAGTTAGCCTCGAAAAAGCTTGGCGTCCTTAACAGAGCAAGACAGTATTTCAGTCCGGACTAACGACTATAACTCTGCAAGGCGCAGGTTCAGCCTCATATGGAATACTCTTCTCATCTCTGGGCAGGGGCGCCAAATACCAACTACTCCCTTTGGATCGTATACAATGAAGGGCCGCTCGCATTGTTGACTGCCATAGTGTTTCAAACAGGCTGGACTCCTTGGAAATACGCCGAGATGTAGCTTCACTCTGCATCCTCTATCGGCTTCATGATGTATCACGGGGAATGCCCTGAGGGATTGTTCAGAATCACACCTCCTGCAACTTTTCGCCATCGTTCCACGGGAAAAATATACCATCCTCATCACCTCGATAAGTGGCAGTCTTCCACCATGCGTTTTTCACGTAACTTTCTACCGCGCACTGTAAAATTGTGGAATGAACTGTCACCAGCAATATTTTCAGACCTATACGACCTGCAAACCTTTAAAAAGATAGCGTATTAGTACCGCGTAAGGCCGGTAATGCACCAGCAGCCCTTCTCATGTTGCTAGTGTCCATGGGCAACGGTAGTTACTTTCAATCAGGTGACCCTTGTGCTCGTTTGCCCCCATATCTTATAAAATAAAAAGAATAACTTTAAATTCATGAATTTAATTTTATTCATGCTCATGAGTATGAATAAAATATTAGGGCTTAAACCTTTATGAAGTAGAAAAAAACAAAAGAAAAAAATGTTTTACTACATCAATTTTCATTTTATTACAATAATTTCATATTTCAATGTTGATTAATGATTAATAAAACAAATTTCCATGCCTTTATTTTCTTATATTATAAAAAAATAATAGTAAATAGTCATATTATTTCTTTTAATTTCTTATAATGACATTTTTTAAAAACAAACAATTCATTTAGTTTAAGATACAGCATTTCATTTTCACAACGTCTGTCGCCGATTTTGCAGTTGAACCAAAAGTTGTAAGGCAATTTAATTAAGTAAACAAGATACGGCGAAATGAAATGTGTAGGGGCGTGTTATATTTGAGATACGACAGATCCGTCGCTCAAAAAATTATGCTTTTTTAAGTTGTCTATACATTTCCTCTCAAAGATACAACATTTCTGCTGCGTAAAATAAAAATATTTTTTGTCGTAACTTGTTAAAAATCAATGAAATATCAACTTTAGAAAAATTTTAACAAACTCATCGTATGGATCTAAGATTAATTTAAATAGGTTCCAATTTTTAAGTTTCTACCTTAATAAATATAGAAGTTATGAATTTTTTAAAAAGTTTTTTGGCTCTCCTGTAAAGTTGGGTTTTTCAAGTTACGCCACTTCCGCTTTCACCCGTCGATATGTAGATTAACGAAAAATTAAGAAATTGTAGAAAATGGTCAAGCGTGAGTCGGTTCATCTACGAACTTCAGAGGCCACTTCCAATTGTCCTAGCGTTATGAAATTTGGCACACAGGTCGTGTGTTATATGTAGATTAAAAAAATAAGAAATTTTAGAAATCGGTCAAGCGTGAGTCGGCCTGTCTACAGCCCATACAAACTTTAATGTCATAGCGTTATGAAATTTGGCACACAGGTCATGTGTTAAATGTAGATTAACAAAAAATTAAGAAATTTTAGAAATCGGTCAAGCGTGAGTCGGCCGATCTACGAACTTTAGAGGCTACTTCCAAATGTCCTAGCGTTATGAAATTTAGCACACAGGTCGTGTGTTATGTTATTATGTATGTGTTACGATAAATTAAGAAATTTAAGAAATCGTCAAGCGTGAGTCAGTTCATCTATGAACTTTAGATAGAAATTCTTATGTACCAGTGATATAATGAGGCATCTATTGAAAGTATTGTTTATATCGGGCGTAGCACAAAAAGAAAACATAGGTAGGATTTCTTGAAAAAAAGTATTGAAATCCCACCAAAAACATACCTGTTAAAATAGGGCCTAGTTCCTATAGGCTAACTGTTGGTTTAAAAAAAGAGTTGAAATCCAATCCAATGCCAAGTTCAGATGCACTTCATCGATCATAATCATCTTCATCAACAGCCTGATCCATAATACTTCTAAATTTGAACTTGGCAGGTTTTTGTGCTATGCGTTACACTTGATTAATTATATAATTAGATAATATTAATAGAATTTAAATAACCTGCCAAGTTCAAATTAGAAGTATTATGGATCAGGCTGTTGATGAAGATGATTATGATCGATGAAGTGCATCTGAACTTGGCATTGGATTGGATTTCAACTCTTTTTTTAAACCAACAGTTAGCCTATAGGAACTAGGCCCTATTTTAACAGGTATGTTTTTGGTGGGATAAATTACTACGTGACATAGCTTGATACAAAAATTTGAAAAACAAAACTTAAATAAAAATATTTTTTTAATCTAGCATGCGTTAGTGTGTGTGTGTGTGTGTGTGTGTATGTGTTTTTGTATTTGTCATATTATTATATCATAGTATTAAGTATATTTTGTTTCTTTATATTGCGTTTATGTTACAGTTTTAGTTAGATCTTCCGTTTCCTCATACGAAAGTAATGTTAGCCACTCTAGAATTTTTTTCTTCCACTTTCGGTTTGTAAGATGGTGTATGTTCAAAAGTTTATTAGCCGTATTGTACAATTTTGAGCTTATATAGGGATAGTGCCGGCTTGCAATCGTTGTTTTTCTAGGAAGGATAGGACAAACTAAGTCAGATCGACGCTTTCTAGAACCAGCAGATGGATTAAAGGGGATTTCAGTGTGTTTTCTCATAATTGTTTTAAATATAAATAATTGCCTAACAGATGGCACTTGGCACAAAGCATACAGCTCTTTAGTTGGGAATCTGTATGGTTTATTAGCTAGAGCTTTAAGTACAGCCCGATTGGCCCTTTCTAATTGTAACATTAGAGATTTCGGAGCTCCACCCCATGAGATAATGCAGTAAGAAATGACAGATTGAACAAAAGCGTAATAAATCATCCTTAGTTTCTTGAAATCCAGAATCAGTCTAAGTGATTTGAAGACATAAACTAATTTTCTTATTCTAGAACATACAGAATCGATCTGATTCTTCCAAGACATGGACATCAATAATAACACCAAGGTACTTGATTGTTGTAACCCTTTCTAATGGAGTGCAGGTACATGATACATTTTCATTACAATCAGATGAGCGATGGGCAAGAATCAAGAATGAAGATGGTGGGAGTAATGACGTCTTGGCGGCGAATGTAATGTATTTGCTTTTAGATAAATTTAGGGTAAGAAGGTTAACATTTAGCCATTTTATGACGGATTTGAGGGCAAATTCAGCCGACTGGCGTAATTCATCCCACGTTAGGCCATATATGATGAGTGCCGTGTTATCAGCATATGAGATTATTTTACAGTTTGGAATAGACATGTTACAAAGCTCGTTTATATAAATTTTAAAGATAGTTGGGCCAAGAACGCTGCCTTGGGGGACGCCAAGTAAAATTTGTTGATAATCACTAGTTTGACCTCCAATAATAACACTCTGCAATCTTTCGGTTAAGTAAGTTTTAAAAAGATCTAGAACAGTACCTCGAATACCAGCGCGTTCCAGTTTTTTAAGAAGAATGGGTATAGAAACAGTGTCAAAGGCTTTAGATAAATCTAGAAATATTACTGCAGTCTTCATTTTATTATCAAAATTGCCAACAACAGAGTTTGTTAGTTCCAAGACAGCATTCTCCGTAGAAATCCCCCTCCTGAATCCAAACTGATTTTTTGATATAAATTTATTACGGTTCAGGAAATTAATGAGTCTGTTATTGACAATTTTTTCTAATATCTTAGATAATGAACTCAGAACAGATATTGGCATGTAATTATTGACACTGTTTCTATCACCACTCTTGAAAATTGGATGTACAAGGGCCTTTTTAAATACTCCTGGAAAGGTGCCGGAGGAGAGGAGTAAATTGAAAAGATGTGTTAAAACTGGAGTCAAAACGTGTTTAGAAGATTTTAGAACAGTGGTAGGAATACCGTCCCAACCAATAGCGCAATTATTTCTTAGCTTCGAAATTATAGAGTCAATTTCTATTTTATCTACGCTGACTAGACCCATTGAGTCAGAGGGACAGTTAGAATTTTGAGGTAAAGAGACAGATTGAGTACAGGCAACTTCATCATTTCGATTTAAAATCGCTGTGGCAAGGTTAGTCCCAATATTAGCGAAGAAAGTATTAACTTCATTTACAGATTTTTTCGGGTTATTATAGTCCATTAAACAATTTGCATTAGATTTATTTATGTATATTCCACTATTTTTCTTAATAAAGTTCCATGCAGCCTTGGGATTACTTTTTATTTTTTCAAATTCTCTACGCTGGTAATTAAGCTTAGTCTTTTTCAAAAGTTTATTACAAAATTTTCGGTAGCGAGCATAGATTAATTTATGGATGAGATCATCAGGATAACTTTTATATTTACGGTATAGTTTGTCTCTATGACGAATGCACTTTAAGAGTCCAGGAGTCATCCATGGTTTTAAAATACGTTTCCGTGTACAGACTGGGGCTGGTTGAGAGTTTTTACTTACTATGGATGACACAATATTAACAAATTTAGAGGAAGCCTCTTCTGGATCTGAGCTGTAAAAAATTGAACTAAAATCTGTATCTTCCAAGGACGAGGTAACAGCATTAAAATCGGTTCGTCTAGAGATCAGGAGATTGGTACCACTTGGTGTTAAAGCATTATTCAGGCAACATATAACCGGGTTATGATCAGTAAATCGGGAGTCAAGAATT
Organism: Polyommatus icarus; assembly: GCA_937595015.1. NCBI lineage: Eukaryota > Metazoa > Arthropoda > Insecta > Lepidoptera > Lycaenidae > Polyommatus > Polyommatus icarus. The sequence continues at coordinate 17,192,146 of OW569326.1, forward strand.
TGCACAGATGAGTAAAACGAAGATCGGATCATAACATGGTCTAAACAGTTTCCCTCTCTAGTAGGAAGAGTGTGAGCAGGAAGAATAGCGTGAGATGCTAATAAGGTAAGGTACTCGTCAGTGTTATTGTCATAGTGACCTGGTAGAATATCAATATTGATATCTCCAATCATAAGTAAAGTTTTACTAGCATTAAGCGATGTCAAAATGTCGTCTAAGCTGGATATAAATGAGGCCAAATTTCTGGTTGAGGGTGATCTATACAAAGCAAATATGGTTATAGAATTATGAAGTTTTATTAAAATACTGTTAGCATCGCATAAACATGGATATTCCACATTACAATTTATGGTAGTTCTTAAATAAACAACAACTCCGTCATTTTGATTGGAAAAGTTAGAATGATACGATACATATCCTTCAAGAAAAGGTGTGAACGGACATTTGCTAAGCCAACATTCTGATGAAATGATGACATCTAACTCGTAGTCAAGTCTATGTAATAGTAATAGAAGATTATTAAAATTACGATTGATGCTTCTGATATTAACATGCATAATTTTTAGGGAACCAGCATTATTTTTTAAAAATACTAAGGAATCCTCTGGTTTATAAAAGTCGGCACTAGCAACAGTAATATTTTCTAATTCATGATTTATGTTTGAATCATCCATTGGGCAACAGCAAAAGAACACGAGAAGCTACTAACTTAAAACCATAAAGTGACTTTAGAATAAGATTAAATTTAAATGTAGTGGTGTTATGTACATAATATGTAGTTGTGAGTGGAGTGGAAGATAATGTGTAGATTGAGTGTATACATTTTGCAAAACAAAAACTAATTAAGTATAACAATTTTAGCAGAGTACTTAGTCATTTTAGGTCCTTTTTCAGTTTGGCAAGGTCTGTTTCACTGGCGATCCTTACAAGGGACCCGTTGTCTAATTGACGCAGGAATATTTTACCACTTGAAACCCAACAATATTTGTAATTGTTTGTATTGGCAAAGTCTCGGGCAAGGAAGAACAACCTCTTTTGTTTCGATGTAAGGTTTTCCGAAATATATATGTTTTTTACGGGACCATCTATACGCAAATGCTGGGTAGAGAGCTTAGACGTGCCTTTGTTAAATTTGCAATATGCAAATATTATTTTTAACCGACTTCCAAAAAACGAGGAGGTTATATGTTCGGCTGTGGATATTTTTTTTTTATTTTTTTTTTATTTTTGTATGTTCAACGATTACTCCGCCGTTTGTGAACCGATTTTCGAAATTTTTATTTTGTTGTATTAGGTTTCACTCCAATTTGGTACCATGTTCACAAAAATGGTGACCTGATGATGGGATCCATGAGTAATCGAGAGAACTCCTCGAAATTTATATGGAAACATATGGTGATTTCGGTTTTATGTGAAGTGTACTAAGAATATGCTACCAAAAAGTCAAATATTGGGTCAAGGTATACCATGGTTTCGAAGATGCTGAGAGAACTCCTGACTCCTTATAGATACACGTTTGGGAGTTTCGGCGTTGTTTTAAGAACAGAAAGCATATGCTACTATGCAATTAATATTCATCATCATAATCATAATCATCATCATCGTCATCATCATCATTACCACGTCGTGTTAAGGTCACCAATGTCTCATGGCACAGAATAGATAGTAGTACTGCAAGGCATAGGTATGGATATACTAACTCGTAATAATAATTATGTATTGTTACATAATACAGAGGCGACGGTGTCGCGCGGGCGGCGCGTGGCGGCAAACGATAGATCGAATATTTTACTACTTTATATTATACAGATCGAATACTTTACTAACTACTGTTCACTTCACTGATAATATATTATTTTGTGAGTGTGAGTTGTGACTCCTAATGTAAAGAATAGACGTCTACGTCTTACGCCTAAAACTGGTCTTATGGTTCTGGGACGTTAATCCCTCTGGCGTAAAATCAATTATGACAACCAGTGAGTGAGAGCGAGAAGAAAATAATTATTGTAGCGAATTAGTTATATCAAATGCTATCGAGTAAGCGATACCGCGATGCAGAAGCTTAACAACGACATCTGTTGTTGAATTGCGGAACTAAATTTTCTTAGAAAATATAAAGTTCACAAATCTCAACACTTAACAAATTGTAATAAAATACGTAAAATATACGCGAAGGTTTACGTACTAGTGTAACTAAAAAGAGTGAAATTATTATTATTTTTAACAAAAAATTAAAACCGACTTCCAAAGTAAAAACAATAATAACATTAATATTATGAACTAAAAAGTATTAAATAATTTTTACTATCTAATAGTGCCTTTTTCCGAATTCGGCTAAACCTCAACTATTTCTGTACTCAATCTTCATTATTTTGAAGTCGGTGCCAGTTCCAAAAGTTTCAAATATTCTGTCAGAGGACTGAAGATTCAGCTATCTGGTACCGACTTCAAAATAATGAAGATTGAGTACAGAAATAGTTGAGGTTTAGCCGAATTCGGAAAAAGGCACTATTAGATAGTAAAAATTATTTAATACTTTTTAGTTCATATTAATGTTATTATTGTTTTTACCTTGGAAGTCGGTTTTAATTTTTTGTTATTCTTTGAGTAGACAACTGGACAGGTCAACTATTATTGTTTTATTTGCAGTATCTTTTGATTTAATACGGAAAATGTCTTTAACCTCGTGTGACTTGACTTGGATATCAACAGTGCTGCAAATATTTTATGAAAGTATCCAGAAGAAAAGTTTTGGTCTCCTTAGGTGGACTCGGTATATTTCTAAATTCAAGGCAAGTAGCTCTGGTGTAACGCGCAGCAAGTTCTAGCTTATCTTCCAGTATTTGAATATACTGAGCATCTAATTCTCTGTTTGATTCCAGTGTGGTTACCCTTTCTGTCAGGGTGTCAAGTTTTCCTTCAACCATATTAACTGCCTCGCGTATGCTTTCCACCGTTTCACACAGTTTATCCATTTTCTGGTTTTGTTTACTCTGGAAATCTTCAAACATTTTTTCAAATTTTTTCATAAAATTGTACAACATGCCATCATCCTGTTCGTGTTCATGAAACTTTCGCTTGTTGCGTATCGGTGCATTTGTCCTTTTCGCCAAATTAGGTTCGGAAGAGCAGTGATGCAGGCTTTGTTCTACGGTTAAAGTATTTAGTGAACTTGTACACTCGGGGAAGTTGATTCCTATGCAAATGGGGGATCTACGTAGTTTGGTCGCATTACGTCAAACTCAGCCGACAGATCACAATTAATATTGAATTGACATAATCGACCAAATGACGTTGGTCTCTCAACTGCATAGGAATCAACTTCCTCGATGGTACATTGTATAGGCAAGGGAGATGTAATTTGTTCGGAAGATTCCAGGTGCACTTCTTGCGAAGTAATTTTAAAAGAAGACGGAGGAGTACGCTTTAGCGGCATTTTAAAAACAAAATATGGTTAACGAGTTTTGGCGGGCATCTGAAAGAGTGCTGTTGTGTTTTGTATTATTTTCCTAAAATTGTGTTAGCTGGGTTTTTAATGTGTAATATTGGTAGAATATTAACCATTAGATATTCGTGTTCATGCACAAGTGTAGGAAAGTGATGTAATATCCAGAAACGTGCTATTTTGTGTTCCCTCCAAAACTCCATCGAAAGTTTCAGTAAAGCGTCTACCACTTTACTGAATCGACCGACTTGACTCCTTGACTGCATTGACTTTTACTGAGACTTTGACTAGATTTTAGACCTGATGATACATGAAAACGATGATGAAAATTATAATAGGAGGAATATGGTTTTCCCGCCATATTCCTTACCTTTTTACCTTGTCTGTGGCACAACATACACATCCTTTGTGTCAAGTTGCCAAAAAAGAAGAATAAAAAAAAAAATATATGGTTAAGTTATGATCTTGTTAAACGACGCGAGGTAATAACGTAATACTATACGTTTATACAGTTGACGACTCGTCGCTCGATACAAGCTTCAAAAGTGAAAGGCAAGGGATCAGGCAGAATTGGTCGGTATCGACGTTTTCATACAAATGATACTTCTGTCCAGTTTACGCTGACCTCCGATAAGACTCTGCCGGTGCAGTTGTTATTTCAATTTTATACATTTAGAATCTGGCTTGTTTTATATAAAACACGACGCAATAGGTATTAAATTGGCTATAATACAACTCAGCGCAGTCCTTCAAGAGATTTTTTTTGTACACTGAAGGCAATTATGATTTTGATTTGGAATCGATAACGAGTAGCACTATTGCAAAACACACGTCCACACCGGTCGGCGATCCGAAGGGAAGCAAATAATATCATAATGATATTAAGAAAATTACAATATTATGTTATATTATTATGATGTATCTAAACTTACATTTAGATAGGTCACAATAAATATTATAACAGGCCTGCATACTGAATTAAGTACAAATAAAAAATCCAAACTATTTTATAATTATAATTATTAAGTCAAACACAGGCAGACATTACAGTCTGTATATTATAATAATATAATAATATTTTTTATTACATCGCTTTTCTCTTTACTTGCTTTTGATCCTATGATTTGTAAGTGCCCAAGTAGGCGCTACAATTAGGACAATAGTGGTCAGCGTTCATGCACGAATCTATGCAGTAGGGGAAACAGCAGCAGCAACTGAAAATAAATTTAAACAAGCCTAATAAAAATAACTTATTACAGATTAGCTAGAGATTTAAAGAAAAAATTATTTCTTTTTTTGTATTATTTTTATAGCGGCAATAGAAATACATGACCTGTAAAAATTTTAACTTGCTAGCTCTAGCAGTTCTGTGATACAACTTACCGACGGACACACATCGGAGTCTTAAAGTCCTTAAAAACAAAGTCGACTTTCATTCTAGTCTCAAGGTGTTTATTTTGGTATTTGAAATTTGATATTCGCTTCGATGAAGTGAATACCAAATTTGATAAAAATATTTTCAGTGGTCAATAATTAGTAAAGAGGTACAGGCAGACAGGTTTAATTTAGGATGGTTTATATGGATTCATAATAATATTCCATTCTTTGGTATAAGGTTGAGGAAATAAATAATGGTATTATTAGGTATGATTAGGTTATCAAACTTAAGGAAAATTAATAAGAATAACTAACCAGTAACCACCCAACGGGTGGCCCGCACTCAATAATAAGTATAATATTATATTTTGTCACCAGCTAAAATAACCGTACGTTTAACAAAACAATCGGTCGAGATCGACTTTTGAATTAAAATAAAATTAAAAGTCGTTGAAACAATCATATTTTAGTTTCCAGCAGCTGGTACCGAAGGTAATAAGAGCGGCATCCTCTCTGGGTCGGCTCCTACCGAATGTAGGAGGGCCCAGTCAAGCCTGCCGGCAGCTGTACTCCGGGGTGTGTCGGAGTATAGCTCTGTACGGTGCCCCAATTTGGGTGGATGCTCTCACCGCACGTAATAGGACCCTGCTGCACAGAGCGCAGCGGGTCATTGCGGTGAGAGTCATCAGAGGCTACCGTACAGTCTCTTAGACGGCAGCGACTGCTCTGGCGGGGGAACCGCCATGGGAGCTCACGGCGAGGGTGCTCGCCGAGCTGAATCTCCTCATTGCTGAGGGGAGGATGAATGGCGAAGCTCCTTCGTTGGAGGAGATCAGGCGGTTCCGGAGACTCGGAGAGCAGTGGCTGCTGAGGAGGTGGGAAGAGGATCTGGCGCAGACCCGGTACGGTAAGCGTACCGCTGAGTCTCTGCGTCCAGTTCTTGTGGCGTGGATGCGCCGCAAGAAGAAACCCCTCACCTTCCGCCTTACACAGGTACTCACCGGGCACGGGTGCTTCGGTGAGTACCTGTGTAGGGTTGCCAGGAGAGAGCCAACGCCAGCCTGCCATGAATGTGGCGCTGCGGAGGACACGGCCCAGCATACCCTCGAGGTGTGCGATCGTTGGGCCGTGCAGCGCCGCGATCTCGTGGCGGTGCTAGGTGGAGACCTCTCACTCCCGAGCATGGTGCGCTGCATGCTCGAGAGCGACGAGGCCTGGCAGGCGGCGGTCTCTATCTGCGAATTTGTTATGTCGCAGAAAGAGGCCACGGAGCGGGACAGAGAGAACGACCCCACCTCTCTACCGCTCCGCCGGCGTAGGACGCGAGTGCGGAGGCGTCGCTACGCGAACCTCCTAACTTCTGTCTAACGGGGCTCCGGGTCATCCGGCAGGATGGGAACCTACCGGGCTTTGTCTGTCCCGGCGCCGAGGGGAACGCTTTAGTTCGCCTAAGCGTTCCCTCACTTTGGTGGAAGTCCGGTCCGAGATAGACCGGCCAGTCGTGGAGGGAGTCCTGTGTTTGTTAGATCCGGGATTTCCCTCCGTTATACGGCTGAAGGCGAACCGCAGGTGGTTTTAGTGAGTAAGAGTCTCACATACCCCCCGGGGTACCCAACCCGGGGTACCCATGATGGGTTTCCCCTGCGACATCAAAAAAAAAATCATATTTTAGTAAGCTATAGACATTGTCTGTGAATTTAATTTACGGCATAGCCACTGAAACCATTTTGATGAAATTTGATACATTTTTTTATTAAATAAGGGGGCAAACGAGCATACGGGTCACCTGATGGTAAGCAACTACCGTCGCCCATGGACACTTGCAACATCAGAAGAGCTGCAGGTGCATTGCCGGCCTTTTAAGAGATAATACGCTCTTTTCTTGAAGGTTTGCAGGTCTTATAGGTCCGGAAATACTGCTGGTGACAGTTCGTTCCAGAGTTTTACAGTGCGCGGTAGAAAGTTACGCGAAAAACGCACTGTGGAAAACTGCCACTCATCAAGGTGATGAGGATGGTATGTTTTTCGCGTGGGACGATGGCGAAAAGTTGCAGGTGGTATGATTCCGAACAATTCCTCAGAGCACTCCCCGTGATACAACAGATAGAGGATGCAGAGCGAAGCTACATCTCGGCGTAATTCCACGGGATCCAAGCTGTTTGAAACACTATGGCAATCAACAATTCGAGCGGCCCTTCGTTGGATACGATCCAGAGGGAGCAGTTGGTATTTTGGCCCCTGCCCAGAGATGAGAACAATATTCCATATGAGGCCGAACCTGCGCCTTGTAGAGTTGTAGGCGTTGGTCCGGACTGAAGTACTGTCTCGCTCTGTTAAGAACACCAAGCTGGCTAATTTGGCCTTACCCTCTAGATGATATCGGAACTGGACTTCGCTCGATATGTTGACGCCAAGTATTTCAATGCTGGGGAAGAATGTTAAAAGGATGCCCTGAAACGATTGGTGAATTTTTAATGGTGAACGCGCAGACTTGTGTTTTGGCGGGGTTGAATTGGACCAAGTTACGTCTACCCCATTCAGAGACCTTCTCCAATGAATTCTCCACCTTAGACACAAGTTCGTTTCGACTCTCAGTGACATTTTGCCGAGAAATATTGGGGGAGCCGGTATATACAGCATCACCTGTACTGCTGGTCTGCAACATGTCATTGATATGCAGTAAGAATAGAGTAGGTATTTGCTTAGATAATCTGGACTCAAATGGTCTCGTTTTTACCCTTTGGGCACGGAACCCCTAATGACGGGTTCCTATTACTAAGGGCCTTATCACACTGGCGATTAACGAACGGTTTGAAAGCGACGCAATTGCGCAGCGCAGCGACGTCGCGGCACGCCATTTTGTACACTCGTCTAGGGAATTCTAGATGAGTGTAGAAAATTTTGTATGTAACATCTAGGGAAATCCCTAGACGAGTGTACAAATTACAAAATGCCGTCCACGCCACGCCGCGACGTCGCTGCGCTGTCGCGGCGTGCGCGCTGCGCAATCGCGTCGCTTTCAAATCGCTCGCTGATCGCCAGTGTGATAAGGCACTAAGACTTCGCTGTGTGGCTGTCTACCTCTTACCAGGCTGCATCTCAAGAGCCACGATAGCTTGACAGCTGATATTTTCACAAAATATTCTATTGTATTTCTATTACCTCCTAAACAAATACTATGAATAAAATATTTACTGCCCGATACATCTAACGCAATTTTTCTCCCTTTGGTCGATATCAATAATGGCAACAGGTGGGCACATAAATAAATATTCAATAAAACTAATATTTAAGGAGGCTTCTACACAATGTGGAGGGGCTCGCACTTGGCTGATTTTTTTTGTGTTTATTCTGATTTACGAAATTTAAGGGAAGATTATTTCAAGAAACGGACGATTTTCAATATTTAAACGGGACAGGAGACATAATATATATATATATATATATATATATATATATATATATATATAAATTAAATCGAGTCAAATACTCGCTATATATATTATTTGTCTTTAATTCAGTACCAAAATAATTTAAAAAATTCCAAATAATTTGGACATGAGTGAAGTTCATGATATTGTGTAATGGAATATGAATTCCAATATGATAAATCCATAACTAACACATAAATTTTTTGCACAATTTATATTACTATATTTTTATGTCTCCCGTCCAGTTTAAATCTTGAAAATCGTCCGTTTCTTGAACTAGCTCCCCTTAACTCAATGTTTGATTTTTTTTAAATTAGATACTTACTTGAAACACAATAATATAGCATTTAGATGCGTTCTCGTCGTTGTCGTACGTTTCACTCTGGTGACAATACTGGATTTGCACGATGGGCATGTGACACTACACGGGTTTGGACCGACTGGCGGAGCACTCATGATTGCTGTAAGAATTAACCAAGAGAAGTTAGGAGTGATGCCGAAAAAAATATAAAAAATAATAAAAAAGTATTTTATACTTATTACTTTTTTAACGTCTACGAATGAGTTAAAGTTATGGCACTGTGTGCAGAGGTAAAGGGTAAAGTTCCAATAAATTAGTTGTTTTCGACGGACTAACATTTAATTTAAGGAAATACAAAACCACAGATAACAAATATACGGAAAAAGAAACATAGCACTAATAAACATTGCACAATTTACACAATAATAATATATTTGATAGAATAACAACAAGTTAGGCCAATAAAAATAGAGCTTGGAGCGGAAAGTAATAAGCAGTCGGATTGAAGATGTTGCAAAAGAATAAAAAAACAGTAATAAGATAAAATATTATATTAAAGGAATCATAATTTACCATTTATTTATTTTCGGGAAGTTACATCATCTGAAATTTGACACTTCAACTTAAAAGCCACTTATGATAACTTTAAGTGTAGAATTTCCTTAAAATTTTATTTATTTGAACGCTTTACATAAATATTTTCAAAGGCGGGCTTAATGCAAATGCTTCTGAAAAAGTAAAATCATCATAATATAAATGTCGCAGCCAACTGGTTGAAATAGCCGTTCACCTTAGTTAATTTGCCATATAACCGGTTGGCTAAGCGTCGTCTAGCAGTAGTGTTGAACGTTGTCACCAAGTCGGCTTTACGACGTATAGCCGTGTGAATGAATAGCGTTGTTCAGTCAAAGGGCTAGCTGTTTGATTGAACGTCTATTTTAACCAGTGGGCTGCGACATATATACTATGTTTTTATACTGAGGAGTTTTCTCAATTACTCACGGATCGCATTTAAGGCGACGCGACGCCTTGATAATTTGGCTGTTCAGTAGTGATATCGATTTTTCTAATGACTAAAGCTCAGAAATAAAAGTTCAATGTCAGTATTCATCATATTGTCTTTATCTTTGAATTACTCATAGCATAACACGATTGGTCAACTTTTATAATACAGAATAATCAATCAAAAATACCTCTGTAAAAAAAGGGATTCCTATTTGGTCAACAGAGGAGAGTGCGTTAAGCTTCCAAAATTTGTACATAGATTGATTCAAGCATGCACTTTTATTTACCCATAGCTTATATGAAATACATTTATGGTTTTTAAATTTCGTAACAAAAACCATTTTGTAGCTAATATGCCCTTTCCATTTTTTGCTTTTCCATTGCTTGTTTTCTATGAGGCCGGGCCGGCATTTCATAGAAAACAAGCAATCTAAAACATCATATACAAACGGTTTGTTGTACAAAATTTAAAAAATCATCACTTAATAATATACACAGACGAACAAGTAAGCAGCTACTTCTCATGGAAGTCTAAGCAGCCCTGCATTTAGGTATAAATAGACCGTTATAAGCGTCGTAGGGCAGCATCCATAGATCTTACAGATTACCTACAATAATATGTCGGAAATACAGTGACCTACTTTCATCCATACTAATATTTAATATGGATGAGAGTAATAAATGCGAAAGTGTGTCTGTTACCTCTTCACTAGGGGCATCGAAACCCGGACCCAATTTTCAAAACCCGGGTTTTCGGGTTTTTTAAAATGAAAACCCGGGTTTTTCGGGTTTTTTCGGGTTTTCTTAAAATTAAATGATTAACGATGCGAAAATATTGCATCTTGGTTGGGCACTACCGTGTGCGGTCACGGCAGTGCCCAACCAAGTCTCGAGTGAACGGGCACGGCCTTATCATACTTTTTGGTAGGATTTTTAAAATATGTATTATTATTTATTATTTATAAATATTTTTATGACAAATAGCCCTTAATGCTCTTAAAGCGAAACTTTTCCTTTAAAATATTATATTTTGTATAATTATGACCAATATAAATAATTAAACCTATACAATATGCTATAAAAAATAATTTGTAGGTCTGGCCTTTAATAATTATCAAAAAAACGAAAAACCTGAAAAGCTCAAAAAACCCGGGTTACATCTTTGAAACTCGGGTTTACTTAAGATCACCAAAATCCGGGTTTTCGGGTTTCGGGAAAACCCGGTATCGATGCCCTACTCTTCACGCTCGAACCGCTGAACCGATTTTATTTTGTATTTTGGCGTGGAGGTACTTTGAGTCCCGAGAAAGGAGATAAGATAGTTTTTATCCCAGAAAAATGTCCGGTTCCAGCGCGACAAACGAATTTTGGAGCAACGGAGATGCGGGCGTCATCTAGTAAAAAATATAAATTCGGCACTGAGTTTGAGTAGCAATCTGAGTAGCAATGGCGGTTCTTGAGCACAGTGATAAATGATAATAAACAGCAGAGCCGTCGTAATAGACTCCCATTATTACATTTTGGGTACGGAATCCTCAAAAAGAAATTATCGCCTTTGAATATAATTATAAATGGCTACATACTGTTCCCAGGTTTCTAGCACATGGCATCGTGGCATCGTTCCTCATTTTGAATAGGTGCCTGATTTTATATAATAGCAATACTAACAATCATGTGTTGCTTGAAATTTTAGGCTCAATAATCGGAAGTAAAGTAAGTCATGATTATTAATTTTCACTTATAATACCACAAGAGCTTCAAAATTATCGGGTATTTCCCGATAGGTTCGTTGCAAACAAATGAAGGATTCAAGTTTTTCAGGTTAAAAAATCACGAGCGCGAAGCGCGAGTGATTTTTCCTGAAAAACTTGACGACTTTATTTGTTTGCAGGGAACCTTGAGGGAAATGCCAGATAATTTTGAAGCTCGTGTGGTATTCGGGGGATTATTTTTCCGTCCCAAATGTCGGCCAATAGAATTGCACCATTCGACGTCACGTGGTAACCAGAGAAAATTTTCAAAAAATTATCAGTATAATACCATGTAGGTTGTACCACGTGACGTCGAATGGTGCAATTCTATTGGTCGATATTTGGGTCGGAAAAATAATCATGAAAATTATTCTATGTTTAGATTTTACTGTTTATATAAAATGGAAGGAAGACAAAAACTGCATTATTTATGTAAAATTTTATATTTAATAAGATTTTGTGCCTCTGCATAGGCTGCAGAGGCACAAAAGGAACAAAATATAACAGTCGTTAACTTATTTAATAACTGCAGTTACATAGTTTTGACAAATATTTTAAAACAAAACCTATCTGTTAGGTGCTTAAAATAACTGTAAATCTCCTTAAGAACGAGCTATTTTTCCGGTTTCTATATTAGGTTTGTTTATTTTTTAACTTATAATGATAAAAAAGTAAATGATTTTAAGTAAAAAGTTAAAAAATTTGCTCCAAAGACTGATGGGACTCAAAGAATGCATAAAAAATTTAAGTACGTAAAGTAAATAATTTCCTTATACTTACATATTTTATAAAAAAAATTGTATAATCATAAGTAGGATATTATATCAAAATTAATACCTTTATATATATTTTGAATCTAAATTACACAAAAATATTTTTAAAGGTATCTAACTTATTAAGAGGTATAAAAATTATAAAATTCTGAACTTTTTAGTCAAATCTTATACCATAACAGTCGACACTTCCACAATCCACATGTCACTAAAGTATAGTTGCTATACTTTCTGCTATTTAGACGCGTTCTCTGGTAGATATCAAGATATTTTGTTACTTAAATGATATTTTTTTTATAATCATGACTTTTTTCTTAATTTGTTTTTTTTTTATGATTTATAAGAACCTAAGTAGGAGCTACAACTAGGACAGTAGTGATCAGTGTTTTTACAAGAATCCATGCAGTAGGGGACGCACACACAGGGCCAGCATCTGAAACGACAATATTATATTACATGAGAAACATTTAATACTATAATATTTTAATGTCAAACTACTATGATGCTAAAGGAAATTATTGAAATTCGATTTTAATTTAAATAAATCTAAATTAAAACAAAGATAGATTTTTGAGACAATTTTTTTTTTGTGTGTCTTACATGGCATTTCGAGACCGTTAAACTGTAAATGTAAATGGTATTATGCATTACATAAGCCTAATAGTCACAGACAACGCACATCAGAAATCAGAATACACATGAAGAAGGTGAAAGTGAATCGTTTGTTCATTTATTTAGCGTACACAGTGTACACTCTACACTAATAAAAAATACTAGCTGTCCCGGCATACATAGTTTTGACATAATATAAAGTATTTCGCCCATATTATTTTATTGAAGTTACTAAATAAGTATGGCACCATGGCAACGTCCGTCGCTATCCCGTCGCACAAACAATGGTACCCGTCAGTCTCGAGTTGTAATGATTTACTATTATTTGTTCAACAAATACACTTATCAATATAAAAAGTAGCCAGTAGCCGATTCTCAGACCCACTGGATATCCATAATATAAAATTTGGTAAAAATCAGTAAAGCCGTTTCGGAGGAGTACGTAACTAACATTGTGACGCGTGAATTTTGTATATGAGATAATAATATTATAACGGCGAAATTCTCATGGAAGTTAGAAGATAAATCCAGTCTTTTGTGTCTGTCTATCTGTCTGTTATCTTTCGCTGACCCATTTTGACTAAATTTGGTATGGACAAACAGACAAACTTTCTCATTTATAATAAATTAATAATTCATAGGTATTTAATTTCAAATGAGTTTATACATAATATAATAAACTGGCTATCCCGGTGAACTTTGTGTCGCTTTAAAACCTTCCCTGGACTTCTACGAATATTTTAAGACTAAAATCAGCCCAATCTGTTCAGCCGTTTTCGAGTTTTAGCGCGACTAACACATTTAAAAATCTATTTTTTATATATATACTAGCTGCCCCGGTGAACTTCGTGTCACTTTAAAACCTTCCCTGGACTTCTACGAATATTTTAAGATTAGTCTTATGGACTTCTACGAATATTTTAAGATTAGTCAATCAGCCCAATCCGTTCAGCGGTTTTCGAGTTTTAGCGCGACTAACACATTTGAAAATCCTTTTTTATATATAAGAAGAAGATATAAATTGTATACTGCGATAATCTTTGCAATTGAAGTCATCAGCAAATCTTGTAGCTTGTATAAAACATTGCATATTTCGCTGGCTTTTGGTTTTTATTTCATCTCACTTGCCGATCTCGACCGATTATTTTAGTTACAGATGTGCCGTTCTATTTTTAGCAAATGACTAATACAAAGCATGTTGGGTGGCCTAAAATCAGCTTTATAATATATCGCAGACCGCATACAGGAATTTTATTGATGATAATCGTCTTCAAGCTCGACCTACGTTTTATATCGTTGTTATAGAGATAAGTACGAAGTACAATTTCGAGTACTTAGCTTGTTTCCTCAACCTTTCCTTTTAAAAAAATATATTTTATTTTCAAATAGATTAAAAAAGTTAACACTTTTAGAACGTCGCGTCTACATGAGGCCTACCACCGGACGCCACCGGTTCGGGAAGTGGGAACTAACCCGGTGAGAAGAACCGGCGTAAGAAACTCGCATGCATTAGAAGAAATAGATTATTATAATGTTAGGGCATGATCTTTACTTCTCTACCACTACTAATATTATTACCTCGATCGTGGGAATCGCAGACATAATAGATATTCAATTGTTATGCGGCACCCGAGTGCCGCTGAACCAATTTTGCTGAAATGGGGATTGTCCATTTTTTTTAAATTTTGCTCATTACAAAAACATTTCGAGGAATAAGGTCAGTGATCGTTTTTCTGTATATAAACGAAAAAAATACCCATTAGTTACTTATATTTTTGAACAAATATGTTTAACCTTAGTTTGACCTTCAATGGCGTTAAATTAGCAATAAATTCGACCAACATAACGTTTCGAACTTTTGGTAAGCATCTCGTATCAGCTTTCACATAATGATAACTTGCATTTGACGAACCAGCCATTTTAAATAAGATTGAAAGGAAAAAAAACATACTGCAGAGGTCAATTCGCCGCCGATGATGACGTCAGAGCGAAACTTTAAAAATTTATTGAGAAAAAACTAGCCAATGAATTTCAAAATTATTTAATTTATATTCTTAAAATACCCTATTTTAACGAAAAAAAATATAAAAAGTACATGTCATTTTTTTTTGGACAATGCCCATTTGTTGTGGTACTTTAAGTTACTTTAAATCATAGGGAGGGAAAAAGGGGGAAGGGACATATTGTGATACTTTTTGTGTTCTAAAAATCTTAACACAACAAGTTGTGGGCGTCACCTAGGTAGTTAATAAATAATAATTTTGTAAGAAATCTAACATAATGAAGTGGATTTAGTGCTAGAAAAGTGTATAATTATTGAAATGAAGTACCGGTAAAACATGCCAACTTTGCCACATAGGATAACTGTGCCCTAAAATCTATTCTTAAGCAAATCTTCGATGTACGGAGGTATTTTAATATTATGGCAACATTTGTTTAATTTGGCAGAAAATAGCTTATATGACTGGTAATATTGACAATACCCCGTAGTGCTAACTTTATTCAGTAACTTGTTGGAACTTCTGAAAAACGGTACGTATTTTTGCGGACAAATTGTGGTCCAGATTTATGAGTAAATTGTGCGTTATGGTGAAACCACAGGTTAGTTTGCTTTTGATATATTATAAAAAATATCTAAAGAGTATTACTTACAGTGATAATGTAATTAATCAGGGAATTATATAATAAAACTTATGATGGTGGGCAAACTAACCCAGCAGTGATCCGATAATCGATTGACAACATTGCCCGGTATCAAAAATCCTTAGGGTTGTCAAATCGGACATTTTTAAATACTTTACTAAAAATCGATGTCATTTTTTATTACTGTATGCCTTGCTCAGCCAGCCATATAATATAATGATGATAATGAGTTTATAAATAAACAAAAGAAATTTAATATTTATAATATATTCCTGATATTAATGTAAAAGATAATTAAGTAATTTTATAGATATATGGCAGCCCTACTCTTAACTACTACGGACCAAAATACAAATTGTATGGAAAAGGAAAAAAATATTAGGGTAAAATTGCCCAGTCAATTTAGTAGGATATTATTCGCGGTATCGTTTAAATGTCTATAGTATCGTTTCCAAAATTCTTTTACTGGATTTTGATGCCACCTGCGCAAAGTTCAAATTCGTGGAAAATCAAGGTCAAAGTTACCTGGACTTGTAGCCAACATTGCCCATGTTGGCTACAAGTCCAGGTAACTTTACCCGGCATGAAAATCAATCATAAATTGAATTAAATGAACAGAAGTAATGTTTTTGACATTCCTACACCTGCACATGTAGCCTTGTAGTCGCATAGGGCAAAAAATAACTTACACTTCCATACATTTTTTTTACAAGAATTAAAATTATTCGGAAAAAGCTGGCAAAGTTGGCATGTTTCGCGGTATATGACGTATCAAATAGGTAATATGTTAATAAATAGGCAAACTTAAACATTTTAAGGTCCAATTACACCAACGTCTGTTAGTGTTAACAGCTTGTTAAAGTGTCATGTCTTCTCTTTCATTCATATGAAAAACGAAAGAGGTGACGTGATACTAATTCAGGCATTAACTATAACGGTCGTTGGTGAAATTGGGCCTTAGTCTTCGACTTTCCGGGTCATTTCGGTCTAACTTTGCTGAAGCGTTTGAGGAAAATTCAAAATAAGATACTCACAAAAATAAACATAGTACTAAAGCGATAATATGAGTTTTCGTCGTGGACGTTGCTTCGACTCGGCTGATGACATTGGCATGGCACGATGGGCATATGACATTGCAGGGCTTCGGCCCGACTGGCACAGCACTCATGATTGCTGTAAATTAACAAAAAATAATTGAGTATACACAGCTAGTCCTATAGATAACAATAATTATTTATCAAATCGCATACATTCAGATGCTTATAAGCAAGGCGAGTTTAAGGCTGCTCTTTCGAAAAAAGCGTGCAGATGAAACAACTTTTCATCGGCATTAACAGAGAAATTATATCTGAAAAAAATAATTAGTAATCTACATGATATGATACGTAATTTGGTTTTGCCATATTTTTTCTATCGGTATCACATAATAAAGAAATAAAAAACCAAATCACCTCCAAATCGTTAAATGAAACCACTTTACTCCTGTAAAATATATAAAAAATATCTACTGCTTTGCAATACATAAGTTAATAATTTGGTTTTCTTACTTTTTTAAAATATGTATTATATTAAGCCTTAAAAAGGTTTTTTCTCCTATTTCGCCCTATCTTTTATTTATTATTATTATTATTATGTATTATTATTAATTTAGGGAGAGAGGGCCCTTAAGGGCGTTCCTAACGAAGATACCGTAATTGACCGTATTTCAAGCCCTATAAACTCATCATTTGAAAGCTACAAAGTTATAATAAAAATACAGCAATAATCTTCAGTATATACATTCCTTTCCCCGTTTTAAGTTGTCTATTTTTGTTTAATATACTCATGATATAAACTTCCAAAGTAAAACCAATATATATTAAAATTCAAGCATACATTCAGCATCTCCTTAGGATTTACGAATTACTTTTACTTGAAACACACGCCAATAGATCGACAATATCGTAAACTACATATTCCCCGTTTAAAAATTTTTTAGGTCAATTTTGAACTAATTGTAAAAAAATAGGGTTTTGGTGCACTCTCGGCAACGCGGAAAATGTATGGCCAAGGTCGTTTGCTCGGGGGACGGCCTTAAGTTAGGTTTAAAATATTCAGTAGTTAGCGTTGGGACTTGGGATCTGGGCTAGTTAAAACTGTGACACAGATTCCAGCAGGTGAGATACAGTCAATATTATTATAATTTAAATAGAAAATCAGCTGTAGAACATTATACTTTCAGATAAGGAAAAAATTAGGCAGTCTGCATACTATGATTTTTAAACGGTAAATATTATTTTTCCTTCTATGATATTATTAAATTTAATTTAATATTGTAATTAGCGAAACACTGATTGTAAGGTTAAACTTGTATGATAACCAGTATTTTATCAGCATTTTATAACGTTTTTGCATTGTACAGATTTTCGTAATTAAAGTAAACTCAAAATGTGTGTTTTAATCAAAGTTGTGAAACCTGTTCAGTGCAAATAAACGACCGAAGTATAGGTAATAATGAGAATACACTTAATAAAGTAATAAATTCTTATCTACACTTTTACTCATTAGTTCAAAGAAGTATAAAATTACAACTGCAATCATACTCGTAATAATATGCAAGTGGTTATTCGAAGAACAAGACCTTGAATAGCGTAAACAATCTCCCGGTTAGTTTTAAGTTACTAAGGATGTATTATTTAAAAAAAACATTATAGAACATTTGAAATACTAAAATTAAACTTACCTTATATTGATAAATGTAGAAAAAAAGCCACAAAATATACTAGAAAGCAGTAGCCGGCTAAAATAAACAAAACAATGCGTGCGGACGCGTCTGATTCTAGCAGTCGGAACGACGCGACTCCCGAGTGGCGGAGTGTGTTGGATTTTTTTTTGCTATTGACTCTTGAGTGTTGGGTCACGTCACTACCTGGGTCTTATCTACTACAGCCTTGCGCATAACTACACTGTTTAGATATTTTAACATTTTAAAATGTTTGCTTTGAAACTAGAAGGTATTAAGCTTTGAATCTGATTATCTATACTTATAATATACTAGCTGTCTCGGCAAACGTTTCTTTGCCATATTATATAAGTAAAGTATATCGCCCGTATTATTTTATTGAATTAGTGACTAAATAAGTTTGTTACCATGGCAACGTCCATCGCTATCCCGTGAACCGCATCGCATAAGCAATGGTCGCTCTTTATAGACAAATAATTTGCAATAAAATAAAATTGCGACTATAATTATTAAAGATCTAAGCTATCCTATCTCTCAAGTTGGAAAAAAAGCACACATTTAAAAAATAAAAACATTAAAATCGGTTAAGTAGTTTAGGAATCCACCGCGGACAAACATCGTGACAGGAGATTTATATATATTAGATTATATAATCAAAGCTAATAAGCCTCAGTCACCTATTTTGGGATAAAGTCTGATTAAAAGTCAAACTTAAACCATTTTTAGGGTTCCGTAGTCAACAAGGAACCCTTATAGTTTCGGTCTGTCCGTCCGTCTGTCTGTCTGTCTGTCCGCGGTTTTGCTCAGAGACTATAGGACCTACAAAGCTGTAATTTGGCATGAATGCACATATTAATAATGGCAACAAAATGGTACATAAAATCTTACTTTTTTTTATGGTACCTTCCATACACATCAAGCGGGGATGAAATTTTTTTTTCGCGTCCACCCCATCATGTGGGGTGTCGTTGGATAGGTTTTTTAAAACTATTATGAGTATTCGTAGATCATTTTCCGATTTAGGGATCCGTTTGTAAAATATTAAGTTTTAAAGTGGAAAAAATCGTTAGAGTCCAGTGTCCCCCCCTTCTACCAGCTAAAAGGTTGCTTCTGGAAATGTGGAAAAATTCACGGGAATAGGAAATATGCTGAATTTAAAAGGAAAACTATCACGGCTAAGAAGACTTCATAAGTTATTGAGTAATAGTCGATCGACTAAAAAAAATGTATTCGGCGAAGTATAAAGGAACTTTTCGTTCAAATTCCTTTGAAAGTAACTGAGATGATGTTGTTAGTACTATAAAACACTTTATAAATGTACATTCATTGACCACATAAAAATTTTAAAAAAACCTAGCGGTATTACGGAACCCTATATTGCGCGTGGCCCGACACGCACTTGTTTATTACATACAAATCTTGCAACGTAGGTACGTACATAAAATATGTAAGGGAGATTGTGCAATGTACCATCAAAAAAATTGATTCGTATACTATTGACTGACCTACGTTATATGTTCATGTTATGTGAATTAAGGTCGTCCCCCGAGCAAACGACCTTGGCCATACATTTGCCGCGTTGCCGAGATCGCGCCAAAACCCTATTATTTTTACTTATCTTAGTTCAAAATTGTCCTAAAAAAAAATTAAAACGGCGAATATGTAGTTTATGATATTGTCGATCTATTGGCGTGAGTTTCAAATAAAAGGAGATGCTGAATGTTTGCTTGAATTTTAACAAATTGGTATTACTTTGGAAGCTGATATCATGAGTATAAGAAACAAAACTAGAAAATTTAAAACGACAAAAGGAATGTTGATATACTGAAGATTATTGCTGTATTTTTATTATAACTTTGTAGCTTTCAGATTACGAGTTTATAAGGTTTTAAATACGGTCAATTACGGGATCTCCGGACGGAACGCCCTTAAATATGATATTCTGTCGGCTGGGTTTGACATAACATGACCAAATTACGTTGATCCACCTATGAATCAAAATCTCTGTAAGTATACTTTTTTGTAGATGTGTCTACACTCATATTAAAAGGGATTATAAAATACTAGATGACCCCCGCAACTCAGTTGCACCAACATTCGTTTATCGCGCAGGAACCGTACATTTTTCCGGGATAAAAATTATCCTATGTCCTTTCCCGGGACTCAAACTATCTCCATACCAAATTTCAGCAAAATCGTATACAGTGGTTTGAGTGTGAAGTGGTAAAAGATAGACAGACAGATAGAAAGATAGACAGACAGACAGACTAGTATGGAAGTATGTATATGGATTTGTGCTTACAGTAAGAATATAGCAAAGAGCTGATATATATTTTTTGTATTTAGCTGCATGATGTTAATCTTTAAACTACTTTTAAGAGAACATAATATTTTTTACTCAATAATATCTTGTGATAATATAGTTAGTACCTAGTACCTACTTAACATTCTGTTAGCTTTATAATCCCAAAAAATCTATCACAGTTCGAGCATAAAGTCACGGTCATGCTCATGGTCATTGGTATGCCATTTTTTGGCGTCCGCGAAAACCGGTGTGCCACAAGGTTACATACTAGGCCCCGCTTTGTATATCGACGACGCATCTGTTGTAGTTCTTGCAATCTAAGAGTGTGCGTCGCCTTTATTTGTAGTTGGAAATGTGAATAGACATTTTCGTTAGTGTGCGTACCCGACGGAGCAGTCAGAAGCAAGCGAGCCATGTACGCGTGCATAGATATGGTCTCTCACACAAGTAAGGGAGACGCGCACTCGTAGATTGCAAGAACTATAATGCCTTAGAAAATTCTAAGCCAAATGCAACTTGTAAGACTCTTAACAAGCATAGTATTAGTAACATTTCTTAAATAAAATAAAATAGTATAATGCTGTATGACATGGACACAGCATTATCATATTATGATAAGACGTACTTTTGTATTATGAGTAGAACTAGCTGTTGCCCGCGACTTCGTCTGCGTTAACATAGTATTATAACAAAGATGGATAGTTTTCCCCTCCTGTGGTTCCTTATAAAAAGGGTAAAAACGGGACCCTATTTAAGCAAACGTCAAACGCAAACGTCAATAAACTTTCATGTTTCTAACTCAAGAAATGACAGACTTTCATTGAAATTTTCTACCCCTATTTCACCCCCTTGGGGGTATATTTTCCAAAAACGCTTAAACACGTATCCAATCGTTTTTAATCAGTAGCCCAAACATGAAATTTCATGTTTCTAACTCAAGAAATAACGGACTTTCATTAAACTTTCAACTCCGATTTCACCCCTTTGGGGGCAGAATTTCCAAAAACGCTTAAAAACGTATCCATTCATTTTTAATCAGTAACCAAAAAATAAAATTTCATGTTTCTAACTCAAGAAATGATGGACTTGCATTCAAACTTTCAACCCTTATTTCACCCCCTTCGGAGTAAAATTTTCAAAATTCCCTTCTACTTAATAAAACAACCCTACTCACCAAATTTCGTGGCTGTAACTTTAACAGTTTTTGCTCAGCGATGATGAATCAGTCAGTCAGTCAGTCAGGACATGTAATTTTATAAGTATAGAAGATAGATTGATTATGTAATACATCTATACATATAATAAAACTGTAGAAATGACGATTCTGTACATTAAAGATATTCAAAAAATAATAAGCGGAGGGTGTCACTATACAAGCCAAAAATGTGGTCAGTTTTTTTTGTCTGTCTGTCTGTCTGTATGTTTGTTCCACTATCACACGAAAACTGCTGATAAAGTAGAAATACTTTAAATGGCAAAATAACGTTTGCCGGGACAGTTAGTATAATATAATTTTAGTAGTTATATAATACTTTTTAAAAACAACGTAATCTTGTTATCAAATATGGGAAAATTAATAAAACGTGTAAAACATGCATGTAGTTTTAATCATTTATATACTTTGTAAACAAAACTGTTGGTACATTGTTTCACATACAATATCATTAAAAATTGTCTCAATTTTTTTGCGAAAATATAAAATCTAGAATCTTTATTATTATCAACCACTGCCAGAAAGTTATAATTTTATATTATAGTAGTTCTAGTAAGTGTTTTCCTAATTTATAACGATTCCTGACAGTAATGAGATTCAAAAATATAAAAGCTATATTACATTAAAGTAACAATTTAAATTTACTTTCAGTAAGCAAAATTATAATCCTCTAAAACAAGGTAAATGCCAGGTCAAAGTTAAATGCTAAATAACTAGTTTTTTTTTTTAAATCGTAGGTATGAACAACAAATTAATAATTATTATCATACACTCATACATCTTATCATAGACGCAGAAGTATCAAATGCAATTTCCTCCAATTTATTCCTGTTATTTAAGTGTGTACCTAATCATTGAAACATTTATGTATTATTTTGAAATAATACAGTAACTCTGTGGTAACACGTCATTAAACAAATGCACTCGAACTCTTCACTCGTGCCATAAACTTTAAACGAGTCATTGATGGGTTACAATAATCATTAACATAATACTTATTATAATGAGATATAAAGTTACAGATGTGTGAGTATTAAGATTGATAAGTGCCGATGTAGGCGTTACAGCTTGGGCAGTAGTGGTCGGCGTTCCTGCAGGAGTCAACGCAGTATGGCACGCAAACACATGGCCAGCACCTGAAGAAAAATGACAGTAGTTTATATGAATGTGCAGATAAAAGTAAATATTCTGACCAATGACCAAAGACCTTTAAGATGAAGTGGTAGGGTGCGCATCGTGTTTCTGAGGGGGTGAGGTATGAAGCGTGGCGGGAGCAAGCGCGGGGCAACCATCTTCCGCCCCGCGCTTTCTACTCGTATGCGCACGCCTGGTAGTAGATGCGTATCTTATTATCTTGTTTTAGACATTTTTTTTCCTTAGTAGGCATAAATGCGAATAAGGGTCGCCGCATACTTGACCGGGTATAGTTATTGGTATTATATTGTTTTTGAAATTTTTTTTCCTTAGTTGGTATTGTATGAATAGAAATAAGGGTAACCGTACACTTGACCGAGTATCGGTATCGGTATTATCTTGTTTTGGACAAAGTCTATAACTACTCAATTAAATGACCATACAGTACGACGTTCAATGTTATAAGTTCGGGCGATGTCGGCGAACGATTTGCGACAATCGAGTTGCTCACCGGCCGCCGCGTTTTGAAGTTATTGTACGTCGGTGCAAAAATACACCTAATCGAACATTTTTACGTCTCGAATTTTTTGATTCATGCTTTAATTATTTGGTTTTGCGATTGCAGATTTTTATATAATTGATGGTTATTTAGCTGTTCATTACATTTTCGTTATATTTTATAAAATATATCTATAGTTTTTTTTTTTAATAATTAGTCATGTCCAAAAAAGGTCCTCGGGGGCACTGAGATAGTAATCTTGTTCTTGTTTTTGTATTGACTTTGTCCCTGGACATGGTAATACCAGTTACTATTCTTGTCAATTGATGTGTTCCCGTCTTTTTTTAACCGACTTCCAAAAAACGGGGAGGTTATATGTTCGGCTGTGGATATTTTTTTATTTCTATTTTTTATTTTTGTATGTTCAACGATTACTCCGTCGTTTGTGAACCAATTTTAGAAATTTTTGTTTTGTTGTATTTGGTTTCACTCCAATTTGGTACCATGTTCACAAAAGAGGTGACCTGATGATGGGATCCAGGAGTAATCGAGGGAACTCCTCGAAATTTATATGGAAACATATAGTGATTTTGATTTTATGTGAAGTGTACTAAGAATATGCTACCAAAAAGTTAAATGTTGGGTCAAGGTATACCATGGTTTCGAAGATGCTGAGAGAACTCCTGACTCCTTATAGATACACGTTTGGGAGTTTCGGCGTTGTTTTAAGAACAGAAAGCATATTATGCTACTATGCAATTCATATTCATCATCATCGTCTTCATCATTACCACGTCGTGTTAAGATCACCAATGTCTCATGGCACAGAATAGATAATAGTACAAGGCATAGGTATGGATATACTAATAATAATAATAATTATGTACTGTATAACATGGCGTTAATTATGTACTGTATCAGATGGCGCACTAAGTATCGATTTGAAATTGAATTCTTGATTACAAGAACAGCTGTCAATAATTATGATAATATTATATTATATTATGAGTACACCTAGCTACGCTACATTCTATGCAAGTTTATACAATTTTTTATCTGATAGATCCTTCGATCGTGGAAAAACGAGACACAATAGCCTTTCTATTGTTATCGCAATCGCCGGTGACCGCTTGGGGCTTGAAGCATTAAAATTGTTAAATTACTTAGCACATTATGTTCACTTCACTGATAATATATTATTTTGTGAGTGTGAATTGTGAGTTGTGACTCTTAACAAATTGTAATAAGATACGTAGAATATACGCGAAGGTTTACCTACTAGTGTAACTAAAAAGAGTGAAATTATTATTATTTTTTAACAAAAAATTAAAACTGACTTCCAAGGTAAAAATAATAATAACATTAATACGAACTAAAAAGTATTAAATAATTTTTACTATCTAATAGTGCCTTTTTCCGAATTCGGCTAAACCTCAACTATTTCTGTACTCAATCTTCATTATTTTGAAGTCGGTACCAGATAGCTGAATCTTCAGTCCTCTGACAGAATATTTGAAACTTTTGGAACTGGCACCGACTTCAAAATTATGAAGATTGAGTACAGAAATAGTTGAGGTTTAGCCGAATTCGGAAAAAGGCACTATTAGATAGTAAAAATTATTTAATACTTTTTAGTTCGTATTAATGTTATTATTGTTTTTACCTTGGAAGTCGGTTTTAATTTTTTGTTAAAAAATAATATTATATTTTAATTATGTGTAAGTCTCACCCTTCAAAAACTTGAACAGAATTATCTGAATAATTTTTTTTTATATTTGGTTGCACAACCATAGCTCGATATCTGTAAGAAACATAATAACATTCTTCTTCATTCTATCTCTTCGGTCTTCAAAAGCAAAAGACAAAGCAAAATACACATTACCATCCTATTTGTTGGGAGTCCCTAAATGTAATATAATAATAATAATAGCTCCCACACCGGTTTCAGTGACGGTGGCCGGTTTCATTGAAACCAGGCCAGCTACGCAGGAGTAATTTTATAATGCCCAAGTGTGTGCGCAGTACACAAGAGCACTCTCTATTCCTTTACTCTCATAACCCAGTGGGACGGAAGACTGACATGACTAGCGAGAGTTCAGGTGCAGGACCGACTTTTTACATGCCCATCCAACGCATGGATCATCTTACTTGTCAGACAATCAGGTGATCAGCCTGCATTGTCCTAACCAAACTTGGAAATATCATGTTTCCAACGCGGGAATCGAACCCACGACCTCCGAGTCAAAAGCCGCGCACTATACCACTAGATCACGGAGACTTTCAAATGTGTTGTTCTAGTAACTGTTCAATATAGTTATTGATACTGGACAATACCCTTATTCTCATTTCTACTCATTCATACCTACTAAGGAAACAATTGTGTCAAAAAAATATTATAAGTACCGATACCCAGTCACGTGTACGGTGACCCTTATTTCTACTCATTCATACCTACTGAGGAGAAAAATAGTCTAAAACAAGATAATACCGATACCGATACCAGATCAAGTGGGCGGTGACGCTTATTCTTATTTCTACTAATTCATGCCTACAGAGGAAAAGAATAGTCAAAACAAGATACCCAATACCCATACCGGTACCCGGTCAAATATGCGGTGAGCCTTATTCTCATACTGAGGAAAAAAATAACGTCAAAAAAAGATAATACCGATACTCAGTCAAGTGTACGGTGACCCTTATTTCTACTCATTCGTATCTAATGAGGAAAAAAACTTACTAAAAAAATGGTTGCCTGTAAAGTCGGTTTTACGGGCGAAGATTTTACGTGACAACGTGTGGGAGAGAGACGCAAGGCATTCGGCGGGCCTCTCTCTCGTTCGGTGACTCATCGTAACGTTACCGAGCGTTACACTTTTTCATAAGTGACTCCCAGCCGCAACCTAATTTAAGACGTTGTCACGTCAAAAAAGATAATACCGATTATTATCGGTAATAAGAAGAACAGAGTACTTATAGGTATTCCTATAAGTACTCTGTTCTTCTTCTTATCGTGTGGACTTTGCATGGTATAAGTACAATTGCAAGCCCTAGTCAAGTCATTTTCACATCAAATTCTCGTAAAGAGCGGGCCGACAAGTAGTACGTGTCTGCTTGCGACGAGGCTCCGCGGCCGACTGAATCGCCTCCCCGCATCCCCGCCGCCCTCATACAGTGCGAGCGTTATAGGTATTATTTTATTTTGAATGACTAACTATCATTTTAGTGAAAACCATAAATACTACCTTATGGGATTTGATGAAAGGTTTATGAAAACATAAATTTTTTACTAGAATTGTATCTAAATTCGCCGTAAAATCGAAAAATTGCAATAAAATGGCAATTTATGATGATTTTCACGATTTTTTTCTATCGAGGCAAATTACTGTAATCGTGTTTCGAAGAATATAACGTTATTAGGCATATCTTTACCCTTACGCCGGTATGAATAACATTGTATGAATTTTAGCGGTTGATATCTAAAAACAGGTTTAAAGATACCCTAGATCACGATATTATACGCTTCTGGCCCTACCACTTCATCTTAAACCTATAATATGTCAATGATTGTGACTTTCTTATGTCAATGATTGTGACCTATTGTTAAAAAATATTAAATAACGGACTGTCGCATTAGTAATATGATTACATAAAAAATTGAAACTAATTTTGCAACATTTGCTTGGTGAAGTTATTGAACATTCACCTTCAAAGTACTTTAAATAAATAAAATACTATCTAGTTATTCTAGGTGATAAAACCTTGTTAGCTTTTTATATAAATATTTACTTTATGAGTGTTTACTATTTACTCATCTATATCATTTGTCGTACAATATTATTTGTGAGTGCCTGTAATAATATTATGGCACTATCTAAGTACACCATCTAAAAATATAAAAAATAACTTGAACTAATAAATCGTCTAAATAACCTTCACTTAAAGCTGCATATTATAATAGTTCATAATATACGATAGCTGACTTGCCCAAACTGATCGCTATCTGCCAACAGTTAATAATTATTAACAATTATTACTGATGGCCTTGTGATAAAAGAAGTGTTTTCAATAATAATAATAATTATTAATGACAATATTGTGACCTTTTGTAAAATTATTATGTTTTTTAAGAATTTATAACAGAGTACTTCATTGCCCATAGGTGGGCAGTAGGTACCATGTTGCACCTTTAAAATTATCTCGTTTTACTTTTTGTTGTATAAAAAATAATGTTTATTTTCTAATATAGTAAACATTAGAAAATAAACATTATTTCAAATTAGACTTAAGAACTTCTTGATAAAGATAAAAAACTGCTAGAGTATCAATGATTTTAGACTACTTTTACGATACACTAAAACTAGTTTTAGGCGAGCATAATAAATTGATTTCGCCATATTTTTGCGTGTTCCCAAACATTGACCTATTATTTCAGATATCTTAATAGACGTCGGCCTTCGATGTGGGGCACGTCGAAAGAGCACATTCGTAAATAGATATCAAGGGCGATACTCATAGACACACCACAAATTGAGGCAAAAGAATCTATAAAGCTGCGTATTCATTTGAGACAGACTCAGGGCGAGGCAGCCGCAAACCGGCAGCCCGAGGCCGCACAAGTTGAGATGCTACCTCAACTTGAGGCAGCGTCTCCACTTCCTCTCTCCGCTGCCTCGGTTTACTTCAAGTCGAGGCTGCTCGGCCTGAGGCTGCTCTAATGGATACACCGCTTAAGATAGCAAAACCTCGTAGGTAGAGAATCTTTTGACGCAAGAGAACCAAACTTCGTCATGAATGGATCAGCTTGAAACACCATATCTCTAAATCGGCGCGTAGCAAAAGAAAATAATGAGAGATTAATGATATTCATATCCCCACTTTGCAGCATTTAAAACTTGTAAAATTACAAATTGATGGGCGAAAATATCACCAGGCATTATCATTTGTTTCTTTTTTTTTAATATGGTATAGAATAATAGCACTGAAACTGTACTTACAGACATAGACACAACACCAGGGCAATGAGATGAGTCTTGGTGGTTGACTTGTGCTTGACCTTGCTCATGATGCTGGATTTGCATGATGGGCAGGTGACCTGGGAAGGCTTGGGACCGACCACTGGAACGGAACTCATGTTGCTGTAACAGAAAAACAAAAAACAAAAAAATAGTGTGCAAATCCCAAACATGCACTGTGAGATATAGCCTGCGAAGTTGACAAAATTGATCATGGTGAAACCCTAAAACGCGTCTCAAATTAGGTGAAACTTAACTCAACTACTGCTACTTGTTAAAGAGTAGCAGAAGTGTCATTGTATTATAGAGAGCCCCTTTTAAGTAATGTCAGAGATCGCCTGCTTTTGAAAAGATTTTTTGAACATAACAATAATATAAAACAATCGAAACAAAAAAATTAATGACAGTTTAACAAAATCAAAATCAGGAAAAATCGTGTGTGGCTGGTAGAGAAACACAAAAATAGGTTGCTTTGTTTGAACGCCGACGCAACAGATAAAACCCACACTATACACTTGGCGCCATCGCCATTCACCATACTAATTAAACATAGTAAAATAGCCGCCAAGTACGAAACGGATATGTAGATGGATTCCGTATAGCTATTTAGTCAGTAAGGAAGAATCTAGGATCACAATATTTTATTCTAGACACTATAAAATTCTAATTTACGCAATTTTTCTAAGCAATAGTCACACATTTTCTTCAATAATATCGACGATCGACGCAATTTTTTTAAGCAAGTCACTTATTAACCGACTTCTTTTCTTCAATAATATCGTAGTATTTAAGGCAGTGATCAATCTCAATCCAAAACGATAACCTTGCACACAACCAAAGACCAAGTGTATACGCATCGCAATAAGATTCATTTTAGCTTAGCATAAAACTGTAGAATACTAGGGGCGGAACTTCTCTATTTTTCATTATTTTTTTTTTATATCTTCGGAAATAAATATTAAGAAATAAAATTCGGTTAAAGATATTTTAATATAGATTTACTAACAATTTATTCAAATAAAATATATAATTATCCTAGTTAATACCTGTATTTCGATGAATTACATTTTTTTCGGAGGTGAGTTTGTAAATTAATTACAGCCATCATATCATATTACGTTTTATAAAAATGTTTATGGTTAAACGTCTTTTAAATATTGCGCTTTATATCTACTATTTTTTTTTACATTTCGTTATTATATTGGAACTAGGTAAACTGGGAGTCACGGAATAACAAATTGGCGTTGATCCTCGCCTTAACTAAAAATAATACTAAACAACTGATACCGTAAAAATATGTAGGAATGAGAAGAAGTAGAAGATGTAGTACTAGTAATTATTAATAGGTTATATTTAATAAAAAAAATTTACAATTTAAGATACATTCAATATTAAGTGGTTTACATAAAGTTTATTAACAAAAATTAACTTCTCAAAAACACAAATACTATATTGAATACAAGTACATAATAAACAAATGAAAAAATATACACTATTTTTTCATTTATTTATTTGTTTGTTAAAATAATTATAATGTCAGAATACGGAACCCTAAAATAAATGTTTCCTTTGTTCTCTCGTTGATGTTTGGTTGTACTTTAATGCTTTCTGTTTTAATGCTTGTTGGCTTATGTTTGAAATAGGATTTCGTAATATGACGGTATTATCGATGATATTTTTTTTTATATTTAGGTTGGCCGGCTTTCTAGTTTTAAAATGACGCACAACCAGCTGTAAGAGAACCAGATTTTAAAATAGATCATATTTTGTAGCTATTTTATCCTTTAAGCTTTAATTTTTTTTAAGAAAATTTCTAGATGACGTCCGCAACTACGTGGCGCCAAAATTCATTTATCGCGCACGGTACATTTTTTCGGGATAAAAATTACCTATGTCCTTTCTCGGGACTCAAAGTATCTCTATACGGAATTTTGGCAAAATCGGTTTAGCGGTTTTGTCGAGGTAACAGACAGACAGATAGACATACTTTCGCATTTTAATACCTATTAGTAAAGTATGGATGTTTAATAGTAATAGTAGAATGATATTAAAGTACCGTGTATTTTTTATTTTTTTAGAGGCTAGTTTTGCTTACATGTGTGCCATAAAAAGCAATATAGAGCTTCAAAGTAAGTACTAAGTAGGTCCATCCCATAAAAGTAAACGTTGCGTGACCTTTTCCTTGATGACCGGTAGCCAAATAAAAATATTGATTTTCCACAATGGTGTCACTTCACTTCGTGATTGTTGTCTCTGTGAATGCATACTGACCCAATTAAAAACAAAAAAAAACTCAAAAAACCAATCTGAATTGGATACTTATTTAACAGAGAAAAAGCGAATTATTATTGAACTGAATATTCAAATAATCGGTTTATTACGTATTATTATATTTTTATTTCTTCTTCTTTTTAATTATATTCAAAAATAATAATAATATGTTAATAAAAAAAGTGCAAAATGTGCCATTGACTTACACACATTATTTTGTGTTGTGTAAGGCGCAATGGTGAAGGCCAATTATGTTTTTTGGCACCGTTACTTCGTCGCCTCCTCATTTTCATAAGGTATAGATCTACATAAATAACAATCTGCTTCACCTGGATTGCAGGCACAGAAAAATATTAAAAGCAAGACATTAAAAATATTGTAAAATAAATAAATATATACTTATACAACTTCTAATTAAATTGACTAATATTTTGACACAGACTTTTTTTACTTACATTTTAATTTATTTTTTAAGCCATATTACATAGCATTCTGCATTTTATTATTTTTAATACTCTAGCAGCTAGCCTAGCTACTAAAAGGACAAAGATGTCGCGGTGGAAGTTTGTTAGTCACAAATGGCGCGAACCTGAGGAAGGTGGCTTTCCATATTTTATTTCAAAAATTCAAAAAAAGGGAAAAACCACAAAAAAATCATAGGTATGTTACTTTTGTTCACTTTTTATGGTTCATAGTTGTATACGTTAACAAATGACATGGATCTTATTAAAAGTAAGTTATTAATTCCCAAGCCCACGGTTTATGTAATAAAGTAATAAAAAAGAAAGATTAAGTGTAAATTAATAAAATATTTACTTAAGTTAAATTTAGTTACTTGAAATCTAATAAAATCAATTTATTTATATATACGCCTTATTTATTCCAGCAGCAAAAGTTAAGAAAATAATTGGAATATCAAAAAATTATAACGATAAATACAGCAAGCACAAAAATTCCTATTTTATGATAACAAAAAATATTGGTAAAAAATATAAAAAATACCTTTAAATTTGGAACGGGACTTACAACCAAAGAGTCTGCCGAGCAACACGCGACTAAAATACATTTAGCATGTGTTTTTTCATCGGCCAAACTACTTAGGCGTGTTTCGTAGGGCGCCCAATACGCGGTTTACTATGAAGTATTTCTATTTTAAATAATTTATCGCTCTTGGCTAATTTAAACCAGACGCGAATTTCTTTTTTCGCATCGTGTTAGAAATTGATTTAGAATTCGCGTGAATCTTCTTTGTTTTTTTTTTATTTGGAGGTTAGAATTTTTAATCGTTTAACCTGTGATTTGATACAGTATTTCATTTTTAAATTAAGATTCTTACTATGTGTCTGGAATTCAATTTGTTGACCATAATACAAAGTTTAGCATCGCAGTCAGAACAGGTAGTAAGCATGAAGGTCATTAGAAAAAAAACTGCAGTCTGGGTTGGTAGTTGGTACTACCTGGTATAATATATTATGTGGTCTGGGCAGAAACCATTGAGATGTAAGAAACTGATCATTCCTACGGGACCCGAATTAAAAAAAACTCACCCAGCTTTTGAAGTTTAAAGTTTTGTTTCTATTTCCGTTGTTTGTTTTTTTTATACTCACGCTTTAATGCTTGTAACTTGTTCGTAAGTATCAAATCAACACTTTAACCCTTCAACTTGTTGTACGTCATTTTGTAGAATTCAAACTGTAGGTTAATATTTATATAATAGTATTAATTTAGATAAATTTTAACCTTTACCGCAAAAGTTTGATAGCAGTAATTACGATAGCAACCGGTTCAAAAGTGATTTATTATTAGACGGCGCGTTAAACAATTGATAAAATTAATTCACTTTGTCGTTTTCATTATTAAGTCACTTTCGATTTCTGTTTAACATTGTAACTGTAACTTTTATCTGCTTTTTAATAATATTTATAATTGTAAACCTATAAGTAATAATGTATAACATACGAAATAAAAGCAAAACACCCAGAAAAAAGAAAAATATTACTACTCGTAGATAATTTTAATATACAGTAGAATTAATTATATCGCATGTATAAAACTTTGCGTGTAGCATAATTTTCATTTTCATGACATTTTCAGTTCAATGTTCACAATATTTAGTTGATAATACACAATTACACGCCTACAAGGGTAGAAGAATAGGTGCGTCAATTATTTATTAGGCATAAATCAAAACCTGACAAACTTGCCACTAACTCAGGATAACATACAGTAATAATAAAATTAACTATTTAGATTTTAGAGAGCAGTGGTCAATAATAAGGCCTTGTTCACACGTGCGCGTTTTCTACGCGCGAGGATGCAGCGCGCGTCGTGTGTTTTCCCAAACGTTAAAGCAGTTTGAGGTTCTATGCTAATTACATAAAGCTTATATATATATATATATATATATCATATATATATATATATATATATATATATATATATATATATATATATATATATATATATATATATATATATATATATATATATATATATATATCATAATATTTCCACAAACACCGCGTACGCGCAGCGAACGTGCAGCGACCGCGCAGCGTACGCTCAGCCACCGCACAGCCTACGCGCAGCGACATAGCAGTCTACGATCACCGCCCGCGCGGCTAGCCCTTCAATCTCCGAGCGGCCGGATCCGGCCGCCACAGATTATACTACAGCAATTCCGTCTATAACCAAGCGGCCGTATGTGGCCGCGCTCTTTCATTCGATTGAGTTACGTATTTCGCCTACTTAGAGACTACTTTTGTATGAAGAAGTTTGGTTAATTCAATCTATGATACATTTGACACATTCTGAATGCAAAATATTATACAATCTGTGGTCGACGAGTATTTTTCAGTCATTAGAAAATTGGGAATTTTTTCGTGTGTGTTCTGACATTTTGTGTGTTTTTTGTGAAATGATTGATGGATTTAACGAATGTAAGTAGTAAAATAAGTTACTATAATAATAAGAATCAATTTTAGATAATCATTTGCAAGAAATACTTCGTAAAAATTTGTGAAACTTGAGAAAAAAGTTGTGTGTGTTATAAGTATTTTGAACGTAATTTGCTTCATATATTGGTAAATTAATTACGTAAAACGCTTAAAGAAGTTATAACAAAAGGTTTACAAGACTATGAATAACGATAGTACTTCTTACGATTCTGAACTTCGATCACTAGTGATCGAAGATTCTGAAACAAAGAGTTCAAAGTTCGCAGGTAACGGCCATATTCTGCCGGCCGCGGCCATTTTAACTTTATTTGTAAAGCCCTAATGACGAAGTTTGCTTGTGGGTAATACGAAACCCATTTTTTTGGGTTAGATTTATGACCTGTTTTTATAAACATCTCGAGTAGTAATGATAAACAATTTATGTAAGAGTTTAAAATCAGGGTTCCCTCGAGTAGAATAAAATAAAATATTAAGTTATTTCATGTGAAACAGTCAGAAAAAAATATATTTCAAAATATATACTTCTGAAAAGAATATTAAATCAGACTAAATACTATATTATGATGGCTTGATTGATAGAAAATTTCACATATATTATAATATTTCTCACAGAAACATAAAATATAGTTAGTATGTAAAGTTATTACATTATTTGTACAAAAAGGGTAGGCCGGGCGACATTTGTTTTGCACATTACCTACATTACCTTTTTTCAAAAATTTTTGCATATACTGAAGGGCTAGTGTTTCTGTCATTACTCATTCCCTTTGAGACCGCGCGACAGTCCCCTTCAAGATAAGAGCACCGGTGATCGCGACAACAATAGAATACAATTATAGCATTTCCAAGAATCCCCGATCGAAGGATTATTGGCAGTAGAACTTTGTAGGTATTTATAAATAATTGTATAGCATTTTATACGTAACTATTCAACATTTTAACAAATTATCTCCATCGTACTTAGTCGTTTCGAAAAAACGCAAAAATTAAGTTCAAAAGTTCACGTGAAATGTGGCAACAGAACCCACAGCGGGTACACTTTTTTCAGGACTTTTAGGAAGCTCTGGCATAGTAACGAGTGCGCCCTGGTAACTGGCAGAACAATTACTTGCTTAGACACTTTTAAATTCCACTAGCATTTGGAAATGGAAGCGTCGGGATGTGTCTAGCAAAGAACTTTTTGCATACGAATTACGGTGCATATTTTTACCAATAATTGTTTATTATTGTTATCTTATTTGTTTTGGTCGTGAAATGTTTACCAATTGTTTATTATTGTTGTTATCTTATCTTTATCTCGATTTTTTTCATTTGATCTTTATCTGGATCTTGAAATTCAGTTTTATGAAAAAAGTCGGTGCTCTTTTCAATGAAATAAGGCAAGAATTATTTTTGTCCACTCTTTAAATATTGGTTAGTATTATAATTATATCCTTAATTTGCAACATTTCATGAATAGTTTTCTGCTTGTATTCTTCTATCAACCTGTCAACATCGTTGGCTCTTTCAATTGCGATTGGTTCCGTTGGTATGTAGACAATGAGGCCATAGCGCTTGATGTGAAATAATGTGCTTGTCCCTGAGCTGTGGGTCAGCCGTCAGCCTCATAATTTGGATGTCTTTTTAATTGGAGCAGCTAATAGGAGCACACAGTCGTGCGGGGCTAAAATGGTCGCTTTGAAGAATCATGATATGAATCATAATATGATTAATTTTTCTAAAATCGCAAAATGCAACTCTGCCTGCAATTCATTTCTGTATTTTTGTACTGATTTGACATTTGTCAGTTTGACAGTTTTGACAATTCATTTTCTTTATTGATTGAGAGGAATTGCTAAATGTGACCATTTTGGCCCCGCTGATGACTACGTGCATAACCGTGAAGTCTCTTTTGATGTGTCTGGTCAATCTCATTAATTATTGTTGTTACTATTTCGTGTATGTCCTTACATTTGCAGCAATATCCTTATCCCACCAAAAACATAAATGTAAAAATGCTGAGCCAAGTTCCATACAAACATATTATATCTTCGCCGTAAAAAGGACGGAGGTCTAAATGAGTGCCAAGTTCCATGGAAAATTGAATTATGTACGTATAGGAACCAAATAACATTATGAACAAATAATAGAATCTATTTCTTTGATTTATTGAATATATATAACAATTGATGTTATTTTAATAATGTGAGATCTTAAACTAGATTAGATCTGACTTTTTTCATTACGTCAGTCATTTTTCATAAAGTTATTGAACATTTTAATTCTGATGAAAACTGGCCAAGTAAAATCTATCAGGTGTCCGCTATATACACTATGCTATCCGCAACTTATCAGGCAGATAATTCATCTATTAGATAAGTTGTGGATAGCCTATCTGAAATTTATCCGGAATTGGGAAACAGCCCCTAAGTCTTGTTGAGACTTGAGTATCAGACGAATAAAACAAAGAAAATCCAAGCGAATGGAAAATGCAGCTACCATCAGAAGGCACTGTGTATTTCCAACCATAAACTATAGTGTACAACTTATTGTCCGGAAGTTAAGTAGCTACCCAACAAACATTTTTGAAGTCGCCACGACGTGCCTTACGTAACTTTTAGTTACGTAACATGTCGTCGTTACCTCGTTGATATGTCGATAAGACCGAGAAAAGGCCCATTTTTATCAGTGTCGCAAAAGAGTCGCCTTATCGTCGTATAATTAACATAGTTAGTCGTGTAGTGGTCGCATAGATGTAGTGAGAATACCTTTTTGTCGCGTTATGGTATTTTTTACCTCAGTTTTACTACACTTTGCCGAACTACTGCGGTAATGACGACTTTTTTAAAGGATTTTGTATAGTAAACAGAAGATTTAAAAGAATTAAACTGTGACAGAAAATATTTATAGCAGCCATTTTATTAATTATCTATATTGTGTTGCATCTTCGAAACTTATGAAGTGGAGGATGAAATCTGTTGGAAAATTAATGTTATCGAGTAATATGCACTAGATTTCTGAATAAAACCAACGCGCCTTTCGAATTCTTAAAATTAAACAGTATTTCTTCGTATATTTTTAATTAATGTGCTAACAGCTACTTTTATACAACTCCTAAACGACTATTTACACTGTACCTATACAATTTTAAAAATTTAATTAAATAAAATTAAAAAAGCAGCGCACTATATTTTTTTTTTACTTTCCTTTTAAAAGATCCACTCTTTTTTACATTAGCTCAGCCTTTTCTATCAATTTTGACGAAATATTTATTACAGTCAAAGAAAGATGGCTGAGTATAATATTACAATACTCGACACTTATGCGACTCTCAGTCATTTAATAGTAGCGTAATAGTATTTCAAATTTACCAAAATTCATGTAAGAGTGCGATACACAAATTTTTACGAATGTCACGTAAAAGTAATTCACGCGACTCTAATACAATGAATCTCAGTGTAATAGTCGTATAAACGTTACTAGGGCGACAGCGACAGACGGCGACGGTTATAC
Organism: Polyommatus icarus; assembly: GCA_937595015.1. NCBI lineage: Eukaryota > Metazoa > Arthropoda > Insecta > Lepidoptera > Lycaenidae > Polyommatus > Polyommatus icarus. Next base: position 17,229,089 of record OW569326.1, read on the forward strand.
TATTGAAAGTTGTGTAGTGGTCGTATAAAATAGTCGCAAAGACGTGAAAACGACGAATTTATACGACTGCACGTAGTATAAAAATAAGCGACACTGAGTCGTATTACAGACTAAAGTTACTTCAATACGATGTTTATGAAATTTTGAGTCATATAACTTACACTTAAACGACAAAAATGTTTGTTGGGTATCTAATAGACAGACAGACAAACGGACGGGGGGACAGACAGACGGACAGACATATTGAAATAATTCTTTCTCTATTCTCGGGACTCATTAAACTATATATCTATACTAAGAACAATCGGAACAAGCAGTTTGGACGTGAAGACGTAACAGACAGACAGACACACTTCATAAAGCCACCTTCTATTCATTTCAAGTTTTTTTAATTCATAAATAAATGTTTACGGGGAGCTCCCATACAATAAACGTAATTTTTTGGCCTTTTTTGCTCTAAATCAATAATGGCAGCCGATAGGTTCTTGAAATTTTCACAAAATCTTTAATTGTATTTCTTCTTTCTTAATAAATAATAAAAATAAAATAAAATAAATATTTAAGGGGGGTCTCCATACAAAAAACTCAATTTTCGCTCTGTACGACTCGCACTTGACCATTTTTTTATTTTTGGATTTTTCCCTACGGTTACACACAATTCCCGAGCTGGATTCCAATTTTCAGCCTTCTAGGTCATCTGGATGTGGGTTAGAATTTTGATCTATAGGTCAGTCAGTCAGTGATAAAATTTAGATTTTCGGACGTTAATATCTCAACAACCGCTTCAGCTGTGCTTATGAAATTTAAAGCATATATTTGACGGAGTCAGGGATGGCGGATCCGTATTCTTGTCGTGATCGACAGCAGGAAAATCAGGATTCATTTTTGAAAATAACAGACTCCAACACTTGTTTTAACACTGATTTATTATTTAGCGCTCAAATCACTTTAATTTAATTAAAACTATGCGAACCGACAGTTTCGGAGCAAAGTAGTGTTTACTTTTCGACGGTCACGATAATTCTGCTCAACAAAATGAGAAGTCTCACCACTCCGACTCTGTCCACATGGCGCCACCACCACAAGATGTGACGTCACGGTGCTCGCTTAAACTAACTTCCTTCCGGTGAATATTAAAATTAATTTAATTTACATCCGGAACTCAAATATAATTAACATCCGGTAAAAATTAAATAAAAATTCCTTCCGGTTCTTAAGAAAATAAATCTAAAGACTAAAGAAAATAAATAATCTACGACATATTTATCTTGCAAGTCTCATTATATGAGCTAAATTTGAAACGTTTATGTGAAATAGTTTCTGAATTATGAGGGGGTCAAAAGTAGCTGCAAATGGTTCGTGTAATATTACACACGGTGCATGTTCGCCATTCGGTTATGCTGGAACTTGGCTTGACACTCTACCGCGTGTCTAGAACAATAAGATTGTCTAGAATCAAGACTAAGGGCCTGTTTCACCATAACCTGTTTCCTGATAAGTGCTGAATAGGCTATCACAACTTAACTTGACAGTTAGAGTATGGAGAATCTATCAAAAACGTTGTGGATAGCCTATTCGGCACTTTATCAGGAAGTGGTGAAACAGGGCCTAACATTCATAACTCAACCATAATATTATTATATCAGGTTGCTAATTTTCAAAATTTTCCAAGGCAAACATGAGGCGGCGGCAGTGCTCTATGATATTGAGTCAAAATTTTGGTCCCCTCTGCAAGAATCAGGATATTATGATACCCGCTTTACTGTGATGGCTTACTAAAGTACCTTCTGACCGGAATACTAAACCGATCGTTACCTGCCCAAATACTTGTATAGCGATACGTTCATGATCGATTCACTATTTTTCGTTACAATAGACAAACTCTCAGTTAGGAGTAGCAGTTTACTGTTTAGATAATTTGATTATTCGTCTAATATTATAAATGCTATAGTGTGTCTGTCTGTCACCTCTTCACGCTAAAACAGTTTAAACCGACTTTGAGAAATTTTTTGTATGGAGGATACCTTGAGAGACGGGAAGTATATAGGATAGTTTTTGTTGTGAAAAGTAAACGATTCTATTCCAAAAAAAAAATTCGGTTCCCGCGCGATAAAGGATTTTTTAAAAGGCGTTTCAGTATCTTGACACTTTTATAATAATAACTTTAGAATTAAGTTCCATCTCGAATCCTTTGTGCCCTATCAAAGAGGTAGCATTAAAAGTAAACTGTTAGAAGTGTCTCAATATTTATCTTTAATTACCGAAGCTCGTGTAAGGGCTATGCTGTTGATCTTATAAAGTTAATGGCAAGCGTTGATCTCAGGTGTTTCGGCTTGTTCGGCGGCTGTTTACCTATCGGGGGAGCTGGGGTCACTACACCGAATTATGAAGGGTGCAAGAACAGAGCGAGCTATGGAGAATATTTTAATATTTTTTTTAATACAGATCCTTCATATTATAAATTCGAAAGTGTATCTGTCTGTTACTTTTTATACCCAAGCATTTTGCATGAAGTCACGAGAAAGACATTGTATACTTTTTATCCTGGAAATATTATGTATACAGTTCCCGAGCGATATAGGGATTTTGGCGCAATATTATGCTCGTCCTTATATTGTAACTAGCATTAATTATTATTGCTGTTAGCAAGCCGTTCTGTAAGTACGGTATCACTGTTTCTATTATTGGATAGTTGATACTAATAGAAACAGTGATACCATAAAGTATAGACTAAGGAAATACTTTCTCCATAATATGGTATCACTGAAAATAATTTTCAGCTTGCATGCTTTTGAAAAACCTAGGTATTTACGGTTGCTATAGTACAAGCTGTGTTTTTTTTTGTTAAATAAAATTTGTCAGACTTGTAAATTACGTATTAGGTAATATTGTAGGTTGAAATTGATAATTTTTAGCATGGCTCAACCTTGAACCAACGCATCTGCCCACGCACTCGAAAAATATTTATTATTTGGCCTGTCTTATCTGAAGTTATGATAAAACAGTAAATCATATTCGCAAAAACTTAGTTTTAGATTGAAATAATTACTCATGCTAATTTATAGTAATTTAGTTGATAGGTCAAAAAATTTAAAACATGATCAGGCAAGAGCTCAAGAGTTATTGCTTAAAAAATCTTCTTACAAGAAAAAATATACCATCTGTGATAATGTTGTAACTTGTACCTCAAAATGTGGGACTATTTCTTTGACCATGCATATTGCCTCGACTATAATACGTTTACTTCAAAGTTTACAATGATACTAAATTAAGATGATAAATGATAGTTTTATTTTTATAAATAACAAGCAATAGATAGAGGTAGGTCATGGACGAATTTTAATGGACATTGGAATATTTTCGTATCGAATTAATAAAAGTTGTACTTAGTATGAATTACTGGTTAACTGTAGCTGTAAAAAATTGACAGTCCATATGTGTGTTTTAATAATTCTTGTCTCTAGTTATATTGTAGGAAGAATCTCAGCTTTTTTAATTGATGTATATTTAATGGATATTCGTCTACTATAGAGTATTTATTAGGTACGTCTTATTATCATATTTATAATTCAATTATTTCAATCTTAGCATTTTCATTATAATATTATTTCATAGCAGTCTTACAACAAGTTCAAGATACTTATACATATTTTTTAAATTCTTGCATTAACTACTTTTATCCAACAATCCTACGTTATCTTACAAAAAAAAATTAACAGAACAGCTCCACAGTTTTGTTGTCCAATTTGGAAATTACGTTGCTACGTCAAAGATTACCGGCTGCCCTCCGGAAACTGCACAACGGGGCCCACCGCAGTTATTATCTTGCTGCAACGTCACTTCCGACTTCAGATACCACCTGAAATTACATCGCTTTTGTTTCTCCTGTAAAATCTATATGAAGCAATGAATTTGTATGTTTCAAAAAGTTAGTTTTAGGAATCGCAAAATTATTATTATTATTATCAGGTTACTTCGAGATAATTTAAAATAAGCTTCAGATTTTGTTTCTGGTGTAAAGACTATAATACAGGTTAATTATTAAGAATAATAAACATTGCCGTTAAATAACTTTAATAGCAAGAGGCGATCTCGAAGTATCGGCAATTATAGCATTAATGGACAGCTATTTATAATTAACTATAAAAACAAGGGAAGTGCAAAAATATATTTCATGCAGGGCTCGAAAACGTTATTTTACGGTTTTGATTCGTTCGGAACGGTTCACTGCAATAACGTTTTTGGGAACAAAAACGTATTTGAGAACGATTTGAGAACGTTTTGAAAACCGAAATGTTTGGATGTTTGGATTTTTATGAAGTTATTATCCATACTAATATTATAAATGCGAAAGTGTGTCTGTCTGTCTGTCTGTCTGTCTGTCTGTTACCTCTTCACGCTCAAACCGCTGAACCGATTTTGCTGAAATTTGGTACAGAGATACTTTGAGTCCCGGGAAAGGACATAGGATTTTATCCCGGGAAAATGCACGGTTCCCGCGCGATAAACGAATTTTGGCGCAACGGAGTTGCGGGCGTCATCTAGTTAGGGATAATTTAAATACTTGGTAATCAAAAGTTAAAAATAATTAAACATTATTACGTTTTTACTCTCAATTTCCGTAATTTGTTGTTTTGATAAGGATGAAAATTTAAAAGGTCTTACGGTTAAATAATAAGGTTTTAAATAATCTGAAGTACCTTTACTATAAACAGAATATTTTTTCAAAAAAACTCTAAGATTAAATCCGTGAATAAATCTGCTTTATAAACTTTAAACTCACTTCAACTTTTTGTACGATTAATTTAAGCGTAATAAATGAAATGCAATAAATAAGGCTTGTGGTTTTCTTAATTTATTATTAGCTGCCAAGAGAGAGTTGAGTACCTCACTCGTAATTAAGCCAAGAATACCTTCTAGTTCGTTCGCTGGACGTTATACGAAAGTGATCCTTAACTACTGCACATAAAGGTCCTATTAGAAGTAAAAACTAAACGGTCAGTTCAGTACACAGGTAACGACTTACAGAGTAAACCGCTTATGGTTGGGAATGGTGTTTATTTTTGGAAATATTATTACATTGTAATTTTTTTCTTTTTAATTTTGTCGGTACTTTTCGATGAAAAACTATTCTTCATTGTGGAAACTTTAAAAAAGGGCATTATATTACTACTATAGTGACATTTACTCAGCTTTTACTGTTCTTAGTTTAGGCCATGATTTAGGCGAGTTAAGAGTCCGTATACGTAATTTTGTCGATTTTGCCGAAATTGCAAAGGTTCGCTACAGAAATATTATTAGGTTAGTAGGTAGGCCCCTTCTTAGACTAAAAAAAATATTTATATTAATTATTAGATTTAAAATATATTTAAGCGCGGAAAGCCGACTCAAACTTGCGGCGAATAATACAATGTGAGATTTAGGTTGTTTTGAATCGTGTTTTTTTGGCACAATTTGTTTTTTTTTCTTTTTTCTCGAATTGGATAGAATTTTATCTATAGATTATTTCTGTCGTTTTCTTTTTATGAATTACAGCTCCAAGTTGCCGAAATTAACAGCAATTCTTTGCCCATTTTCTCTAAAATTTTGCCGAGTTACATATTTTTTTACTCAACTATTTCATATTAAAGTGGTAAAAAGTTATTCCAACATTTTATAGACGACTTTCTCAACAGTAGATTTTATTTTTTTCATACCGTTAAGACGTCAATACAATCCATAAAAAGGTGATATTCTAAACCTTTAACAGCAAAAATCACAAAACTGTCGCGGATTTGAGTTGGAAATATTTAAAAATACTTAAAAAAATAAAAAAATCTAGCTCCAACATTAGATTATTATTGAAATGATCTTACATGTTGTGCATTAAAACTTATAGAAATACTGTATTTTAACTGTTAAATCACGTCTGTAAAATCAGCGAAATCGGCAAATTTCGTATACGGACTCTTAACCAGAATCATATTATTTTATTCGCTAGTAATCTATTTATGAAAATATATAATATTTTTAATTTTGTCAGTCTTGCTCTCGAAAGCGGCTGAAAGTTGAAACGATTGACTTTAGTTTTGAATATTCGTATGGTCCAGGAAAGGCTTACATCAGAAAGCAAGTAATACGCAGTTTAGCATCTAGTCAATAAATATAATATTTTGTATGAAAAAAAAATAAACCATTGAGAATTTAACTGTAACAAATCGTGAACTGTGGCTACTTTTAAATTCTCAATTTATATCCGATCCGATCCTTTATTTTCGTCCACCTCAACGTTAGGAAAGATTAATTAGTTGGCTCACAGAATTAACCCTTTTCATGAAGCGGAAACACAATCCCGTTTGTACCGCTTAGTTAGTCCCACGAGGGACGTCCGTGTTGTCACTCTACACGAACACGGGGATTTCCCCTGGTTATAAAATAAAATACAAATGATTTTCTACAAAAATATTCATACTAATATTATATTATAAATGCGAAAGTGTGTCTGTTTGTCTATCTGTCTGCCTCTCTATTTCTATGTTTGTCAGTCTGTCTGTATATCTGTCTGTCTGTCTATCCTTCTGCCTGTATGTCTTTCTGTTTGAATCATCTCTTCACGCCCAAACGACTGAAAACCAAAAACAATTTATAAATCTCACTTAGTTAAGTACTAGTTGCATGTACTATCGTATGAGGGCATACTCACCCAACGAATGGCCGATCGGTTAATCTGTGACAAGGAACATTAAATACTAAGGTGGGATTTCACCAAACACACATAAAACTTCGATTTATAAAACTTAGTTCCCATTGAACGCGTTCATGCAGCGACGTAAATCTCGTTCTCTTTCAAATGGATTTCACAAAATTCTATTGATCGCGATTATTAAATCTAAGTTTACGTGACGTCACGCGATTATTTTACATGTTTTCATCACTTTAAAGCCTTTTCACGTTAATTTAACTACAAATTAGTAAGAAACAATACATAAACTAACCAAACACATGTGTCAAAACTGTTATTTTGACATTTCTTTTGTCTATGTTGTTCGTTCCGCCATGACAGGGCTTGAACGGGTTTTATGACGTTAAACTTCGGACTTTGGGCGTTCAGAAGATAAAACTCGGATTTGCTGTGAACGCGTTCAGTTTATGTTGGCGAAATGCAATTCGATGTTATAATCGCGTTTATACATTTTGAACCGGTTCAGTGTACATTGAACGCGTTCCATTTCTTTGATGAAATCGCCCCTAAGAAGTATACTTTTACGCTAAGATGTGTTAAGTATAAGGAACACAAACATTCATTATTTTAAGTTGACAACGAAACAAGTTTTTGAAGTATCACGTCCATTTGAAATAGGAGTTGAACTAAATGTAAAAACAGTCCTAAGAAATATTTAATGGTTCACGTTGAGTGACAGGTCTGCGTTCTTTGTAACAGGGCTATTAATAATGTAACTTAATGTAAACCATATGACATGAACTCCTGATCGACGCCAGCGAGAGCGATCCGGGGGTTGCAAGGGATTCGGCATTCTGACCTAGGCTCGAGATAGAGGCACATGTGTCTTATTTTAATTGTAATATTGTACCTGTATTACTAAGTACTTTCTAACTAATACATATACTCTAATAATAGTCAGTATTCCCCCTCGACAGAATAGTAATGTTGACTATTCTGTCGAGGGGGAATACTGACTATAATTAAAACACTGAAGTTAAATGTAAAGAGTATATGTATTAGTTCGAAAGTACTTAGTAATACAGGTACAATATTACAATTAAAATAAGACACATGTGCCTCTATCTCGAGCCTAGGTCAGAATGCCGAACTTTGAGTCCTAGGAAAGGACAAAGGTTATTTTTTATCCAAGAAAAATAAAAGGTGCATTGGGGTAATTTCGTAAAGTTTTTGGAAGAGTGAGCTATTGTGTGATTGTTTCAACTTTAGAAGACGAATTTGTATAATATATTTTTGCCTTAACTCAAACATTTTAGTAATGATAAACATATTTCCATGTGAATTGTATCTTTTTTAGTTCAAAAGTATTTACGGATTCTGGTATAACTACCAATATAACCCTATTTTTACTTTTCATGGGTAATTTCGAAAACTCAAGGGGCGATTTCGAATAACAGCGAAACACAACTTAATGTAAAAATACATTTAAGACACACATTTATTTTTATTCTATTTTACCCCATACAAAAACATTGTGCATACAAGCCATAGAAGACACCAAACTTAGTTTTAGCCTGAAAAATTTTCGAAATTACCCCATGACGCAGATGTCTTCAACATTTGGAGTAAAGAAGTAAATAGATAAGATTATTGTATTTATTTAAACCCAACAAAACTATAACTAACGAAATAAAATAGGATCACATTTCTTGTTAAAAATAAAAATAATTTTTACTCAGTCTCGTAAATAGCTAAATCAAAATTAAAACTAAATTAAAAAAGGAAGTAGTTTTCAATTGCAGAGGAAAGGCGCGCCTTAGCTCTGCATTTAAAAACCACGTCAGCAATCAGCACCCGAGCAGTTGACACCTGCAAATAATAAAAGTGGCTTCTTCACTTAAACCATTTTTATATAGTCGTACAGGTTCCCTACAACAATTTTTTTATTACAATCAAGCAAATTTTTCGTGAGTAGATTCATTTTGATAGGACGAACAACAATTTCCTCTGCGTAAATTCTTGAAAGTGGTAGCTAACAGAGATAGAACTATTAACCTATCAATATACAAAAATCACCTGGTTAGGGTTGTGTTTTAGGGTTCCGTAGTCAACCAAGTTTTGTTGATTAATGAACTAATAAAATTCAAGAGTAACCTTGTCTTACGAATAGAACAATCCATATTTTAGGACCATCAAATAGAAAATATATTAAATCCTTTCTATCTCTGTTAGCTACCACTTTCGAGAATTTATGCAAAGGAAATTGTTGTTCGTTTTATCAAAATGAAGCTACTCACGAAACATTTGCTGGATAGTAATAAAAAAAATGGTTTTGGGAACCCGGAACACGGTAATCTTTAAAACTGTTTTTTGTTATTTTAACAACAATAAAAATTGATTCTACCCTATTCAAAAATACGTTTTAAACCTCTCAATGTCGAAAATCTACATGATTTGTACGAGTCGAGTCAAGTTTGGACTCTGTATTTTCATTCTTTTATGTTTGTTGGTAAAGCCAGGTAAATATTTTATATTATGTTGCGCACCCCTGCAAAAGACTCTGAAAAAATTATTGGGGAAATTTCGTTAACTTTACCCCACTGGGGCGGCTATTTAGAATGTTTGTTAAAAATCATAGCTAGAGCAACATTACCTATTCTTAAGAAAGCAAAAAACGTCAAAGCTTCTTTAAAACAAACAAAATATTACGTAACTTACCTAATTTCTGTGTAAAAAAACGGGGTAATTTCGATAATCCCAAAAAATCATAAAATTGCACTTGGCGCGAAAAAATGAACATAGCGCACACGCACTCCCGGCTGACGGCTCGAGGGAAAGGAAGCGGGGGAGGTGATTAAATTGGCGTTTCGGTAAATGCTTTCTTTTTTTTTTCTTCCGAAGTTACCCCAATGCACCTTACCGTTCCCGCGCGGTGATTCACCTGTGCGAAAATTGTCTTTCAAAAGTTCTACAAATTTGGTAGTACATATAGTAATTATATCCAATTTTTCTTTGTTCAACACGATGAACTTATGGTATACCACCACTACGTCTTATTATTATGTACGTCTACTTACGTAGATAAGAATTCAATATCTCCTATAATAATCAAATGATAAAATAAAATAAAAATATTATAATATATTACTAATATTCATTAAATAGTAGATATTTTGTCAATATTTTAGTGGAATCTGCATACAGTATCAGATAGAAGAGAGGTTAATACCTCGTAATTGGCGCTGAATGGCATACTTTGTGTGACATATCAGTCAATAGTATATTGGCTTACATATAGGGCTATTATACCCCAAACGCCTGAATTCGGTTTCAATTAGGAGATTGCTTGCACAGGGTTGGGACACAGGCCTTTGTGGCAGACCCTTCAATTGAAATGATCATGATGGCAGATCATATCACTACAAGCATTTGATGTGATTTATCATATGCGGAACCAATTTATTAGAATCTATTCACGAATATTGTTTACGCGCAATGTAATGTTATGTATTGAATTACCATGGACGTGCGGTCTTTATAGGCAAAAAGGCAGTGCTTGCCATTCACAGATAACAGATATTTTAATTTAACTTTCGTACTTTTAAAATGACTCATGACGTTAATTTTTTAATAATACTTAATAGTAAAAAATATAGTAAAAAAATAAATATACACATTTAAAACGCCTCAATTTATAAAATAGCAACATGTAATCAGGTACACGCGCGAACGGGTTCACGAGAGGTCAAGATAGGCTCAGTGTTGAGGTGCCTGCCTTGCGCGTATGTGTGAGTGTGTCCGTGCACAGCCGAAAACGCACACAACCATGAATATCGAATGCGATTATGTACTGCAAACTCTGCGGCAGACACCAGCAGTACCAGCAGTGTTGCCAACTATGGGGATATCCCACTTTTAATAGGGAAAAATTAAATATATAGTGCGTATTTTAGGGAGTAAAAATATTATATTATATTCATGGGCGTGAAATTTTTTAAGCAAAAATGTATATTTATTTGGTTTTTATTACTGTTTTTATAATATAAATAATGACATCATGAGTGACGTTTTTGCCGCAAACACAATAATTGCGGTCGGCTGAAGTAGTATTTTCAGCGTTTTGATCTCTCAGTGGAAAGTACCCCAAGTAATAAATAATATATTTAAATAATAATTTGGGAGTTCTGGTTGAAATTCAATGTGTTTTCAAGTTAATTTAAGGGGGAAATTTTTGAACAGTTGGCATCACTGGCGCCGCGGCCGGCGCGGGCGCCCGCGCCATGCTGACGGCGATCGGAACTACTCGTGAATATTCGTGAGCAATCGGATATAATCCGAGTAAAATGAATAGACGCAATTAATCTAATTACGTATAATATGTACATTATGCATTTTTGTTTTGTGAGGTTTATAATATTTGTTTACATTTTACATAGCTGAAATTTTTAGTGTTTTGGGAGGCCATTTGCTTTTTTCATGTGATCGAGCACTGTTACTATATTATATTATTATTTTTGGTTTTATAGTTTTCTAAGAATATTTTAGATTTTAATATTCGAAAGTTTGTATAATATTTAACAGTTTAACGTTAATAATTGCGTACATTCATTAAGTATCACTCACTTGGATAAGATAATTTGTGGTGGCCGAAATTTTGCATTTATTTACATCGTATTATGGATCGGATCTCAAGTAACCGGAACCTTGATTATGTGAAAAGACAAAAGTTAAGCTGATCAGGTGAGTACTTAAAATATACTAGATATAAAAATAAAAAAGTTGTAAAAGAAAAAGTTTTTGTTTTGTTTTGTTTCACGCCAAAACTAATGAACCGATTGTAATAAAATTTTGAACACAGTTAGTCTAGAGCCTGAGAGAGCCATAGGCTACATTTTGATGAGGCAAAGATATATTATCTAATTTCCATGGAAATATCGATGAAAATAAATTCACATTGTATTTCTAATACGTAACAATAGATGGCGTTTTTATTTATTTTAGCTTAGCGCACAATATTATGTTGTATGGTAATTGGTATAATTCCATGGAAACATCGATGAAATAAACTCTCATTGTAGTTCCAACGCGTGACAACAGATGGTGTTTTTTTATTTCTTCATAACAAAACGTAATTATACTGATTAGTTTAGAAAACAGTTTTCAATGTATATCCACACTATTATTATAATTTATGCGAAAATATCTCTTTTTGTCCGTTTGTCTGTCTGTTTTGCTTTCACACCAAAACTACTGAACCGATATCGCTGCATTACTAGTGTCAAAATCTTGATTACAGTGTACTATTAGAGAAGTTAATTCATAGGCATATAGCGGACCTAGGTAATTTGCCTGCCAAATCCAACCGGTAGATCACGGCTCATAGAATTGACATAATCCGACCAATTGACGTAAGTCCGTCAACTGCTTATGAATCAATTTCTTCAATGGTATTCTTATCTTTTTTTTTATGAAATAAGGGGGCAAACTAGCAAACGCGTCACCTGATGGAAAGCAACTACCGTCGCCCATGGACACTCGCAGCATCAGAAGAGCTGCAGGTGCGTTGCCGGCCTTTGAAGAGGTGAGGGTAGGGATAGGAGTGTAAAACTTCTATTTTAATATCAAGTGCTGTTTGAAGTACTTAATTACATTTCACAGTTATCCGTTTACCTAATTACTTACCTAGTATAATTTATTACTGTTATAATAGAATTTTAATTTATAATTTAAACTTTACTTATAATTATAACCAGTAGTTTTCGCGTAAAGAAGTAAGTAAAAAAATTAAATATAAAATAACACTTTTTTGCTATTTTTTCATTATAGGATTCGTTTTTTATTCAAATAAATAGTGGATATTTGGGTCTAAAATAATATTTCGCCTTTATAATAATAATGCCATTAAAGGTCATTTTATTCAAAATTACACAGAACTTAGAAGTATGACGTGTGTAAAGTGACGATATTCTTATGAAACTCACTTTTTGTTTTGTTTTAATGACGCACTCCGACTCATCGTGTCCTTAAGAAAAAATAGAAACAAAATATTATAAGTTGTTTTTTTTTATTCTGTGTTCTCTTATCAACCAGAACGCCTGATAGCAAGTGTGACTAATCAGCTGAGTAAGTCGAGTGTAAATATTGATTCGTAGTCACAGTGTGCTGCTTACACAGAACGGTACAGTGGTTTTAAAAAGTAAGTGTTTTTATAAAAAAAATACCCTCAAAAGAGCCATAAGTGTCCAGTGTTGTTATTGTTGTGTTATTTTGTAAAAGCAAATTATTACAGGTGGTAATGTACATTAAGTTTATAATATGTAAAAGTAGATTTTATTATGCAAAGATATACAAAAACAATTTGTTATCATCGCGATAACATTGATAAAACTTTAAATTTCGATTAATTGGAGTAAGTTCTAAGTACCTACTAATTTAGTTATCTGTGGACTCTGTTGCATATGCAGTGTTGTGTCAATATTCAACAACGCCCAATTATAGCTGTATTTCAATAGTGTTGTAAATATTTAAAAAAAATGTGTGATACTGACTTATATTATACGCAAACACAATTTTGCTTAGACCTATACAATATTTATATAACAAGGTTTGCTTCTTTGTTTGGCGCATTAGAAAAGTCTCAGGAGTCGGGACTGACTAAGAGTGGAACTTGAAAATTTACACGCTAATTTAATTATCTTTATCAGGATTATTGTAGAAGTCCTAATTATCTTTATTAGGATTATTGTAGAAGTCCTAATTATCAATGTCGCATATTATATACATCTATGCTAAATGTATGTAATGTACCGTCGAAGAAATTTATTCATAGACAGGTGATGGACCCGCGTCATCTGGTCACCTGTGATCAGTCGGATGGGTTTGACGCAACGCGACCAAATTACTTAGGTCCTCTAACTGCCTAGGAATCAACTTCTCTGACAGTACATACGGTCACGTGAGTGTCCTATTTACAGTCATAGGCCGTTTTTCCACCGTTGCCGTCACCGGGACGTCACCGACAAAAATTCAAGTAAAATGCCACTTTTATCCCCGCGGCCGCACATTATAAGAATATCTGATCAGAAAAATTCGGGCGCCCGCCGGGTACTTACCACCACACACCTATCAGAACTTTCTAGGGGTCGGGGTCTACTACATGTAAATCCTGCCATCCGATCGACGGCGGACGTCAGACACGTCAGAATTCTGATAGTATGCGGGGTCCACAACAAAACATAATATATGAGCAGAGTTCGTTCCGGCATGACGTTCGAATTTTTCTGATCACAAATTATTTATAATATATGCGGCCGGGCTTAATCATCAAAAACTATAGCCTACCAAAATAATTTATCGGTGACGCGGACGGTCCGGCGACAGTTGCGGTGGACACCACCACCACCTTTATATTTTCAATACATTCAGCTTAGATTTCATTTTGTGTTCAGTAATGTCACCCTTAGTAAGAGACGCAAGATCAAAGACGAAAAGAAAGACACGTCTGATATGAGTTTTGGGTGATAATAAGATATGAATACATTATGAATATATGATAATATTATTACTTTCACAAAACAATGTGACATTGAACCATTTAGGCACTGATGATAGGAATGCTATTATTTTCGTGATGTTTCATTTCATTTCATCATTTCGCTGTCTTAAGACTAGATATAGGTATAGATCACATTTAGACCTAGAGGTCTAAACGTGATCTATAAGTACCTTTAGCGTACTATAGCCATAGCATAGAATATAGCGTAGACGCTACAGTCAGATAATCTTAATCGAGTTTTGATCAAAACCAGTACAATTTCCATAAAGGAGCTATTTTATTACTTACGTCAACGACTGATAAATAGAACACAAGATATGGACATTATTTATTATGAAATTATGGACATTAGCTGCCTTATCTGTACAAACCTCTGTAAAGGTGTCACGGGGTAGGCCCTGTGCTAAAAAATAGTAAAAAAAAGACAGAGACCCGTGAACAAAATTATATTATATTAACAATAAACAATTACAAATGATTATAATATTGCCCTTATGAAGTGAGAAGTGAGGGCGTGGGTCTTTTAGTTCAACCGGGCAAGTCTTATTACTTTTGAAACCCAGGTAGGTACTCTCCTGGCTGTAGCACGGAGGACGAAAACGGCCTGCAGGGCGTTGAGATGGCGGCCAGGCTCCAGCAGGTCGGCTCCAACAGCAGCCACGGCAACAAAATGGCGGCCTCGGGCTTCCACCGCGTATGGCAGCAACGCCACAAAATGGCGGCACGGAACCAAATGCCAAGCCGATCTTGGAAACCCCAATCTGGGGTACAATACGGCACTAATAAATTATTAACTTATAAAATGATGATTAAATAAACTCTGACAAAAACACACAAGAAACGTTACGAAAGGAACGTTATTTAAAATAATCGGGCGCAATAACGTGCGTCTCCTTTGACTTCAAGTCGTGTTCTGCCGCAGCGAATCGTGTGTGACGATCGAGTCACAAAACGAATGATAACGTAAAACGAAGGCAGATTTGAATAATTCCGTCCGCGGGCTCAAAAATGCTGCTGTAAGGAGCGCTAAGACGGCGCTAGGCATTTTAAGTTATTAAAATTTATATAGTTTTTTAGTTATTTAAGTTTTTGAATTATTTATATTGTTTTAGTGATTTAATGTTATATTTTGTAGTTCCGTAGTTATAAAATAGGTTTAATAAGTTAATAATTTTGGTATTATTTTGTAAAAAAAATCAATTTTAAATATTTTAATTATTACAACGTTACATTACCCCCC
Organism: Polyommatus icarus; assembly: GCA_937595015.1. Classification (NCBI taxonomy): domain Eukaryota; kingdom Metazoa; phylum Arthropoda; class Insecta; order Lepidoptera; family Lycaenidae; genus Polyommatus; species Polyommatus icarus. The sequence continues at coordinate 17,244,545 of OW569326.1, forward strand.
TCGGCTCGGAAAGGGTTTTATCCTCAAATAAAACCCGAGAATAGTTCCTAGCATTACTCATCTATCCTACTAACATTCATCTATCTTTCATAAAACGCACAATTAAGCAACAACTACAATGATAGTAATTTATAAGTAGTTGACGCATCCTAACAAAAAAACAAGTCATCAGCTATATCACAAAGCTAATGACTTATGCTAAAAAACAAGATGTTATTTATGGGGTTGACGACTATTTAAATTTAGATACTTATTTAAAATTACACATTTTTAAATCCTTGATATGCCAGACACCAATATTGTTTCCAGTCATATCTTCTAGGACATATACTAAAGGAGAACGCTTTTCGATTATCCTACACTTTAAATACTTTGGCGCTAATTTTTTGCTAAAGAATTTGTCTTTATCACTTAAAATGTAAGTACGTTTAAAGACTACGTCACCAACATTATATTCAGCTGGTTTCCTACGTAAATTATAGTGTGACGTATTCTTTACATGTGCATTCCATAATGAGGCCTGCACATCATTAAACACCGACGATAAGCAACCTAGGTTCTCAGCGTAAATATCACGCGGCAAAAACAAAACTTCGTCACCTAAATCCGAATCAGTGTAGTGTGATCCGCATAAGACTAACTCCCTACCATGTACAAGAAAAGATGGTGTATAACCAGTGGCTTCATTTACGGAGTTATTCATTGCGAACTGTATCTTAGGTATATAGGTATCCCAAGTTCTATGGTCGTTATCAACAAAGGTAGAAAGACTTGTGACTATAGTTTTATTGTAACGCTCAACTAAGTTTATTTGAGGTGTATACCTAGGAGTGAAAAATACGTTGGGAATTTTATATTTTTGAAATAGTGCTTTAGTAGTAGAACTAATAAATTGACTTCCATTATCCAAGAAAATAGTCTGAGGGATGCCAAAAACTAAAAATATCGAATTTTCTAAAATATTAACCACTGCGTCAGCTGTGGCTCGACGTAGTGGAAAAATGTTACAGTACTTTGAAAAACAACAGGTAACTACGAGCATGTAACTATTTTGTTTTCTAGAAACTGGAAGTGGGCCTACAAAATCAATTGAGATCATTTGGTGAGGACGTGAGCATTGTTTAGGGCGTCCCATTTCTCCCAATGTAGTGTGATTTTGCGACTTATACGCTAAACAGACGGAACAAGAGGAAACAAATTTTACGACGCTTTGATGCATGCCAGGCCAGTAATATGACAATGCTAATCGATGGTACGTTTTAAATATTCCTAAATGACCTGCTGTCGGTGTAGAGTGGTTTTCTGCAATAATTTGGTCACGAAATTCTAAGGGAACTACTTCCTTCCAAGCGAATTCTGAAGTAAGCTGTGATTTGTTTTTCGAAAGTCGAAACAATGAGTTATTTTTAATTAGAAAATTTGGAAAATTACTAGGTGTTTTAAGACAACCGTTGTAAATATTAATATACCAATCATCCTTCGAGCTATCTACAGCGTTTGAAAGAGATATAGCTGCGACTGGGATAGCACGTGAGAGAGCGTCAGGTATTACATTGTCTACTCCTCGTCGGTGCTTAATTTCAAAATTAAATGATGATAATCTTACTCCCCAACGTGCCAATCTACCTGTAGGATTGTCCAACGAAAGGAACCACTTCAACGCGGAGTGATCAGTGTATACGGTAAATGTCTGGCCATTTTCTAAATAACACCGCCAGTGCTCGAGAGCAGCTAACACAGCGAGAGTCTCTCTTTCTGTGATGCTGTAGTTCTTCTCGGCCTTGGTGAGAGATCTACTCATATAGGCGATAGGGTGTTCTTTGCCGTCTATAGTCTGTGTAAGCATAGCACCGATGCCATAATTACTTGCATCTGTGTGGACCTCAAAAGACTTAGTGTATACCGGGCAAGAGAGAACTGGTGCGGAAACTAGGCAATCTTTTAATGCAGCAAAAGCCGCGTCAGCCTCCGGCGTCCACTGAAAAGGTGGTGCCTTCTTACTATTAGATGTAAGCTTGTTTAAAGGGTGAGCTACGGTACTAAAATTTGGAACGAAACGGCGGTACCAGGTCGCAGTACCCAGGAAACGTTTTAATTCCTTTTTGTTAGTAGGAACAGGAAAATTTAAAATTGCTTGTACCTTTTCTGGGTCCGTGCGTAAACCATGCGCGTCTACCACGTAACCTAAATATTTTAGTTCACTACGAAAGAATTTACACTTTTCAAAGTTTACTGTAAGGTTTGCCTGCTTCAATTTTTCTAAAACGCGTAATAAACGAGAAACATGTTCCTCAAACGATGAGCTAATAATAATAATATCGTCCAAAAAAGCGAAGGTTTTAAAATCATTGTCGCCAAATAAGCGATCTACCAAACGCTGTTGAGTAGCAGGAGCATTCGTGAGACCGAAAGGAGTTGTCTTAAATCTAAACGTGCCTCTGCCTGGTACGTAAAAAGCAGTTTTGTCTCTGTCTGCAGGCTCGATTGGAATTTGCCAGAATGCTTTAGAGAGATCGACGCTCGACAAATATTTAGCATCCCGAAGGCTATCTAATATTTCTGAGACGTATGGTAAATTGTACGCATCACGCTTCGTTATTGCGTCGAGCTTACGACTGTCGAGGCAAAATCTGGGCTTTCCATCCTTCTTATTAACGAGAAGAACCGGAGAAGACCACGCACTTTCACAAGGCTCAATGACATCTAGAGACAGCATTTCATCGACTTGCTCAATTAAAATACGCTGTTTTTCCGGAGACATCCTGTAATAACGCTGTTTAATCGGTTGGGCATCACCCGTATCTATTCTATGCGTAATTAAGCTAGTACGTCCTAAACCTTTTTCTTCCGAAGAGATCGTCTTAAATTGAGCAATAATATTATCAGCTATTTCTTTCTGATTATCTTTAAGATTATCATACGAATTTATAAACTCGGTACTGTTAAGTTTTAACTCAGCAATTGAAACTGGAGACAATGTAACACTATTTATATACTTGGGACAAATATTAAATGCACGCCAGAAATCTATGCCTAATATAATAGCTGTGTCCACCTCTGGAACAACATAAGCTTTAATGATATGAAATTGTCCTTCAAACGTTATGGGCAAATTCATATAGCCTATACATTTTAGGGATTGACCGCCAGCAGCTACCATAGAAACGTGGTCATTCTGTTGCAAGGTGCAATCAATTAAATTAAAGTGCGAGTTATTACCTAAAATTGTGACTGCAGCACCAGAATCAAGCAAACCACAGGCTTCAATATCATTAATTTTAAAATTTACATAGGGCCTAGAATCATTTAAGGGTTTTGAATGCAGAATTGTAGATACCTTATACGTAGAATAAAAATTTTTAATAAAAAAAAGCCAATTATCCCAATCTTTTTGATTAAAATTGCTACAATTCTGCTTTACTAGTTTTTTGGATTTTTATCTTTATTGCACACAGGACAATCTGGTGTTTTAACATCCTTCATACCGCATTTAAAACAAAATATTTTATCACGACTAGCCTGACATTGTCGAATGTGATGTGTGTTACTGCGACACCTAGGGCAAAAGGGTTGTTGTTTATTTACCTGAACTGAATGTATATAGTTTTCGTTTTGATTTTTATTTGAAGTATAATATTGATTTTTACTTTGTTGATTATAATTTAATCGTCTTGTATATTGTTCTCTATTATTGTAATTATTATTATTCTGTGTAAAAGTTTGTTTATTAAATGTGTTATTATTAAATTTATTTGTATTTTTAGTTAATTCTTTAGTATAAGCAAACTCAGGTGCAACAGTGTCAGAGCTCACCCGAGGAGGCTCTTGAAATTTCGAGAGACGAGAATGAATAATCTCATAATTACGACATAAAGAGCGTAAAGATTCTATGGTCGTGATCTGACCAGCTGATGCAGCAAGTGTACTGGCATAACATGGCCTAATGTTGTGTAATAGAATCTCGAGTTGATCCGATTCACTAGGTGGCGTGGAAAGACGAGAGAACATGCCATTCATGATCGAGAGATAAATGGTTATATTCTCACGTTCACCCTGAGTGCGAGATCGAATTTCCGAAATAAGACGATAGTCGTAATCTGACTGATCAAAGTCCTCTTTTAATTTCGCGGCGAGCTCAGGCCAAGATGAAATCTTGTCCCTAATAGCACGATACCAATGAAGGGCGTCGTCTTGAAAAATTTCGGTAGCAAAAGCTAAAACTTTCGACGATAAAATATTTCGAGCAACAATAAATTCCTCAACGCGCTGAATGAAAGAACGCACACACGTTTTGCCATTAAATTTTATTTTATTTAAGTCTGAAATAGAACGATCGCAAGTTACCGAAATTAGGTTGTGCACTTCCGGAGTTTGAGCCTCACTAAAAGAACTTTCACCTGAGTAAGATGTGCTAGGTATAGGTCGCTTTGCTTGAAGAGCCGACAATTTTTGCGACAAAAATTTATAACTTTTGCAAATATCGTCATATTCTTTCTTAAAATCATCTCCACGCGTGATTCTTGCTAATCGATTATGCAGATGATTGAGCATATTTTGTGTTCTCATAATAGTAGGTTCACTGGGATCAGGTATATCAAGATTCATTTGAATTTTAGTTATAACCTCACAACAGCCTTTAAGATCCTGACGCGTATCTAACGGAGACTCTAATATGTGTTCGGACGGATATTCAGACGCTAATTTAACTATTTGCTTACGCAATTCCTCCACAGAAGAAGCAGCGGTAGCACCACGAATCTGGACCTCATATTCAAGTTCTGATTTTTGTAACGAAAGAAATTTAACCGGCAACATTTTTGATTAAATGTTGAGTATTGTACACAAGAGTGGTAAGTGGTAATTCGCTAGTAAGCAACTAATGATTTGCACACAAAACAAAAAACAAAACCAAAAAATAAATAGCAAAAATAAAAACAAAGCAAGAGAAAAAAAATTAAAACCGATCTCCGATCTGTTACAATATTTAGTAAAATTAACGTTTGGTTTTTTTTTCTCTTGAAAACAAAAATAAAATCAGAAAAAAAAAACAGCAAATAATAAAAAAAATGCTACTAATGTGTACTACCAACCAAGCACTAACGGTTTGCCGATTACAAAAAAGGAAAGAAGGTATTATAAAATTTACAATTTTAGCTACCTATTGGTAATAAGTACACCTTAGTAACGGAAAAAACCAAAAAATATAATAAAATAACGTTTTACAAAAATAAGCCACAGGCATGCACAAACTACAAAAAGCTGGGAAAAAGCAATAAGACCTGTTTAAACTAACCAAGTGTGGGCGCCAGTGTCACGGGGTAGGCCCTGTGCTAAAAAATAGTAAAAAAAAGACAGAGACCCGTGAACAAAATTATATTATATTAACAATAAACAATTACAAATGATTATAATATTGCCCTTATGAAGTGAGAAGTGAGGGCGTGGGTCTTTTAGTTCAACCGGGCAAGTCTTATTACTTTTGAAACCCAGGTAGGTACTCTCCTGGCTGTAGCACGGAGGACGAAAACGGCCTGCAGGGCGTTGAGATGGCGGCCAGGCTCCAGCAGGTCGGCTCCAACAGCAGCCACGGCAACAAAATGGCGGCCTCGGGCTTCCACCGCGTATGGCAGCAACGCCACAAAATGGCGGCACGGAACCAAATGCCAAGCCGATCTTGGAAACCCCAATCTGGGGTACAATACGGCACTAATAAATTATTAACTTATAAAATGATGATTAAATAAACTCTGACAAAAACACACAAGAAACGTTACGAAAGGAACGTTATTTAAAATAATCGGGCGCAATAACGTGCGTCTCCTTTGACTTCAAGTCGTGTTCTGCCGCAGCGAATCGTGTGTGACGATCGAGTCACAAAACGAATGATAACGTAAAACGAAGGCAGATTTGAATAATTCCGTCCGCGGGCTCAAAAATGCTGCTGTAAGGAGCGCTAAGACGGCGCTAGGCATTTTAAGTTATTAAAATTTATATAGTTTTTTAGTTATTTAAGTTTTTGAATTATTTATATTGTTTTAGTGATTTAATGTTATATTTTGTAGTTCCGTAGTTATAAAATAGGTTTAATAAGTTAATAATTTTGGTATTATTTTGTAAAAAAAATCAATTTTAAATATTTTAATTATTACTACTACTACTATTAGGATCAATGCTTACCGACATACATACAACTTACCTTATAATATTATGATGTGTCATGTGGGTATCTTAAAAACCTAGTAGCTTGAGACTTTTATTCTGTACTGACTGCCTGTTATGAGTTATGACTACTACCTACTATTTTCGTGAGTTCTCTCAAAATGTTATCCTGAAAAAAATACCCTTAGGGTTTTTCTACCTCTGCAACATTATAAAGAACGCAAAGTTCCTAAACTGGTAAAATTCTTTCCAGTGAAGCAAGGCGATCCTGACATGGCTGCGCAACACCCACAAGGGAATCCTCCCCCGTACCCCGGTCCACCACCAGCCAACTATCCACAACCGGGAAGCTATCCGCAACCAGGGAATTATCCGCATCCGCAACCACAGCAACCAGCTGTAACTGTCGTCTACCCAGCGAACACAGCATTCGTGCAGGGAGCCAGGGTGATACCAGCAGTGGTTGTCTCCAACCACATGGGCACGGATCCCAGCCACTTCGTCTGTAGGTCATGCAACCAGCACGTCATTACCAGACTCGAAAGGCGGCCAGCGGCTAGGACTCATCTGTTCGCCTTGCTGCTATGTGTTTTAGGGTAAGCTATTTTTTAACCCATCAAGCCCCATACGCGAGCACTGGTGATCGCGACAACAACATAATACAATAGCATTTCCAATCGAAGTATTATTAGTTAGCAATTCAGGTGACAAGGTTTTCTGTGTAGTCCATTTTTACCAGATTGTTTGCATTCCGTAGACCTGGAACTTGATACTGTGCTAGGTACTACTATTGGGTAATTTAGTTTTGCGATGTAGTCTCAAAAATTAGATCTTGATACCATTTTCTAAATATTTTGCAATTGATTTACAAGTTTTTTGATATTGTTCCAGCCTAGAATAATAACGAAATATTCTCTTGTCATGACAAATTATAAAATAATTCGCGTTATTATTTTATTTATATTATCTAAATAATATTAGAGCGCAGGAAATAGGCAGGAAATCATTGTTCAAACGATGAAATCATTCAGTGTAATATCCAACTTTAGGACGTCAGCGATAAATTTGTCCTTATTTGCGTATGATACACTCGGCCAGACGGCTGCCGCGTTTCAAAACCTAGTAACTTTTTACAAAAATTGTTTAATAACTTCCTACCCTACTAGATGCCTACGATACCGAATACAAAAACATCAGCGTTAAAAAGTCACTTAGAAGTAGAAATATTTAAGGTTTGATACCGAGTAAGTGCACTTGCCACTTTAATTACTGACATATTAATAAGTATTATATTATTTCGTTTATACGCTCTCTTGTAAAATTTGGTTTTAGGCCCTTAATAGGTTTTAAAACGGGGCAGCCGCAGATGTAAATTGTACATAGTGTCCAAGATCTTCAAACAACATAATATTATTATCCCGCATTATTAAATTTAAAGTTTGGTTAGAAATCAGGCGGATCACCATTAGGTCAATTATATTGTCTGCCAATAAATATGATCTGTGCTTTGGATGGGCATGTAAAAAATGATTGCGCCTGTATACTTGCCAGCCGTGACAGTCAGCTTTATAGTCAGGGAGCCCTAGAACATTTTTTTTTATTACTATCAAGCAAATTTTTTGTGAGCTTCATTTTGATAAGACGAACACCATTTTTATTTGCGAAAAATCTCGAAAGTGGTAGTTAACATAGATAGAAAGGATTTATATTATAGGAAAGAAAGGGAGACTGTTTTATCTGTAGGACAATATTACTCTTGAATTAAATAACTATTAACCAATCAATACACAAAAAATCAGTTTATTAGGGTTCCGTTTTTGGGGTCAGTAGTCAAACAAGTATTGTTGACTACAGAATCCTAAAACGGAACCCTAAGGAGCTGATTTTTTGTATATCAATAGATTAGTATTTAAGAGTAACACTGTCCTACAAATAATACAGTCCATATTTTTGGGCCAGCAATTCAACGTATGAAGTCCTTTCTATCTCTGTTAGCTACCACTTTCGAGATTTTACGCAAATAAAAATGTTGTTCGTCTTATCAAAATGAATATACCGACAAAAAATTTGCTACTAAAAAAATGATCTAGGGCTACTCCGTACTATTACCACAGCTGGGTGGTATGAAATAGCTGGCCTAGTTTAATTAAAGACATTGGAAAATAATTATTTGAACACACAAAGTAGAGATAGCATAGTAGGTTATCTATTATCACCAAGGTATAATTGCATTCAGGCAAGAGATAAAAATGTTTATGTTTAGTGAAATTTGTATACAAATGTTTTATGTTCTTTGTCTACATTCTACAATCTACATCAGTCTTTCTCAAAGTGGGCGATAACGCCCCCTTTTGGGCGCTGAAAGTCACTCTAAAGCCGCTATGCCCAGCCCGCGGCCCGCGGCCCGCACGCGGCCCGCCGGGACTTTATTTGTGGCCCGCGTGATGTTAAACAATTTTGAAATTCACGCCTACCGGCAAAATAACATAAAGTTTACATGATAGCCGTTAATTTTTTTTTTCACTTTTAACCCGTCAAGCCCCACAAGCTCACCGGTGAGCGAGACACAATAGAATAACAACATATTTCCAAGAATCCACGATCGAAGGATTAATCGTTAATTTTGAAGAATGTTATTTTTTAACCCAAAAAAATTTTTGTTGCGGCCCGCGACACCAAGACCTAAACATGTTTGTGGCCCGTATGAAAAAAAGGTTGGGGACCACTGCTCTAAATGGTCCCTTTTTAGACTTTCAGCGCCCAAAAGACACCGCCCCGTGTGGGACCCAAGAAAAAATAGGGGCGTTGATAGAGGCGTGGGTGTAATTATTATTTAATCTGGATGCATTTGAAATTGAAACAAGGGGGGCGCTAAAACACAATATTTTCTTAAAGTGGGCAGTAGATTCAATAAGTTTGGGAACGCCTGAATCCTGATCATCAACAGTGCAACGCAAGAATTTACGTAATATTTCCTATTACAATATAATGAATTTACTATTAAAGTCTGGAAACTGAATAAAATATTAGTTTAATGATATTTTTAAGGGTACATAAAGTGTGTTTTTTAGAGGTACTTATAGAACTTTATATTGGCAACACTTTTTTAACTGGAGGCCATTTTATCAGCTTTCAAGTGATTTATGTTTAGATTGGTTTGGCATTTCATCATGAATAGGCCAACGCCTGAACAACGCTTCCAAATTGTGCAAATTTATCTTGAAAATCATGGTTATGTTCGAAATGCGTATCGTCCATTTTGATAAAGCTTACTTTTGGTTGAATGGATACGTTAAGGGGCCAGGTACACTTGGAATTTCTCATACATACGTAATTCCTAAATAATTTTCTCATACGAAAATATTTAACATATTTGAGTTATTTTGCAGCTTAAAATAGTAATTATCTAGGTTCCTGCACAAAAATTTACTTCAAAATATTTAAACACTAATTTTTTTTTTGTTTTTATTTTTTTTTTTTTAGTAAATTTGGTACTTAATATTTAAACAATAAAAAATAGAGTAAAACACAAAAAAATATATAAATAAATAGTAAATTTACTACAAAATATTTAAATACTAAAAAATATTTTTTAGTTTTAATATTTTGTAGTAAATTTACTATTTATTTATATATTTTTTAGTGTTTTACTCTATTTTTTAGTGCTTAAATATTTTGTAGTAAATTTACTAAAAAAAAATTTTAAAGCAAAAAAAAAAATTTTTTTTGTGTTTATATATTTTGAAGTAAATTTTTGTGCAGGAACCTAGGTAATTACTATTTTAAACTGAAAAACAACTCAAACATGTTAAATATTTTTGTATGAGAAAATGATTTTGGAATTACGTATGTATGAGAAATACCAAGTGTATCCGGCCTCTTAATAAACAAAACTGCCGTATTTGGTGTGATGATAATCCTCAAGTGTATGTTAAGATACCGTTAAATCCAAAAAAACTGACTGTGTGGTGTGTTTTATGGGCTAGTAGAATAATTGGGTCCATACTTCTTTAAAAACGATGCTGGCCAGAACGTTACAGTCAATGGTGACCGCTATAGAGGAATAATTAGTTCAACAATTGACTAACCATGATATGCAGAAGCTGTCGTTTCAACAAGACGGCGCAACATGTCACACAGCTCGTGCCACAATTGACTTTTTGAAGGAAACGATGGGTAACCGCATAGTTTCACGTTTCGGACCCGTGAATTGGCCTTCAAGATCTTGCGATTTAACCCCGCTTGGCTATTTTCTGTGGGGATATGTGAAGTTGCTAGTCTACGCCGACAAGCCCGAAACGATTGACCACTTGCAGGACAATATTCGGCGCGTTATTCGTCCACAAATGTTAGAAAAAAATTATCGAAAATTGGACCTCCAGATTAGACTACGTCAGAGCCAGTCGTGGCGGTCATATGCCAGAAATCATATTTAAATTATAATGCCAGAATATTGTCTTTTGAATAAAGTAAATTTCATTTTAATAAAAAAAAACATCTTTATTTTATTCCATTTAAAAGTTCTATACCTTTAAAAAACACCCTTTATAATTACTGAATTAGTGACAAAGACATAATAACGATAAAAATGTAGGCGCTAAAAATACAATCTAAAAGATACAGATATATTATTATATATACAAATTTTAAATATAAAACTATAAAAAGAAAAACTTGCCCAAGTCGTCCCCATCTGGCAGAGTGCCCAGCAAGCTGAGCATTGCCCCGTTGGATGGCAATTGCTATCCGCTGTGCCAGGTAGATCCCAACCCTGGGGTCTCGGGTGGCTTCAACAAGCTTCTTAGATATTCCTCTAAAAAGCTTATGTGCCCCCGGACCCCATGCGCCTAGAGTTTCCACCCCAAACGGTTCAAATATCAGACCTCCGCTGAGGTTCTCATACTTGTGCCGCTTGAGGTTCTCTACTTAATTTGCGGCTGCGCCCGCGCAACTCGAGGTGCCCTGAATATGGGACGAGGCGAATGTGTCGACACAAGTAGCGTCCCACACAAGGGCCCGTCCCACACTCCAGGGGACCAGAGTCATTCCATCGGGTCTCTTGCCATCGTCACGCGCCAAACCAGAGGGCTCCAGTATTGCTGGGACGCTGGCAGTGACAAGAGCCCGGCGAATGAGGTCATTCAGGCTGTGATGCCGTGAAAAGCGTCCAGCACTTCGCGAGCAGCACAGCCCGTGATGACCGTAGCTGTCTACGTGCACGCCGCAAACACACTGATGGGGGACGACATGGGGGGCACCAAGACGCAGGGCAGTGGCTTGACGGAATGTATTACGGTCCAGCAATGTTCATGTGTTTTCAGATGGTAGTGCCTGCAGCCAAGCTCCCGACTCCCACCTCTCCACGGCCAAAAGTCGAGCCCGTTCTACGGCGCTGGTAGACGTGTTAAACAGTTTATTACGAACCAGCCCGCAGATGGGCTCGTCCCAGAGCCTATTTTTAATATATATTTTAGTAGAATAAGTTTTTCTACTTATTTTTATGGTTTCATATTATTAACAACGAGGTATCAACGTGACGCGTAGATAATCTGCATTTCTAAATTTGTACCAAATTGACAGATTGCAATTGCTTGATGCATATCTACGCGTCGCGTTGCGGTCTGAATTAACCCTTAATTTACATTTAAAGATGTGTCACCACTTCCTGATAAGTGCTGAATAGGCTATCCACCACTTAACTTGACAGATAAAGTATGTAGAATCTGTCAAAAAATTTGTGAATAGCCTATTCGGCACTTTATCAGAAAGTTATGAATCAGGCCCTTAGAATTTTATTTAATTACTTATTACAAATAAATAATTATTTTCCAGATTCTGGCCGTGCGTCTGTCTTCCATACTGCATGGACTCCTGCAACAACGCTGATCACTACTGCCCCAACTGCGATTCCTACATCGGCTCCTACGTTGGATAGTTATTAGATTAAGTAATCTAGTTTGATATACAACGAGCAAATTATGTTTTGTGAACCTAAATGGATTGATCCTTTATGGTCCTACAAGAATCTTTTGGCACTTATGATATGACAGGAACATAGGGTATTGCATCGTATGTAATGGCTAATTTCGACAAAGCGGAAACCGCGCGCTTCCCGTGTAGACACCGAGCGGTTGTGTGAAAGTTGTAATACAACGCCTTTGCAGTAAGCTGCGAGCGGTTAAAACGCACGGGTCCAAGCCGCGTGATTTCCGTTGTATCTTAACAAGCACTTAGGCTTTGAGAAATGGCGGCGTGAGGTCTCTCTATAGGTGCGATTGAAGAACCAATAGAATCGATGTATTTGCCGGACCTCGCGAAACGCAGCGTTTTTATCGGATCTCAAAAACATTTTCACGCAGCTCCGGTGGAAACACGACTTAAATTCTGGTCAAAAGATCCTTGCCAAGCTGTCAACTACGTCCTATGTGACTTTAACTACTTAGGCAAAAGCAATTCAAATTAAAACACTTTATTACAACAATAGTTAAACACTTCAATATAACCAGAGAAAAATCCCTTCACGCAACGCTCAGGAAGGCCGTATTCACATTGGCGTTAATATAAAGCTGTATGCACGACGGTGTCAAGCATGCCTTTTGATACGCGCGTTTCAGCAAAGCATGATTTAACGAAGCGTTTAAAAAGAGAGAAACTCATCATCATTTATCGCAGAAGTTTACAAAAGATCTCAAAACGCATGTAAAATCTTTAATTGCTACGAGAAATGTAAATGGAATGCTTTACCTACATATTGTGTTGTGTAATGAGAGGTAGTCTCGTTGATAACATGATTCCTTTTAACCCATCAGTCATGGCAAAACGAGACACAATAGCTTTTGTATTGTTATCGCGGCCTATGTGGCCGCTTGGGGCTTGATGGAATGGCCTCATGACTTACTGACTACCTGTACTATGTGCCACTAAATGCCGCATCCACACATGCCACCGACTTTCAGACTGCCTTGCCGCCGAAGCCGGCGGCATATTGTGTGGACACGGCAAAAGACTTTGTATGACCAGGATAAAAAATGAACACTAAAAACAGTAGGTCGAGTGTGAGACCAAAATGTATTTAAAATTATATTATATAACGCTAATGTCAATTTAAATTTTACCTTTATTGTCGTTTGTAAAGTTTGAACAAAAGAATTTGTCACTAAAATATATGTTACAAATTAATTTATTATTAATTCTATTTATGTAATTGTATGTTTAGGCTTTAAGTACATAAGTGTGAGAATAAAGTTATATTTTATTTGTATTATTATTTAATTTCAGACTGCCTGAAATTCAGACTAGCAAATAGCAGGCTGAGACTTGAGAGGCAGTCCACACTGCACTTTGCGTCAGCGTTGCGTCGACGCAGCGCAGAAAATAGCCGTATACAATAAACTATTAATGATTTCTTAAGTTTTCGCGAGTATCACTAATCCATACTAATATTATAAATGCGAAAGTGTGTCTGTCTGTCTGTCTGTTACCTCTTCACGCCCGAACCGCTGAACCGATTTGGCTGAAATTTGGTATGAAGATACTTTGAGTCCCGGGAAAGGACATATGATACTTTTTACCCCGGAAAAATGTATAGTTCCCACGCGATAAACGAATTTTGGCGCAACGGAGTTGCGGTCATCATCTAGTGATATTATAAGTTTAAACACTTACGGACTTACTACTTACTGCTCCGCGTCAAAATCCGTAAGTGTTTAAACTAACAATAAACTATTATTATTATTAAGGTGTTCACACGGCGCGCTGCGTCGTCGCAACGCACACTACACATGACGGACAGCAGCCCCAGAGACGTCATAATAACGCTGCGATGACGCAGCGCCCGCGCCCGTGTGTCCGCCTATGCGTCAAACTGCATCGCTGCGTGGACGCAACGCTGACGCAACGCGCCGTGTGGAATGGCTCTAAAGCTAGCGTAAAGATGCCGATCGCTAGCTTTCGATGGCTCTGTGTATTTAGTGTCCTACTGTAACAATTCACATTTTTAGAACAAAAGATAGCTTAGCTTAGATTAAGAATTAAGCGCCATTTTTTTACGTCAACGCACTAGAACCGAATCAAACATTAATAACTGTATTTTAAAAAAATAAAACCGACTTCAAAATTGTACGTAATTGAGAATTAAAACTCCCTATCTCCAAAACTACTGTACCGATTTTGATGAAACTTGCACTCTTCCCTAGGTTGAACAATAACTAGTACAAAAATTTTTTATTGAAATCGGACTTGTTCCGAACCCTTTGTAGTTGAGAACCCAAACATAAAAATAATACTATACGAATATAATAATAGTATACGAATCCTAGTTGCACAAGTTGATAAAAAATGCAATATAATAGCTTTACCGCGGCAATCTGCGATACGTTTATTTTTATTTCTACGCATATTCCCCTACATATTCCCTATTTATTTTCTGATAATATTGAACTTGTTGACCAACCGTTGAAACAGATTGCACGAATCTGTTTTATGAGGCCAAAAGAGGTCACGGGTGTGCCAAGGCCACACCGCGCCCTTCGAAGAGCTACGGACGCCATTATGTCTAATTTACATTGTTGACTACTCAATAGTTACATTATAGTCTACCACGAGTCTACCTTATACATTTAAAACAATAAAATTACTTGTCATGCATACTTTATATTGCTTCTTGGTATGAATTTTTTATGAGTATAGAGTAATAATATACAAAATCATCTTATAATGTAACTTCCTGTTTAATAACTTTGAATAAAAATTACCTAAATATGGTATTTAGGGACATTTTATAAAAACGGGACCCTGTTCTAAGACTTCAATGTTTGTCCGACTGTCCGTCGTCCTCCGTCTGTCTGTCTGTCCGTCTGTCTCCAGTCAAATTTTCACAGATTAGTATTTCAGTTGCCGCTATAAAAATAAAATTAATATCTAAAATCTCATACGTCATACAACAAACGTGATTTTTTGGCAAAGGCCAAAAGTTGCTCGGTATCAATAATGACAACAGAACAGCACTTGTTTTTTTCTCAAAATCCTTAATTTTATGTGTACCTTTATAATTAAATAAAAATATAAGGGGAGCTCCCATACAAAAAACACAATGTAATAATAATATGATCTGTTTTTCCTCTATGTATGCGACTCGCACTTGGCTGATTTTATTTATACGCACATTTTTGCAATTAATATTAAATATACAATATTATCATACCTTATCGTATGTATAATTTTTATCAACAGATTTTCGATACTGGATTTTCCAAAGTTATAGTTCTGTGAAAAATATTGACAAAACTCGATGTGCGGACAAAGGAATTAAATTTTCAGTGATTAAAAGTTGGTGTTTTGTCCTGTCAGTGGAATAAAGTGAAGTGAATAATTATTATTGAATGTAAGTATTTCATCATAGACTAAGCATTGGCCTTGCTTCGCTTCGAAAAAATAGATCACCTATATACTACAAACAAGAGTGTCGAAAATATGGCAACTGATTTCAGGCAAGTGATTGTAATTTGTAGTATTTCACAATTTGCCTATCCTTGATAGCCGTTAAGGCGCGTTCAGTGTGCGCGTTTTCTGCTGTAGCGTTTGGGAAAACACGCGAGTAAATCCGCGCGCACAGAAAACGCGCACGTCTAAACGCACCCTTTGGGTCTGCGCAGACAGAACGAAGAGTAGCGGAGACGATTTTATTAAACGCACTTGAAAATAATTTTTTTCATTATCAGGTATGCGCGAGAATTTTTTGTAAGTTTCAAGCATTGATGCACTTTAGTTCAATAATTTTAAAGTTTATTTTCAAGTGCCTCAATAAAATCTTCTCCACTGCGTTCCGAACTATCTACGCTGACCCTTAGACGGAGAGGATACCTGTCGATTTAATTATTATCAACGACTTATTTCAGCTCCAAGATGGCTGACCCACCCCCAAACCCGCCACCGTACTCCGTAACCGCAAACCCGATAACCACGCAACCAGCATACGTCGTGTACCCTGGACAAACCACGATCATACAGCGAACTGTCATCCCAGTGGTTGTGCAGAGCCCGATGGGTTACGAACCCTGTGTATATCCCTGCAAATCCTGCAACCTGCGGCTGACTACCAGGGTTGAGAGGAAACCGGCCTGCAGGACGCATATGTGTGCAGGAGCTCTGTGTCTTTTTGGGTAAATATAATATTATTTAATTATTGAGTAAGGGAGTTCACACAAACATAATGTTATTATAATATGAAATATCTATAAAAGTTTTAATTTTTTAAAGATTTTTATTAGTTCTGATATCACTAACTGTAAATAAACAAATAAATCATTGAATGACGACAATTAATTTAATAATTAAAGGACAGTTATTAATCGTCAAATCGTTGAATGTAACGATGAACTTCATAGGATGACCAAGAGTTTCACCTGACTGATTTGGTGTCCGCTCTGTTCAAAGGGCTATGTTACAATCTGCTAACTATAGACGTTGAGAGACGCTTGTTCAATCAACGTTCGGCCTAGTCGTTTAATTATAATATAATGTTTAATAAGCAGATTTAACCAGATGACTGAGACCAATACATATTTAATTTTCCAGATTCTGGCCCTGTGTGTGTCTGCCGTACTGTATGAATGCCTGCAACGATGCCGATCACTACTGTTCTAACTGCGGTTCCTATATCGGCTCCTACAGAGGCTGATTATTATAGAAAATTAGAAATATATTTAGTTATTTACGTTCATTTCATTATTTTTTGTACTAAATTAATAGTCTAAGAGCGAGTGTCCGATAGACTTACAGTAAAGTAACAAACTCCACAAACTGTTTCTATATTGTGTTTTATTAGATTTGTTAGTAATATCAATATTGTTTTAAATGCGACAATAATAATTAGTGTATTATGATGAGTGGTTTTCTCTTTTTCGACTGAAAGAGAGACTAAGGGTGAGTTGCACCAGAGGCGTGGTTAAAGTTAAAGTTAAGGTTAAAGTTATGGTTATAGTTAAGGCTTAGCTTAGAACTTAACTTTAACCTTAACTTTTACCACAGAAATTGACAAATAATATTATGTCTGTTGCGTTTATTTTTAAAGCTACAGGTAATGGCATTGAGAGTATAAAAATTGAATTATCCGTAAAGTCGACAGGAAAAATGTAACACTGTGAAACATAGTAAATTATCACGAAAAAAAATTTGATAAAATAAATTAGTGGTTATGGTTAAATATGGCGTCGGACGCCATATTTAACGGTAACCAAAGATTTGACCATTTTGCACTATAGTTATAGTTAAAGTTATATTTAAAGTTACAGTACAGTTAGAGGGCTTACAGACGAACGGCACGTGTCGGCGGCACGTGTCGGCGGCAGTCGGCGGCAGTTGACGGCAGCCGTCGACATTTTATAACGCTTGCAGTTGTGACGTAACGCGTAAAGGTAAGCGTCCACAGGTCGGTATAGTACGCAACGGACGTTTCGCATCGGACGGATATTTTTTTTTACATTACGTCTCACTGTATCGGCAGCGTACGGATTACCGACTAGCTAGTATGTTTATCTTCCAATTAGTCCAAACAAAGTTCCTAAGTCACAATTTCTGCTTTCAACTTTTCCATTCATACCCCCCTTTTGAGCATTCATTTACTAGGCTAAACAGTAATCCGTACACTGTCGATTCAGCGGACGTACTGTGAAAAAAATATCCGTTTGATGCGAAATGTCCGTTGCGTACGATACCGACCTGTGGGCGCTTACCTTGCGAGGGTACGTCACAACTGGGAGGCCTACCACCACCTCTACTAACCGAGATCGTTTGACAGATAAGAATTTATTACTTTAACATCAAGCTATAGCGATCTTAAAAAAGTTGATATTTTACAGCGGATTTAACATTGTTTTGCATTTTTACTATTTTTTAGTAAAATTATATTTAAAAAGTGAGTACGGTAATGTTGTTGTAATCTTAAAACAAAGTGTTCTGGAAACATGATAGTTTTAGGAAAGGTCGTGGTAGGCCCCTTGAAAGCGTCATAAACTGTCAAAGGCTGCCGTCGACTACCGCCGACTGCCGCCGACACGTGCCGCCGACACTTGCCGTTCGTCTGTAAGAAGCCTTATAGTTAAAATAAGTTGGTGCAACCCACCCTAATAAGAGTAACAATTAACAAATAGACTTATTATATTATAATAATTGCTATATTGTTAGTACTAAAAGACCTTAAATGTAAACTACTAAGTAACTAAAGACTAAATAGCGAAGATTTTCAGTTGTTCTGTTACTTAGTCTGTTTACTGTTCAATACTGGCACACTTTCCGACTAAATGGAGCAGAAGTAGCCGATAGCTCCGCAAAGAAGGAAGGCACAGTGGGCTTTGGGCAAGGAGTGGGACAGTTGCGCACGGAGTCACGCTCGCTATTGATAGATCAGTGATCAGAATGCTCGTTATTGGTGGATCGCGATCAGTGAGTGACATGCTAATTGGCGTTTATTATGCGTTATGTGTTTATTATGCGTTATGCGTTATTAGTAGATGCATTGCACATGTTATCCTCCACTTGGTTAACGAGTGTGATAAGTTTTCTTTACTTTTTTGTTTTAACGAAATATTTATAAAGTATCAATTTCTATGTATTTATTTCTTTTTACTCCCGTCTCTTTGGTCATACAATAGTAACCAGGCTAAGGCCTCCGACATTAAACAAGGTTTGTTATAACAAACCACCTTCAAGTATTATCACTTTGTAACACAAGTAACACCCGGTTTAACTTATGAATACATGTTAAACCGGTTGTTATAAACAATGTGAAAATATTTTAAGGTGTGAAAAACTCCTCAATATTATGAGTTTGCCCACACAAGAATAAAAAAAAACTTTTTCGGCACAGCTACTTACACAGTGAACTCTATGAAAGGGATACTTAAACACCCTTAAGCATTTTCCCTTTGATTTGGCACACCTTGTATACGGTGCAATATGCAATGATTAGGTACCGAAAGATATAAATTAGAAGTTAGTAGTCAGTGCAAATAACATCAGCTATTAATGTTAAATGCCTATAAATTATAATTTTTTAACACTTAGCAATACCTTCTATGGACGCTATAAGTTATAACGTTATAAAAACAGATCGCGCCCAAGTTCATTCATCGTGCTGAAACCTTAACATTTTCCAGGATAAATCCGAAAAAGGACATACTAGGATAATATTATGTCCCTTTTCAGAAGTCAAATTATATAAATCATCCTTGCTAAATGTCATTAAAATTAATTAAGCGAATTATACACGAGTTAATAATATAATATTATGTCAAACACACTTAAACGTTTGTTACATTACTATTACTAGTAACTGTATGGATTTTCACTTTATCAAAATGAAGTATCAATACTTAAACGTTATAATAAACAGTATACTGCTTTATAAGCCACAATAATCATCATAGCCAAGTGTAGCCCCAACATAAATCGAATTTGAATTTTGGTATACAGGGTGTAACAAAACAAAGTGATAATAATATACACTGTGTATGTCTTCCTTATACAGAGTTCACTGTAAAAGTGGCAGCACAAAAAGAGCTTTTGTGATAACTTATTTGTATGGGCAAGGGCAATGACTCAGTCATGAGTTTGGCCATACAGAAGTTAAAAAAGTTTCTCTTTCAAAGTTTCTAATTTCACAATAAAGTCTATATACAGGAGAACCCTGAAGTAATATAGCACTATTTTGTTATACCTTGTATATAATATGCTTACGTAAAAATATTGAAATCAGCCAAGAAGCATGGTAGGAATTTAATCTATTATTACAATAAGCGTTCGCGATTATTTTTAGGCGATCCCACAGCATGGGTTGGAAATGTAGCCATGACGCTATAATAAAACAATTTATGCCAATAAAAAGTCGTATATCACTCTAGAATCTAAATTATTGTTATTATCATGGCATCGACATGTCATGCACTGATGATTATGATTATGATGGTGTTTACGGGATAAAAATATCCTAATGATATGTACTTTCCCGTTAGGTTCATGATTATATTAGTACTCATAATATTATTATTATAATTATGAAACTTTGTACATACTTACAATGTGTCCCAACACTGGTGTCCGATCCTTTAATGTTATGAAAAAGAGAATTTTTATCGACAAAATGGCTCTTATTTTTTTCTCTTTAACTTTTGTTTTTCTATGTTTTATTCCACGAAAGCTTAAACATAATTATTTTTGCATGACTAAGTCTACGTGCTTAGCTATCAAATGCAACCTTTTATAATATTATGTTCATAGGATATATTTTACAAGAGAAGTATTGCTCAAATTAGTATAAGAACCCGAGTAAAAAATAAAATGGCTGCCATTTCGCAATCGTGAGAAAAAAAAAGAGGTATTTCGTTGATATAAATGCCATACTTCATAAAATCGTAGACAAATTAAATTACTACTGTGTATTTACTCCATGATAACATTAATCAATCGAACACCGGTGTTGGGACACATTGTATATTTATAGCGGTATTACCATGTATACATTTTTTTATTAAAAAAGAAAAATATTTTTTAATTTATTTTTATTTTTACGAATATATATCAAAATACGAGACGATAAAAAGGATTTTTAATAAATAACACCCCTAAATGAAATAGGGAAACGAATTATGCTCCCTAGTAGAGTACCTATAAGTACCTACCTACCAATTACGCGGGTAAAGCTGTTGTATAAGTAAGCTTGTGTAAAATAAAGAATAATCAAGTTAACACAATAAACATCACTATCTTAGGGAAAAGTAAGTATTCAAAAATAAATAATACAGTAATCAGTATTACTATTTGTTTTGATAGGCAATGATTGCACAATAATATTATTAACATAATTTCGTGATGACTCAACGTGTACCTATCAGAAGTCTTGAAAAGAAAAGTCAAAGTACTTTATTTATCTGTCAATTAATTGATACTAACTACTTACTTATCAGATAATTAGCTTTTTCTGGCGATATTCGATATTTAAGTCAGAAATAACCAAACGTTTACATGACGTGTGTGATTAGCTATATTTTGTGACTTTGGATGATTGTAGTGTGTACGAGTGGTAGTGAAACGAAAGAAGAAAACTTTTTAACAAGAATTTACTAACTACAGTTTCTTATTTGAAAGTAAGTAATTTCAGGAGATCTCTTTATGGTTTGTCCATATAAAGCGACCAATACAAGTTATTTTGCGAATGTGCAAGAGGTATATTGACGTAGATAACCATGCGAGAGCATGCAACTTCGCATGGTTTTCCATCTTAGCCCGACGTAAATAGCCTTTACAATCAATAATATGTGTTACCATTTTGCATCTGATCTCATATTATATCTTTATAGTCACCTTCTCTCTTTTTCACTTATCCCCCTTTTTCTCTGCCCATCCAGATCTCTGTCATTTCAGAATCTATTTGCAGACTTCACAATCTAATAATTACTTATTCCGTTTTCAGAATCAAAAATGTCCGAATTCAAACAAAACATTGACGAACAGAATTTCGATCGCCCAACAGCCCCGCCTCCATACACGAATCCACCGACCATACCAGTGACGAACCAACCGCAAATGTCTATGATGTACCAGTCCAGTCCTGGTATGACATCCATTGGATCCGTTGGAGTGGTCACTGGGCAACCTGGAGTTATGACGTCCGTTGGCATGGTAGGGCAAACAGGAGGTATGGCACAAGTTGGCATGGTAACGGGACAACCGGGGACCATGACAGTCGTGGCCCCAGGGTTTGTGGTCCTCAGTCAAATGGTGTACCAGCCAACACCGTACACCTGTAGAAGCTGTCACCAGCAGATCGTCACGAAAGTGAAGCGCAAGCCAACTTTCAAAACGCACTTCATCGCAGCGGGATTTTGTTTGGTATGGTGAGTGTTCTTGAAACTAGCGCCTAAGGCTGCATTTCCACTGACGCGAAGCGGAGCGGAGAGCCCGAAGCGAATGGTGCCCGAATTGACCAATCGTTATATTCCAGCGGAATGACAGCGAAGCGGAGCGAAGATTTCGAGCATGCTGATTGGTCAATTCAGCACCGCTACGCTCCGCGTCCTTCTCCCGCAATATTTTGGATTGACAAGTGTAGCTCTAAATCCATTAGATAGATCGTTTGTCGACTGTTTGCAAAGAATAATAGGTACCTATCTTGGAACCTCAAGCCTTTCACAAAAATATTTTTTAGCCTAAAATCTCTTTTAGCCTCTGATATAATCTAATTTATTTATTGTAGGCAGCTACAATAAATAAATTAGATTATATCAGAGACGTTATATTATTATAGATGCGTTGAGTGATTACCCAACCAGATAATATTTAAAGTAATCCAAAAGCCAAAGGAAAGGTTAGTATTTTGTCACCTTGTTGTATAGCGTTCTAATTTTGATACTTATGTAAGCCATACAGGCTACGGTCTACCGGAGAGGTCAAGGCAGGTATGCCTGCCCAGGTAGATCGGATTGCGTGTGGGAATAGATAATTTTTTGGACCTGTGCAGGCGACCGCGGCAAAATCGAAAATCATTCTTTCGACTGACACCTGCGCAGGCAAACCTGCACAGGTGACCTCTCTGGTAGCATGTAGCGTGTTTGGCAGTCAAGCAACGACCACGACACAGTCCTAAAGTAATAATTTATTGCAGTTATACTTTTAACTTTTTATTATTTTTCAGTTTAATCCCCTGCGCTATAACTCCCTACTTCGTTGATGGATGTCGGCAGGCGGACCACTACTGTCCAAACTGTGACAGTTTTTTAGGATCCTATGTTCCTTAAGAAATACAGTATCAATATCTGAACGGAGCAACAATATTGATGACGAAGAAGCGATCAACTTGCAGCGAACCGAACAACAAAAGTGGGTTCTATAATCGTTTTACGATTAAACCCTCAGATAAAAGAATTTAAAAAATATCCAGAAAAAACTATATTTTTAAACAGATTATATTTAATAGAAGCCTATGATAGAAAAATGTAGAAAACCTGTAGAGTCGAATTGCATCCTGGAGACAGCTGGCGTAATTACAGTTATCCAACAAGACCCAACTTGAAAAAGGGCCCCGATTAATATTGTAATTTCGTAACGCCCAAACCGCGATTTTGTTGAAATTTGGTATAGAGATACTTGGAGTCCGAAAGGAAGTAGGATACTTTTTATACCGAAAAAAGGTAACTTTTTCTTAGTAGGTATTGTAATTGATTTAAGAAACCTATCATGCCTACTAATTGATTTAAGTAAAGCTATGTTTGATTATTCTTATGAAACTAAAAATATGAACAATTCAAAAGTTAAAAAGAAAACACGTTACAGTCTTCGGCAATTTCATCGTGATAGTAGTGTTCTATATTATAAGAAGACTAATGTATTATAATTTTGTACTTATTTTGTGTGAGTAAATAAATCTTTTAAAAACTTTACATTTTCTTTTTGAACTTGAAACCCACAAAAGTAATAAATCATTTTATATTTAATAAGCAGAGCTAGCATAACAACAGTAGACATGGGAAATAATCGACATACTGACAGATTTTATCGACAAAATGGCGGATTTCCATTATCTAACTGTCACTTTGTCTTGTCTTACTGTCACTTTGTCTATTCTTCCGTAGAAAGAAACTGTTTCTATGGTGACCATGCTACGCCTGCTATATTTCTGCTAAGATTATAGTCTACAGCTGCTTAAATAACTTACAGCCGCACTCAGAGACATTAAACTTAAATAACCCTCCTTTTTGCTTCGCCGTAGTCGGGTAAAAATGAAGAGTTTGCCAGACAATTATATATTACTAGCTGTCCCGGCAAACGTTTCTTTGCCATAATATTATATAAAGTATATCGCCCGTATTATTTTATTGAATTAGTGACTAAATGTCACCATGGCAACGTCCATCGCTATCCCGTGACCCGCGTCGCATAAACAATGGTCGCTCTTTATAGACAAATAATTTGCAATAAAATAAAATTGCGACTATAATAAAAGATCAATGATTTTTATTTTTGTTTATCCCCTCTTGCTTTTACTGTAACGAATTTTTATATTTTAATTACTGGTTAATTTTTATATCTTTTAATTGGTTATTTAATTAATGTTTATTATTTTATTCCTTTTACTATAATGAATTTTCATATTTGTTTAATTATGAGCTGTTTCATTAATTTTGATTAATGTATCCCTTTTATGAATTATTGCAGTATAACTATTGAATTGAATAATAGTTACTTATTACTTTTTCTCATATTAATACTTTAAGCAAATTGTAATGCATGATATAGGTATAATATTATATTTTATATATATTGTGAATGCGGTGTTTGTCTTTAAGAAATTGATATGCGTTTTTACTGTAAGCTAAAATTTTATTTCTTAAATGTATTACGTGTAATCAGTTGTTGACAAACCAAATTAAATAAATAAATAAATCTAAGCTATCCTATCTCTCAAGTTGGAAAAAAGCACACATTAAAAAAAACATTAAAATCGGTTAAGTATTTTAGGAATCCATCGCAGACAAACATCGTGACAGGAGATTTATATATATTAAAAGATAAATATAATCAAATATAGTTTATAACTTATTTTCGCCAGAATGTTATTAACGTCAATTGAAATTACCGGAAATTTTGATAAGATTAAATATTTTAGAGCGTGACACATGTCTCAGGTCGCGGGTTCAATTCCTGTGTTGGAAAAGTACGATGGTTTCCAAGTTTGGTTACGACAATGCGGGATCACCAGCTGATTATTATCTCACAACGATGATCCATGAGCCGTAGCTCTTACTCGTATATATATACAGAATGTTTGGAAGATGGTTACGAAGCTTTAACGCCTTGTTAGTATAGACCATTTAGAACCGTACTTGACCATTCTGAGCGTTCGTACGGTTCTAAATGGTCTATAACTCTATACTAACAAGGCGTTAAAGCTTTGCACCCATCTTCCAAACATTCTGCATATTGCATGTAAAACGTCGGACCTGCGCCTCATCTCTCGCCAGTCGTTCCGATCCTCCTACTGGGCCGCTAAGAAAGTGAGAGAGCTGTTGTATACTTCGCACCTGAGCATAATCTAGTTCAGGAGTCACCAAATGGCGGACTGCGGTCCGCATCCGGACCGCCAACCCATTGTGTGCGGACCAAGCATTTTCGAAGATGAACTTCGTAAAAAATAAATTTCGGTCTCGACTTACTGTTGAACATCTCCAGGATTTAATGTCAATAGCTTTTCACCAATATTTCACTCCAAACTTCAGAGTGATAATTTGTTACAAAAATTAAATAAGTAAATCCTTTTATAAATGCCGTAATTACCTTTGTTTAATTTTTATTTATTTATTGGTGACCCCTGATCTAGTTTAAATGAAACTGTCTACTGCCACCAAAACTAATGTGGGAGGCAATATTATTTACTGGTTAATGCCGCAACTCCATTGCGCATTGCTCAGGAACCGTACATTTTTCAGGGCTAAAAAGTATCGTATTCCTAATTCCTGAGGTTCAAAATATATCTTCATATCTTTTTTTTTTTTTTTTTTTTTTTTAAAGAAGGCAGGTCGCTATAGCCCTGGCGTCACTGCGACCCATGAGGATCTATTGTGACTCCTTCGCACTAAAGAATCATCCCCAACCCAATACTGCTCATAAATTGAACGATATGGTTGGGGTTGGTGCCACGAATTTCCTCTGTGGATGAGTATTCGTGGCAACCAAGGTGCCTGTTCCTGCTCTGTACTAGAGCAGGACAGTCGAGGAGAAGGTGCATAGGTGTTTCATCCTCCTCCTCACAGAATCTGCAAGTCGTTATGCTACAAATACCCATTCTGTTTAGGTGTTTGTTGAGCTTGCAGTGCCCAGTTAGGCTTCTGGTAAGGATTCTTAATTGGTTCCTACCCAGGGTGAGCACTAATTCTGATAGTTTCTTGTTGAAGCCAGGAATTAGTGCCTTGGAGTGTTCAAGGCCAGGGGTCTCAGCCCATTGCTTCCTGCATAGTGTGTGGCCCCATTCCTTGAGCACTTGTTTTGTGGTACTGGGAGTTATACCACAGACAGGTTCTGGGCCATATATGAGACTCTCGGCCCCAAGCCTAGCCAGTTCGTCAGCGGTTTCGTTGCCGGGGACGTTACTGTGGCCCGGGACCCATACTAGGCGGATGCTGTTGTTCCTTCCCAGCATGTTTAACGTCTCAATGCATTCCAGAACTAATTTGGACGCGACTTCTACGGCAGTCAGTGCTTTAAGTGCAGCTTGACTATCGGAGAAGATAAACACGTTTTTATTAACTAGGGCCATCTCCAGGCTTTCTAGTGAACAACCGAGGATAGCGAAGACTTCAGCCTGAAACACGGTCGCAAACTCCCCCAAACAGGCGTATTTGCCTTTCGGTGGCCTGCCTCCGTAGAATCCGGCTCCCGCACGGTTGTCTTTCCTTGATCCATCCGTGAACCAAACTATGTCGCTAGGGCGGACATCGATTGGGATTTTTCTTTCCCAGTCCTCCCTGGAAGGTATAAAAACCTGATATTGCCTCGAAAAGCTATTCACCTTGATCATGGCATCTGATGGCATGGCCATGACAGGTGATTCACTGAGAGACTGTTCCAGCTGTCGAAATGGGGTGGAGGTCCAATTCGTCTTACCCGCCGTCCTGGCCCTGAGAGCCACCTTTCTGGCCTCCATCTGAACAAGCAGAGGAAGCGGAGTTAAGTTGATCAGGGCCTCGAGAGAAGCGGTGGGTGTTGACGAGAGTGCACCCGTGATTATAAGACATGCCAGTCTCTGTACGCTGTTTAAACTTTTATTACAGTATACTTGTTCAGCCTTTTTATGCCACACTACGCAGCCATATGTGGTAATCGGTCTCACTACGGCTGTATATAGCCATAGCATTGCCTTTGGCCGAATACCCCATTTAGAGCTGACAAGCTTCCAACAGGAACCCAGGGCACATCTAGCCTTTTTCGTAATGTACTCGATGTGCTTATTCCAAGTGAGTCCTTTGTCTAGGATTACTCCTAGATATTTGACATCACCCGCAAACTTAATAGTTTTCCCGAAGAGTATTGGGGGTCTTAGTCCCTCCAACTTCCTCTTTTTGGTGAAAGGTATCAAGACCGTCTTATCAGCGTTTACTGTTAGCTTGACCCTTTGGCACCAATCCTCGACGACTCTTAGTGCTGACTGCATCAACCCAGCGACCACCGATGCGCATTTTCCCACCACCATGATCGCCAGGTCGTCAGCGTACCCTTGAGCGTAGTAACCTAAGAGGTTCAGTTCCCTTAGTAGTTCATCCACTACCAGGGACCATTCCAGGGGTGACAGCACACCTCCTTGTGGGCAACCTTGTGTCAGCCTGATTTTGAGTGTCAGGTCCATGATAGTCGATGAGGCTACTCTGTTGTCGAGCGTGGCTTTGATCCATTTCCTAGTAGTTGGATCTATATTCTTTGAAGCCAGGCCATTTGTGATAGAGCTGGTTGAAGTGTTATCGAATGCGCCTTCAATATCTAGGAAGACACACAACGCAATCTCTTTATCTTCAATTGCTCTATCAATCCGATCTACCAAGTCCATTAGGGCCGTCTCGGTAGATTTGCCTTTTTGGTAGGCATGTTGTCTTTCATGCAGCGGCATTTTAGTGAGATAGGTGTCCCTTATGTGTAGGTTGACCACCTTCTCCATTGTCTTAAGCATGAAAGAGGTGAGGCTAATTGGTCTGTACGATTTTGGTAGAGCTTTGTCCCTGTTCCCACTCTTGGGTATATAGGACACCCTTACCTTTGTCCATGCCAATGGGATGTAGCCCCACGCGAAACTTGCTCTGAATATTTTCAGTAGCAGAGGAAGGATAATATCCTTGCCCTGCTGTAAGAGGGCCGGAAATATATTATCCTCGCCGCCGGTCTTGTAAGGCTTGAAACTGTCAATTGCCCATGTGACTCGGTCAGGCTTAAAGATCACGGAAGCTCTTCTCCAATCGTCAACTGATGGTCTCGTTTTAACAATCGTGTGAGAGAAGGCTTCGTGATTTTCGAGATGGATACTATTGGGGAAGTGGACTTCGGCTAGTAATCTTAGCGTTTCTTCCGCCGTTTTAGTATAAGTACCATCTGGCCTCTTCAGAGTGCTGGGATGAGAGCTAGGGGCCTTAGATATGACTTTATATAGTCTGGAGGTTTGCGAGGTGTTATTCACTTCCTCACAGAACCTTGCCCAAGAGCGTCTTTTGGCCTTCCTTAGCTCCCTATTAAACGTCGTCAGGGCGGTTCTGTATGCGTCCCAGTTCCCGTCTCTTTTGGCTCTGTTAAAAAGAGCTCGGGTCTCTTTCCTGAGTTGCGCCAGAGTACCGTTCCACCAAGGTACGTTGCGTTTACTTGACGTTTTCTTAACAGGACAGCTTCTGAGGTAAGCATCATTCAAGCTATGCTCCAGCTCTCCCACCGTTAGTTCCAGTTGTTCTACGGTCTTGACAGCTTTGTTGACAGCTGCGAGGTTTATCTGTAATTCCTCTTTGAATACACTCCAGTTTGTGGCCTTTGGATTCCTATAAGTTACTTCTTTCCCAGGCATACTGTCATGTATATCAAACCTAATGTAACAATGATCGGACAGTGAGTTATCGTCCGATACATGCCAGTTACAGGCGCGATGTCGTATAGGGCCTGTACATACTGTTATGTCGAGGACCTCCTGTCTCAGTGGGTTAATAAACGTTGGTTTCGTACCCTGATTCAAAGTGTGGAGGTTATTAGTAAGTAAGAAGTCAAATAGTTTCTCACCTCTGGAGTTCACGCCGGTGCTGCCCCAACTTGTATGATGTGAGTTGCAATCACTTCCCAGGATAAGTTGGATGCGCTGATTCCCGACGTGGTCTATTACCGGTGATAGCTGCGTTGTGGGGTCCTGAGTGTCTCCTGGTAGATAAGCGGAGCAAACCATCAGTCTGCCTGCAATCCCGCCGGGCTCCTCAATATACGCAGCTACTGTGTCATCTGTACACAAGCAAGAGACACACAAAAATTTCATCCTCTTGCTGAAGAGGATGCAGGATCTGGGCCTCTGGCCATGCTGAAAATAGAGTACGTTACCTGCCAGTCCTAGGCCCATCACCGTGTTCCCGTTGACCCACGGTTCTTGGATTAAAGCAGTATCGAGCGCCTCTCGGATGAACTTCTGACAGAGTACATCCGTGGCAGCCTTCGCGTGTCGTAAGTTGACTTGTATTACTTTAATCATTTTTTTTTTTTTTTTTTTTTGTAGTGTTACTGTGGAGTGTAGCTGTAGAGTGTTAGAGTGTATCTATCTGGATGTGTATGTGTGTGTGTGTGTTTAGTCTGTGTGGTGCAGGTTGGGTAGTCGGAGCAGGGGGTTTCGCGCCACCTTGCGACTTGAGTGCTCCCGCGCTAATGAGGGCAGCTGTGCTGGCCTCCTCACAGCGCAGACGTCCCCAGAGCCGCCGCGTCCGCGTCCGCGTCCACCACGGGACTGTCCAGGCCTACCCCTACTCACAGTTGCCCCTTTCAGGGGAACTTGAGGTCTGGGATCGGCCTGAGCAGCCGGGCGTCCGCCTCCCCTGCTGGTGTGCACGTGTAAGTTTTGTGCTTGCACGTGTAGAGTTTCGGGCTGAGCAGTAACAGTGGCAGATGTTGTGCCGCTGCTGCCAGCTTGGGGCGGCGCCGTGCCTCTATAGCCTATTGGCTTTATAAGAGGTGCTGGCCGTCGTCCTTTATATGAGGTGTGGGGCTGGGAAGTTGAGCCCAGCTGAGGTGTTGCCGTCACTCCGTCAGACCCTACGGGGTCCGACGGGAGTGCCGGTTTTGGTCCCTTCAAGCGAAGCTGAACCCGGTTAAACCCGAAGTAAAGCTGAAAATCCCGCTCGGAAAGCAGCTTGACCGCAGATTCGTCGAAGGAAAAGGTAAAAGTTTGACCCTTTCCATCGGCTTTCCTGCTGACCACTTTCCAAAGCTGGATTCCCATACCTCCATTCTGCGAGGTCAGTCGCTTGATGATTCCTACCTCGTCCACCTCTAGGTCAGGAACCCACGCCGTAGCGTAACGGGGCTTGGGCAGCTCCGCCTCGTCAACGACGCGGAGGGCTGCTCCATCCCAGGGATGGATCATGTCGATCAGCCGCGCCAGCCACTGCTTAGAGGCAGCGTCGACGCAGGTGAAGACAAGTCCGCCCGATCTGTGGACGCATCCTATTAGCTTAGGTCCTTCTCCCTCCGGTTGGTCGTCGATGACTCGAAGAATGCATTTCTTCAAGCCCTCGGCGGCCTCCCGTGAGAGAGGTCCCCCAGCATCGAGGATGCCCACACGAATTGCACTCGCCGCCTCACTGAAACTCGGCTTGGGCGCCTGAGCACTAGCGTGCTTGGCTGCCTTCGTCGGTCTTTCCTGTGAGTTGGCGGTGTCAGAGAGCTGCCGTTTGGAGCTCGAACGCTTCTCCAACTCCTCGGCATACTCAGGAAACTCACTGAGCGGTTTCTGACAAAGGGTCTTCGCCTCTTCGAGGCTCTTACCCCTCGCCATCCACCACTCAATGCGTCTCTTGGCTGCCCCACTGAGTTGTCTTCTCCTTCTCTTAGGGGCGTTAGCGGTAGCGCCAGCCCCAATATCAGAAGAAGAAGGTGCAGAAGCGCTAGATGGTAGAGGGTCGGAAGGGGTACCAGACACAGCAGTGTCCTCTGCCCCGACAGACCCAGACAATAGGTGGTCCTCGGCTACGCCGATTTCCATCGCCTCCGTGGAGCATAAAGCTTCCAGTTCGGCCACAAGACTTTCCTGGTCCTTTTCAATCTCCATTCAAATCCCACGAGTAGCTAGGGAAATAAAAGGTCCACCCCCACAGAGCCCCGCTTGCAAGGGTAAGGCTATTTACTCCTCGAGGTCGCCTGGTATCGAGGGTCCTCCGTTCGCGGCTGACTTCCCCCAGCCATGCATCCTTCGGCACGGGTCGGATAACACCGATTGGATTGGGTTTTTATTGTCGAGTTGAGTTCTGGTCTGGGTTGGGGTTCTAATGCTGTGAGCACTAGAACTCCAAACCAGACCAGACCTCAACCCAACCCAGACCGACTGATCCCAAATCTGACAGCAGCTTGTCGCAGCCGTTTGGGGGTGGAGACGCACTCGTCTGCCCATCGAGACCAGGCTGTTCACACAGCCAAGCCCCGACAAGCCGAGCCGAGCCCGCCCCTCCCCCAAACGGCGGCAACGCCGCAGTCAGGTCCGGGGTCAGCCGGTCCGCCGGTCGATCAGCCGCCCGCTTGCCACATCCGCTAGATGTTTCAAGCGAGCGTTGCCCAGGGACACCGTCACGATTACTTCACCAGAACCCAGAGAACCTTCGACATACAGATTTAATCCGTTAGTCGGCGGCACCGAGAGACTGGAGAAGTATTCGTGCACACTTGGAGGTAACCGGAAATCGCCCGGATATCTTCATATCACAATTCATCAAAATCGGTTCAGACGGTTAAGCGTAAAGAGGAGTATGTCACCAGCTGATACGCTTTCGCATTTTTATAATTTTGGAAACGATTGTTATAATAGCCCACATTCTTAGTTGTTACTATACACAATATTGATATAACACAAGCTAAACGTTGCTAGAAATATGCGACGCATTCTTTTTATCTCTTTATTACAGATAAGTTTATTCATAACTTGATAAAGATAATTTCAGATCCGATAAATATTGACCAATACAGTCGCTCCGTACTAGTTGACACTTCATGTCCGTGTGAAACTTCGGAAATTAATTTGAACAATCAACAAATTAGGTAAGTTTATTATTTTATCGTAACTTAATGTAATATACTGTTTTGATTATTTGCCACGTGGCCATTACAAAAAAGGAGCAAAATTAATATATTGTGTTCAAATCAGTGGCCCAACCGGTGTATTAGGGGTTGTAACTGCCATTTTGGCATTTCACTTAATATTATTATTGTCACCTTTACTTTTTCTTTGAAGTAATATTAATATTGCGTCACGAGTCACGTCGCCACACCCCGTCACGATTTAGGATAGAAGTTTCACTTCTGACTTCTGAGTTTCTGACACTTGTATCTACTTTGTAAACGCGTTTTTATTAAACTATAACCAATACTATTCATACTTGCCTCATTAATATTGGTTTTATATGATTTTTATTAATAATTGAAGATTACACTACATTTAAACAACCTTATTTTTAGCAAGCAATAAAGAATACTTACCAATAAGCTTTTACCTGTCCGTTTATCGAAATTTCGTCGAACCCATCAACAATCTGTTGATAATAATCTAAATGTACCTATGCTATCGCTAGAATTTATAAATATAGTATTATTCACTATAGCCTAAGATACGGTAATATTAGTTAAAATTCATTGATAAATAATTGATGTAGGTATTTAAATGATTACAAGCATTGAACTTTTATTACTTACAATTTACTACGTAAGTATAGAAAAGACGGCGCGAACAAAATCTTTGCGATATCACAGTGATAGATGTGACACTTTTACATGAAGTGACATTTTGAGTTGATGCCAGTCAGCTTCAAGTTTCAACTCACAGCGCAGAAAACAAGTTGGTCGTCGTTTCTATACGTATAGTGAAAACTTAAATTTTTCCCTACTTTTACAAATATAAGATGTAATGAAAAACCAACATGATCTCACCACAATATATTATATTATTACTAGCTGTCCCGGCAAACGTTACTTTGCCATAATATAAAGTACCTATTTCGCCGATATTATTTTTTTGAAGTGACTAAATAAGTATGTTACCATAGCAACGTCTATCGCTATCCCGTCGCACAAACAATGGTCGCCCTCAGTCTCGAGTTGTAATAATTTACTATTATTTATTCAACAAATGCACTTATCAATATATAAAGTACCCAGTAGCCGATTCTCAGACCTACTGAATATGCATATAAAGTTAGGTAAATATCAGTAAAGCCGTTTCGGAGGAGTCCGTGGACTAACATTGTGACACGAGAATTTTATATATAAGATGTTCATTTACAAAAGTTCAACACAGTATATATGTATATCTAACTTGTAAGTTAGATATTATCTACACATTATTTAAATAGTTCAATGATTACTTGAAACAACAAAGTCACTGGTGAGTGGTGACTAGTGAGTGTAATAATTACAATAAACTATTATTTCAGTAACTTTTATTGCATATGTAAGCATTTAACATTTTTCTGTGTTTTGAAACAAATCATTTCAAGACGCCAGTAATCAATGGCCTACTGCAGGCCATCGTCAACTGTAGACACGATCTTGGTGTTTACATTGTCCACAATCCTACACCATAACCCCGGCTACACAATGGTGCATGCTGGGTCACTAAAGGTCATCGCTATTGTGCAGACACACGATACTTACATGACCATCTTCCACCATCATACACCATTACCCCAATGGTTGGCATGGCATTATCACAATGTAGTGGACCAGCATGGACCATTGTGAAGAGGCGCCTTTAAAATGTCTACGTGTTGACCTACCACTATTTAACCACCCGACAACACTATTTCATAGATAAAAATATACCATCCTCATCACCTTGATGAGTAGCAATCTTTCACCGTGCGTTTTTCGCGTAACATTCTGCCACGCACTGTAAAACACTGGAATGAACTGTCACCTGTAACATTTCCGGACCAATACGACCTGCAAACTTTCAAGACGAGAGCGTAATAAATTAAAAGGCCGGCAACGCACCTGCAGCTCTTCTGATGTTGCGAGTGTCCATGGGCAACGGTAGTTGCTTTCCACCAGGTGACCCGTTTGCTCGTTTGCCCCCTAATAATTAAAAAAATAATCTTGATAATAATATTCAACTCACTAACATTTGACAATCTTCTTAACATTTTATTTCAGCAATGGATATGAAAGGACCTCCACCTCCGGCGTACAATGAAGCCCCTCCTGGACCCCCTGGACCACCACCTGGTTTTCCCCCCCAGCCGGTTTTTATAGGCTCCCCCACCATCATCGTGGAGACCCCCATGGGCGCTCACCCCACACCTTACACCTGCAGATCCTGCAACCAGCAGATTGTCACCAGAATCGAGAGAAAGAACGTGACGAAAACGCATCTCTTCGCGCTCCTGCTTTGCGTTTTCGGGTAAGTTTTGTGGAATTTGCGATGTTTTTTTGGAAATAGACGGGCAATATGAGGTGTGTTTTCAGCCACACCTTGTGCATTTTTGACTAAATAATTCTTGCATACTTTTTATATAAAAAAAAAGTTTTTGCATAGATTACTAGTACTATATGTTTATAAAATTTAGCAAGCCTCAATATTTGTCTAATATATTATATTTTTGTAAAAACTCCTAATAGTGCGGTCATGTAAAAACGTCCGCCTTTAAAAAATATTCCTCACTCTATGTAGAGCTTTCAATCTTAGTAAAGAAGCGGTTGCAACGCTGCAGGTATTCAAAAAGTGTATTGGTATTTTTACGAATAAAAACATTTTGAGTTGGCTATACTGTACTTGGCGAAACATGGCGGTAGCGGTCATTGACTCCCTATCAAAAATTTGACATTTTCTATACAAAGCTGGGATTGACAACATCTGACATTTCATTGTCACTCGCGGTTTGTATAGAAAATGACAAGCTTTTGACAGGGAGTCAATGACCGCTACCGCCATGTTTCGCCGATTACAGTATAGGCATAACCAAGTTTTTTCTTACAGTTGCTGGCCGTGTGTATGCATCCCGTACTGTATGGACTCGTGTAAGAGCGCCGACCACTACTGCCCCAACTGTAACGCTTACATCGGCCGCTACTACGACTAACCTATACAAATTACAAGCTAGGCTATGCTAAGCTAGAAAGCTAAGCTAAGACCTAAGATCTAAGCCAAGAAGTCCAGCACTGGAATAAATGTGATAATCCTTTATTATCTTGAAAGCTAATCCCGTAGCCCATATGTATTTAACCTTAGCTATACAAAGTTGAAATGCTAAAGCCGGTTTCAGACTATGCTGTAATATAATGGCATAAGCTCATAGCACAAGAATATCGCGCACCATACATAGCGTATAATAGCAAGCCAATAATAATAATTATATAGTATATTACAGTGTGAACGTTACATGCTATGCTAAGTTATTTTTTAATGCAAAGAAGTTTTGGTGTCCGGCCTGCGACACCAAGACCAAAACGAGCCTGTGGCCCGTATATAAAAAGGTTGAGTACCACTGGTATAGACAGTTTTGAGACACGCCTCGTCAATTGTGACGTGTTACTTGCTTGTTACCCAAAAAACAAGGAATCATAAGTTTTTATACGTTTAGATTCTAGGGTACTGTATCTTATAAAAATAATGGTAAACCAAATGTTAATAGAAACCAAGTGCAATGTCAAAACTATTATTTATTCTTTATAATAAAAGTAAAGATTGAAAATAATAATTTTACGAGTATAAAATAAATATTGTAAGTACTATTATTATTATAAAAAGTGTTTTATTTATCTACAATCTACATTATCCTATCCCATAACTGTTCTAGCCGCTATTAGGTTTTAAGTATTTTACAGTGCGTCATGTCAATTTGTTGTTATTCTTTTGTGACAACGAATTTGATAGCCTGCACGAAGAACTATGTTTCTTCGTCGACTTGGAGACTCGGCTTTCGAAATGAAGTGCGAAAATCATAAACAGAAGAGTATAGTACAGACTTTTTCAAAAATATTTAACTTTAAATGTTTTATTTTAACTTACTGATTTCTTACAATTTACATGGTTGTAATTATTATTAACATGCACATTTTGTCTTTATCCTATAATTTAGAAATTGGCTAAAGAAACTACAGTTAAACATGACGTGTTTTATTAACATTAAATACTGCATTACTATAATCCGGACGCCTCGATAATTCTAAAAGGGCCTTGTTTTGGCCTCTCCGGATTAGCCGCGTACTGACCAAGCGAGCCGCCTCGCCGCGGCAGCCTCGCGCGCATTTGCTCGGTCGGTCAGTACGTGTTAGTGCGCGGCAAACGTCCGAGGCGCCTTTGAGCATCGACCAAAAACCGACAACTTTTGGCTCGGCCGCGGCACGCTCGGGCGAGGCAGCGAGGCGGCTCGCTTGGTCAGTACGCGGCTAATAACAAGGCCCTACTGTACGTAGATATTTGAAACAAAACACTTCTAAACGGATTTTGATAAGAATCAGATACCTATAACCAATACAATACCACTTTAAGGTACTGAGAAGGACAATATGGGTTTATTACACATACAATTCATGGAGATAATAGAATTTAGCAAACTTCTCAATTCATTATAATATAATCTCAATTCAATATAATATCTAGAACCCATAAAAGTTTTTCTTGATCGTTTTTGCATGATCTCAACTGCGCTGAAGGTCACTTATTGTAGTGCCGATCATTGTTATACTGATTGATACAATATTGTATTGTTATAAATGACTAGGAATGTTGGTCGCTTCTTATCCATACTAATAAATGAAAAAATATGTTTGTATGTCTTTATAATATTATCTCTTCATACTAAACAGTACAGACTTAGTTTCGACTAAGTATAATAAGGATACTTTGAGTTCTGGAAAGAGACTAAGGATATATTTTGACGTGACAACGTCTTATAATTCGATATGGGCTGCGCGCACGAAAAAACATGACGCAATATGCGGCGTTACCTCGCTCTGAGGCGTTCCATTTAACGCTATGACGTCGAGTTCGAGTCGAGTTCGGGTCGAGTTCGGGTCGAGTTCGGGTCGAGTTCGGGTCGAGTTCGAGTCGAGTTCGAGTCGAGTTCGAGTCGAGTTCGAGTCGAGTTCGAGTCGAGTTCGAGTCGAGTTCGAGTCGGGTTCGAGTCGAGATCGAGTCGAGTTCAAGTCGAGTTCGAGTTTCTTTGATGGTAGGTACTTAATTAAGATTTTTAGGACAAAACAGCCTTATCACCAAATTCTTAGAAAAATGATCCGATCTGGTCCTTAAAGAATCTCGTATTGATCACACATTTAGGCATACAAAAGACGGTCTGCGAGGTTTGGTTTCAACTCCCATTGACACTGTATCCACCGTCCCCGTTACTAATAATGAACAACAGCTCTTGACCTGATACTTTAGAAATCCAATTGAAAGCTAAAAGGCGCCTTAGTCGTAAACACAATTGTCCTTGGCGCCGAGTTCACAAAATTTGTATTAACTAATTTATGGAGCACATGTGAAAATGACATCATCCGTTAAATATTTTAAGGACGTAGTAACAGAGTGTTCAGGGCCGTATTCAACCAAAATATGTACCACATTTGAAAAGACAATGTAATTTTTATTAGAAACGACAAGTGTCTGAAATCTTCATGAATTGATCCCACTTTTTTGGTAAAAAGCGGCCCCGTGCGAGTTTCTTATGCTGGTTCCCGAACCGGTGGTAGGCACCTGCAGTGACGACGTTTTGAAAGTAGTTGATTCAAATTTATTCAGAAATAAATTTATGTAGGTATCTATTTGTCTGTCTGTTACATCTTTCTTTTGGCTTACACCGCTATTGATTTTTTTATTAACTTAGATATATTTTGAGTCGTGCTAGGGCACACATCACTCAGAATATAGGGTCACGAAATAATATTATAGTACTAGAATAACTTCTGTGCGAACAAAACTGCGGACAAATCTAGCAAGCACCCACAATAAATGAATTATTATTTTATATTCCAATACAATTTAGAATCATGTTTCATATTTGCTAAAGTTTAAAATAAAGAGTTAAATACCTTAATTTATTACTCTTTTTTCGTCACTAACCTTTATAGTACGGGAGCCCTAGAACAATTCTTTTTGTGATCTTGTTCCGTTTTAGGGTTCTGTAATCAACAAAACTTGGTTGGCTACTGTACCCTAAGGCGGAACCCTAACCAGCTGATTTTTTGTATATTGGTAGGTTTATAGTTATATAATTTCAGTGTAACCTTGTCCTACAAATAAAACAATCCATATATTTTTAGGACCATCAAGTCAAAGTATGAAATCCTTTCTATCTCTGTTAGCTACCACTTTCGAGATTTTTCGAAAATAAAAATGCTGTTCGTCTTATCAAAATGTAGCTACTCATAAAAAATTTGCATGTTAGTAATCACAAAAAAATTTGTTCTAGGGCTATTAGTAAGTTTTTTTTTTAAATATTACCTCAGATTCCGGTCCTGTCGCTTCAAATCATGATGATGGTAGGTCACGGGGTCCGCACCAAAAACTATTAATTAAAGTCACGTATTTTTCTATAAACGCTTTGTTCTTATTCTATTCTTTGTTGTATTCATTAGTGAACATGAATAGTTCCTCTATATAAAATATAGTTTATAAAATTATACAGACTACAAAAGCAGTCTGTACGCTAATCTAATGGTGCTCTCTCACCGGGAGCATTCGCTTGGAATGTAACGTTACAGAGTCGAGCATTACGTTAGTAAGAAAGGAGAACCCAGCATTACAATGCGCACTTTATAATGATAGTGATACAACTTGTTACATCAATGCTATACAATCATCAAAACATCATCAATGCTCAATCTTGATACAAATTATTGTAGCATCAATGCTACGTGACAGACGACAGTGAAGTTAAGGCCTCTATATCCGCCAATGACCTTGATCATTTTCTGTCAGTGCGAATATCGACGTAAATGACATTAAAATAACATTCATAACAGCGCGCCTTGTACGGTGGCGGTTACGACGCTCGCCGCGTCCATGGCGAAATAGGAGAAAAAACCTTTTTAAGGCTTAATATAATACATATTTCAAAAAAGTAAAAAAACCAAATTATCAACTTATGTATTGCAAAGCAGTAGATATTTTATTATATATTCTTTTGATAAATAATGAAGGAGTAAAGTGGTTTCATTCAACGTTTTGGAGGTGATTTGGTTTTTTATTTCTTTATTATGTGATACCGATTGAAAAAATATGGCAAAACCACGTTACGTATCATATCATGTAGATTACTAATTATTTTTTTCAGATATAATTTCTCTGTTAATGCATATGAAAAGTGGTTTCATCTGCACGCTTTTTTCGCGAGAGGAGCCTTAACTTGCTAACTTCACTGTGGAATGCTCAAAGTCGAATCTTAGATAATGTTAATTACGTACGGTATAATATTACAAGTGAATACTCCCGGTGAGGGAACACCTTAATAATATAATTATGGTATGATGTTTTAAATCACCTAACTCCTAAGCTCGAAAACGTTCATCAATTTATCTTATTATAAATAATACATTAACTAAACATTTGTAATTAAATTTATTAAAAAATGTATACTTAACCTTTTTTACAAAATATGTAGGCACCATATTTTTCACAACAAATTCCTTTTATTTTAAAAGCTATACGCCTACCCATTTCAAATAGCAATTTGAATTTAGACTTATTTTTAAAACCGAAGGCACGAGGATGCTAGTAAACGTGCATGATTATGGAATAGCCGCTTAGCAAAGAGTTGTTTCTTAAAATAAAATAATTAAATCTTAGACTAGTTTTAATACAAAAATCATCTTCTATAAGTCCCGATGTAAGCGTTACACGAAGGGCAATAGTGGTCTGAGTTGCGACAGGACTTGGTACAATACGGAACGCACACGCAGGGCCAGCATCTGAAATTAAAAAATAGAGCTGATACCTTTTACTCTTAGATAGGTACTTAAGGCCGTCCCCCGAGCAAACGACCTTGGCCATACATTTGCCGCGTTGCCGAGATCGCGCCAAAACCCTATTATTTTTACTTATCTTAGTTCTAAATTGTCCTAAAAAAAATTAAAACGGCAAATATGTAGTTTATGATATTGTCGATCTATTGGCGTGAGTTTCAAATAAAAGTAATAAGGCTACTTGACCTATATTCAATTTCATTGAACAAATGCATATTTCTAGTAGAACTTGGCCTAGGAAACCGTATTTCACCCTTATTATCAAATAAAAGCTTATGATTGATAAATAAAGTCGATTTGAAAATATAATTTTATGAAAATAGGAATTGTACTGACGAAAACGCTTTTGCGGTACTTCCGATTTGGATGTGACGTCATCCTCATACTAATTTAATATCTTTTATTTATCGCGCTCGCTATGTGTAAGTTTATTTGTACATAAATAATAAGAATAAGCCTATTATATATTTTCTTCAATAATTCAAATAAAACATCAGTTTTATATATATTATCTCCATTTATTGTAGACGGGAAATGAAATGGCCAAAACTTTTCTCCAAAAGTTTTCAACATTACAAATGATTTCTAATTTTTTATATAATTATTTTATAATTTTTGGGCACTTTTAGACTCGTACATTTAGCACATTAAAAAAAATTCAATAAAGAGAGTTTAAAATACAAAGCGTATGACGTCACACTATGGCGGACAGTGTTTTCGGCGCCATTTAAGAGGCATATTTTTCAATAAACATTTTTATGGATTTCTACTGTGTAAAATATTAAAATATTAGTTTTTTTTTTTGTAAAAATGAATGATTATGAAGCGATTAGCATGAAGAAAAAAATTAGGTCAAGTAGCCTATTTGTAAATGCTAAGGAGATGCTAAATGTATGCTCGAATTTTAACAAATTGGTATTACTTTGGAAGCTGATATCATGAGCATAATAAACAAAAATAGAACATTTAAAACGGCGAAAAGAATGTCGATATACTGAAGATTATTGCTGTATTTTTATTATAACTTTGTAACTTTCAGATTATGAGTTTATAAGGTTTTAAATACGCTCAATTACGGAATCTCCGGACGGAACGCCCTTAAGCTAGTGGCCCGATAAACGTTGTCCTGCTGCCTGCATACTGACAGCAGCGCCATCTGCCGAAATGATTTGTGAAATAGTGAATGTGATTTCTTTTAGCTATAACTTTTTCTCACAGTGATAGGCGGCTGGAACTGGACCCCATTATAACAAATGCTAGTCACAAAAAGAGCTTTTTAACGCACAGTACGTCTCAGCATTTTTGGTCGTGGAACGTTCTACTCGTCCTCCTTTCATCATAATCGGTTAGGGCTTAGGCGGTGGTGGGTGTGAAGAGGTAACAGGCAAACATACTTTGGCATTCATATTATCAAGTATGTATTCTATTTTTATATACTTATGTAAATAACAAAACAAACTTACAAGAATACGCATAACAGTATCGCTACTATGTGTGTCTTGCGCGTCGATACGAGGTCCACTTTGGTGACAATGTTTTGCCCACAGGAGGGACAATGTATGTTGGCAGCATTGGGGCCCACTGCTAGAGAGTTCATGGTCACTGAAACACAAAGAAAAAATCTTTAACACTATGGTCAAAAACACGAGGCAAGTCTCAAAAGACTTTAAATAAAGTTTAAAGTATGGAGCTTTTATTCATCTCTTAGTAGAGACGACTATTGGAGACGATAAAGAGGCTATGGCCAAGAATAAGGATACCAAAATTAATAATGATACTAGATGTTTCGCCCGCGTATTTTAGGAATTTCACAGAAACTGTACATTTTTCCACAAAAAATAGCCTATCTCCCTTCACGTGGTCTATTCTTCATGTGTGCCAAATAACATAAAAATTGCTTCAGTAGTTCTTATATAAGATAACAGCTAGCTGTTGCCCGCGACTTCGTCCGCGTTAACATAGTATAATAACAAAGACGGATAGTTTTTCCCTTTTTGTGGTCCCTTATTACAAAGAGTAAAAACGGGACCTTATTTAAGCAAAATATGTCAAACGCAAACGTTAATAAAGTTTCATGTTTCTAACTCAAGAACTTTCGTTGAAACTTTCTACCCCTATTTCACCTCTTGGAGTAGAATTTCCAAAAACGCTTACCAATCATTTAAAAACACGTATCCAATCATTTTTAATCAGTAGCCCAAACCTAAAATTTCAAGTTTCTAACTTAAGAAAAAACGGAATTTCATTCAAACTTTCAACCCCAATATTACCCCCTTGGGGGTAGAATTTTCAAAAACGCTTAAATACGTATCCATTCATTTTTAATAAGTAACCCAAAAATAAAGTTTCATGTTTCTAACTCAAGAAATGACGGACTTTCATTCAAACTTTCAATCCCTATTTCACCCCCTTCGAGGTAAAATTTTCGAAATTCCTTTCTTAGTGGGTGTCTCCTTAATAAAACAACCCTTCTCACCAAATTTCGTGGCTGTAACTTTAACAGTTTTTGCTCAGCGATGACGAATCAGTCAGTCAGTCAGTCAGTCAGGACATGTAATTTTATAAGTATAGATAAGCAATTTAAAATAATTTTCCCCATTTTTAGGGTTCCGTAGTCAACAAGGAACCCTTATAGTTTCAATCTGTCCGTCCGTCTGTCTGTCTGTCTGTCCGCGGTTTTGCTCAGAGACTATAGGACCTACAAAGCTGTAATTTAGCATGAATGCACATATTAATAATGGCAACAAAAAGGTACATAAAATCTTAAAAAAATATTTTTTTATGGTACCTTCCATACACATCAAGCGGGGATGAAAATTTTTTTGTCGTTGGATAGGTTTTTTAAAACTATTATAAGTATTCATAGATAATTTTCCGATTTAGGGATCCGTTTGTGAAATATTAAGTTTTAAAGTGGAAAAAATCGTTAGAGTCCAGTGTCAGTGTCTGTCTCTCTGTCCGCGGTTTTGCTCAGAGACTATAGGACCTACAAAGCTGTAATTTAGCATGAATGCACATATTAATAATGGCAACAAAAAGGTACATAAAATCTTAAAAAAATATTTTTTTATGGTACCTTCCATACACATCAAGCGGGGATGAAAATTTTTTTGTCGTTGGATAGGTTTTTTAAAACTATTATAAGTATTCATAGATAATTTTCCGATTTAGGGATCCGTTTGTGAAATATTAAGTTTTAAAGTGGAAAAAATCGTTAGAGTCCAGTGTCCCCTTCTACCATCTAAACGGTTGCTTCTAGAAATGTGAAAAAATTCACGGGAGTAGGAAATATGCTGAATTTAAAAGGAAAACTATCACGGCTTAGAAGACTTCACAAGTTATTGAGTAATAATCGATTAACTAAAAAAAATGTATTCGGCGAAGTATAAAGGAACTTTTCGTTCAAATTCCTTTGAAAGTAACTGAGATGATGTTGTTAGTAGTGTAAAACAC
This sequence comes from Polyommatus icarus, assembly GCA_937595015.1. Classification (NCBI taxonomy): domain Eukaryota; kingdom Metazoa; phylum Arthropoda; class Insecta; order Lepidoptera; family Lycaenidae; genus Polyommatus; species Polyommatus icarus. Next base: position 17,287,871 of record OW569326.1, read on the forward strand.
GTTATAAATGGGTACATTCATTGACTACACAAAAGTTTAAAAAAAACTAGCGGTATTACGGAACCCTATATTGCGCGTGGCCCGACACGCACTTGGCCGGTTTTTCTCTATTTCTTCGCTCCTATTAGTCTTAGCGTTATAAAAATATAATATAGCCTATAGCCTTCCTCGATAAATGGGCTATCTAACACTGAAATAATTTATCAAATCGGACCAGTAGTTCTTGAGATTAGCGCGTTCAAACAAACAAACAAATGTTAGTATAGATAATGTATTATTATAAAGTTAACTATAACTAGCTATGTTAGCTGTATTGAATGCCGTTGAGTTGTAGTCGAAGTGAAATCGTGAAAACAGCTGCGTTATTGTTGAGAATTTCTGGCTTTAAAAGCCGTAAAAGATAGAGCGTTGTAAAAGCTAAGTTTATTTCAATTGAACTCTACATTATTCCCAAGGTTGACTTACTATAATTTAAGTCATGTTTTCCACGAAATATCAATGACATATTTTATAAGTTTACATCAATCGTCGCATAATGACTAATTCACCATTGAAGGTGATCAATTATTATAGATTCTTTTCCCAATCCTTAATGAATAATGTTGGTCCACCGATACCAGCTGGTGCTGTAGCTCCCCACCTGTTAGTTTTAATATATCACAAAAATCGTAGTCAAATCTTCTATAGGCTTTAGTACTTCCCGTCCATACTGAAAGTTAGTTATTGTAACTATAATAATAATAATATCTATGGACGCTTCACACCACGTCAGTCTGGCCCCGTGCTAAGTACCTAAAGGACTTGTGTTACAGGTACCAGACAACGGAAATATATTTAATACTTTTATACTATACATATATTTAAGATTTTTATTATAACATACACATATTTAATACACATCCAGACCCGGGAACATTGAAAACTTTTTGTTCCGTCGGCGGGATTCGAACCCGCGACCCCCGGCTTGAGCGTCCGACGCGCTTACCACTGAGCCACAGAGGTCGTCAAACTATGTAACTATGTAACTATGTAACGGTACTTACATTGAAAATAACAAAATAAACACTTAACACTACTAATTCAGCGCATTACTTTACAAAAATGAGTACATTTGTTCACTATTGATAAAATTTGTGATACATAGGTACTTTGACTCACCCTGATAAGACTTATCAGCGTACCTTATCTGAGGAGGTTTACCTTAAAGTGTAAATGATAAAAAATTGAAAACAGTTATTATTATGGCTGATAATAAGGTGATAATACATCGGTCTTTGATAGCGAGCAACTATAAATAATCCATAATATAATTAAATATCTATTATTATCCATAATAATATTATAAACGCCACAGATAAATATTTATATACTAATTACTAAGAGTGAATGTGAAAGTGTGTAACTTACTTTCGGTCCCGGGAAACGACATCTAAGGATACTTTTTATCTCGGCAAATTTTGTTTTGCCATAATATAAATTATTTCTAGTATCAATATAAAAAGTAGATAAAAGCCTATTCTCAGGCCTAACGAATGTACTTAAAATATCATTAAAATCGGTTGAGCCGTTTTGAAGGAATTCGCGCACAAACACTGTGACACGAGAATTTTTTATATTAGACGATCCATTTTACCCAAAAAAAAATTACCGAGTATTACTCTACCGTAAACACGAATCCATCGACACCTCTCGACCTAAAATCCGTCAAGACGTTTAGGCTAAAAAGAGAAACAATTAAACAAACATACATTTCGAAAAATATATTCCTCCTCGTACAGATAGGTAAAACAGTGCTAAAAGTTTGCATCGCAAAACTCTATCAAGTTTTCACGTCGAGTGTACTGTTTATTGCTTAAGCATTAAGCTAGGGGAGCCCATGTTTGTGATGGCAAGATGGGATGAATCAACAAATATTACATACATTTCAAAGCGAAGTCATTAAGCTGGAGCGAGCAAACTGTTCAATGGGGATGTTGATGTGCTAGTTTTAATTTGCGCTCGAAACACGTTTATGTGTGGTTTGTGAAAGCAGGTGGAAAGTTTATAATTGCTACATCTTCTTTTATACTGTAAACGACACAATCTTGTTCATGTATATCGGTTCGCTCCCCGCAACGGCTATATTATAATACAATTCATGAAGTTATAGACAAAATAATGATTTAGCTTGGTCACATTCCTGGAAAACCACATATTTTTAAGTTTTCTTCATTTTTTTCTTTTCCTAAACTCTCTCTCTCGTCCTCAGGCTTATTGAGAAGCAAAATGAGCATCGAATAAACATTATAACTAAGTATCATAATTATTGAATAGCTATGAAGTCAGCCAAGCTTGGACGTCAATTATACAAAAATACTCAAGCAATGTTTAATCGAAACTTGTATTTAAACGTGTCATATAATATAGCTAAACTAGCTGTCCCGGTGAACCTTCCCTGGACTTCAAGGATTATTTTAAGGCTAAAATTAGCAGAATCGGTTTAGCCGTTATCGAGTTATAGCGTTACTAGGACAATTTCTGACATGGGAGAGCCATGCTTCGGCACGAATGGGCCGGCTCGACCAGAGAAATACAACGTCCTCACAGAAAACCGGCGTGAAACAGCGCTTGCGCTGTGTTTCGCCGAGTGAGTGAGTTTACCGGAGGCCCAATCCTCTACTCTTTTCCCTTCCCTACCCTCCCCTATTTCTTTCCCTACCCTACCCTATTCCCTTCCCTACCCTCCCCTATTACCCCTTAAAAGGCCGGCAACGCACCTGCAGCTCTTCTGATGCTGCGAGTGTCTATGGGCGACGGAAGTTGCTTTCCATCAGGTGACCCGTTTGCTCGTTTGCCCCATTATTTCATTAAAAAAAAATGGAAATCTATTTATATAATAGATATATACATATAGATAGATATGAGATAGATATAACCCTCTCCGATCGTATCAAATCAATCTAGTAATGAGACGCGCTTTGATGTCCACGCGTCTGTCTCAAAGCTGTATTTAATTGCTGGCTCGTTATTTTTGGATTATTTGCCCTCCCTTTGGGCATAACCAATGTTGCACATATGCAACTGTTAATTGCCGTTTGTCTAGATAACGAACTGTGGTTTGTTTTTTGTTTACGACGCAGTTTCGGCAATTTAAAATTTTGTTATTGTTTAGTTGTAGTTCTATCTATTAGGCCGGGTTCACACCAAACCGACTGTGAGCCGCTGAATGTGAGCGAACGTTACGCAGTTTATTGTATTTCCGTTACGCAGTTTATTGTATATTCCATACATACTGCTATATTTTTACCGTTCGATACCGTATATTTTTACGTTTACACCGGGGTTCACAGTGAGCCTGCTCACATTCGGCGGCTCACAGTCGGTTTGGTGTGAACACGGCCTTAGTTATTGTTATCTTTAAACAGGATTATTGTCATTTTCTCATTTAATAGAGGTACTATCAGAGAAGTTGATTCCTATGCAAATCGGGGACCTAAGTAGTTTGGTTGCGTTACGACAAACCCAAACGACAGATCACAATTAACATTGAATTGACATATTCGACCAAATAACGTTGGTCTGTCAATTGCACAGGAATCAACTTCCTCGATGGTACACATAAAAAGTAGGAAACAAATCCTTTTCGACGATGCAAATGCTATGCTGGGTGGTAAAAATATGAATATTATATTTCCCAATTTTTCTTATCTTTTTTTCGGCCTAATCCGAGATTTTTGACCCTTACCTATATTCGACCCCCATAATTGTCCATATAAATTTAATCACGCTGTGACAATTTCTCTAATCTCATTATTATCCAAGAGTTTCCTTGACATGGGTTGTACCTTTGTAACATGGGTACAATTTTATATCATTTTATTTTTATGCTATAATTATAAAAAAAGTGTGTCAGCTCCGACGCACGACTTGAGTTTACTCTACTATATATATATAAAATAATATAATAATATAATAATATTATATAATTATTATTTTATTTTATATAATATTATATTCCGATAGGTATATTACCTTTATGGTCTTAATACACTCACAGCCAAATTAGAAAGTTGCGCACTAAAGGTGCGCACCAAAAACGTGACACATTTTCGTTACTTGTTAGTAGGTTTTACCCCTCGGATTTTTCTCATACTGGGCGCCTTAAATAATGTTTATGGTGTTTTATGGTACAATTTTATTAAAATAAAAATTACATCAACAAGTTTTTGTAGATGTCACTACTGACCTCAACCACTGTCACAACTGACCTTGGGTTGTGGTCGGTTGTGACAATTTCCCTCTTTCTTTAAAATTTGGTTCCATGACTGACAACATGACGTTTTTTGGCATGATATAATGGTATTTTTATGTAGCCAAATAAATAAACTATGGTTTGTGACAAAATTTTCCCAGCTAGCTGTAAAACTAACAAAATTATTGGCCTCCAAACCAAAATTGTCACATCCGTACCCAGTCTACCCTAATTTGTAAATGCTAAGGAGATGCTGAATGTATGCTTGAATTTTAACAAATTGGTGTTACTTTGGAAGCTGATATCATGAGTATAAGAAACAAAAATAGAAAATTTAAAACGGCGAAAAGAATGTTGATATACTGAAGATTATTGCTGTCTTTTTATTATAACTTTGTAGCTTTCAGATTATGAGTTTATAAGGTTTTAAATACGGTCAATTACGGAATCTCCGGACGGAACGCCCTTAATAAAAACGGAGCAATTTTTGTATTAATAGAGTAAGCTTAAATATTAAAAAGAACGTAAAAATGAAACCTTGTTTTATCGTTTTATTTTTCAACCACCAAAGATGGGTACTACATCATTAAATAAAAGGAAAATATTAAATCACACACATTAAAATAATATTCCATCATAAAGTAGCAATAATTAAAACAAAGTGAATACTAACCTATCAAACAGATACTGTACTATAATACTAAATTAATTAATTAAACAAAATAAACAACTTTAAAGACTCGTCTGTCTGGGTGTTAACAAGCATTCACAGCTGTAGAATCTCCTAGAATCTATGGGAATAACCCTTAGACTGGTGCAATAATGGTCACGATAGGGGTAATATAACTTTGAACATTCAGTAAGGGGTATCCCACAAGAGTATACAGTTGTACCCAGCACGTATTAAGCATAGCAAACAATTAAATTTCCCCAGCGAGTAGGAACAATTTGTTAGTTCCAGAATTTCGCTATAAACCCTGTTTGTCCGATACTATATTAACGCAGTTGGTTGAGTTTAACTGTATGGTCTGTATTTCAAATACCGAAAATATTGAGATAAGTGCTCAAAAAATACATAATTCTGTATTATTTCCACCTTGTAAGGAGAAAAAAGCCCTATGCATTTAGTGGATACTAGGTACGAGTGCATAATATTTTCGCGAAAAAATTCGTCTATCGCACAAGATCCTTACATTATTCTGTATACTCAAAGTATCGCTATACTATAACTATAGTCAGAATTAGTTCAGCTTCAGGTAACAGACAGATAAACTTTCATCAAAACAGTAGTATTATTTAAAGCCATTGTGTTAGTAAATGATTGTAATTCCTAACAGACATTTCTAGGTTTTCTCTATAAACTTTAGAATTTAAAATGATCTTACAAAACACAAAGATTCCTGCATTAAAACTGAACTCACAAACTTTATTTTGCAGTATAATACACATCCAGAGTCAAAGCTAAAAGGCCCTGTCTGGTGGAGTTATAACAAGACAAACTTAGAGCTAACAAGTCGACGGGGCTTCTCCGTGCTCGAATATTGTAATCGGCTTAGTTTGCTCCACACTTACGGGATTAAATGATGCGGCAACGAAATATGAAGTTCATGTGTATCGATTAATTATCTAATGAGTACTCACATACGGTTTTGCTCGATAGTTTTACTCGAAATCGAGCAAAAACCACGGTGTGGACCGCAAAACTCGCAGCTCGAAGGCTCGCATCGAACCAGCTCGAAGGCTCGAATCGAGCCGACACAATGAAATTAAATATATCTAATATTATCCTTCGAGCTGGAGTAAAACTATCGAGCAATGCTGAATGTGTGGACGAAAGAGACTAAAGAACTTTATACAAGAATTGCTCGTTTAAAGATATAAGATATATTTGACATTGGGTCAATATAACAATGATAATATTTAATTAATTATTAGTATCATTAATTCATTATAGTGTTAATTCTATAATGACGTGCACTAACTCTAACGTAAAAGCTGCATAGTTTTTACTCTGCTAATATGAACTTAGCTGATGTAATAACTAACTGAAACATTGATAAGTCATAACTCCAGACTGAAAGCTGCTATAGCTTTCCTAACTTTTAAAGAGCTTTCGTAAGATAGCTGTAAAAGTTTACTCATATTTTTTCAGCCCACCGAGCAGATAATAAACTCATAAAACAAAGTGTGCTTAAAACTAAACTAAAGTTAGCTCTATAAAGTTTTATTTAACTTCCATAACTAGTTTTAAAAAATCTACAAAAATTAAATTGAATTCATATAGTACAATAACAATATAACGAACATAATATGTATTATAAACGTTAAAATTTGCTTAAAGTTTATCAACTATAATAATTTATAGTCCCAATTTGATTCCAAAAAAACATAAAACAAACCACCACGAATTTCATAACAATTTAGAGTTTTACATTAAAAAAGTTATAGCAGACGCTGAGTGCTCGGTAATCCATTTTTCACTTTTCGAATTATAAAATTTAAACCACGTCGAGGTGCTGATCTTAAGGCTTTATGGGGTAGGGGATGTTGGGGATCCAAGTGGCGTAATAAAGGAGCACTTTTTCGCAGATCTCAGATAGGGGAGGTGAGGGTCGATATATCACGAGATTAGTCGTTTCCCGCCGCAGGCCCTGAATGTTAAGTAGTTATGAATAGTGAAGTGATACACTCGATATTCGAATAGCCATAAAATCGAAAAAGTGCTTGAAGACTTAACGTCAAAAAGTTAGTGCTTGACAGACTTAACGTCGAAAAGTTAGTGCTTGACAGACTTGAGTCTTGACAGAGATAAAAGTAAGTTCCTGACCAGTGGGCTTAGCAGGTTTGCGACAGGCGATTTTTTGAAGAAGCGATACAGAAAATGTGTTGGCTAATTTAGCGATCAGTTTCAATCCTAAAAGGCAGGATTTATATGCGTTCGCGAAAGTGAGCGGTTTGGCCGAAATACCGAGATCACAAGCAATTGTAGATATTTATATAGGGGCGCGGTTTAGCTCGCGTTGTAGCGGCCAAGACGACCGTTCTTGCGGATGCAAGATTGAAAAAGCTAGTGCTTGATAATGACTTGGCTTAAGGTGACGCCGCGTTAAAGTAAAAAACCGTGTTGGATATGTTTTAGTTTACATTGTTTTCCACGAGAGACCGGGCTGGTAACAACAAGCAATGCAACAGCAAAAAATGGAATGGGCGTAAGCGACAAAATGGTTTTTGTCGCGTAATTTAAAAACCATAAGTACATTAATTCATATAAGCTATGGGCAAATTGAAGTGTATGCTTAAACCAATTTATGTACAAACTAGCTGTTGCCCGCGACTTCATCCGCGTTAACATAGTTGATAGTATAATAACAAAGATGGATAGTTTTCCCCTTTTTGTGGTTTCTTATACAAAGGGTAAAAACGGGACCCTATTTAAGCAAACGTCAAACGCAAACGTCAATAAACTTTCATGTTTCTAACTCAAGAAATGGCGGACTTTCATTGAAACTTTCTACTCCAATTTCACCCCCTTGGGGGTAGAATTACCAGAAACGTTTAAAGGCGTATCCATTCATTTTTAATCAGTAGCACAAATATAAAATTTCATGTTTCTAACTTAAGAAATGACGGACTTTCATTTAAACTTTCAACCTCCATTTCACCCCCTTAGGGGTAGAATTTCCAAAAACGTTTAAACACGTATCCAATCATTTTTAATCAGTAGCCCAAACATAAAATTTCAAGTTTCTAACTTAAGAAATAACGGACTTTCATTCAAACTTTCAACCCCAATTTTACCCCCTTGGGGGTAGAATTTCCAAAAACGCTTAAATACGTATTCATTCATTTTTTATCAGTAACCCAAAAATAAAGTTTCATGTTTCTAACTGAAGAAATGACGGACTTTCATTCAAACTTTCAACCCCTATTTCACCCCCTTCGGGGTAATTTTTTTTTAATTCCTTCCTTAGTGGGTGTCTACTTAATAAAACAACCCTACTCACCAAATTTCGTGGCTGTAACTTTAACAATTTTTGCTCAGCAATGATGAATCAGTGAGTCAGTCAGTCAGTCAGTCAGGACATGTAATTTTATAAGTATAGATTTTGGAAGCTTAATTACTCTCCTCTGTTGGCAAAATAGGAATCCGTTTTTTTTACAGAGGTCTTTTTGTTTGATTATTCTGTGTTAAAAAAGTTAACCTATCGTGTTATGCTATGGGTAATTCAAAAACAAAGACATGATGAATACTGACAATAAATTTTAATTCCTTAGCTTTAGTCATTGCTGAGAAAAATCGATATCGCTACAGCCAAATTATCAAGGTGTTGCCTTAATGCAACATGTTTTTTTTTTTTTCTTTATAGAATCACCAGTCAAAATGTACCTAATTGACATGAAATGGGTCGAATGTCGGCTTCAAAATATTATCCAACGCTTAATGTCAATTACTTGTATTTTTATCGGTGAATCTATAAAGAATCAATAAAGAAAACATGTTGGCTAATTTAGTGATTGATTAGTTTCAATCCTTATCTCTGGGACGTCATTAATAATTTCAATATCATAAATTAGTGACTGCAACACTTAAGTATTAGTGTCTAAGCACACCATGCCGAAGTTCCGCGGCGGAAATGCCGCATGATTACGTCAGCAATGTCAAACGCATACAATATAACGCGAGTCGCGACGTAATTTCGGCATGGTGTGTCATTCGTAATTTAAAATACATTACAAGCGGAATCATGCCGAACTTCCGACGCGGAACTTCGGCATGGCGTGTTTAGACACTAAGTGTGTGTGCGCTGTGCGCACAATTCAACGGCGCGGCTGGCCCCTTTTATAGTATCAACTTTATTAATAGATAGGTACATGGGATATTGGGTAGCATTGCATTCTTTCCATCTAATCGCATTGGAAATGCCATCTTGTAGTAAATTATTATAATATATCTATTATCTACAACGAATAACAAAACTACAGGAAACGTAACTCCCATACTTCAACCGTTTTAAATTTGGCTCCTTTTCGAACACTAAAATATGACAATTCAGATTCTCGCCAAGGTCGTTTCCCAGGTAACGTATCATAATATTGCGCACTGGACGACAGCCTGCGCGGTTATTGTCACTGTCACAGTTATGAAACAAAGCCGTGGACAATAGCGGATGGCATTATGCAGTATACACCAAACATATCTACTATCACGAAGAAAGGAGTACATAATTATTATTTTAAAATCAAACATTTTCCTCTGATCTTTAAGTCATCGATAATAATCTATACTAATATTATAAATGCGAAAGTATCTTTGTCTGTCTGTCTGTCTCGCTTTCACGCCAAAACTACCGAACCGATTGTAATTAAATTTTGTACACAGATAGTCTAAAGCCTGAGAAAGGACATAGGCTACTTTTTAACTGGAAAAAATAGTTGTAAGGGGGCGAAAATGCGTGAATTCGTTCAAACCAAATAGATGGCGCCGTGCGTCTCCTACATCGCGATGACGCTTGCTCAAATGTCTTTCTATAAGTGGTGGTATCATTTTACATCACATTTTCGATTTTTTCGATTGTTATTTCTTTGTTACGTTATTAAATAACTCAGTACTTTATCTATGCAGTGACGTAACCTTAAATCTATCAATTATAAATAGTTTATGGGTAAAGTTGTGTAATTGGGGGGCTAAATATACTTTTAATGGGTACTTAATTTGGCACCAATTTTGTTGACATCGCACGTAAACTGAAGTCCACGCGGACGAAGTCGCGGGCAACAGCTAGTAAAATATAATAATTTTGAACAAATCTTGTAAAGGTGCGTTTACACCAAAAGAACATAGAGCAAGAACAGCACAAGAACATTCTTTCGTATTCGTTTAGTGTAAACTATAATTCGTTACAACATACTTTAGATCGTTTACACCAATCGAATCAACAAGAACATCAAGAATAAGAATTTTTGCTCTATAGATGAGAATCTCCAAATAGACCAAACGAGCGAATGCTCATTACTCATTCGTCAACGATAAGAAGTAGGGTTCACACTACACTCAAAGAGTATATAAACTACGTAACAACTACGCTATGTCTGACTGTAATAGCGATATTATGATTTCAAGTGCTGTATTTATTGTTATAACGCAATTAATGAAAAAGAAGGAAAAGACGTTGGTGGGTGACGAATTTAATAAAAGAAGAATACTCGATAATTAAAAAAACCCGCCAAAAAGTTAAATATTTCAAGAACACTAGAATCCCTTTGAAGAGACCGCCTCGAAGAGCGAGCACGTCCGAACACGAAAGAACGCTCTAGGCAATTGCTCGAGCGCTCTTGCGTCGTTTACACCAAACGAGCGAGATTCTTAGAGCATTCTACCTATTTACCGCCGAACACGTGGCGAACACACTAGAACAACGAAAGAATGCTCGTTGTTAGTTTACATCAAAAGAGCTTTACTAGAATGAGCATTCGCTCGTTTGGTCTAAACGGAGCTTAAGACTCGAACGAATTTAAAACTATCCAGAGAACCTATACAACACGTTTTCAGATTACAAAAATCGGTAAAAATTTTAAAATACGTCGCTATTTTAAAGGGTTGCGAGTGATTGGGGTTGGGGGGGGGGGGAGGGGTCAGATTCCCCCCTCACCATTTTTACCGGCCGGAAATACTTGATTTCCTTAAAAAAAAAACAAATTTGTACAAAAATTGTTTATTCGACTTTATAAACATGTTTTATAGCTTTTATCAATTCCACGAACGGAAACTTACGCTGCAAATGCAGATTTTCGTAATCTCTTTAATTTTCAGTCTGATTACTCATTACTCATACAAAATATGTCATGACTATTAAAGTGTATGCTACATTAACGAGTAATCTGGCTCGGCATCCAATTCGGTTCGTTTTTTACTAAACGAAGTACGAACGGCATAATAAAAATAAGATACTCCATACTGATGTCAGTCAGACCCTCGTTTATGAATTATGATTAAATTGTTACATCTTGCATAACACTGTCCATGGCGACTTTGTAATAATTTTGTATTTATATATTTTTTTGATTACTGCATTTTTACAATAACATGTAAACTTAATTAGACAAACACAAAGAGACCAGCTTAGTTTTACGCAAATACCCTGGCATCCAACTTAAATAAACCATCTTTTTGGGCATGTTTTTGGGTCGGAAGAAATACAAGAACTTTACATAAGCATAATTTATAAAAATTCACTTACTGATGAAACTTGAAAGGTTATTCCTGTATTAAAAGTCGTATCCGTATGACTTCTACACCATTTCACAGGGCATTTAGGCATTCTAACAACGAAAATTTTGTAAAAAGCTACGTAAAAATTAAGTAAACAAATTGTAAAATGAGTTTGACAATAATTATCATGTCAACCTGGTTGAATGTCACTCGTGTATATATACACGAAAAATGTGTACCGAACACATGCATAAATGTGCATGTATTCGGGTCACATTTTGTAGCATTTTGGTGCACATTTTTTGACGGAGTTACTCTTCCTGTAGTTTAAAGTTCACTGATTATCTAGCTGATCCAGCAAACATCGGTTTTCCAAATACGGCGTGCTTTTTGGACATTAAGTGATTATTATCAAAACTATATTAAACTAAATCCACTAAAACTTGTTGAATACTTTGTAAAATGTTTAAACCTTTGATTATTGTCATCTTTTAACGCACACATCACTAGGGCCCGTTCTGCGAGTATGCTAACCGCCGTCATACACTAGTAAACAAGTGCCATTTTCCTCGAAACCTGATCGCATGCACCGAAAACTATGATTTTGGTCTCATTCGATTTGGAATACCATCTAGAACATTCTGTCAAAATTCCAAGACGGGCTGAAAAAAATGCAAAAGTTATAAACAATTAAGTAAACATAAAAATAAGGGTTTGGCTTTTTTTTATTTTATATATTATTATTATTTATTTACATGAAAATTTCATGAATGCCTTTGATTGATCATAAAAAAGTGAAAAATCAAAATTATTGAATTTTTCCACCGGATATCTCTTCTAAACCCTTTTAAGATTATCTCAAAAGAATAATAAAAATTTCTAGATTTCTTGTTTAGAAATAATCAGCGTTTTTATGTTAACATTAAAATGGTGACTATTAACAAATGAACAAAAGCATAACATTTAAACAAACTGTGATAATTTATTTTTGTTGACGGATTATTGTTTATTGATATCTCTACTTAGTACCCAATTTTTTTTATTTCTTTATATTAATATTTAATCAGTTAAAATATATTTTATAGTTCGCGTGGCAGATTGCGGCAATTCACGCGAAACTCGAACTACGCGTTTTTACCGTTACTTTCGCCGCTCATTTAAAGCTATAAGGATTATTGGTAAGGTTCCAGGATCTAAGATTTTTTTAGGAAATTTCCTCTTCTTTAAATATTTTAAATATTGATTATCTTAAATAGTTTTCGAAATATTAAAAAAAATCCAAACCCTTCTTTTTATGTTTACTTAATTGTTTATAACTATTGCATTTTTTTTCAGCCCCTCTTGGAATTTTGATAGAATATTCTAGATGGTATTCCGAATCGAAACCAAAATCATATATTTCGGTGAATGAGATCAAGTTTCGAGGATAATGGCACTTGCTAATCAGACTATCATAGCTTATGAAATATGTGTTCGGGTTGACATATTCCAAATTCGGCATTCGCCTGTCACGAACCCCATACGTTTATTGTCCCGGTCTTGATTAATAGTTACAATATTAATGTTATCTTCGAGATATTATTTAACCCATCAAGCCCCATACGAGTACCGGTGATAGCGACAACAATAAAATACAATAGCATTTCCAAGATTCCCCGATCGAAGGATTAAGCTTACGCAGTAGATAAGTACTATAGTCAGCTGTCAGGACAATTTAAGGTGGTGGACCAGCGGTCATTAACCTTTCAAGTCTAGGAGCTATGTGGAAAATACTCGCACTGCAAACTCAAACTCAAATTTTTTTATTCAGAATAATTTTTTGCAAATATTTTCTGAAAGTCTACATGATGCCTACCACCGGTTCGGGAACTAACCCGTCGAGAAGAACCGGCGTAAGAAACTCGCAGGGGGCCCACTTTATTTACCAAAAAAAGTGAGAAAAAAATTAATCTTTTAAAATAATGTTTACAATTCTGTAACTTAAAATTATACAATGTCAACATACATACATAATTGTAAGTCATAAAATAATGTAGAAGTAGCCTTGCAAGCAGCCATCCTACTCCCAAGATGTGCCGTCGTTTATGAAATCATTGACCTTATAATAGGCTTTGGCACACAAACGTTCTTTGACTACATTTTTAAATTTATTAATGGAAAGATTTTGAACGTTTTCTGGGATTTTATTGTAAAGGCGTACACATTGACCTTTAAAAGATTTACTAACTTTACTAAGTCTGATCACCGGTATTTCTAGTTTGTACTTATTTCTAGTGTTTCTTCCGTGAATGTCACTTTTGGTTCTAAATTTACTAAGATTCTTTCTTGTTCTGCATTGCACTGCATTCTGTTAACTTCAGAATAACATTGAATTCTTGTAAAGAAACAGGCTTAATATTTTCATCGGAAAACGACTTGGTTACCTCTTCATATGATAATCTGCAGCAACTGTCAAAAATGTCCAACACTGGAAGACGAGATTCCTCCACTTACCGCGAAGAATATAAGCTATGAAATTGGTCTTTACTCCTTCTCGACGGTCAGGTAGACCTTCAGAACTGGATATCTCCTAAAGTAACCGCGACCAAAACTCCATAGTTAGTGGTCGTTCTTACAGGTAAATTTTCAGCTTTACGAAACGAAGGAAGGTCTGGCCCTGGTCTTGGTCCATAATATGTTTTTGTTTTGTTATACATTTTTTTCCACCAAGTTAGCACCTTTATTAAATTGGGTTCAATAAAATAACTTCTAGAAACAATTTATACCAAACAATGCGTGGGCCCAGCTTACGTATGAGTTTGATTTGTGCACGTTTATACCTCTGTAGTCTGTACCTTTAGAAGCTGTTCTTTCAAAAAAGAAAACACTATTAAAAAAAACAAAGCAAGAAATTGGTCTTGCTTCAGAATGCCAGTGAAAGATCATGCATCTATGGAAAAGCAATTATTACGTTGGAAATAGTAATACGAAATAAAAAGCAAATCCAATAAATGAAGAATCTCAGTGTTCAAAGGAACAATAATAAAGACAACAACAAGTAAGCTAAAGGAGGGTGATGTTCTTAAATTGTTAATACCTCACGTAACATTAGAGATTAGCTTGGGGGAGACTGCACTTAACTTTTATAGAAGGCTTGAGCGATCGATGGAGTCACGAGAAAAGGCCAGGAAAATGCTAATAAAACAACGCTGAATAGCACCTTTTGTTGAAGATTTTTTAGTTTTTACTTTTTACCATTAATATGCCAAAATGCATGACGTGACGTCTAAAATTAATATTTCGTGCATATTATGTGATAATTATCATTAAAAAAAAATGAAATTCAAGATTTAAGCTGATTTTATAATCACAATTTAAAATATAGCAATAATATTATGATGAGGATGATAGTCACAAAATATATAATTTTCTCACCTCCGAGCGGAAAGCGTCAACTTTCTTCCCGCTGCGCTTACCGATGTTGCCGTTTTCCGCCTCCGTCGATGAGAAAAATAGTATACGCACCATGGGCAGTAAATAAGAAAGCCTCAGATCACCATGTTTGCTGATCTCGGCTTCGCCTCGGCCAACAATTACATATTATGATCTGAGACATTTCTTATTTTCCTGCCCTAGGTGCGTAATGTACTATTTCTCACCTCCGGGCGGAAAAAGTCATCTTTCTTCCCGCTGCGCTTACCAATGTTGCAGTTTTCCGCCTCCGTAGATCGGCCAACAATTACATGTGATCTGAGACATTTCTTATTTTTCTGCCCTATGTGCGTACAGCGTAATGTACTATTATAAAGCTGCAAATGCGTTTAACTTCTTCACGCAAAAACGTTTCTAATTAAAAGCATAGTTGACTGTTGCATACTGTGTAATGTGTATGATATGTGTTTTAACAATGATTTATAAAATGAATATTCATGTATAATTATATTTAACGTCATGAGCCTCTTCACTCATTACCTTCAAACATAATTTAAATACCAAAGACAATTTACAAGTTACAATTCTCTTGTATCACCAATAAAAAGTAAACTCATTTAATTTGAAATATTTAATACATGTATCACTTTACCAACTTTCCGAGCTCGCCGTCTAAATAACGTCGAAACAAATTTTTAGAAGAATAAACTGGGATACAAGTCGGTTATCTCTCTTGAAGTTTGACAAAGCGTTTATTGTTAGCCCGGATCATGGCTGCCACGATAACAACTTCCGAAGTCAACGAGTAACAAGTCACAAACAACGTACGTTTTCAAGTAACAATTTAATGGCCCACTAATACATTTGCAGTACAAAATATAATATTATAAAACACATTTCATAGCACAGCTGATGTTCTTCTATTGCGGAGTAATAAGGCTATATATAGTATGGAGAATCTGACTAACAAAAGGAATAATAAACTTTCATTTTGTTAGTCAGATTAAAATTTTTTAAATGCGAAAGTTTATTTATTTAATATTAATAAAAATTAAGGTACCGTTACGATCTTTTTTCGTTCCGAAAAATTCAATTACAATGCCACTTTATGACAGACTTTGGTTCTAAAATTTCAAATAATATCCTACTTTATGACATAGACTATCTGTCATAAAGTGACATTTTAATTGAATTTTTGTCGGTAGCGATTAGCCGCGGTAAAGATCGTAACGACACCTTAAGTTTATGTCCACAGTTTGTCTATACTTTCGCATTTTTACTGGTGGCCATGCTAGGGCTACTGGATTACGTGGACGTCTGACAACTCTGACGGCCGAAACTCTTTTATCGCACGGGAAACGTAAATTTTTAAGGAACAACAATTACTGACCTATGTCTTTTCAAGTCTCCTAAAGTATCTTCATATCAAAATTTATCTAAATTTGTTGAGCCGTGTGAGCGTGAAGAGGTAACAGCCAGACATAGTTTCTCATTAAGGCCGTCCCCCGAGCAAACGATCTTGGCCATACATTTGCCGCGTTGCCGAGATCGCGCCTAAGCCCTATTATTTTTACTTATCTTAGTTCAAAATTGTCCTAAAAAAAATTTAAAACGACAAATATGTAGTTTATGATAGTGTCGATCTATTGCCGTGAGTTTCAAATAAAAGTAATTTGTAAATGCTAAGGAGATGCTGAATGTATGCTCGAATTTTAACAAATTGATATTACTTTGGAAGCCGATATCATGAGTATAATAAACAAAAATAGAAAATTTAAAACGGCGAAAGGAACGTTGATATACTGAAGATTATTGCTGTATTTTTATTATAA
Organism: Polyommatus icarus; assembly: GCA_937595015.1. Taxonomy (NCBI): domain Eukaryota; kingdom Metazoa; phylum Arthropoda; class Insecta; order Lepidoptera; family Lycaenidae; genus Polyommatus; species Polyommatus icarus. Next base: position 17,304,555 of record OW569326.1, read on the forward strand.
CTTTGTAACTTTCAGATTATGAGTTTATAAGGTTTTAAATACGGTCAATTACGGAATTTCCGGAGGGAACGCCCTTAATTATAATATTAGTATGGATATTTGAACACGCGCCTTAAAATTAGAAGACGCTTTGAGCGAGCAATATTAAGGCCAACCCACACGTACTACAATCACACGACAACCACAACGACACCACGTGGTCGGGCGTATATTTCGTATTGTAAATGAACTGGACTATTCACACGTACCACATTTTGCAGTCGTTGTCGACCACCGACCACATCGCAACCACAACGTTGCGTCGATGCAACGACAGTGCGCGCACACCGCCCGAGTTCTTCCCCTCCTCTGTTTCATTGACTTTCGTACGTAAGCACAATATCGCAATTACTACCGGCGTCAACGCAACCACGTCGACATTTTGTCGGTACCACAACGCAACTACAAAAAGCTGCGGCGACACCATTCACACGTGTAACCACTGCACCACGTCGCAACGACAAAATGCCCTCAGCATTTTGTCGTTGCGACGTGGTGTGGTTGTGGTATGTGTGGGTTGGCCCTTAGTAGAGTTTAATGCAAACATGAAGCTACTCTGTCAAATGGGATCGACGGGACGGTGACAATTAGCTAAGTGTGCTCACTTTTGTTTGGGCGTTTTAGCGAATTGCCAGCGCGAATTACTTTCACTAAAATTAGTGCTGTCGTTCTTTTTTGTTTTCGCTAGGTCTTGACGTTGAAACTTAAATATTAATTTTGAATTTTTAAAAAAGGAATTATTTCGAGCAAACAAAGTATGCTATACTAATGTATTCAAAATACAAAGGTGTGTATTTGTTACTTCTTCAGATCATAAACAGATGCGATTTCAGTCATGGTAAATACTGTAATTCGGGTCCCAAAAAATTTAATCCCGTTTTAATTTTAGTTAATCATGGAAATTTACAGTTTCCACGATAACCGAATGTTGACGCAACACCTAGCAAATATAATAATAAAATTTTAGTCTTATTATTATATTTCCTAGATATACTTATGATTAATATTATATAAAAAACTTTTAAAGAAGGTTAAAAGAATAAACAGAGCTGCCAAAAGAAAACACCAAAATTAATAGACGTAAATATAAAATCAGAGAAAACGGACAGAACAAATAAACGGGTTCAAGTTCTGAGAACGGCGATTCCTTGCAACTGTCTTCTGATTAATCGGCGAAGACTCGCCCATAAATTCTCCAAGATAACGTTCCGATGACTAAGTGCATGCATTACGTTAAACTAAGGTTTTCTTTGAAACTATCCCCGAGGGAGCAGATAGCAGATCTCATTTTTTATTTCCTCCTAAATAACGTTAGTCGGATCTAGACAGATGCTATGTGAGATATTATGTTACAGAGTAAGAGCCGGTGACAGCTAGACTTTCGTCATTTAGTAAAAGCTGAAAAATTTCCTGTTTATGACCCCTGTAAAGGTGGGTACTGACCAACGTTATGAGGTGTAATGTAACTTATTCACTTGCTGTGTAATAACCGTAACCGTAGTACCCGTAACACGGCGTACTGACTGCACGAATGTTTACTGTAATAAATTATACTACCTTTAAAAGTGGGAAGAAGGAACAGAAATTGTAGAGTTTCAGTCGCGGTATACCTTAGAACAGTGTTTCCCAAACTTGTCGGGACCGCGACCCATCTACAAGAAAGTTTAAAGTTCGCGGCCCACCTTGTGTAAAAAAAAGGCATTTACCCGTTCATTCTGACGTTCACTGCTGGACTTGGCCCTTTTCTAAAGCTCCTCACCACACCCATTTCAAGTAAGAAACGTACGTAAGTACGACAATCGTCTTATAGCTTTAGGGCCCACCCAAAATCTACCCGCGACCCACCAGTGGCGTCGCGACCCTCACTTTGGGTAATACTGCCTTAGAAGGTCATCCAGTTACGAAGGTCTACCCGAACTTCGATAAAATATTATATAGCAGTAGTCAAAAGTGAACTGAAAAAAACAATAAACTGAATAAACTTTCAGCTTTAATAAAATGACGAAAGTTTTGCTGAGCATGGCTCTTGGGCCATTACTGAAGTTATTCATGACTGTCAAGTTTGTGTTGTGAATGCTGATCATTATATTCTTGTTCTGAAGTCATTATGGACAAAACGTATTTCTAATAGAGATTAGGATTTAAAGTTACTTACTGGGAACATATTATTAACATTGCATAGATTATATTATTTAATCTATCGATCGCGGATTCTTGGAAATCTATTGTTATTCTATTGTCGTCGAGGTCACCGGTGTCCTTATGGGGCTTGATGGGTTAATGATACATTTATAATAATTTTATTCTATATTTTAAAGGATATAGGAGAATTTATTATACCAGTGTTACAAAATTTAAACAATAAAGTTTGACGATAAAACTTTAGAAACAGAAAACAGAAATCCAGACCAAAACTTCACCTAAAACTACACTTGAAGATTTAAAATATGCTATAAATTGCAACTAAGAAATAAAGATAGCCTCAAATGGCCTTAATGGTGTAAGACCTTAGGTGATAGGGATAAGGGATTAACCACCATCTGCATCCAAAAGTAGAATGGTTTTTGTAAATTTATCGCTGGCGCCTTCCTGTAGAATTATTGTAACTAACAAACAGTGCCGTATTTAGCTAACGCGGGGACTATAGCAAAATCTGATGCGGGGCTTCCCCCTGGTTTACTTTTATTCTCAAGATAAGGACTTTAAAAATGTCCGGTCCAATATATTTTTTTAATTCCACAATAAATAACACGAAACGTAGATAGTGAAAGCGCTTTTTGAAAAAATATTTAACTGCTCTGGGTGCAGCTGTGGACCGCGGTTAGACAAACTAAGCGTTAAAATGCGCGGGGGCTCCTAAAAGCGAGGGGGCCCGTAGCACGTGCTACAAGTGATACATGTTTAATCCGGCCCTGTCAACAAATAAACAAAATATACTTGTTGAAGCTATTTCAAGTCTTTAAGTTAAACTAAATGAATGTTCACCTCGACGATTCAATTCTCTGTAATTGTGGTCACAAATTAAAGAAATTAGAAATATAAACAAACGCCTTATTGCTTTCCCGGTTTCTATGTTTCTAACAAAATTAAACTTGGAAACTACAATATATTCATAGCAGGTATGCAAAATCTAGGTATGCAAGAGATCTGAAACGCATTTTTAGCAAACAAATAACCCTAAAACGGTAACAAATATCAATCATAAAAGACTCAACAACAAAAGGCAGTTTATAAGTCCATTAAATCATAATCATAATGAAGCTCGTGCCGAGGAAAATAATCGTATTGTCAGCGTAGGCCATTGTAAGATCCCGTCTGGCTGAAATCTGCTTTGTGAATCCTTTTCACGAGGACAGGAGCTTAAAACCTCATTTAGTGGGACCTCAACGCGTCTGCCGCTTAAACGTTATGGCCCGGGAAAATTGGCCCGTAATTTAAATAACTTTGTCAAGTACGAGAGTCTGTATTGTCTAGTATGAGTGCATAAATCCCTCCTATTGTTGGAAGTCAAAATTCGTGTGACAGTCTTACTTAGCTTTACCTCTTAAATCATTCAAGTTCTATTAAATGTGGATGCAGCAAATTCGTTGGCTAATGGACAAACAACTGTCGCATATAAAAATTAAAAAATATAATTATTCAAAATTCTTGCTCTTGAACTTAAAATACAACCATTAAAAGATTATTTTTAGATAAGTCTCATTATCATAATCTGATTAAATTACGTCCCTCATCTAATATTTTAAAATTTATTACTATGAATAAATAAATATTTAACAAACATACAACTCAATAGAAATAATTTGAAACTAAATAAAGTCTTTGATGTAAGTTGGTCAAGCGCTGAGTATACAGTCTGGCCACAGAACACAGAGTAGAGTACACAGTAAATAAGCCGTTCGCTTTCCAATTAAGTTTCCGCTCTGTTTGTGTTCAGGTATGGTCCTCATACTCCCAGTATTCATATTGACATACGTGCGAATTATGAGTACCGACTACCGCACGATATTCTGAAATGGACCAGAAGTTTTTTTTATATTTTCAAAGGGGTAGTAAAATAAAGGTAAATATTATCAGTTTTATTAATCTCTATTCTTATTTAGGTATTCCTATTTAAGTCAAAAAAGTCCGATCCACTCACAGACGTTTGTATAAAGATGATTTTGCTCGAGGCCAAAAGTAGAACTAAGCCCGCCATTTTGGAAATGTCACTTGAAGCTTTTCCACACTCACTCTTCATATTATTATTCATTGTGCGTGTAGCCACAATGGAAACGATCATTGGCATTATTTTGATAAACAGCTACTTCCATTCACACCCCGAGACGTAGAAGCTACTAGCTGATGTGGCTAAATATCCTTGTAACTTGTAAGGGTGTGCATTGACTACGTCGATTCAATTAAATATCCGGTCAACGCTCCAAAAACTTACGTAAGAATGTACGTACGTACGTTTGTTTGTGGAATTTTGTTTTCGGATTTAGTTAGTCTAGAAGCTATTTAACTAAATGCTCCGTATTCATTGCTATAATGTACCCTGAATGGAGCTCCTAGTACTGTTATAAATGGCCCAATGAATTTGTAATGTATAAATGCAAAATCACCGAAATTTATTCACGTCGACTATTAATTGATAAACTTTGACATCGAGATTGAGGTAAAACCTCGGGGGAGAGTTCAAAGACATCAATAAGGTGAGTAAGGAGTGAAGTTGGGCAAAAGTGTTCAATGCCGCGATTAGCGGGGGCTAAGGGAATATATATCTTGGGCAAGATTAACGATCTTCAGGTAGTTGGGGTGGTATAATTAAACGCAATGGGGTAGGCGCTCGCTTGAGTTATGATTTCGCTGTGATTGGCATCATCTAATGAGCCTCTTTTTCATTCGCAACACGTGTGGTTACTTCACACTCGTAATGTGTTAATCATCATAACACTACGGAATTGTGAGTACTGAGCACAAATTAAGTAGAGAGAAGGTGGTCAATTTCGAGATAGCTAATAATATATTTTTAAATTGTACTTAGAAATACATTAAATTAATAATAACCGTAAACCGATGTTATCCGAGGTAGAGGAAAGAACAGATGGACAGACGACGCGAAAGTACTCTTGTATTTGAGATTTTCATTTATATTTAGCAGCAAAAAATCCGTACAGAGTTTACACTTTAAAATCATAAAAATTAAGGTGAATTTACACTTAAAATGACAATAAATGGTGAAAGTGACTGGTCTAATAATAATATTATGGATTCAAATATCAATAAACCAAGATGAAGTCACGATCTAGACAAAATGTGTAGCGATATCTTGCGAATGTAAATGTTAACCAATAATTAGCTAGGCAATTGAGCTAAATTCTGCGTTCACAATTAAAGCTAATGTCACGTAATAAAATTAAATTAAAGCTAATGTCACGTAAACGTTATAGTCTCTCTGAGTGAAACCGTAAATACTTTGTGTACATTAAATTAACTGACCGTTAACTGGTAGCTGCTAAGCATAATATTTTGTGTGATAACTGATAACTCACAAAATATAAGGTAAGTATTATGTAACGAATGCGTTCTTGTTCTATATTATGATGAAAAGAACAACATAGCATTCATAACTCAATAGCGTTTAGAAAATAAAGTTCAGTTTTAATGAGCCATTCAAAACTGGACTTTACTTTCCAAACAGGAAGATACGACACGTCATATTTTAATTGACAGGCCAGCCACCCTCTGTCTTGTTAAAACGAATGAAAGAAATTAACAATCACTTAAAGATACACAAACTTTTAGTACCTACACCATACTAAAACACAAACGAAAACAATTTGTTAACCACAAAAATAAAAATCTTAAAGTCGATTTTGGCAACAAAATGACGTGTTTGTAAATAGAGTGCTTCAACTGTGGAACCACAATACCGCCGCGCTGTTAGCGTGAATAATCTTGAATTTGGTCGGTTAGCCGGTTGGTTAAGGCTTAAGCCATTAAAAAGTGGATAAGCGTTGAGTATTAACCAGTAAATTTTTAGGATTTATTTAAATTTTTAACTAAGAAACCTTATAGTTTTAGCATATTCTATCTATTAAATTTTTGTTATTAAACTTAACAAAGTAGATGTTATTCTATTCGAAATATTTTCTATAATTTTTTTATATTTTATTGAAAATATTTCGAACATTTCTTCACCCGCGGAATAATTAAAATTAGTTAGAAATCGAAGTTTTATCAGCATGTATGCGCTCACAGACCAAAGTTTAGTCTGTGGCCCGATGAATGGCGTGTCCGGGTGTACCCGGGTGTACTCGGGTACACCCGGGTATAATCCGGGACAGAAATGCGGTCCATCGCCCGATATGTCAATTAGGATAGTGCAGCTAAAATTAACCGGAGCGAGTTTAAGTCCGGCTTTCAAGTTGGCCCACTGTCCACAGTTCGGTCCGATAATATTGATTGAAAGCCATTCAGATTTAGTTGTATAAGCTCCGTTTAACAGAGTCGGTTTTGATATAGTGCATCATCATCATTTAAAGTAATTACGAATACATCAAGTTTCAAGTTTTGTGAAAATTTCTGCAGAGTCTGAAACACACAAAAGCCAAGCAACAAGTCAGTAGCACAGTAGTGTACTTTTCAATAAGGCGGACGGCGGTTTATGGTGATTTAGTAAGGACTCACACGAATTTAAAGTAATTTGTGGTCTACGAATAATAAAAACTAAGGAAACGTAACTTCCATACTGTTACCGTTTTAAATTTGGTTCTTTTCGAACTGTCATATTGTAACGTCCGCGTCAGCCTGAAGCTAGAAACAAATTATCGGACGCATCCATAATACTAAGTACTCACATACGGTTTTGCTCGATAGTTTTACTCCGAATCGAAGGAAATGACATGTTTGACATATTTAATTCCATCGAGCCGGCTCGAAGCGAGCCTTCGAGCTGTCAATTTTGCGGTCCACACTGTGGTTATTGCTCGATTTGGAGTAAAACTATCGAGCAAAACCGTATGTCAGTACTTAGCATAAGTCGCGGCTGATGGATGCGGCTTAACAATGTGCACGGTTCATCCGCGAACGTCACCGCTCAAGGCCACCTAAATATTATTTTGAAAATGTGTACACATTTTGACAAGTATTGTAGAACATTGTTTTATAACGGAGTTACTTTTAATAAGTTTTTATTATTCGTAGTTTGTGATAATCTATTGTGTTAAAAACTTTGTAGCCTTATGTTAAAATAAATAACAATATTTGTAAAAACTTTTTCGGACAAAGAATGAAAGGAGGTAAATTAAAAATATTAAAATGGAACAAAGTGCGGACAAAGCTAGCCGGAATTAGTATCATCTAGTACACAATTAGCCTTTTTGTATGTTCAAAATAAGCCCAGGGCAGTAATTACAGGGTTAATATCTTTTGAAAGTGCGGGCAGAGGAACGCCGACTTGCAAACGGTAAACGACTTGACGATAATTTAATGCAAATTATAATTTTAACGTTTACAAAACCTTAAGACAACGCCTGCTTAGTTCTCATAAAAAGAGTTTTGAGAAAACATCACAAAAATTCAAAGAAGTTTACGAAGGCGGCAGAGGTTTACTTTAAGCCCTATCCTACTTATAGTTTACAATTTCAGTGATGATCAACTAGCAAACTACAAATTGCCGTTAGCAGGGCATGATCCTTCGAGGCAACATGTAAAATTAAAAAACAAAAGCATAGACAGCGTTCATTACAAAAAAACCAAATCTCGTTTGTGGAAGTCCCCTAATTTAATTCACCGTGTACTCAGACAGGCCAAAAAGTACACTCATTTGAATTTCGAATGCAATGTGAACGTGACCTAAGCATATCCCTGTGGTAGGGTTGAGACAAATTAGGATAGGGCTGAAGGGAACCAGGAATTCAGGACGAGGGAGTTGGTAGCCCTAGCTTCGGATGCTCGGGCCGCCTCGATTAAGTCAAGCCTTTTTAACGAAATTTCAGGTTATTGTCGGGACTTGCAAACGGGACGGGAGTGCGCCATATTTTTTGAAATTTGTTGCCCTTCCGCCCGCTTTGAATTCGTACCGAGCTTACATTTGGCCATTACCAGTTCTCGTCTCGGAAATTACTGGAACACTAATTTGTACGTATCATTCGGATTATCGGATTTTACTTTATAATATACTATAGATGACGCCTGCAACTTCGTTGCGCCAAAATTCGTTTATCGCACGGAAACTGTACATTTTTCCGGGATAAAAAGTATCCTATGTCCTTTCACGGGCCTCAAAATATCTCCATGCCAAATTTCAGTAAAATCGGTTGAGCGGTTTGGGCGTGAAGGGTTAACAGACAGAAAGACTCGAGCAAAATGTTAGTATGGATTAAGCCACTGAACTAAAATCGCTGTAAGTAATTAAACTTTACATTAAATATCGAAAGAATCATTGAATGAAATATTATAATGTATGATTATTGATTATCCTAGTGATTTTGACCTGATGATGATCTGAAAGAAAAGGAATGGTCGATTTATTATATAACAGAGCATTAATGAATATAAAAATATTTTATATTATAATATTTTGAATCGGTTAGCTTTATCCACATCCAACAGTTCTCTAATTTTCAACATTCAAAATACAAGTTAGAGTACCTAAGGCCACATTGTTCCATTGCGTTGCGGTACTTCGCCGCAGAGTTGGCAATATTTTACATCCATACTAATATCATAAATGCGAACGTGTGCCTGTTTGTCTGTCTGCCCGTCCGTCTGTCTGTATGTCTGTCTGTTAACCGCTGAACTGATTTTGCTGAAATTCGGTATAGAGATACTTTGAGTCCCGGAAAAGGACATAGGATACTTTTTATCCCAGAAAAATGTACGGTTCCCGCGCGATACACGAATTTAGGTGCAATGGAGTTCCCGTCCCCGACATCTAGTAGGTACGTTATATTTTGTAAAATGCCCCGATATGCGTTGATGTTTTGATTAAAATATAGGCAGATGAAGTGGAAGGGTGCATAACGTGCTGAAAGCTTAGTCAAAATACTTTCCCCAGTTTCGATAGCGTAGATTTACGTCATGTCAAAAATATAACGGATTTGGCCTACGCTTTACTAAGTGTCATGGCGCTTGCGATGCGTTATGTGAAATCCTATTATACATTTTTACATCAAAATTCGCTATCAAAAATAGCAAATGCATTTTACTAAATGCTCAGAGCTGTCACCGTCCTGTATTGTGTTATCGCGCGTCGCCGCAACGTAATACATACTTTACGCTTCAGCAAAACAACGCACCGTACCGCATCGGAGCAACGTGGCCTTACCTCCTCAAATCCTATTCATTTGATCTTGAGGGCTCATTTTAATTGTGTCGTGAAAATTAACGAACAATCGAGGCTCGGAGTTTCCGAACTCACAGCACCTATAAATCCCTTGATTTATACTCGAATGATATTATTAAGCCCGTCAAACGTTTCAATGGCTGTTCAGCAATGATAAATCCATCAAAATATCCGTGGCTTTTTTATTTATTTCGAACCAGATGACAACTCTGTTTCATTACCAAAATTAGTTTACAGCGGGAACCGTATTCCGGGATAAAAAGTGTCCTTTCCCGGGACTCAAACTTTGGTAGAACTCGAGACTGACGACGACCATTGTTTGTGCGCCGGTATAGCGATGAACGTTGTCCTGGTGTCATACTTATTGAGACACTTAAATAAAATAATAATCGGCCAAGTGTGAGTTGGACTCGCGCACGAAGGGTTCCGTACCGTTGTGTAGCAAAAATAGGCAAAAAATTGTGTTTTTTGTATGGCAGCCCCGCTTAATTTTTTATTTTGTTTAAATATAATTAATAATTATTAAAGTACAATTATATTTAAGACCTCCGTGAAAGTTTCAAGTTCCTCTTATCAATATTGATTACGAGCAAAAAAGGCCAAAAAAATCACGTTTGTTGTATGGCAGCCCCCCTTAAATATTAATTATATTTTTATTTTAGTATTAGCGGCACCAGAAATACACAATCTGTGAAAATTTCAGAACTCTAGTTATAGCGGTTCTTGAGATACAGCCTGGAGACAGACAGACGTACAGACAGACGGACAGACAGACATCGAAGTCTCATCAATAGGGTCCCGTTTTTACCCTTTGAGTACGGAGCCCTAAAAATAGGCCAAAGATTGTGTTTTTTGTATAAGAGCCCCCCTTAATTTTTTATTTAATTTAAATATTATTGTAAATTATTAAAGTACAATTATATTGAAGGCCTTCGTGAAAGTTTCAAGTGCCTACCTCTTATCATAATTGATTACGAGCAAAAAAGGCCAAAAAAGCACGTTTGTTGTATGGGAGCCCCCCTAAAATATTTATTTTATTTTTATTTTAGTATTTGTTGTTATAGCGGCACCGAAAATACACAATCTGTGAAAATTTCAGAACTCTAGCTATAGCGGTTCTTAAGATACAGCCTGGAGACAGACAGACGGACAGATAGACGGACAGACAGACATTAAAGTCTCATGAATAGGGTCCCGTTTTTACCCTTTGGGTACGGAACCCTAATAGATATGGGCAAAATACTTTATATGGCAAAACAACCTTTATCAGGACAGCTAGTATTAGTATAAATAATTGGTTTATTAAATCACAATAAAAGACTAATCCGTTGATGTTAGTAGTCTAGGGTTCACTATTTCAGTGCTAAAACTGGGAACAGACTGAAATGAAAATATTACAAAGAATATCAAACAATTCGATCGATGCTGTTACATCTTACTTATCTATAATTCCTTCTTTATTAAAATAGGTAATTACTTAAACAACTTTGATTCCTTCTTTATTATTACAATAGGTGAAAATAGAAAATAAAATGTGTACAACTCCATAAACTCAGCAATATAACAGTATTGCTAGCGTCCGCAAGATGTGAATATGTCGAGCAATAAGTTTAGCGTGTAGTGCCAAAATTCATTTTTGTTAACTCCTTGCAAGGAAGCGTCTGCCGCCGCGTCGTCGCCAACGACATTATGCCGTTCTTCCTATTGGGCACATAAGATGACGCTTTTACTGATATTAAAAGGGGTTAATACATGTATATTGGGAAAGTATATCTGTAAACACGCCTAAATCGATGTAGCCATTTTGATAACAGGTACCAGCAAGGATTATAATATTAGGATAGTTAATATTCAGGGAAAAATGTACGACTTTGGGCAACATCATTATTTAAAAAATGTGTAAATATAGCTACAACAAGAAATTTTTTAAAGTACAGATAAGTTGATTTCTAGGCAGATAGGGGTATATTATGTAGGTACCTACGTAGTTTGGTCGCGTTACGTGAAACCCAGCCGACAGATCACAATAATTAACATTGAATTGACATGATCAGACCAAATAACGTTGGCCTGTCAACTGCCTAGGAATCAATTTCCTCGATGGTACATACTTACTTTTTTTTACTTACTTTTGGTTACTTTTATCTACGAGTAGATTTCAGATTGCCACATCGTCTAAAAAGTTGGGTGATGACTGATGACACTAACTACAACGAGCGTAAAATGAGTTTATTATTAGTTTTTTAACTACTCGTATAATAATTCTCCATCGAACAGTAGCATTTTACGCCCCCGTTTAGCCAGTCAGTAATTGACAAATTTATGGCGGGCCACACTAACGCAATTGAGGGGACTGTGGTGTGTATCAACCCTAATTAGATTGTTATGTAAACGCTAAGTTCAGGGAATGTGCAGAATTATTTAGTGTCATTTTTCTGAATACTTTCAAAAGATTCGCTTCGTCCACGTTCGTTACTAAGATTTCATAACTGGTTATGAAAAAGGAATTATTTTCACTGTTTCATAACCAGTTATTAAACAAGACTTTTTTCCATTTTCATAACCAGAGCCTCTTAGTCATGTATAGTCTCCTGGTACTTTTTTCCCTAGAACAATGATTTGTACATCTTTTAAAACGTAGATAACAATGCTATAAAGGTGTAACAAAAATAAGTGATAATACTTTAGGGTGTGTACGTGTTCCTTGTAGAGAGTTCACTGTGAAAGTAGCAGCGCTGAAAGACCAACATTTTTTTTTCACTTTTGTAGGTATGTATGTATGTATGTTCATCGGTTCCCTCGTAACTTCTAAACTACTTATCAGAATTCGACAAATGGCATATCATTAGAAGCGTCTTAATTGTCCGCTGGTTATAGGCTACATGCCGTCACGTCACGTGAAATAAAAATAAAGTTTAAAAAACTAAAACCCGACTACTAAAACACGCTCTAAAGTCTAAAAAGTACGAAACAAGAAAATAGTAATGGAAGTTTAAAGGATAGGCCGTGGTCGTATGCCACCTACTGTAGCAAAACAGATAATAATAAAATTAAAAGGCATACGACCACGGCTATCCTTTAAACTTCCATTACTATTTTCTTGTTTCGTACTTTTAGAGCGTGTTTCAGTAGTCGGGTTTTAGTTTTTTTAACTTTATTTTTGTGTATACAAAAAGGAAAAAAGTTGCAGGAGACTATACATGGCCACTATATACAGTGTGTAACAAAAATAAGTGATAATACCTTTAGGGTGTGTACGTGTTCCTTGTAGAGAGTTCACTGTGAAAGTAGCAGCGCTGAAAGACAAAAATTTTTTTTTTCACTTTTGTATGGGCAAGGGCCCGAGGCGTCACGAGTTTCCCCATACAAAAGTGAAAAAAATGTTGGTCTTTCAGCGCTGCTACTTTCACAGTGAACTCTCTACAAGGAACACGTACACACCCTAAAGTATTATCACTTATTTTTGTTACACCTTTATAGCATTGTTATCTACGTTTTAAAAGATGTACAAATCATTGTTCTAGGGAAAAAAGTACCAGGAGACTATACATGACTAAGAGGCTCTGGTTATGAAAATGGAAAAAAAGTCTTGTTTAATAACTGGTTATGAAACAGTGAAAATAATTCCTTTTTCATGACCAGTTATGAAATCTTAGTTACGAACGTGGACGAAGCGGTCTTAAGCTATATTTTCCATCACACAATGTAATTTAAGTCTAAAATTTTAACTATTTTGAAGCCCATATAAGAGCCATAATGTAATGCGATTTGCGAACAAAGAGTTATAGACCGACATGCGACATGTCCCATTGTTACAACTTCTAAATTACTGGCTTATAAGTTGGTTCTATTAGAAGCAGTTTGACAGAGCGTCTATCACAAACAAAACTTACACGATTAACTTATCTTCAAAGATATATTATCGTTGTTCTTTTATATTTTTAACTTTATTTTTATTTCTATCTTTTTTGCATCAAAGAGCAACGCAAGTGCAAGTTGCAAAACATGCAAAAGAACTTGTTTCTTACAGTTTATCGAAAGGAATTGCCCCCTATAAAGAATTTAGTTCCTTCTTTAATTTCCGATAAATCGAGTGAGATAGGCATAATCATGTTTGTTTCCTCCCAAGGCGGCCTGACAAGACGTGATCACATCAAAGATTCTTGCAAATGAACAACAAAAGTAACCTGAAACAATAAAATCAGGGTAATTATGATAATTAAAAGGCAATTACTTACATAATAAGCCGTCATTAAAGTTGTCAGGTAAAGTTGAACAAAGCTCCGCCGAGCGCTTTGAAATTTTCATCTAAACAGTTTTAAACTTAAGATCTAACTGTTGGCGCTCGCTTCGGGCTACTTCTTTAATTTATTTTCAAAATTAACGTCCTGATGTGGAAGTTTCAGATAAGCTTTACAAAGCTCCCGTTGATGCAACTTTACCATACATTTTTAAGAGAGGATAAATTTTCTGATACAGTGAAGTTTCAAGTTTGGAATCTTAACGAATTTGTGAAGAATCACAGAATTTAATATGCTCTTACTTTTTTAGACGAACTAATTCGTGAGTGAAGAAACAAAGGATTTTATAGAGTGAATAGATTGGTTTATATATAACAAGCATTATGGTCAGTTCACGCCAAAACAAAAAAGACGAAACGTGACTTTGTGATCAACAAAAGCTACCTACATAATTAAAACGATAATAAATGTGACACTGCTTGACATTTAAATGCATCATCGCGTTGTGTATCGTTTTGTTGTAACCTAATAGCTTTGTTCACATTGTGCCTTTTTCTTTTCATCAAGGGCATGCCTTATAGCGCTGTCAACGTCAAACGTGAGGCATGTCCGTAACGCGCGTTGAAATCGTAGCGCGCGCTATGACACTTTTCTTTCAACGCGGGTGGATTTTCGGCCACACGTTCACTTTTGACAGCGCTATAAGGCATGCCCTTGTTGAACAGAAAAAATGCAAAATGTGGACAAAGCTTATCAGAGTGCTTACTGCTTAGTCAAAATCTATTCACTAATTTCGATAGCGAAGTTAGAAGTCAAAAATGTTACATGAGATTTTACATAACCCGTCGCCAAGTGTCATAGCACTAGCGAATGCTCTGAAGTCTGACCAAGCACTCAGATCGCACCGAGCTTACTGCAATTAAGAGTTCGTAATAATATAACTGGGTCATTTTATGGCCAAGACTAGCAACTATGTGGAGAATATACGGCCAAAGTAGTCGGGGCAGGAAGTTCTGACAACGTTATATGAACCCCTTAGAGACTTACCACATTATTTTAGTAAGTATCCTGAACTTTTGCTTGTTAAAGTACATAGTGTGTTGTTAAGATGTCTGTTTGTTAATAGCTCCTCACACTTTAATCTCTAACCCGATTTTGATGGGTATGGCGTTACTTTGAGTCCCTAAAGGAATCAAAGGATATAAATTGATACTCAGTTTTCCAGAATAATGCAGTATTATTTATTCAACGTTTGCTTTAGTTTAACATTTAACCTTCTAAGTTATATTTTCTTAAGCAAACAAAGTCATAATGGCAACTATTCAGAAAACCTTTAACGAACAAACATCATAAATTAATTCAACAAAGCAAGTTTCAGCTAATTTACATACGGAACCTCCCGGCGGAGAGCTCGGCTCTGATGAGCTCGTCGTTGTGTTGTAGACCCTAATAAAGCGCCCTATAAAAGTTGTGAAGTTTTTAAGAAAGTACTTAATATTATGAAATAAGTTTGTAGATAAAAGTTCGTCAAATGATATAATATTATTGTCCAAGCGATGCCTTATTTCAAATTCTATACATTTTCTATTTCAAGTTTCAATTGTTAAATTGACACAGGCATCTTGGATAAAGGTCCCGGTCAAAACGTAGCGCATCAGTCGCAAACCGCTTATCATTTGTTGAAAAAGTCTAACGATTCATTTTACCTCAACTTGAGTTAAAATTATCAATTCCAGTTAGCGTTCTTATTGAATAAAAGCTATTTTCCCAAATCAAAAAATGCGGAATCAAATCTAAATGTAAATCTTTTTGTAATTAGAAACAAAATCGTTGGGGCCATAAATTTGATTACAGGTACAGCCCTACGCGTCTGTGCGTGAACTTCCCTGAGCTGGGGCCCTTTAGCGAAACGTCAAATAAACTTCCCAAACTTTCACTCATAAAGCTCCTGAAGAGCTTATAACGAATAGAAAAGACTCCTTAAGTCAATTTCTTCAATTACTTCGCTCGAGAATCTCAATCGCGAGCTTTTGTTTATTTTTACATACGATATAAGGAGCGTACTTTGTGTTCAGAGTTTATTTGTTTTGTAATGCCCGAGTCGCTGCTTACGACTACTCAAGATATATAATATTACTAGCTGTCCCGGCAAACGTTTCTTTGCCATATTATATAAAGTATATCGCCCGTATTATTTTATTGAATTAGTGACTAAATAAGTATGTCACCATGGCAACGTCCATCGGTATCCCGTGACCCGTGTCGCATAAACAATGGTCGTTATTTATAGACAAATAATTTGCAATAAAATAAAATTGCGACTATAATTAAAGATCTAAGCTATCCTATCTCTCAAGTTGAAAAAAAGCACACATTTAAAAAAAAACATTAAAATCTGTTAAGTAGTTTAGGAATCCATCGCGGACAAACATCGTGACAGGAGATTTATATATATTAGATGATTAATGATATTATGTGTAATCCATATCAATACCAATATTATAAATGCGAAAGTGTGTGTTAAAATTTGTTATGGAGATATTTGAGTTCCCAGAAAAGACTTACGATACTTTTCATCTCGGAAAAATTTACGGTGACCGCGCGATAAACGATTTTGGCACAACGGAGTTCAATCAAGGATCAATTACAAATAATAATTATTATAATAAAGACTATAAAACACTAAAGATTATTATAGATTATTATTGTTTTGTGAATTGATTTAGAAAATAAATAATTATTATATTAGCATAGTTATGTAACCCTGTATTTTCTTAAAATATGTGTGATAAAAAAGATAATAATATTAACGAGATGTATTCCAAATTCTACCTACCTATAGGCTATACCGCTGTAACAATGATTTTATAGCGCTACGATAATCTCGTAGCACGACGATTATATCGTAGCGCTACGATAATCTTGTAGCACGACGATTATTTCGTAGCGCGACGATAATTTCATTTATCTATTATTATTATTATTATTGTTATTCTTTTTATCCTTTCGCACTATTGGCACCTACACAATTTTGTTTCTGGACACCTAAAGGTTGACTGGTAGAGAATGCCACCTGGCATTAAGTCCGCCTATGTACCAAGATTGTGCAAAAAGTATAAATAAATAAATAAATAAATAATCTCGTAGCACGACGATTATTTCGCAGCGCTACAATAATCTCGTAGCACGACGATTATTTCGTAGCGCTACGATAATCTCGTAGCACGACGATTATTTCGCAGCGCTACAATAATCTCGTAGCACGACGATTATTTCGTAGCGCTACGATAATCTCGTAGCACGACGATTATATCGTAGCGCTACGATAATCTTGTAGCACGACGATTATTTCGTAGCGCGACGATAATCTCGTAGCACGACGATTATTTCGCAGCGCTACAATAATCTCGTAGCACGACGATTATTTCGTAGCGCTACGATAATCTCGTAGCACGACAATTATTTCGTAGCGCGACGATAATCTCGTAGCACGACGATTATTTCGTAGCGCTACGATAATCTCGTAGCACGACGATTATTTCCTAGCGCTACGAAATCATCATAGCGATCGTGGCGTAAGGGTCAGTTCACAATGCAACGTGACGAGGCGAAGCCTTTAAAAATTGAACTTTATTTACTACACAAAAATAAGCACATTGAATTGGCACTCTCACTGTCCACGGCATCGGGTTACTTGTTCCAATTTTCAATTTCTCATATAAAAATCATGACCTAATCAAAATTAGAATGAGCTATTCAAAATTAGCAGTGTTAAAGTCCTAAAAAATCACAACAAATATCGTTGTATCCTAATGTAACCCCAGTATTACAGCTCTCATAGTAAAATTAGCTTAGTTTGAGCAAACAAAACTCAGGCACGTCTGTAGTCGGAACTAAAAGGCTGACACCGCCTCAACATACGTAGGCACATTGTAGTACCTAGTTATGCTAATATCATACGTAACATTGAGAAATTATACGCTTACGTAACCGTTTTTGAGGTTTGAATTCAGCGAAATTGTACTCGTATAAGGTACATATAACATTTTACCCGCGATCTTATATGCTAAATGTACATACAGACAACAATTATTGTTTGTGTGTGCTGCGATATAAAATAGCCTTGATTCTTTTTTAGTCTTCTCTACTTACCATCGGATTTGATTCATAGGCAAATTGTGGATCTACGTTATTTGGTCAAGTTATGTCAAGTCAATATTAATGACTTTTAGATTGTGACCTGACTATTAAAATGATTCCACCACCTTATATAAATTTCCTTAGTGGTATTTGCTTAACCTGGTCACTGAAGCAACTGAAATATAATCTTTCCGCCTTATAATACTTGAATACTTTTGTAAGCGTCAAATAAACACATTGAAAACAATAAAAAGCAACTAATTCAATAATATTATTCCGCAAAATATCTTACTTCATGCAGGCATGCTGTTGTGTTGGCAGACATGCTAACGTCTATACGGCACGAAAACCTGCCCTAGATTCTTGAAAGATTGCCTTTTGTCAGAGCACTGAACATACAAAGCTATAGCGTATTGAGCATTACCAATATTTTGCAATTTCGTTTTGAAAATATTATTACCAAAGAGTGACTAAGGCCTTGTTCAATTTAAAAAAAAGCAGACCGAAAATAACTGAAATGGAAAAAAGTGAAAAATTATTACGTGTTCATTTTTAAATCGCATATTCGAATTTCGAATCGATTAAAATGGCACGAAGTGACGGTCACGGGGGCGATCGCGCGATTTACGACGGTCTTTCTGACCGAAATATTTAAATGCACGAAAACAAGTGAAATATGTTTTGTATCTTTCTGTGATTGGGGGTTTGGGAAACATAAATCGCTTTTATGGCCCAATTCTTGCTGAAAATTCGAGTTATCGATATTCTTTGTATCTTCATGTATTAGTTAGATGTATAATATTATAACTCTAATTGTATTTATTTAATAACTGACGTTTGATAATACGCTACAACCTAAGAATAGATTGTGCTGTTAGACTTAAGTTCACGGTTAGTTGGGACGATACCAAAACATACAAAATGTAACCTCCAAAGAAATTTAACAAGGGGCAAAGACAGCAGAAAGATAACGAAAAAGCCGCAAACAAAAACTAGTCTAACTTTAAATGTAAGTTATCTTTATGGGTTTATGCTTCAACACGATTCGTGACAGGTAGGTTTTGCATCGGTGTGCATTTTAATACGACATTTGAATTCAGTCAACATAACGCAGATTAGTGCGGAACCCCTCCTAAAATACTCGAAAACAAACCGTACGTTGTCCGAGCAGACGTCAAAATAGAATTTCAAGATGTCCGGTGGCGGACACAAGAAACGGTCCTGTCATGTAAATTTAATGTGTTTCGGAACAAATTACTTCCCCCATAGAGATAAAGCCTCCATGTTTGTACAGTTTTCGAACATTCTAGACGAGAGTTAGAGTTTATTCAAGGTGTAAGTTTCGTCCGCGCACGTAATAGAGAAGTTTGCTGGAGTTTGGTGTTTATTATTGAGTGGAGCGTCTATCGCGAGTGTGCATTTTGATGCTCCTTCCCCGAAGACTTGGAGTCGTCAGAAGTTTCCGTTTTATTGATAGAACCATATTTGTCTTTTATTTTAAACGAGACAATCATGTAATTTATTTATTAGGCTATAAAATCAATTCCTCGGCTTCGCTATTTATGAAATTTCGTTAGTAGGTTTTGGGGAAGAGATTAAATTGATCTAAATAGGTCCTATCTTTGGCAAGCCATATTATATTGTTTTTTTATCATCTTATTGTTTTTTCTTCTCCCTATGAACTTGTAGCAAAATTTGGTATTTTATATACGGTATGAAATAAATTAGATAAGCTAGGATACAATCTTAGACTGCCTTCACATTAGGTCGCGAGCCGCGTGGCTGCCGCACTACTCGCGACAATGTGAAGGCAGCCTTAATTTGACAACTATCCTTTCAACAAACTTACCATCATCCGTTCTTTTGTTTCTGAACTAACTTTTTTATGAATGTTCAATAGGATTGCAATTTGCAATCAACATAATTATTTTTTATACTTTTTTGTTCAGATTTCCAAAACAAAACCGAAAATATTCTTAGCATCATATTTATAATTGTTTCGTTACTCATCATTTCAATACTATAGTATTGAAATCAAAAGAATTTCTTTGCAAAAACAAGAGTAATGCAAATTGAAAAATGGCTTTTGTTTCTTTGGTATTGTAAAACCACTACGTTGGAATTTATTACGTTCGAGGTCGGGACATGGAAAAAGTAGCGATAACTTTAGATATTTTCAGCATAGGTACAATTAGGTCACCACTCCAGCTTGTATTGTTGTCATGTACAATGGCCGATGCTGGCTTGCTGGCTTTGTATCAGCTCTTTTATCTATGCATTCGAATTCAGCTTGAAAAGAAAATATTACGGTGCGTTCAATTAAACACGTGTTTTCAATATTGGCTCCGTGTCACTGAAGACTTATTTTACTGTATTTTATATTTCAACTTTATTTTTCATGGACTCCATTTCGAGTGTACTACTTTCGATTTTGAATGGCTGTGCCCATTCTATTTAAAATCATCGCCAGCTTTAACTATTGTAACGTTAAGTTTTAAATAATTATTCTGATTCTGCTTATTTAATCTAACATAATATAATATACGATGCAGCCTTTGTATATATGTATTATTAAATCTATCAAGTCTAAGGCGACCGGGGCTGATAATATAAATTTGGATATGCTTCTTATGGTGAGCCGCATTCCTAGCTGCCTAAGTGTAATGACCCACATAATCAACACCTCTCTCCGCACTGGTACCTTTCCGTATCTTTGGCGCCTAGCAATTATAAAACCCTTGCCAAAAAAGGATGTTGTTTCCGATTTCCGAGACCTAAGGCCTATTAGTATATTGCCGTGTTTGTCAAAGGTAATCGAAAGGGTTGTATACAGGCAGACCAGCAAGTTTGTAGAGGAGAACAATATTTTACCTACGTTACAATCAGGCTTTCGCAAAAGACATAGCACGACAACTGCGCTGCTTGATGTGGTGGATAATATCATCACAGGGCAGGATGACGGGGAGGTCACGATTTTAGTTTTGCTCGATTTCTCGCGGGCATTTGAAACCATCAATATAAAATTGTTTCTGGCCAAGTTAAAACACTACGGCTTCGACGACGGAGTCATTGCGTGGTTCGCCTCTTATCTAATGGACCGTTTACAGGCGGTGGAGGTAAATAGTAGTCAGGGCTCGCCACTGCGTTCACGCACTTGTAGTGTAAATAGAGGCGTGCCACAGGGCTCGGTAATTGGACCCTTAATTTTTTCCATCTTTTGTGCGGACATAATAAAGTGCATCAAATTTTGTAGGTATCACATCTACGCTGATGATATTCAGGTGTATATTACTTTTAAGCCTTCGAACGCAATCGAGGCTATCAAAAGGCTGAACGAGGACTTGGCTCGCATCAGTGAGTGGGCTTATAACAATGCTCTAGTACTGAACCCCACCAAGACAAAGTACATGCTAGTGGGCACCAAAGTTCAAGTTCAAAAAGTATCCCTACACCAGCCTAAAATCTTAATAAGAGACGTTCCCATCGACAGGGTTACAGAAGCTCGTAATCTCGGAATCCTAATGGATGAAAGACTTAGGTTCGAGAAGCATATCGTCAAAATAGTAAGTCGATGCTTTTATAGGTTAAAGCTCTTATACAGAATAAGAAGCTTTATTTCGGAAGACTTACGCGCTATGTTGTGCGAATCGCTGGTTTTATCTAATTTAAATTACGCAGACGCAGTAATAGGCCCATGTTTACTCGCTCGCTCTAAACATTTAATTCAAAAGGTCCAAAACGCGTGCGCAAGATACTGCTGCAGTATACCACCTCGCGCCCATGTGACGCCATATATAAATAATTTAAAATGGTTGAAGATGGAAGCTCGCCGTCAGCTGCATGTGGCTACGCTACTGTTTGGTGTGGTTAAGTTTAAGACCCCGTCCTACTTGTACGATAAGCTACAGTGGGCTGGCAATAATCAGCTGACAGTTACCACAAGAGGGTCTTCTTATCTTCTAGTAGCTCCACTTCATCATTCCTCGGCTTTCAGAGGTAGCTTTAGATACCTGGCGAGCAAAATATGGAATAACCTATTGCCACCTTCTCTTCGTGCTCTGAAAGAAGTTGGAAATTTTAAAACCAAATTTAAGAGCCTATTGCTACGGGATCAGCTCAATATGTGATGTATATTATTTTATTTTTTAACAACCTTAATACTATCTATACATAATATCTACTAAATTATTATTTTAATATTATTATTCTAATTTTTTACTATATAATATATTTTATATGGATACAATTAAAATTTTAATTTAAATAATCTTACTTGTAATGACTATTGTGCGATTACTACTCACCCTCCAATTTTTGAGCCGAAGCACGGTGGGTCAGGGTGCTCCAACATTGCCAGACGTATGCTGACCATACCTACTGGCTACTACAGTTCAGCGGTAACCATCTCGTAGCCGCACGTAATTTGGTACCGACAATCGAACAGGCTCATCGCCATGTGATCTTGCCTAAACCGGAATACATACATAATAGTAGAATTAAGCTACACTAATAGTAATAATAATTCATTTCGATACTGTATGGACAATATTTTATATTTAAGCGAGAATTTTATATATTGTAAGATATTTATTGTAACTTTATTATAATATAATAGTATGTACTTATAGCTGACACTTACCCATATCCTTAGTTACATCGAGTTCTTATCTTTTATTTAATCAGCCCAATATAAGTAATTGCTATTATCGCAAAATTGATAAACAAGGAAGGGACTAGTGTGAGGACTAGCATGCAGCGCAAGGCCATCATGCTGAGTACGGAACGGCGCTGAGCGTGGCAGGTGCATCCTGCCCCCCGCCCGCAGCCTCCCGTCTTCCCCGGGCACGTGATTAAGTTTATAGTACTATTATTATTAGTTTATTATTATTATGTTATTATCATATTTAAATATTATTATATTATAGCAGTTAGCACACACTTTGCCTCCCTTCACGTCACTTTCATCACTATTCATTTTTTTAAAGTATATTTTATTATAACATAATGTACCTATAATATGTAGATTTTTTGTGTAAGTATATTTATTAAAACAGGACTGGTGACTTGTGTGGTCTGTTATCGCCTGACAGTCTGGATCCACTGAAAATCAGGGACTGCGAACTGCTGTCATTACCTGAGTGGATGCCAATTCAGTTTTTGATCATTGCACTACCTGCCTTACTTTGTTTGACTTAATATTATTGTGCCAATATTAAATAAGTATGTTATTGTTGTTTTTTTTAAAGATACTCTGTTTGTAATATGTATATGTGGATTGTTCTGTACCAGTTGTTAAAATTGTTGGTAACCTTGTACGTTCTACTTCTTTGTTTTTTTTTGTTTTTGTTATTATTATACTTACAATATTTTTTTTAGTTATTATGTCTTGTGGTGTAATGGTCAAAAAAGGGGAATAAACGTTTATTTATTTATTTATTTTATTTATACTAGAGTTAGTTTTTTCATACCAAGTTATGGTTTACAAAAATTCTATATTTTCATTTGACGTTTAACATGATATTTACTTAGTTAATTTGATATAATCAGGCTATATCGGTGCAACACCGATTTTAATTTAAGATCTAGAATCTACCGATATTCATTAATGACTTAGTAAAAATAAATCTCCGATGAGGAATTTTGCACAGTAATATAAATAATATAATCACACGTTAAACTCCAATAACTATTCGAAACGTTCTGGAAAAGCTGTAACGATATAATTTGCACACAAAGCTAACCACATAACACAATTATTAATAAACTATTGTTTCATTAAATGTTTGTTTATTTAATAGTAGCATTCCGTTTTGTTATTTAATGAATTTTGCGGGCTGGAGCTCAAAATAACCTGCAGTTTCAGCGGGGAATAACCGAATAGTTTTTGATAAATTATTAACTGAATATTTCAGTATCGGCATATTTTTGTGAATTTTAGTTGTAAGGGCTATATGAATTATATTCGTAAATTTATTGACTATCGTTTGTACATATGACGACAAAGTTTTAGTCCCAAATTTAAGTTTATAGTTTAACATTGCAAATTAAGTCTTAAGTGATTAATATGTGCATTGTGCCATAACCTCGCCATTATACTGTCGAAAAAACGCGCCTTTTATTTGAGTTATGTTTGCAGTGGATCCTCAGTGCAGCGTATCAATCATTTAAGTTTTTCTTAGTCTTATTAACTAACATAGATACCTATCTATGTTAGTTAATAAGACTAAGAAAAAACTTAAATCATCCGTGCATTGAATAAAAACAGATTAATTAACGTATGTTCGACTTTTTATTAAAGCAGATATACCTATATTATATATCTGCTTTAATAAAAAGTCGAACATACGTTAATTAATCTGTTTTTATTCAATACACGGATGAACTCATTGTAGAAACTCGAAGTGAAAATGTGAAACATTGTCGAAATTTTAAGCATTCAAACTTTTACAATGCCTCAAGTAATGCACTCATGTTGGAAATTTTACGTTCCGTTCGCCAAAAATGTTAAACGAGAACGCAAAATGTTATCCGGAGTCATTAATTATAATTATTATAATTTATTCTGACGTTTTTATTGTGGCATTATGTGTATACCTTGTGCCTAATCCTCCCCTTCGAAAGTTACTGTATTGTAAACATTTCCATCGCCTTTTAAATTCTGAAACAAAAGTTTTAAACGATGTTTTTAACTTGAATTGGAGTACGTATTATTGAGATCTGTGTGACCATCCGTAATGTTTTCGAAAAAGAATTATACGCTGTAAATAAATAAATAAATAAAAAGTTACGAATAATATTTAGATGCGAATGCAATGTTCCATATTAATTATTATCATAATATTATGTGATAATAATATTTGATGCTCTATCTAAATTATATCTAGATTCTAGATAGCAAATATTTGGAATAAAAAAAAAACATCCTCTCTTTTTATAATAACCAAAATAATTTTAATACAACCACACACATACACACGAACACAAAAAGCATATTTAGCTTTGACAAAAATAAATTCCTTTTCATCGGAAATGACAAAGAATAAGGAAACATAAGGAGTGTAAACAGAATTTGTCAAGGTGTCTATTATATCGGCTCACCCGGCGTGCAATTTTGAATTAAATAAGATAATCTTAGGTGCAACATATTCGACGAAGACAATTTCACGCCCGTCGGCGCGCAGCGTACGCGGCGTAGGCCTCCTGTGTAATCACTAATCAGGGACGGAGCGTGAGTTTAGGGGCCCTTTTTTACTCGCAGGGGATACATCGCTCTATGCGCGCTATGAGCTAGGGATGTGATTGAGTTCTGAAGCAACGTTCCGTTAAACGGACTCTCCGTTCAATGGCATAGGTCTGCCTAAAGAAAGACACCCTGAGTTTAGGGGCCCTGGACTACTACTACTAACATTTTAACCGACTAATGTAGGAGGTATCGCAAGTCGACCGTAAAATATTATACATTTTTTATGTTTGTTTGTGGATACCTTCCTCGTTTATAAACCGATTTAGATATTATTTTTTTTTACAGAGAAGACGTTTCAAAGATAGTACCATGATAATAAAATAATGTTTAATTTTTTTTTTTTCATTTTAATTATAATTGTCAGTTCAAACTACCAACACCTAAACGTAGACTTTTTAAATTAATTGAAAGTTCGTGATTAGTCGTATGATTTGCCGGGCTACAAGCCATAGGTACGATCTCTTTTAATTTAATAAAATTATGGATTATTTTGTAGTATCGTCTATTTTTTACATAGCTATAGCTACATAGCTAGGAACCCTTTCATTTACAGGGCCCTGGGCTTAAGCCCAAAAAGCCATTTGTTAGATCCGACGCTGTGTGTAATTCTTTGAACAAACATGGCGGCTACGCGGCTGAATTTGTAACTTTATTTACATTATTTTTTACATTTTTCCTAACTTTATTTGGATTACATTTTTCGCTACTTTATTTGCATCACATTTTTACATTCCCACGATTATATAACTCAAAGGTGACTAACTGACTGACATAGTGATCTAGATCAACGCACAGCCCAAACCACTGGACGGATCGGGCTGAAATTTGGCGTGCAGGTAGGTGTTATGACGTGGGCATCCGCAAAAAAAGGATTTTGATCAATTCTACCCCCAAGGAGAAAAAATAGGGGATGAAAGTTTGTTAATTTTAAACCGATCGGACTGAGACTTTAATTACTTAATAATAATACTTCTTAACGCGAGAGAAGCCGCGAACAAAAGCTAGTATAAAATATTTTTGTAGCACGATGACGAGCCTTTAAACTTCTCAGCATAAAATAATACCTGATTAAGTGCGTATAATGCTATCATAGAAATAGTTCCATGACTACTCCGGAGTCCGGACCGTATTTTTACGGATATAGATCGGATTCTGCTTATACGTTCGAAGACGCTTGAAGCGCTAAAATGTACACACAGTCATGTTTTGTAGGTCTACTTGACTTTTTTTGTAACAGCAAATACCAAACCAAAAAATTGTATTTTTAGGGTTCCGTACCCAAAGGGTAAAAACGAGACCCTATTACTGAGACTTCGATGTCTGTACGTCTGTCTGTCTCCAGGCTGTATCTCAAAAACGGCTATAGCTAGACTTCTGAAATTATCACAGATTGTGTATTTCTGTTGCCGCTATAACAACAAATACTAAAAACAAAATAAAATTAATAATAAAGGGGGGCTGCGCTACAACTAACGTAATTTATTTGGCCTTTTTTGCTCGATTTCAATAATGGTAACTATTAGACACTTTAAATTTTCACAAAATCCTTGATTGTATGTTTTCTCTAATTATTTATAATAATATTAAAATAAAGTGAAAAATTGAGGGAGCTCCCATACAAAAAACACGATTTTTTGCCTATTTTTGCTCTTTATCGGTACGGAACCCTTCGTGCGTGAGTCCGACTCGCACTTGGCCGATTATTTCTACTTCTTCACATTTTTTGTTTCACAATTCCAAAAAAAATGAGAATCCAGATAATTAAAGACCTTAATAAATCTACATTTCAAATATAACAGCCACCTTTTTTTACCCTCGGAATACAAAAGCAAGCTAAACAAATCATCAGTCCTTGCCAATATCACGCTAAACATCACTTAAACAACAATTACTAGTATTGATAGAGCAGCCACGAAATGCAATATTACAGCTTCATTTAGCCCATTCCCACTCAATTAGATGAGTATACTCCACTCGTTCAGGCATCCTGTATATAAATTAGCCTTGTTAAAGCGTTGCAGGAATTTAATCCTCATATTTCGTCTGCGTTGGGGTTTGGCATATCTCCTCGATTCCGAAACATATGGACGTAAAACGAAAATGTATGCTTCCTACGGTCATACACATAAGGATCTATTTCAAATATCCTGAAAATTGGCCTTGCTACCTTTTGAATATAAAATCATAATGGGGAAACGGTATTTGAAACCCTGCTGGGTATGGATCGATAGTTTAATGAACATATTTTATATTAAGTATCTTGTTCGAATTCCTAATTACTGGGGAAAATCAGGCTTCATTTTTACACCACGTTACGTAGTTTTAGCTTCAAACTGTTTAAATAGCTAAGAGAGAAGAATATCTTTCATTATTGCTAACTGCCCAGAGCTCAATTTTTTATAATTTATGAAATGAAATTAATTAAGCGGTGTGAACGTATAGTTCTTGCAATTTAAGAGTGCGCGTCGCCTTTATTTGTAGTTGGAATTGTGAATAGACTTTTTCGTTAGTGTGCGTACCCGACGGAGCAGTCAGAAGCGAGCGAGCCACATGGCTCGCTCGCGTACATACGCGTGTATAGATATGGTCACTCACACAAGTAATGGCGACGCGCACTCGTAGATTGCAAGAACTAAAGGAGCAACAGCCAGATAGAAAGACAGCCACATATTATACTTTCGGATCGATAAGGATTTTACAAATAAAGTTTTAGCCGTCATTCCCAGACATCAAGTGCCTAACTACAAAGTTCAAGACTTCATCAACAAACTATATTATTTATGCTGGAGTTGAAAGACATAAGAGTCATAAGACTCATCCAATCTAAGACATTTTTACATAAAGTAGCAGGAGGTTCAGCCTTTGTATTGTCGCTGTAATTTTCTCGAGACGAGCCTGCGACAATCCTGTCTTATCTTTGTTCCTAGACTACACTTTCCCCCTGGGTTCGCACTGTTTTACACAAGTTGTGCGCTCATAATCACCCGTCTACCGTCGACATAAAGTTCAATTTGCTTCGTGTCGATGTAAGGTAATGTTTGTAAAGGCGAAGCATGATTTATGATGCAACTTTTCAACTTCTGTAGTCGCTTTCATTTGACACAACACTACGTACAATGCGAGGTTTGTTTGGTCCTAGCAAACGTAGCTTTTCTTGAGCATTTATTTAAAATTACTGTTGTTTCTTTAGAATTGAAGACATTGGAGATTTTTTTCTCAATAATATACTTTTTCGAGTTACTGTGAGTACGGTATAATAAGCACCTGAATTTATTATTATTAATCCTAAAGAGAAGATAAAGATAGAATAACTAGAAAAAGTCCGATGCCCTACAATTTACTAATTACATATATTATGTTATTAACAAACACTAATAATTTTTGCTCCGAACTCCGTATATGTATGTATGCGAAAAATAAAATCTCGCCTCAGTAATTATATTGTATTATTTTCCTCTATGATCTCACCGTAGCTCAACTAACGGCACATTTCGCTGGCTTGCGAGAATACAGACGTAATTCAAAATTCGGTCAAATTGAGTTATGTATGCCAAACAATCAGAAATCTTTGATATTTTATCGTCAACAGAGACGCAATGCCAATTTCGCGGTAGCAACCGTTAGAAAGAAACAGTGTCATTATTCATTTGAGACAAAACACTCGAAGCGTAATCACAAATAACGGCTCAACTCAGTTGCGCCTAAGTTGCGGCTATGATAACGGATGGAACGCACGACCGGTTCTCGAAAATGTCGACGTATTTAATAGTTGAGGTAATAGTGACATATTTAGTGATTCGTCGTTGTTTCTGACAATAAATTTGATTTTTTTAGACACATTAAAGCTATATACATGACATAAGTTGACTTCTAAATTTGGATTTTCATGAATAAAGACGGATGTCTGAAACCCCCCTTATTTTAACAATTTTTAATAAAAGTTATAATTTTCTTTATGTAAAAGACATAAAGAAAATTATAACTTTTATTAAAAATTCAACAATAAATTTTCTTTTAATCAGTACAGTCAATCCCTCAAAAAATTATTTACATTTTGGGTTATGCACAAAAATATTTACAAAAAAATTAAAAAGTGATATTCTCTAAAATCAATAATTTTAATTGCGTCTATATTCTCGCAAGCCAGCGATTTTATAATTATATCCAGTGGGATGTAAAGTGATACAAGTCACAATATTTAAAAAAAAGTTATTTCAGAGCTTATTTGATGCAAGCAAATAAACAGTAACTGTTTATTGATTACTAGCTTTTGTATAAATGGCATAGTGGCATATGGCATTAAGTAGAAGTTTTTGTTTTTGCCTTAATATTAAGTAAGTTTGATTTTTTTTAAATCAAGAGGCTTTTTCAAAATTGTTATTTTTGGAACTTCTTTATACTTATACTAGTTGTTGCCCGCGACTTCGTCCGCGTGGACTTCAGTTTATATAGCGCGCGGTGTCAACAAAATTGGTGTCAAATTTAAAAGCTTTTTAAAACCAAAATACCCAAAAACAGCTGTGCAGTGTGCACATAATATATAATTTTTTAAATTTAGTAAACTTTAATATAGTAAACTTTATTTATACCAAACTAGCTGTTGCCCGCGACTTCATCCGCGTTAACATAGTATAATAACAAAGATGGATAGTTTTCTCCTTTTTGTTTTGGTGGTTCCTTATACAAAGGGTAAAAACGGACCCTATTTAAGCAAACGTCAAACTCAAACGTCAATAAACTTTCATGTTTCTAACTCAAGAAATGACGGATTTTCATTGAAACTTTCTACCCCAATTTCACCCCCTTGGGGGTAGAATTACCAGAAACACTTAAATACGTATCCATTCATTTTTAATCAGTAGCACAAAAATAAAGTTTCATGTTTCTAACTCAAGAAATGACTGACTTTCATTCAAACTTTCAACTCCAATTTCACCCCCATGGGGGTGGAATTTCTAAAAACGCTTAAATACTCATCCATTCATTATTAATCAGCATTCCAAAAATAAACTTTCGTGTTTCTAACTTAAGAAATGACGGACTTTCATTTTAAATGAAAGTCCGTCATGTCATAAACGAAAAATATTATACAATATGGTGCCACCTCTTATAGAAAGCCTTATGAGCAAGCGATAGCGAGATGTAGGCGACTCTTAGCGCCATCTGTTATGAATTTTTGGAACTAACTTAATTTGAACAAATTTACGCATTTTAACTCCCTTACAACCTCTTTTTTCAGTTAAAAAGTAGACTTTGTACTTTCTCAGGCTTTAGACTATCTGTGTACAGAATTTCATTACAATCGGTTCAGTAGTTTTGGCGTGAAAGCGGGACAGACAAACAGACAGACAGATATACTTTCGCATTTATAATATTAGTATAGATTAAATTTTAAACTATAGATTTTTTTAAAAGCAGTCATACGACATACGACGACCTCTGTGGCTCAATTGTGTGTGAGTGTGTTACAGCTCAATACGGGGGTCGCGGGTTCGAATCCCGCCGACGGAACAAAAAGTTTTCAATGTTCCCGGGTCTGGATGTGTATTAAATATGTGTATAATATAATAAAAATCTTAAATATATTATGTATAGTATAAAAGTGTTAAATATATTTCCGTTGTCTGGTGCCTGTGACACAAGTCCTTCAGGTACTTACCACGGGGCTAGACTGACGCGGTGTGAAGCGTCTTATTATTATTATTACATAATAATACACGTTTTGTTGTATAATATTCAGCTATTAGCAGCGCCTTAACATGTTTAGTGTTTACTTGGAAACCTAGCATTTTGTAATAATTAACCGCACGTTAGCGAACTGCCGCAGGTCTACTAGAGCTCTAATACATTTTAATTACTTACTAGAACTTACTTCTATTCATTGCGTGTTCAAGGGATCTTGGAAAATGTAAGTAGGTAATAAAGTTACTTATAACTCAGAAACTAATATTATAGTCATGTAATGTAATTAACGCATCCGTGGACTAGTGGATTAGAGCGTGGCTCTTGACTCGAAGGTCGTGCAGGGTTCGGTTCCCGCGTTGGAAACATCTTATTCCCAAGTTTAGTTAGGGTAATGCAGGCTGATTGTCCTAAACCAACTTGGGAATAATCAGGTGGATTTTCTGACAAGTAAGATGATCCATGCGTCGGATGGGCATGTAAGATTTTAGTAATTTTGTTTGTTAATGTTCGCAGAACTATAACCTTTTATCCCTTATTCTCATGATTTTTACCACTTTATTATAATAAGCTCTTTTCTCCAAAGAGTCATTAGCAAAATTGTAAAAACATTTCGTTCCCTCACTAAGTAGTAAGTACAGAAGCATTATAATATTAAAAACAAGACGAAATAACAAGAACAATACAAATTTAATCGTGACAAACAATAATTACTCAAATTAAACATTTTCGACATCTGCTTTTCGCAAATTTAATGAGAGAGTCGCGAGGCGAGATAAAATAAATTCGGGACATCCGCCATTAGAGGTAATGGGGCGGCGCATAAGATACGCCTATTGCGAACTCTATGTCTGCGATTCCCCCTACAGGCCTATACTCTACAGCATTCGACAGACAAAACACTGGGAGTAAACAGATGGAAAATACTGAGTAAACTAATCAAGCCTGAATCTAACCGATCGCTATTTAAATGTCTCTGTACTTTTGCTTTGTTTCCAGCGCATCTCTGGCTGATTGGGGACATCGGCCGGGGTATGTGGGACTCTCCGAGGAACTACCCACTAAAACCGCATGGTGCTCCACTCAACGCTTAGGCATAGTTACGGGCACGATCAACCCACCACAGCTCTACCAATGTTCACATACGCTATACACTATACAGTCAATTTAAATAACCCTATCAATATGTTATCGATAGAAAATATGACATAGCTGCATACTGCGAATTCGGCATTTCACGAATAGCAACTGTAAAATCCATTCACAACCATAACTGAATGTTAAATTAAAAATTAAATGACCACCTTTCGAATCCAACCTAGCGTTTAAATTAAAAATGCTGAAAATTGACGGGCGCACTGAAAACATATAAATCTGAAAGCTAGCGGAAAATTAAAAAGCTCCGCAGGCGAGGTGGGACATTTTGTACCCATTGCATCGCTGCACGGTTAGCTCCCGCCGTAAATATAGCCTATCTACCTGTAGACGATACATACGAATAATATAATTACGAAAAGACATTAACTGTCTGTCTATCACCTCTTGACGTCCAAACCGTTGAGCCGATTTTGCTGAATGATATGGAGATACTTTGAGTCTCGGGAAAGTTAGGTCCCGCCGTAAATACTATCTATCTGTAGACGATCCTTACTAAGTTACTAACATTATAAATGCGAGAGGCTGTCTGCCTGTCTGTTACTTCTTGACGCCCAAACCAGTGACTCGATTTGACTGAAATTTGTATTAGAGTCTCGGGAAATTCTTCCGCGAAAAACGAATTTTGGCGCAACGAGTTACGTGCGTCTCTTGTATTAAACAAACGAAAGCCGTTTGTAAATATTAAGGTAGTTAACAGAAGCAATATTGTATCCTCCAAGAAAGTTTTAATGGACCATACGAATGTGCTTACAAATTGGTGAATAAAATATTCAAGCTCATTTGTTTTATTACCAAACCAACGAGGTTTAGCTACGGTGGAAACTATTTGATTTGGGTTCTGTTTGAGTGAAAAGGTCAAAATGACTGTAAACTTTCACAAGTGCTTGTGTTGATTCCTTGTTTAAATATCATTTGGAGAAAAAGGCCTACAATAATGATCCTTTGTTAAACGAAATGAAATAAAAATATGTAAAATATTATATTAAAAAGTGTTAAATATATTTCCATTGTCCGGGACCCGTAACATAAGTCCTTCAGATACTTCAGCTCGGAACGAGATTGGCGTAGTGTGAAACATCCATAACAGCAGATATAAGATTAGAATATTAAAGAATAATAAAAACATTTATTATTCGTAAATTAGAATTAATAATGATAATTCTAACAGCGTTCGTTAGGCTTTTGGTTTTTGGGTTATCCGTTATACCTAAGTAACTAAAGGTAGACATCGTTTCTGGCGTAACTTTACAGAAGTACTCGTGGTCCATATTCTAAAACTATCATGGTACCCACAACGTAAATGTTATCAAATCCCATTTCTGAGATTTGCGAAAGCGTACTTATGATAAGTCATAAGCAATAAATATAATCTTTGAACTTAGCAAGACTTGAGAACATACAATATAGAGAAATATAATAACTACAAGCTTACATCACCAGCAATTTAAAGTAGGAAGTCGATAAGAAAACAATATTCCATAATAGAAGCCATAGTCGTTCTCCTTAATGATGTGGTAATGCTTTTGCAGTGTTGCTGTGCCGTGGGGAGGCAAACGGCTCATTACAACTCTATTAACATTAAGTACTAGGCCGTGGTTGCCTTTTTTGTCGGAAAACTAGTAGCCAGTGCACTTAAGTAGCAGGAAAACATTTTTGTTTGAGTTCACTCCTGATGGTGTAGCGCAGAAATTGTGGTAAGCTAGTTCAAACGTTAGGTACTAATATGAGTGTTTAGTTTTCTGAGATAAAAACTGTCATAATAAAATCCTCTTCCGGTACTCAGAGTATACTAATAAATATATTTTGATAATGGCTCACAAAAGGTTGCCTTACAAGTGTTTCCACGTTTGCATATACCAGCTTATTTATAGCAATTTTCTCCCGAACAAACTATGAAGGCTTCTCTGAGACCACACTGTATTTTCTGTACAAATGTTAAAATGAATTGAGATAACACCACAGTGCGCGCCTCGGGCTAGTTCCTCCAGACGACTTTATTTGAACAAGCCATTACGGAGATTTTTCCATTTTAAAGATATAGTTATCCAATTGTTTAGTAAAATTGTAGAATTTTTAATTCATTTTTTTGAAAATTATTCTAGTACTTACATAATTGTTAGAAAATACTTATTATAAGTCTTTTAAAAACTCTGGTGTCGCCATGTTGCCAAACTCCTCTAAAACTGATCCGATTGTGTTCAAATTTTGTGTACAGCTTCTTCTGTGGGCCGGAGAATCGGTGAATATAAATTTTTAATTTTCCAAATAACGTTGTACCTTAACAAACGGCGCATATTCCTAAATCGCGCTACCAAAGTTTTTTTTAGACCGTCCGCGACGTGACTCGTGACATAATAACAACGTCTGAAATAATACCAGTGGACTCAAGCATAATATTGTAATCAACGCATATGGCAAAACAACTATTGCTAGATCAGCTTGTATCACACTATCATCAATTCATCACACTATCATCAATTCATCACACTAATATTATAACTGCGAAAGTTTGTGAATATGTTTGTTGGTTCTTCACCTTTAAACGGCTGAAGCGATTTTATTAAAATTTGATATCTATAGAGTAGGTATGTTTATATTAAGAAACTGCGGGTACCACGGAGCATAGCCAGTGTTTCATAAAAACGGTACAAACATATTTTGGCTGTTCAATCATACTAATATCGAAGTAAATTGTAATCGAAAATGTTTGTTTCTAAATACAAACAGAACTTGTTATTGCCATCCCTTCATAACGGATTCCAGTCGTGCGTCGGCCATTTTAGATTTATGACTACCCGCGGTCCGCTGTATTGCTTCAAATTTAAAAATATTTATTTGTTCCGCCGTTATATCAGGATTCAGGGCTGGTGAGAATTTTCCAAAGATATATTTTGAAGCCTTTCTGAAAGTCTAAGATATTCTGGATAACAGATATTGTAGATACAGAATTACGAATGTTTATAGTAAGTACTGTCTTTAAATATAAGCATCTAAAGCTTATTTTATCTAAAAATCACCTGTCAGCAAATCTTCAGTTTGACCACAGAGAAGAAGACAATGTGCAAATATTTTCATTACAAAAGGGGTTATTGTTTAGAATAGTTATAATCCCACCAAAACATTAAATGTAAAAGGAGCCAAGCAAAATATTGCATAGCTATGCAACTATGAATAAACAAAAATAAGTTTTCAGATCACATTCAAGCCAAGCCTTCAACTTATATTGTAATTGAAATCAACATTCAGTGAATGTATCAATAGTTTTTTTTATTTTAAAATTATTATAGTGGCACGGCAATGAGCACATTATTATTATGAAACAAATATAAAATTGCATATTTAAAGGCGTTCATACTTACACAGACGGCAGGCGTAAAGTGTTTTTTTCGAGTGAAAAGTGGTCGATGCAGGTACCCATATAATTAATCCAATTAGTCGCTGATTATTTCTCTAGTGCTCATTGCCAAGCCACTATAATAATTTTAAAATAAAGAAAACTATTGATACATTGGGGAGGGGCAACTACCACTAAAATTATAATTCTGGAAAGAGCACAGCGGTCAATATTGAAAGTCATATTGAAGAAACCTATCTGGTATTCTACAGCAAATGTGTACGAAGATATAGATGTTCCTACTGTTCGTGCTCTTTTTATACTCCGCGTTATTGTCAAGGAACATCGTGCTGTTCTTAAATCTCCAGATTACGAAACAATGCGCAAAAAAAGAATATTAAAGCTACCGTTACCGCGGATATCTTCTAGTTTCGCTAGAAGATTTGGTCCATATTTACACCCATTCATATATAATAAAATAAACAGGGAATGCATTATAAAAGACAGCTCATTAAAAGAAGTAAAAGAAAAAGTAACAAGATGGCTAAAAGCTCTAGATTATGACGAGAAAGAACAAATATACACATACACATATAATATACACATACACATACACATACACACACACACACACACACACACACACTCACACACACACATACACATACACATACACACACACACACACACACACAAACACAAACACACACACACATACACACACAAGCACACACAGAACGCAGCGCGGTAATAATATTATAAATTATTAATTTTATAATTTTTAGTAATTAGTATTTTTTTTTTTTATTAAGATACTATTTTGGTGATCTGCAAGACAGGCTCAGCCTAGTGCAGACATCAAAGAAATTCGGCAGTAAAACGTCTGTAATCTTAAAATAATATAATGTACTTGTAAATTATTTTGTAACAGATGCATGCATTGGTTGTTTCAATAAATTATTATTATTATTATTATTATTCACTGAATGTTGATTTCAATTACAAAATAAGTTGAAGGCTTGACTTGAATGTGATCTGAAAACTTTTTACGATAGAAGTATTGCATAGCTATGCAATATTTTGCTTGGCTCCTTTTACATTTACCCCCTTACTAATAAAAAATCCTTATACGCGTGTTTAACGTACGGATAGTTATAGAGGGTGTGTAAGTTACACACACATTACACAGGGTCTATACAGAGCTCTACTAATAATGAGATTCAAGACCTTGTGTAACTAAAATCGCTCTATATACCATATACTGTAGACTCGAAGGAAAACGTTCAGGAATTAAGTAACACGCTATCTGATGTACGAGTGTTGATGACAAAAATTGATTTAAAAGTTATGTTTTTATGAACCTGGTAATTATAATTGGACACAAGATTGATATTTAAACATTTTTAGTTAATATTAATCACTAGAGTAAGTGAATTTCGTCAATATTATAATGATCGACCATGACATTTACTTTCATGGTTTTTGAACGCAACGCTAATGTTAAAGTTTTTTTTCTTTTCTCGTTATGGCGCTCGGCTTTTAAACCATGGCCAGTGTCAAGTAAGGTATTGGCGGTAAAAAAATTTAAGTAAAAAGTTTACAAATTTTATTGGTTTAATTTTAATGGTTAATATTCTACCAACATGACACTTTAAAAACCGAAATAACACAGTTTTAGGAAAATAATACAAAAAAACAACGCCACTCTTTTGTATTCCCGGCAAAACTCTAATGTCAAACTTCAAAGTTGTTAAATTTGAAATTGTCAGATTTTGTCACTTATGACGTGTTAGGGGCGCGTTCCACTAAGCGCTCAAACGCTGAAAATACTCCTTCAGCCGTTCCACATGTTGACCGCATTGTTGTGATCGCGGCAAAAGCGTCACCCATGACGTCTATTTTCGCTAATGCAAAGCTAAAAACGATCCACCTTAAAGATGGGTGGGTCGAAGTGGACGTCCCTTCGTTGGAGTCCTTCGATCGGAGGTTCTAGGAATTCCCATTGTATTCTTTTGTTCTCGCGATCACCGGTGCTCGCGCGGGGCCTGAAGGATTAATAAAACTGCCATATTATTATAATATGCGAAATAAGTGGTTTAATTTAAATTCTAAAAATTATCATAAAATAATAACTATAAAGTTAGTAAAATAAGAGGCAAAAAAGGAATAAGATTGACAATGATAATATTAAAACTAAAATATAAATATGTACCTATTATATTATACATATTTTATAAAAGAAATGTAACAATAAAACACGATCTTGAAAAAAGCTATAAAAACGAGAAACTATTAAAAGCCGTTCCTAGACAAAAACAACGCTCAATAATGCATTTCACTTGAGTTTGTATCATTGAACACGATTTATACCATGCGAGTAGAACAGGAAAAACCACGGTCGTGAGCGTTATCGTTGTATGTGCATAATGGAACGCACCCTAAATAAAACGAGCGCGATGTGTTACGTTTACATTAAAAATCTATATCATTCAGTTGATTTAAGAAATAAAACATATTAAATAGTTTCTTCTTATGTTTCTTTGATAATAAAATGGTAGAAATCAGCAAACGCACTCAAAACTACATATAATTCAGAATTAAATATAATCAGCTGATCTATTGAAAGTCCGCCATCTTGATCTTATACACACTCTATTACACCACTATACTAGGGTGACGCCTTGTATTAGCGTTGTGGAAATTTGTATGGAAGTTACAACAACACTATACAGGCCTTATGTCAAAAAAATGATTATTCGTAGAAAGAATCTTATGCACCCTCTATAGACGCTGTGTAACTTTTTATTAGTAAGAGGCCCCTTAATGTTTTGGTGGGATTTCATTTCTTTTTTTAAGGTTTTTTCTTTTCAGGTCACGTTAAAACTATTCTACCATATTAACAAAGACTGAAAAACTAAACTTCGCTGTCTGTCTTTCACCAGGCTGGATCTCGAGAACCGCAATAGCTAGATAGTAGACATTTTCACAAATTATGTATTTTTGCTGTCGCTATAAAAAAGAAGAAGAGGGTCTTGTACAACAAACACGATTTTTTTGCTCTATCTTCATAATGGTAACAGTAAGGTTTTAGGAAATTTCAGAAAATACTTAATTGTATTTTAACTTTAATAATAAATAATAAAAATTTAATAAACCTTTTAAGGGGGGCTCCTATACAAATTTACGGTACAGAACCCTATCTACGCCAGTCCGACTCGAACTTGGCCGGTTTCATAATTTTTCCTTTCCTTTTATAATTTTTATAGCGACTAACGTTTATTTTCCAGTACTTAAATATTTCAAGAAAGGTAAGATAAAGTATACGAGCGGTGGCAACCCTCCGCAAGGCCGCAGTTGGACGATCGGAGGACCGCCGGGACTTTCCTTCTCAGGTTTTATGTTTCGTCGTGAATATTGGACGTTTGCGGTGATTTTATTGAGGAGGTACCCACTTATTAACCACTGCATTTCCCACAACTCCGCTGCCCTGAATTTGGTTTATCGCACGGGAACCGTACATTTTAATATACATTGTCAATTTTTGTATATCCATACTAATATTATAAATGCGAAAGTGTGTCTGTCTGTCTGTATGTCTGTTACCTCTTCACGTTTAAACCGCTGAATCGATTTTGCTGAAATTTGGCATGGAGATACTTTGAGTCCCGGGAAACATAGGATACTTTTTGTCCCGGAAAAACGTACGGTTCCCGCGCAATAAACGAGTTTTGGCGCAACGGAGTTGCGGGCATTATCTAGTATAGTATAATGGTATGTACCCATTGTCCTGTGACCTTTCCCAGGACTCTAAGTATTCCCCTGCCAAACGGCAAAATCGGTTCAGCGGTTTGGGTGTGGAAAGGTAACAGACAGACAGACGCATAATATTAACGTATGGATATTACTGAAACACCGAACAACGCTTCCAGGTACTGCAATTTATGATAATGCCTATTAAATAAGCTCAGAGAGAATACTAATTGAAATTCGCAGAACGTGAAGAGCCATGATTCTTAAACCGTATAAATATAGAGGAAGGCGGAAAATTAAAATGGCCCCCGCGGCGACCGTCACAATGTGATACGGAACAATGAAGAGTAAATGATAAATAAACTTCGCGTGACGCGTACCCCTGAAAGAGGTATAGCATAAGGGTGAAGCCAAACGAGCGTAATTTGTGAGTTGTGACTTGTGAGTCGCAGAAATTCTGCTGCATTCGGTTTCATACAAAAGTCCTGTTTGATTCACACGAGCGTAATTTTGGGAGTCATGCTTTGTATGAATATTTACGCGACCGAAATTCTGCTACTCACAACTCACAAATTACGCTCGTTTCGCTTCACCCTTGATGGGCAAAAAAATACGTCTGTCACTCGAGGACTGCCGCGGTAAAGCTATTGCATAGCATGTTTTATCAACCAATACAATTATAATTTGCATATAGTCGCACGCACACAAACACCATGCCGAAGTCTGCTGAACTGAAACGACGTTTGTCGATGCAAGGCTTTTAACGCCGCACCGCTGTGCCGGTCGGAGTGGGGGGTGTTGGTTTATTTTCGTTACAGAATTTCTTGATTCGATTGACAAATATAATTTTGTGATTAGATCTACTGCAGTTTACGTAACTGACGTAGTCCAGTAGACACTAGGAAAAACTTCCATTATATACCTAGTCCGCGCCGAACTAGTTGGCCGCGCCGGTAGGGACGGGGGTGAGGGGGCGGGTTGCTTGCTGCTCGCAATGCACATGAGATTAGACAGTGACGACCAATCTCAAGACATCGTGAACAATAATATTATTTAATTATTGAAAAGAATAAATAAAAGACAATAGGGATGATGACAAGGTCAAAGATTAGCGAATTTTGTTGATAAAATAAAGAAAGCACGGTAAAAAATAAGCGTTACCAAAATTTCAGCTCGATAGCATTTGTAATTTTTTTTGTTAGGCGCCTTCAAAGTTGGATAATCAAGTCGGTTTTTTTTTCAAATAAATTTCTTAATGTTTGTATACCATTCGAAAAGTTACGCAATTAAAAGCAACTTTTGGTATGAAACCACTTTCATAAACACAATATTTAATATACCTATCGAACAAAGTTCTCTCCCGATCCGTACAAACTAAGAAAGACTGACGTCAGTCTTTCGTAGCACTTTGTATGGAGCGTTTCGGGCAAGTCTATTTTATGAGATGTTTGAATTGTTCATATCTTGGTGAATTTTTAAGCTACGAGAGTCATTCTTTCAGCAATGTTTCTATTTTTTAAGGGTCTTTCAATTACCAATAAGAAAAAAAATTAGTCATCAAGCCTATTGATCAGTTGTATATTCTAAACTATTGACATCGGCTTTCCGTTTTTTAAAAACGTATGCACTTTAAATATTATTTCCTTAGATTATGTTTTTATCGGCAGACTCATCTTGCTAGTTGCTATTGCAACTGATTGCAATCTCTTGTGCGTTTTGTCTAAACTAGCCAGAGCCCAGAACTGTCAAAATCAAGCGCCCTCCGCCTCTCCGTCCCACCGCTCACATACCTAAGGCGCGGCCAACTAGTTCCGCGCGGACTATAGTATAAACGAGTCAACTACACCTATATAATATTATGTATTTAAATGATAAATTATTAAAGTTTAATACTTTGAGAGCAACTATTATATTGTGCCTCAACTCCTTTATGTAATAGTATCTAATGGATCATAACATTAAACAGTCCTCACGATCATTTTATGCTTCATTCATATTATTATTAACGTAAATTTTTACCCGACTGCCAGGAGGGTTATGTTTTTTGAGCGTATCTTGTGTGAGATGAAAACTATCCCATGTCCTTTCCTAGGACTCATTATAATGTATACAAATATTCAAAAAAACCTCGAAAACCAGACGTTAGACACACTCACGACTTGGTAGAATTGCGATGGGTTGATCGGGCTCGGAACTACGATTAGCGGGGAGTGGAGCACCATGGGGTTTTAGTGGGTAGTTCCTCGGAGACCCCCACATACTCCAGCCGATGTCCCCAATCCACCGGGAATGTCTCCATAAAAAAGGCACACTCACGACGTTGCAAAATAAAACGTTTGTTATCAATGGAAATTGACTCCTACATAATTTTTTCAATATTCATAAACAAAAATCTTTAAAAATATAACTTAAATACACTATAAAATATATAGTTTTCGAATAAATATCGAAGACAACTGGGCGCGGAGAATGGAGCGGAAAAAGCTACATTCGCATTTTATCTCGTATTCGCTTTTTATTCATATACGAAATTAATTTCGTTGAAAAATTTATATCATATTTTGCATAATAGTATGCATTAAATGAGAATTCTCCCCACCTGGCCTGTAGACAATTAATAGTACGTGCAGAGAAATGGGCACTATTCTGGAATACGAAATATCCTAGACCAGGGGTTCCCAAACTGTGCGCCGCGGCGCCCTGGTGCGCCGTGGAGAGGCAAGAGAGAAAGAGAGAGGAGAGCTCCCATCATTATCCATAGACCATAACCACAAATATTATAAAATAAAATTATAATATGAATATAAAATATAATATAATATGAAAATAAATACAAAGCAGGCAGATGATTAAATATTAGTTTATTATTATTTACTTGCGTAAACTAACTATAATTATTATTAAAGGTGTTTATTTATGTATATTTTTGTAATAGCCAGGTAGAGTAGGGACTAGGGCGCCGTGACAAAATATTGACTTGTAAGTGCGCCGCAGGCTGAAAAAGATTGGGAACCCCTGTCCTAGACAATTCATTTTGTATCTACCATTAGTATTTCACTCCAAGTATAATTGTAAAGTATATAATTGCTCCAACATTAATGTACTTTGGACTGGGTAAATGTTCTGATACGTTTTTGTTACAGAACTGTAGGTAATAATATTATGGCTGTTTGGTCTGGGTGTGCAAAGTGCATTATTATACGTGTTTTTTTTCATAATACGACGCAATTTTAAACCGTACTTAAATAAGTATTAAGGTAATTAAATTTACTATTAATGATTAATTTGAGAGATTTTCATATAAGTATTATAATACAAGCTGTCCCGGCAAACGTTGCTTTGCCATAATAATGATGTATTTCACCCATATTATTTTATTGAAGTGACTAAATAAGTATGTCGCCATGGCAACGTCGATCGCTATCTCGTCGCACAAACAATTTATTATTCAACAAATTATTTATTCAACAAATGCACTTATCAATATATAAAGTACAGACCTACTGAATATGCATATAAAATTTGGTAAAAATCAGTAAAGCCGTTTCGGAGGAGTTCGCGGACTAACATTGTGACACGAGAATTTTATTGTATAAGATTTAATTTACGTATATATTTCATTAATTTAATTTAATTTACGTATACAATAATATTTAATTTACGTTACGAAATTGTTTTTAAAATATAATCTTTTTTCTGTGGCTCCGCTCCTGCAAAATTATAGTACAGGCACACAAACTTACTAAGTAACTTTTTAATCCACTTCCACTTTGTGTCATTATAGCGTCATAATGGCGTCCTAATGGTGATGGACAAATATATCAGAATTACGTTAAAAATATGACACCGTAATGTACAAACTTGATTAGTTTACAGGAACTTGATTAGATTTTCTGTTCTGCTTTTATTTATCACAATAAGTATGATAGGTATATGCAAAAGAAAATACAGACGCGAAAAATAAAAACTGAATAAAAACGTTGACTAGGTATTTTTAATAAGGTATTTATAAGAAAACCTTCTCATGCAGGCGTACTAGAGAATCTAAAGTATGATTTGTACGCAAATAATTTAAAAGCGACGAGGAAAGAAATACGTGAGAAGAATTCACGTTGAAGATAACCTGACGTCAATTCATGATTGCTGAAAAAAGTGTAAAGTAAAGCTGGATAACACGTTCGTGCCGAGGAGCGACGCAACGCGACGATGCTCAAAGGCATTTTTAATTATTGAAACATCGATTTCCGTAACGGTGCAGGCCTGTGAAATTGTAGTGTCCAAGTATATAGTATCCAAGTAATACTTAAGTATAGTTTTTATTGCACAGTATACCCTAAGTTAATTATTATGTACTCCTATAGATACCAAAGGTCGCTTGGAAGAAATTGATCAATAGCAATAAAGCCGCCTTTGCGTTCTTGTATCTTTGATGAATGTACCGTATTTTATGTTTGTACAATATCTTGAACGCAATAAAGTATATTCTATTCTATTCTATTCTATATGTGCAATACACAGGACATAATCTCTTAATCCTTTTTTTGCTTCACTTTATGACCTAGGCTGGTCCTAGGCTATAGGTTTCATTTTGGTCTACGCCACTACAAATAGTGGCGTAGACCAAAATGAAACCTATCTAACCTGTGCCATGAGTCGCTAGACCGATGTCGGTAGAAAATGATACCTATAGTCTCTGTCATAAAGTGGCCTTTTCTTCGAATCATGGTCGCTACTTACGCGCGGTCGCTTGCCACGTTGCA
This sequence comes from Polyommatus icarus, assembly GCA_937595015.1. Classification (NCBI taxonomy): domain Eukaryota; kingdom Metazoa; phylum Arthropoda; class Insecta; order Lepidoptera; family Lycaenidae; genus Polyommatus; species Polyommatus icarus. Next base: position 17,348,233 of record OW569326.1, read on the forward strand.
ATTTATTGCAATTTATAATTATTTTTTATACTGCATTTTCTAAAATCAAATACTACATTATATTTTCAATAATTCGATCTGAGCAAAAACACGATGTCTTAAAATTTTCTCTATAGAAAAAAATCACAAAGATGCAACTAATTTTCACGAATTTTTCATTTATTGCCATAACTACGCCATAACTACGCCATAACCGTGCACTGAACTAAGTTAATATTTTAACACATTGTGTAAAATTCTATCATTGAGAAATAGATCAAGCGGATTTTCAAAATGTTGTATATTTATCGAGTTATTGAGAAAAAAAGAGTCCTTTTTCACCTGGCGTATGAAAGACGGGCGTAAGTATGAAGAGAGAAGGACGATCCTTGATTGTTTGGGTTAGTCATCATCTTAAGACATCGCACGTTTCAAAAATCAGGCTCTAAAGGCTCAATTTACACCCAAAAAGTGTCAATTCCTGCGTCATGAGGGAAATTGACGCTTCCATTCCGTTCCATTTCGCGGCAGTATAAATTGAGCCTAAGCCACTGATGCACTATGGAAACAACCAATTAAATTATCGATGTCACTTTGAATATTTTTGATCGAAATTTATATACACCTTTTACACCACTACTGAGGAAAATAATGTGCGAATGTTGCGTCCTTGAGAGAAAGGGTAAAACGATCTAATCGAATCTGGAGACATTTTCTCGACCATAACCGTTGCGTTGATCTTTATTACGATTCGCCGACGACCCTTTAGGTAAATGGACACCGAGAATGGTCGGCTATTCTTTCGACTGGCACTTTGCTAATTATTTCGATACTTGTGAGGGTCTACCTATGATATTATATTATAAAAAGGGAGTCTTAATAACACTATTATAAGTATCGTGGTGCGTAAATGCGATGCATTTTGTGGGCGCTTTTCCTGTTATGCGCCTCATCACTCACACGCAAAAATCTGGTCCGCATGCCCGCATCATACCATTTCATAGATGTTTTTCCTGTCATGCGACACGCGTGGACAAGAAAATGACAAAATGGGCCTAAAAATAAAAATTCCAAATCCAATAAAAACTAAGGAATGAGATTATGAAACAAATTTGACCTACTTTGATAATCCGCGTGAAACGTTTTCGACAATAACGGTGAATTATTATCTGACAATAGCTTTGTCCACACTGTGCCTTTTTTTATTCATCAAGGGCATGCGTTATAGCGCAGTCAACAGCACGCGTGACTCGTGAGGCATGCAAGCGACCCATGCGCTCTGACCGTATCCAAAACTTTCGCTTTGTTTTTTTTTTTTTGAATTTCTTATGACAAATAAGCCGCACATATTCCACCCAGTAAAATGTCATAAGAAATAAAAAAAAACAAAGCGAAAGTTTTGGATGCGGTAAGAGCGCATGCGTCACTGGCATGCCGCATGCCTCACGCGCGCTGTTGACTGCACTATAACGCATGCCCTTGCATTGTACAAAAAAAGGCATAGTGTGGACATAGCTAATAACGGCGACATATTATCTCGAAGTCCATAATTTCATATTTCGGCGATGCGCTTATTGCCCATTTTTTCGAGACAAGAGATTTCTTGCCGCCCTGGCTGTCTTCCGAAATTAAATTATGTCTTTCCATGAATATTATACTCGACGTCGTATTTTCTGCTTTGTTTGAAGTTTGAGATACGGCGACGTCTTTATACGGATCAGCGGCAATTGTTGGTAGGTATCTATCTAATTCCGCTATCCCCAACCCGCGGCCCTCGGGCCGCATGCGGCCCGCCGGGACTTTATTTGTGGCCCGCGTTATGTTAAACAATTTTGAAATTCACGCCAACCGGCAAAATAACGTAAAGTCTACGTGATAATCGTTAATTTTTTTTCACTTTTAATCTTCAAACGGTCGCGCGACGTCGAATCGACTCCTCTAATTACATTTTCGTTGATATTATCGATATTTCTCGTTGAATCCGTATCATTCTGTCAGTAGCTTTTCATGATTTATCTGTCTACCAAATAAATAGCTTATATCTCTCCGCACCCCCTTTGCAGCAAGGAGCTCAATTGTTTTGGTCTCGGCGCGGCGTCGGCGTCGAAAACACTTCGCGCGCCTCTCTTATAATTTTATATGGAGTTTTCATATAATTGAGGAATTAACATCGAGTGTTAAATGCTAGATGAAGAAAAAAATTGGAACTAGGATAAGAAAATTCCGATCACTTTTTTGCCCCTGTTCACACAAGTGAACAGGGGAAAGAAAGTGATCGTTTTCTACTAAGCTAAGCTACTTTGGGTCACCAGATTTTATAACTAAGTTTTTACTAAAAATGCATTTAATTTCCTGGGTGAACTGATTACTTTACAAAAAAAGAGTATTAATAATTTAATTTATGAAATAATAAAAAAAATTAATTGGAAAGTGTTTTGTTTCCCAAATTCACCTACGACGTCTTTTAGGTTACGCGCGACCACTGCCGTTACAAAGGTTGAAGGTTAAATCGTTAATTTTGGAGAATGTAATTTTTTTAAACCCTAAAAAATTTTTGTTGCGGCCCGCGACACCAAGACCAAAACATGTTTGTGGCCCGCATGAAAAAAGGTTGGGGACCACTGATCTAATTCATTTGTGTATCTTATACGCATACATAAACAATGACCTTATGATAGGTTTCAACTTACAAACTCTGCAAACAAAAGCATCTATTTTTACTGAAACTCAAACTGTTCTCCAAAATAATTGCGCGGCACGATTTGGCTACGCACCCCCATTACACATCTCCTTTTTTTAATTAGGGGGCAAACGAGCAAACGGGTCAACTGATGGAAAACCACTACCCCAGGGACACTCACAACATCTAAAGAGTTGCAGGTGCATTTCCAGCCTTATTCCTAAAATCTGTTGCTACAACTATAAAACTAAACCCACAAACTTTTACCCATAAATTCATAGCATACAAAACATAACTCCGCCGTACCCTTTTTCAAACCTTTAGCATAAATCAATCTTAAAGGATACATTCCGGTGAAAAATTCCCAATATTTAATAACATTGATCAGGCTCGTCCCTTTCAGTTTTTCCCGGATAAATGTCCGGTTGTCCGGGTGCCCGGGTGTCCGGGCCGGTTGATTTATCTGCCGGGCATTACGAGGCCCGGATGTAAATCACCAGTCAATACCCTACTAGCTTTTTAATAAAAACACCGTCTGTCGGTCACTACTGAACCCAGGAAGTACCTGTTATTTTCATACCAGGCAATATCTGATTAGTGATTAGTAATTACTCTAATTAATAGTAATAACAGGATACATAATATTATTATATTATACACTCTAAAGTTGACTTTGTTTTTTGACACCCTGTGCAATATTTATCAGAAGTCTATGGGTAATTTTTTAGATAAATGAGCCATTCAAGGAACAGCGGGGCTAAAATGGTCGCTTTGAAGAATCATGATATGAATCATAATATGATTCATTTTCCTTAAATCGCAAAATGCAACTCTGCTTGCAATTCATTTCTGCATTATTGTACTGATTTGACATTTGTCAGTTTGACAGTTTTGACAATTCATTTGCTGAATTGATTGAGAGGAATTGCTAAATGTGACCATTTTAGCCCCGCAGGTGTCCCAATACTGCGGACGGCTAAGGTACATATTTTTTTTCTGAGAAGGTACATTATTTTATCAATAAAATATGTACTACCTTCTCAGTAAGTAAAGTTTAAAATTAAAAAAAAAGTATCGTAGCTTACGCGTAGCAGCGTGCTACGAGAAAGCTACGAGGATGTAGCGAGTATAAAGGTAGCGTTCCGATCTTCGGAGAAAAACCGACGACCGACGAAAATTCAAATACAATGGCACTTTATGAACTAGTTACTAGGCTACAGGTTTTATTTTGGTCTGCGCCACTTCAAAGCAGTGGCTGCTTCGGTCGCTTGACCAATATTGGTAGAAAATGAAACATTCATAGGCTGTTCATAAAGTGCCATTTTGTTTGAATTTTTGACAGTGGCCGTCGCGTGCTTCTAAGTTTCGGTATGCTTTAACGACCTCTGTACCACTTCAATTAAATACCGCTCCTCAGCCCACGTTTCTGTATTCGTAATATCATATTTTAATAGATATTAGATTCGTAAATGTCTGTAGAGCTCTACTAGACTTTGGCGCGTGGTCAAATTAGAAATAACGCCATCTTATGACGTGTATCTTGAGAGACAGCTTATGAAACAAAACAGACACAACCTGCCGTAAAAGAATTCATTTCTTTGAGTTTGCCGCATGGTCATACCCACCACGAATTAAAACACAAAATAAAACACTCTACACAACCTCCCCTTGCGTCTTGCTTGCCACACTTTAAATAATCTGCCACATTATAAACTCGAACAAGTTTATCTATACTGATATTTGGCCAGCTATATTTAAAGACATAACTCAAGAGAGATAAATCAACTTTGCGGCGGACGTTTACGAGTTGCGAACTTATAAAGAACCAACTGCGGACCGAATTTTACGGTTTTTAACTTCAAATTCTGCACTGTATAAATATGCCAATGTAACTGTTATAAATGTTAAAGTTTGTGAGGGCGGATGTATGTTACGCTATAAATGTTTCATTTATTTCATAGATTACAATATATGGTCTATAGCTGAATAAAGCCATGGCTTTTTAAACTATTTCCAAAAAAGACGAGCTTTTCTGGAAATACTTTAAAAAGCCATGCATGCCCCTATGCATATTATTATCATTATACCAGGACAGGAAAGGCCCAGGTCACGAAAAATTCAAAATTTTACAATGTCTCAGAATCCAATGCAAAGGGGTACCTAAATAATGTTTCAGTCTCCAGTCTCCATGCTTTCATCCTTCTGGGGTTTAATTTTCAGAACTCGAATGTCACTTCGATTTTAATGCCGCCTCACTTGTATGCGCCCTAATGATACGGCCAGCTATCGAAGCTACATTCAATGTATGAGCATTGAGCATAAGTTCCTGGTTTTCTAACATTCTACCAAATACGGGACGAGTTCGAGACAAATAAAATCTACGAAACTTTTCATTCACCATGCTTTTTACACTTTAAAAAACAAAGAAACGTTAAGGGAGTCATTTGAAAAGAATTTTGTACATTAAATTTAACGATCAATAAAAATTGTCCCCAAACACGACAGACGGAACCCAAATAAAAAGAGAATATAAAACAGACGTCTGGCTAATGTTTATTGCGGGTGTCAAAACTTTTCCAAGGTGTAGTCGTAAAACATGATCAGGTGGATTAAAAAGGGGGTGAAATTTTTTAGGAGCGATGACGGGAATTTTTTGACTCTCGCTTTATGGCTCCGCAAATTGAAACCATGTTTAACGTGTGCGTGAATAATTTTAAAAACATAGCTGAAATTATTATATTTATTATTTTGCTGCCTTATTGAGGCTTGGTGTATCTGTGAAATGAGCTTAAGCTTATATTTTAAGTTTCACCTTCTGTACCTACTCTTCTCTTCTCTTTGTCTTTAGAAAACAATGTAGGTAGGTACAGAAAAAGAAGTAGTAAAGAATTAATGATTTCAAAGAAATTATATAAGACCATATTGTTGGTCATGACTCATGACTCATGAGTGCTCAGCTGGTCTTTTCATAACCGACCAAATTAAGTGGCTCCGCCGTCGGCTTACGATCGAATCAACATCTCCAATGGTGCGACATGAAATTGATTAATTTACCTCGAAGTCAGCAAAGTAGCCGTTGCAAATAACAATATTAATAAAAATATCCACTATTTACGTAATCAGAATTTTATATGAAAAATTAATGAAGCGTGTTTCCTGCGATGATAAGAGTCCTTCAAATGAACTAAGACTTATAGGATCCACCAATACTAACCGTAAAGATAAACACAGTTTGTTCGTTTGCATCGAACACGCTCCGAAACTATGATATGTGCGCAGCCGCACATGCGTCTATCGTCACGAAGCTTCGTGCTATTGAGACGATGCCATTGGAAGATGTACACGCATATCGTCCAATGGTATCGTCCCATAGCACGAAGCTTCGTGACGATAGACACATGTGCTGCCCCAGCATTGGAGCTACGCGCTATCAAATAATGTTACAATCTTTTTAATAATCTACAATAATAAGAAGCTCAACGTCGAGTCAGATCAACAAGCTTAAAACTTCCTTCGTTCATCAGTTTTTTAGTAGCTACTAATAAACCTTTGAAACCGTATATTTACGAAGTCTTAACAAGTTTCGGGCTAAAGAGCATTATTTTATGTTAATATTGCCGGCGTACTGCACTTGACTAACTTTGAGCATTGTTTTCTCGTGGCAGACGAGCTCAAATGGGTTTATTGTTTCAAGTAACTTGCAGTCGACTTCCGAGATCTTATAAACTTTGAACGCTCCTTGGAGGTTTTACGTTAGTAACCAGCAAAATCGAAATTTTACAGTTCGGTAATGTTAATTTTACAATCTATAGTTGTACCTACTATTCAACCATAGCCTAATTACCGAAAATAATCGCGGCAAAAGCTTGATATAAGTACTTTTAAGTACTTACACGAAAATCTGTAACTAAAATATTAAAAGTTAAAACCCTTTGAGGTTTTAATAATATTATTCGTTATAATAATTTGGTTTTGTCGATCCTGGTCGGAATACCTACACTGTAGCAATGATGGAAATAATAACCAAGTAAAATAAAGGTGACGGGCGGCCGTCCGCCGTAAAAGTAATTAATTATAAGTACAAAGACAAAGAATGATTATAAACGAATCATCATAACTTTGTCTTGATAATACAAGTACCTAAGTAGTTATAGTTGCGCAGGCGTAACTATAGGGTGGCACAGCTGACAAAAGGTCACGGGCCCCTTACCCAAAAAGACCCCGGCCCAGCCCGGCCGTGCGCGTGAGGTCAGAAAATTTTTATACATTGTTCTAGGTATTATTAACGTTAAGATTTTTACTGATAGGGCCCCATCAATTTGCCACGAGCCCCGGATGTTACAGTTACGCCACTGCCGAAACCTGTAACATAACTCAGCAGAACCATGCTACAGAATGCTATAGATTAAAAAATCAAATGTCGAGGCAAACACAAGTAGGTATGTAGATATGTAAAAACCTGATAAGCTCTCCGGTCAACATCCGGTTGCGCCGGACGTCATTCGCGACCGGAAGTACACCAATCTCCTGCCCCACCTGGATTTTTACATCTGCTGCGAGAGAGTAAACATTATTGAAATTGGCAAAAGGTTTTTTGATTGGGTGGATATTTGAAGGTAGTTTTAGGTTTTGCACCGTGTTATTGTTTAATCCTTCGATCGCGGATTCTTGGAAATGCTATTGTATTCTACTGTTGTCGTAATCACCGGTGCTTTTATGGGGCTTGAAGGATTAAAATAATAATATTATGTTAAAAATGTTAAAATCTATAACATACATAATTAAGTAATACAGCTGTATTTACACCTTATATTATTACAAAATAATTAATTTATTACTTAATATAATACTAGAAATGCCGAGCTTGACTGACCGATGATACCAATGAATAAAAAAGAATAAATAGTATTTTAAAAAGAAACCGACTTCAAATTGTACGTAATTAAGAATTAAAATTCCCTATCTCAAAAACTACTGAAACGATTTTGATGAAACTTGTTGAACAATACCTGGTACGATAAAAAAATCACTTAATCGGACTTGTAGTTCCGAAATATGCGTTGACAAACACATAAAAACATACAATATACCTCCATACATAATACATGCCGAACTTCCGCCACGGAACTTCGGCACGCCACCAACACTAGTTTGACTTGCAGTCTTTGAAACACTAAAAAGCGTCATCTATTGGGATGAGATACAACTAAAATGCAAATATGAACCCAAAATCTTCTCTGCAGTCTGTTCACAATGATTTTAGTTTCATAACTATTACAGAGGTGCTGAAAGTTACAAAAAATTTAGATCATAAACTGGCATTGAAAACAGTTTATTGGGATTTAGGACTAAGTCACTTTCAAAATAGGAGCAATTACTGTTAATACCTCGATTATGGGAAATCCAGACACAATAGATTTTCAATTGTTATGCGACAACCGGGTGCCGCTAGGAGCTTGATGGATTGAGCTTGTATGATACAAGCTTTTTTATTTTAATTTACTAGATAGAGATTAGTTTATATGTATGTTATTAAGTATTTTAGAAACTCATTGCCAATGTCAGTCAGCCTCTGAATGTCTCTAAAAATTTTTCATACTCATCTTGAATTTTCCATTTTTCTGCCCAGATCCTTCACAAATAATAATTTCATCAATGTAACTCTAGTTTTGCTCTTTATTTCATATATTTTATAAATTAAGAAAAGGAATTAATAAGAAAAATAAATACGGAGCTAGAATGAAGCAACTGACAGCTCCGTTTTTTTATGTTACCCCCCCAATTACAAATTTACTCATAAACTATTTATCATTGATAGATTTCAGGTTACGTCAATGCATAGATAAAGTACTGGGTTATTTAACAACGTAACAAATAAGTAACAAATCGAAAATTTATTGTAAGATGATACCACCTCTTATAGAAATACAATTGAGCAAGCGTCATCGCGATGTAGAAGACGGCACGGCGCCATCTATTATGATTTTTTGGAACTAACCTAGTTTGAACAAATTTACGCATTTTCACCCCCTTACAATTTTTTCCGGTTAAAAAGTAGCCTATGTCCTTTCTCAGGCTTTAGACTATCTGTGTACAAAATTTCATTGCAATCGGTTCGGTAGTTTTGGCGTGAAAGCGAGACAGACAGACTATGATGGGGATTTAAAACAAAATAAATGATAATACTTACATAATATACACTTTATTGCCTAATATTTCTACACTGATAATACAACAGATTACACTTCATCAATCAATTTGAATCTGTTATGTTGTGGATCAGGAATGATGTTAAAGTACTTTTTATAGATCTTTTGCTGCTCCCGACCTCCGTAGTGCCTTTGGACCCAAGTGTGCTGCCAGTTAGGGTCAAACTGTTCACATGTCACAACAACTTTGCCACTTTCCATCGCAAATAAAGTACCATTTTTGCCAAAACCAACCTAGAATTTTTTTAAATATGTGTAAGACACATAGCATACAAGTCTTTTTTCTGGAGAGATACATTGTTAACCAAACTACACACTTACTAATTTTAAAACAATTTCATCCTACAAATTTCATTTCAATTTAAGCGTTATTGCATGTAATAAAAAGTTTGTTTTATGTATACAATATTACTCTATTTAATTCCTTGCTTGTGAATTCTTGGAAATCTATTGTTTATGTCCAATTCGACCGCTTGGGAGTTGAAGGATTAATATGTATTTTATGTTTATCTATATATTTTATTGCCATATATGTAATTGATTGTACTGCCGGTTCTTGGAGGAAACTAAAATATTACTTGCACTTTTTCCACTATATTCATAAATTACAATTTAAAGACTTTATACACGACCGGTTTCAAACTAAATCATAAATATCATAATAATAATCATTGTTTTAAAATTAGTAACACCTGATGATGATTTAGTTCGAAACCGGTCGTGTTTAGTCTTTAAATTGTAATTTATGAATATAGTGGAAAAAGTGCAAGTAATATTGTGTTTCATTTGTGTATATTTTATTGCCCACAACTTCAGTCATTTCTACACAGAAATGCTTTATATATATTTAGTGGTATAGAGTGTGGCTCTTGACTTAGAGGTCGCGGGTTCGATTCCCGCGTTGGAAACATGTTACAAGTTTGGTTAGGACAATGCAGGCTGATCACCTGATTGTCTGACAAGTAAGATGATTAATTCGTCGGATGGGCATGTAAAAAGTCAGTCCTGCCCCTGATCTCTCACCAGTCGTGTCGGTTGTCCGTCCCATTAGGTTATGAGGGTACAGGAATAGTGAGTGCTCTTGTCTACTACGCACACACTTAGGCACTATAATAATACTCCTGCGTAGCTGGCCTGGTTTCAATGAAACCGGCCACTATCACCGAAACCGGTGTGGGAGCTATTATTATTATTCATTCATCAATTAGCATGAAGTTTAATATTTTAATATGGACTTATAGGCTAATAAGAGCATAAAATTGACATTACATTCAAACCTGGATGAAACCTAGTGGTTCGTTGGGTGGCCAGCATATGACCTGAGTGCACATAGTGCCCGTCTTGCACCTTCCATCCTCTGTGTTTAGGTTTCACTTTGCAGTTGGTATTTTGTGTACTTCCACCTGTTTTTTTACTGGCATATCGTACAAAGCCTGTAAAATAAGAAGAGTTAGGTTATCTCATAGATAACTTAAATGCATGCATTTATTGTTTCGGTACGTATGTGGTTGTTACCTAATAGCGTTGACGCAGTCTTTAATTTTATTGTTTGCCAAGACATTGCTTTATTTTATAATTTATTTGGAAATAAATGTTTTGATATTTGACAGATTAATAAATTTTTTTTTCTTCTTCTTTTTTGGCAACTTGACACAAAGGATGTGTATGTTGTGCCACAGACAAGGTAAAAAGGTAAGGAATATGGCGGGAAAACCATATGCCTCCTATTATAATTTTCATCATCGTTTTCATGTATCGTCAGGTCTAAAGTCTAGTCAAAGTCTAAGTAAAAGTCAATACAGTCAAGGAGTCAAGTCGGTCGATTCAGTAAAGTGGTAGACGCTTTACTGAAACTTTCGATGGAGTTTTGGAGGGAACACAAAATAGCACGTTTCTGGATATTACATCACTTTCCTACACTTGTGCATGAACACGAATATCTAATGGTTAATATTCTACCAATATTACACATTAAAAACCCAGCTAACACAATTTTAGGAAAATAATACAAAACACAACAGCACTCTTTCAGATGCCCGCCAAAAACTCAGATTAATAATATTTTTCGATATTTTTAATGAATGACATTGACATTTGACTACAAAATTGTCATTTTTTTTTCTTGTTATGGCGCTCGGCGTTTAAACCATTACCAGTGTCAAGTAAAGTATTCGCGGGAAATATTTTTTTTTTTAAAAAATTTAATTTAAATTAAAAGTCGTTTTTCCAGATTACCGTCAAGTCGAAAGTCTAGTCAAAGTCTAAAACGTTGTCGGTAAAGTCATAAGTCAACGATTCAAGTCAGTTGTTTCTGTAAAGTGGTAGACCCTTTACTAAAACTTTCGATGGAGTTTTGGAGGGAACACAAAATGGCACGTTTCTAATTGAAGTTTAATCACTTGCTCATACTAATATTGTGCACGACAACGAACACATTTTTAGGATAATCAAAAACACAACGTCATTCTTTCGTATTCCCGGCAAAACTCCGACATATTATTATATCTTGACAATAAATTACCGTATTCTTCTCCCCCTTTAAAAAAACTAGGTTTTATTCATAGACTTATGATATAATAATATAAGTTTTATGGTTTTATAAAAAACATTGGGCCTGCTTACTTGAGCAGCAAAAGTCTGGCACAAATCTGCCGCTTGCCTCTATTGAACACACACAGAACAGGCAGTGTTGCCAACTATGGGGATTTCCCACTAAATTTAGTGGGAAAAAATAAATTTAGTGGGTTTTTAGGGGGTTAACTATCTTGGGGATATTTTTGGGTGTAAAATTTTTGAAGAATGGATCTTTTTTTTAAGAACAACATTAGAGTTTGGTATCGATTTAAATAAATTATATAAAGAAAATTACTGCAACAACTACTAGATGGAACTGGCGCACAAAACACATAACACATCTCTATAGCTTAACGGTTGAATTTAATAATATTTTTAAAATAAAAAAATATATTAATTTTGTTAAAAAAGACATTTATTATAAATATTAACATTTTTATATGAAATGCTTACTGATTCTTAAATTTCTGGAATGTTGAATTGTTCTTTTTATTCCTACAATATAAAAATATATTGTTATTTGTAACTTTTATCGGTTAAATTTTAAATTAATAATTGACTGCCTTTTTTTCGTTTTTACCGTGATCGAAACGATCGCGATCGCCATTTAAACCGGCTGAAGGTATATTTCAGCGTTTTGAGCGCTTAGTAGAACACACCCCAAGTGATTTTAAATATTTTTATTTTTTTGGGGAGTTTTGGTTGAAATTTAGTGGGTTTAGAAGTTGCTTTAGGGGGAAAATGTTTTGAAGAGTTGGCAACACTGAGAACAGGCAAGTCTAAAGTCAGTCGAATAGATAGATAGCTGTAGCTCGGTCGTGGACTCATGGACTAAATCTTCTTTGTAACAAATGATAGATCAGCATCGGCATTGATTTCTTTGGAATTTTCAATAAGTTCGCTGTAAGCGGCATTACATAGATCAGTGTTCATGTAATCCTTGCTTTTAACTTTTTATAAACAAGGATACGACCGGTAAACGAATCTCAAAATTGTTTTTGTTCCTTCATTCCTAAGTTTAGTGTTTGTATTATTTACAACAATATGGTTTAAAATAATATTTTATGCCCGCTGTACACTCTCGCCGTGAGCTTTTGGGCGAGAGTCTCGTGCGAGAGCCCCTTGCCCGAGTGCGAACATGTACATTCTCGCTTAGTTCAATCGCAGTTAAGAACTCAGAGAAGATGGACGAAAACGACCATTCATCATTCACCATGCATCGAAAGATATCATTGTAATCCAAAGATTTATAATAATATTTAATTTTATTTCTCACAGTCAGATAATGACTGATAATAACGTTTATTATTGTTATTTTTCTGTTCTACACTGTCTAACGGCGGGACTAGTACTGAAAGACGCGAGAGTGTACAGTAGTGCGCTCGTTTTCCTCGCGAGACCCTTTGTCTCGGGCGCAAAATACCGACAATGGACCGAGAGGGTCCGAGACAGGCGAGACGAGGCGAGCGCACCCATTTACACTCTCGCACTCGGACCGCCTCGCTGTGTCTCGGCGAGAGTGTACAGCCGGCTTTAAGTGCACTCCAGTCGCTCTCCAAGGCGCGAATGACGACGGGCCGCCCGTCGCGACCATTCATGTACAGGATTGCCCGTGCCCGCGCGGGAAAAATGCGATCTCGCGGGCAAGCTGCGGGCACGGGCCGGCGGGCATGTCTGTGCCCGTACCTAGGAATTGACGAGCAGACATGCCGCATGCGACAGACCTGCCCTGATCATATATTATAGGATCCAATCAAAAATGATTATTTGATCAAATAATCATTTTTGATTGGATCCTATAATATAATATGATCCTATAAATGATCCAATATAAATGATAATGTAATACGGGGGGTATAGTTAGACAAAGTATCTTTCGTTAAAAACGATGACGAAATTCGTTATCAAAATGTATGCGGTTTGACGTAAGTCATCGCTAAATGACATTTCACTTTTTTTTTAAACGGGCTTTGGCCTACCACACATTTCCACCACTGTATCTCCTGTGTCGCCAGGATCGACAGCGGTATCCAACCACGAAAACCCTTTGATATGATCTCAGGGAGCCCGAGGGACATGCTAAAACTGTCTTGGGACCCGCAACGAAATTAATCAGAAGAAAATAGGAGGAGTAGGAAGATTCCAATTTGCCTCCCCATAAAAGTGGGAGACAGCACAAAGTTGCAATGACCGAAAGTCAAAGAACTTAAAGGGGAGCACCACGGAAATAAGGTTAATAATAATTGTGACTCCTAAGCTAAAGCTAAGTTAAAATTGGAGTTTATTGTGTTTGACTGTTGCCAATAATAATTGTGGCAAAAACGCTTGAAGGCACGGAAGTTCCTAGCGCTGTCCACGAGATCACCGTAGTATGCGACTCCAGATGTACAGAATAGGTTGTTTAGCATAGTTCTTTCGTCCCGCCAGAGACTGCACTCCCAGAGAACATGATGCGTGGTGGTGCTGCCATTCGGAGATTAGGCTTTGCACAGAGTTTTCTAAAGGTTCAAACAATCTTGTTATTTTAATTTTATCGCGAGCGCTTAAAAAGAACGGGTTGTCAATGTTTTTGTTATGATAGTACATTGTCGCACGACGCTGAATCTCAAGGTCAACGGGTAAGACTCATTATGTAACACAGGTAAGGCTTCGGTGCTTGTGGTCCAGTAAGCTTTGCATAAGAATATAAGAGCAAGACGTTGACTTTGTAGCAACTTGCGACGAGCCGCGCCGATTGTTGCTCTGTCGGCCCACACGGGGCCATAGCAAATGCTGCCTAGGTAAGTAGCAGTGTAAATAGATTTTAGGGTTTTGAAGGAGAGGCCCCATTTCGATGTAGATATTTTGGTAAAGGAGTAAAAATTGCGCTTCGCTTTCTCACCGGTTTGAATTATATGTTCTAAAAATGTAAATTTATTTTCCAAGTAAAAACCAAGATAACAGAGTGATTGTTTGCGTGTAGGGGAAGATATTTTAAAAGAATTTGGTAAGTTTTATGCGCGGCGAAATTCAGGCGATTACGTTTACCCCAGCTCGATATTAAATTAAGACTATCATTGGCTTTAGATTCAATTTCGGAACGTGAATTTGCTTGAACGATGAGAAAACCGTCATCGGCGTAGCCAACTAGTATGCACAGCGGTGGTAGGGGAAGACTTAATAAATCATCGAATCCGAAATTCCATAGTTTTGGCGAGATAACAGAGCCTTGAGGGCAGCCGTATGTTAAATCTTTGGCGTGTGTACAATGGCCAAGTCGAAGCTTAGTTTGACCGTTAAAAAAGTAAGAACGTATTATGGCATAAATATTAGAGTAGCAACCTCGATTTTTTAGTTTTAATAATAACATCGGCCACCAGGCATGATCGAACGCGCCGGAGATATCTAATGAAATGACGACCACGTATTTAGATTCCGACAGATTTACTATTTTTTCTAACTTCCATAGCCGCGTCAACAGTCGATTTCCCGGCGGTGAAACCAAACTGATGACTATGAAATTTAGGGCCACCGGGTAGCAGGCGAGGTACGATGAGACGTTCTACTAATTTACCTAAGTAAGGCTGTAACGTTATCGGACGGTAAGATTTTGGGTCGTCAGGAGGTTTGTTTCCCGCTTTAGGTATTAATTTTAAGCAACCAGTGCGCCAAATTTTTGGAAATATACCTTCTGCGATACATCTGTTGTAAACATGTAGAATCGATGAACTGGCCGCTAAGCACGCTTGTTTTATCATAATATTCGATATTTTATCCTCGCCCGCAAATTTTTTTATAGGCAAAAGGTTTACTATTTTACTAAACTCCTCCGAAGTTGGTAAATCTGAGGCCGGTGTATGAATGGGGTCTAGCATTCTACTCCTAATGTCGCGGTGGTGTTCATCATTCAAGGAGGGCTCGTCGTCTGGGATGAGAACGTTTAGATTTGCCTTCGCCGTTTCGTCTAAACTACAAGTGTAAGAGTTGTTAATTTTAATATTTGAGAAAAAACTTGGCTCATTACTACTACCGGGATTAAGCTCGTGATATAAAGAGGACCAGAGTTCCTCTTTATCCAGTCTATTATATATAAAGGCATTCTTCAACATATTATTTTTCGCTAACGTAACGGCGGTGCGATAGCGTGACCTTGAAATGCGTAGGTTATTTAAACTAATTGTGTAATTATCATCCGAACGATCGTGGCGAGATTTACGAAGATTATTGATTTTGCGCCTAGCCCTTCTAAATTCTCGACGAAGATTAAGAAGGTTACTGTCCCACCATTTACAGTTGTGATCTTTTTTAAGAGGTTTACGACCCAAGGCTACATCGGCACAGTAAACAAATGTGTTTGTCATAATTTCCGCGCACTCATCGACGTTTAAATCCGGCCGAGTGAAGTCTCCGGCATGAGCGGTAATGAGGGAGCGGAATAGATTCCAATCGCCGTTCTTTACGTTGTATTTATAGTCATTAGAATTGACTACGGTATCACTCGGGACCGCACGAGAAAACTCGTACACCAGTAAGCGGTGATCACTACATGACGCATCGGGAAGGACACGCCAATGCCATCTGGATGTACGCGCTAGATAGCGTGACGTCAATTGACGACTCGCCCGTTGGGCTACTATAGGTAGGTGGTGTATCTGGGGTGTTGTGAATTTGGAGGTTAAACTCCGCAATAAAGTCTTCAACGGCGCAACGTCGGTCGCGATCAGTGTACCTTAGCTGGCCGTGCCATAAGGGCGAGGATGCATTAACGTCGGCGCCAATAATAATTTTATTACCCGCGAGAGATTGTAATACGCGGCGAAGTTGGCGTAAATGAGGTCCAACGGGATCCGCGTACTGAAAGTAGCAGCTTACAACGTATAGTCTTTTAACGTTGTTAGTGGCGGCCGAAAAGGAAGATCTTCCGACCGAGCGAGATAGCATGCTCGGTCAGGCCGAAGCCCACTGACGTCATTTCAGACGTTGTATATATCTTGCCGTTCTCCGAATATCGATAGCGCGATGTAGGATTGTTAGGTGAATTGTGGGTACCGCCACATCACTCCCCCCCGAAGACCGGTGGTATTCTTCAATGCGCTTGTGTTGTCAGGTGTGGGCCGAAGCTACGCGTGCAATGACCAGGAGAGGGACCCCGTGCTCTGCTTGCTGACCGGTCGTTGTAGCCTATGGCTGCCCCGTTCAAGCCAGACGGGGGTTCGACCGGCGCGGACGCCCAACGCGGCTTATGGTCGAGGCGACCCGGTTATGCTTGATATCTGCTAACGTGGTGCGGATGGGCGGGGAGTGTTGATGATGATTGATGTCCATGATGAAGGATGCGTGTTCTTGTCGGTGGTCACCAATTTAACGTTGTTCGTGGCGGCCGAAAAGGAAGATCTTCCGACCGAGCGAGATAGCATGCTCGGTCAGGCCGAAGCCCACTGACGTCATTTCAGACGTTGTATATATCTTGCCGTTCTCCGAATATCGATAGCGCGATGTAGGATTGTTAGGTGAATTGTGGGTACCGCCACATCACAGTACCGCCACATCACTCCCCCCGAAGACCGGTGGTAGACTCGGCTACTGCACAGTGCGACGTCGAAGGTTAGTTAAGGCCGTGACTGAAAATCTAGACTGAGGTGTGTATATACCCGCGCGAGCTAAGTTATTAATTTGTATCATTTTCGACCGAAACGACGCAAGTTGATATTGTTCTTGAACAAGTACTAAGTCTAAATTGTGGTCAGAAACTAACTTTTCTAATTCTAAAGTCGCGTGCTTGTTATTATGGAGGTTTAACTGTCCTATATTCAAACTATCCATACCTAGTAGTTAAAATAAGTTGCTCCATTTTGCTTTTATATGTTGGACAGTCTGGGGAGCCCGTGGGGTGGTCGGAAGGTTTATTATAACGTTGGCAACTACCACAAACTGGCTTAAAATTTTCTTTATCTTTGTTGGGGCACGACAACGAGCTGTGTTTTTCGGCACAGTGATAGCAGCGACGTGTCCAAACTGTTGGCAGTTGCCGCAGCGGACCAGCTCAACGTCTTCCACGAAGCGACACATCGCTCAATCGATAAATAATAATAATAATAATAATAATAATAACCGTCACAACAACGACGCACCGTCACAACAACGTAGTCAAACATATCCATCAATTACTAGCCCTAAAATATAAACTAATTGACACACACACACCTTATTACAAATATAAACCCTGCAACGTCCTGGAAAATAGTACCGCTAAGCTCTATTGGGATCGAGATATAGTCACCGATCGAACCATACTAAGTAATAGACCTGATATATGCCTAACAATAAAATCTCAAAAAGTCACCTACCTCATAGATATAGCTGTCCCCAACACCAATAACCTGAAACAAAAACATAATGAAAAAATTTGTGGGAATAAGCGTGGCCGCCACAAAGGAAGATCTTCCGACCGAGCAAGGTGGTATGCCCGGTCAGGCCGAAGCCCACTGACGTTATTTCAGACGTTGTATATATCTTGCCGCTCGCCGAAACTTCGATAGCGCGATGTAGGAATGTTAGGCGAATTGTGGGTACCGCCACATCACTCCCCCCCGAAGACCGGAGGTCGAATCTTGAAGTCTTGTCGCTTGAGTCGCCGGTGCCAGTGAGTTCCAGTGAGTCGGAACTGTTGCAGTGAGTCCCAGTGAGTCGGAACTGTAAGCTGCTGCACGGGATCCAGTGAGTCGGATAAGCTGCCGTGCGGGGCCGATGCTACGTGCTGACCAGGAGAGATGTGCTCTGCTTGCTGACCGGTCGGTGTAGTGAGGAAGCCCGATGATGCCGATGCGGAGTCGCCCAGGCCGCGGTATAACTGCGGCTAGTGGACGATGTACCCGATGAGGCGATGCTGGCTGGCGCGGTGCGGAGGGGCGGGGGGAGTGATGATGATGAAGGAGGCATGTTCTGTCAAGGGTCACCAATGTGGAATATATGTGTGTGGCGGCCAAAGGAAGATCTTCCGACCGAGCGAGGTGGTATGCCCGGTCAGGCCGAAGCCCACGTGATACATTTCAGCTGTCGTATATATACTGCCGCGCTCAGAAAGCTTCGATAGCGCGATTCAAGAATGTTAGGCGAATTGTGGGTACCGCCACAAATTCAAAAATACATACCTCTCGCAGACGAAATAAAGCAAATGTGGCGCCAGGATACCGTAAAAATCATACCCATCATCATTTCCTCAACTGGCGTCATCCCTAAAACCCTCATTGCTGCTTTGAAATCACTCGATCTAAACAAAAACATATACATTCACTTACAAAAATCCATCGTAATTGACACCTGCTCCATCGTTCGTCGCTTTCTAAATCCATCGTCATGCTTTAATACTCCACAATTATGACTCTTCCCTCATACAAATTGAATCAGGTACTTGGCACATGCCCGTTCCTGAATCATTCACCGGCATAGTTGCCGAGACAAAAATCCATTTAAATATAATAATAATAATAACGTTTATTTAACAATAAGACATCATATTACACTACAATACATATACACATTACAATACACAATACGATTCATAAAGAAAAAGTAAAAGAAAAATATGTTATTACAAAAATAATAGCATTATTATAGCATGAGGAGCGGTACAAGTAGTGCATTGTCATGTCTACGGCCAAAAAGGACACCACTCAGGCGTATTACCGTGTCGTACACCACAGTGCCTGGTATTATGTGGTTCCTAGTAAACCGTCATCTGGAAACAGGAACAGATAAGCACTCAGCAATACATTATAACATACAAAGTATTATTTTGTATATAAAATATATGGAATTCTGCAAGTTACAAGATACGTTAATGAATAAGAAAATATACCTAATATAAAATAAGTACTATAATATTATGAGTTGAGAACAAGAAGCTCGAAGAGTAAAAATTGTAATTTCAATTCACAAATTTCATAATATTATATTTTATTTTTGTTTTTATTATGCATATTTATTTTTATGTTAAACCCTACCCTGTTAAATATTATAAATCCTACATATTGATAGCTGAAATTATATGGATGATAAAGGTGAAAATAAACATAAGTAGGTAGGCGGGGCGCCGAAGAGGCGTTTGCATTAGCCGGTTCCCCTCCATGGGACCTGGAAGCCCGTGTGCAGGCGGAAGTCTATTCCCGCACAGCAGCAGCAAAGGAAAGAGGGGAACGGGTGCCACCAGATCTGGCAGCCCAATGGCGTCGCTAAGTGCGAATGCTGATAATGCGCACCTGACAAGACCAAATGGCATCGCCAACTGCCGGTCACAGAGTTGTTGCAGCAATTTGGCCAGCTCTGGAGGATTGGGTGGCGCAGCGTAATGGCACTCTCTCCTACCGGATGGTGCAGATGCTGACATGACATGGGTGTTTCGGTCACTACCTGCACCATACGGCCAGACGGGAGCCAACGCCCCAGTGCCATCATTGTATGGACGAGGACGACACGGCGCAGCACATGCTCGCTGCCTTCCCAGCCTGGGTCGCAAAATGGGCAGAACTTTGCGCCGCTATAGGGCCAGACCTGACACTCTTGGACATAATAAGAGCATTAGTCCGGTCGAGAGAAGCCTGGCAGGCGGTCTCTACTTTCTGCGAGTCCATCATGACGCAGTCCGCTGAGAGAAATCGGGAAGCCGATGAAGCAGCTGACCCGATAAGGAAAAAAACGCGCTCAACATGAGCGGCTACTTCCCACATAATAGGGCTCGGGCGATGGATTGGGGAATCCGTCGCCTATCGCACGAGCTCTTCCGGTAGAAGAGCGCCCGGAGCCCCGGACCGCTCTCCCGGAGAAAGCGGCAGAATCCGCGTGGATGGTTCTGCTGGTTGAGCAGATGACGCTGTCTGGGGCTGCTGCAGTTATCGCCTCAGGCGGGTCCAGCGGCTCAGCGACACGCGGGGAGGAGGCACCGTTGGGTTTTAGTGGGTAACCAAGGGTGCTCCTCCGTACCGCAGCACCTGAGGAGTCCCACATAGGTGCTGGGAATGCATGAAGCATTTCCCTACGGCAAAAAAAGGCGGGGCGGCATTTTTCAGTTTTTGCCCCGCCTAAAGATCCGGGGCTGTGCCAACTTAACAGAAAATAGTCAAAATTCTAATTATTTATTTATTTAGTACATAACTAAATTTTAACTTGCTACTTACTACTAAATACATGCAATAAGTAACTTAAAATTAAGTTAAAATGTAGTTAACTACTTATCTACATAATACGTGTAAACCAGTCCTTAAGGAAAGTGTTCTATTTTAGTATATATCCTCTAGAGCAGTGGTGCCCAACCTTTTTAGAGCTGTTACCCCTATATGGCCTATTAGAGAAACTGATTTTACCTCCCACAAATTTTGTTTTTCTCCAAAATGTACTGTTCATAATTATTTTCTGCCAACTCATCTATTTTAGGTACCACCTCTGTTACCCCTTTAGAATAGCTATTTTACCCCCGTGGGAGTAATTACCCCCAGGTTGGGAACCGCTGCTCTAGAGTCTAGACTCTAGACTCCTAGAGTCTAGTCCGTCGATTAAATCTGA
Source organism: Polyommatus icarus (assembly GCA_937595015.1). Taxonomy (NCBI): domain Eukaryota; kingdom Metazoa; phylum Arthropoda; class Insecta; order Lepidoptera; family Lycaenidae; genus Polyommatus; species Polyommatus icarus. The sequence continues at coordinate 17,369,212 of OW569326.1, forward strand.
CGTCTCGGGCGTTAAAATAGTAATTGCTACAATTACTATTTTAATGAGATGTTTTCTTATTTTTAATCTCCACCAGACGGCGCGACGATAGACATTTCTAGATTTTCTATTGGTTCCCCACCGATCTGAAATTATCTGCAGGTTGGCATCACTGACTACATTTGGCCTGTGTTTCCAAAAAAATATCAGTGTACTGTCAAGTCACGAAGAACATACGCCTAAGCGATAATTGGCCTAAGCGATTAGGCCATTAAACTGGTAATAGTTTAGACTTTAGGAACACACTGTTAAAATAAAAATTTTGTCAAACTGAAAACTGACAACTTAACATATTATGTTAACGGCCTTGTGGCGGCCATGTTACTTTGAAACTTCTTCTACTTTTTAGGGTTCCGTAGTCAACGAGGAACCCTTATAGTTTCGGTCTGTCCGTCCGTCTGCCCGTCTGTCTGTCTGTCTGTCCGCGGTTTTACTCAGAGACTATAGGACCTACAAAGCTGTAATTTAGCATGAATACACATATTAATGATGGCAACAAAATGGTACATGAAATCGTAAAAAAAATATTTTTTTATGGTTACACTGATCAAGCGGGGATGAATATTTTTTTTCGCACCCACCTCATCGTATGGGGTGTCGTTGAATAGGTTTTTTTTAAAAAATATTGCGAGTATTCATAGATCATTTTCCGATTTAGGGATCCGTTTGTTAATTATGAAAAAATTCACGGAAGTAGGAAATATGCTGAATTCAAAAGGAAAACTATCACGGCTAAGAAAACTACCTAAGTTATTGAGTAATAGTCGATTAACTAAAAAAATGTATTCGGCGAAGTATAAAGGAACTTTTCGTTCAAATTCCTTTGAAAGTAACTGAGATGATGTTGTTAGTAGTGTAAAACACGTAAAGCGTGTATTATGTACGTTCGTTGACCATAAAAATTATCAAAAACTTGCGGTACTACGGAACCCTATATTGCGCGTGGCCCGACACGCACTTGGCCGGTTTTATCATTGTCGGAGTGGTTTTTATTGTTTTTTCCCAAATTGTGTTATTTGGGTTTTTGATGTTCATTATTGGTAAAATATTGGCAATTAAATATCCGTTATCGTGCACAATTGCAGGTAAGATGTTGTCAAAACCAAAATTTATAATTCCTGCGACATTTGATGTGAATAACGATAATAAGGGCTATTTCTTCCGTAAGTTTTAACTAAAACATCATTATAATAACTTTATTATCCTATTCATTGGAATATCATTTTGTCTTTTTCAAATTGAAATGTATCAAGTTTTACATTCTTTTGCCCAGTTTTGTAGCAAGACCTCTGTGGCTCAATGGTTGAGTGTGTGGCAGCTTAAGCCGGGGGTCGCGGGTTCGAATCCCGCCGACGGAACAAAAAGTTTTTTTAATGTTCTCAGGTCTGGATGTGTATTAAATATGTGTTACATGATATAATAAAAATCTTAAATATTATAATATGTATAGTATAAAAGTATTAAATATATTTCCGTTGTCTGGTACCTGTAACACAAGTCCTTCAGGTACTTAGCACGGGGCCAGACTGACGTGGTGTGAAGCGTCCATAGATATTATTATTAAATTATTGATGGTATTACCTGATATTACCGATAGTAATTGTCTCCCTATACGCCATCTAGTTGCTAAAATGGAAGCTGTTTGTTAATTAAAAAATAAGAAAATTCCCCATTAGATGATATTTTTCACATTTTCTTTCAACATGTTTGCCAGAGCAACGATTTGAATCTAATATAAGAATTTAAATCTAGGGTAAGTACCTACAATTTATCAAGACTTCCTTACTTAAAATAAAATAAAAGAGGTTTCATTACTTTAATTAACTTTTATTTATTTTATATATATATATATATATATATTAGCTCCAAAATGCCGAAATCAACAGCAATTATTTGCTCATTATCTCTAAAATTTTGCCGAGTTACATATTTTTTTACTCAACTATTACAATATATTGAAGTGGTAAAATGTAATTCCAACATTGTATAGACGACTTTCATAACAGTACCCTGTATTTTTTTCATACCTTTAAGAGGTCAATACAATCCATAAACAGGTGATATTCTAAACCTTTTACAGCAAAAATCACAAAACTGTCGCGGGTTTGAGTTGGATTATTTAAAAATACTTTAAAAAAAAATATATAGCTCCAACATTAGATTATTAAAATTGAAATGATCTTACATGTTGTGCATTAAAACTTATAGAAATACCTACTGTATTTTAACTGTTAAATCACGTCTGTTAAATCAGCGAACGATTTCGCTGATTTAACAGATTTAATCCGTAGACCGTATACGAAATTTGCATCGGCAACTCTTACTTTGCAGTATTTGTAGATAATGTAAAAAGCAATTTACTTATTGCAACCAGTTTTTTGTCGCCAAACAAGTTTTTGTCGCATTAATTAGCTATTATTTTCATAATAATACAATAACATCCGGGGCGCCGCTAAAAAATTAAACAAGTTTTATTTTGTGTAGTACGTCCATGGTATTCATACGAAGTAGTCGCATATAATCGACAATGTTTTTTTATTTGTTATTGGCGGTTTTATTTATTTCGTGGTGGAAGTTAAACGCGGCTAAGAGAAGCCATAATCTTCCGGGACCGAGCCCCCTACCGCTTATAGGGGACACCCTCTACTTTTGCATAAGAAGATCAAGTGAGTACTAATTACTAAGTAGGGTCGGTGCTAAGTAGTAAGTTTAGCAAGTTTTTGCCAAGAAATTGTTTGGTCAAAAGTGTCCTTCAGTCGATTCAACTCGATTCGAGTCTTTGCACGATTTATTCATTGTCAATCTGAGGTCACTACGGGGCACTTGAATAGTCATATTGTTATCAATGACAATAATAGAGTAGTTACTAAGTACCAACTACATACTAGTTACTAGCTATTTCTGAGAAGTGAGAGCATACACAATAGAGATTAAAATTATAAATCCAACGAAGATACTGGCATTTTTTGGGTTAAAAACTAGTTAATGTGTTTATCTAAAGGTTAAACTAATATGCTAAACTAAAATTAAGAAATAAGACAACATTAGGTGGGTAATGGGTATAATAATTATTATAGGTACTTAATGATAATTTAATTGTATTATTATACTTAAACTAGCTGTTTCCCGCGACTTCGTCCGCGTTAACATAGTATACCTATATAATATAGACTAATTTCATTTAAACTTTCAACCCCTATTTCACCCCCTCGGGGGTAGAATTTTCAAAAACGCTTAAACACGTATCCAATCATTTTTAATCAGTAGCCCAAACATAAAATTTCATGCTACTAACTCAAGTCGAAATAACGGACTTCCATTGAAACTTTCAACCCCAATTTCACCCCCTTGGGGGAAGAATTTCCAAAAACGCTTAAATACGTATGCATTCATTTTTAATTAGTAACCCAAAGATAAAGTTTCATGTTTCTAACTTAAGAAATGACGGACTTTCATTCAGACTTTAAATCCCTATTTCACCCCCTTCGGGGTAAAATTTTCAAAATTGCTTCCTTAGTGGATGTCTACTTAATAAAACAAACCTACTCACCAAATTTCGTGGCTGTAACTTTAACGGTTTTTGCTCAGCGATGATGAATCAGTCAGTCAGTCAGGACATGTAATTTTATAACTTATAAGTATAGATAAATTAAAACTATTATGGCCTGTTTCACCGCTTCCTGATAAGGTGCCCGATAGGGTTATTTGACAGATTTTCCATACTCCATCTGTCAAATTAAGTGGTGGATAGCCTTATCAGGAAGCGGTGAAACAGGCCCTTAATGACTTAAGAAACAAGATTAAAACTATTACGTACTTACATAATATTAGCTATTGTATTTTGACAAAGGTACCTAATACCTGCTAATACCTAAATCGCTCGCTCAGTCCAAAGAGTAGATGTCCGGCATGGACGACGCAGCGACCGCCGCCGATGTCATCAAGGCGGCGGCAAAAGAAGGCTGCCCGCGGCCACCGACATCCGGTCGGGCAGAATAACGGTGGGCCGCAGGGGCGCACGGAGCATGTGGCTCCACGTCCCCACGGCTGCCGCCAAGAAGTTAGGGTCTACACAGACGGACCGCATTTCAACTGCAATCCAACTGCAAATTGCAGTTCAAATGCAGTTTGAATGCAGTTGACACGACTGCAATACGACTGCAATAGAACTGCAAACCAAACGCGCAATACCAATGATCAATTATATTTTTTGAAAATTTGCCATCAGATTCTGGTAGTCTACCTATATAACAAGTGTTAGCAAACGGAACACACATCATACAGACTGAGGAATATAACTTACTTATAAGTAAATATTGAAGTGAAGTTAAAGTTTTGAAGAATAGGAATTGTTACTAACTAATTATTAATTAAACACGATTTTACGACATAATTTTATGATGTGATATGAAATTATTATAAAGTAGGTATATAAATTTTAATTAACCCAGAGATAAGTAACCACGTAAATAAATATAGTAGGTAATAAATAAATTATTCAATTATTGTTACGAGCCATCCTGCCATCTGAGGTGCATGCACCGCGTGTGGCATTTTAAAACTATTATTGCGGTAATAACCTTGACTGACTGATGATAAGACATTTACATATCATAAATAAAAAAATAACAAATCAACAGGCGTTTTAGTTTTCCTGTAAAGTGTTATACTTACCACAAAAATGCTCAAGTTGTGGGGACTGGGGTATACTAGGGCTCGCTTCGCTCTCCCTAATTAATTACTTACCTACAGGCTCTTCTTCATAAGCACTTCTTATAAAGAACACTATGATCATAGATAATACAATATACATAATTATATTATAGAGAACTATGATTGCCAAAATTCGACGTCGATTGTGCATGCTACAGACTGCTTCGTAACTATTGTTTATAATGGCCCAACGTGTAAGCCCCTAGCACTGGGTTTTCCTCTACGAAAATTTGACATAAATTACTAAGTTGGATGGATAAAGCGTTTTCCTTATGTATAAGTTTATTTATTTATTTATTTAAAGATATACCAACGACACATTGCGGCAACATTCATAATTAAAATCTACTACAGTTATGATGAGATCTAACGCAATAGTCTATTACAGGTATATACAACTGAAACAAAGATTCTCCATAATACTTAAGATAAAAGAAAATTAAAACTTAAAAGTAAGATTCATGCATGCTTAAAAATGAACCCTATTAATACGACTACTTAACTTACACAATCAGTTTACAATTTACATACTTAATGATAATAACAAATGGTCAATAATAAAAGCTAATTCTAATGAAAGGTCATAGGATAAGAATAGGTTTTAACATGTCAGCAAATTAATTAAATTAAATTAAATCAAACCAAATCAAATTAAATTAAAATTAAATTAAATCAAATCAAATTAAATTAAATCGAATTAAATTAAATTAAATTAAATCGATTTAAATTAAATTAAATTAAATTAAATTAAATTAAATTAAATCAAATTAAATTAAATCAAATTAAATTAAATACATTATTGGGATAGTCAAGCATTACATTTACAATAATTATTAGAGGACAACTTACATTTAACATTATTATTACCAAACTTTACAGCTGCATTTAACATATTATACAAAATACAGTTAATTATTATTAATCACAAAGGTCAAAATATACAATTCATATCAATGTCAAATAGTTTTTTTTTTAAAGTTTGCAAGGGAATCATGGAAAATGTCAATGTCATAGTCAGCGAGTTTGTTATAGGAGTATGTGATTCTGTTTATTGTAGAGTATTTACCTAGGTTGGTTCTTACGGGGATTGGTGTGAATGTTTTGGGAGGGCGCCTAGGAAGACAACGAGGTACGTGCATGTTGACGAGACCTAATATATTCGAACAGTCTAGTGTGCGATTAATTATTTTGTGAAGAGTGCAGAGATCAGCTACTAGCCTACGTTGCTCGAGAGAGTGGATGTTAAAATGTTTCAGGCGTCTTTGGTAGTTAGCTCTGTAGGGGCAAGACTTATCCTTGTAGGAGAGGTAGCGTGTGAAGGCTTTTTGGACGCTCTCTATCCTTTCGCTATGAATTTTATAGTGAGGGTTCCAGACCGGTGATGCATATTCAAGAGTACTGCGTGCTAGAGCGTTGAAGATTGTGATAATGCTATCAACCTTTTTGAATTCAGCGGTGTTACGTTTAATGAAACCCAATAGCATCCATGATTTTGCTAGAATCTGGTTTAGGTGTTCCGCAAAGGATAACTTGTTATCAAGAATGACACCTAGATCCTTAATTACTGACACTTCCTGAAGCAGCTGGCCCTGGATGAAATAACGGGATTGAATTATATTTCTTTTGCGTGAGAATTTTATGTGGGCGCATTTAAGAACATTGAGGCACATTCTATTAGCGTTACACCACTTCTGGAGAGCATTAAGATCTGTTTGAAGAAGGATACTATCCTCAATTGATTTGATTTCTCGGTATAATTTAAGGTCGTCAGCGAACATAGAGTACTTACTAAATTTCAAATATAACGAGATATCGTTTATAAAGATCAGGAAGAGGATGGGGCCGAGATGAGAACCCTGGGGAACTCCAGAGGTGGAAAAAAAGGGTTCAGAGGAGTATCCATTGACCGTCACTCTCAGAATTCGGTTTTCAATATAGGAACGGCACCATGAGAGTAGCGGATCCTGAATACCATACGCATGTAGCTTAGCGATTAATATATTATGGTCTACTTTATCGAAGGCGCTGCTGAAGTCAGTGTAAATAGCATCAATTTGCTGTCGGCCGTCCACACTTTTAGTTATATCGCTTAAGTAGCTAACTAGGTTTGAAACAGTAGAGCGGCCTTTGCAAAAGCCGTGTTGACAATCAGAAATTATACCTTTGAAGTAAGAGGTAAGAACTGGACAAATCAAGCTTTCAAAGACTTTGGCGAGCACGCTGAGCATTGAGATCGGACGATAATTGCAAACATTGTTCTTAGGGCCTTTTTTGAAAATTGGGAGTATATTAGCGGATTTCCACAAGCTAGGAAAGGTCGAGCTTTCAATAGATTTGTTAAATATTATTTTCAGGGGTAGAGTCAGGTTTTTGTACGTCTTTTTTATAAAGAGAGGAGGGATACTATCTGGTCCAGCACCTTTACTTGAGTCAATATTTTTTAGAGCTTTTGAGATTTCGCGTTCCGATATTTTAAGAAAAGAGAGGGAGTTTTGAGGGTGAGGTACAATGTGTGTTTCAATACAATGATTAGGATTTGGTTTAGAAAATAGGGTAGAGAATTGTTCGGCAAACAAGTTGCTTATATCTCTACCTGATTTAGCAACGCTATCGCCAAGAATCATTTCGGAAGGGATTGAAGACAGGGAAGTTCGTCTCTCTTTAATATATGACCAAAATTTTTTCGGCTCGCGATGTATGGAATTTTCGGTATTGGATATATAATTAGCGTAGCACGATTTCAATACGGCCTCGACTCTAGATTTCGCCAGTTGAAATTCCAACAGGTCTCTGGGATTTTTATGGGCTTTAAGGCGCCGTCTAATTTTTTCTTTTTCAGTGATCAGCTTTATTAGATTACGTGAGAACCAAACCGGGTACTTTCTGTTTCTATGTATAGTTTTAGGTACGCAAGTCTCAATTATTTTATTTAACTTTTCGTAGAATAAGGCAACCATATCGTTTACGTTATTGCATTCTAACAATTCATTACTCCAATTGATTGAACTAAGCTCGGTGTTGACAAGGTTGTAGTCGCATTTTTTAAAATTGTGGATAGCAAAGGATTTGTTACGTAGAAACTTGGTGTTCGAGCCATCTAATGTCAATTCAATTTCTATTGGAGGGTGATGGGGGTCTAGTTTGCTTAGCAGTTCAGAAGATTTTGTGACTTTGGTATTATTGAAGTTGGACAAGACTAGGTCCAGTACGCGCCCGTTGTGGTTTTGAATACTATTGTATTGAGCGAAGTCGTTTAAGGACATAAAATCTATTAAAGAGAAACCGAGAGAGCTATTATAGTTACTGGGCTGCAATTGGGGTGGGTTGTATGTGTCGAGTGTCCAGTTAATGAAGCCTAAGTTAAAGTCTCCGAGCACAATGACTAAGTTAACTGATGATAAGTTACATCGCCTTAATGGGTAAGTAATTAAAAGTTCCCCACGATTTATTGGTAAGATTTAAATAAAATCTTAAGACTAGTCTTTACCAGCTATACTCAACCTGCGGCCCGCGGGACATTTTTAATGGCCCGATCTAAATCGAACTTAATAATATCATGCCTGCTCGTTTTACCCACGGTCTAGACCAAATTATTGGTGGCGGACCCTGAGGTCAAGACTAAAACGTTGGGGCCCGTATAAGAAAAAGATTGAGTACCACTGGTCTAGACCGTGGGTAAAACGAGCAGGCATGATAATATTATTAAGTTCGATTTAGATTTTTATTTAAGTTTTTTGTCGCCCTGCAGTGCAGTCTGAGTTCTGACCTTAAATCTACATTTTTGAGCTACAGGCGCTACAGCCTTACAGATAAAGAGATAAGCAGCCGACAAATCTTGTACTTGTTACCCTTCGAGAGTAATAATTATTAAATTTAAAAATATATTTTTTCCTTCCTTATTACAAGATAATCTAAAAATAGAACGGCAATGGGGATTGTCCATTTTTTTTTAATTTTGCTCATTACAAAAATATTTCGAGGAATAAGGTCAGTGATCGTTTTTCTGTATATAAACGAAAAAAATACCCATTAGTTACTTATATTTTTGAACAAATATTTTTAACCTTAGTTTGACCTTCATTGGCGTTAATATGTAATAAATTCGACCAACATTACGTTTCGAACTTTTGGTAAGCTTCTCGTATCAGGTTTCACATAATGAGAACTTGCATTTGACGAACCAGCCATTATAAATAAGATTGAAAGGTTTAAACATACTGCAGAGGTCAATTATTGGCCGCCGATGATGACGTCAGAGCGAAACTTTAAAAATTTATTGAGAAAAAACTAGCCAATGAATTTCAAAATAATTTAATTTATATTCTTAAAATACCCTATTTTAACGAAAAAAATAAAATAAAAAGTACATGTGATTTTTTTTTGGACAATGCCCATTAAATGCATGTTAAAATGAAACATACTTATTACTCGTATTATCTAAAGTAGTTTTTAAGCCATTAACAGAATGTGTACTTTAGTTTCAAGAAACAGACATACAAAGAGTGGCCTATGTTATAGCTTTGTCAACGTATAAGTCACGGATTTTGAGAATACATACTTAGCCCCGTATAAATAGTCAGTACTCAAGATTGAAGATGCATCTCGGTCTCAAGACACGATTCGGCTCTATGATTGGTCCAAATTTTGACAGCCAACCAATCACAGAGCCTGAACCGTGTCTTGAGATGCATCTTGACTCTTGAGTACTGACTATTTATACCGGCCTTAGTTTCAATAGGTTTCAAATGATTTCAAGTTACAGTAATTGAAACTTGTATTTTTAGTACTTATTTATTTGTATACCTCACTAGCTGTCCCGGTGACCTTCGTGTCACTTTAAAACCTTCCCTGGACTTCTACGAATATTTTAAGACTAAAATCAGCCCAATCCGTTCAGCCGTTTTCGAGTTTTAGCGCGACTAACACATTTGAAAATCCATTTTTATATATAAGACTAGCTGTCCCGGTGATCTTCGTGTCACTTTAAAACCTTCCCTGGACTTCTACGAATATTTTAAGTCCAAAATCAGCCCAATCCGTTCAGCCGTTTTTGAGTTTTAGCGCGACTAACACATTTGAAAATCCATTTTTATATATAAGATGAATAAATGTATAGATATCAAGATTATATATATAGAATGTAAATATAGAAACTGCTAATAAAAAAATGCTAATGTGTGAATTAATAATAAAATATTTTATTGGCTATTGTGAAAACAAAAATACATTTATAACAACTAAGTAAACTATCTGGGAATTAGTTTATCCGGGCGGGATCCCTCAAATACCGGGAACCAGCGGGCTTGTGATGGTTCAGTCCCGCAAATACCGGGATTGAAATTATCTTGCGGGATTGCGTTCTCTATCTGTAGGCATATAATATTATTATGTTAATATTTCGCATCATTTCTGATACTAGTTGGAACGACTGCACACATAATTATTATCGCGGTCAGTGTCGTCTTTGTTACACTCATATTAAGTGGTTTGAATCATAAAGAAAAATGATTTTTATTTTGTTGCTTATATTTTTAATAGTTATAGCCGTGAGATCTGTTATTTATTTCAAAAATAATAGATCGATGCCTGGACCGAACCCTTTGCCTATAATAGGCAACATACTTTACATTGCATGGATAAAACCTAATGGTAAGATTTTTTTGGGTTTGAATTTGTGGTAACAGAAGTCTCATATTTTTTTTATTATATTTTGTCTTGCTTGTTAGTAAAAAATTGAATAGAGTTAAAGTTTTTGTCTACACATGCAAATTAAATACTATAAAGTGTTTGAAATATGAATTTGATAACAATTAATTAGCTAAGCTATTCAAATTTTAATGAGCAAAAATTTTTACATAATATAAGTACTTACCTGAGAGTTTAAAAAATGATTCAAACATTAAACATAGCGTACATAACTTAGTCGATTAGGGAACCCTAAAACGAAACCCTAACCAGCAGATTTTTTGTATATTGATAGGTTAATAGTTATCTAATATATGTATATATAAATCTCCTGTCACGATGTTTGTCCGCGATAGTTTCCTAAACTACTTAACCGATTTTAATGCTTCTTTTTTTTAAATGTGTGCTTTTTTCCGACTTGAGAGATAGGATAGCTTAGATCTTTATAGTCGCAATTTTATTTTATTGCAAATTATTTGTCTATAAAGAGCGAACATTGTTTATGCGACGCGGGTCACGGGATAGCGATGGACGTTGCCACGGTGACATACTTATTTAGTCACTAATTCAATAAAATAATACGGGCCTTAAACTTTATATAATATGGCATAGAAACGTTTGCCGGGACAGCCAGTATTATTTAAAAGTAATATTGTCCTACAAATAGAACATACTATATTTTAGGACCATCAAATCAAAGTATGAAATCCTTTCTATCTCTGTTAGCTACCACTTTCGAGACTTTTCAAAGATAAAATAATTGTTGTTCGTCAGTCGTCTTATCAAAATGAAGCTGCTCACAAAAATTAGCTTGAAAGTAATAAAAAAAATGTTCTAGAGAACCCGGACTATAAGTTTTGTACACTTCAATAATTATTATACTTATTCACTCGTCGTAACTCATAGACTAAAGTTATAATAATACTAGGCGTTCCGCGCGGCTTCGCCCGCGTAAATTAGATATTTCACAGACAAATTAGTCCACAAAAAATAGCCTATGATCCTTCACGTGGTATACTTCTAATTTAACCCAAATAACAGAAAAATTGCTCGAGTAGTTCGTGAGATAAGCCCTTTCAAATAATTTTCGTTTTTTCCACATTTTCCTCTATTTATTCGCTTTTATTAGTTTTAGCGTGATAAAATATAGCCTATAGCCTTCCTCGATAAAATGGGCTATCTAACACTGAAAGAATTTTTCAAATCGGACTAGTAGTTCCTGAGATAAGCGCGTTCAAACAAACAAACAAATAAACAAACTAACAAACTCTTCTGCTTTATAATATTATATACTAGCTGTCCCGGCAAACGTTGCTTTGCCATAACATAAAGTTAAAAGTATTTCGCCCATATTATTTTATTGAAGTGACTAAATAAGTATGTCGCCATGACAACGTCCATCGCTATCCCGTCGCATCAACAATGGTCGCCGTCAGTCTCAGGTTGTAATAATTTACTATTATTTATTCAACAAATGTTATTGTTATCAATATATAAAGTACCCAGTAGCCGATTCTCAGACCTACTGAATATGCATATAATATTTGGTGAGAATCAGTAAAGCCGTTTCGGAGGAGTTGTTGGACTAACATTGTGACACGAGAATTTTATATATAAGATAATTAATAATAATAATAGTATATATTATACCTAGTATTGTCCCGATTTTTGACGTGAAGTTAGGTCAGAGATATTGCTATACTGTGGTGCTGATTAGAGCATCGAACCCAGGTTTACCCGGCACTCTGAAACGACTCCTGCCGACGGAACAAAAAGTTTTCAAAGTTCCTGGGTTATGGATGTGTATTCAAGTGTAAGTTAAAGCGTTCAAAATCTTTCAATTAATTTCACAAAAGTCGTTAAAGAAATTTGTGTACCAAAGCATACTAATTACTGGTACTACCCATTAAGCTATCGATGTCACGAATGATAGTGATAATACTATAAGTAAAGATATTCGTCGGTGGGACGAAGGTCCCTGCAGAGCTGTTCTGTGTAATATTGTACACTTGTATTTATTTTTATTTAGTCATTCATTATATTTAATGGCTCCATTAAACTTTAAGTAGCCATTAGAGACGCATTTATCAACGATTAAAAAAGCAATGATTAAAATTATTATGAAGATGGATTATAAATTTATAAACAGCTTCTACAGAAATCCAAGTAAAGTTAAATTTTAGGCATAATTTGCACTTTTCAAAGTTATGATACTTTACCTGTACCGCCCTGTACAAAGCCAAATCGGTTCAGCCGTTCTCGAGTTAGAGCAAGACAAAGAAAATTTAAAATTAATTTGTATTTACATACAAGCGACAACAAACCTAAGTAATAATACTCTAGGATCTGTATGTGACCCTTATATTATATAGGCTGCACTAAAAATATCGGGAATTGAACACACCCACTGTTCCTGTCATATTAAAATCTTTTTAATTGAAAATTCCTTGGTTTTAAAAATCGAATATCATTTACTTATTTAAAAAAAGATTCTCGGTCTTGTCACAAGGTCTTGTCAAACTTGTGTAGTCGTTGAGAAAATGGAATGGGCTTGATGACTAATTTTTTTTCTTATTGGTAATTGAAAGACCCTGAAAAAATAGAAACATCGCTGAAAGAATGACTCTCATAGCTTAAAAATTCACCAAGATATGAACAATTCCAACATCTCATAAAATAGACCTGCCCGAAACGCTCCATACAAAGTGCTACGAAAGACTGACGTCAGTCTTTCGTAGTTTGTACGGATCGGGAGAAAACTTTGTTCGATAGGTATATTAAATATTGCGTTTATGAAAGTGGTTTCATACCAAAAATTGCTTTTAATTGGATAAGTTATCGAATGGTATACAAATATTAAGAAATTTAGTTGAAAAAAAAATCGACTTGATTATCCAACTTTGAAGGCGCCTAGCAAAAAAAAAAATACAAATGCTATCGCGCTGAAATTTTGGTAACGCTTATTTTTTAACATGCTTTCTTTATATTATCATTAACGAAATTCGCTAATCTTTGACCTTGTCATCATCCCTATTGACTCGAGAAAATTCTAGAGCGATGATTTATTATGACTTTCGAAGTGGTTTAATACAAAAACAGTGTGTTGACCGGATGATTTCTGCATTTGGTGATGAAGCCCCATCCAAAACCACAATTTATCGCTGGTTTGCTGAATTTCAACGTGGACGTGTCAAGCTCAGTGATGATCCCCGTCAAGGTCGTCCAAAAACTGCAGTCACCCAAGAAAACGATGATGCTGTGCGTAAGCTGGTTGAGGAAGATCGACATGTGGCATACCGCGAAATTCAGGCAACTTTAGACATTGGCATGAGTCAAATATAAATAATATTGCATGAACAATTAGGTTTAAAAAAATTGTTTTCCCGATGGATACCCCATTTGCTCTGTGAAGAGCAAAAAGCGGCTCGCGTTACTTGGTGCGTCAGAACCCTCGAAAGATTCCACGCAGGATCCTCAAATGCTGTATACAACATCGTATCAGGTGACGAATCCTGGATATATGCGTATGAACCCGAAACTAAAAACCAGTCACGAGTTTGGGTGTTCGAAAATGAGTTAATTAAAGCCAACAAAAATTGTTCGTCCACGAAGTGTTTCAAAAAAAATGGTGGCCACGTTTGTCTACAAAACCGGCCATATTGCGACTATTCCTCTTGAGGGACAAAGAACGGTTAATGCAGCTAGCATTTGTTTGCCACAGGTCGTTTCTGAACTCCGTAAAGATAACTGCAACCGCCGCAAAGAGTTTTTAAGAGCAAGAAAACATAGAATTATTAGACCATCCGCCGTACAGCCCCGACTTAAGAAGGAGACTAACCCAAAATTGTCGATTTTATAAATCATTTTTGCACTTGATAATAAGCTCCGAATCGTTTAATTTCCTAAACATAGATACTACATTATATTACCAAGAATTCAATCTGAGCAAAAACACGATATCGTAAAATTTTCTCGATAGAAAAAATGACAAAGATGCATCTAACTTTGACGATTTTTTTTCCTATACTCGTATTGAAAAAAAAAAAAAAAAAAAAAAAAAAAAAAAAACAAGAAAGAACTGGTTAAGTTTTTGTACGCAGGTCCTATTGATAAGGAGATAGTTAGATATAAGTCCAGTTTGACCTACATGGGAGAGGTATCTGCACGCTTATCCAAAATAATGAAAAACAACGATATGCATGTCGCATTCAGGACAAATAATACTTTAAAACATCATTTGTGTCATAACAAAGACCGGATTGATGAAAAATATCAGTCCGGTGTCTATAAGATCGATTGTCCTGAATGCGATAGTGTATATGTGGGTCAAACTGGACGCAGATTTGAGACTCGGTATAAAGAACATATCGCGGCTTATAGGAATGGTCATCCTGATAAGTCACATTTTGCTAAACATCTTTTAGATAGTAATCATACCGTGCCCGATGGCCATTCCTATAAAGTTTTACATAAATGCGATAAAGGCTTTCGGCTGAGCGTGTTGGAACAATTAGAGATCATAAAAGAAAAGAAAAATAACAGATTTGCATTGTTGAATGACCAAACTTGCTTGACTACGTCACCGCTTATTAATATGTTCGGGGGTACTGGTGAGGGTAGTGGGGGTAGTGGGGATAGTAGCGGGGCTTGATAGGATATAAAAGGCGGTGTTTTGGCCGGCGGCGGCACTTGACGGACGTTGTTCGTAGAGTCCACATCCTGAGGATGCTCCGGTGTTGGAGCGAAACGCGCGTCGAGGTTTTCAACCTGCATGGTGGTGAGGGGCCTTGCACGGATTTGCCAACATTATTGCTTGTGTGGTGGTGGTGTTTGCAAGTTCTTGCATGCGAGTGTACGCATAGGCAGTGTGGGAGGAGGGAGGTGCTGTACGCATGCCTATGCGTGCACTCACTCATTTACTTAAAGGTGGAAGTTTATTTCGCGGAATATTGCTAAAAAAAAAAAAAAAAAAAAAAAAAAAAAAAAAAAAAAAAAAAAAAAAAATAATAACAAACTAAATTTTATACTCGTATTGCCAAAACCATGCATTAAACTGAGTTGATATTTTTACACATCATATAAAATTCTATCACCGAGGATTCGTTCTAGCGGATTTTTAATATTCTCTATATTTCTTAAGATATTTAAGAAAAACCACATTGGCGCGTCACCGCCAGATTTGTCTCACTTCTCAGTCGCCAACAGTCTCGTTCGCGCGCGCCTAAGGAGAGGTTGTACTTCTTTTGCCTTTACTCCGGATTGATAAAATATTTAATCGAAACCATGGGAAATAAACAAAAATTAAATAAACACACTAAAAGCAACATTTACAGGAGAAAACGGGAGCCGATGAACAATTGTAGAAGGCTTTTTAATTCAATGTAAAATATGTATTATTTGTTTACAAACAAAGAGGATGTAAACTGTATACTACGTAATTATATTTAACGCGCCCGAGAGTCCCAAAAAAAACCAATTTTCAAAATTACTTTATTGAAAAATCAAAAATTACAAATTAAAATCAAACATTAAAATTACGTTAAGTACAAATGGACTTGCTCGAGGTTAGAGGCTAAGTGAGGTGGAATCCACAGCGGCGATCCAATTTCGAAGTCAACGCGAAGTCAGCAAAATGTTTCCCTGAATGTTACCGATGAGTATGTTATACGCAGAGGCGACCATAAAATATACCAAAGATTATGTAATGGTATAGAGGCGAAATTAACTTGTAGATTTTACTGTCTTGAATCTTCTAAGTGTAAGTATCTTCGGATGATAGGCTTGGTGGTATATAACACCTCCCCCCTTAGTTCAAGGACTATTTTTGAACGACAGGAAAAAATGTCATTGGCAGCTTTCCACAGTCTTGGCTTGGTCCAGGTTCAGCATAAGTTTGTTCCTGGCGAGGCTTCTTGCTTGATTGGCTTCTTTCTTCATTCTTCTTTCTTCTGTTCAGGATTAATCTTCTGCCCAAAATTATAAGAGAAAGTGCAATAGCACTGCATAATATAGTATAGAAAGGAATAGTTGTATTATAGAACATTGGAATTTGTTCTAATTGAATAGGTTCTTGATGGTGAATCTTGTCTTGAATTTCATGAAGTTTCTTCAGGCTGATTGAATTACTTTTAATAGAGAAGGATAAGGTAGGCTCTTTTACATGAGCCGAAATTTTAGTAATTTTTATGGGCTGTCTTTTGATGTGATCGTTGGTGTTGACGATGGTGAAGTCTTCTGTGTGCAGCTTGCAGGTAGGTGGTATTGTAGCGAGGTAGCTTCCATTGAGATTAATGATTTCTTCTCTTTCGCAGGATAACCGGGCTTCAGTTGGGGACGGGAACACGACGACGTAGTGGCGGTCATCAAGTTTTTCCATTGCAGGTTTCATCAGGTTTACGGTAGTCATTTCGCAGGACCTTTCTTCATGGAGATTTCCTTCAACGATGTTGCTGATACAGTCCGGCTGGGGTTTCAGCATGTGGTGGAGCTCGTCTTCACATAAGTACCTCATGCCTGACTTCGGGCATTCTGCCTCTATGTACACGTGCATATTACCAGTGATTGCAAGGAAAGGAGAAGGAGGGATTATAGCTTGCCTATTTTTATTAGGAACAATAGCTAATTTATAAAAGTTATATTCAAGTGGTGAAACTATAGGGAATTTAAAAGCAAAAACTAACTGATCTCCATTAAAATAAGATGCTGGCTTAATTATATTGTAATAGTCTCTAATTTCTAAATCTAATATTTCTTCTTTATTATAAAATGTCTTAAGCTTACTTAACATATTTTTCATTACACCTATACCTATCATAGAATGATGAGTGCGCGAAGCACTGCAAAATGCTAGCGCATTCTCTAACCTACTTATTTCGCTTACTAAACTGTCTACATTATTACTGCTTATTGCTAATGCTTGTGCGAATTTCGCAAATTTAACTATATCCGGTGAAGGAAATGAGTCAGGGTTTAATATCATAAATAATGTTTTATTAATTTTATTTTGACTTTCTATAATTTCAGCAATAATTTTATTTTGTTCATCCATCCAATCTTTGCTAAGACTGATGTGATGATTCTGTTCAATAACTATTTTATCTTGATTTTTCTTAAGTACTGAAAGAGCTTGATCATACTTTACTGCATCCGAATAATCTAAATTTCCAGTTATACTCTTAATTACTGACCCAAGACTATCTATTAAACCTCTCTTAAACCTTAAGGGTTCTAGAGTTTTTAATTGTTGCAAAGCAAAATCAAGTTTATCACTTAAATAATCTATTTGCGATTCATAGACAGCATAAGTAAGGTTATCTAACTTATTTCTAATTTCACTTAGCTGAGACTGCACTAAACTAATGTTAGAATCTATTTCCCTTAATTCTATAAACTGTAAAAATGTATGATAATGATGGGTTAGTCGCATGGGACCTAACTTAAAGGGTAAAATTCCAGGGCTTTCTCCAAGATCTTCAAGTTTTATCTCGAGAGCTAGTGTCGTTGTGAGAAGCATCATGATCAGCATCCTGCAACAATTTGGCGGTCTTAGGGATTCGTTTTAGCCTATTTTTAGCTATAGGAGCTTTCTTTTTGGATGTATAAATATGAATAGGTAAGTTTGCTAAAACAGTGTCCTGGGTATATCGAGGTGCGAGTTTAGATCTGGAAGCTGAGGGGTTACTGACAAAAATCTGCTGGTTAGGTTCATAATCTACTTCATTTTCTCTAGTTTCATTACGTTTTTCAATGATAGCTTCTCTGTTAGCTAATGATGATTCATTTACAACGTCATAAACCTGTTTCATTTGTTCTCTATGAGATTGCATATACTGTTGAAGTAAATGAATAGTTAAATCGATATCAGTAGGGTCACGTGGATCAGTATGCCCTAATATAAGGTCATAGGGTTTACATTTAGTAAAACTGTGTATGGAGCTATTATATGCAATTAAAGCGTAAGGCATTAAATTAATTACAGGTTGATCACGCTGTTTTAATTTTAATATACGGAGATGTTCAAGCAAAGTCGAATGAAAACGTTCTATATTACCATTAGCGTTAGGGGAATGAGCCAAAGTTTGATGATGAATTATTTTATGAATTTTACAAAATTCTGAAAACATTTGGTTATTAAATTCTGTACCCTGATCAGTAATTATGGTAAGTGGTAAACCGTGGTGAGTACTAAATGTTAACAAAGCCTGTATGACGCTGAGTGCCGTGCCATCTCTAAGTAAGTATGCCTGTCCATATTTCGAAAAAACATCTATAAGGGTTACATATTTTTCATTATTAGCTGTAAAGGTGTCCATATGTACGATCTCAAAAGGTTTTGTAGCTGGGGGTACTAAATTAAGCTTAGGTCTAATAGGGTTCCTGTCATACTTAGCTTGACCACATATTGTGCAATCATTAATATACTTTGTAATATGTTCTTTCATTTTAGGCCAGAAGTAACGTGCTGAAAGTGCAAGGTAGCATTCATTTATCCCACGATGATTGGTTTTGCCTTCATGATAATTACGAATAATTTCTTGTTGCCTAAGATATTCCTTGACGTTTTCTAATTCTATTTTAGCTATAAAAACTTTCATGCAAGAGCTTTTAAATTTTTCCTGTAATATTGGGACTATTTTGTACATACCTAACGGAGGGTTGATAAGTATACCGGTCTTTATTTTAGGGTTTACATATTCTTTAATAGCATTGATTAAATCTGTTTCTAAATTTGATTCTGATAATTGTATAGATATCCTGGAATGAGTATCGAACGGTTTGGTAACTATTGCACGTTTCTTTACATCACTAACAATATTTAAAACTAACTGGCGATGAAATTTATTTAAGGGATCAAAGGATATAGGTATTTCAAGGATTGGGTTTTCATTAGAGGTATGGGCGGTCATGGTACTTTCGGAGTCGTCAGCTACAGATACTTTGGATGTATTGCCTACTATTGAACTTATCTCTTCGTTAAAGATTTCCACACGAGATAGAGCGTCGGCGTTTGTGTTCTTTTTGCCGGGCTTATATTGGGTAGTAAAATCAAACTCGCTTAATTTTAATCTCCATCTCGTTAGTCTAGAATTTGGTTCCTTCAGACTCATAACCCACTGTAATGGTTTATGGTCCGTTAAAATTTTAAATTTGCGGCCAAAAAGATAAGGACGAAAATACTTAGTTGCCCATACTATGGCTAACAATTCTTTTTCAATTGTGCTATAATTTACTTCGCTATCATTCAAAGTACGAGAAGCGTACGCTATTGGTTTGTCAGATCCTATGGGTCCTTGTGAAAGTACTGCACCTATTGCAAAATTAGAAGCGTCAGTTGTCAGTAAAAAGTCCTTGTCAAAGTCGGGGTATATTAAAATAGGATCATTAGTTAAAAGTGTCTTACATCGTTCGAAACTGTTAACGTAATCTGAGTCAAAAGTAATTTTCTTTCCTTTCTTTAAACATTGAGTTAATGGTTTTGTGATCTTAGCAAAATCGGGAATGAATTTTCGGTAGTAGCCTACTAAACCCAGGAATGATTTTATTTCTTTAGGTGTTTTAGGAATAGGGAATTTTTGAATTGCCGAAATTTTGTCGGGATTAGGTTTTATTCCTTCTTCAGTTATAACATGTCCTAGATATGCTGTTTCGTGTTTTAAAAATTCTGATTTGTCAAGCTGAATTTTAAAGTTAGATTCACGTAATCTTTGGAAGACTTTTTCTAAATTTATTATATGTTCCTGTAATGAAGTTGAAAAGACAATTATATCGTCGAGATAGACCAAGCAAATGACATTTTGAAGTCCTTTAAGAATATTATCCATAACTCTTTGGAACGTGGAGGGACTATTTTTTAGGCCCATTGGCATTCTAAGAAATTCATATTTGCCGTTTTCTACACTGAAAGCGGTTTTATGTATATCCTCCTCTGACATTTCCACCTGATAGAAACCTGATGCTAGGTCTAAGGTTGTGAAATATTGACATTTCCCTAATTTGTCAAGTATATCATTGATGTTAGGTATGGGATATTTGTCGTCGATTGTTTTTTCGTTAACCTTGCGAAAATCAATGACTAATCTCCATTTCTGCTTCCCCGAGGCGTCCATTTTTTTTGGGACAATCCAGATCGGAGAGCTCCAGGCAGATTCCGATGGTCTAATTATGCCCTGACTTAGCATTTTTGAAATTTGGTCTTTTACCTCATCACGCAAGATATATGGATAACGATAGCTTTTCGTATGTACGGGGACCTCATCATATGTACGGATTTTATGTTTAATTTTGTTCGTAAAAGACAAAGATTCTCCTTCAATATAAAAAACGTCTGCATATTTACTACAAAGTGCTGTTAAATTGGCTTTTTCTTCCTCATTTAAATGGTCTGTTCGCAAGCGTGAAATAACGTCAATGGCACGGTTTGAAAATTCTTGTGAAAATTCGGAATTAAAAATAGTTGCTTCTGTCGGATGATCTAATGAAAAAATTATGTCATTTTTAGTATGATTGGTTACCTGGACTATGGCTCTATTATTTTTAACTGTAGTTAAACATTCACTTATAATGCAATTGCAAATAATTTGTTCTGGCACTAAAACTTCTCCATCCGCGGCGTTTATTGGTAATCTAAGAAGTAAAGAGGTTTCACTTGGAATAACTTTTTCATACAAATTTAAATTTCGGGAATTATATAACTTAATTGGGTTTATGGCATTTTTAGTAATTAATGTTGAATTTTTAAGATCTAATTTAGCTTCAAATTTAGTTAACAAATCCATCCCTATCAGACCTTCAAAATAATTATGAAATTTATATACGTATAATTTAATATTACAGTTATCATTGAATTCTTCAAAACAAGGTAAGGTTATTGAATAATTGTTTCTACTAGTTGCATGGACGTTAGTGACTTCAAACGGATCAAAATTAAGTGGTATGTCTGGAAAATATTGTTCTACGGCCTGTGGACTAATAAAGGATTGATTTGCTCCAGTATCTATCAAAAATTTTAAATAGAATCCATTTCCGAGGGAAATGCGAATAAATGGCAATTGACGTTGAGTTTGGAGATTTAATTCTATTTTAACTTTTTTATACTCTGAACTTTCTGAAAATTTTCATTTGTTGATGGTTTCGGTTCTGACTGGGGCTGTTCTTCTAACTCCTCAACTATAGGGCTTTCGCTATATTCAAACTGGTTCATATCGGGATAGTTATTATAATAACCTTCATAATTGTAGTAATTATCATAATAATTATAGTATTCGTCATAATTATAATAATCAGAATTATCGTTATAATAATCAGAAATATCTAAGCCTGCACATTCATTCACATTAACATCTCGTGGTTTAAAATAATTAGAGGGTGGTGGATTGCCCTGCTTGGACCAATTCCATCCACTAGGACCTGGTTGCATTGGTCTTTCCCTACTCACAAAATGGGAAACCCCACTCATAGGCTTAGGGCCTTGAGACGAGGGTTGCGGTCTAGTTTGTACTTGAAAACCTTGATTATTATTTGGAAGTGGTGCACTGAAAATTTGTTGGGTGCGCGTGGGCATTCGAGGTTGATTAAAAGGCATTTTAAATTGATGTTGGGGTGAAAATGGTGGCTTATGCATAAATTGTGGTCTAGACGGACCTGGCATATTAAAATTATTAGGCCTGAAGGGCTGAAAACTATGAATAGGCATTTTAAAAGGCTGATTATTGTCACTAGGTTTTTTATCTGGTACGTGTGAATTCCTATTCTGAATATACATGGTATTAATTTCTTCGTGTACTAACTCTAGAGCTTTTTCTATTGTTTCGGGACGCATACATCTAATACGCGAACCTAAAGGATCTTTTAATCCACGTAAAAATGCTTGAAGGGTTAATTTTTTATAAAGTTCTCGTTTAGCATCGATAGTGGAAACAAGAGATTCATGCAGTGAAACATAAGTCATAACTGTACTGAATAAGTTCTGGCAACGTTCATAAAATTCTTGCGGCGTGTTAGACCCTTGTGTTAATAAAGCTAGATCATTGTATAGTGCAGTTTCGTCTCTTTGGTCTGCAAAATTATTTATTAAAGAATTACGAATGCTAGTCCAATCGTTGGGGATACCGTTGGCATTAATTTGTCGCGCGGCAGCACCAACTACTTTGTTCAAAATTCCATTTAAAAGACCCGAATTAATTAATTGATCACCGGCCTGACCATACTTTGCAACTAACTGATCACAAATATTAATAAATCTTACTAAAACATGAGAATTGCCATCAAATTCAGGAACTAAACGGAGGGCTTTACAGATATCATCTAGGGTAGCCATTTTAGATTCTTCAAATTGTCTTAAATTATCAACTAAAATATCCCTGTTAATTTCGCTAATTTCTGAATCGTCAAGTTGTCTAAATCTATCAATTAATTCTTCCCTACTACTCATTTAATTAAAATATTAACACAAATCTAAATTTAATAATTATTATCATAGAAAAATGATTTTAATTTCCTTCAATTAAATTTTTAAAATTTTACTAATTTATTAAATCAAAAGCATATTTTAATTCTTATTAATTTAAATTCCTATATGCCTATAAAATATTTCTACACTGTTCGTTAATTTTCAGGATCGAAAATTTTATAACACGTGCTGAAATAAAAAAAAATCTAAAACTAACACAGGAAATAAAGGAGCAATCACTGAAATAAAGTGTACTCACATAGATCTCGGCATTTCTTGGGAGGTATCGAAGTTTGGATGCTCGGCCACGTTGTTCTTCCAATTTCCGGTTCGGCTGGAAACGCCTATCTCCTCCAGAATTTTCCCTAATTTTCTATCCTGGGGGACCCGGAAAATCCTACCGACTGCGCCAATTATATTTAACGCGCCCGAGAGTCCCAAAAAAAACCAATTTTCAAAATTACTTTATTGAAAAATCAAAAATTACAAATTAAAATCAAACATTAAAATTACGTTAAGTACAAATGGACTTGCTCGAGGTTAGAGGCTAAGTGAGGTGGAATCCACAGCGGCGATCCAATTTCGAAGTCAACGCGAAGTCAGCAAAATGTTTCCCTGAATGTTACCGATGAGTATGTTATACGCAGAGGCGACCATAAAATATACCAAAGATTATGTAATGGTATAGAGGCGAAATTAACTTGTAGATTTTACTGTCTTGAATCTTCTAAGTGTAAGTATCTTCGGATGATAGGCTTGGTGGTATATAACAACGTAACAAGAGGTCGGACTTAGAAGAAAAAAATTAACATCCGTTATTTTTTTAATTTGAAACTGAAGTTAAAATTTTTAAGTGCAGAACCTTTCACTCTAAACATACCAAAAATTAAAAAAATAAAAAAGAAATGAGCTCAAATAAATGTTTTATTACATTAAAAATTATTGTACATAGCTAAATAAATAGGCTAATAAGGTAAATTAAACAATAAAACAGATTTAATCCACAAACTTTTGTTGATTTCTATTATTCAGTATTATAATATTACAGTACAGTTTTATGAGTTTTATTTATAAATATAATAGAATAGCTGCCTATGCTACTCTACTAACTACTTGATTGGCTTATACAGTAAACTCTATATAGGGAGGGGATTAAAGCTGCGCGTCCACCAGGTCGGAATCGGGACGTACGCGACGGTGCGGACGGCGCGTCGTGTCGTCATATATGTATTTGTCAGGCGCAGAATGACGTTCCAGTACTTCTAGTGCAGTTCACAGTAGTCAGTACCATACATACAAAGCAACAAATACGTCCGCTGCGTACCTACGCTCCGATTCCGATCCAGTGGACGCACACCTTAAAGCGGGGAATTGACTACCGGGCCGCCCGCTGCGGGCCGCCCGTCCTGGGCAGGTCTGTCGCATGTCTGCTCGTCAATTCCTAGGTATGGGCACAGACATGCCCGTTGACCTAGGAACTGACGAGCAGACATGCGACAGACCTGCCCGCGACGGGCGGCCCGTAGCGGGCGGCCCGGTAGTCAATTCCCCGCTTTATATATACACACTTAAGTATCATTACTTTGTTCTGTTACACCCTGTATACGACAGCTGAAATCTATCACGCGGGCTCAGGCCAGCTGCATACCACCTCACTTGATCAGAGGATTTTTTCTTGGTGGCCATACAACTCATAATCCCATACCTTCCTTCTCCTCCTAAAATCTCCTTAACAGCTATTGCTTGCAGACTAAAATGTTGCAAACTAGTATAGGGACCTAAAAATCAGAAATTAATTTAACATTTTTCATTTACTACATTTCTATACAGTTCACATAAATTATTAAAGTATAGTTAATAATATAACCTCATGTATTATTACGTATTACAATAAAACAATGTACACATTTCAACATTTTCCAAATTAACTGCATACTGATATACATTATAATATTTTCTATGAAATAATAATCTATCTTTTTCATATTAAATAGTATTAAGTTGTAAATTAATGTACAAATATGCAATTAATTCTACGACATGTACTTTGTATTAAAACATGGTATGACATAGTTATGTTTTGCTTCAATTTATCAATTTACAGTTACATTTACATTTTACAATGGCTTACCTTTCGTTTTTCAATAATTAATCCACTTAATTTACAATTTTTGTATGAGTTGCTACAAATAATTTTCACAAAATGAAAATCGAACTTTGTGTTTTAAACTCCTTCTTCGTCTTTTTTCTCATGTAATTTTTATTCTTTATGGTCTTTTTTATCAGCCAATCACAGTCGACCTTGCCTGTGCAAGCACAGATTATGCGATTGGGTACAGTTGCTACGTTTAAATTTGGAACCCATTTTTTTTTGTTCGGAACTTGCGTCCACCTGTTTACAAATATGATAATAAATTATCATCTTTGATGACAAATAATTTGTCAAACCCATATGTTGCGACCGCACATGCGTAGTGCTTCGTGCTTGATAGGACGATCTGCGTGTATCGTCCAATGGTATCGTCTCATAGCTCTAAGCTTCGTGACGATCGACGAATCAGCGGCCACGGCAATAGATATTGAAAAATAAATCGGCTTTAAATCGATATAGTTTTGACAAAAACTAGTGTATGACAGCGATTTGAAAATCGATTTGGTTTCAATGAATGTCGTACTCGATACTATGGAAATATCGAATAAATATCTTTGGTACAACGCTACGGTCTGGAAATGAAAAGATTAAATAGTCAAACAGTGATAACATTATAATATTATATGCAAAATTTGCTACTTCGACCATTCGCTTGATAATGAATATTAATCCTACGATCGCGGATTCTAGGAAATGCCATTTTATTCTAGTGTCGCGATCATCGGTGCTCATATAAGGCTTGATGCCTGATGGGTTAATAACAAAGGTGACGGCACATTTATGAAAGGATTTAGAAGAGTACATACTACTTCTTCCCGGTAAAAGTTTTACCAATTTTGGAAAAGGTTATAGTCGGTATGGCAGATGAGGGAGAGTTTCCAAACAAAATGGGGTCGCGCGTTGTCATCAAGGAGCAGCGGAGACGATCGACTGACAAAAACTAGTTGCAGACGTACGAGCATCGCCATCATTGTGGACAGTTTTCAATGTACACAACTGCAGTAATTCTCTCGCCGTTTTGTTAAAAGCTGTTACATATCACTACGGGAATTAGACCACCAAACTCCAAAGTGCGACCATCACATTTCTAGGGGAGATCTGAGCATTTTCAAGTGTCAACCGAATACCATTTTTCGTCGCAGCTTGTTAAGTTGACTGGTACCGCCTATAAAGTGTGAAGATTGAGTATAAGAATCTATTTGAAAGAGTATAAATGAAAGAATTTTAGCTTATTTTTAAAGTAATTAATTACAAAAAAAATCTTCCGGATATTTTTATTTCCGATATAATAATAAAACTAGGCCTTTTCATCCGTTGTGGATGATTTATACAGTATTTTCAGAGCGAAGTTACTCAAATACTGTAGTAGTTGGGACAAGATTTTTTTAAATAACCGTGTCTTTTTTAATTGCCCAAGCACATACGGCATTCTCGCAACATAGTCGGCCTAGTCCAGTGAAAAGAACGAGTCAATACGTCTGGGACCAACTATGTGCGGGTTTCCTTACGATGTTTTCCTTCATCGTACGAGCGTCCGTATTATGTACTTGAGATCAGAAAATGTCTCATTGGTACACGCCTCCACCCGGGATCGAACCTGCACCTTCTAAGAGTGCGAGCCAAAGCTCTACCTATTAGGCCACGGACCCTCTTATATATTATAATAATAAAAATTAATTATATTGTAATTTCAAGTAATCTTTTGTTCTAACTTAAATACTAGAAGATCTTTAATATTTATTCCAGTACTGCAATCTGGAAAATGTGAAGGGTTGTTTTTTCACGAGTTTGGAAGATTGATAATAAATTGATAATGGTAACATCTAATGAGACGAATAATGGCTCTCCAGAGCCAGTCGAGGATGGTTAATCAATGCAGAATTTCTCGAACACGTGATTTTAGTATATCGAGATGAAATTTGAGCTGGGGTTTTTATCAGCACTAGCATCAGAGACGATTTTAGTGATACTATGGTCCATGGCGGATAACTCCGCCATTTGTTGCCCGCCGTTTGTTGACGGATTTCCAAAATTCTTATGTTACTGTATAAGATGTATTTTTTTTTTCAAATTTCGTAACATGTTAACAAAAGTGGTGATCTGATGGTGCAATTCATGAAAAATCGAGGGGAGCTAAAAGGAGAAAACTAGCTGACCCGAAAAATATAAACACATTTTTAAATAGTAATGTTGTGTCACTTCCTTGATTCCCGAAATTTTCAGTGCCGCCCTCGTATATAGTTCATTGTAAAAGTAGCAGCACTGAGAGAGTAACATTTTTTGGGATTTGTATGGGCAAGCGCCCCCGCATCATGAATAATTTTTCTATACAAAAGTGGAAAAAAAGTTAGTCTTTCAGCGCCACTATTTCACAGCGAACTCTATAATATGAGGGACCCATAAATACCCTAAGCCCTAAACTAAAGTATTATTACAATGAGGTATAATGTTACAAAACTAATTATCACTTAGTTTTGTAACATTCAGGCGATTCAATCAGTAAGATAATGTCCTGAATCATGAATGTGAAATGAATACCAGGAGCTACCTAATGGCGCATTTTCACTGGTCGATAGGGCCCGCATGCGGGGTGCGGGAGATTTCTGAAACGCATGCCACTACCAATGACAATGCGCCATTAGTTGTCAATTAGTTGTCATAGACTTCCCGCATTCTGTATACCGTACGAGTTAACGACTAATGAAAATGCGACCTAAAATACGTACCTATAATACGACAACTACTGCTACCATTTATAAAAAAATCTGTTTTACTTTTCAGAATTTCTGCCACTGTTACGCTATTTCAAAGACACTTATGGTGATACCTGCTTGGTACATCTGTTCCATCAGCCTTACGCGCTAATATACCATCCCAAATATGCTGAGGTATGTCATATTAATTTCATCATGTTAAGGGGCCGGGTACCCTTGGAATTTCTCATACAAACCTAATACCAAAATCATTTTCTCATACGAAAATATTTAACATGTTTGAATTATTTTTCAGTTTAAGATAGTAATTACCTAGGTTCCTACACAAAAATTTACTTCAAAATATTTAAACAAAAAGAATTTCTTTTTTGTTTAAATTTTTTTTTTAGTAAATTAAAAATAGAGTAAAACACTAAAAAATATATAAATAAATAGTAAATTTACTACAAATTATTTAATTTCTAAAAAATATTTTTTAGTATTTAAATATTTAGTAGTAAATTTACTATTTATTTATATATTTTTAGTCTTTTACTCTATTTTTTTGTGTTTCAATATTGAGTAGTAAATTTACTAAAAAAAAATTTTAAACAAAAATTTCTTTTTGTGTTTCAATATTTTGAAGTAAATTTTGTGCAGGAACCTAGGTAATTACTATTCTAGACTGAAAAATAACTCAAACATGTTAAATATTTTCGTATGAGAAAATGATTTTGGTATTACGTTTGTATGAAAAATTCCAAGGGTACCCGGCCTCTTAATCTTCACCGTTCATCAATAAAACATATTCGAAGCGTAACGAAAGGACGCGTCTTGTGGTACCACGTAAGGGTCTACACAGACGCGCGGGACTGAATTTCAAGTGCAATCCAACTACAAATTGCAGTTCAAGTGCAGTTTAAATGCAGTTGACACGACTGCGATGCGACTGCAATAGATCTGCAGTTGGATTGCAGTTGAAATGCAGTCCGTCTGTGTAGACCCTAAGATTTACGGGGTACGACAAGCCGCGTATTTAGGTACAGTTTTTTACAGTGTAATACAGCTAAAGGCTAATGCGTTTATTTTTGGTAAACGATAGCATACTGAAAGGTTATACGAATTTTTTAGTCATCTTAAAATGTACCGTTAGTACTAAGTAATAATTATTTAAAATAATTATAATATTATCTTCTAATAAGTATAAAGTATTATATCTACGAATAGGATTTATAACGTTTGATAATGTTTTTGACAATATTCTTTCCTGACGTGTACTGTGCAACATATCAGATTTTGGTCGTATTATTTACTGTATGTGTTAGCACCGCCCTCTGCTTCGACCTTTGCGTAATATTCCCTATTATAATAAGTCATATTATATTTTTATAGTTGCATTTCACACTTATGAATCAATGCCAACTAAACTCGAACAGATCGTATGATTTGTTCCTATATACAAAATTTTGGTGTTTCTTAATAATTGTCTGTTTCAGGAACTATTATCTAGTATAGAATACATTAAGAAGGGGAAATCCTACCAATACTTATACCCTTGGCTGGGCGACGGTCTCTTGACATCAACTGGTAAGTCCATTTTAATAGCTTATCTTATTCAATGATTGTGCTAACTGCTACTTAACCTTTGTGTTGTCTGTTTATCTGTATCCGTTTTGCATTAGGTATAAGTATTATAATAAAAAAACGACACTTTATCTTTTTATAAGAAGCATATCACCAAAATAGTAATTACTATCTATTTACCTAATTATTGTTTTTTAGACATAACAAAATAAGTATTTAAAATTCGCTGATATCTATAACGTATTTCACTAGCTTTTTTCACGACTTTTCCGTTAAATAGTAGGCATTCTTGTAATACAAACTTTAGTAGGTTTTGATTTTGGATCCTTTCTTAGTAATTTCCAGAACGTATCTCCTGCTTTTATATTATTTTTGAAACCTACTTGCAACGACCATCATAATCTCCACATTATCCAATTTAGGAAAGCTATTGTTACGGATACGGACACGTGGTGCCATCTAGCGTCAGGCCAGCGAACCTACCAAGGGAACACAGGCAACGTAAATCCCCTACTCGCTACTAGATGACGCTAGGTGTATGTAACTACGAGTACTTTCTAGAAATATCTGATACTTGTTTACGCATATCGGGTTTATTCTGGGATGTTCCGGAATCTTCTGAGATTCGATCCGGCCCGTATAAATAGTCGCAGACAGTCGAGCCGGCAATTCAGTTTTATCTGAGCTATCTTCGAGGCGACTTCGGAGCGAAAACAAGTGATCAATAGTGAGTGATTGTGATTGTGATAGTGACTCGGCTACGACCTAGGACAGTGATAGTGCTCAGTGATTTGGATCTAGTGCTTAGTGTTTGGACTCAGTGATTAGTGTGAGCTAGTGTTTGTGAATAAAGTCTTCAAGAGAGTCACCAGGTCTTTCTCTCTGAATCCAAAGAACCCTAGCACGTAACAACTGGTGTCGGAAGTGAGATTTGGAGATGCCATTGACTCCAAGAGAGGACTTCAAGGGGAGTGTCAGGACAAGGGCGCAGCGAGCTGCTGCCATCGACTCCGAGAGAGGAGTTGGATGTGGAGCTGCGGAGGCCACATCCACTGGGGACCAAGCTCCGCCCACTGCGGGTCAGGCCCCACCCGCTGGCCCCGCCCACCAGGCTCCACCCACTGACCACGCCCACCAGGCTCCACCCACTTCGGGTGAAGCCACGCCCACTGGCTCCGCCCACCGGGACCCGCCCACTGACCACGCCCCCCAGGCCCCGCCCACTCTGGACATGGCCACGCCCACCGGCTCCGCCCACCAGGCCACGCCCACTCAGGCCACGCCCACTGGCCCCGCCCACTGGGCCCTGCCTGCTCAGGCTCCGTCAACTAGCTCCATCCATCCTGCCACGTCCGTAGTTTCTACGGCCCCTCAAATGGCTCTTCAATTGGAAAGTTTAATTAAATTAATGGAGCTGCAAAGAGCTGATATTCAGGCTTTGCAAGAGGCACAAGATCGCAAGCTCGGCGCTTTGCAGGAGTCCCAAAAAGCTGAAAGTCAGGCCTTACAAGATTCTCAAAAGGCTGAAATTCAGGCAATGAGGGAGTCACAAGACCGCAAACTTGGCGCTTTACAAGAGTCACAAGAGCAACAAAAGGACCTCCAAGAGAAAGCGCTTCTGGCTATAAAGGATGTAAGTGACGCGGTGACTAAGCTACGTAAAGATGTCGACGTAATGAAAGAACGAGTTACCGGGTTAGAATCGGTTGTGGAAAATTTGAAAACCGGATTCACTGAACTGCAGAAGAGAGTAGTGCGCCTTGAAACTATGGGAGTTACGGTGTCTAGTGGAGCCACTGGAGTGACGCAAGGGCCAAGAGTCAAGGTGCTGCCGTACGATGGCACTACTTCTTGGAACGCTTATCGTCGGCAATTTCAGACTGTTGCTACCGTAAACGGATGGACGGAAGAACAATGCCTGACCGCTCTCATTGTTGCGCTCAGAGGACAAGCTTTGTCGGTCCTGGAGGCACTGCCTCATACGGGAAATGGGTTCCAAGACCTGATAGAGGCACTGGAATCCAGATACGGGGAGCGACACTTGGAGCACGTGTTTCGTGCCCAACTGCGTGACAGAGTTCAACGCTCAGAAGAAGGGCTTCAACAATGGGCGTTGGAAATCGAAAAACTCGTCAGGAAGGCATACCCAGAAGCTGACACCAAGATGGTCGACACAAATATTGTTCAAGGATTTGTCGACGGAATCAAAGACCTGGAGGTCAGAGCTGCAGTAAGGCTTGGTCATCATACCTCGCTGAAGGAAGCGTTAGCGCATGCACTGGAGGTCGAGGCTGTTCGGCGTGACATACGGCAGACCCATAATATCCGCGAGGTCGCTGCGGAAGTCAGGGAGGTTAGGGCTCCTACGAAGAAAAGATTTGAAGATATATGCTATAAGTGCGGTGAGAGGGGCCATCTTCAGCTCAACTGCCCGCAGAAGAAGACCCAGATGGCAAGGATGGAAAGGATCGAGGAACAGATAGAGGAGCTGAGGAAGCAAGCAGTTTCGTTCCCTGCCCGGGATAAGGGGAAACGAATAGAATCCAGGACTAGGTGGCGAGTATTGGACAATGTGGAGAGAGCCCCAATAACTGTTACTTCCCAGGCACGGAGCGGAAGAACAAAGACAAATACTTTGGGTCTCTTGGAAAATGATGCTATGAGGAAGGCTCAGGAAAGAGATGACGACCTTCGGCACATCATCACATGGAAGAAACGCGGTGACGTAAAACCAAACTGGAGTGAGGTTGCACCCACTGGCGCTGTCACTAAGGCGTACTGGGAGCAATGGGACAGTCTGATACTTCAAAACGGAATACTCTACCGGAAATGGGCTAACGGTAGAGAGTTCTATTTCCAGATAATTGTCCCAAGGGCGAGAGTACCAGATGTTCTCTGCGAGATACATGAGGGTGTATCAGGGAGTCATCTAGGTGTCAAGAGGATGCTGAGGAAAGTGCGAGAACGATTCTTCTGGTTGCATTGGCGAGATGATGTGCAGAATTGGTGCCACGAATGTACTTCTTGCGCTGACGTGAAGGGGGCCGCAGACCAGGACAGCGTGGCGCGGCAGTAACAATGATGCTCGGGACGAGCATCTCTAAGAGGGGAGTAGTGTTACGGATACGGACACGTGGTGCCATCTAGCGTCAGGCCAGCGAACCTACCAAGGGAACACAGGCAACGTAAATCCCCTACTCGCTACTAGATGACGCTAGGTGTATGTAACTACGAGTACTTTCTAGAAATATCTGATACTTGTTTACGCATATCGGGTTTATTCTGGGATGTTCCGGAATCTTCTGAGATTCGATCCGGCCCGTATAAATAGTCGCAGACAGTCGAGCCGGCAATTCAGTTTTATCTGAGCTATCTTCGAGGCGACTTCGGAGCGAAAACAAGTGATCAATAGTGAGTGATTGTGATTGTGATAGTGACTCGGCTACGACCTAGGACAGTGATAGTGCTCAGTGATTTGGATCTAGTGCTTAGTGTTTGGACTCAGTGATTAGTGTGAGCTAGTGTTTGTGAATAAAGTCTTCAAGAGAGTCACCAGGTCTTTCTCTCTGAATCCAAAGAACCCTAGCACGTAACACTATGTTGACGAATGAACATGATTATTTTTCTTCTTGTTATTATTAAGAAATTCGTCGAATAGCCACAGTCGCGAACGCCCAGTACGCCGAATAAAAAGGTGTACCACAGGGATCAGTCATTTCACATTTCACCTACTAAAGTAATGTAGTTAATTAGTTTGTTGTTTGGGAATATAGCGCGAGCGGTAACAATATTATTAGGTGGAGGAATCAGCTAGTAAAAAAGATCGATTAGCAGTAACCACACATCTCATTCAAGGTATTATTGCTTATTGTATTTTTATATACTATGTACCATGTAATAATATCTAAATTACATAGTTACATGATAAAAGCAGTCTTATTGTTGCCGAAGTAGGTCTGACAAAGTAGGCCTGACAATAGAATGACTTGTTACTTCATAGAGTGCCTATTCATATAATATATCACAATGATGGCACAGCTACATTTATTATTAAGGCCGTGTATTCCGAGAAACGGACGATTTTCAAGATTTAAAAGTGACAGGAGACATAGAAATATAGTAATTTAAATTCTGAAAAAAATATATGTGTTAGTTAAGGATCTAACACAGTGGAATGTATATTCCATTACACAATATCATGAATTCACTCGATAGAAAAAAAAACCCAAAGTTACCTCCTCTTTTAACGAAATTGCCATACTATATCGAAATTATTTGGAATTTTCAGATAATTTTTGTACTGAATGAAAGACACAGAATATATCTAGGCACTTTCGATTTTTTGATTCGATTGAATTATGAATAAAATGACGACGATCAAAAAACTATAAAATTGCAGGCGCAAAGGCTTGGCTCGTGCGCTCAGTCGCGCTCTGGCGCTCTTTGACGTCGGACCGTACAACTTTTTCTCGCAACATTTTGAATACATATTTTTACAATTTGAGAAATAATGTTAACATGTTATGCAAGTGGTTGATCATTGCTAACAAGTGACGCAAAGCAAGTCCAAAATAGGCTCGATAGAAGTACCTTAGAATTAGCACAACGACAACCGTAAATACTATCGTCTATCATACAGTATTGTAATTATTTGTAGATAACTCCACCGTATTTTTATTTTGTATATTTTATATAATATTATAGACTCGCAGTACGTACACATTCGGAGGCATGCCCAATGCCCACCTGCAACATTTTCTTTGCATCTTTGACTGTCTAATTTCTTTTATAATGACATGGTTATTTTTAACCAACTTTTAAAAAGGTAGTTATTCGACCCGTATCAATATAATATTTCCATGTAATATCAGGGTCTGAACAAATGTGCCGTATCTGGGAAGTGCATATGTATGTATGTTTTTAATTTTTATGTTTTATCTCCTGAATTACTCACTCTTACTTAGACTTGTAAGTAAGTAATTCCTTTCGTTGCACTAGCTCAATTTAGGGCAGTGTATTTCAACATGCGGGTTGGTGTATGTATGTATGTACATTTTTTTATGTTTATGTTCGCATACCTACGGAACTGTAATTCCTATTTTGTTCAAGATATTGTTCAACTTAGGTATTGAAATACGGCAAGTTTCCTCAAAGTCGGTTCATTATGAGATAGGGGATAGATTCTGTGGGGATCTCAATATTATTATTACGTACAATTTGAAATTGGCTAGATACTTGTTATGGTCCCGTACCCAAAGGTCAAAAACGGGACCCTATTACTAAGACTTCGTCTGTCTGTATATCTGTCTATCTGTATGTCGGTCTGTATGTCACCAGACTGTATCTCAAGAACCGCTATAAATAAATAAATAAAAAATCATTTATTTCAGGCTCCCCTCCCCCCGCGGACTCGGTACGGCTAACATCGTCTGACGTGCGCCTTTTTTACTCCTTGTATTTTTTTTGTACCTTGTATCTTTGGAGTCTGTTCGAATAATAGGCGGATATTTCGAAATGAAACTTCTACAATACATTAAACTCCACTGTAATATATATATATATTTACAAAACGCGTGTTCACAAAATTAACATCTATAATCTAGCTGAATTCTTAATAATCCTTTTTCTATCTAAATTTTCACAGCCATCTGTTAACCCAATTGTCTTTTTTAATCATGTTTTTTCTCTCCGTCCTTAAAATAGGATATATGCAATATTGACATGGTCTATGAACAAGGTTGATGATTACAAATTAACAAGCATTAGTATTAATTAAGATTAAGCTAAAAGGAGCGACAGAGACGCCACATATCTGTCTGTGTAATATTATGTGTATTTAAGTGTAGTGTGGTATGAATATTTGTTGAATAAATGTTTATTATTATTATAAGAATAGGCATGATGACTTTTCTTTCTTATTGGAAATTGAAAGGTCCTTGAAAAATATAAACATCGCTGAAAGAATGACTCTGATAGCTTAAAAATTCACCAAGATATGACAATTCAAACATCTCATAAAATAGACCTGCCCGAAACGCTCCATACAACGTGCAAAGAAATTATAACGTCATTCTTTCGTAGTTTGTACGCATTGGAAGAGAACTTTGTTCGATAGGTATATTAAATATTGCGTTTGAGAAAGTGGTTTCATAACAAAAGTTGCTTTTAACTGCTTTGAATGGCATACAAATATTAAGAAATTTAATTAAAAAAAATCGACTTGAATATCCAATTTTGAAGGCGCATAAAAAAAAAATACAAATGCTATCAAGTGAATGTTTGGGAACACTTATTTTTTAACAACCATAAATAAAAAAGTGTAATTCGTATGTATAGGTTTGTCACTCAAAAATCTGTCATCTTTCTTTCTGTGTAGGTATGTTGTAGTGCGTGTAATGTTTTATTTGTTAAAAAATGTATGATAAAAGCATAATTTCAAAATAATATTAGCTCGAATCGCTCCATATAAACTAGGTATAAATGTGCAAAATTTCATTGACCTAAGTTGCGTTTTCCCATTTTTCGTCAAAAGGGATACAAAGTTTTTCTCTCGCGTATTAATATATAGATATGAACAGGATGTTTTGTTTGATGAATTTATAGAGGTACTTATTAACATCACTATAAAGGAGTAAATGAATAAAAGAAACAAAATTCTAAATAAAATGAAATAGCTAATTATTAGACTACGGCTCATTTTTTTGTATACTGTGGCGCGTTCGGGCGGTCGAGTGACGAGTCACGAGTTCCCCCCGCAGTAAGTTGCCCCGCACCTCGGCCCGATCGGATTGTTTCAAGCGGGGCTTCGACGCTGCGAATACTTTTTGACCGACTTCCAAAAAGGAGGAGGTAATACGTTCGGCTGTATGTATCTTTTTTTTTGTATGTTCCTCGATTACTCAGCCGTTTGTGATCCGATTTTCAAAATTCTTTTTTGTGTTATATAGGGTTTAACTTGAATTTGGTACCATGTTCACAAAAGTGGTGATCTGATGATGAGATCCTTGAGGAATCGAGGAGAGTCCTTGAAATTTGTATGGAAACATATAGTGATTTCGATTTTTTCTGAAGCATTCGAGGTAAATGTTACCAAAAAGGAAGACTTTGCACCAGGTTATAGCCTGGATCCGAAGGTACCGAATAGAACTTTTGAATGCTTATAGGTACAGGTTCGGGGATTTCGGCGTTGTTTAAACAACTGTACGCATAAGCCAACACATCAATTTGATTAATCATCATCATCACAACTATAATTATACCATGGATGGTCATCACACTATGACCCAATTATAGGTACTTTTCGTGATATTTTGCATCGAAGCAGATGTTTTTGACGATTATTTCACTTTTTGTGGACCGATTTTCGAAATTGTCGTGTTGTTGTATAGGATATAATCTTAATTTTTTACAACAATTACGAAAGTGTTAAGCTGATGATGGGATCTATGAGCAATCAAGGGAAATCCTTGAAATTTATCAAAACGCTCATATGATGTTTCTAGTAAGTTGAACATATATTACGAATTAGAGAAATTTCATACAAAGGTGTCTCTTGGTCCAAAGGCACTGAACAGAACTCCTGAACCTTTAAAGATAAAAGTTTGGAAATTGCAGCATCGCTTAGATAACTGCAAGCATTTGCCACAATTTTGCTTACAGTAACATAATGTACTGAATAATTAATATTCGTATTGGTTATTTACGCATAAAGCCTTATTTTGTAGACAACACTAAAAAGAGTGAAATTATTATTTTTAACAAAGAAATGAAAACCGACTTCCAATGTAAAAACAATCGTAATATGAACTAAAAAGTATTAAATAACTCTTACTCTTTAATAGTGCCTTTTTCAGAATTTGTCTAAATCTCAACTATTTCTGTACATATTACAGTCTTCATTAATTTGAAGTCGGTACCAGTCCCAAAAGTTTCAGATATTCTGACATTACTGAACTCACGATTAAATTAGCTGATACCGACTTCAAAATAATGAAGACTGTAGTCCCAAAGGGTCCCAAAGGGTAAAACGGGGCCCTATTACTAAGACTTCGATGTCTGTCTGTCTCCAGGCTGTATCTCCAGAACCGCTATAGCTAGACTCTTAAAATTTTCACAGATTGTGTATATCTGTTGCCGCTATAACAACAAATACTAAAAACAAAATAAATTAAAAATTTAAGCTCCCATACAAGAAACCTAATTAAGGAAAAAAACCTAAAATAAAGATTAACGCCCGTTTTCACCAACATCACCTAAAATTTAGGTGTCCCTTAAGCCAATATAAGAGGCACCTAAGGCCAGTTTTGTTTTCACCGACGTTTAAGTGACACCTAAACCATAATAATTTAGGGGGTGGATTGACAACCCCGTAACTCTTAGGTGACGCATATTTTGAACAAAACAACCTATTATGCGATTCATCCGTCAAACCATTAGGTGACGTTTATAATTTACGGGATGAATTGACGACCACACACTTAGGTGACGTATGTGGCGACGACGACGACGACGTTAGCTGACGGTTGCCTTGACAATCAATCTGTTATAGAATGGCCGTCTGATATTTTACTTGTAAAATAGCGAACTCCCATAAATATACATATTTATTACAAACCTTCCTCTTTAATCACTCTATCTATTAAAGAAAACCGCAATTAAAGGGAACAAAGGTACATGAGGACAGAAAAAGCGACTTTGCTTTATACTATGTAATGATATACGTCACCTAAGAGTTACGGGGTTGTCAATTCATCAAGAACAAAACTTGCGTTTGGTGCCCCTTATACTTGCTTATGGGACACCTTATTAGGTGTTGTTGATGAAAACGGGCATTATACTATGAATACTAGCGACCGTCAGCTGCGACTCCATGGGTGGGGTGGGCAATGGGCAGTGGCAGCCTCCCAGCCATGAATAAAACATTTTTTCAGTCATTTCCTCTCATTTGAAAATTTATCAGAGTACTGTTAAAATCTCTAGTAAACAATTAAAAAAATCAGCTGAAGATAAGATACTTTGAGTACCGTTCATTTTTCCGGGATAAAAAGTATCGTATATGTCCTTTATATACGATACTTTTTATCCCGGAAAAATGAACGGTTCCCGCGCGATAAACGAGTTTTGGCGCAACGGAGTTGCGGGCATCATCTAGCTAATAATAAAATTTAAATAAAATATATCATTAAAAATAAACTCAGCTCCCGTAAAAAAAACACATTTTTACCTATTTTTGCTCTATAATGGTCCGGAAGGTGTGCGCGAACTCGCATTTGGCCGATTTTTATTTTATCTAGGTAAATGTCTAAATACACTAGACTAGGCCGAAGTTACGCGGTGTAAATTCCGCATGATTACGTCGGCAATGTCAAACGCATACAAAATACGGACGGAACGCGACGGAATAGTGTGTCATCGGTAATTTAAAATACATTGCAGGCGGAATCATGCGGAATTTACGCCGCGTAACTTCGGCCTAGTGTGTTTAGACATATTTTAGAAAATGGCAAATCAAATTTAGTTTTAATGATTGCAAGTGGCAGCAGTTGCAGTGGCAGCAGCAGTGCAGTGGCAAAATTATCAACTATCTGACCCACACAGAAAACTGTAAGTTCCTAAATTAGCAGGTCGATTGTCTGTCAGTGCGAATATCGACGTAAAAGACATTAAAATAACATTCATAGCAGCGCGCCTTGTATGTCGGCGGTTACGACGCTCGCCGCGTCCATGATAGGGCGAAATAGGAGAAAAAATCTTTTTAAGGCTTAATATAATACATATTTCAAAAAAGTGACCAAACCAAATTATTAACTTATGTATTGCAAAGCAGTAGATATTTTTTATATATTCTTTTGATAAATAATGAAGGAGTAAAGTGGTTTCATTCAACGATTTGGAGGTGATTTGGTTTTTTATTTCTTTATTATGTGATACCGATAGAAAAAATATGGCAAAACCAAATTACGTATCATATCATGTAGATTACTAATTATTTTTTTCAGATATAGTTTCTCTGATAATGCCGATGAAAAGTTGTTTCATCTGCACGCATCTAAGAATGATTAAAAACAATACTTATTACTTAAACTATTTATGTAATGTATGCCACGTGGCAGATTATTCACGTGAATAATGATGAATTAGATGATAATTGTCTATCTGTTATGTAATGTATATCTGTTGCCGCTATAACAACAAATACTAGAACAAAATAAAATAAATATTTAAGGGGGGCTCCCATACAACAAACGTGATTTTTTTGGCCTTTTTTGCTCTATATCAATAATGGCAACAGATAGGTACTTAACTTTTTCACAAAATCCTTAGTTATATGTGTACTTTAATATCTAATAATAATATTAAAATAAAATAAAAAACTAAGGGGGGCTCCCATACAAAAAACACAATTTTTGGCCTAATTTTGCTCTGTATTGTTACAGAACCCTTCGTGCGCGAGTCCGACTCGCACTTGGCCGATTATTTCACCTTGCGGACTCTTGCCCATACAAATCACAAAAAATAAGATATCTTCTTTTTACAGGTCTAAGATGGAAGCTGCACAGAAAATTTTTGACGCCGGCTTTCCATTTCAACATCCTACAGAATTTTCTTCAAGTGTTTTTGAAAAACGAAAAGATTCTAGTGAAGAAGTTGAGTGAACTTGCGAACGGGGAACCGGTCGATCTATTCCCAATCATTGCTTTGACGGCACTTGATAATGTTACTGGTAATTATAATAAGCTTTTGTTAATGTCACGAATGCCTACTTAACTTAAATTAAATGAAGAGTTTTACAGAAAATGTGTATATAGCTTATGTCAAAATCTTTTTATTAAGTTAAAGTCAAGTGATCATTACAATTATTATGTCTTTAGGTGCGGCAGTAAGATTCTACATTGACATTTTAATAATTGCAAATTGCGTATCTAAAGCTGATGCAGCATTACGAATAATTACAATAAATATATTTTCAGAGTCAATAATGGGGGTACCAGCAAACGCTCAACTCCATTCTGATTCTGAATATGTGAAATCAATTGAAACGTGAGTACTTTCTATTTTTAAATCAGACTATTTTCTAGTTATAATATATCTAATTTTGTTTTGAAACCTGAATTTTCTATCTTAATTTTATCCTGGATATTTTGCTGCTTTGATGGCATTACCTGTACAAAAAATATTACTTACGTTTTTGTCTTTCGTTGTTAAGTGCAAGTCAAAGATGTCAGGGATCAAAGTCCCTGTTCATATTTTAAATTTTATCATTGTATTGTTTTCTTCAAGACATAATTTTTTATCACGTGCATGTATTCTTATTTAAATTACGTGAAACTTTTAAATATTTTATTTTATTCTTATTTATTTTTCAAGACATTATAAAAACTGGTTCTCTAGCATAGTGAAACTTATTTGTTCTAGAATTTCCCAAATAATAGCGATGAAAATGAGAAATCCTATAATCGCATCGAATCTTATTTTTAATTTATCGCCGTACAAAAAAATGCAAGACGATGCACTGAGGGTTCTTCATGGGCAGAGTATGAGCGTGATAGAGAAAAGGAGCAATGAATTAAAGAAGGTAAACTTAAAAATGGCTGATCCCAACGATATAGGTAAGCAGCAATTCAGGGCTTTACATCAGAAATTCGAGACGTAGGAATTGTAGGCCCTTGAGCAAAACCTG
The DNA here is from genome assembly GCA_937595015.1 of Polyommatus icarus. NCBI lineage: Eukaryota > Metazoa > Arthropoda > Insecta > Lepidoptera > Lycaenidae > Polyommatus > Polyommatus icarus. The sequence continues at coordinate 17,410,206 of OW569326.1, forward strand.
CCAGTAGGTAATATTATAAAACACATGTTCATAAAAAGGAATAAGAGCCAGGAATAGGAAAAGTAACTGTAAGAAATTTTTAAAACATTATTTAATGCATCCGAAAGTAAACGAAACTTCTAAAGAATATTGAATTAAATTTTTTCATTCAATGAGCAATTTGCAATGGAAAATTGGTTGGATGCATAATATTATGATAATATTATAGTTGTTACAGTGTATTAATGGTCAAGGTCGATCCTCATTTTGTTTTAATGAACGTAGCTCTCTTAGTTTTTCAAGTTAATTTGAATAGCTCCTAATGCTTTTCTTACAATGAATGAAGTTTTTTTTAATGAATACTCGTAAAGCGTTAGCAAGGATAGCCAAGATGCGTAATTACTAGCTGCCCCGGCAAACGTTTCTTTGCTATATTATATAAAGTATATCGCCCGTATTATTTTATTGAATTAGTGACTAAATAAGTGTGTCACCATGGCAACGTCCATCGCTATCCCGTGACCCGCGTCGCATAATCAATGGTCGCTCTTTATAGACAAACTAGCTGTTGCCCGCGACTTCGTCCGCGAAAGCATATAAATAAATAAATAAATAAATAATATATAGTGTAATAACGGTAATGGATAATTTTCTCATTTTTATGGTCCCTCACTCAAGGGTGAAAACGTTAGCGCGTTCAAATAATTTCCCCCGTTTTTACACATTTTAATCTATTTCTTCGTTCGTAATAGTTTTAGCGTGATAAAATATAGCCTATAGCCTTCCTCAATAAATGGGCTATCTAACATTGAAATAATTTTTCAAATCGGACCAGTAGTTCCTGAGATTAGCGCGTTCAAATAAGCCCTTTCAAATAATTTCCCCCGTTTTTTCCACATTTTCCTCTATTTCTTGGCTACAGTTAGTCTTAGCGTCATAAAATATAGCTTTTAGCCTTCCTCGATAAATGAACTATCTAACACTAAAATAATTTTTCAAATCGAACCAGAAGTTCCTGAGATTAGCGCGTTCAAATAAGCCCTTTCAAATAATTTTCCCCCGTTTTTTATAAATTTTCCTCTATTTCTTCGCTCCTATTAGTTTTAGCGTGATAAAATATATTCTATAGCCTTCCTCGATAAATGGACTATCTAACACTGAAAGAATTTTTGAAATCAGACCAGTAGTTCCTGAGATTAGCGTGTTCAAACAAACAAACAAACTAACTAACAAACTCTTCCGCTTTATAATTTTATAGCTGTCCCGGCAAACATTGTTTTGCCCATATTATTTTATTGAAGTGACTAAAAAGTAAAATATAAGTATGGTGCCATAGTCGTCCGACCTGCCTCTCTTAGGCATTTTTAAATATTTTAGAAAATAATTGAATGCACCAATACGACAGTTGAATGAAAGAAGATTACGAAAATTGAAGATGAAAGTGTGGAGTGTGGACACTCATGGTAACTGGACAAGTGGACATAGCTATAGATCTAAACTCCCCTCTCGCACGCGCACCCCCGCCTTGATGACGCCACTTCACAACGGGCCGTGCAGTAGAAATCGTAATACATATTTTAATTTCGCCATAACTTCAAAACCAAACGTCCAATTTTTGTCATTCAAAGACCAAATATTATCTACATAAACTGTACTTAGTAACAAAATAATTTATTTTGATAAGGATTAATAGCATGAGTAAAATAAACGCGTTTAAATGTAGTCCGAAAAAATTCAAGATTTTTTAAATAAAAAAATGGTTGGTGTGCCTCACTCGACATAGATAGGTATAGTGTGTTGCGGACTTTTTGTAGATATTTATAAGATCTACAACTAACTGGAATATTTTATGGTTCTATCTTTTATAGTTTAGGCAGCGTACGCAAAATAAGTAACTTTTCTGGTTGATTTTTTACACCTTGTGTCCGAAAAACTCAAATATCTTACGAAAACCTATTTTTTTCCAAAATAAAATGTAGTCTATGTTACTCGTGGATAATATAGCTTTCGAATAGTGAAAGAATTTTTAGAGCCTATTCATTACAATTATACAAACAAAGTTTACCACTTTATAATATTAGTATAGATAATTTGCAATAAAATAAAATTGCGACTATAATTAAAGATCTCAGCTATCCTATCTCTCAAGTTGGAAAAAAGCACATATTTAAAAAAAAGAAACATTAAAATCGGTAAAGTAGTTTAGGAATCCATCGCGGACAAACATCGTGACAGGAGATTTATATATATTAGAATAAGCGTCTAAGTTTCGTGATAATTAATAGATCCTCCCATAGATCTTATTAATATGATAGTAATTTTTCTATATGCTCCAAAACTATTTTTTTTTTGTTTTAGGTTTAAAAAATAAGCACGCGTTCTTAGATTTACTACTTCTATCGGAGGTGGAGGGGGAGAAAATTAATATTGAGCACGTGCGAGAGGAGGTCGACACCTTCATGTTTGAGGTTAGTCAAAACTTGCTTTTATCCGATTTACGCCGAAACCGGAATTAGGTATAATCATTTTGACAGTCTGTGTTTAATTAACCCCAGAGTGAGTTAGGCTTAAAGGAGATTGGTCACGGACCATACAAAATTTACCCATGCCCGACACGAAAGAAACGTATCCCATTGTTTTCGTTAAATTATGGGTGTCCAGTATGCGTATTTACAAAGGCTATACCGTTTGAGTCACGAGCCAGACTCTAAAAGATGAGCTTTTGTTTATGCATATTACTCGACAATACCTATTCTATTGTATATTCTATTGTATATGTGGGTCAAACTGGACGCAGATTTGAGACTCGGTATAAAGAACATATCGCGGCTTATAGGAATGGTCATCCTGATAAGTCACACTTTGCTAAACATCTTTTAGATAGTAATCATACCGGTAGTCATAGTATACATATATTCCTATAAAGTTTTACATAAATGCGATAAAGGCTTTCGGCTGAGCGTGTTGGAACAATTAGAGATCATAAAAGAAAAGAAAAATAACAGATTTGCATTGTTGAATGACCAAACTTGCTTGACTACGTCACCGCTTATTAATATGTTCGGGGGTACTGGTGAGGGTAGTGGGGGTAGTGGGTATAGCAGCGAGGCTTGATAGGGTATAAAAGGCGGTGTTTTGGCCAGCGGCGGCACTTGACGGACTTTGTTCGTAGAGTCCACATCCCAAAGAGAATGTAAACTGTATACTACGTAACACCACATCCGCTGAACCGATTTAGCTGAAATTTGGCATGGAGATACTTTAAGTCCCGGGAAAGGACATAGGATACTTTTTATCCCGGCAAATGTACGGTTCCCGCGCGATAAACGAATGTTGGCGCAACGGAGTTGCGGGCGTCATCTAGTCAAAAATAATACCTAACATAAAGGGACTAGATTTTATTTACATACCTAATATTTTTATAGTTATGAAAACAATAAATAAAAACCTAATAATAAGACGTATACTCGTAATTAAATAAATCAATAGTAATGAAATTTTAACTGTAGATTGCTTGTGAAAGCAATTTTTGTAAAGGTTCCTAGTAAAGCTTTTAATATTATTTTTATCTTTTAAATGTTTTTCAGGGTCACGACACTACTACATCAGGAATAGCATTCACGTTATACTGTATTTCAAAGAGCGAAGAGGTACAACAGAAAATATTAGATGAACAGAGAATTATACTTGGAGATGATTTAGGCAGAGATCCTACATACACGTAAGATAATTTGCCTTTCTACATTAAAGTAATACTACTTTAAATACGAGAATGTTTTAATGATAAGAAGAGTGATGATAAATATACAATGCATAAAATGAATAATTTAAATAAACACAACCGTTATTATGATAATTATTATGGTAACAAAGATAAAATATATGACATAACACTTAAATGCAATTTTTTATGTTTTCAGCGAGATACAACAGATGAAATATTTGGATATGGTTATCAGAGAAGGCCTTAGATTGTACCCATCAGTTCCTCTCATAGAAAGGATGATAACCAAAGATTCTGGTATGTAGTTCGTCAGTTGTATATTCTAGTGAGTATAGTCAATTCTAAGAATGTAAGAATCGTTTGTATTTAGCGGTTTAAACATGAAGAAGTAACAGACAGACATATACAGTTCCACGTATATAACATTCTTTATATTATTTTCAGAGATATCAGGACTCACAATCAAAAAAGGCTCATCAGTGCTAGTCAATATTTTGGAAATACAAAGACATCCTGATCTGTACGACACTCCCCTGGAATTCCGGCCCGAGAGATTCGAAGCGGGCAGCTCAGGGAACAACGCTTTCAACTGGCTGGCTTTCAGCGCTGGTCCCAGAAATTGTATAGGTGAGAGCAAAAAAGGCAAACCCTCTAATTTATGCTTTACACGACAAAAATAAGAGTAATGGCAATACAAAGCGTCAACCAGACAATTTTAAAGATTGTATAGATGGCGCTTTTCGCAATGAGAATTTAAAAAATTTAAGAGAGATTGTAAGATTTTTTGTAAGCTAAAATAGGTTCGCCTTAGGCCACTCCACTGACGCGGAGCGGAGCGGAGCTTAGCGGTGCCGAATTGACCAATCACCATGCTCGAAATCTTCGCTCCGCTTCGCTGTCATTCCGCCGGAATAGCACGATTAGCTATGTCCACACTAAGCGCTTTCATCTTCAACTTCAACTTTAATTTTGGCGCATTCAATAATTGTCATTTTTGAAGTTTCGTATACGATCAGAGGGCATGCCTCGCGGGCATGCCTCACATTCGCTGTTGACTGCGCTATAACGCATGCCCTTGACGAACAGAAAAAGGCACAGTGTGGACAAAGCTATTGGTCAATTCAGGCACCGCTAAGTTCCGCTTCGCTTCAGTGGAAACGCACCCTTCTTGCTGTAAAACAGTTAGCCGTATTCCACCAGAAGAAAAGTTATGTTTAAATTTTTATGAGACTGGTTTTTTGGAATTTAAAATTGGTTCGGTTTATTCCTGTAAAAAAGGTCCACCTTACCTCCTAATACTCGTATTATAAGGGCGAAAGTTTGGATGTACGAGTATGTATGGATGTATGGATGTTTATTACTCTTTCACACAAAAACTGCTGAACGGATTTTAATGAAACTCTACAATAATATAGCTTATATCTCAAAATAACATAGGCTACAATTTTAACCGACTTTCATAATGGAGGAGGTGTTATGTTCATTTTTTTATGTTCAATGATTACCCCGTTTGTTAACCGATTTTCAATTTTTTTCTTTTGGTATAATGGTTATCATCCCAATTTGGTACCATATTCATAAAAGTGGTGCCCTGATGAAGGTACATTGATAGTAGAAATGGCGAAATAATGTTTGCCGAGTCAGTTAGTTCCACCATAAAGAAAAATATTATTTTCTAGAATTTATCTGTATAATTATATGGCAAATGCACTCGGTAAGGAAGCGCCTTTACAGGTGTTTATTTCTTAGAAAACATGATGAGAATATATTTGATTTCAGGTCAAAAATTCGCCATGATGGAGATGAAGGTGATAATATCAGCGGTGGTGAAGAGCTTCGCGCTGCACCCCGTGAGTGAGCAGCCGGTCTTGTGCGCCGACCTCATACTCAGATCAGAAAACGGCATCAATGTTGCCTTCACCAAAAGATATTAATAATATAATAATAATAACTTACCTTATTTTAGTCGCGTTTTGTCAAACCCAGCCGATAGAATAATATGACGACTTACTTACATGTCTAAAGTTCTAAACACACTAGGCTGAAAAAGGCGGCCGATTGATTACGCCTGCAATGTATTTTAACCGACTTCCAAAAAGGAGGAGGTTATACGTTCGTCTGTTTATATTTTTTTTTTGTATGTTCAACCATAATTTCGCCGTTTATGGACCGATTTTCATGATTCTTTTGTTGTTGTACAGGGTTAAATCCGAGGTTGGTACCATTTTCACAAAAGTGGTGATTTGATGATGGGATCCATGAGGAATCGAGGGGACTCCTTGAAATTTATATGAGAACATATGGTGATTTTAATTTTTTCTGAAGTATTTCAGGCACATACTACCAAAAAGTAAGATTTTGCACCAGGATATACCCTGGTTCTGAAGGTACCCAACAGAACTTTTGAATCCTTATAGATACAAGTTTGAGGATTTTGGCTATATTTAAACTACTCCTAGTAAATCCTACATTATTTCTGCTGAACATAGGCTAAATTTTATTTTGGAAAAAATAGGGTTTCGTAAGATATTTGGGTTTTTCGGACGCCAGGTGAAAAAATCAACCAGAAAAGTTACTTATTTTGCGTACGCTGCCGAAACTATAAAAAATAGAACCATAAAATGTTCTAAGTATTTTAGATCTTATAAATACCTACAAAAAAGTCCGCGACACACTATACTTATCTATGTCGAGTGAGGCACAATAACCATTTTTTATTTAAAAATCTTGAATTTTTTTTGGACAACATTTAAACGCGTTTATTTTACTCATGCCATTAATCCTTATCAAAATAAATTATTTCATCACTAAGTACAGTTTATGTAGATAAAATTTGGTCTCTGAATGATTAAAATTAGACGTTTGGTTTTGAAATTATGGCGAAATAAAAATATTACGATAGTGGGCGTCACCAAGCGGGATGCGCTTGCTGGAGGAAGACAATATGTGCAGTGTGCACACTGCACTATACACCCTTCGGATAATGACTGCGTCCACGTCGTCGATGGTGTCGGAGTCTGTGAATTGACCTGGGAATCATTTTGCTGACCGAATCTTTCCTGGGTAGGCTTTTTGCAGCCGTAACCGACATCCAAGCGGGCGGAGCCGCGGGCGACCACTAGTAATATGTACAACTCTAAGACAACAAGCTATAATATTATAGCCTTGTCGTCTTATATTACGTAACTAAAAAGGGTAAAATTATTATTTTTTAACAAAAAATTAAAACCGACTTCCAAGGTAAAAACAAAAGTAATACTTATTCTTAATCTAAAAAGAATCAAATAATAATTCTTATTCCTTATTATAGTGGCGTCTTCAGACTTCGCCTAAACCTGAACTATTTCTGTACTCAATCTTCATGCTTTTGAAGTCGGTACCAGCTTACCTTAGCGTAATTGCTATGTCAAGGATCTCAGAACTTTTCCGGGCTGGTACCGACTTCAAAAGTACGAAGATTGAGTACAGAAATAGTTGAGGTTTAGGCGAAGTCTGAAGACGCCACTATAATAAGGAATAAGAATTATTATTTGATTCTTTTTAGATTAAGAATAAGTATTACTTTTGTTTTTACCTTGGAAGTCGGTTTTAATTTTTTGTTAAAAAATAATAAGTTACCGATAACACACCATGCTGTAATAAAATAAAACAAATAAATAAACGTTTATTCAGTAATTACGTCGTGTTATATTGTATTGCGTTTGACATTGCTAACGGAATCATGTCGAACTTCGGCAATGTGTGTTTAGACATTAGTTGATAAAATCCGACCAAATGACGTAGGCCCGTCAACTGCCTATGAGTCAATTTCTTCGACGGTACCCAACGAACTGTCTTGCAGTTGGTCGATGTATTAGTTTATTTTTAATTATATTTTGTGATAATAAATATCGATGCCTTAGTTCACAAATGCACTTACAACATGAATGTCAACTTTACAGGGGAGCGTTTTCAAGTTTCGGAATATTGAGATCTGGATTGCATGAAAGTAGCATATCTTTTAATTAAACAATTTTGCATGTATTCCAAAGACTAATGCCTTAGCTACATTACATCTCAATATTTTGTTATTATCATAACAATAACATTACTAAAAGAGCTAAATAAACCTATAAACCCCTATATAATACATTTGTGCACAATGTAAAATTAATTTTTACAGGTATTAAGTAAAAAACACAATAAACTTTCATAATATAAAAGGACAAAGGTAAGTTAAAAGGTCTAAAAATTTAATAAAACAGAATAATGAAACAACCAGTAATTTGTTATGATCATAATGTTTAATTTTAGGTTAAAAAAAAAACCGGCCAAGTGCGAGTCGGACTCGCGCACCGAGGGTTCCGTACAAACCTGCAAGGTTTACAAAGTTCGTTCATTACGACAATCGAGTATGAGGAAATGGGTAGTAAGTTTAAAATTATTAAAAAAAAATATATTATGTGATGTAACAAAAAATTTATGGTTTTCGTAATTTTTCCTTTATCTATGCTATAAGACGTTGCTTCGTACCAAATTTCAAGATTCTGAGTTCACGGGAAGCACCCTGTAGGTTTTGATTCCCTTGCAAGTGTCGAAAATTTGCGGCATAAACGGCTGTATCTTTTGATTGCGTTGGCTTAGAAGTTTGATTTTTTCACAGCTTCAAGGGACAGTAGACCTGAGTAATTGATATAAATTTCAGCTTCATACCTCCACGCGTTCCTGAGAAAAAGGGTCTTGACAGACGGACAGACGGACAACAAAGTGATCCTATAAGGGTTCCTTTTTTTCCTTTTGAGGTACGGAACCCTAAAAACAGTTTAAATTACTGAATACAAAGTAAGTCCTAACTATAGGGCATTCATCAATGATAATAAAAAACTTTTCAATTAGTCTTTTCTTCCTGAAGGACTATTATAAAATTTAACTAGTACAAACAAACGTTGTTATACTAGTGAAATTGATTTTTAAAAACACTTCAAAGGAAAAAGGCTAGTTAAAGATTACAAACAATTATTATAAAAAATATCTAATACCTATTCCTCAAGGACAATAAATTCACAGACTACTAAGGGATACTACGTATAATAAATTCGTTAATTTAAAAAATAAAACAAAAGGACTAAGCCATAGTGGCCATATCCATATCATTAGACTAAAATGATAATCACACATGATATTTATCAGTCTTTAATTAGACGGTCACAAACAATAACTTTTTGAATAAAGAGGAATTATGTACTTATAAGAAACTTTCAAATAAAAATTAAATCAATAAACATTTGAATTTATATAAGCCCTTGGCCATTCTACGTCAAGAAATTTGACTAAACAAAAGAAATATTAGTCATCAAAAAATATTATAGGCATTAGTAATCATTTAATTAACACCTTCACTGCGGCAAGTAAAATCTTAAACCTACGTCTGGAGCAGCGGCGGGCCAAAGTGTGCCTCCAATGATATTTCCGCCAGTGCGGGGTAGGCCTTTCTCGACCCACCAGCACAAGGTTAGATTAAATTACTATAACTTTGAGAAAACATAATGTAGGTGTACAGTTTTTGGACTGTTGGAATAACCTTGAACCCAACTACTTTAGATTTAATTCGCCCCGGGATCTGCCAAACAGGAAATGAGAAATAAACCAGGGAAAGTGGCGGGCCGATATCGACCTGAACCGCACTAGAAAGTATTTTTAGTAGAGATGGGAAAAACAAAAATAAGGGGATATCGAAAAAATATATGTTTATTAATATATTTAAATTCCTGTCTTTAAAACACAAAGCCCGTTTTTGTTTGCACATTCTGCAGTATGTTTTTTTTTTTTTTAATTTCTTTTTTGATTCGACACTCATGGTTTCTCTCAGTTTTTCATATCACTCTGCATAATTTCGCCGTTTAACGCTCATCTCAAGGACATGATCTTTTGTTTCCTGCTATCGTGCGTTGTTAATTTTATGAAATGAATAATTATTGTATCATAAAAAGATAAAACCTACTTCAAATTGTACGTAATTGAGAATCAAAATTACCTATTTTAAACACTACTGAACCGATTTTGATGAACAGTATTCCCGAAGTTAAACAGTACCCAGTACAAAAAAAGATTACTTTAATCGGACTAGTAGTTCCGAAGATGTGCGAACACAAACATAAAAACATACATAAATATGTATGTCACTTTAGAAATTTGTCACATTTGTTCAAATGCTGATAATATAGACTAAAACATATCAAAACTAGACAGTTCTGAAAATAATACATACAATATACAGGTTGAATTGATAACCTTTTATTGAAGTCGGTTAAAAAACGCGACGTACGTCAGTTACGAATTACGATTGATTGCACATCACTAACTGGCGAGGCGGACGCTCGGTGCGGTATCGGGTCGCCAACCGCCTGCTTGTACGGCGGGCCGCAATAGGCGTACTGCCGCACTGAGCTGATTTTTGACACCCCCAGTGCGTGGTAGGCCGATAACGACCTGCCATATTTTTTTTATAGGAAAGACCTATAATTTTGAACACAATCTCAAATATATATTTGCCTCTGTCATACTTTTACAAACACCTGAGATAATCGTTCCGCACCAAGTGAGAGAACTACACCAGCTAAAATTCCGCGGCAGGCCGATTTCGGCCTGCCCCGCAGTGAAGGTGTTAATAAAAAAATAAATTACAAATCACTCCTTGCAAAAGCATTAATAATGAAAGTATTTAACATACCATATCCCTCAATATTTTTTAAATCATATGTGTTAACAACACATAACACACTGCCAAAGCTAGCGATGATAAATGAGCAGATATTATAAATGTATATAATACATTTGTGTTTTGTATTTTTCAGTAATTAGTGAACCTAAAATCAGTTACGTCAATATTTTTTTTGGATTTCTAAAAATAAAGGCGGTTAATACATTTGGTAACCAGAAACTATATTTATAACAATTGTGTCACTATGATTTTGCTAGAAAGAGACGGAGTTCCGTTATTTCAATGTGCGGAGACGAAAGAGCATGACATTTAATGTGTCTGGCACTTAAAAACTGAAAAATTAAAATTTTGCAGTTAATACATTTGTGAACTAAGGCATCGATATATATTTAATATTCATGTTAAAAAAATTAATTTATAAACCACCCCCGATCCAAAGCTCTAATAAAATTTAATTAAGAAATTTAAAAAAAACCGACATTAAACTTTAAAAAGTAATGAAATAATATTTACTGACTTTAAGTTCAAATAATTCCTAAGTGGGATATCCTATTGATTACCAGGTGATGCTGCAGCACCAGGTCAACTTGCTATTAAGGTGTAATATGCATATTAAAGAACTTGGCATTGGATGGGATTTAAATCAATTTTTTTGGCCAAAAATTAGCCGATAGGAACTTTGCCCCATTTTATTTATTTATTTTATTTTATTAGGAAAACTAACAGCATTTAACTATAACAGTGATAATACATATTAAGTAACGACATGCCTATAAGAAGTTTTCACTAGTAAATAATAATAAGTAGTAGAAGTAATTCAATACAGAAATTATGTTTATTTTAATTAAAAAACGTATCAGTCATAGTTTTTCTAATTTTGTTTGGTTTTAGGGAGAACATGTCTTCGAGTGGATGGGCAATTAAAAATCTGTTAAAAAATGAGCTAGACCTAAGTATAAAAGAATTTCTACGGTAATACGTATTGTAAGGTGGGACATAAAGGGGCATAAAATAACGAGCATTTCTACGTGGAATATTAATATTAAATCTGTTAAGTAATTCAGGTGAATCTATTTTATTATTTAGGACTTTACATGTATAAGTTAGGTCAGCTATATGTCTCCGGTGGTACAAGGAGAGAAAGTGGAACTTTTTGCAACTGGCATCATAATCACTTAGAAAATGGTTGCATTTAAATTGAATAAATCGGAGAAACCGTTTTTGTATGGATTCAATTCTATCGATATATACGTTATAAGCAGGGTTCCACAACTCATAACAATACCCTAAGATACTTCAAACATACGCACAATAAAGGATTTTTACTACTTTGACAGATTGAAAATTTTTACACGAACTAATAACAAATCCAAGGGCTTTTGAGGCTTTATTAATAATTTAGTCAATGTGCACATCAAAGATCAATTTTGAGTCTACAATAACTCCAAGATCTTTTATAGATTTCTCGATAGCCAGGACCTTATTCTGAAGTACGTAATCATTTTTAATTAAATTTAATTTACGACTAAAGTTGATGACAAAACATTTCGATACATTAAGATCCAACTTATTAAGTAAACAGTAGTCACTAAATCTATTTAAGTCTTCTTGTAGAAGACGACAGTCATTAAGAGAAGCTATATTTTTCAATATTTTAGTGTCATCGGCGTACAAAAAGAAATGAGAATGACGAAAACATGAGGAAATGTCATTGACGAATATAGCAAAAAGTAAAAATCCCAACAAGGAGCCCTGAGGAACACCAGATGGTACGAATATCCACCTAGAAGTGAATCCGTTAATAGCCACGGCTTGGGACCTATTACAAATATACGATGAGAACCATCGAAGAAGGTTTCCATGTATACCCGCATGAGCTAACTTTTTGAGCAGGATGCAGTGATCAATACGATCAAAGGCTTTGCTAAAGTCGGTGAATATCAAATCCACTTGTACACCTGAGTCCATGCCCGAACTGACGTGGTCGTAAGTCAGAAGAAGATTAGAGGTTGTTGAGCGTCCCTTTAAAAACCCATGTTGTTCTTGTATAAACCAGCCCCTAAGAGCGGAAAAAACTTGTCTATGTACAATACCTTCAAAAAGTTTAGCGAAAATACATAGTTTTGATATGGGCCTATAGTTTTGGATATTTCCCTTGTCTCCTCCTTTATGAACAGGTGTTATAAACGCTGTCTTCCAAATACCTGACACATATCCATCCTTTAATGATCTCGAAAAGAGTATGGCAAGGGGAATAACCAAACTAGAGGCGCACTCAACAATTAATAGAAGTGGAATATCATCTGGCCCAGCACCCTTATGTAAGTTAACCGACTTTAGAAGCTTAAATAAATCGTCATGATCTATCCTTATGTCCCCTATAGAGTTATGATGCAAAGTGTGCTCTTCAGTATGTGAGCCACTAGGCGTGGCATGGAAATCCAGAAAGTTTGCTTGAAAGTAAGTTGCAAACAAATTGCAGATTTTCTCGCCATCATTTGCTACCTGCCCTTCGTAGCGCATCGTAGAAGGAAACATGGACGGAGTTTTGAGGTTACCTTTTATGAAATTCCAGAAGCATTTAGGGTTTTTAACTAAAGAGTTTTCCATGTTACGTATATAAGAATCGTAGCACGCGCGTTCCAGTGATTTAGCTCTGCTCCTAAGTAGAGAGAATGCAATGTAGTCACCGTGATTCCCATACAGTTTAAATTTACGGTGGTATTTGTGTTTCTCTCTTAAGACTTTCTTAAGAGCCGAATCATACCACGGTGGGTAACTGTTTGGAGAGATAATTTTATGTGGTATATGGGTGTTCCGAAGGTCATAAATAATATCATAAAAATGTTTTATAGCATCATCCAAACTATTGCCACTAAGGCATTCATACCAATCCACTTTATTTAAAGAAGAGTGAATTAGGTCAAAGTTACCACGATTGTAAAAATATTTTACACGGGTTTTTGATTCCAGATTATTTTCCATATCCTGTGTAAGCTCAATACATAAAGACCGGTGGTGCGGTATGTCATCCGGGACCAATGGGTCCTCACAAGCAGTAACAGTCAATTCGCAGTTAGAGAAAACTAAATCCAAGAGTCGATTGTTGTTATTACGAATTTGGCTGCGTTGTATGAGATCACACTGGGTCAGGGTATCAAGGAAATTTATGTGGCTCGTATTAAGTGACCTACCTGGTATAATATGGTGCCCCCCTTGATCGTCCCAGTCAATAAACGGGAGGTTAAAATCTCCTGAAATTATAAAGGTATCATTTGGAAAAGTATTAATTATATTAAAGAGGTTATTAGCAAAAGTTTCAAGCTGGACATTCGAGCTATTTCCTTCATTTTGCTTGCATAGATAGGGAACGCCCAAGTGAATTGTATTAAAAGATCTATCTCGAGTAGTTATGGATACTCAAAGGTCTTTAGCAGTGGTATGCCATTCAGGACGGCCAGTAGTTTCAATCTCCCGGCGTACCACTAATAGGACACCACCCCCCAATGATTGTTTAGTTAGAGAGTAATCTCTATCCCGTCGCCAAACAACATACCTATTATCAAATAATTCAACAATAACAACGCCGAAACCCCCAAGGGTTTCGGCGTTGTCTTAAGAACTGAAAGCGTATACTGCTATGCAAATTTCATTAATCATCATCATCATCACCACCATTCCACCATACATCCATGAGTAATCGAGGGAACTCCTCAAAATTTATATACAAACATATACTTAGTGATTTCGATTTTATGAGAAGTATCCTAAGCACATGCTACCAAAAAGCAAGATTTTGCAATTGTAAAATCTTAGCACCTTCGTAACCATGGTATAGGTATCTAATTAGATACCTATACCATGGTTACGAAGGTGCTAAGAGAACTCCGGATTACTTATTGTTCCGTACTGTAACAGATTTAATTCTTTTCATTATTTAATTCCATTCTTTATCATAATATAAGACAACACAAATTGGATAAAATGACGTTCGGAAATTCTTGCTATTTTTCGGGGTACTTTTGATAAGCCGGTACAAGTTTCCGAACGCACTTCAAGCGCGGGCTCTGCCGCGCCACCTACAACTTAGAACCTTCGAAGAATCTCTCCCGCCGACACATCGCGCGCGCATGGGAACAAAACTTATTCTTCCCGTCTAACCTCGAGGACTCTTTCAAATTCCCTGGGACGTGGACTAGTGCCTGTGGATTGTGTGTAGAACAAGTGGCCTAAAATAAAACCTCATCAGCTCCCGCCAACCCGCCTACGTGAGCCGAGGAAGCGTCGTGCTTGGTGAGTCAATTGTTACCCCTGGTTAACTTTTCTACATAAATTTTTTTTGATCCATCGACCCGGATTTTCATCCAGTTTGTGTTGTCTTGTTCTTTGCGGTATTTTCGTACCCATTTCGTAACTTAATTTCATTTTTCTTTCGCATTCACATCCGCCATCTTTGTTCATCAAAATGCCGGACGATGCACAAGATAAATTATTATTGGTCGAGCAAGACATTTTCGAAAGAGATCTAATCCTCGACGAACTTAGACGAATCTTTCAGCTCGCAACTACTGACAAAATTCAGTTTCTTTCGCGTGCTAGTGATTTAACGAATCACCAAAGAAAGTTCGACAAGGTTCAAAGTAAAATCGAAAAAACGCTCATCAAAGCTAAATTATTCGAAAAGGAGGATCACATTAAAATGAGAAACGATTTTAGCGATCTATATTATGCTATTATAAGTCACGTAAATTCTTATAAGTCCGCCGACGAACAAAACCGTCGTTTGAGCCGGGCATGTAACGCTCACGAAGTTACTAATCATAGGAATTTACCTATTTTACCTTTACCAGAATTTAATGGCGATCCTACTAATTGGCCATCGTTTTTTGATCTATTTTGTTCGATAATACACAACAATAATGCCTACACTAAAACAGAAAAATTGCGATACCTACTTCTTTCAGTCAAAAATGAACCTTATGATTTGATTAAGTCGATCCCTATTACGGAGGAGAATTATTTACTTGCTTTAACCACTTTAAAATCTCGTTACGAAAACAGACGTATAATTGCATCGAAACATCTTGATCGTATATTAGACTTAGAAATTTGTTCCGATCGCGTAGGTCAAAGTGTACGTAACTTGCTAAATATCTATCAAGAAAACATCAGAGCGCTCGAAGCCATGGACTTTCCTGTAAATGAATGGAGTTTTATTATTTTGAACATATTATTACGTAAAATCTCTCCTGGTTTAAGAAAAAATTACGAACGTTCATTGTCAAGGCCATCGGAGATACCTCATATTAGTACATTGATAGAATTCCTCGAACGAGAAATCTCGGCCGAGGAAATTACAAATTCAACAATTAGTAATAAACAACCTATTAAAAATTATTATAGTAATTCTCCTACCACCCGCAAACAGATTGGCGGGAAACCGAGTCGTGCTTATGTATCGAGTATGGCGGCGGTCGCATCGCGATCTCGACCTAGTTCGCCGCGTAATAAAGACCGATTTTGCTTGAAATGTAGTGGACAACATACATTACCTAAGTGTTCTGAATTCTTAAATCTTTCTCCGCAAGATAGGCATACTTTCGTAAAGAATAAAAGCATTTGTTGGAATTGTTTAAACGTCGGACACGACTTAAAAAATTGTAAATCGAACTTTGTTTGCCGCGTATGTCATAAAAGGCATCATAGTTTACTGCATTTAAATTTATCGCAATCCTTTTCAGCGGTAAACGACACTGAGAATAATATTGGCGTCTCGCTTCCTCTTACGGCAGGCGAACGTAAGGATGATGCAATTCATAATAATTGTGCTACGAATTTTCAGTCAACCCGTTCAATGGATACTGTTTTACTATCCACGGCTGTCATTGATATTTATTTTAATAACAACAAAATATCGACTGTTCGGTGTATCGTCGATAGCGGAAGTCAAGCTTCGTTCATTACTGAGGCCTGTGTTCAGCGATTGGGTTTGCCGCGAAGGCAAATTAATATACCTATTTTCGGAATAGGCGACACGGTCCCGTTGCAACCGAAGGGTATGGTTACGTGTGCGATTACACCGCGCGATAAACAACAACCTTTTATTCCAGTCGACGCGCTTATTTTACCGAGCTTAATGTCAAAAATACCTAGTGTGTCATTACCGTTCTCGGAGTGGCCACACATTCGGGGACTCAGTTTAGCAGATCCAGATTTTCATAAATCGCAGCCAGTAGATATGTTATTAGGAGCGGATATTTTATCGCAGATTTTATTAAATAATACAATCGCGGGGCCGCCAGGTACCCCTATAGCTATTGATAGTGTATTCGGTTATTTACTGTGCGGTAAATTAACCTGTAATGTTAGTGTTTCGACTCCACTCCAAGTATGTTTTAGCTCGTTTGACAACGACAATCTTCAGAGGTTTTGGGAGCTGGAGTCAGTTTCAGAAGAGCGTAGTTACACTCCCGACGAGGAATATTGTGAATCGTTTTTCCAACAGACATATACTCGTGACCATACTGGTAGGTATATTGTCGCATTACCTTTCAAGGTCAATGCACCGCCTCTCGGTGAATCGCGTCAGATTGCTGTCGCGCGTTTCAATAAACTTGAATATCGTTTAGAACATAATCCCCAATTAAAGGTAGACTACCACTCGTGCCTCCAAGAGTACTTAGATCTCGAACACATGGAGCCGTGTGTTGACCGACCTTTATCCGGTGCGAGTTATTATATTCCGCATCACTGTGTGATAAAGCCTACTAGCGAAACTACACGCACTCGAGTCGTCTTCGACGCCGGTTGTCGCTCGACTAGTGGTTTTTCATTAAATGATTTATTGTTGTCAGGTCCTAAGCTTCACTTAGATATTGTTGACGTACTTTTAAAATTTCGCGTTCACGCAGTAGCTTTATGCTGCGACATAAGACAAATGTATAGGAACATTCTTGTTCGTGAAGAGGATAGGAATTTTCAGCGCCTCCTCTGGCGACGGTCACCAGAGGAACCCTTACGTGACTACAGACTGCGTACAGTCACATTCGGTATTAACTGTTCGCCTTATCTCGCACTCCGTACAATTCGTCAATTAGCCTACGACGAAGCAGATCGTTTTCCACTTGCTTCCAGCGTTTTATTAAATGACGTTTTCGTTGACGATGTTGTCTCAGGTTCAAATACGCAAGCCAATGCCCTCGCTTTACAGCAGGAATTAATAGGTATTTGTGATGCTGCAGGGTTTTCGTTACGCAAGTGGCAAAGTAATGAACCCGCGTTACTCGCAGCTGTTCAGCCGCCTGATCTTCACGGTGGGCGGCAGGAGAACGTTCCCTTCGCTGAGATGGAAAACGATACGGGTGTTAAGGTTTTAGGTTTGCAATGGAATCCCAAATCCGATTGTTTTAATTTTAAAGTGCAAGTTACATCCCACAAGTGTACTAAACGCACTATCCTATCCGAAGTAGCTAAAATTTACGACCCCCTCGGGTTATTAGCCCCTGTTATTTTATTTGCTAAACATTTAATTCAATTATTGTGGTCAGCAAATATTAGCTGGGACGAACAGCCACCCACGAACGTAGTCCACTCGTGGACTTGTTTTACTAACGAACTATCACTTTTATCACAAGCTAAGTTTTCTCGTTACATATTCGATACTAACGACATTAATTCTATACAAATTCACGGATTCGCAGACGCTTCTCAAATAGGATACGGCGCCTGTGTTTACATTCGTCATTCGGGACGAAACGGTGAGATTAAAACCTATTTAATAGTAGCTAAAACGCGAGTAGCTCCTTTACGGACACCCCTTACCATTCCACGTCTCGAATTGTTAGCAGCGCTCTTGCTATCAAAGTTACTTGAAAGGGTCATACACATATACGGTGATCGTATCAATGTCGATCAATTATATGCGTGGTCGGACTCATCCATTGTATTAGCGTGGCTTCGTTCATCTCCGCATGAATGGAAAACATTCGTGTCTAATCGCGTTAGTAGTATTATATCTCGCGTTCCCGCGGAAAGCTGGCATCACGTTCCATCAGCTGACAACGCCGCGGACCCAGCTTCGCGTGGCTTATTACCCGGGGCGCTTATACGAGACGAACAGTGGTTTTGTGGCCCCGCGTGGCTACGATTAGACGCCAGCTCCTGGCCTATACAAGGACATAATGTGGATACGAACGAAGAAAGAGTACGTAAAGATATAAGTCAGTCTAGTTTCAATATCGTACATTCTTGCACTGTTTCATCTTCGTCTATTACAGACTTTGATAATTTTATATCGCGATATTCATCTTTAGAAAAACTTGTTCGTATAACTTGTTATATATTTCGTTTCTATTATAAATGTAAAAGGCGCTCACAATCTTTTCCAAACTACATAACTGTACCAGAATACAACTTTTCACTTAATCGACTTATTTTCGTTACGCAACAATCCGTTTTTAAGTATGATATTTCAAATATTTTACAAAATAAATTAGTTTCAGTCAGTTTACGTCGTCTTACGCCCTATATGGATAGTGACGGATTTTTACGTGTTGGAGGACGTATTCATAAATCACTTTTACCTTTCAATGCTAAACATCAATTAATTTTACCAAAACGTCATCACTTGACTAATCTTATAATTGATAATACTCATGTTACTGATTTGCACGCTGGACCTCAGTCCGTGCGACACTCACTTTTACAGCGATACTGGATATTGTCAAGTCGCGATATCGTTCGACAACGTATACATCGCTGCATTCGTTGCTTTCGCGTGCGGCCAACGCGTATGCAACCCCGCATGGGGTCGCTGCCTGTATCTAGGTTACGTCCTACTCGTGTATTTCAGAAAACGTCTATTGATTTCGCGGGTCCCTTCTATCTTCGTACTAGTACTTTACGCAATGCTAAAATTGTAAAATGTTACGTCGCAGTTTTCGTTTGTATGAGCGTAAAGGCAGTCCATCTTGAAATGGTTTCGGAGCTTTCCACTGATGCCTTTTTAGCCGCGTTGCGACGCTTCATATCACGCCGTGGCTATTGTACCGATATTTACTCTGATTGCGGACGTAACTTTGTAGGTTGTGATAATTATTTAAAGGATTTGTTTAAATTTATAAGTAGTGATCCCGTCCAAAGTGTTTTAAATCAACAAACTTTAAAACAAGGTATAACTTGGCATTTTCAACCTCCGTATGCTAGTCATTTCGGTGGTCTATTCGAAGCCTCTGTAAAGAGCTTCAAATATCATTTGCAACGTGTCGTAGGTACTCGTGTACAAACGTATGAAGAGATGCACACTCTAACGTGTCAAATCGAAGCGGTGCTAAACTCACGACCGCTCTGCGCTTTAAGTTCAGACGCGTCAGATCCACTTCCCTTAACGCCCGCTCATTTTTTGATCGGTGAACCTATTACGGCTCTGCCTGATGTTTCCTTGGTAGACGAGAATCCAAGTCGCCTTACCCGCTGGCGTTGGATTCAGCAATCACTTCAACACTTTTGGAAGCGTTGGAGCAAAGAGTACCTACACG
The DNA here is from genome assembly GCA_937595015.1 of Polyommatus icarus. Lineage (NCBI taxonomy): Eukaryota > Metazoa > Arthropoda > Insecta > Lepidoptera > Lycaenidae > Polyommatus > Polyommatus icarus. Next base: position 17,430,145 of record OW569326.1, read on the forward strand.
AACTACAACAGAGTGGGAAATGGTTTCAAGACCGTGGTCCGATGCTACGCGAGGGCACTATTGTTGTTGTGTGCGACGAACAATTACCGCCGCTTCAGTGGAAGCTCGCACGCGTACATGCGTTGCATCCCGGCTCGGATCAGGTCACCCGAGTAGTTACCTTAAAGTTAGGCAATACGCTGATTAAGCGGCCTGTAATTAAAATATGCCCGCTTCCCTTGGAATAGGTTTTAATAGTTATTTCAACTCTTTACTTTAGTTTAGTTTTAGTTTACTATTTAGTTTTCTTTTCGTGTTATTAAAAGACATTACATGCTTTTAAGGTGAGCGGCATGTTCCGTACTGTAACAGATTTAATTCTTTTCATTATTTAATTCCATTCTTTATCATAATATAAGACAACACAAATTGGATAAAATGACGTTCGGAAATTCTTGCTATTTTTCGGGGTACTTTTGATAAGCCGGTACAAGTTTCCGAACGCACTTCAAGCGCGGGCTCTGCCGCGCCACCTACAACTTAGAACCTTCGAAGAATCTCTCCCGCCGACACATCGCGCGCGCATGGGAACAAAACTTATTCTTCCCGTCTAACCTCGAGGACTCTTTCAAATTCCCTGGGACGTGGACTAGTGCCTGTGGATTGTGTGTAGAACAAGTGGCCTAAAATAAAACCTCATCAGCTCCCGCCAACCCGCCTACGTGAGCCGAGGAAGCGTCGTGCTTGGTGAGTCAATTGTTACCCCTGGTTAACTTTTCTACACTTATGAATACAAGTTTGGGGCTTTCGGAGTTGGTTTAAGAATTGAAGGCATATAATCTACTATGCAAGTTACATTCATTCCATTGTCATCATCATCATCACTTCCACCAGTCACCACACCATGAAATATCTAATTACAACCCTATTATTGGTACTTTTAATCTCCACTTCCACCAGTCGCCACACCATGAAATATCTAATTACAACCCTATTATTGGTACTTTTAATCTCCACTTCCACCAGTCGCCACAGCATGAAATATCCGACATCGATTCTATCATACAATACTGTCTGAACTATCGTGACGATGATGTAGCTTTGGCTGATACAAGCAGTGTCTTGGATTCTGTAAAATGGCTAGAATTGTCTCTGCCACATAAGGTCGAAAATAAAAAACGGAAAACGTGTTTCACATTCGACGACGCAAGCGAAAACCCTATACGAAAAAAAATCGACGACACTTCCAGATGTAATTATCTTATTTGTTTATTGATTTTGTTTAATTAACGAAAATGAATATTAGTAAATTGTAATGGTGAGTTATGTTGTATCCGGTGAAATTCGCCAACAAACTGTTATGCAGTTTGGCGATTTGTATTGTATATGATAAATTGTACATTTATTGCAGACTATAGATACGTACAGTTAATAGTTAAGATTTAGATGAATTCTGAAAGAGGCACTATTAAAGAGTAAGAATTATTTAATACTTTTTGGTTCATATTATTACTTATTGTTTTACCTTGGAAGTCGGTTTTAATTTTTTGTTAAAAATAATTAGATAGTTCAAATTACAATTGTTTTTACCATGGAAGTCGGTTTAAATATTTTGTTAAAAATAATAATTTTGTTAATCTACATAATATATTACACGACCTGTGTTCCAAATTTCATAACGCTAGGACAGTGGTCCCCAACCTTTTTTTCATGCGGGCCACAAACATGTTTTAGTCTTGGCGTCGCGGGCTGCAACAAATATTTTTAAGGTTAAAAAATTACATTTTTCAAAATGAACGATTTAAAAAAAGAAAAAAATTTAAAGATTATCGCGTAGACTTTACGTTATTTTGCCGGTGGGCGTGAATTTTTAAATTGATTAACATCACGCGGGCGGCGGGCCACAAATAATGTGCCGGCGGGCCGCGGGTTGGGGATAGCGACGCTGGGACAATTGGAAGTTGACTCTGAAGTTCGTAAATGAACCGACTCACGGTTTACCGGTTTCTTAAATTTCTCAATTTTTTGTTAATCTACATAATATAACACACGACCTAGTGTGTGCCCATAACGCTAGGACAATTATTGGAAGTGGCCCTTTTTTTTACGCAGTGAAATGCTGTGACGCATTCGACGCAGGGGATGTTGACTCCCGCTGCAGATATGTGGGGATCGCCGCGGCGAAGATGGTGAGTGCCGCGGCACCGCGCGCTCCTGCAGCTGGCGGATGCAAGGGTCCCGACGAGCATTACTCAGAATCCGTAGTTCCGTCAGCGAAGCGCCTGCTTGCTCTTACGCAGGCCCCTCTTCTTGGTAGGGGTGTTGACCCCCTAGGCCGAACAGAAGCCCCAAACGGAGGGCTTGTTTCGGCCATCCTCCTCCGGTGGTGTCGCGATGCGCAGGAACATGAGGCGCATCACGACCATCTCGGGACTCGGTACGATGGGCAGCGGCATCCCCACACCGCCACCCCGAGTACCAGGACAATTGGAAGTGGCCTAGAGGTTTTTGTTGAACCGGTCGGTGGTCAGTGAGTGAGTGAGTGAGCGCCAAAATTAGCTATTTTTACAGGGACATAATATTTCAGGATCTACCAAAGCTATACGTCTATGAAATTGGGTATACCGTATAATACTGCTTAAGTACTAGTATATAATTACGTAGGATTAATTTTATGTTTGCACTCCCAATAGACACTGAGCTTCAGGGGGGTCAAAGTGCGTCGAAACGGTTCGTGTAAATAGTGCACGGCATGCGCGCGACGTGCTGGAACTTGGCCTGCGCACTTCCGTGCGCTTTGATAACATCCAAATAAATACGTTGTTGATTTTTTTTTTTAGGGGCGGTGCCCCGGGTTTCTTGTTCTCAATTATAGTAAGTTAATAACACACACATTCACTCGGATGAAGTTGCGGGCAACAGCTAGTAAAACAGAAAAATGAGCAAAGAACAATTTATAATTTTGGACGCATCGTGACATCATTTATCGAATATTTTTCCTGTATCGACTTTGGCCTATCTATCACAAATTAACAAAAAATTGAACCCGACTTCCAAGTTAAAAACAATATTCTTAAAAATATGACCTAAAAAGTATGAAATAATAATCCTTATTCTTCATTAGTGCCTTTTTCAAAATTCGACTAAACCTTAACAGACCTTATTCTGTACTCAATCTTTATTCGTTTAAAGTCGGTACCAGCTCAGAACTGAAATACTCGACATTGAACTTAGCCGGTACCGACTTCAAAAGAATGAAAATTGAGCACAGAATTAGTTGAGATTTAGTCGAATTTTGAAAAAGGCACTAAAGAAGAATAAGGATTATTTCATACGATTTAGATTATTGTAAGAATATTGTTTTTAACTTGGAAGTCAGGTCCAATTTTTTGTTAAAAATAATAATGTTACTCTTTTTAGTTATCTACAATACAAGGCCACAAGGCTTTATGCGTTATAGATAACCACTACGAAAGTTAGTATGAGTTATTCACATTATATTAGTGTAAGCGAAATTGTTGTAAGTGCTTGCAGTTATCTAAGCGATGCTGAATTTCCAAACTTTTATCTTTAAAGGTTCAGGAGTTCTGTTCAGTGCCTTTGGATCCCTCTGAAGGTGTCTCTACACCTTCATAATATGAATTTCACTTATTGGTAACATGTGATTGAGTTACTAGAAACAACATCTGAACCACTATACTGTGTGTTTTAATAAATTTCAAGGAGTCCACTCGATTCCTCATGGATTCCATCATCAGACCACCAGTTTTCTGAATATGGTATCAAATTCGACAATCGGCCCACAAACAGCGAAGTTATGGTTGAACATACAAAAAAATATATATTTTATACATAGCCGAACATAGAACCTCCACGTTTTTGGAAGTCGGTTAAAAAGACCACTTGAAAACAAATGGTAGCTTACCTAGTAATATTTTATAACAACCATGTTGTTGTTCGCGTGAAATTATCTTGACATTTATATTATATCATAAAGATTAAGAGTTTGTTTTTAACCGACTTCCAAAAGGAGGTGGTTATACGTTCGGCTGAATATATTTATTATAATGTATTTTTTGTATGTTCAACGATTACTCAGCTGTTTGTGGTCCGATTTTCAAAATTATTCTTTTGTGGTATAGGGTCCAACTCGAATGTGATACCACGTTCACAAAAATAATAAATAATAAAAGCTCCCACACCGGTTTCGGTGGCCGGTTTCATTGAAACCAGGCCAGCTACGCAAGAGTAATTTTATAGTGTCCAAGTGTGTACGCAGTACACAAGAGCACTCTCTATTCGTTTACTCTCATAACCCAGTGGGATGGCAGACCGTAACGGCCGGCGAGAGATCAGGCGCAGGACCGACTTTTTACATGCCCATCTGACGCACGGATCATCTTACTTGTCAGACAATCAGGTGATCAGCCTGCAGTGTGTAATAGTAATGTTGATTCCATCATGCCACTAAAACCTTATTTGTACTATGATTTTTGTTGGTGGTGAGATAATTGAGCCTTTCAATAGAATAAACACAAATTTATACGAGCTGGAGATCTTTACAGACTCGTCACGCACCGGCTGGGGCGCCGCGTACGACGGAGTGGTAACTAGAGGCCATTTGGTCAGCTGATGAAGCTCGTAATCATTAATCATAACAATTATCTCGAATTAGTGGCTGCCTTTATGGGATTGAAATCATTTTGCAAGAATCGTTTTGATTTAATTTTATATTAAAAATATTAAGAATATAGAATACTACTAGCTGTCATAATGTGTTACATTAATAGAAATGGAGGTATTTGATCACAGTTGAGTGCTTATTATATTTACAGGTCTGTAATGTACATATCTATTTAGGGCAGTGTCATGGCTTTTTAGACGTAGTGTATAACTTTTTCGAAGACAGCCTAAGTACAGACTACAGTTAGGTATTAGTTGGGATAGTTTTACATATGGGAACTAAAAATAATTCTTACTCTTTAATGCTTCAACTCTGAATCGGTCGAATTCGACCGCGATAACAATAGATTTCCAAGAATCCACAATCGAGGGATTAATAGTGCCTTCTTCAGAATTCGTCCATATCTCATTAACTTCATTCGTTTGAAGTCGGTACCAGCCCGGAAAATTTCTTAGATCCTTGACACCATGGAACTTACGCTTAAGTAGGCTGGTACCGACTTAGGATGAAGATTGAGAACGCTAATAAAAGTAATTTATCGTCGTCCATTCTATTTTTTTATTGCTTTTGTAAACCCCATCAGAACATTCTAGCTAGGCTGCCGGCCAATAACTAACTAAAATCGGACACGCCGAAGGAAATTTCGGATAGGTGTGCGGTGCGGTGGCCGGCGGGCGTCCGAATTTTTTTGATACTACATAGAAGTAGCAAGCGATTATCGTAAACGCCAACAAAATGTATGCGGTTTGACATATTATAAGTCATCGCTTCGCTAGCGAATACTAATGTCAAATCCGGAATCAGAAAATCAGAATATGAATGCCTGGCGCCGCGCGCCGTATCAAACTGGAATTACTGGATGTTCGGCATATAGGTAGACTCTGACTAAGATTAGGACTTTTTTTTCTTGGAATTATGTCATACCACGCGGACTAAGCCGCGGGCAAAAGCTAGGAAGTTAGGGCCGGGACACAAAAACACGATACGACGTCGTGTCGTACCACGACGCGGCGTCGTTTCACGATGCGACGTCATGTCGTGGGAATCCACGACATGACGTAAAAAACTACGACGCGACATCGTGACGTGCCACGATATACGGCACGACGTCGCGTCGTAGAAGCTCACGTAGAAATTCAAAGATGATTTTCTACGACGTCGTGTCGTGTTTTTGTGTCCCGGCCCTTAATATTTATTTCGCATAATTTCTGACACCGGTCGAAAACACCGCAGAATCAATCGTTTCGGCCAGTCCCGTCTGTGATTCACTCGTAAGTGGTTTCAATAATTATACCTAAGTAAAAATGTTTTTTATCCTGTTGCTTATATTTTTAATAGTTATGGCCGTGAGATCTGTTATTTATTTCAAAAATAATAGATCGATGCCTGGACCGAACCCTTTGCCTATAATAGGAAACGTACTATACGTTGCACGGATGAAACCTAATGGTAAGATTTTTTTGGTCTAGATTTGTTTAGCTGGTGTAGTAAAATTGTCATATTTTTAAATATATTTTGTCTTAATTGTAAGTGGAAATATTACATTTCAGTTTATAGATGGGATGGGAACTCTATTTTATTGTCATTTGTTTTCTAATTTTTCTACCTTATAACAAGCAAATAAACAAATTCAGTGCAATATATTGTTTAAATTTCAAACTCCAAGCCACAACAGCGGCTGATATCCTCTTAATAAAACAAATGAATACTAAGAGCTATCTAAAATACCTACCAATACCCAAAAGTATAGGTACATATTACTTTTTCTTTTCAGAATTTCTGCCACTGTTACGCTATTTCAAAGACACTTATGGTGATACCTGCTTGGTACATCTGTTCCATCAGCCTTACGCGCTAATATACCATCCTAAATATGCTGAGGTATATCATACTCACATATTATATTTATTTTCACCATTCATCAATAAAACAATTAATTCGAAGCGTAACGAAAGGACGTGCCTTGTGGTAACAAGTGGTTCTTGTGTTTCTTTACAATTAGCATTATATAAGTTATTAGAATTGTTTTTAAATAAATTATTAAAGAAATATTATGATATTATAATCTTCTTAATATCATCCACCAATTGTAATAATTAATTTGGATAGAACTTGCGTTTCGCACTTATGAATCAATGCAAACCAAATTCGAACAGATGATAGGTATGTTTAGTTCCTATATTATATAAAATCTTGGTGCTTTAAGTTTATTATCTATTTCAGGAATTGTTATCTAGTATAGAATACATTAAGAAGGGGAGATCCTACCAATGCTTATATCCTTGGTTGGGAGACGGTCTCTTGACATCAACTGGTAAGTCTATTTTAATAGCTTATCTTATTCAATAATTGTTTATGCTAACTAACTGTTTATCTGCATCCGGTTTTGCATTATAAAATAATTAAACGACACTGTACCTTCGATAAGAAACATATACCAAATAAAATCGGCCAAGCGCGAGTCGGACTCGCTCACGAAGGGTTCCGTACCACTATAGAGCAAAAATAGGCTAAACATTGTATTTTTGTATGGAAGCCCCCCTTAATTAATTAATTTATTTAAATTTTATTATTTATTATTAAAGTATGAATACAATTAAGTATTATGTGAACATTTCAGTTGCCTATGTGTTGCCGTTATTGATTAAGAGCAAAAAATAGCAAAAAAATCACGTTTGTTGTATGGGAGCCCCCTTTAAATATTTAATTTATTTTGTTTTTAGTATTTGTTGTTATAGCGGCAACAGATATACACAATCTGTGAAAATTTCAGAAGTCTAGCTATAGCGGTTCTTGAGTTACAGCCTGGTGACAGACAGACGGACAGACATCGAAGTCTTAGTAATAGGGTCCCATTTTTACCCTTTAGGTACGGAACCCTAAAAAGTAACTACAACAGCTATATTATGTTCGTCTGTTTATATATTTTTTTGTATGTTCAACGATCACTTGACGGTTTGTGGAGCGATTTTTATTATATCTATAATCTGTCATATTAATTTAAATATGTATTAAATATTATTGGCTATTTTAAATTATTGGTCTGTCAACTGCCTAGGAATCAATTTTCTCGATGGTAAAAGAGGAATTACATATTTTCATGACACGTCTCTTTGTAAATTATCTAGCACTTTTCAATTTATATCATGTTCCTGACACAAACACAAACCTAGATTCATTATAATATTACATACAATATACCAACCATTTCTTTAAAATTCGTTGTCTATAAATAATTTAGTATTTCAAATCATATATATAAGCATTTAACATTCTTCCTTTTCACAGGTCTAAGATGGAAGCTGCACAGAAAATTGTTGACGCCAGCTTTCCATTTCAACATCCTACAGAATTTTCTTCAAGTGTTTTTGAAAAACGAAAAGATTCTAGTGAAGAAGTTGAGTGAACTTGCGAACGGAGAACCGGTCGATCTATTCCCAATCATTGCTTTGACGGCACTTGATAATGTAACTGGTAACTATATTATGTTAATATAATGTTAATTATATTTTGTTAATGTCACGAATGCCTACTTAACTTAAATTAAATGGAGAGTATTACAGAAAATGTGTACATTTTATGTCGAAATTTATTAAGTATTATTATTTTTAACAAAAAATTAAAACCGACTTCCAAGGTAAAAACAATAATAACATTAATATGAACTAAAAAGTATTAAATAACTTTTACTATCTAATAGTGCCTTTTTCCGAATTCGGCTAAACCTCAACTATTTCTGTACTCAATCTTCATTATTTTGAAGTCGGTACCAGATAGCTGAATCTTCAGTCCTCTGACAGAATATTTAAAATTTTTGGAACTGGCACCGACTTCAAAATTATGAAGATTGAATACAGAAATAGTTGAGGTTTAGCCGAATTCGGAAAAAGGCACTATTAGATAGTAAAAGTTATTTAATACTTTTTAGTTCATATTAATGTTATTATTGTTTTTACCTTGGAAGTCGGTTTTAATTTTTTGTTAAAAATAATAATAATTTTACTCTTTTTAGTTACACTAGTGTAGTAGGTAAATCTTCGCGTATATTTTACGTATCTTATTACAATTTGTTAAGAGTCACAACTCACACTCACAAAATAATATAATATTATCAGTGAAGTGAACATATTGTGCTAAGTAATTTAACAATTTTAATACTTCAAGCCCGAAGTGGTCACCGGCGATTGCGATAACAATAGAAAGGCTATTGTGTCTCGTTTTTCCACGATCGAAGGATCTATCAGATAAAAAATTGTACAAACTTGCATAGGATGTAGCGTAGCATAATATTTAATATTATCATAATTATTGACAGCAGTTCTTGTTATCAAGAATTCAAATCGATAGGTACTTAGTGCACCATCTATCGATTAATAAGTATAACTAATTAAAAAACACTTAATGACTTTGTTTTGTTTAAATGCTCTTTTTAAAATAACTCTATTTTAATTCTATTTGTCTATTAAAATTTTATAAAGTAGTAAAGTATTCGATCTGTATATAAAGTAGTTAGTAAAGTATTCGATATTCTGTCTTCTGCCGCCACGCGCCGCGCGGCGGCGCTGGGCGGCGACGCCGACGCCGTGTATTAAAAACAAACAGGTGTTGTTAATTGTTATACAGTACATAATTATTATTATTAGTATATCCATACCTATGCCTTGTACTATTATCTATTCTGTGCCATGAGACATTGGTGGCCTAACACGACGTGGTAATGATGATGATGACGATGATGATGATGATGATTATGATGGTGAATATGAATTGCATAGTAGTTTATGCTTTCTGTTCTTAAAATAACGCCGAAACTCCCAAACGTGTATCTATAAGGAATCAGGAGTTCTCTCAGCATCATCGAAACCATGGTATACCTTGACCCAATATTTGACTTTTTGGTAGCGTATTCTTAGTACACTTCACATAAAACCAAAATCACCATATGTTTCCATATAAATTTTGAGGAGTTCCCTCGATTACTCATGGATCCTATCATCAGGTCACCACCTTTGTGAAAATGGGACCAAATTGGAGTGAAACCTAATACAAAAAAAACAAAAATTTCGAAAATCGGTTCACAAACGGCGGAGTAATCGTTGAACATACAAAAATAAAATAAAAAAAATATATCCACAGCCGAACATATAACCTCCTCGTTTTTTGGAAGTCGGTTAAAAATAACTCTTACTCTTTAATAGTGCCTTTTTCAGAATTCGACTGAATCTAAACTATTTCTGTACATACTACAGTCTTCATTATTTTGAAGTCGGCACCAGCTAATTTATTCGTGAGTTCAGTAATGTCAGAACTTGGAATATCTGAAACTTTTGGGACTGGTACCGACTTCAAAGTAATGAAGACTGTAGTATGTACAGAAATAATAGTTTAGATTTAGACGAATTCTGAAAAAGGCACTATTAAAAAGTAAGAGTTTTTTTATACTTTTTAGTTCATATTACTATATTGTTTTTACCTTGGAAGTAAGTTTTAATTTTTTGTTAAAAATAATAATTTCACTCTTTTTAGTTATCTTCAACATAAGGCTCCAATACGAATGTTAACTATTCACATTATGTTACTGTAAGCGAAATTGTGGTAAATGCTTGCAGTTATCTAAGCGATGCTGCAATTTCAAAACTTTTATCTTTAAAGGTTCAGGAGTTCTATTCAGTGCCTTTGGACCAAAAGACACCTTCGTATGAAATTTCTCTTATTCGTAACATAATATGTCAAAACACTCATAGTGGTTAAAACAACATTTTAACCACTATTAGTGTTTTGACAAATTTCAAGAATTTCCCTCGATTGCTCATAGATCCCATCATCAGCTTACCATTTTCGTAATTGTTGTACAAAATTAAGATTTTATCCTATACAACAACACGAGAATTTTGAAAATCGGTCCACAAACAGTGAAATCATCATCAAAAACAACTGCTTCGATGCATAATATAGCGAAAAGTACCAATAATTGGGTCATAGTGTGATGACCCATGGTATAATTATGGTTGTGATGATGATGATTAATCAAATTGATGTGTTGGCTTATGCTTTCAGTTGTTTAAACAACGCCGAAATCCCCTAACCTGTACCTATAAGCATTCAAAAGTTCTGTTCGGTACCTTCGGATCCAGGGTATAACCTGGTGCGAAGTCTTAGTTTTTGGTAGTATTTACCTTGAATGCTTCAGAAAAAATCGAAATCACTATATGTTTCCATACAAATTTCAAGAAGTCCCCTCGATTCAAATTCGAATCAAACCCTATACAACACAAAAAAAAATTTGAAAATCGGACCACAAACGGCTGAGTACGTACGAGTAATTGTTGAACTTACATAAAAAAAATACATACAGCCGAACGTATTACCTCCTCCTTTTTGGAAGTCGGTCAAAAAGTCAAGTGATCATTATAATTAAATTTATATCATTAGGTAGTAGGTACGAGTAGGTAGTAAGACTCCACATTGACATTTTAATAATTGCAAATTTTGCGTACCTAAATCTGACGCAGCTTACGAATAATTACAATAAATACATTTTCAGAGTCAATAATAGGAGTACCAGCAAACGCTCAACTCCATTCTGATTCTGAATATGTGAAATCAATTGAAACGTAAGTACTTTATATTTTTAAATCAGACTATTTTGTAATGTTAAGTATATATCTAATTTTATTTTAATTTTATCCTGGACACTGATCTCTATTATTGTATAATGGAGGTCAGTGAACAGCGGCAATCCCTGACATCTTTGACTTGCACATATTTTTTTTTTTTTTTTTAAAGAAGGCAGGTCGCTATAGCCCTGGCGTCACTGCGACCCATGAGGATCTATTGTGACTCCTTCGCACTAAAGAATCATCCCCAACCCAATACTGCTCATAAATTGAACGATATAGTTGGGGTTGGTGCCACGAATTTCCTCTGTGGATGAGTATTCGTGGCGACCAAGGTGCCTGTTCCTGCTCTGTACTAGAGCAGGACAGTCGAGGAGAAGGTGCATAGGTGTTTCATCCTCCTCCTCACAGAATCTGCAAGTCGTTATGCTACAAATACCCATTCTGTTTAGGTGTTTGTTGAGCTTGCAGTGCCCAGTTAGGCTTCTGGTAAGGATTCTTAATTGGTTCCTACCCAGGGTGAGCACTAATTCTGATAGTTTCTTGTTGAAGCCAGGAATTAGTTGCACATAATATAATAACGAAAGAAAAAGACGTAAGTAATTTTTGTGCAGATTGCATTGCCCGTGCCACAAAAATTACTTACGTCTTTTTCTTTTGTTATTAATTATTATATGACGTGCAAGTCAAAGATGTCAGGGATTGCCGCTGTTTATATTATGATAATTTAAAATTTTATCATGTATTGTATTCTTCAAAACACATCATTTTTTATCACGTGCATGTTTTCTTATTTAAATTACGTAAACCTTTAATATATTTTATTTAATTCTTATGTATTTTTCAAGACATAGTAATTACCATAGGGTAAAAACTGGTTCTCTAGCATAGTGAAACTTATATTTTGTTTCAGAGTTTCCCAAATAATAGCGTTGAAAATGAGAAATCCTATAATCGCATCGAATCTTATTTTTAATTTATCGCCGTACAAAAAAATGCAAGACGATGCACTGAGGGTTCTTCATGGGCAGAGTATGAGCGTGATAGAGAAAAGGAGCAACGAATTAAAGAACAAAAACTTAAAAATGGCTGATCCCAACGATATCGGTAAGCAGCAATTCAAAATCAGGGCTTTATTTATTCTCGTATCTCTAACATCAAAATTCGAAGAGAAGGAATTGAACAAAATCTGCCAGTAGGTATAATAATATTATAAATCACATGTTTAAAAATGAATAGGAGCCAAGAGCCAAGAATAGGAAAAGGAACATAAGAAATATATTATTTTATGCATCCGAAAGTAAACAAACTTCTAAGAAAATTGAATTAAAATTTTCCATTCAATGAGCAATTTGCAATGGATAATTGGTCGGATTTATTATAGTCATTAGTCGTTATAATGCATTGATCGTTTTCCGTTTATATAATTATCTGATATATTATCCTTATTATGTTTTGAGAAACGTAGCATTGCTCTTTTAGTATTATGAATAGCTACTTATATTCTTCTTAAAATAATATTATTATTGTAGTTATCGTAATTTACCCTGGTTTCGTGATGATATAATAATATGTATCTTCATATAGAGTATCTATGATAATTAATCTACAAGTAAATATATTATTTTGTATATCCTCCAAAACTATTTTTGTTTTGTTTTAGGTATAAAAAATAAGCACGCGTTCTTAGACTTATTGCTTCTATCGGAGGTGGAGGGGGAGAAAATTAATGTTGAGCACGTGCGAGAGGAGGTCGACACCTTCATGTTTGAGGTTGGCCAAAATTTAATTTTATCCGATTACGACGTAATCGGAATTAGGTATACTTATTTTGACAGTCTATGTAGGTATAATAATGGACGTTGTTAAGCATTCGTGTACTACCTAATCCCCAAAAAAATGCGTATTGAGTTATGAATACAGTGATGTTGACACTAATCACTAATGCTTAACAGCGATCTTTATTAACCCCCAAGTGAGTTAGGCTAAAATTGGGGTTTTGGGTAGATAATAATATTAAAATGCATTAAGTGATACCTTTGTCTTAGTTATTGTAAATGCTTTATGCGTGTTCCGAATACATTTTTGTGTTAGATGTTGTAATAAAATCAATCCTTGAGGGGTGATTTTTTAAACGAAATGTGAAATATTCACCCCTTACATAAAATTATAAAAAGTATAAATAAATTATAAAAAATTAAGTATAATATTATGGTGTTTGACTACAACACTATTTGCCACTTTAAATACTCTAGGCATAGTTTCATTAATAGGTTCACTTAAGCCAGAAATTGTAGCTATTTCAATTACAATATATTGTAACATTTATTTAGTGCTATAAAACATTATGAAATATACACACACTAAACAATATTTAAATTTATTTTAATGTTAAAACGTAACTTTACGACATTATTACTTCTAAAAAACATATAGTTATTTAACGGAATGCTAAGAGTTGATCATTGGAGCTAAAACGTCGCAATTTAAATTGTAAAACGCAAAAGCACGAGACAAATGACTCATGCATGGCACCTTTACCACCACAATTTGAGTAGATTAAGTAGATTAAGTAGATTTTTAAGGTTCCCAAAGGGTGAAAACGGGACCCTATTTTTGAGACTTCGATGTCTGTCCATCTGTCTGTCCGTCCGTCTGTCTCCAGGCTGTATGTCAAGAACCGCTATAGCTAGAGTTCTGAAATTTTCACAGATTGTTTATATCTGTTGCCGCTATAACAACAAATACAAAAAACAAAATAAAATTTATATTTAAAGTGGGCTCCTTTACAACAAACGTGATTTTTTGGCCATTTTTGCTCGATATCAATACTGGCAACAGGTAGGCACTTGATATTTTCACAAAGGCCTTAATTATATGTCTACTTCAATATTTGAGAATAATATTAAAATAATTTTAAAAATTAAGGGGGTTACCATAAAAAAACACCATTTTTGGTCTATGTTTGCTCTATAATGCTTTGCACAAACCTATGATGATTCTTAAATAATCGGTCTTGTCAAATGTGTGTTTTGTATTGACGCTGCCGCTTCGGCCTTCGCAGTCGCGTGGTCGCGTAGGTTTGTGCAAAGCATAACAGTACGGAACCCTTCGTGCGCGAGTTCGACTCGCACTTCACCGATTATTTAAGACTCATCAAAATGTGTAGACGTTGCTTAGATGTTCCTAAAAGATGAACAAACCTGTTCAAAAGAAAAAAATATACCAAGATACTATATTTTTTCGTGCCACAAATAAAATTAATAAAACACATAAAGGACTATAGCTTTTATTTACATACCCAATTTTATACTTATGAAAACAATAAATATAAGCCCAATGATAAGTTTAATCAAAGAAATCAATAGCACTAAAATATTAACTGTAGATCCCTTCTATACCTTCTGAGTTCTGAAAGCAATTTTTGTAATGGTTTGTGTAAGGCTTTTAATATTATTTATCTGTAAAACGTAAATATTTTTCAGGGTCACGATACTATTACATCAGGCATAGCATTCACGTTATACTGTATTTCAAAGAGCCAAGAGGTACAACAGAAAATATTAGATGAACAGAGAATTATACTTGGAGATGATTTAGGCAGAGATCCTACATACACGTAAGATATTTTTATGTGCAAAAAATACCAGCACATTTTAATGCCAAAAAAAAGAAAAGATAATACTTAATGCATAAAATAAATAAATTTAATAAATACAACCGATAATTATTATGCTAATAAATATGTTAAATATGAAATAATATTTAAATGCAACAACGTTTTCAGCGAGGTACAACAGATGAAATTTTTGGATATGGTTATCAAGGAGGGCCTTAGATTGTACCCATCAGTTCCTCTCATAGAAAGGATGATAACCAAAGATTCTAGTAAGTTATTAGTCAGTTGTATGTTCTAGTTAATTAGCTTCATTAATTTCATTATTACTTTTAGTAATAAATTGGAATATAGAATATATTCTTGTCCATCAAGAAACTTTTCTAACTAATTGCACAATCATAAAATATCGTATTTAACCATAACGCCTGTATACAGTGTGTAACCAAAATAAGTAATAATACTTTAGGGTGTGTACGTGTTCCTTGAAGAGAGTTCACTGTGAAAGTAGCAGCGATGAAAGACGATTTTTTTTCACTTTTGTATGGGCAAGGGCCCGAGCGTCACGAGTTTCCCCATACAAAAGTGAAAAAAAAAATTTGGTCTTTCATCGCTGCTGTTTTCACAGTGAACTGTCTACGAGAAACACGAACACACCCTAAAGTATCATCACTAATTTTTGTTACACCCTGAAAATGGTGTGGATCTCTTATTCATATCTATCAATCATATTAACAGATTTCGTCTTGTCTTCTATAGATTTATATTTGTTATGCCGATTCTTTTCGTCTGGTTAATTCACTTATTTATCATCAATTAACTGCATCAATACTCTTATTTACATCAATAAGCACAATTCTAAGAATGTAAGAATCGATTGTATTTAGCGGTTTTATCATGAAGAAGTAACAGACATATACAGTTCCACGTATATAACATTATTTATATTATTTTCAGAGATATCAGGACTCACAATCAAAAAGGGATCATCGGTGATAGTCAATATTTTGGAAATACAAAGACATCCTGATCTCTACGACAATCCCCTGGAATTCCGACCCGAGAGATTCGAAGCGGGCAGCTCAGGGAACAACGCTTTCAACTGGCTGGCTTTCAGCGCTGGGCCCAGAAATTGTATAGGTATACCCTCTAATTCATGCTCACGACATAATAATAATGGCAATACAAAGCGTCAACCAGACAATTTTTAAAGATAGTATGGATGGCGCTTTTCGTAAAGAGGGGTTAAAAAAGTGGGGATACAGAGTTTTCGTAAGATAAAATTTGTTCACCTAATTGCGCCAGATGTAGGATTGTTTTTCTAGAGTATGTCGGTATATCTATTTGGTACTTCCTATAGCCTAAATTGTTTGGCGTATTTGACACTGAGAAGTATCATTAGATTAGACGACGATCTGTGGCTCAGTGGTGAGCGCGTTGGTGGCTCAAGCCGGGGTCGCGGGTTCGAATCCCGTCGACGGAACAAATAGTTTTTTAATGTTCCCGGGTCTGGATGTGTATTAAATATGTGTATGATATAATAAAAAGCTTAAATATATGACTGTATAGTATAAAAGTATTAAATATATTTCCGTTGTCTGGTACCTGTAACACAAGTCCTTCAGGTACTTAGCACGGGGCCAGACTGACGTGGTGTGAAGCATCCATAGATATTATTATATTATTATTAAACCTTCAAGAAGAGAGCGTATTCCCTCTTAAAAGGCCGGCAACACACCTGCAGCTCTTCTGATGTTGCGAGTGTCCATGGGCGACGGTAGTTGCTTTCCATCAGGTGACCCGTTAGCTCGTTTGCCCCTTATTTTATAAAACAAATATATTATTATTATTATTACTATCATCAAACTAGTTTTGCATATACTCGATTTCAGGTCAAAAATTCGCCATGATGGAGATGAAGGTGATAATATCAGCGGTGGTGAAGAGCTTCGCGCTGCACCCCGTGAGTGAGCAGCCGGTCTTGTGCGCCGACCTCATACTCAGATCAGAAAACGGCATCAAAGTTGCCCTCACCAAAAGAGATTAAACGCTAATTTCTATAATCATTGTTACTATTAAATGTGAATTAAATTCAGTTAGAAATACGTGCCTTTTTTGTTATATTTTCAATTAATTATAATATAGAAGTGTGTGTATATTTTGTTACATAACCGCCAACGAACTGTCATACAGTTGGTCGATGTTTAATGATATTTTGTGATCATCAAAACATTAATTAAATTAAGAAATTTATAAACCACACCCGATCCAAAACTCTATTACAACACGGTCACATTAACTTGACGCATTGCTGGAATGCAATAACATGCGAGCTCCATATAAATGATATCATCAAACCGTGCCTCTAGTTGATGTGACCGTGTTATAAGCGTCGGGAATCAGAATACAAAACATTGAGTCGATCACATCACTGGAAATTGCTCACAGCCTGAAGTGGTTAAACCTGTTGTGTTTCTGATATCTATGGGTTAAACCAACATTTTCCAGTACTGAGTGAGACCTATTACTGAAACTTCGATGTCTATTCTTCTGTTTCTCTTCAGGCTGTATCTCAAGAACCGCTATAGCAAATCTAAAATTCTAGCTCAACTCACATTTGGCCGTCATTTATAGAAGCGGGAATACAAACACTTTGCAGCTATAATATTACTAGCTTTTTCCCGCGGCTTCGCTCGCGTTTAGAAGTATTATTATATACTTTCATCCACTATTTTATCCCCTTGGGGGTGGAATTGATCAAAATCATTTCTTAGCTGATGCCTCAGTCATAACATCTACCTGCTGCATACGAAATTTCAGCCCGATCTGTGCAGTGGTTTGGGCTGTGCGTTGACAGATCACCATGTCAGTCAGTCACCTTTGAGTTTTATATAGTAGAATGTAGATATTCACCGAGGCCGATTTTATTGTTGCGCTGATTCTCTGACCGTCGGCACCGACACCGAAATGTATGAAAATATATCAGCGCAGATTATAACGATTCGCGTTATTCAACAATTTTTCCTAGAATTCCATACATCTCGAGTCATCAGCGCGTACGGTGCTGTCGGCGGAGGACTAAAATTGGCCTAAATAAATAATAGTAGATATAAATTAAGAAATTTAAAACAACCCCCGATTCAAAAATGTTAAGTAGATCGAACTCAATTTTTTCAGCACTGAGCGGGCTGATGATAATGATATAATAAGTTCATCCATAGTATATAGGTAAGAACACGCTCGATAGTGTCAGCTTTCAAATAAAAAAACTAGACCAGAAACGGTCCACATGTTTGGATGCTACGATACCACGGACTGACATACACACTAAAAGACAGACAGACACGTCAAATTCAAATTCAAATTCATTTATTTTTGTATATGTGTGTTACAATAATATAGGTCTTATATTTGATATTAGGTTCAACACATAGGCCTCTGTGGGCATGCAAAATTAACAATAGAAAATTATTACAGTCTAAACAGGTTATAAGAGAATTATAGAGTCAACAATAATTAATATAATGTAGTAAAATTAATTTATTAATATTATTCTAAATTATTATGTATAAAAATGTCATTATTAAATTTAAAATATGTCAGTGTAAATAGGTAGTAATTTCTCCATAAAAATATTAAAAAAATGTCATAGTACGTTATTCATTTAGAATAATATTATTATTACAATAGTAAATTGATTTCTATTTTCTATGTTTATAACAAGTCAATAATAATAAATTAGATAAATATTATGTTTAAAATTTACATTCACGAAAGAGATCTTCGATAGTATAGAAGCATTTATCAACCAAATACTTTTTTAATTCATTTTTAAATCTTTGAATGCTGTCTATTTCTTTAAGACTCTGCGGTAGTTTATTGTATATTTTAGTTGTCATACCAAAAACATTTTTTCTAATTAGGGTGCTTTTTGATCCAACGCAACATAATTTGTCAGCTAGTCTTTTTGTGTTAAAACGCTCAAACAAATGTAGGTTTGATCGCACAAATAATGCTACTTCGTATATGTACAAACACGGAAAGGTAAGAAGTTTATATTTTTTAAAATACGGCTGACAACTCTCAGTTGTCCGTATATTGGCTATAATTCTGATACATATTTTCTTTTGCGCCTTAAATATATCTTCACGCATAGTACTTACAACACGAACTTATAACACCTCTCTTTTTTTCGGGAGCTGGTAAAAGTTATACAACACACACTATATTCTATACTTATAAAATTACATGTCCTGACTGACTGACTGATTCATCATCGCTGAGCAAAAACTAATAAAGTTATAGCCACGAAATTTGGTGAGGAAGGAATTTTGAAAATTTTATCCCGAAGGGGGTGAAATAGGGGTTGAAAGTCTGAATGAAAGTCCATCATTTCTTAAGTTAGAAACATGCAATTTTATGTTTGGGCTACTGATTAAAAATGATTGGATACGTTTTTAAGCGTTTTTGAAAATTCTACCCCCAAGGGAGTAAAAAGGGGTTGAAAGTTTAAATTAAAGTCTATATAGGTATACTATGTTAACGCGGACGAAGTCGCGGGCAACAGCTAGTTAAATATAGAGAAAAAAAAACAACACGAAATATTTCACGTAAAAGATGGTGCAAACTTTAAAAAAAAAGCTGTAGCGCGCTCTAAGGGTAAGTGGACATTAACGTATCGAACAAAGCAGAGTTGAGTTGACACTTGAGAGCAGGAGTATGTTTATTTTGATAATAATAAATTATTATAATTGACATATTATTGCATTCATTGTTCGTTAATGAAACATTTATAAACTTGTTTATATTGATAATAACGAATTTATATGAAGCAGCAGATAAAAGGAGTGTCATTTATTACATTAATAATTTTGTACTAAGAGGGTTCCTTTAAAACTATGAAAAACCACTATAACATAATGAACAACCGTAGTGAACAACCAAAATATAAGTGTGTAATAGAAAAGAGTTAAACGCGAGCGAGGTTGCTCATCAAAATTTGAACCCACTCATATATTATACAGCGTGTAACAAAACTAAGTGATAATATGTTAGAGTGTGTATAGAGTTCACTGTGAAAGTAGCAGCGCCGATAAAGTTACCCTTTTTACTTTTGTATGGCGTGTGAAAATTCATGACGCTCGTCTGCTTATCCATACAAATCACAAAAAAAGAATTGCGCTATGTTTTGTTTATGCCTTGTATAATTATGACTTTCTATATATTTTACTATTTTTAGATTCACATTGTTCTATTGCATATTTATGAAATAATTTAATTCTTGTACTTTTTTTCTACATTCGGGTAGCAACATACGAGTAATATCATCTATTAAATAAATACTATTCCTAGAACTGATGCGAATTACGATTATTTTGGCCAAATCAGAGCTATTAATATAAAAAATTTACTATAATTATGTTTAATGTTTGAACAAAAGGCATTAAAAGTACATTAACTTTAATTGTCTTTACCTACATTACATTTATACTGTACTAGCTGTGCCCCGCGATGTTATCCGTGGTCTAAATAAGACATTGTTCCGCAGTAAAATGTAGCCTATATGTTAATCCAGGATGACAGCTAACTCCATGCAACAAAGAAGTGACAAACATACAAACTCACAAACTCTCGCCTTTATAATATTATAGATAGCGTAGCGTACTCAGATAAATAATTTTATGTAAACATTGCTAAGTTTAATTAAAAATCACTAACGTTTTATTATTTGAGTCAGAGATCCTGTTACAGTTTAAAGCCTCTTGGTTTAGTTCGCTGGAAATACATCGTACGATAAACGTATATAAATACCTATAATTGTGTCATTGTTTTAGAAGCATTATTCAATCGTGAAGACGGTGAAGTGATATTATAGTACAAATATTTTTGTATTAAAAATGTATCTGCTCGTATTGATATTAATATTAATAGTGCGCTCTATAATATATTTTGTGAAGAATGAGAAGCTGCCTGGGCCTGTCCCTATACCGATCATAGGACACCTACATTATCTAATGCTTATGATTAGATCAAAAGGTACGTGGGATTTTGGATAATTGTAACCGTAGTCTTTACGTTGACGAAGCTTTGGAAAAATCAAGTCATATTCGAGTTAAGTAGAGCAGGTAGAGCAGTACCTGATACCAATTTATGCTTATAGTCGTATGAAAAATAAATTAAATTTGAGCATTAAATTATGGGAAAATCTTTTCTTTTTTCTTTCTATAAATCCATACCGTACTAATGTTATACATGCGATAGTATGTGTGTCTGTCTGTCTGTCTGTTACCTCTTCACGACTTTGGTATGGTGATACTCTGAGTCCCGGGAAAGGACATAGATACTTTTTATCCCGGAAAGATGTACGGTTCCCGCACGATAAGCGAATTTTGCCGCAACGGGGTTGCGGCAAAATTCATCAAGTTTTAGTATATAAAGCTTGGTAGTATTATTCTCTAGGGCAGTGTTTCCCAACCTTTTTCAGCCACGGACCCCTTAAAAAATCATTCACAGTTTGATAGACCCCCCTTAATAAAATAAACAGCAAAAAAATCGGATTCGCCATGCTAAATAAGCGTAGCGATTACGAGATATTTGCATACATGTATGGTCCAGAGATGACACCGCGGACTCCCATACATATACTCGCGGACCCCCAGGGGTTCGCGGACCACAGGTTGGGAAACACTGCTCTAGGGCTTCCATTATTAAAGAAAAGACCCACTGCATGTGCATTATTCTTTATTATTGACACGCGCCAAAACGATTTTACACCACACTTTTTCAGGGTCTAGTAGTTATTTATTTATTTATATATTTATTTATTCGGTATAGACTATAGTAACAGACAGCAAAGTAAGTAATATAACTAACAAAAATATACGAAAAGACATTTCACCATGCAATCCAATTAAAACTATACACAACATTTAAAAAAATCAATAATAATAATAATATCAAATGTCAAGTACTCAATTACACTAAAATATTTAAATAAGTCATTCAACAATAATTATTAGAATTATGATTGTCACAGTCACACATGTTTTTAATACATAGATAAATACTTAATATCAATAACTACAAAAGCAAAGAATAATAATAAATTCATTGTGAGCAAGAAGTCTAAATAAAAATACACACACCGGCAAAATTAGCGGAACATAGGTAAAAAGGGCCACAACTTGAATTCAAGTGGGTCGGGATGTGTGAAATCCTTTTTTTAGTTTCTAAGCTCATTTAAGAAATAAAATATTGAACACAACTGGGAAGCTAACAGATTTTTATTGCAATTATGCCCTACTAAGTGTTTTTCGATGATTGACGTTGTAAGTGTTTCTGATAAGAATGGCGTTTTTAGCGGGGTGCAAGGTATGCCAGCTCATTTGATTGTTTGGTTTTTGGAAGAACACATTGCTTAGATACAAAATTAGTGATTTTCCAGCATCTACGACTGCTAGAGCTGTAACCACGATAGAGAAAGGTCACACCTACCGTTCGGTCAGTCAGGCCTTAGGTGTGTCGGCTTTCGTGGTCCATCGTAACTTTCAACGCTACAGAGAGACTGGATCTTACGTTTGGAGACGAGAACAAGGCAGATTTCGGGTGGCAATGGTTCAGGATGACCGTTTTGTAAGGGTACAAGCCTTAAAATATCGACCTCAAACTGCTTTGCAGAGACGAAACCTGTCGAAACAGGTCCGAGATGGACGTGTAAGTGATTGTACAGTAAGAATAAGAATCAAAGAAGTTAAATTAAACTCAAAAGTGCCAGCAAGGGCACCAAAACTTGAGACAGGACCGCAAAGAGCCAGGCTAAGATTTGCGCGTGAACATCAAAATTTAACAAGTGAGTGAAATCGTGTGCTGTACAGTGATGGGAGCAAAGTCTGTGTAAATTTTGTTGGCAGGCGATCGTAAGGAACGCTATAGACCATCAAGCTTAACGGACACAGTGGCCTATCATGCAGGCTTCGTAATGGTTTGGGGTGGCATATGATTTGGAGCCCGCACGGAGCTGATGATTGTTAATGATGGTACTTTGACAGTACAGGGCTATAGCACAAACATCCTAGAACTGCATGTTGTGCCTTTAACACAGTTTTAGGCAGTAAATTCAATTTTATGCGCGTCCATAGAGTAAAAAAATCGGGTATTATTACCTAAATGATGCTGGCGTAGCCCAGGTGGAGAGGTCAGCACGGTCTACGGATGTGGATCCGATTGAGGACGTGTGGCACATCAATGGGTGAACGGTACGAGTTAAAACTCCAGCTCCAAAATGTGTTCAGAAGCTCGAGTTGGCGCTACTGGAGGAGTAGAAGAATATCCCACAGGAAATGATCGACAATCAAAATGCAAGCATGGAATGGCGTATCCAGACCCTCTTGAGATCCATAGAAGGCATTACACGCTTTAAACATGGCATTTCTTAAGTAAAAATGAAGAATTTAACTTAAAAACTTACTACTGAAATTTCAAAGATTTTTCTTAACTTTTGATTTTTGCAGATTTTTTCTATTTTACACGTTTTTATGCCCTAAATTTATATGTTTTATTTTTTAATCGTCAATTATTTAGTAAAAAAATAAATATATAAAAAACAGCGAATAATTTTCAAAAAAAAAATAAAATTTTGTTATGTTCCTCTAATTTTGCCGGTGTGTTTATATTGCAATACAGAGAAAAAAAAATTTTAATAAAAAAAAGCAAAACTCATACATTCCCTAAAAATAAGTCAGATTAAAGGATTATATTAAATTAAATTAAATTCATATAAAAATAAAGATAATTGTAAATGATGTCAATAAATTAAAATAATAGTAACTATAAGAAAAATATACAAGTTAATAAATTAATTTAACAATAATTCATAGTAGGTAACAAATAAAAAAAGATAATAATTTGAAATAGATATGTCAATTAACTAATTAGCTATATAGATTTAAATAAAGTTGGACTTAAATAGTAATCTAATATTAAAAATTACTTATTTAAAATTTATATATTTTTTAATTAATTTATTTTTAAAAGATGGTAAGCTACCAAAAAAATATGTCATAGTCGGAACAAATATTATTGTAAGATGTACACATTCGAACCAAAGGGTTATTATTTGATACATTATTTTTACATAGTGGGATGTCAAAGAGTTGTGGTATACGCACGGATCGAGGAGGTATCTTTATAGAGATATTTTTAAACATTTGCGTGTCTAAGGTACCATTTACTATTCCATGCAATGTACATAAATCAGAGATTTGCCTACGTCCCTCCAGACTCATAAGATTGAATCTTATAAGTCGCTCTTCATACAAAGGTACTTTCTTTCTAATTCCACACTTTATGCAAAGAAGTCTTACAAATCTACGCTGGATAGATTCTATCCTGTCATTGTGGATATGATACAAGGGATACCATATCGTTGAGCAATACTCAAGGATAGATCTGACCAGGGAAACATACAGTATGATCAGTGTCTTAGGGTTCTTGAAAGGTTTAGCTGTGCGGTGAATAAATGAGAGCATTTTATTAGCTTTACTACATATATAGTAATAGTGATGTCTAAATGATAACGATGAGTCAAAGATAACACCTAAATCCCGAACTATATTTACTTGAGCCAATGCATCATTACCAATTGTATATCTAAATGAAATTGCTTTTTTGTTTCGTGTAAAAGATATCACCTGACATTTTTTTATATTGAGCGACATGTGATTTAATGAACACCAAGCCACCAAGGTATTTATATCTTTCTGAAGAGCTAAACAATCCTCGATATTACGAATACGACGGAATATTTTAAAATCATCAGCATATGCCAGACATTCACTCATTATCTCCCACAACAAATCATTAATAAATATAAGAAACAGAAGATTCGAACCTTGGGGTACTCCAGATGTAACCACAAAAGGGACCGAGTCATATCCTCTTAATGCAACCAACTGTGTTCGATTTTTAAGGTCAGAGATCAACCAGCGAAGTAAATTGCCATGTATGCCCAGGTGTTGGGCTTTTGCAAGTAAAATGTCATGGTTTACGCGATCAAATGCCTTTGAAAAATCTGTGTAAACTGCATCTGTCTGCACTCTGTCATTAAAGGCATTACAAATGTATGTACTGTAGGTCAATAAATTAGTCTTGGTAGACCTGTTGGACACAAATCCATGTTAGTTTAGGCTTAAAATGTGTTTGAAATGATTGTAAATTTCATTATGAACAAAACTTTCCAAAATTCTTGCAAACCAGCTAAGTATGCTTATAGGACGATAATTAGAAACTGACTCTCTGCTACCATCCTTGTAGATAGGCGTGATTCTAGCTATTTTCTGTAGAAATGGAAAACAACCTTCATTTAATGACTTATTGAAGATCAAGGTCAAATGTAATGCTAACGTTGAAGTACATATTATTTTATTCTTATATATGAATGTTATGTTATGAAGAGCATATTATTATATTCTCTTTGCAAGGGCGTCGATGCCTTACCGCTGCACTCAGAGGCATTTAATGATGATTTAACTTAATTTTAATGAAGAGTTAGATAGATAATAAATGGGGCTTATGTCAGAATCTTCATTTAATTACAGATAATTATTTAATTTTTGTCTCTGAGTGTGGCAGTCACTCCCTAAATCCACATTTCACACATCCACAGTCCACACACATAATTCAATGGCACTGCCCGAAACTGTAAGGGTCCTCTGAATGCAGTGTAGTGTAATACTTAGTAATTTGAAGTCAAACGAGCGTAATTTGTGAGTTGTGAGTCACAGAATTTCGGCTGGCAGAAATTCACACGAGCAGGTTTGATTCACACGAGCGTAATTTCGTGAGTCATGATGTGTATGAAAAGATATTTACGCGACCGAAATTCTGCGACTTACAAGTACTCACAACTCACAAATTACGCTCGTTTGGCTTCACCCTTAGGTAGTCTAATTTATTGTCAATACATTTCAGATTGCCTCCCTTTATTTCGGCGGTTCAAAGATGTTTACGGAGACTATTTCTTGGTGTACGTGTTTCACATACCGTACCTCATTCTTAACCATCCCAAACATTTAGAGGTAATATTTTTTACTAAATAGAATTTAGTATGCAAAAGTGGGTAACTTAGGTGCATTTCATAAAATTAAAAGCAATGAATTGGTTTTGTTACAATAAATAAAAATAGTTTCATTTCTGAATAAATTATAACATTTTCAGTACATCCTATATAATATTTGTGTTGCCTACCACCGGTTCGGGAACTAGCCCGGCGAGAAGAACCGGCGTAAGAAACTTGCACAGGGCCACTTTCTACCAAAACAGTGGGAAACATTCATCTCATTATAATAATATGTTTGTTGTTATTTTTGTAGTCTTAAAATAACGCCTTAAAGCAAGAAATCGCAAAGATTTGCCAGCCACTATGTTAAAATCTAACGACTATTGTTACCGTACATAGAAATTAATTAAGCTGCAATTTGTAATGTAACTTCTGACCAAAATTCACAAAAACAGCAAATTCAATCTTACAGCCTTTACTATCAAGTATGGATTTTATTAGGAAAGGCAGGAACTATCTCCATCTTCAATCTTGGCTGGGAGACGGACTTCTTACTTCGACAGGTACAATACTTCTATTCTTTATTTTAATGACTCTTATTCTTAAGTAAGCCTGTTGTGCTGTGGATGTGGAATGTTATTGGTTTTATTTAAAGCTTAATATAATAATATGTCTGTTGTCTGGAAGAGCAGTAAGACCGCCTTTTGAACAATATTGTAATTTTTATACTTTTTGTTGTTGTTGTTATTTCTTTTGTTTTTTGTCTCTTATATGTCTTCCCCTTTAAGTGTACAAGAAAAGAATTTATTATTATTATTACTATTATGTTTAAAAGTGTTCCTAGAAGTACTTGGCAGTTTTTTTTCTAATATACGTAGCAATCGTTGTAATTAAATGAAAACTAATATTTTTCTTTCAGGCGAAAGATGGAAAATGCACAGAAAATTTCTGACGCCGGCTTTCCACTTTAATATGCTACAGAATTTTCTACCGGTCTTCTTAAAAAACGAGAAGATTCTTATTAGAAAATTAAAGGAAATGGCGGATGGGAGGCCTGTCAATCTGTTCCCGATTATTGCTCTAACGGCTCTCGACAATGTTACAGGTAATATTACACATTATCACAAACTGCTGCATTCAGAGACGAATGTTAATTACATAACTGTTATCAAATATTAAGTGAATAGTTAGATAGAATGTATGGGGCGGGAGTCAAAGGAAGTTTTTACAAACAATAATAATTTATGAATTATCTATTCTATATCTATACATATTATAAAACTAAGTCGCTTTTCTCCTTCATGTCCCTTTGTTCCCTTTAATCTTTAAAACTACGTAACGGATTTTGATGATTCTTTCAGTGTTAGATAGCCCATTTATCGAGAAAGGCTATAGGCTATATTTTATCACGCTAATATTAATAGGAGCGAAGAAATAGAGGAAAATGTGGAAAAAACGGGGAAAATTATTTGAGAGGGCTAACTTGAACGCGCTAATCTCAGGAACTACTGGTCCGATTTGAAAAATTATTTCAGTGTTAGATAGCCCATTTATTGAGGAAGGCTATAAGCTATATTTTATTACGCTAAGACTAATAGGAGAATGTGGAAAAAATGGGGGAAATTATTTGAAAGGGCTTGTCTCGCGAGCTATTGGAGCAATTTTTATGTTATTTGGCACAGATAAGGAGTAAACCACGTGAAGGATCATAGGCTATCGATTGTAATCATTTTTTCAGTGGCTATATATTTTATACCCGTGCGACGCCGGGGCGGCTCGCTAGTACGTTAATATAATATAATTTAAATGAATTTTATATTTTTAGAGTCAATTATGGGAGTACCTGTGAATGCTCAAATGCAGTCAGAATCGGAATATGTGAAATCGATAGAGACGTAAGTTGAAAATACCTGTCAACAGTCAAACATAGTATAGATCACAGATAATAGAAGTAAATAGATATTAATAATAATAATAATTAATCATTACCAAAGGAAATTAATTACCGTCCTCGTGTAAAGCGTTGGGAAAGCCACTTGAAAGACAATGACAGCCATAATTTTATTCAGTTAGTTTAATAATTAGAAAATCGAATCGATATAACTATTTAAGGCCATCCCCCGAGCAAACAACCTTGACCATACATTAGCCGCGTCGTCGAGATCGCACCAAAACCCTATTTTTTTTACTTATCTTAGTTCAAAATTGGCCTAAAAAATTTAAAACGTGGAATATGTAGTTTACGATATTGTCGATCTAACTATTTGCGTGTGTTTCAAATAACAGTAATTTGTAAATACCTACTAAGGAGATGTTGAATGTATGCTTGAATTTTAATAATTCAGTTTTACTTTGGAAGCTTTGGAAGCTATCATTAGTATAATAAACAAAAATAGAAAATTTAAAACGTGGAAAGAAATATTGATATGCTTTAGATTATTGTTGTATTTTTATTATCAACTTTCAAATTATAAGTTTTTAAGGCTCTAAATACGGTAAGTTACGGAATCTCCGTAGTGAAGGCCCTTAAGTATGGATATAATGTTTAAAATTTAAATGTTGTTTTCGTGCAAAAGTTACCAAACGGATTGTGATTAATTTTTTTATGCTAGTAATTTAAATTCCGGAATATAACATTAGTGGGCCATAGACGTACCTATTCAAACACTTATGGCTTATCGCATTCCAAATAAAACAAAAACTACATTCAAACTCAGAATACTTTTCAACATAGTGATTGTGATAATGATACATCTAATATTTATGGATGTTACGGCTAATAGCCGAAGTGCGGCTACACCTAGTTTTAGCCGGCTACAACTAGGTGCAGCCTGCCACATGCGGTTAAACCTAGCAATATCCTACTTATCTTTAGTTATAACTAGATTTAGCCTTTAATATAGCGGCTAAAACTAGGTGCAGCCACACATCGGTGGTTAAACTTAGGTGTATCATATTTATCATCGGCTAGTATAACTAGGTTTTCAGTTCAGTCGTTTTGAGATTATAATTTTGCGTATCCCGATCGATTCGATTACATGGAATAAAATATTATAAAAGACAGGGACGTTTAAGTGACGTTTATTATTTATTATTATTTGACAGGCAAACATCTTTTAACAAAAAAGGCGTTATTGCAAGTAATTAAAACACAAAATATTATAAATCTTCTCTTTATAAACATACCGAACTAGACATCTTTGGCGCAAAGATAAAAAAATAAACGTAAAAAATAAAGCTTTACTTCTTAACTATGAAAAAATCAACTGGCTCTGTTCTCTTCTCTTATATTTTTTAAACAAATAGGATAACTTTTTAACTCAGTTTTAATCACACAAAAATCAACAAACTCTCATATTATGTGATAGTATGTTGCAAGACTTACTTACTGCAGTTTTTACTACAGAGGGACTCTACACATTAAAAGACTAAATTTCATTTCAGTTCATAATATAATTCAACACAATTACGAGTATAAATCTTGTTTCGGATTGGCATGGTTTATGGCTTGTCTAGGATAAGATGTCTTATATCTACCGGGGTGATGGTACAAAATCGAATCAATTAGGAAACGCAAGATATGAATCTCAAAATAAAACCAAAATCCTTAACTGACCTGAAAACCTAGTTCTAGCCGATAATAAATAGGATGCACCTAAGTTTAACCACCGGTGTGTGGCTGCACCTAGTTTTAGCCGCTATAATAAAGGCTAAATCTAGTTGTAACCGAAGATAAGTAGGATATACCTAGTTTAACCGCATGTGGCAGGCTGCACCTAGTTGTAGCCGGCTAAAACTAGGTGTTGCCGCACTTCGGCTATTAAGCCGTAACATATAGACAGAGTAACTGAGTCAAATATTTGTTCCGCGAGTCTACAGAATGAGACCCGAATACATGCATACTTTATGCATCCATATTACACAATTTTGTGTATTTATATATACAAGTGACAATTATAGCAATTACTAACGGCTTTGTTTTGTAAATTTGAGTGGTATTTTGTAGCTATTGTCATATTTTAGTGTGCGAAAAAGAAACAAATTCACGTGTGAAGTATGGTTTTGTAGCCTACTTACCTACTACACAAATTCAAGTTACTTACTGAACAAATTAAAGTTAGCTTAGTAATTAATATACTTAATAAAAACTTAACATTAACTTAAACCTAAAACTTTATAATACATAATATTATATTTGTTATATTTACATAATATATTTCTTATTTTACACTACACATACACAAACACGTATGTCGATACGAGTATGATATATCGATATACTCGTAATGCATCGATACATCATATCGACATGCATTTATCGATACGCGTCACGCCCTACTGCAGGACCGGTTCCTTTGTTTGCGTACGCGCTGAACGACAACTGGAGCCGGCGCCCGGCCCTGGCAGTTTTCCTATACATATAAAAAGGTACTCTGTGCTGGCAGTCGAGTCGCAAACGCTACCCGCGCCACGCATGTTACGTGCGCCGCTAACCGTATCGCTAACCGCTGTTGCTTTCGATTTAGACTATCAGCTAGGGATGGAGATTCTTGCCGAAAAAGATCGATTTTTAAATCGATTCGAATCGAGACCTGATGAATCGATCCACAAAAAAATCGATGTCTAAAAGATCGATTTCCAAAAAATCGATCTTTTTTCAAATTAGTTTTTACAGTGTAAGTATATATACATATCAAATTTATAAAAAACAAGACAAATGTTATAATTGACGATCTTTGAATCAGTATATTAAGGGAATTCGATAATAACAATTATTTTAATTAAGTACCTCAAAGTTTAAGTGAATACAAGACTTTTTCTTTTTAACCGACTTCCAAAAAACGAGGAGGTTATATGTTCGGCTGTGGATATTTTTATTTTTTTATTTTTTTATTTTTTTTTTTTATTTTTGTATGTTCAACGATTACTCCGCTGTTTGTGAACCGATTTTCGAAATTTTTTCTTTGTTGTATTTGGTTTTACTCCAATTTGGTACCATGTTCACAAAGTGGTGACCTGATGATGGGATCCAGGAGTAATCGAGGGAACTCCTCAAAATTTATATGGAAACATATGGTGATTTTGGTTTTATGTGAAGTGTACTAAGAATATGCTACCAAAAAGTCAAATATTGGGTCAAGGTATACCATGGTTTCGAAGATGCTGAGAGAACTCCTGACTCCTTATAGATACACGTTTGGGAGTTTCGGCGTTGTTTTAAGAACAGAAAGCATATGCTACTATGCAACTCATATTCATCATCATAATCATCATCATCATCATCGTCATCATCATCGTCTTCATCATTACCACGTCGTGTTAAGGTCACCAATGTCTCATGGCACAGAATAGATAATAGTACAAGGCATAGGTGTGGATATACTAATAATAATAATAATTTTATACTGTATAACAACACTTTGTTTAAATATACACGGCGGTCAGCGCCGCGGAGGCGACGGTATCGCGGCGCCGCCTCGCGGCGCGTGGCGGAAGACGACAGATCGAATATACTTTACTACTTTATTTACAGATCGAATACTATACTAACTACTTTATAAAATTTTAATAGACAAAATATAGAATTAAAATAAAGTTATTTTAAAAAGAGCATTTAAACAAAACAAAGTCAATAAGTGTCTTTTTAATTACCTAGTTATACTTATTAATCGATAGATGGCGCACTAAGTATCGATTTGAATGGATTTGAAATTGAATTCTTGATTACAAGAACAGCTGTCAATAATTATGATAATATTATATTATATTACTAGCTGTCCCGGCAAACGTTGTTTTGCCATATAAATAATTTTTGGTATGAAAAATAGATGTTGGCCGATTCTCAGACCAATATCCTCACAACATGCTCACATAATTTCATGAGAATCGGTCAAGCCGTTTCCGAGGAGTATGGCAACGAAAACTGTGACACGAGAATTTTATATATTAGATGAGTAGCTACGCTACATCCTATGCAAGTTTATACAATTTTTTATCTGATAGATCCTTGGATCGTGGAAAAACGAGACACAATAGCCTTTCTATTGTTATCGCAATCGCCGGTGACCGCTTGGGGTTTGAAGTATTAAAATTGTTAAATTACTTAGCACAATATGTTCACTTCACTGATAATATATTATTTTGTGAGT
The DNA here is from genome assembly GCA_937595015.1 of Polyommatus icarus. NCBI lineage: Eukaryota > Metazoa > Arthropoda > Insecta > Lepidoptera > Lycaenidae > Polyommatus > Polyommatus icarus. Next base: position 17,462,246 of record OW569326.1, read on the forward strand.
CTGAACTGTGTAATAAGATTCGTAAAATATACGCGAAGGTTTACCTACTAGTGTAACTAAAAAGAGTGAAATTATTATTATTTTTAACAAAAAATTAAAACCGACTTCCAAGGTAAAAACAATATTAACATTAATATAAACTAAAAAGTATTAAATAATTTTTGCTATCTAATAGTGCCTTTTTCCGAATTCGGCTAAACCTTGACTATTTCTGTACTCAATCTTCATAATTTTGAAGTTGGTGCCAGTTCCAAAAGTTTCAAATATTCTGTCAGAGGACTGAAGATTCAGCTATCTGGTACCGACTTCAAAATTATGAAGATTGAGTACAGAAATAGTCAAGGTTTAGCCGAATTCGGAAAAAGGCACTATTAGATAGCAAAAATTATTTAATACTTTTTAGTTCATATTAATGTTAATATTGTTTTTACCTTGGAAGTCGGTTTTAATTTTTTGTTAAAAATAATAATAATCCTTATTTTGGCATGCACGATTTGTGCGTCAGCCAAGCCAGTTAGAAGGTTAAAGGTCCCTACTTTTACTATGGAATTTAATATGAAATTTAAAATCAGATTAAAGACTCGAGGATTATTTATTTTCTTAAAAAAATTGCAATTTGCAAATTGCAATGTCAATCATGTTGCGGCCGCAATGCGTAGTGATTCGTGCTTGAGACGATACCCTTGGTCATTGGACGTTTTGCGTGTAACGTCCAATGGTCTCATAGCACGAAGCTTCGTGACGATAGATGAATCGCGTTCGCGGCCCACGGCATCGCACTTCTCAGCACAGAATCAGATACAAAATAATCGGCCAAGTGCGAGTCGGACTCGCGCGCGAACCGTACCATTATAGAGCAAAATCAGGCCAAAAATTGTGTCTTTTGTATGGGAGCCGCCCTTAATTTTCTATTTTATTTTAATATTCTTATTAAATATTAAAGAAGACATCTAACTAAGGACTTCGAGAAAAAATCAAGTACCTACTTGTTGCCATTATTGATATAGAACAAAAAAAGCCAAAAAAATCACGTTTCTTGTATGGGAGCCCCCCTTAAATATTAATTTTCTATTGTTTTTAGTATTTGTTGTTATAGCGGCAACAGATATACATAATCTTTGAAAATTTCAACTCTCTAGCTATTACCGTTATTGAGTTACAGCCTGGAGACAGACGGACAGACAGACAGACAGACAGACAGACAGACAGACGGACAGACAGACATACAACGAAGTCTTAGTAATAGGGTCCCGTTTTTACCCTTTGGGTACGGAACCCTAAAAAAAGATATACAGACGAACATATAACCTCTTCCTTTTTGGAAGTCGGTTAAAAAGTCAAAAATTATTTTAAACGTACAAGCTATTGCCCGCGGCTTCGCTCGCGTTAAGTTAAAGAAGTATTATTATATACAAAGTTTCATCCCCTATTTTAACCCCTTGGGGGTGGAATTGATCAAAATCCTTTCTTAGCGGATGCCTGCGTCATATTATCATATACCTGCATGCCAAATTTTAGCCCGATCCGTCTAGTGGTTTGGGTTGTGCCTGTGCGTTGATAGATCACCATGTCAGTCAGTCACCTTTGATTTTTTTATTGATTAGAAGTGAGGCGAAGGATACTAAACTCACTCTTATAATACGGGCCTTCAAACAGAAAAATCGTAACGCGATTTTAGGGTGTCCAAGATCGATTCACGAGATCGATTCAATGCGTTGGATCGATTAAAAAGATCGATTTTTTTGCTCCAAAAGATCGATTTTGCCATTAATCGATCTCAGATCGCCAACCCTACTATCAGCTATTCTCTGTACCTATATTCATACTTTCGTGTCTTCTGCGGTGTGTGCTATTAACTGTATTATTTGTCGTGTCTAGTGCCTTCTATTATTTGGAGAATATTGTGCAATAAAGACTATTTGGAGTGAGTTATCTTTTCTATAAATCACATAAGTACATTCTGGTAACGCCTATACCCATAGTTTCAACGGTTGAAGTATGGGAGTTACGTACCTATCTAAAAAGCTAAAAACTAAGATTTTTTTAGAAATAACAATATATTTTACCGCAGCAACAAAATATTTTGCTTGAATGTTTTTGTTTGCTAGTTGTAATTTTTCATTATTAGTAAGTTAAGTTTTTTATTTTAAACATGGCCTTGATGAAATGGCTAGCGTTAAAAACTTGCTATGGGTTTTCTGATATATTGTGTTATTTAAAGTTTGGGTACCTAAAAAAGGAATTTATAACAAAGTATATTATGTAGTTGTTTTATTTTTAAATGTAATTTGGTGCCGTCTATGGGTTATATGTAGTTGGTTATAAATGTACTACAGTATTACCTATGATAGTTGTTATCAACGCATGCACTTATTTCTATTAACGTCAAATCAAAAAAAAACCTTTTTTTTCTGCTTCCAGAATATCATCATTGGTATCTAAGAAAATGCGGATACCTATTTTGGGCTGGAGTATAATTTTCAATTTGACCCCCTACAAGAAAATGGAAAAAAAAGCATTAAAAGTGCTCCACGCCCAAAGTTTACAAGTGATAGAGAAGAGAATAGAGGAATTGAAGAATAAAAATGCGCAACAAACGGACTCTACAGAACTAGGTATGCATATTTAATGTTATAAATGCGAAAGTATGTCTGTCTGTCCGTCTGCCTGTTTGTCTATCTGTTACCTTTTCACGCTCAAACCGCAAAACCGATATTGCTGAAATTGAACATGGAGGTACTTTGAATCCCGGGAATTCTTTTAAACCGGGAAATTTTTTATCCCGGAAAAATGTACGGTTCCCGTGCGATAACCGAATTTTACCGGAATGGAGTTGCGGGCGTCATAATATCTAGTATATTATAATAATTTGATTTCAATAACAATGCCGAGACTTGTATTAATCCTTCAATCGCGCATTCTTGGAAATCTATTGTTATTCTATTGTTATTCTATTGTTGTCGCTATTGTTGATAGGTTTATAAGGATTTAATTTGGTTTATTTCTTGTTGAATAATGCGTCAAGTTGGCCGGTAAATCCAATAACAACCACTTGCCTAGGAAATGAAGCCTTATATCATAAGATAAGCTTCAATTTTTATTATGGACAGAACACGGTAAACTACCGGAGAAAAAAGATATCACACCTGACATCATAGAACTGCCTATGGACTTAAACCACTTCAGTACGAACGCTATTCTCAAAAAATGTCTTCGCTGACGTCATAGACCGTACTCATACTCGTAGACCGTCTACAACAAGGGAGCGATGCTTTAGTTCATCATTATTGTACGTGTTTGACAGGGCGGCGCACAATCGGTGCGTGTGCCCATATTGTTTCTTGTACTTACGATGTATTTATTCCCCTGGCACTATATCAATTGGAAGACATCATTTTTGACGATGAATTTTTATAGACCATGGAAGTTGTACCTGTAGTAAATGATTATTAAAAAATAAAAGTGTTTATTTTGGTAGTATCACCCTAAGGTTAATTACCCAAGTGATAAGCAGACTAAAATACAGCATAGAATGTTTTTTTTCCATAGTAATTTGATTTTTACAAAAAAAGTAGGAGTCAAAAATATAACTTTCAATGTTCCAGACTGTACATTTTAGGTCCATTTATAACATAAACTGTGTCATTTCAGTAACTTTAGGTTATAAGCAATAGGCTAACAGACATTAGAACTTTATTGGCTATGCCGGCCAGGGTCCATACAAAAGTGCCCATCGTTCTTTTCAACCGTTTCATTTTAAGGACAGAGTTTGAAAATATAGGTATTAAATTAGATAGTAAAAGATTCAAATAAGTAAATTATAATTGCAGGTATTAAAAATAAACACGCATTTCTGGATCTCCTTCTCCTTTCGGAGATAAATGGGCAGAAAATAAACATTCAACACATCAGAGAAGAAGTGGACACTTTTATGTTTGAGGTATGAACTTATTTTTTAAGTTCAAGTTAAAAATAACTCTTTTAGCGCTGCTATTTTTACAGTGAACTCTGTACATACATATATAGACAAACGTAATTATTTTTAACAAAAAGTTAAAACCGACTTCCAAGGTAAAAACAATAATAACATTAATATGAACTAAAAAGTATTAAATAATTTTTACTATCTAATAGTGCCTTTTTCCGAATTCGGCTAAACCTCAACTATTTCTGTACTCAATCTTCATTATTTTGAAGTCGGTACCAGATAGCTGAATCTTCAGTCCTCTGACAGAATATTTAAAATTTTTGGAACTGGCACCGACTTCAAAATTATGAAGATTGAGTACAGAAATAGTTGAGGTTTGGCCGAATTCGGAAAAAGGCACTATTAGATAGTAAAAAATTTAATAATAAAGTACATTGAACAAGTAACATTTCGTAACATATGGACAATAACTCATTTTTTCCTTCATTATTTTAATATAACTTGTAACTTATGTACATCATAACCAAGCTAATATATCTGATATCACATTAGAAACCCCAACAATAACAGTATTTCTCCACTATTTAATGAATGTTTTTATACCTAAAACCTTTCTCTTGAATCACTCTATCTATTAAAGAAAACCGCATCAAAATCCGTTGCGTAGTTTTATGGCCGTTTCCAATATTTGATCTATCTCTGGTTTTGCCCTACTAGAGATAGAAATAGCTCTCATTAGACATTAGAGACATATATTTTATGTCAATTTTATGTCAGCTGCGATCGGTCGTATGTCAATCCATTGAATATTGGGAACGGCCTTTAAAGATTAAAGAGAACAAAGGGACACGAGGGAAAAAAGTGACTTTGTTTTATTATGTAGTGATGTAAGTACTACGAGACACGAGTATGTTTTCATTAAATTGCTTGTAACAACAATGTAATCTACAAGTACTAATTACTTTACATAGTAAAATAATTGCTCTATTAAAGCAGATGCGTATAATTATTATACGATTATTTTTATTATAATAATACGTAGAAAAATAATAGAAATGTATATTTAGTTCATTCAAATCTTACGAGAATTTTGCATTTATTAGAGGACGCAAATTTATTTTTGGGACATGTGGGTGGGGTCGGTCGGAGGTTAAGCTTCTATTGAACATATCCCAAAAAGAAAATTGCGTCCTCTAATAAATGCAATATTCGGTCCTTAAATTGAAACATTTTAACGGACTAATAAGATATTCATGGTGCTGCGAGGCAGCTACGAAACTCTTGGCGTAGCAGCGCGTAGCATGGCTGGATTGTAACAAAAAACAAAAAAATGTAATTAGGTGGCAATAGTACATTACGCACCTAGGGAAGGGCGGGAAAATAATAAATGGCTTCGCCTCGGCCAACAATTACATGTGATCTAAGGCTTTCTTATGTACTGCCCATGGTGCGTACAATATTTTTCTCATCGACGGAGGCGGCAAACGGCAACATCGGTAAGCACAGCAGGAAGAAAATTGACGTTTTCCGCCCGGAGGTGAGAAATAGTACATTACGCACCTAGGGCAGGAAAATAAGAAATGTCTCAGATCACATGTAATTGTTGGCCGAGGCGAAGCCGAGGTCGACAAACATGTGATCTGAGGCTTTCTTATGTACTGCCCACGGTGCGTATACTATTTTTCTCATCGACGGAGGCGGATACTTCCCGCTGCGCTTACCGATGTTGCCGTTTTCCGCCTCCGTCGACGAGAAAAATATTGTACGCACCATGGGCAGTACATGAGAAAGCCTCAGATCACATGTTCTCTCTGAGACATTTCTTATTTTCCTGCCCGAGGTGCGTAATGTACTATTCTATAATTTATGTTTTTCTGTATCTATTATAATACTTAGTAACTAAAATAAAATATTATGTCATAGGGACACGACACAACTACATCTGCCATAAGTTTCGGACTTTACTGCATTTCAAAGAGTCAAGAAATCCAGCAGAAAATATTGGATGAACAAAAACTTATACTACGTGATGACTTAAACAGAAATCCTACTTACATGTAAGTGTTTAAATCTAATCAAATAAAATTGTTTTGTTTTAAACAAAAAGAGGTCATAGTTTTCGGAAAATTTGTTATCAGAGTGAATGGAAAATCTCAATTACATTTACAAGAAAATACAACCATTGTTTTAACAATGAAGGTCCGTTTATACCGAATTGAAAGGATACGAGACGCAATAGGTATGTCCACACTGTGCCTTTTTTTGTTCATCACGGGCATGCGTTATAGCGCAGTCAACAGCGCATGTGAGACATGCCAGCGACGCATGAACTCTGACCGTATCCAAATGACAATGTTGGCGTTGCGTTCGTTGACGCATTCAATAATTGAATGCGCCAAAACGAAAGTTGAATGAAAGAAGATGACAAAAATTGAAGACGAAAGCGCATAGTGTGGACATATACGGACGCAGCATTGCCTCAGCATCAAAGCAAAATAATATTTAAGGGCTACCACACAGAATTGCGAAGTCGTATCGAACGCAAAAATCTGCAACAAAATTCGTATGGTACTAAAATTATTTCAGTGCGATGCAATGCGAATTCGCAGTTTCGTGTGGAGGCCCTTCATCTCAAATAGCGTGACATTTCAACTTATATTATGCGTCGTGTCGTGCCTCAAATTCTCGTGTGAACTGACCCTTAGAATTCACGGAAAACTCTGATTTAACTTTCATATTTCCACGATCGTGATGTCGTAATCATTGCTTTTTGTATAAGGTCGCATGGGGCACAGGTTTTTTTTCTCTGAACCAAGAAGGTGCTTATTTTAAAATAATTATTTTATTGTTAATAAATGATTTAAATCATTTAATTTTAAAATTAAAAAATATGAATGATGAATAAACAATACGAATATATAAAAATAATATAATTAAACTTATTACAAATAGATACATTTTTCTATAACGTATCTTTCTCGTATCAACGTAACGATTTGCCAGTTTCGACAGCGAAGTTAGATGCCAAAAAGGGAATTGACGCATGCGTTTACCGTTTAGGGCATCGAGACTGGGTTTTTCCGAAACCCGAAAACCCGGGAAAACCCGGGTTTTGGGGATCATGAAAAAACCCGGGTTTCAAAAATGGAACCCGGGTTTTTCGAGCTTTTCGGGTTTTTCGTTTTTTTGATAATTATTAAAGGCCAGACCTGATAAAAGGTATTTATAACAAACTGACATAAAAAATATTTATTTTTATAACATATTGTATAGGTTTAATTATTTATATTGGTCACAATTAAACAAAATATAATATTTTAAAGGAATAGTTTCGCTTTAAGAGCATTAAAGACTAATTGTCATAAAAATATTTATGAATAATAATTAATAATACATATTTTAAAAATCCCACCAAAAATTATGATACGGCCGTGCCCGTTCACTCGAGACTTGGTTGGGCACTGCCGTGACCGCACACTATGGTATTTAAATAGTATTTTACTGGAAAGGTGCTGGCAATGGCTGAAAATCATATTTAAAGTATTTTCGCATCGTTAATCATTGAATTTTCTCTCGAAATTGAATCAATGAAAACCCGAAAAAACCCGGAAAACCCGGGTTTTGAAAATTGGGTCCGGGTTTGGATGCCCTACATGCGTTCAGTTCACATCTCATACATTTTTTGTCAAAGAAGGTTTGTCAATTCAAACGTAATTATATGAAGCCCGTCACAGACTTAGCTATAATATGAAATTTGGTATCGGGATACTTTGAGTCTCGGGAAAGGACAAGGGATACTTTTGGTCCCGGAAAAATATACGGTTACTGCACAATATGCTTTTATGATTTGCGCGTAAACTATTCAATCGCTTTTGATTAATTTTGGTATGGAGATACTTTGAGTCTCGGGAAAGGACAAGGGATACTTTTGGTCCCGGAAAATGTACGGTTACTGCACAATATACTTTTATGATTTGCGCATAAACTATAGTTTATGCGCATACATACATTTGTCCGGGACCAAAAGTATCCCTTGTCCTTTCCCGAGACTCAAAGTATCTCCATACCAAAATTCATCAAAAGCGATTGAATAGTTTACGCGCAAATCATAAAAGTATATTGTGCAGTAACCGTACATTTTTCCGGGACAAAATGTATCCTATGTCCTATTCCTGATTCTAAGCTACCTCTCCACCAATTTTCAGCCAAATCGGTTCATCCGTTCTTGAGTTATAGGTGGCGTAACTAACACAACTTTCTTTTATATATATAGATATGCCTAGCTATAAATATATTAATATATATTATAGCTAGGTCTGTGACGGGCTTTACGTTTGAATTGAGATACCTTCTCCATACGTATTTCTTCGTCGTTTGTGAACCGATTTCATGATGATTATTTTTTTGTTGCAAAGAATAATATAGTGTATGTTTTTCTGTTTTTATTGACATATGTATCTAACTTCGATATCGAAATTGGCGGATGTATTTTAATATTTAGTTTAAGCACTTAGATAGGCTTGAAATTGAAAGTACTAGAATTGGTCTTTTATATTTCTTTCACGTAATAGAACTGTAGTCAGTATGTGTCTATTTTACAGCGAATTACAACAAATGAAGTATTTAGAGATGGTTATCAAAGAAAGTCTTCGACTGTATCCCTCTGTACCATTGATCGAAAGAACTATTACTAAGGATTGCAGTAAGTATTCAAAATTAAATCTTCTTACTATTGTAAAGTGTGCTAGTGTGTGTAATTGTGTATGTGTGTGATTGTATTATGTATAATGTAAATATCCAGCAATAATACAAAATACTTTAACATGCTATTATAAGAAGGCGTTGTTAATATTTATGTCAGACACCAAGAGATTCAATATAATATTTAAAATATAATTATTTATATGCAAGGCATCGTTAATTGTAATAATGATGTATTACTATGGTAAAGTAAGCCTTTAAGTCCACGTCATTAACAGCTTATATCCATACTAATATTATAAATGCAAAAGTCTGTCTGTTTGTCTGTTACCTCTTCACGCCCAAACCGCTGAATCAATTTTGCTGAAATTTGGCATGGAGATACTTTGAGTCCCGGGAAAGGACATAGGATAGGTACTTCTTGTTCAGAAAAAATGTACGGTTCCCTACGCGATAGACGAGTTTTGGCGCAACGGTATTGCAGGCATCATCTTGCTTATATAAGTACAGTTATTCAAATGTTGCTGGACTGGAATAAAATACATTTTCATTGATACAGTACACCAGCGCTGGGTTCCAGGCTTCCACTGATACTCGCTACTGTATCAATGGGAATGTACTATCAGAGAAGTTGATTCCTATGCAGATCGGGGACCTAAGTAGTTTGGTTGCGTTACGTCAAACCCAGCCGACAGATGACAATTAACATTGAATTGACATTATCGACCAAATGACGTTGATATCTCAAATGCATAGGAATCAACTTCCTCGATGGTACCTACACCATCGAAGAAATTAATTCATAGCAGATGGAGGACCGACATCATTTGGTAGGGTTATGTTAATTTAATTCCTCGATCGTGGGGATCGCAGACACAATAGATTTTCAATTGTTATGCGGCAGCCGGGTGCCGCTTAGGGATTGATGGGTACTAGCAATCGTGATCTGTCAGCTGGTTCTGTCATAACGCAACTAAATTACGTAGGGTAAGTTCATAATCTGCCTTTGAATCAACTTCTCTGGTAGTACCATCGAGGAAATTAATTCATAGACAAACAGATCACAACTGTGCTAGCACAACTAGCTTGATACAACTCGACCACACAACTACCGCCATGAATTTATGTCTCTGGTTGTACAACACATTAATTTTCATTTTCAGAGTTATCAGGGATACCCATCAAAAAGGGTACATCAGTGATTGTCAACATCTTCGAGGTGCAACGCCATCCGGATCTGTTCGAAGACCCCCTCGTGTTCAGGCCGGAGAGGTTCGCTGGCGCCAGTAACAACGCTTTCAGCTGGCTCGCCTTCAGCGCTGGGCCCAGGAACTGTATAGGTGAGACAAGGGCATTTCACATTGAGAAATTCGACCTGAATTCACCAACAACCAAGCGCGTTGCGTTGATCAATAAGTGCCACCACTGTACGTAGGTATAATATAAGTGAACAACTTATTATAACGCTACAAAAATGCTCTGTAGGACATCTCCTCGGGGAAAAAAATATTTTTCTCACCTCCGGGCGGAAAGCGTCAACTTTCTTCCCGCTGCACTTACCGATGTTGCCGTTTTCCGCCTCCGTCGATGAGAAAAATAGTACACGCACCATGGGCAGTAAATAAAAAAGCCTCAGATCACTTGTTTGTTGACATTGGCTTCGCCTCGGCCAAAACTTACATGTGATCTGAGACATTTCTTATTTTCCTGCCCTAAGTGCGTAATGTACTATTGTATGTGAATATAGTCCCTACTAATAACGCTATAAGTTCAAAAATTTTGCATTCTGAATCGAACGTTTGGATAATATAATATTGAAGCTCAACAGTTTGGATTAAAAAGGTGAAATCTACATAACTAAGTTATGTAGATATATAACTTAATGTATTGCAGTCTTAAACTACTGCATAACATAAAAACTTGAGATGTGTCAAGGGACACCCGAATGGAATGAAGTTATTCATTTATGTTCAAAAAACCTGTATACACAAAAAAAATTTATTAAAAAAACACCATCTATTGACGCCCAGGAATACTAACAACGCGTCGCTGTTTATTTAAAAAAACGCCATCTAGTTGACGCACAGGAATACTATCAACGCCATCTGCCCCTAACATGCAGGTACTAATATAAAAGTGTCGAGGTCAAATCAAGGTCAAATATCGTTCTGTCTAGCCTTTAGATATACGCCTATTACGCGGGATAAGGGACTTCGTTCCAATTAAAAACTCGCTACACAGACTGAACGTCGACTTTCATCTGTCACATGAAAAAATTAAGTGTAATGAAAACTGATAGGTGATCCCCTTTTTTCAGGTCAAAAATTCGCTATGATGGAGATGAAGGTGATAATATCAGCGGTGGTGAAGAGCTTCGCGCTGCACCCCGTGAGTGATCAGCCGGTCTTGTGCGCCGACCTCATACTCAGATCAGAAAACGGCATCAAAGTTTCCCTCACCAAAAGATATTAATGTTCAGTTTTTTACGTTTTTGTCAGCTGGAGTTTATAAAATAATAGCTAGCGCTTTAGAATGGAATCATAGCTGATGTTTTGATATCAACTAATTGAATCAAAATAACCAATTTGAATAGATGCCTAAGCTCCAGTCAAAAAATCTCAGAAACCGGACTCGCCCCTATAAATAATTTAAATATCCTGTAGGTTATAGAATATTTAAAGTTTAAACAAATAAATGATAGGAATATAATACTATAATGACTGATTAATTGATGCCAATTTTTAAGCTGAACGCTCATCAACACCGTAATATTTAGACGGCTTCTCTACGATAGTCCACGTTAGACAAAATAATATAATACAGGGTGTAACGAAACAAAGTGATAATACTTTAGACTTTAGAGTTTAAGGGGGTGTATAAGTCCCCTGTGAAAGTGCAGCGCTGAAAGAGAAAATGCATAACGCTGGGGCGCTTGCTTATACAAATCAATTTTCACAATGAACTCTATTTATGGGACACATACACACCCTAAAGTATTATTACTTTAAGTTTTGTTACACCCTGTATAGGTAACACGTGTCTTTTTTCTTTTATGTAGGTACACTTCTTGCAAACTATTTTTAACCGCCTTTTATTTTAAGTCATTAAATTGTCGCCTTTTATTTTATTACTACTAACTACTAATTGTCATTCATTTCGGTTGTAAACTTTCCAATACAAGATTTCTTATTGATTCTTAAGCACATGGCGAATCTTCGTCATAGGCCGTCCCCCGAGCAAACGACCTTGGCCATACATTTGCCGCGTTGCCGAGATCGCGCTAAAACCCTATTATTTTTACTTATCTTTGTTCAAAATTGTCCTAAAAAAAAATTTAAAACGGCGAATATGTAGTTTATGATATTGTCGATCTATTGGCGTGAGTTTCAAATAAAAGTAATTTGTAAATCCTAAGGAGATGTTGAGTGTACGCTTGAATTTTAACAAATTACTATTACTTTCGAAGCTGATACCATGAGTATAATAAACAAAAATAGAAAATTTAAAACGGCAAAAGGAATGTTGATATACTGAAGATTATTGCTGTATTTTTATTATAACTTTGTAGCTTTCAGATTATGAGTTTATAGGGTTTTAAATACGGTAAATTACGGAATCTCTGGGCGGAACGATCAGTCATGACTCATGATGAATTTTGGCTGCGTCCACATAACGTGTGTCGGCCTATGGGTCTAAACTCTAAACACACTAGGCTGAATTATGCCGACGTAAATTCCGCCGAGTTTACGCCGCGTTTCAAATCAATCCATATCCATACTATATTATAAATGCGAAATGTCTGTCTGTCTGTCTGTCTGTCTGTTACCTCTTCACGCTCGAACCGCTGAACCGATTTTGCTGAAATTTGGCATGGCGATTCTTTGAGTCCCGAGAAAGGGCATAGGATAGTTTTTATCCCGGAAAAATGAACGGTTCCCGCGCGATAAACGAATTTTGGCGCAACGAAGTTGCGGGCATCATCTAGTACAAAATATGGGCGGAACGCGACAGACAGACGCCGAAATTCCGTCGTGAGCCCAATTTCCGTCGAGCCGAGTCGAGCGTAAAGTTCGGCAGCGATTCGGCGGTAATGTTTTGTATAGCAACACACTATACGCGACGGAATTATCAAAACCGAACATAGCAAATCCTACCTTATCTCCAAAGTGTTAACGCACACATTACATCTGAGAATTTTAAATACTTACCTACTCACTTACGCGCGCGTTCCGCAACGGAAATTACGCCGCGAAACTTCGGCTCTTCGCGTAATTTATAGTGTGTCACATCAGACGTAAGCGGCTGAATGTAATTTCGGCCACGTAAATTACGCCGGTTCAATTCACCCTAGTGTGTTTAGACAAGGGTGAAATCTATAGAGCGACCTTAGACTTAACTCAGACTTTACTTCAAACTTTACTTTAAAAAATCTTAGCTAAGCTTAAGCTTACCAAAATATTAAGTGAATAGGAGGACCCAACATCCATTGTTAGGTCCTCCTATTCACTTAAGATTTTGCTAGGCTTATGCTTAGCTAAGATTTTTTAAAGTGAAGTTTGAAGTAAAGTCTGAGTTAAGTCTAAGATCGCTCTATAGATTTCACTGGGTTGCACGAACTAACTTTGACTTTGACTTTAGATTTAGCTTTAACTTTGACAACAGTGCGAAATGTCAAATCTCTGGTTAAAGTTAAATATGGCGTCCAAACGCCTGTCATCTCATGCGACATCTGTCAAATTTTCCGGTTAAAGTCAAAGCTAAAGCTAAAGATAAGGACGCCATATTTGACTTTAGCTTTAGCTTTAGCTTTAACTTTAACCACGCCTCTGGTGCAACGCAGCCTAAGAATAAACTCTGATTGTGCCATCGAGGAAATTGATTCCTAAGCAGTTGACGGACCTACGTAATATGGTCGGCTTATGTCAATTCAATGTTAGATGTGATCGCGTCGGTCGGATGGGTTTGACATAGCGCGACCAAATTATTTAGGTCCGCCATCTGCCTGGGAATCAACTTCTCTGATTGTACTATCAGAGAAGTTGATTCCTATGCAGATCGGGGACCTAAGTAGTTTGGTTGCGTTACGTCAAACACAGCCGACAGATCACAAATCACAATTAACATTGAATTGACATATTCGAGCAAATAACGTTGGTCTATCAAATGCATATGAATCAATTTCCTCGATGGTACATTTTTATTTTCCTGTCATCGTTTTAAAGATAAACTAAACTTAAAACACGATTGGTTTGTCATTATTTAATAATATTATTATTAGGCTCTTTTGTTTTATGTAGTCATTGACCTTAGACCTAATTATAGAAATATTCACATAAGCAACTAATATAATATATTCTGTGACATAAGTTCACAAGAAATAAAAGTCAGTGTAAGAGATTAATTTATAATATTACTAGCTGTCCCGGCAAACGTTGCTTTGCCATAATATAAAGTATTTCGCCCATATTATTTTATTGAAGTGACTAAATAAATATGTCGCCATGGCAACGTCGATCGCTATCTCGTCGCACAAACAATGGTCGCCGTCAGTCTCAGGTCGGATAATTTACTATTATTTATTCAACAAATGCACTTATCAATATATGAAGTACCCAGTAGCCGATTCTCAGACCTACTGAATATGCATATAAAATTTGGTAAAAATCAGTAAAGCCGTTTCGGAGGAGTTCGTGGACTAACATTGTGACACGAGAATTTTATATATAAGATTATCTTTTCTATACTAATATTATAAAGCGGAAGAGTTTGTTAGTTTGTTTGTTTGTTTGTTTGAACGCGCTAATCTCAGGAACTACTGGTCCGATTTGAAAAATTCTTTCAGTGTTAGATAGCCCATCTATCGAGGAAGGCTATAGGCTATATATTATCACGCTAAGACTAATATCGGCAAAGAAACAGAGGAAATTGTGGGAAAAACGGGGAAAATTATATGAAATTGCTTACTATCTTAAGAACTACTGGAGCAATTTTTATGTTATTTGGCAAACATGAAGGATAGACCACGTGAAGGGACATAGGCTATTTTTTGCGAAAAAATGTACGGTTGCGTGAAATTCCTAAATTACGCGGGCGAAGCCGCGCGGAACAGCTAGTATATATATAAAAATGGATTTTCAAATGTGTTAGTCGCGCTAAAACTCGAAAACGGCTGAACGAATTGGGCTGATTTTAGTCCTTAAATATTCGTAGAAGTCCAGGGAAGGTTTTAAAGTGACACGAAGTTCACCGGGACAGCTAGTCTTTTATAGTTTTATGTAGATACACACTACACATTAACTTATGTAAACAAAGTGCGTACATACGTATTTATATAAGTAAGTATGTAATTATTTTTAACAAAAAATTAAAACCGACTTCCAAGGTAAAAACAATAATAACATTAATATGAACTAAAAAGTATTAAATAATTTTTACTATCTAAAAGTGCCTTTTTCCGAATTCGGCTAAACCTCAACTATTTCTGAGTACACTCAATCTTCATTATTTTGAAGTCGGTACCAGATAGCTGAATCTTCAGTCCTCTGACAGAATATTTGAAACTTTTGGAACTGGCTCCGACTTCAAAATGATGAAGATTGAGTATAACAGAAATAGTTGAGGTTTAGCCGAATTCGGAAAAAGGCACTTTTAGATAGTAAAAATTATTTAATACTTTTTAGTTCATATTAATGTTATTATTGTTTTTACCTTGGAAGTCGGTTTTAATTTTTTGTTAAAAATAATAATAATTTCACTCTTTTTAGTTACACTAGTACGTAAACCTTCGCGTATATTTTACGTATTTTATTACAATTTGTTAAGTGTTGAGATTTGTAAACTTTATATTTTATAAGAAAATTTAGTTCCGCAATTCAACAACAGATGTCGTTGTTAAGTATCTACATCGCGGTATCGCTTACTCGACAGCATTTGATATAACTAATTCGCTACAATACATTTTCTCTTCTCGCTCACACTCACTGGTTGTCTTAGTTGATATTACGCCAGAGGGATTAACGTCCCAGGGTAACCCTAGAGAACCATAAGACCAGTTTTAGGCGTATGACGTCTTTTCTTTACATTAAGAGTCACAACTCACACTCATAAAATAATATATTATCAGTGAAGTGAACAGTAGTTAGTGAAGTATTCGATCTGTATAATATAAAGTAGTAAAATATTCGATCTGTCGTCTGCCGCCACGCGCCGCCCGCGCGACACCGTCGCCTCTGCAGCGCCGACCGCCGTGTATTAAACAAACAGGTGTTGTTATGTAACAATACATAATTATTATTATTATTATATCCATACCTATGCCTTGTACTACTATCTATTCTGTGCCATGAGACATTGGTGACCTTAACACGACGTGGTTATGATGATGATGACGATGATGATGATTATGATTATGATGATGAATATTAATTGCATAGTAGCATATGCTTTCTGTTCTTAAAACAACGCCGAAACTCCCAAACGTGTATCTATAAGGAGTCAGGAGTTCTCTCACCATCTTCGAAACCATGGTATACCTTGACCCAATATTTGACTTTTTGGTAGCATATTCTTAGTACACTTCACATAAAACCAAAATCATCATATGTTTCCATATAAATTTCGAGGAGTTCCCTCGATTACTCATGGATCTCATCATCAGGTTACCACTTTTGTGAACATGGTACCAAATTGGAGTGAAACCTAATACAACAAAACAAAAATTTCGAAAATCGGTTCACAAACGGCGGAGTAATCGTTGAACATACAAAAATAAAAAAAAATAAAAAATATCCACAGCCGAACATATAACCTCCTCGTTTTTTGGAAGTCGGTTAAAAAAGTGACCCAGCCACTAAATACTTCACTTTCTTATCAGATAAGGAATGTGCTAGAAACTATTGCATATATTACATAATAATATTATTATACTCAGTATCTGAATTCTGAAGATAAATGAATAAATATAGACCATGTTACTTACTTATCTGAGTAGGTGCTAGGTATTTCAGACATTTTGGCACTACTGTGCATAACATGTTAACATTTACAAATAACTGATTTCCTAAACGAAGCTAATAAAATTTAAAGTCGACATTTGTCAGTGACAAGTTGTCACGGATATAATTATGTATATCTAATCCATACTATTATAGTGCGAAAGTATGTCTGTCCGTTCACTCCCACGCCCAAACCGCTGAACCGATTTTGTTGAAATTTGGCATGGAGATACTTCGAGTCCCAGGAAAAGACACGATATAAAATCTTGTCATCGTGGTCTACGTCAGGAGCAAGCTGCAAGACCCATTTCGTCTTGAGAGTCGAGCGTTTGGAGTCCCGCCATAAAGTCAATTTTAGCTCCTTTGTGGCGACTGGCAAGAGTCACGACGCATCATCTACCGACCTTCGAGAAGGAGGAGTTCTGACTTCTGGCCGATTGGAGTCGTCTACAATTATTCTACAGGAGGTTCGCACGTCGCAGACAATACGTGTTTAGTGCTAATCATGACGGTGCACAGTGTGATAAAAACCTCGATTTTGTTTCATCACGTTTTTCTTTCAAAATACTATAGTTGATAGCTATATAAATATTAGAGTAAAACTCCGAGATCGATATTCTTTGTAGTTATTTTTTTAGAGAGTGTCAAAGTTGGTTTTTTTCCGGTTCAAAAATTTGCATAAAAATTAATTAAAAAAAACTAATCAAGTAACATTAATTTTGTTTAAGTATACCAATTGGACAAATACTTAATGATTTACTTTTTCTCCAAATTTGGTTAACCTACTGTGATCAAATAGGGAGATATTTATTTATTTAATAATTTTAGTTTTTCATTTTCAATTTCGCGATTAGATCGAGTTAGAAAAAGTTTTAAGCATGAAACGATAGTATGAGTAATCCTTTATCAATGTTATTAAAAATCATACTCTAATAACCTCTATTTCAGAAGTTATATAATTTATTTATTTTTTATAAAAATTCGGATTTTTTGTACCTAGGGTTGTCACTAAAGGTCTCTTGTTTGGTTTGGTCGGTTTTAATTTTTTTGTTAAAAATAATAATAATTTCACTCTTTTTAGTTACACTAGTACGTAAACCTTCGCGTATATTTTACGTATTTTATTACAATTTGTTAAGTGTTGAGATTTGTAAACTTTATATTTTATAAGAAAATTTAGTTCCGCAATTCAACAACAGATGTCGTTGTTAAGCATCTGCATCGCGGTAACGCTTACTCGACGGCATTTGATATAACTAATTCGCTACAATAGTTTTTTTCTTCTCGCTCACACTCACTGGTTGTCTTAATTGATATTACGCCAGAGGGATTAACGTCCCAGGGTAACCCTACAGAACCATAAGACCAGTTTTAGGCGTAAGACGTAGACGTCTTTTCTTTACATTAAGAGTCACAACTCACACTCACAAAATAATATATTATCAGTGAAGTGAACAGTAGTTAGTAAAGTATTCGATCTGTATAATATAAAGTAGTAAAATATTCGATCTGTCGTTTGCCGCCACGCGCCGCCCGCGCGACACCGTCGCCTCTGTAGCGCCGACCGCCGTGTATTAAACAAACAGCGGGCTGATTCTGTATCGTACATTTGTGAGTTAATAACTGAGTTAGTAACGAAACGGAGGAGTGTATAACGGAAAGTGCCACTTTTTGTATTCACTTGCATACAAAAGTGAGACTTTTCGGTTGCTCACTACTCCGTTTCGTTATTAACTCAGTGATTAACTCACAAATGTACGATACAGAATCGGCCCGCAGGTGTTGTTATGTAACAATACATAATTATTATTACGAGTTAGTATATCCATACCTATGCCTTGCAGTACTACTATCTATTCTGTGCCATGAGACATTGGTGACCTTAACACGACGTGGTATCATTCCCATCATCGTCGTCATCATCATTGATGACGACGATGATGATGATTATGATTATGATGATGAATATAAATTGCATAGTAGCATATGCTTTCTGTTCTTAAAACAACGCCGAAACTCCCAAACGTGTACCTATAAGGAGTCAGGAGTTCTCTCAGCATCTTCGGATCCATGGTATACCTTGACCCAATATTTGACTTTTTGGTAGCATATTCTTAGTACACTTCACATAAAACCAAAATCACCATATGTTTTCATATAAATTTCGAGGAGTTCCCTCGATTACTCATGGATCCCATCATCAGGTCAACACTTTTGCGAACATGGTACCAAATTGGAGTGAAACCTAATACAATAAAACAAAAATTTCGAAAATCGGTTCACAAACGGCGGAGTAATCGTTGAACATACAAAAAAAAAAAAAATATATCCACAGCCTAACATATAACTTCCTCGTTTTTTGGAAGTCGGTTAAAAATAAGCTTTATGTAATGTTATTAATGTCAAAAGAAAATATTTAAAATCTAATCATCTCATTGTAACAAGTAACATATTGTAGACTTATCTATAATACTGTAATGTTGCTATTAATATAATAAATAATAATAAACTTTTTGTTTTATTTATTTTGTTATCCTACTTAAAAACATATATCTGTATCTAACTAGTAAGACCGTTCACAATATCTTGTATTCAATTATTCTGTTACTTAGAGGTAATTGGCTTTCTGATCCTCATAATATAAAATTTCCACTGATGTCACTTAGCTGTAAGTTTTCCATGTCACATAAATAAATAAATAAATAAGTAATAATTAAAGTTAAGTAACAATTAAATTAAAAAAGTTACTTAACTTTTATAATTACTCAATGTGTAATTATAACGTAATGTGCGAGTGGAGTGCGCGTGGCGTGCGCGTATGGTGCGCGTGGCGTGCGCGTGGAAAGCGCGTGGCGTGCGCGTGGAGTGCGCGTGGCGTGCGCGTGGAGTGCGCGTGGAGTGCGCGTGGCGTGCGAGTGGCGTGCGCGTGGAGTGCGCGTGGCGTAAGCGTGGCGTGCGCGTGTGGTGCGCGTGGCGTGCGCGTGGAGTGCGCGTGGCGTGCGCGTGTGGTGCGCGTGGCATGCGCGTGGAGTGCACGTGGCGTGCACGTGTGGTGCGCGTGGCGTGCGCGTGTGGTGCGCGTGGCGTGCGCGTGGAGTGCACGTGGCGTGCGCGTGTGGTGCGCGTGGCGTGCGCGTGGAGTGCACGTGGCGTGCGCGTGTCTAGCGCGTGGCGTGCGCGTGGAGTGCGCGTGGCGTGCGCGTGTGGTGCACGTGGCGTGCGCGTGGAGTGCGCGTGGCGTGCGCGTGGAGTGCGCGTGGCGTGCGCGTGGCGTGCGCGTGGAGTGCACGTGGCGTGCGCGTGTCTTGCGCGTGGAGTGCGCGTGGCGTGTGCGTGGAGTGCGCGTGGCGTGCGCGTGGCGTGCGCGTGTGGTGCGCGTGGCGTGCGCGTGTGGTGCGCGTGGCATGCGCGTGGAGTGCACGTGGCGTGCACCTGTGGTGCGCGTGGCGTGCGCGAGTGGTGCGCGTGGCGTGCGCGTGTGGTGCGCGTGGCGTGCGCGTGGAGTGCACGTGGCGTGCGCGTGTCTTGCGCGTGGAGTGCGCGTGGCGTGCGCGTGTGGTGCGCGTGGCGTGCGCGTGGAGTGCGCGTGGCGTGCGCGTGGAGTGCGCGTGGCGTGCGCGTGGCGTGCGCGGGTGGAATTCGATAAATGCAATTTAAGATCTATTGATGTGCCTTTAAGACTTAAATATTACTTAGCTTTAAGTAATATTTAAGGATAAGTAATACTTAAAGTTAAGTAACAATTAAAATTAAGTAATAATTAAAGTTAAATAATAATAAAAGTTAGGTAATACTTAAAGTAAAGTAATAATTAAAGTTAAGTAGGTAACAATTAAAGTATTACTTAACTGGGTTCGTGTACCGAGCGGTGTGCCTCAAGGCTCGCTACTCGGGCCTTTATTATTTATAATCTACGTAAACGACATTGCTTCCTGCTTAAAGTTCGCAAAACTTTTATGTTTTGCGGACGATATGAAAATTTACGCTATAATAAAATCATCTGAAGATGCTCGTAACTTTCAATTAGACCTTTCCAACCTTGAAAACTATTGCAAAATGAACAAACTAGATCTTAATCCTACCAAATGTTCAATAATAACGTATACTCGGAAACGCTTTGCCATAAACGAGAATAATTCATTAGGAGGCCAAATCTTATCTAGGTCAAGCTGTGTTCGTTATTTAGGTGTACATCACGATTGCAAACTAATTTTTGATACTCAGATCGAGGCGATTATTAATAAAGCTTCCAAGGCCTTGGGGTTTGTGATGCGTATGTCGAAATGTTTTACTGAAGCGAAAACCTTGAAAATTTTGTATTGCACACATGTCAGAAGTCATCTCGAGTATGCCTCGCAGGTGTGGAACCCTTACTATCATAAACATGTAGACCGTATAGAGGCGATTCAAAAGCGTTTTATCAAATTTTTGTGCTATCATCAAAAAATTGCATACCACTCGGACAATTATCTAAGCCTTTGTAAGAAATTTCATATCCTACCATTAAAAACACGACGCATGATATCTGATTGTTCTTTACTATTAAAGACGATGTCAAATGCATTAGACTGCCCGCAACTACTTTCCAAATTCTCCATTAATGTTCCTACTACATTCATAAGATTCAACCCACCAATAGCGGTACCAAAAGCCTCCACCAACTACAGACAAAACTCGTATGTTGTGAGAGCGAGTCGCAACTTCAACAAGCTATGCCGTGATTACGATCTTGATGTATTTACTTCTAAGACAACGTCGATTAGAAAGAGCTTGAGCTGCAAATTTTTTGATAACTTGATTTCCTAAATTTGTATACGAGGGCTGCTATTTATGTATCCGGAATTAAAAAAAGAAACAAACATATATCATTTAATATGGTTTTATTGCTTTTCAAAATATTCGCCGCGATGATCGACACACTTTTGCATACGCTGGAACCAATTTTCATAGCACTTTTTCCATTCTGATTGAGGTATCAACAAAACGTGCATTTTGAACGCATCAACAGCCTCTTCGCGGCTCGAAAAACGTTGACCACGTAATTTGTTCTTCGCGTATGGAAATAAAAAGAAATCGTTAGGTGCCAAATCAGGGCTGTACGGCGGATGACCAGTCAATTCGATCTTTTGACCCTCCAAAAACTGAATTGTTTCAGCTGAGGTGTGACAGCTAGCATTGTCGTGATGTAATATGATTCTGCGTTGTCGGTTGTCCTTTCTTATTTCTTCAAAGACTTCTGGTAAACAGATGGTCGTATACCATTCAGAATTAACCGTTTTACGATTCTCTAATGGCACTGTAGCCATATGTCCATTAATTCCAAAAAAACAGGCGACCATTTGCTTCAAAGTACTTTTTGCACGAGTAACTTTTGTTGGTTTCGGCTCATCTTGGAACACCCACACCGTTGACTGTTGTTTAGTTTCGGGGTCATATGCATAGATCCAAGATTCATCACCTGTGTAGATATTATAAACGGCTTTTGACGTACCACAGTTGTATTTTTTTATCATTTTTTGCACCAATCGACACGAGCCCGTTTTTGATCGATTGCCAATTTGTGCGGAATCCAACGCGAACATATTTTTTTTACAGCCAAATGTTAGTGTAATATCTTATGTATGCTCGTCATACTTATGCCTAAAGACGCCTCTATCTCGCGATATGTAACATGACGATCACGCATTATTAGTTCCCGCACAGCATCTATATTTTGTGGGAGAACAGCTGTTTTTGGGCGACCTTCTTTATTTTCATCCGTGAGCATAGACCGCCCACGATTAAACTCACTGTACCAGTGATAAACAGTGGTTTTTGATGGTGCTTCATCTCCAAAAGTTGCGATGAGTTGAATAAAGCACTGTTGTTGATTTAGCCCACGCCGAAAATCGTAGTTTACTACGATTTTAACGTGAACATTTTCGTGCAATGATTTATCATTGCACGAAAATGTTCACGCGTTAAATCCATGGCAAATGAAGACACGCAATTTTCAAAATGACGCCACAATGGAAAAATAATTGACAGTCACATGAAACAAAATGTATTCTTCAACCAAAGAGTTCTATTTTCAAATGTTGTAATTACTTTTTAAATATTGTTCTTGTAAGTGGCCAGTTCCGGATACATAAATAGCAGCCCTCGTAACATATTCAAACCACAATACTATGGTAAATTGTACGATATAATTAGCATACACTTCTTTAGTCAGACCTACCTTTAAAGTTTAAACTTTTTATTTTAGTTATTTTGTTATCCTACTTAAAAACATATATCTGTATCTAACTAGTAAGACCGTTCACAATATCTTGTATTCAATTATTCTGTTACTTAGAGGTAATAATTGGCTTTCTGATCCTCATAATATAAAATTTCCACTGATGTCACTTAGCTGTAAGTTTTCCATGTCACATAAATAAATAAATAAATAAATAAGTAATAATTAAAGTTAAGTAACAATTAAATTAAAAAATTTACTTAACTTTTATAATTACTCAATGTGTAATTATAACGTAATGTGCGAGTGGAGTGCGCGTGGCGTGCGCGTATGGTGCACGTGGAGTGCGCGTGGAAAGCGCGTGGCGTGCGCGTGGCGTGCGCGTGGAGTGCACGTGGCGTGCGCGTGTGGTGCGCGTGGCGTGCGCGTGGAATGCGCGTGGCGTGCGCGTGGAGTGCGCATGGCGTGCGCGTGGCGTGCGCGTGGAATGCGCGTGGCGTGCGCGTGGAATGCGCGTGGCGTGCGCGTGGAGTGCGCGTGGAGTGCACGTGGCGTGCACGTGTGGTGCGCGTGGCGTGCGCGTGTGGTGCGCGTGGCGTGCGCGTGGAGTGCATGTGGCGTGCGCGTGTTGTGCGCGTGGCGTGCGCGTGGACTGCGCATGGCGTGCGCGTGGACTGCGCATGGCGTGCGCGTGGAGTGCACGTGGCGTGCGCGTGGAGTGCGCGTGGCGTGCGCGTGGAGTGCACGTGGCGTGCGCGTGTGGTGCGCGTGGCGTGCGCGTGGAATGCACGTGGCGTGCGCGTGGAGTGCGCATGGCGTGCGCGTGGCGTGCGCGTGGAATGCGCGTGGCGTG
Source organism: Polyommatus icarus (assembly GCA_937595015.1). Lineage (NCBI taxonomy): Eukaryota > Metazoa > Arthropoda > Insecta > Lepidoptera > Lycaenidae > Polyommatus > Polyommatus icarus. Next base: position 17,485,939 of record OW569326.1, read on the forward strand.
CGCGTGGAGTGCGCGTGGAGTGCACGTGGCGTGCGCGTGTCTTGCGCGTGGCGTGCGCGTGGAGTGCGCGTGGCGTGCGCGTGGCGTGCGCGTGTGGTGCGCGTGGCGTGCGCGTGGAGTGCGCTTGGCATGCGCGTGGCGTGCGCGTGTGGTGCGCGTGGAGTGCGCGTGTGGTGCGCGTGGCATGCGCGTGGCGTGCGCGTGGAGTGCGCGTGGCGTGCGCGGGTGGAATTCGATAAATGCAATTTAAGAAAGATCTATTGATGTGCCTTTAAGACTTAAATATTACTTAGCTTTAAGTAATATTTAAGGATAAGTAATACAGTTAATAATAATAATATAGTTAAGTAACAATTAAAATTAAGTAATAATTAAAGTTAAATAATAATAAAAGTTAGGTAATACTTAAAGTTAAGTAATAATTAAAGTTAAGTAGGTAACAATTAAAGTATTACTTAACTGGGTTCGTGTACCGAGCGGTGTGCCTCAAGGCTCGCTACTCGGGCCTTTATTATTTATAATCTACGTAAACGACATTGCTTCCTGCTTAAAGTTCACAAAACTTTTATGTTTTGCCGACGATATGAAAATTTACGCTATAATAAAATCATCTGAAGATGCTCGTAACTTTCAATTAGACCTTTCCAACCTTGAAAACTATTGCAAAATGAACAAACTAGATCTTAATCCTACCAAATGTTCAATAATAACGTATACTCGGAAACGCTTTGCCATAAACGAGAATAATTCATTAGGAGGCCAAATCTTATCTAGGTCAAGCTGTGTTCGTGATTTAGGTGTACATCACGATTGCAAACTAATTTTTGATACTCAGATCGAGGCGATTATTAATAAAGCTTCCAAGGCCTTGGGGTTTGTGATGCGTATGTCGAAATGTTTTACTGAAGCGAAAACCTTGAAAATTTTGTATTGCACACATGTCAGAAGTCATCTCGAGTATGCCTCGCAGGTGTGGAACCCTTACTATCATAAACATGTAGACCGTATAGAGGCGATTCAAAAGCGTTTTATCAAATTTTTGTGCTATCATCAAAAAATTGCATACCACTCGGACAATTATCTAAGCCTTTGTAAGAAATTTCATATCCTACCATTAAAAACACGACGCATGATATCTGATTGTTCTTTACTATTAAAGACGATGTCAAATGCATTAGACTGCCCGCAACTACTTTCCAAATTCTCCATTAATGTTCCTACTAAATTCATAAGATTCAACCCACCAATAGCGGTACCAAAAGCCTCCACCAACTACAGACAAAACTCGTATGTTGTGAGAGCGAGTCGCAACTTCAACAAGCTATGCCGTGATTACGATCTTGATGTATTTACTTCTAAGACAACGTCGATTAGAAAGAGCTTGAGCTGCAATTTTTTTTATAACTTGATTTCCTAAATTTGTATAACATATTCAAACCACAATACTATGGTAAATTCTACGATATAATTAGCATACACTTCTTTCTGGTTTTTAGTCAGACCTACCTTTAAAGTTTAAACTTTTTGTTTTAGTTATTTTGTTATCCTACTTAAAAACATATATCTGTATCTAACTAGTAAGACCGTTCACAATATCTTGTATTCAATTATTCTGTTACTTAGAGGTGAAAACTTGTAACTGGCTTTCTGATCCTCATATAAAATTTCCACTGATGTCACTTAGCTGTAAGTTTTCCATGTCACATAAATAAATAAATAAATAAGTAATAATTAAAGTTAAGTAACAATTAAATTAAAAAAGTTACTTAACTTTTATAATTACTCAATGTGTAATTATAACGTAATGTGCGCGTGGAGTGCGCGTGTGGTGCGCGTGGCGTGCGCGTGGAAAGCGCGTGGCGTGCGCGTGGAGTGCGCGTGGCGTGCGCGTGGCGTGCGCGTGGCGTGCGCGTGGCGTGCGCGTGGCGTGCGTGTGTGGTGCGCGTGGCGTGCGCGTGGAGTGCGCGTGTGGTGCGCGTGGCGTGCGCGTGGCGTGCGCGTGGCGTGCGCGTGGCGTGCGTGTGTGGTGCGCGTGGCGTGCGCGTGGAGTGCGCGTGTGGTGCGCGTGGCGTGCGCGTGGCGCGCGCGTGGAGTGCGCGTGGCGTGCGCGTGTGGTGCGCGTGGCGTGCGCGTGGCGTGCGCGTGGCGTGCGCGTGGAGTGCGCGTGGCGTGCGCGGGTGGAATTCGATAAATGCAATTTAAGATCTTTTGATGTGCCTTTAAGACTTAAATATTACTTAGCTTTAAGTAATATTTAAGGATAAGTAATACTTAAAGTTAAGTAACAATTAAAATTAAGTAACAATTAAAGTTAAATAATAATAAAAGTTAGGTAATACTTAAAGTAAAGAAATAATTAAAGTTAAGTAGGTAACAATTAAAGTTTTACTTAACTGGGTTCGTGTACCGAGCGGTGTGCCTCAAGGCTCGCTACTCGGGCCTTTATTATTTATAATTTTATTTTGTTTTATTTTATTTTGAAGGAAAACTTACAGCTAGTGCAAAGGTATAGTTAAATAGTAGTAGTACAAATGCCAATTAAAAGTTTTCGCGACTAGGTATTTGTTTAAATTGTACATAAATTTGGTTGACGTCGAATTGACGCACTGTGATGACTATATATATTATATAATATAAATAAAAAAAAGAAAGAAAAAAGAACAATAAAAACTTGTCCTTGGACTATTGGTAATGTGTTAATTATTATCATAAACTAAGTTAGCTTGTATCAGTAGTATTAAAGAAATGGTCTGTTAACACTTTTCTGAGACTTCTAATATTAGTATTAAATAGATCTATGCCGGTACTTTGAGACGCTGTATTGTACGCTTTGCTAGCTCGCACGATATACGCATTTTGCCGGTAGGTGGTAGAGGCATATGGAACGTGTAGGAGTTGACGTCTTCTGAGCGAGCCGGTGGGTATTTTGAGCTCAAATTTACTGACTAGTTCCGGGCAATCAATTGAACCATTGAATATTTTGAAGAGCAACGACAAGTCAGCAATGTTTCTTCGTTCGGCGAGAGGTAAGATGTGAAATTTTTTGCATCTTTCGATATAGTTAGGTAGGTGGGTATTTGACTTAAACTGTATAAATTTTAAAAACTTTTTCTGAATATTCTCGATTCTATCAATGTAGGTAGCGTAGTTGGGGTTCCATACGGGCGAGCAGTATTCCAAATGACTGCGAACGAATGCACGATAAAGTATTTTAATTGTTTTTATGCGCGTAAAATCAGAGGAGAGTCTAAATATAAATCCTAAAGCTTTACGAGCTTTTTTAATTATATGGTCAATGTGCGAGTCGAATAGAAGTTTGGAATCAAAAATGACTCCTAGATCCCTGATAGCACTTACTCTCGCTATGGTAGTATCGCGTAATTTGTAGGCATATACTATAATATTAGATTTGCGGGTGAAGGAACATACGTAACATTTTGACACATTTAAATCTAATTTGTTGATGACACAATAGCGGTAAAAATTATCAAGATCTTTTTGAATTTTTTCGGCATCATCTATGTTTCTCACTAGACATAGTATCTTCATATCGTCGGCGAATAGAAACAATTTACAGAAAGAGAAGGCGGAAGACACATCGTTTATGAAAATGTTAAACAATAAGGGTCCCAAGAGAGATCCCTGAGGTATTCCCGAAGGAATATAAGAGCATCTAGATGAGTAACCATTGAGTACTACCGTCTGGCATCTGTTGTGTACGTAGGAGGTGAACCATCTGTACAGATCCCCCCTTATGCCGATAGCTGACAGCTTGTGGAGTAGGACAGTGTGATCGAGGCGGTCGAAACACTTGCTGTAATCGGTGTATATGACGTCCACCTGTGCAGGCTGCGACATACAGCTTGACAGGTAGTCGGCGCAGATCGTCAGATTCGTTGTAGTCGACCGGCCAGATAGAAAGCCGTGTTGGTTATCACTGAGACTGTGTTTTAACGCGCTATACACTTGCCTATAAATAATTTTTTCAAATATCTTACTGAATATGCATAGCTTCGAGATGGGCCTATAGTTCTCGATCACGTCTTTGGGACCTTTTTTGTGGACCGGGGTAATAAATGCCGCCTTCCACACTGGAGGGACGATGCCATCCTTGAGCGAGCGTCTGAACAATATAGTAAGCGGCAACGTCAGGCTGTCGGCGCAGTGGCGTACTAGGAGGGGCGGTATTTTATCGGGGCCTGCGGTTTTGTTTAAGTCAACCGACTTAAGGAGTTGGTTAACCTCTCGCTCCCGAACTTCGACGGAGTGTATGTCCGCGCGTGATTCGATAGACGACGGAGCTGGAACCGAGTCTACGTTCGAGGTGGTGGCTGAGAGGAAGTTCGACTGGAAGTAATCGCTAAACATGTTGCAGATGTCCTTCCCATCAGTCGCCTTTGTATTCTGGAATTTAAACGACGACGGATACGAGTTGTTTTGTTTTTTAAGTTTAACGTACGACCAGAACGCTCTGGGTGATTTTAATATATCGTTTTCGATTTTGGACATATAGTCAAGGTACATGTCGCACTCGATTTGTATGTATTTGTATTGCACACATGTCAGAAGTCATCTCGAGTATGCCTCGCAGGTGTGGAACCCTTACTATCATAAACATGTAGACCGTATAGAGGCGATTCAAAAGCGTTTTATCAAATTTTTGTGCTATCATCAAAAAATTGCATACCACTCGGACAATTATCTAAGCCTTTGTAAGAAATTTCATATCCTACCATTAAAAACACGACGCATGATATCTGATTGTTCTTTACTATTAAAGACGATGTCAAATGCATTAGACTGCCCGCAACTACTTTCCAAATTCTCCATTAATGTTCCTACTAAATTCATAAGATTCAACCCACCAATAGCGGTACCAAAAGCCTCCACCAACTACAGACAAAACTCGTATGTTGTGAGAGCGAGTCGCAACTTCAACAAGCTATGCCGTGATTACGATCTTGATGTATTTACTTCTAAGACAACGTCGATTAGAAAGAGCTTGAGCTGCAATTTTTTTTATAACTTGATTTCCTAAATTTGTATAACATATTCAAACCACAATACTATGGTAAATTCTACGATATAATTAGCATACACTTCTTTCTGGTTTTTAGTCAGACCTACCTTTAAAGTTTAAACTTTTTGTTTTAGTTATTTTGTTATCCTACTTAAAAACATATATCTGTATCTAACTAGTAAGACCGTTCACAATATCTTGTATTCAATTATTCTGTTACTTAGAGGTGAAAACTTGTAATTGGCTTTCTGATCCTCATATAAAATTTCCACTGATGTCACTTAGCTGTAAGTTTTCCATGTCACATAAATAAATAAATAAATAAATAATAATTAAAGTTAAGTAACAATTAAATTAAAAAAGTTACTTAACTTTTATAATTACTCAATGTGTAATTATAACGTAATGTGCGAGTGGAGTGCGCGTGTGGTGCGCATGGCGTGCGCGTGGAAAGCGCGTGGCGTGCGCGTGGAGTGCGCGTGGCGTGCGCGTGTGGTGCGCGTGGCGTGCGCGTGGCGTGCGCGTGGCGTGCGCGTGTGGTGCGCGTGTGGTGCGCGTGGAGTGCGCGTGGCGTGCGCGTGTGGTGCGCGTGGCGTGCGCGTGGCGTGCGCGTGGAGTGCGCGTGGCGTGCGCGTGGAGTGCGCGTGGCGTGCGCGTGGCGTGCGCGTGGCGTGCGCGTGTGGTGCGCGTGGCGTGCGCGTGTGGTGCGCGTGGCGTGCGCGTGGAGTGCGCGTGGCGTGCGCGTGGCGTGCGCGTGTGGTGCGCGTGGCGTGCGCGTGGCGTGCGCGTGTGGTGCGCGTGTGGTGCGCGTGGAGTGCGCGTGGCGTGCGCGTGTGGTGCGCGTGGCGTGCGCGTGGCGTGCGCGTGGAGTGCGCGTGGCGTGCGCGTGGAGTGCGCGTGGCGTGCGCGTGGCGTTCGCGTGGCGTGCGCGTGTGGTGCGCGTGGCGTGCGCGTGTGGTGCGCGTGGCGTGCGCGTGGAGTGCGCGTGGCGTGCGCGTGGCGTGCGCGTGGCGTGCGCGTGGCGTGCGCGTGGAGTGCGCGTGTGGTGCGCGTGGCGTGCGCGTGCCAATACACGATGGCGTATCAGGAGGTCATCTAGGTGTCAAGAGGACGTTAACAAAAGTGCGAGAATTGTGAATAAAGTCTTCAAGAGAGTCACCAGGTCTTTCTCTCTGAATCCAAAGAACCCTAGCACGTAACAACTGGTGTCAGAAGTGGGATTTACGTTGCCTGTGTTCCCTTGGTAGGTTCGCTGGCCTAACGCTAGATGGCACCACGTGTCCGTATCCGTAACACTATCATAAACATGTAGACCGTATAGAGGCGATTCAAAAGCGTTTTATCAAATTTTTGTGCTATCATCAAAACATTGCATACCACTCGGACAATTATCTAAGCCTTTGTAAGAAATTTCATATCCTACCATTAAAAACACGACGCATGATATCTGATTGTTCTTTACTAGTAAAGACGATGTCAAATGCATTAGACTACCCGCAACTACTTTCCAAATTCTCCATTAATGTTCCTACTAAATTCATAAGATTCAACCCACCAATAGTTATTTGCATAGTAGCATATGCTTTCTGTTCTTTAAACGACGCCGAAACTCCCAAACGTGTATCTATAAGGAGTCAGGAGTTCTCTCAGCATCTTCGAAACCATGGTATACCTTGACCCAATATTTGACTTTTTGGTAGCATATTCTTAGTACACTTCACATAAAACCAAAATCACCATATGTTTCCATATAAATTTCGAGGAGTTCCCTCGATTACTCATGGATCCCATCATCAGGTCACCACTTTTGCGAACATGGTACCAAATTGGAGTGAAACCATATACAACAAAACAAAAATTTCGAAAATCGGTTCACAAACGGCGGAGTAATCGTTGAACATACGAAAATAAAAAAAAATAAAAAAAAAATATCCACAGCCGAACATATAACCTCCTCGTTTTTTGGAAGTCGGTTAAAAATAAAATGAATTATTATTTTTAACAAAAAATTAAAACCGACTTCCAAGGTAAAAACAATAATAACATCGTTTTTTATTATAATAAATTGGATATAACTTCTGACACAGAGGTTATTAGAGTGTGATCTTTAATAACATTGATAAAGGATTACTCACACTATCGTTTAATGCTTAAAACTTTTTCTAACTCGATCTAATCGCGAAATTGAAAATGAAAAACTAAAATTATTAAATAAATAAATATCTCCCTATTTGATCACAGTAGGTTAACCAAATTTGGAGAAAAAGTAAATCATTAAGTATTTGTCCAATGGGGATTGTCCATTTTTTTTAAATTTTGCTCATTACAAAAACATTTCGAGGAATAAGGTCAGTGATCGCTTTTCTGTATATAAACGAAAAAAATACCCATTAGTTACTTATATTTTTGAACAAATATGTTTAACCTTAATTTGACCTTCAATGGCGTTTAATTAGCAGTAAATTCGACCAACATTACGTTTCGAACTTTTGGTAAGCTTCTCGTATCAGCTTTCACATAATGATAACTTATATTTGACGAACCAGCCATTATAAATAAGATTGAAACGAAAAAAAACATACTGCAGAGGTTAATTGGCCGCCGATGATGACGTCAGAGCGAAACTTTAAAAATTTATTGAGAAAAAACTAGCCGATGAATTTCAAAATTATTTAATTTATATTCTTAAAATACCCTATTCTAACGAAAAAAAATATAAAAAGTACATGTGATTTTTTTTGGACAATGCCCATTGGTATACTTAAACAAAATTAATGTTACTTGATTAGTTTTTTTTAATTAATTTTTATGCAAATTTTTGACCCGGAAAAAAACCAACTTTGACACTCTCTAAAAAAATAACTACAAAGAATATCGATCTCGGAGTTTTACTCTAATGTTTATATAGCTATCAACTATAGTATTTTGAAAGAAAAACGTAGTGAAACAAAATCGAGGTTTTTATCACACTGTGCGGTGTTAGTGTTAATTTTAATATAAATATATTATAAAGGTTATAGCCTATAGGTATTCTATGGTAGTATACCTTTCAATTTATAAATAATGTTAGTTTGTAAGAAGACCTAGATAAATTGGTAAGTTGCGGACTGCCCAATAGGTTTTATCACTGTGCGAATCAGCAAAATAACAGATTCCCGCCATAAGATGGCCAAGGTCGATAATATTTAAATATAAACACATAACAGCAGCAAATAAAGCGAGAGCAACTTATCACATCTGATAAGCTGATAAAAAACACTAGAACAGTATAAATATCACGCAGTAGACACTGCGTTCACAACTAATACTGAATTTTCGTGATTGTAATAGTCAAAAATAAAATGAATTATTATTTTTAACAAAAAATTAAAACCGACTTCCAAGGTAAAAACAATAATAACATCGTTATTTAATATGAACTAAAAAGTATTAAATAATTTTTCCTCTCTAAATGTGCCTTTTTCCGAATTCGGCTAAACCTCAACTATTTCGGTACTGAATCTTCATCATTTTGAAGTCGGTACCAAATATAACTGAATCTTTATTGCTTTGACAGAAAATTTGAAACTTTTGGAACTGGCACCGACTTCAAAATTATGAAGATTGAGTACAGAAATAGTTGAGGTTTAGCCGAATTCGGAAAAAGGCACATTTAGAGAGGAAACATTATTTAATACTTTTTAGTTCATATTAAGGCCGCATACAACGAGGATTAGTGAAATTTCGTGTTTTTATTTTCACTAGAACTTTGACCACAAGTAATTATAAGCATTCAAACATTTTTGTAAGTTAGTTACGTTCCTTACCAAGGTTAGGGTCAGCTTAAAATTTTGATTTAAATCCATTTACCACTAAAAAAATGTGCATTAAAAATAATCCTTTCAAAATTTTATTTCTTCTAGAATTCAGCGAAAACAAATACAGGAATAAATATTTTTACGCCAAAATGTTTCAATCATGATTCCGGAGGCACCCATCAGCTTCGTTTTTGATAAAATATACCAATTATAAAGATAAATCGCTTTGTTTACAAATTTGAACAATCTGTTGATATGTGAGAGCAACGCCTGATCATGAATATTTGGTACAAAAAATCCGCAGGCACTTGATGGAAAATAAATAAAGGACATCAGTCAAATCTGTGTGTCAGAGGTCCCATACCGTTGATTCGTTTCGAAATATTTGCCAGTGAATTGTCGAATACGTTTCTTGTATAAAATATGTAATTATAATACGTCATACTTATCTAATACTAGTGGAATACCAGTACAAAATAGCGCCGTAATTTGACGTCTTGGGCAGTGGTCAGTAGACTGGGTTTTATTCCGGAACCTAGTCAACATTTTTGGTTTACAAATACTACAATATTGCTTTGTAGCCTAAATAAGTAATAAGATGCTATTCGATAATTTATATTCACCAAACGATCATTTTTACGGTTTTGGTAGGTTGGAAAGTCAAAAAATGTAAACATTACAGCTAGCCAGAAAACAATGTACAGATTACCGCAACACAGAGACAGATTTTTACGTATACATGTCAAAACACTGTAAAATGATATATGATATGTCCAATCCATAGCAATAGAAAGAATAATTACATCTTAGCACTGGAGTAATAAAATCTGCACAAGAAATCGTAAAAATAATATTATCATGCGGATAGATCTAGATATTTTGTAGATACCTACACCATGATTTTGGTGCACCTCGGGAGGAAATAACTAAGGATTCTAAGTTATTCAAGAAAAAATAATGTGATCGAAATGAAATGCCCTAAAACCTTATTTGATTTTATCAAAAAAATATATTTTATGAACAAAAATCGCGACGGCATTTAAAAGTACTACACCATGATTTTGGTGCACCTCGGGAGGAAATAACTAAGGATTCTAAATTCTTTAAGAAAAAATAATGTGATCAAAATGAAATACCCTAAAACCTTATATGATTTTATCAAAAATATATATTTTATGAATAAAAATCGCGACGGCATTTAAAAGTAAAAACTAAAGAGATTGCATTTATGCAATTATTAATTCTTTACTCACGACAATTTGATGCAATGCAATGACAGGAACCGTAATTTTTTCCGGACCAAAAAGTATCCTTCGTCCGTTCTTCACCAAATTTTATAAAAAATGGTTCGGCATGAAAAGGTAACAGACAGACTATTATAATATTAGTATAGATTATTATTAAAGTTTAAATTTAATAAGATACACATTTCGTAAATATGTATTTCAAACACCTACCTGCTACCGGTTGTCATTATTAATGTCGAGCAGAAAAGGCCTAAAAATTGTATTTTTGTTTTGAATATATTTCAGACCTCTTAATTATTCATTTAAATATCTTGTTTCTATATTTTGTTGTTATGGTGATTGGTGACAGCAAAAATAATAAAATATTCTTGAAAATTTAAGTTCTCTAGCTACCGAGTTTACTTGATATACACCCTGGAGACAGACAGACGAATATCTCTTTTGGGAACAGATTCCTAAAAATTTAAAATGACAAAGAAAATATGAATATGGTCTGCATATAAGCATAATGAATATATTATTATTATTATAATGAAAACAAAAACGTTACCTTTACTGCAAGTAGAGTTATCGTTTTTGAACTTGTGGAGGGTGTTAGGTATATTGATTCCAGGTGATATAATTGATCATCATGGGGCTACATTCTACATCTTATTTATTAAAGCTATTGCAATAAACCCAAGCACAAGAATCTCATTGAGGTCATAAAATAAGCTCCCTATTTCCCAGCAGTAAGCGAGCTGTTTTATTCTAGTTAAGAACTTTTGAATCTACTTTACCGAATTTTAAATCTACTTCGGTATCAATACTTTGGGATGTGTATGTGTCCCTTATATAAAGTTCACTGTGAAAGTAGCAGCGTTAAAAGATTTGCTTTTGAATTCCAATGTTTCTATGGAAAATACGCCAATATCATGAACATTTGCGATGAACTATGTATGGGTTATACTTTATTTTGTTATACATTGTAATTTGTATATGTATTATTATGAGGAAATACTTTTTTTATGTTCGTGAGTACAGAACAAACATCATATTTAAATATCTATAAATACATCATTTTATTATAATACAAAATTCATTAAAGATTTCGTTTATCAAGTTATGCATAAGTTATGAACATGGCCTCTCTGTTAATCATTACTCTGTATGTCGAGTTTACCACGTGATCACATTATTTCTGAAAATACTAAAATCGACCACGGCTTGATATGTAAATATGTACCTTTCGAGCGCCATCTATTGAGCTAGTTTGTCTCAAATTCTAAAATGTCAGTCGCCTATAATCCCGCCTTAAATAAGGATGTTATTATTGTTTTTACCTTGGCAGTCGGTTTAAATTTTTTGTTAAAAATAATAATTTCACTCTTTTTAGTTACCTAGTAGGTAAACTGGTAAAAAAATAGATTCATATTGTCTTCACCAGATGTCACTGAGGCGCTCCTGTGTCGCGCTATCGCTTGTCCGAACTCCGAATGTTGTTCATATTAGGGGAATTGTGCTTAAGATGACATACTTTTTGTTTGAAGATAAATATTTAAAATAAAATAAGTCACATGAGATCAGTAACTTACTTTTATAAATAAATGATTCATAAACAACGTAATTAAACAGTTTTAGAAAAATAAACTTATAACAGTGAAAAAAACATAAATTGCACGCCAGGTCGACGAGTGTAAGATGACATATCGATATGGTAACTGGTAAGACGACATACTATGATTCCTTATACTTTGATGGTATGTCGTCTTATACAATACGTAAATCCAAGCTGCATCATCATCCCTCTAGTTGACAGTGGTGTAAGGATTCTCAAGTTCTTCATCATCATCATCAAAAAATATACAATGCTTCTGTTACCGATTTAGCGGAAACATAAGTAACTATAGTATGTAATCTTAAGCCGACGTCTAGTAGATCTAGTAGATCTTACCAAATCAGTAATAGTGGATACATTTCAATTTTGTAAAAAAATACTTAACGTTAGAACACGCTTTTATTAATATTTGTGGCCTATAAGAATATAATAACAATTTGTTATAAGAAAAGATTCTGACCTTATACGTTATTTCAGCACAAAACAAAAGTGTAAGAAAATTTTTCTCTCATCAAAATTAGGAAAACCCTTATTACTTTGTAAAGTACGGTCCCTGTCCGGCATACTAAGTTGGGCTACTAGGGGCACACTGAGGTGCTCCATAAAACGTCACAAGTTCACAGAAAGCACAATTATTTCAACGAATTTTGCTGATGTGTCGTCTTATCTGACTATGTCATCTTAAGCACAATTCCCCTATAGTTTTAGTTACAAGATGTACATGCACTTGTTGGCGCTGAGGTGCTCCTGAATCGCACTATCGCTTGTACGTAGGTAGGCCGTAGGAGTTTTATATAGTTGTAACAGATTTTTGTTGTGCGTAATGTGTGAGTTTGGTGTGAGCAGTGAGCATTGAAATTTGAATTGACAACATTTTGAGTGGTAATTATTGATCTCGTATTGTTATTAAAAATATTAATTAACCCTCCAAGATGACCTCCGTTATAGTCCGCGATATATAAGTGCGCGTCGGTGGCAGTGACCATACCACCCTACGCGTTGAATTACTGCGTTTATTCTATGTATCTTATTACAATTTGTGAGTCATAACTCATAATACCCCAAGGCCCAAATAACAGGTAGACAAATTTAAACAATACATTTAAAAAAATCTAAGTGAACACAACCCTATGCGTGCTAGGTAATATTTTAACAATTTAACGCTTCAACTCGTCGTAATAACGTAACTCCCAAGCGGCCACATGTGGCCGCCAGAACAATATATTTCCAAGAATCCGCGGTCGAAGGGTGAGCCGAATCACAACCAGCGGCGCGACGAGCATGTTTTCAGTGCCATAATAATAATATTATGATATTAAGGCCGTCCCCCGAGCCATACATTTGCCGCGTTACCGAGATCGCGCCAAAACCCTATTATTTTTACATATCTTAGTTCAAAATTGTCCTAAAAAAATTTAAAACGGCAAATATGTAGTTTATGATATTGTCGATCTATTGGCGTGAGTTTCAAATAAAAGTTATTTGTAAATCCTAAGGAGATGCAGAATGTATGCTTGAATTTTAACAAATTGGTATTACTTTGGAAGCTGATATCATGAGTATTGTAAATAATAGCTTAGGTTTTATTCCTTTAAATTTCTTTTAATTATACACTTTTATATTTTGAATAATTTCCTATTAGAATAAGCTATATTGTTGTCTCAATTTTATGTTATTGCTGTCCCTTTTGCACAGAACTGTATTATGTCTCACGCAAATGTTACTGCCGTCTCTTTCGTTTTACAGCTTTATTTACGTTTTTTATTGTTAATTAGTCTAATAAGAATGTTTATTTACCATTGTATTACCTTAAAAGACTGCCCTTTAATGTTATTGTATAAATTTGTATTTCTTGAATAAACGGACTGCGGCAACAAACTGATAGAACCCTACAGGTTCTAACGGTACAAAGTTCACAAAAAAACACGCACTTTCTCAGTGCACACACACTCGACTTACGACCTCCGCTGATGCCTGGGCAACCCCTGCCCCCCACCAACACTCCACGTGACTGCAGTAACAAATTTACCTGGTGTTTCTCTTCTCTCCTACCTGCACCCTGCTTCCTCAAGACTGGATCTCCAAAAGTTACAGTCCACTCCGCCAGCCTACTCTGTGACGACTACAGCCCTGCTGAGTTGCTGTGTCGTCAACAAGTATAATAAACAAAAATAGAAAATTTAAAACGGCGAAAGGAATGTTGATATACTGAAGATTATTGCTGTATTTTTATTATAACTTTGTAGCTTTCAGATTATGAGTTTATAAGGTTTTAAATACGGTCAATTACGGAATCTCCGGACGGAACGCCCTTAATCTTTATCTTCATTTTTTGTAATAAGTACATAGTACTATCGCCACAGAATATATAATATTGCTATCGCTTGAGAATGAGAAACTTGAAAAGTCTCGCGGCCACCTGCGCCTTTCTCAAGCGATACTATATTGTACATATTACATTAATGAAGATAAAGTTTAAAATCATAGGACACTCAAAATGCTCGCAGCGTGGCATGTGGCATACCCTGACATTCCGGTTAGAAGTTGAATACGATGTAGTGTTTAGGTACGCACGCGCCGCGCGGCGCGCGGTGACGCCGTTGCCTCTGCGGCGCCGACCGCCGTGTATAAACAGCCTATAATAATAATTGGTGTTGTTATGTACTATCAGAGAAGTTGATTCCTATGCAAATGGGGGACCTACGTAGTTTGGTCGCATTACGTCAAACCCAACCGACAGATCCAATGACCCTACTCGTCTAGGAGCGATGTGAAAAACTCACACCGTATTCTGTTAAAAAATTAACTCTTATACAGACACAGACTTTATCAAAGATTTATCTGAAAACATCGTAAGTACTATAAATAACTAGCTGACCCGACAGACGTTGTCCTGTCTTAACGATGATTATTTAATTCGAATTGGTATAATTAAGTAAACAGTAGATTAAAATTAGTATATCCATGCCAAATAGTATAAGTGAAAATCATAAAGGTACCGTATAAAAGAACCGTACATTTTCCGGGACAAAAAGTATCCCTTGTCTTTTCCTGAGACTCAAAGTATCTTCATACCAAATTTCATCAAAATAGATTGAATAGTTTAGGCGAAAATCATAAAAGTTTATTGTGCGGGAACCGTATATTTTCTGGGACAAAAAGTATTATTTGTCCTTCTCCGAGACTCAAAGTATCTCCATACCAAATTTCATTAAAAAAGATTGAATAGTTTAGGCGAAAATCATAAAAGTTTATTGTGTGAGAACCGTAAATTTTCCGGGACAAAAAGTATCCATTATCCTTTCCCGAGACTCTAAGTATCTCCATACCAAATTTCATCAAAATAGATTGAATAGTTTAGGCGAAAATCATAAAAGTTTATTGTGTGGGAACCGTAAATTTTCCGGGACAAAAAGTATCCATTGTCCTTCTGTCTGTCACCAGGCTGTAACTCAAGAACGGTAATAGCTAGAGAGTTGAAATTTTCACAGAATGTGTATATCTGTTGCCGCTATAACATCAAATACTAAAAATAAAATAATTTAAATATTTAAGAGCGGCTCCCATTACAATAAACGTGATTTTATGAACGTGAACTGAAATGTTCACTAAATAACTCATTGTATTTGTACTTTCATAATTAATAATAAAATTTAAATAAATTAAATAATTAAGGGGGGCTCCCATACAAAAAATAATTTTTTTAGCCGAGAAGTCCTAAATTCCGACTCGCACTTGGCCGATTATTATATAAAGAGATTATAATTATTAGAACTTTAACTGCCGCACTCAGAGTGGAACATTAATTATTACTTAAATGTAATTAATTTATTGCCATTTAAAGCCTCACCACCTGTCTTATCCTGTCGTCACTCTTATGATGTTTTAGAAGTAGTGTTTATAATCTTCAACTTTTTTTAAGTTCAAAGCAATTTACTGATAGCCGATAGAATCCGAGCTGGATCGAAGCTAAATCACCAAAGCAGAATCAGCGTTCAGCGTTGATCACGCTGCTGAGTGCTGACTGCTCGCACGCCGATTCGGTGTAGTTGATCTGCTGTATACGTTTATACTATGACACTCGAACGAAACGAGTTATAAGATACACGTTTTACGAATTCACATCATAGTTACTACTACGCGCGTGTCGGCCGCACGATGATTGCTGTACCGCTTCTGCTGTTTCTCGTGTTCGTTTTCGCGGTTTACGTATACTTCTCACAGGATGATAGTATACCTGGACCAATGCGTATACCCCTCCTGGGCTGCGTGCGTTTGTGGATGACCAAACCTTCAGGTGAGTGTGGATTTATTTATGGGAGTATCATACAAAGCGTCAGCCTAACCGATTTTGGTGAAAATGATTAACCTATTTTGGTAAAAAATGTGCTTCGAGGATATACGATATCGGAAATATATCTTTTATCTGTGTAGTGAAGCATAAAATATATTGATAATAATTGAGATTCGTCTATAACCTGTAGGAAATTAAAGTTGTAAAACTTGACTTGATTAATTAATACGTAATAAATAAGTAATACGATCTATAATTTTTTAAACAACTTTATCTAGGACATTTACAGATTCAATTTAAAGAAAGTTGAAAACATAATATTTTGTTTAACGTGCATGTGCTCGAGTTTGTTTTGCAAACAAATAATATTTATGAAGTCAAGGCTATCTAGTATTCTGCCTACTTTCCAGTAGATTAGTCATTCCTTATTAGCAAAACCTAAAATCAAATATTTTATTTAATATTATCATCAACGAGATATTATTTTAATCGAGGATATTAGGCATAAAGCCAAAAGGAAGGTAGATTTGACGACCTCCGTGGCTCAATTGGTTGAGTATGTGGCAGCTCAAGCCGGGGGTCGCGGGTTCGAATCCCGCCAACGGAACAAAAAGTTTTTCAATGTTCCTGGGTCATGGATGTGTATTAAATATGTGTATGATATAATAAAAATCTTAAATATATGTATAGTATAAAAGTATTAAGTATTAAATATATTTCCGTTGTCTGGTACCTGTAACACAAGTCCTTCAGGTACTTAGCACGGGGCCAGACTGACGTGGTGTGGAGCGTCCATAGATATTATTATTATTATTATTATTATTATTTTGATAGTCTTGCATTTATTAAAGGTATGCTCTTTAACTTCTTGTTCGATCTTAACTAAATAAGAGAAATGAAGTGTGTGTATGTCGCAGGGAATAGAGGATATCAGGGATTTCACGATATCCCTAGGGATATCACGAACTCCCTAGGGATATCACGAACTCCCGAAAGATGCCGAATATTCTTGTTTGTTACGTCTTGTTACTAAAAATATCTAGTGATATGTCATTTCACTAAACTAAATCTAGTGAAATGTCAGAAACGCGGAAACCACCGAATAAAAATCTAGCCACTCATTTCTCTCTCTTCATGAATTTTTACATAAGAAAATCATTATAAGTATCAGCATCTTTGTGGTAACTAGAAAATAAACTTACAAAGTACAAAACATTTCAAGAGTCTTGGAACTATGAGGTATGAAGTCTTCTTAATAATAATTAAAAAAGAAACTAAATAACCCGGTGAACTTCGTATCACTTCCCTCTTTGAATAAAGACCTTCTTTGAATACAAACATTCCTTGGATTTCCACGAATTTTAAATCAGTTCTAAAATAAGCGAAATCGGTTCAGCCGTTGTCGATTTTTATACTTGGACTGATAAAATTATTAAAATTCATTTTTAATAAGATATAACTTGCAAGATAAAGGCTACCTCAAAGCACTCTTATTGTAACTTTCAAGAATAACATTATAAAGATAATAATTAGATACTTATTATTATCCATTTTAATGATTTCGCCTTAGTAGTCGTTTCAGCTTACATATTATAGACGTTTTTTTTTTCAGAATTCATAGAACTCACTCGGTACTTCAAAGACGTATACGGAGACGCCTACCTCATGTACATGTTTGATAAGCCCCACGTGGTCTTATCACATCCAAAATACATAGCGGTGAGTCGCTTTGATCATACATAAAACGAACTATAGTCTATACCGTACTCGGCGAAACCAGGGCGGTAGCGGTCATTGACTCCCTGTCAAAAACTTGTCATTCTCTATACAAAGCCGCGATTGACAACATCTGACACTTCATTGTCAATCACGGTTTATATAGAGAATAACAAGTTTGTGACAGGGATTCAATGACCGCTACCGCCATGTTTCACCGAGTACAGTGTAGTTATTACTTATTATTAAAATATATTTTGAATGGCATAAAATATTTTTTCCCGTATAAACGATTTTCCTCTGCCATTATCAAACACAACAAAAAAGACTAGCATTTTATGTAAGCGATTCATTTTTAAGGTTCCGTAGCCAAATGATAAAAACGGGACCTTATTACTGAGACTTCGATGTCTGTCTGCCTGTCCGTTTGTCTTCAGGCTGCATCTCAAGAACTGCTAGATTATAACGGTACGGAACCCTTCGTGCGTGATTCCGACTCGCACTTGGACGTTTTCAGGTTATAGATAGGATTGTAGCTTGAATATTCTCTAAGAGCAGGTACATATTGGATTGGATTTTGAAGCACGCGCTTTGCTAACGCGCGTTTTGAGAAACCCGGATTCTATTTTTGAAGCGTACTCAATACGTATGCACAATTGTACACAACAGGCCAATGTTTACCTGCTCTAAATGTAAAAAAAAGTTTTGAAAATGTAGAGATTTGCATCTCTGTGTACATCATATGTAATCGTCGATGTCTCTAGTATTAGGAAATAATTATTATTTAGTAAACAGTGAACACAATATTATGTTCAGTAAATACCTAATAATACTTGTAATATACCTCTAATGATGTAGTGAATAGTGATTGATGAAACTTTATTATATTGTTGTCTGTTCATCTGTTGAGCTAGGACCTAGGTAAACACATTAAACTAACATTAGCAAATGGAAAATTACATGAGTTTCCTTGTTAGTTTAGTACAAACAAGATGATTTAAAGCCTTTTAGAAATTTTCCTATCATGTAATTCTATCATTTGTTTAAAAAAATAATTTTGTCCAGAATCCTTAGTAATTCATACTGATTCACGCCTTAACCGCTGATTGCTGAACCTATTTTGATGAAAATTAGTAGTCCCGGTAAAGGAGATCTATGTACGGTTCGATAAATTTCTGCGCAAAGGAGATAACGGAGAAAATTCTATTTTATCAACTAAAGAGAAAATTATATTTAACAAAGCCGCGATTGGCAACATCTGACACTTCATTGTCAATCACGGTGTGGTTATATAGAAAATGACAAGTTTCTGACAGGGAGTCAATGACCACTACCGCCATGTTTCGCCGAGTACAGTAATAGTTAGCTGATAAAAAGGAATTTTCTCCGCAGAAATGTTACGGCAAGTTACGGCCGACGAGATTAGACTTTTTGAAAAATAAAACAAAGTTAATATTTATACCCATATAACAAACATAACTTTTTCTGCCTTTTTTGCACGTAGTCAATAAAGGCACCAGATAAGCACTTGAAATTTTCACTAAACCCTTAATTTTATTTGTACTTTAACCCATCAAGCCCCATAAGGACACTGGCAGAGGCGACGCAAGGCGTGGGCGGTGTGGGCGACCGCCCACGGCCTGGCGGTCTAGGGGCCTCGCGCCCCTTGGACCACGAGGTTTTTTTAGGATTTGCGAGTTAAGATACTCAAATATTCATAAATAAAAAGTTTTTTAATTAAAACTTTCAGTGTCAATAAATTCTTTCTCTCATAGCTCGGTCAACAAAGTATTTGTAGAGTGCGTGAGCGGGAACCTAAGGCGGGAGCCAGGAGCAGGAGCAAGGAGGAATAAAAAACTATGCGTTATAGCAAAAAATATTGTATCATGACATTAAAGCTTATTAAATTTTCTATAAATTACACTTTATACAGTTTTTGTCCGACATCCTAAACATGTAGCTATTACGTCACTATGCCTCTTCGTATATACAACTTTAATTTTTTGGAATTTGTTTAATAAAGCTAATTTAAAAACTGTGGTCAACTTGTCCGACAAGAATCTCGCAGCGTTTGGAGTGCCCGACACTCTAAACATGTAGCTATTACGTCACTATTCCTCTTCGTACATACAACTTTCATTTTTTGGAATTTGTTTAATAAAGCTAATTTAAAAACTGTGGTCAACTTGTCCGACAATAATCACGCTGCTTATTGTAGTTTCCACCACCACAAAAATGTTGATGTGACTTCATTATGTCTCCCCGTACATACAACTTTAAATTTAGTAGTTTTCGATTTAAAATAAAGTAGGGTACTTAAATGACAAGTGATTGGACAGTGCTAGTCATTGGAAAAAATAAAAAAACACAATATTTATTAAGGTTGCTTTAAAAACTGCCTGTTTTCAAAGTAATAGATCAGTTTTAAGCAACATTTATAAGGGGAAGAGGAAGAGAAAGCCCTTCAATATTTAATTAATCGGCCAAGTGCGAGTCGGACTCACGCACTAAGGGTTCCGTGCCATTATAGAGCAAAATTAGACCATAAATTGTGTTTTTTGTATGGGAGCCCCCTTAATTTTTTATTTTATATAAATATTATTATTAAGTATTAAAGTAAACATATAATTAAGGATTTTGTGGAAAATTCAAGTAAGTTCCTACCTGTTGTCATTATTAGGTAGTATAGAGCAAAAAAGGCAAAAAAAATCACATTTGTGGTATGGGAGCCCACATTAAATATAATTTTTTATTTGTTTTTCTTACTTGTTGTTATAGCGGCAACAGATGTACATAATCTGTGAAAGTTTCAAATCTCTAGCTATTACCGTTCTTGAGTTACAGCCTAGAGACACACAGACGGTCAGACGGACATACAACGAAGTCTTAGTCATAGGGTTTCGTTTTTACCCTTTGCGTACGGAACCTTAAAAAATGCCAAAATTCGAGAAGCTTGAACCAACACCACAACCACAGTTTTTAAAGTTATTGAAGAGCTCGTCTGTAGAATGTACTCGTTCAAAACCAAAGACAACGTCAACAAAAACGTAAATCCTGCAACGATTCGGAAAAACTTTAAAAAAAGATAATTTAGTCCTGCGATACGTCAACCCATTAAGCAAGAACTTTTGCTGCATATTAAGAAGATACAATTATACTCAAGCAGCATAATACGGTGCAATTCACATATTATTCGCAATCCGTCGGAAGTAACGCCAGA
The DNA here is from genome assembly GCA_937595015.1 of Polyommatus icarus. Taxonomy (NCBI): domain Eukaryota; kingdom Metazoa; phylum Arthropoda; class Insecta; order Lepidoptera; family Lycaenidae; genus Polyommatus; species Polyommatus icarus. The sequence goes on from OW569326.1 coordinate 17,506,830, forward strand.
CGATTATGACTAGATTTTAATCGAATATGAATTTATAATCTAAAATTTCATCAGAAATATTAGGCACTCTAATAATATTTCATATCAATTTAATACTCATTCAATAACCTTCTAATTTTCCAAATATTATTGTAGTATTGTCAATAGCAGCGACGATAGTGGTGAAGAATGAATATGACAATGACGATGAAAACTTTGATGATTATAACAGCTATTATGATAATGATGTAGATATAGTACTCTGATGTAGAATTTTTTGTAATCCATACTTCCATTCTAATATTATAAATTATATAATATCGAAGGTGTCCGATTTGGAAGTCTCCCCACATGCTTGGATGCGATATCTGAAATAGATGCTACTTTCGAAAATGCAAGTGGACCAGTTAGAATATAATTATTTATTATTGATTGCTGGTCACTGCTAAAAGAATCCATATATACATACATACAAAATATACTGTATGTAAAATGATAATAAGGTTATTTTTTAATGAAATTTTTAATAATGTTGACTACGGAACCCGAAAAATGGCGTTTAAATAGTATGATATAGTAACGTTAATGGAGCTTGCCCGCTTGATATGTAGGGTAGGCATCATATACATCTATACATATTCTATACAAATAAATTAAATTGGAGTGTCTGTGTGTAATATTGAAAGAAAGTCTGTCTGTCTGTATGTTCCAGCTAATCTCGGCTGGAGCTATTTTGCCGGGACTTTTTATGGTAGATAGCTGGTTTTTGTTTATTATGGTAGATAGCTGATATTATAGTCTGTCTGTCTGTATGTTCCAGCTAATCTCGGCTGGAGCTATTTTGCCGGGACTTTTTATGGTAGATAGCTGGTTTTTGTTTATTATGGTAGATAGCTGATATTATAGTCTGTCTGTCTGTATGTTCCAGCTAATCTCGGCTGGAGCTATTTTGCCGGGACTTTTTATGGTAGATAGCTGGTTTTTGTTTATTATGGTAGATAGCTGATATTATAGTCTGTCTGTCTGTATGTTCCAGCTAATCTCGGCTGGAGCTATTTTGCCGGGACTTTTTATGGTAGATAGCTGGTTTTTGTTTATTATGGTAGATAGCTGATATTATAGTCTGTCTGTCTGTATGTTCCAGCTAATCTCGGCTGGAGCTATTTTGCCGGGACTTTTTATGGTAGATAGCTGGTTTTTGTTTATTATGGTAGATAGCTGATATTATAGTCTGTCTGTCTGTATGTTCCAGCTAATCTCGGCTGGAGCTATTTTGCCGGGACTTTTTATGGTAGATAGCTGGTTTTTGTTTATTATGGTAGATAGCTGATATTATAGTCTGTCTGTCTGTATGTTCCAGCTAATCTCGGCTGGAGCTATTTTGCCGGGACTTTTTATGGTAGATAGCTGGTTTTTGTTTATTATGGTAGATAGCTGATATTATAGTCTGTCTGTCTGTATGTTCCAGCTAATCTCGGCTGGAGCTATTTTGCCGGGACTTTTTATGGTAGATAGCTGGTTTTTGTTTATTATGGTAGATAGCTGATATTATAGTCTGTCTGTCTGTATGTTCCAGCTAATCTCGGCTGGAGCTATTTTGCCGGGACTTTTTATGGTAGATAGCTGGTTTTTGTTTTTTATGGTAGATAGCTGATATTATACGTAGAAGAGACATGCTTCGGCACGAATGGGCCGGCTCAACCGGAGAAATACCACGTTCTCACTAAAAACCGGCGAGAAACAGCGCTTGCACTGTGTTTCGCCGAGTGAGTGCGTTTAACGGAGGTCCCAATCCCCTACCCTATTCCCTTCCCTACCCTCCCCTATTCCCTTCCCTTCTCATCCCTACCCTCCCCTATTCTCTCTTAAAAGGTCGGCAACGCACCTGCAGCTCTTCTGATGCTGCGAGTGTCCATGGGCGACGGAAGTTGCTTTCCATCAGGTGACCCGTTTGCTCGTTTGCCCCCTTGTTTTATAAAAAAAAATGTAGTAAGGTGTAACTTAGGCTACTTTTTAACCGACATTCAAAAAGGAGGAGATTATATTTTTCTTTTTCCATATTTGTTTGCGGACAATCCATCTTTGATATTATACTATGTTGACGCGGACGAAGTCACGGGCAACAGCTAGTATTATAAGGTGTAACAAAACTAAGTGATACTTTAGGGTGTGTATATGAATTCCTTGTAGAGAGTTTACTGTGAAAGTAGCAGTGCTGAAAGACCCATTTTTTTTCACTTTTGTATGGGCAAGCGCTCGAGCGTCACAAATTTTCCCATACAAAATGAAAAAAAAATATACAAGGAACACATACACACCTGAAGTATTATCACTTATTTTTGATACACCTTGTATATTTTTAAGATTATTAAAAGTATGAATTCATGCCGAATTGCGGCATAATAATTTATAGTCTCTGAGCAAAACCGTGGACAGTCAGACGGAAAGACAGACATACGGACAGACATACTGAAACTATAAGGGTTTCTTGTCGACTACGCATTACGCAACCCGACGATAACGTCTTGTTTACAAGACGTTATCGTCGACGGCAATTTAACCCTTAAGGTCGTCCCCCGAGCAAACGACCTTGGCCATACATTTGCCGCGTTGCCGAGATCGCGCCAAAACCCTATTATTTTTACTTATCTTGGTTCAAAATTGTCCTAAAAAAATTTAAAACGGCGAATATGTAGTTTATGATATCGTCGATCTATTGGCGTGAGTTTCAAATAAAAGTAATTTGTAAATCCTAAGGAGATGCTGAATGTATGCTTGAATTTTAACAAATTGGTATTACTTTGGAAGCTGATATCATGAGTTTAAGAAACAAAAATAGAAAATTTAAAACGACAAAAGGAATGTTGATATACTGAAGATTATTGCTGTATTTTTATTATAGCTTTGTAGCTTTCAGATTATGAGTTTATAAGGTTTTAAATACGGTCAATTACGGAATCTCCGGACGGAACGCCCTTACATAGTACGATTTATTGACCACCTAGGTAATTGGAGTTTTATAGTGATCTTCTTTTATAGTCTATCACCAGTGCACATGGGTAATGGAGCCTGATTAAGGTTTAAAAGCGTCTTCATATTATATCTCCATACATTTTACTTCCCAGGGAATTCTTCTTCTAAATTGTTACCACCCAGATAGTAAATTGAGAACAAAAAAGTCCTTTAAAAGTTATTTGTTTGAGCATAAGGGCTCCATTCCACCGCGACGCACGGAGAGACTACGCACGTGCGTCAAGCTTCGCTTTGCAAGAAAATATATGTGACTGTGTCCACTGCAACCCACGGACACGCTACGCACGAATTGAATCAAGTTTTATTGATTCCTGAAAAATGTAATTTGAGTGACTGAAGAGGTTTTTGAAATGACCGATTCAATGATTGTAGTAGGGGAGACCAGGGTACTATTCGTGTGGTCACTCGAGCGTCATGGAGACCTATAAGTAGGTTTTTTTACATTAGGTAAAACTGATAGTAAAATAGTAAGAGCGTTTTTATTTTAGCGGTGTATTCAGAAACTGCAGCCATTTTAAAGTTATGAAAAAGAAAATATATTTCGATAATTGCTTATTTAGGTAAGTAATTAACAAGATTTTAAACCAAATAACTAAATCATTTAGTTTAGTGCAACATAAAATATCTGCGAAGCTTAGTTAGGAAAATATGAAGCTTAATTTTTTAGGGTTCCATGGCAAAATGGCAAAAAACGGAACCCTTATAGATTCGTCATTTCTGTTTATCTGTCTGTCTGTCTGTCCGTCCGTATGTCACAGCCACTTTTCTCCGAAACTATAAGAGCTATACTATTCAAACTTAGTAAGTAGATATAGTCTGTGAACCGCATTAAGATTTTGATCATCTAAATTCTAACCTTTGCGTGTGGGGTATCTATCGATAGGTCTGTAAAAATTATATTAAGTTTTTTAATATTATTATTTCTAACCTGAATAGTTTGCGAGAGAGACTCTTCTAAAGTGGTAAAATGTGCCCCCCTCCCTCTAACTTCTAAAGTAGGAGCATGATAATTCTAAAAAAAATGTATAAGGTCGCGTCCGCGACTTATCTCAGACAAGACTCAAGAGCCTTTTCAATTCGACGCATATGTATGTAATATTTCCAGAACTGCCCAATTTTCGTATATGTTAGTCTAAATCGGCGTCTGAACAAATGTGCATAATTTCAAAAGTGTATGTATATATGAATGTATGTATGTTTTTATGTTTGTGTTCGCATATCTCTGGAAATACCATCTCGATTTCAGTAATTCTTTTTTTTGTTGTACTAGGTATTCTTCAACTTAGGGAATATTGCAAGTTTCATCAAAATCGGTTTAGTAGTTTTGGAGATAGAGAGTTCTAATTTTAAATTACGTACAATTTTGAAGTCGGTTTTTTAGCCTATTGCACAGTAAATACAATATATTATAACAATATAAATTATGCCAGTTAATTACTGTTGCAGTAAAAAAACAGACAATAAAGATTAAGAATATTCATGTAGTTATTAGGTGGGAAAACTTTAACAAAGGCTATATTCAAAAACATATGCACATCATATATAATAACTATAAAAGTATGGGGGTCGCGAAATATTTTTTCATATCAGGGGGACACCTACGAAAGGTTGAAAAGCACTGATGTACTTAGGTTAGGTGTGCACCATAAAGTTAAATTTTGTTAATTACTATAATTTTGTTGACAGCCCCTGCTTTCAAGTTCGGAACACATCGTGAAAGGCCGCTCGTACCTCCCACTGATGGATTGGCTGGGCAGAGGACTTCTTACAGATGCTGGTATGTTTTCATCAGGGCACTGTTTCACAATGTGCAATAGGGAATATCACGCAAAGGTCCGAGCAAAGGGAGCTACAAGCACATACAGTAAATAATCCGACCAAAATCTTCCACGATGCACATGCACACATCATAATACATATCAGAATATTGAGAGAAACATTGTCAAACGTCAATAACTTTTGTTGTTAAAACTACCTAGAACTAAGTACCTAAACTGCCTACTGCCAAAATCCGTAGTTACATGCGGTTATACTTGTGTGTTGATTTGTTTGACCAAATTGTCAAGTTACTAAACTTTACAATTTGGCCTTTGGCCGTTGGTTTTGGTTAGCTAAAATTCTCAGTATGATTTAAAATATTATGTAACCTAATATAAATTATACAAAATAACACAGTTTTTCCACAAAATGCAAAAGATTATTGTTGCACTAATTCCCAGTACCTACTTAAATAAAAATGATATAATGTGTATTCAGGATACACATAAGTAGTTAGTAACATAAATTATAATAATTATTTAAAACTATAAAACCTCTTAAACAATGAAAATATTTACATTAATAGGTACAGTACTACAAGTAGGAAATTAGTATGCAGCTGTTTAAGTTATAATTATTGTAATAGATAGTATTTTTAACCGACTCCAAAAAATGAGGTTATCAATTCGATCCGTATGCACGTCTAGTACAGTAATTTGGTGCTCAAAAAGGGGGTTAAGTACCTGGAAAGTTTTGAAAATTGGTAATTTTATAGATTTCGACGTGCTCTTTTCGAATTTTCACTTTGCCACCTCGTATCTTTGCCGCTCGCGCCGCGATATTATTGGTAAAATGGCGCTCAAATACAGTTTTATGAGAATAACTCCGTTCCAAGTCATTTTACGATAAAAATTAAGCTAGAAAAAAAATCGTAAACTTTATGTACTTAGTTTTTTTTTTGTAAAATCAATAGTTTCGGGGTACGAGAGCCGCAAAGTCCACTCCAACACGCGTTTTGCCATATAACTCATTTCTACACCACCATGAGATGGAGTAAGTGATGCGTTTTTTTTTTTTTGTGGTATCCCCAGTAGGCCTAATCCACTTGTAATGCACTATTACGAAATTTAGCGCATTCCTCTTGTTCCTCGATTTTATCATAAGTTTGCTCGAGAATAGAATCTGTTTCTGCCTCCTCATCGCTATCTTGTAGTGGAACGTGCTTACTCCGTACTCCGAAAAAACGAGATTTTAACGAGCTTGTCCAGTAGCGCTAGCACGGCGACCAGCGGAAATGCGAAAGTATGGACAAACTGTGGAAATAAACCTAAGGTGCCGTTCCGATCTTTACCGCGGCTAATCGCGACCAACAAAAATTTAATTAAAATGCCACTTTATGACAGACTATAGTATATGTCATAAAGTAGAATATTATTTCAATTTTTAGGACTACAGTCTGTCTATATGTCATAAAGTGATCTATAAAGATCGGAATGGCACCATAAGTTTATCTCCACAGTTTGTTACAATAGTCAGTGTAAACAGAATTATTAGTCTGTCATAAAATGGCATTTTAATTGAATTTTTCGGAACGAAAAAGATCGGAACGGCACCTTAGGTTTATTTCCACAGTTTGTCCATACTTTCGCATTTCCGCTGGTCGCCGTGCTAGCGCTACAGGTATTCAAAAACCAAAATGCCGATCGGAATATAATTGCTGAAGCTGGAGAGCGCTTCCTCCTTGTATACAAGTTGTTAGATTTAACACCGTTGCGTTATCCTTAACACCATCAATTAATGAGCCTGTCAAAACGAACAACTTTTTCTATGAGAACAATTTAAAAAAGCCGTCTTCATACACATACAAATGCCCGGATCGGCAATTTGTTCATTTTGACGGGCTCATTTGATTGTAAGGCGGTAGCCTATACACCCTGTATAAATGTAGTTATGTATGTATGTTTTTATGTTTTTGTTCGCATATCTCTGGAACTACAAGTCCGCTTTAAGTGATCTTCTTTTTTGTTGTACTAGGTATAGGTATTGTTGAACTTAGGGAATACTGCAAGTTTCATCAAAATCGGTTCTGTAGTTTCTTAGATCTACGAAATTTTAATTCTTATAATTATTACACGTGTACAATTTTGAAGTCAGTTATTAATATTTATAGACGATTCGATCAAGATGATTCGTTGTTGATAACTGAAAACTCGCCAATAAGAGAATTAAACTCTGTAGGCTTTAAATAGTGGACAAATATGTACTGTTATTTTTGGAGTTTCTAACGTGATGTCTATGACTACATACCTTTTTATTAGTAGTTAGATTGTTCAACGGGAATACTGCAAGTTTTTCTCAAAATCGGTTTTTGAGATAGAGTATTTTGAAATTTGAATTGAAGACGTGAGTGAAAGAGCACAATAAGTAACATTTAGCAATATACGGAAATTTACTATTTTTTTCCAATTTCCTGTATAATTTGAATAAATCTTGTAACTTATCTTCTTTATCACCTGACTAAATCGCTACACAAAAAAATCAGAGTTTTTTTTTTCAGATCAGTTTTCCGGCCCTAAAGCCTTTTTACTGTTACTTATCGTGTTCTCGGTTAAACAAGTCTCAAGTTAGTCCTAAAGAACTTGAGACTTGTCTCTTTAACCGACATGATTTGTAATTATAAAAAAATTCAAATTTCAAGGTCACCGATGGAAAACATTCAGAAGACTGCTAACGCCAGCTTTCCACTTCAACATACTGCAGACGATATTACAAGTGTTTCTGAAGAACGAGGAGACGTTTATAAAGAAGCTGAAGAAATACGCCGACAGCGGAGAAGCCTTCGATCTATTCCCTATTGTCGCTTTACTGTCGCTGGATAATGTTACAGGTACGAATTGCTCACTTTTAGTACACCAGCTCCTTTATTCATTAAGGGGCCGGGTGACATTGAAATTCTCATACGTACGTAATACCAAAATCATTTTCTCATACGAAAATATTTAATATGTTTGAGTTATTTTTCAGCTTAAAATAGTAAATTTTACTAATTACCTAGGTACAAAAATTTATTACAAAATATTTACACACTAAAAAATATTTTTTACCACTAAGTAATATATTTTACACACTAAAAATATTTCATTTTTTACCCAAGAAAATATTCCTAAAAAATTAAAAAATATTTTTAGTGTGTAAATATTTTGTAGTAAATTTTTGTCCAGGAACCTAGGTAATTACTATTTTAAGCTGAAAAATAACTGACTGAACAAACCTGTTAAATATTTTTGTATGAGCAAATGATTTTGGTATTACGCATGTATGAGAATTTCAATGGCACCCGGCCTCTTAAGATAACATCATACACAGAGCATATAGTGCGGTTTCTTTAGACATTTGAATTACCGTAACGAAAATTCCCGGAAACCAGAAAATGGGTGCCAATTTTACCAACCTAACGCTAAGCGCGTTAGCTCGGGGCAAATAAACATGATACGACGTCGTGTCGTACCACGAAGCGACGTCGCGTCGTGGGAATCTACGACGAGCATCGTAAAAAACTACGTTGCGACATCGTAACGTGCCACAATACGCGGCACCTCGCCGTCGATACAATGCAGGGTGAATTATTGTCGCAGTTAATTTCGAGAAATGGACCGCACTAGACGCGTCCTGCTCCTGTTGTTAAGAAGACGGATAAAAGACAGAAACTCAGAATATACTGGATCTACCCATTTCTTTTTTATGAATAACGAGAGCCACTTCATCAAGAAGTACAATGCCTTAAAAATAGATCAAAACAAGTTTTTTGGTTTCTTTAGTATGAGTGTATCAAGGTCCGTCCGTCATCTTTGAATTTTGTAAGTCAACTGTGGCACTGACACAGGTACGCATCGTGAGTTTCTACGACGCGACGTCGTGTCGTGTATCGTAGCACGTTACGATGTCGCGACGTTGTTTTTTACGATGCTCGTCGTAGATTCCCACGACGCGACGTCGCATCGTGAAACGACGCCGCATCGTGGTACGACACGACGTCGTATCGTGTTTATGTGTCCCGGCCCTTAGGTTGGTGAAAATGGCAAGTTTTAGCGGGCGGTTGGTATGAAAGCGGGCGTTACGAGAATGGAGGGCCGGCGCGGGGTACTAATAAAAAAGTTTTATTGTTCTTCACAGAGTCTATAATGGGTGTAGAAATGGACTCCCAAAACGATTCCGGTTCAGAATACGTCAAAGCTGTTACCGAGTAAGTGGTTTTTGTTTATTTTAAATCGTCCTCTTCCAAAGAAATATTTTATTTTTATGGTCGGTAAAAGTACTTACCTAATTCTAATTATAAAGTACCTTCATTTATGATTTAGGTTTTTTTATTTATGCAAAATTTTATTGCATTATATGTATATAATGCAATAAAATTTTTAATTTCTTATCTTATATTATGAAAATATTTAATTTCTAATCTGACTTCAAAAGGAAGTAGGTAAGTATATAGCCGAAGTAGGCAGGTATATTACTTAATTTCTTCTAGTTATCTTAGATGTAATATTATTATGATTAATAATAGCTTAATAATGATGAATCCACGAATAATTATTATCATATTTTATTAGTGTATTATTGTTAGATGGTCAAAGAGATCGCTCCGAAAAGGTTATCAGAAAGAAAATAGCGGGCAAGGCTATATGATAAAACAATTAAATACCTCTTATTGGAAAAATATATTGATAAATTTTGATAAAACTATATTTTACAGTACTTAACATCTTTAATTTCTAAAAAGGACAAAGTTTAAATAACATTTATTTTTTACAAACAGAAATGTTATAAATTTCGCTATAAATTTTAAATGTTTGTGACAGGGGTTTATGTTATCCTTGTTACACCGTGTCACACTTCGTCCGTCCGTCCCCCCCCCCTTAAGGTGTGACTGTATACTTTATGGATGATGGTCCCTAATGTGTAGCTGAATATTGCCCACAGAATGACAAGAATCATAGCGTATCGCATCCAGAATCCTCTCGCCGGGAACGACACACTATTCTCCTTCATGAGCGAGAAGAAGGTCTATGACAGGTCCCTGGAGATCCTCCACGAGACCACCAGGAAGGTGATCAAGCTTCGAAGACAGGCGCTCATCGATCAAAACATCACCAGCTTAGGGAACGAATCGGAGTTTGGTAAGTGATGAATGAAGAAGCTATGAAAACTTGTTGAAATGACGTCGAGGTGTTGAAATGCGGAGGTTTTTCTTTGATGGGTGGATTTTTTATTTAATGACAATATACCTAAAACAATAAACGTTACTATATTACTGGCTGTGCTAGCTTTCACTCGCGTGAATTAACCCATCAAGCCTAATAAGCTCACCGGAGAGCGAGCGGTAAGTGATAGACTAACAATAGATTCCCAAGAATCCACGATCAAAGGATTAATAAAGGTAGATGAATATGTTGACTAAATAAGGTTAATTCCTTAACTTTACATGAGACGTGTAATTATCATAACTATTGTACGGTCTCAAAAGGAAAATATAATTCGAATTCCAAATTTTATAACACTTCCAAGAAATGAGGTAATTTTTTTCAAAATTATACAAATATATTTCAGGAATTAAAAATAAAAATGCCTTTTTGGACCTGCTGCTGCTGTCTGAGGTGGATGGCGAGAAAATTGATGATGAAACCGTCCGGGAACAAGTTGACACCTTCATGTTTGAGGTTACTTAAAATCGTTTGATTGATACAACTTATATTATTTATTATAGGTCTACCAGAATCTGATGGCAAATTTTGACAGTAGATTTTCAAAAAATATCGTTGATCATTGGATAAATTTATATATTATGTATTTGCATGTTTCACGCACATACCTAATCAGTAATCAGCCGCTATAAGGAAAAAACCGGCCAAGTGCATGTCGGGCCACGCGCAATAATATAGGGTTCCGTAGTACCGCAAGTTTTTGATAATTTTTATGGTCAATGAACGTACATTTAAAGCGTGTTTTACACTACTAACAACATCATCTCAGTTACTTTCAAAGGAATTTGAACGAAAAGTTCCTTTATACTTCGCCGAATACATTTTTTTAGTTAATCGACTATTACTCAATAACTTATGAAGTCTTCTTAGCCGTGATAGTTTTCCTTTTAAATTCAGCATATTTCCTACATCCGTGATTTTTTTCATATTTCCAGAACCAACCGTTTAGCTGGTAGAAGGGGGGGGACACTGGACTCTAACGATTTTTTCCACTTTAAAACTTAATATTTCACAAACGGATCCCTAAATCGGAAAATGATTTACGAATACTCGCAATACTTTTAAAAACCTATTCAACGACACCCCACACGATGGGGTGGGCGCGAAAAAAATATTCATCCCCGCTTGATGTGTAGGGGGGGTACCATAAAAAAATATTTTTTTCACGATTTCATGTACCATTTTGTTGCCATCATTAATATGTGTATTCATGCTAAATTACAGCTTTGTAGGTCCTATAGTCTCTGAGTAAAATCGCGGACAGACAGACAGACAGACGGACAGACGGACGGACAGACCGAAACTATACTTGTTGACTACGGAACCCTAAAAAGGATCAAAATGTTTTATTCCAATTACTTTCTTACTTATTTACTTTCTTACTTTTTGCCATCAGATTCTGGTAGATGATAGATCTAGGTATATTACGCCATCCAATAACGATTAATATATTGTGAGTCCTTTATCACGGTAATAAGAAATCTTGTCACGGTGTGGTCTAAGTTCTAACTATTAGAATCGTCATCCCTCAAGCACCGTAAGGCTCATATGGGCCGCGACAACAAAAGATTTCCTGGAATTGGTGATCGAGGGATTAATTTTGAGTGCCACACTACGAATGACTTATAATTAGATGACTTTATCGACCATATCATTTGACCTTTTATTTCAGGGTCACGACACCACATCGTCAGCTGTGGTGTACACGTTATTCTGTCTGTCGAAGCACCCGGATGTACAGCAAAAAATATTAGACGAACAAAAAGAGTTATTGCAAGATGATGTTTACAGAGACCCCACGTTTACGTAAGTATTAAAAGTGTTTGTGTTAGTTTCTAATAGGATATAAAAATATAATATGAGATAGGTACTGCAATTTTTTCACGCTAAAAGCACCACCATAGTAGGTAAGGGAGCCCTAGATTCTAGAACATTTTATTTTATTACTATCAAGCAAATTTTTTGTGAATAGCTTTATTTTGATAAGACGAACAACATATTTTTTGTTTGCGAAAAATCTCGAAAATGGTTGCTAACAGACATAAAAAGAATTTCATACTTTGAATTGATGGTCTTAAAATATGGACTGTTTTATATTTTGTAGGACAATTTTACTCTTAAATTATATAACTAAGTAATAACTAATGACGTTATAGGGTTCTGTAATCAACAAAACTTGGTTGACTACTGAACCCTAAAACGGAACCCTAACAAGCAGATTTTTGTATATTGATAGGTTAACGGTTATATAATTTAAGAGTAACAATATTGTCCTACAAATAAAACAATCCCCAATGCCCAAATTTCACGTCAACTAAATGGCTAGTTCTGAAAATATGAAACAAAATACGACACAAAATCTTTGAATCGCTCTCCTGTAAAATGGCTAAATGGGCATTGTCCAAAAAAAATCACATGTACTTTTTATATTTTTTTTCGTTAAAATAGGGTATTTTAGGAATATAAATTAAATAATTTTGAAATCCATTGGCTAGTTTTTTCTCAATAAATTTTTAAAGTTTCGCTCTGACGTCATCATCGGCGCCCAATTGACCTCTGTAGTATGTTTTTTTTCCTTTCAATCTTATTTATAATGGCTGGTTCGTCTAATGCAAGTTATCATTATGTGAAAGCTGATACGAGAAACTTACCAAAAGTTCGAAACGTAATGTTGATCGAATTTATTGCTAATTTAACGCCATTGAAGGTCAAACTAAGGTTAAACATATTTGTTCAAAAATATAAGTAACTAATGGGTATTTTTTTCGTTTATATACAGAAAAACGATCACTGACCTTATTCCTCGAAATGTTTTTGTAATGAGCAAAATTAAAAAAAAATGGACAATCCCCATTGCAGATCCGTCTTTGTTCTACGATTGCGACGATATATTATTAGGTATGGTTAGGTACAATAGTCATCTACCAAAAATCACGGTCAAAGGTTTCTTACAAACCAAGAATGTAGATATTATGTACATATAAGTTTTACTTCCTTAATGTTTAATGTATTGTAATGAATCATGAATGGCACGACTTACGACCTACGAGTTTTTTAGTTTACAAAAACTAGCGTCTGACTTGATCTATGTTCTTAGCTATGATGCATAGTCGAACATATTAATTATTATCCAGTTTACTTTTCAACCGTCATGTCTTAGTCATAAGGTTTAAAAGTGGTAAGCCGGATCTGTCTTTGACTGTGCACTGCTAAAACTTCAGCGTATTTCTAGGTTTTTGGATAACAACTACAATAATTAGTAAGATTTGCATATAATACATGCTTACCTACTTGTTTTACATTTTGCCATTTTTGCCTTGACAAAAATTCCATACATTTTATGTCAAATTCTGCCGCACGCAGAGACATTAATTATTACTTATTAATGATGATTCTCTGATTTAACTTCACGAGTTAGGGCTTAGGCGTCCACAAATTATGTGAGGTGTTTAGGGGGGGAGGGGGTCGAGTCAAATCTCATCTAATCTCACGTTGGGGAGAGGGGGGGGGGGGGGTCTCGGCAAATCTCACGTAATTTTTTCCTCAACAAAATAATACTATTTTGGTCCATTTCATCCAGATTGTACGTATGCTTAAGATTTTATCGTAAGCGTAATCGTTATACGATTAAGATCATTCACAAATTCGTTCGAAAGAAAATGTACTGACTGTCAAAACAAACGTTTAGGTAAGAAACACACATTTTGAAAAATCTCACATGAGATTTGTGGGGGGAGGGGGGGTTTAATAAAATCTCACGAAATCTCACCAGAGGTGGAGGGGAGGTCAAAAATTAAAAAAAAACACCTCACGTAATTTGTGGACGCCCGCTTAGGCAATAATCAAATTACGTACTATGTCAAAATCTGTAAATAATATTTGTCTCTGCGGCAGTTCAAGTAATAAACTAATTTCCTGTATTATGTATTTGCAGGGAAGTGAATCAGATGAGATATCTGGAAATGGTGATCAAAGAGAGTCTGAGGATATTTCCCAGTGTGCCCGTCATAGAGAGGATAATCAAGAAAGATGTAGGTGAGTGAACCGACAAAACTGTTTATTAGCCATTAAAAAAATCAACCTAAGTAAAGAAAACAAAATGCTTGAAAAAAAATGCCTGTCACTAGCGCCATGATTATTGATTAGTTAACTAGTTAATTTATTGACACCTCATTTGTTAAAATTAGAACCGTAGTGACAGATTACTTAAACAGTTTTTAGAATACGTAACCGAAGTCTAGCTGCACCCTTCGACTTTCGTAGCGTTGGTGCATTCCTAGAATTAGCCACTTACAAATGCTTCGCATCTTCTCGCTTAGTGAACTGACCCTAGCATAGGGTTGCCAACCGTCCTGTTTTCCCAGGACATGTCCTTGTTTTTGTAGTGTCCTGATTAGTTTTTAAGCAGCGTCCTGGGTTGTCCTGGGTTTTTTAATTTTAAAATTCGTGCGCCTCTTTTCAAATTTTTACGCTACGAGCGTGAAATTAAGAGGGCGACTAACGCAAAAAATCAAACATCGTCCTTCTTTCTTTACACTCACGCCCGTCTTTCATATGCCAGGTGAAAAACGACGACGCGGAATCATCGCCAAGTTAGTTTTTTCTTAATAACTCGATAAATATACAGCATTAAATGTTTTTCGCGGATTTAAAAAAATAATTTATTTTTAATAATCCGCGAGGTCAGTGTCTCAATGATAGAATTTTATACAATGTGTTAAAAATATATTTACTTAGTTTAATGCATGGTTATGGCAATATAATATGAAAAATTCGTGAAAATTAGTTGCATAAAGATGCAAAGATCTTAAAATTTTCTCGATAGAAAAAAATCACCTTTGTGATTTTTTAGGATATCGTGTTTTCGCTTAAACCAAATTCTTGGAAATACAATGTAGTATCTATGTTTAGAAAATGAAACAATTCGGGGCTTATTTTCCTCGCAATCTGTTTTTATACTGAATTGTCCTGGTTTTTCCAACTTCAAATCCTGGTTTTTTTAATTTGAGGTTGGCAACCCTACCCTAGCATGTATTTGCATTGCGCAGTGATTCTGTGAAGTGGATGTTGTTACTGTGATTGCTAGAGTAGACTGACATGAACCTTGAACGCCACTTTATTTAAATACCCCTATACTAGCGAATACAAGGTTTGCTTGTATTTGTTTGGCATATCAACCCCAATAGGGACGACGACAACAATAGAATAATATATTTCCAAGAATCCGCGATCGAAGGATTAATATGTCACATAGGGTTCAGATAAGGACAGCGGACCTTGAACAGGCATACCGCATATCTAATGTTGGTAGGTGCAGCGTGCGTTATATTATGAACACAGATCTCTAGATTTTATTTTTGTGATTATGAATAAAACTTAAAAATGTTTTTATTTAGGTACTTAGTGGTAGAAAATGTATACTTACTTTAAATAAAATTAAAAAATATCCACAGCCGTACCTACTTACATTACAACGTTATTCTTTTTAAGAAGTCGGCTAAAAGACGGCTAGCAATTGTATAGTGCATTGAATTGATTGCATTTGCATTGGTGTGAAATTTCACAATTCTAAATATTTTGTTTTGGTATTTGTATTTTTATTTACATCAATAAAATGTTGAGGTTATTTTAATATCACCTGTGTATCATTATTTTATGCACAAAAGTTCAATCATATTATATCAATGTCTACCTACAGGAATACGCTTGAGTAATGGACTCTACGAAAATTGTTATTGGCTTATAAAAACACCAAATTGAAAGCTGACATGATCGAGAATGTTCTTAGCACAGATCTCTATCTAGTGTTCTTAGCAATAGTTCATCATCAGCCCGCTCGGTGCTAGCAAATTTGAGCCTATCTAATTTATATTTTTAAAGTTTTAAGTCGTTGTTTTTATAATCAGAAATTGTTATTTTATTCTGAGTGAATTTAATACAAAATCGTTTCTGAACGTGCAGTGCTTTGCAGTTCTTTCAACACGCACATTAAAAAATTCTTAATTTAAAAATTAAAATTATTCCAGATTTGAACGGATTGAAAATCAATTAATAATAATAATATAATAATATCTATCGACGCTTCACACCACGTCAGTCTGGACTCTGGCCCCGTGCTTAGTACCTGAAGGACTT
This sequence comes from Polyommatus icarus, assembly GCA_937595015.1. Taxonomy (NCBI): domain Eukaryota; kingdom Metazoa; phylum Arthropoda; class Insecta; order Lepidoptera; family Lycaenidae; genus Polyommatus; species Polyommatus icarus. Next base: position 17,522,993 of record OW569326.1, read on the forward strand.
GTGTTACGGGTACCAGACAACGGAAATGTATTTAATACTTATAAGGGAAAGTACCTAATGGTAGACACTGAACTAATAGATGACACTTATGACAAAAATACCATAAAAATAAGAATTACTCTAATTATTTCTCACCACTGTAAATTTTATAAGCTTCTCAAGCTATCTGTTGAATTGAAAAAATATATTAGAGACGCGTTCGGGAACAAAATTTTAAAATGGGATCAGTTTTCGTAAATAATATGACCGCGTCAACACGCGCTCGACAATTTCTTAGCAAATAGGTTAAGGATGGCGAAATTTTGCACGTAAGTTTTGAATACATTTATTTGATTTTTTGTAATTTCTATTGATTTCATTGGATTAATGGTCATGTTGTATACACTAATTAATGTTTATTTAAGATTTTTTATCAATTTTACCTAACAGTATAATGGGTGTCTACTATTAGTTCTTGAAAATGTAAAAAACCTAATAGATGACATGGATCTCATCTTTGAGTTTTGCAATACATACTAAAAGTTATTTTGTACTTTATTCTACTGCAAAAATCATCACTATTCTCTGAAAATATAATTCTATTAACAATCTAAGAACTTAGAACTACTGCACCTAAAAATTGACATGGTGTCTAATATTAGACCTTGTACTGATCTAAAAATCGATTGCTTTAGTTTTTTAGCAGTAAAAAAAAGAAAAAGAAGAGCTGAGAAAAGAAAGAAGAAAAAAGAAGAGGCAAAAGAAGCATGGAGACTAAAGACTGAAAGTAATTTGCTAGGAAAAAAAAAGAAGTGAAAACATGATTAGTACCGTTGTGCATTTTTTAAACCCACTTTTAATGAAAATCTATTATAAAAAAAATCGATTTTTTTTAAATTAATCTAAACCCTTACAATCGATTAAATTTTTAACCCATTTTTATGAAAATCGATTATTAAAAAATCGATTTTTTTATTAATCGAAACCCTTACAATCGATTAAATTTTTAACCCATTTTTATGAAAATCGATTATTAAAAAATCGATTTTTTTAATTAATCGAAACCCTTATAATCGATTGAATTTTTAACCCATTTTTATGAAAATTGATTATTAAAAAATCGTTTTTTTTAATTAATCGAAATCCTTACAATCGATTAAATTTTTAAGCCATTTGTATGAAAATCGATTATTAAAAAATCGATTTTTTTAATTAATTGAAACCCTTATAATCGATTAAATTTTAAACCCATTTTTTATGAAAATCGATTTTTAAAAAATCGATTTTTTTAATTCATCGAAACCCTTACAATCAATTCGAGTTAGAGTTCGACACAAAACACTACTCTCCATCTCCAACCGTCTTACGGTTTTTCCAAGGTTTTTTGATCAGCACGAGAATCTGACGCGAGTTTCACAGTTTTTACCCATCCCACAAATTAAGTGCTCAACGCCACTAAATAATTTTTCATTTTAAAAATATGAAAAATAAAAGGAAAGATAGGATCAGCGTGGAAGAAGAATGAATAGAATCTGGAGACAACGTGGATAATATTTCTGATGCATGTAGTTACTATGATGAAGTAAATAAAATCTTTTGAAAAATGGCAAATAAAGACCTAATAATAGGAAAAATGTAAAATGTAATCTAAAGTTCTATGTCAACTATTAGTTCATATTGGTGTCTACTATTAGTGATGTTCGTTTTTCGTGATGTCATCTATTAGTATTTATGACTAAGTTTACAAAAAGACCAATAATATATTTTTTAATTAATTTGTCAGAGAATAATTATAATAGTTTTATTTTGTAAGAGTTACTGAAGACATGAAGAAGTTATCAATCCTTTATATTCATAAATATATATTTTATAACATTCAAATGTTTCATGTTTCCTTATAGTGTCTGCCATTAGGTTTCTTCCCTTAGACTATACTTACTTATTATATTTAAGATTTTTATTATGTTTATATGATACATATACTATTATTAATAATTGTTACACATCCATGACCCAGGAACTTTGAAAAACTTTTTTGTTTCGTCGGCGGGATTTGAACCTGCGACCCCCGGCTTGAGCTACTAACAGCCCACCAACTGAGCCACAGACTAGGACTAGGTCGCCGTAATAGCTTTGTCTTTCCACATTCAATAATCGACAAAAATCCACACAAAAAAATTATTAATTTAAAATTGTTCCAGATTTGAACGGACTGAAAATCAAAGCGAACACGTCGATAATGATCAACATCCTGGAGGTGCACCGGCACCCAGAACTGCACGAAGACCCGCTGGTCTTCCGCCCCGAGCGCTTTGACCTAGCTAAACAGACGGACAAGAACACCTTCAACTGGATTGCCTTCAGCGCCGGACCCAGGAATTGTATTGGTAAATGTTTATGTTAACTGACTACGTGAAAGCAGTGGCGGCCGTACCCATTGTCAGGTCCCGGGCGGCAGGTCTGCGAGGCCCCGGTCAGCAGGTCTTTGCGAGGCCCTTTTGCCGTCTATCCACCGCCGGAAAAACCGTCCGAACAGAATCTGGCTGGTCGGATGTTTTGACATCCGCGGACGTCTACCATTGACATAAAGGTTAGGTCTTTGACGTCCGCGGATGAACCGTGCACATTGTTAAGCCGCGTCCATCAGCCGCGACTTATGGATGCGTCCGATAATTTGTTTCTTTTAGGAATGTAGGGATCCATTAAAGCATATTTTTAGATTCATTATCAGATATTATATAAAATCGAACTGACACCTATAATGGACGCTTAAAAATTTGAGCATCCTTTTGAACTATTCACTTACATTTTAATGAATTTTTTCAGGTCAAAAATTCGCCATGATGGAAATCAAAGTGATGGTAGCAAGCGTTTTAAAGCATTACAAGCTGCTACCGGTAGATGAGGAGCCCAAATTGTGCTCCGAGCTGGTGCTGAGGTCACAGAACGGAGTCAAGATAAGACTGGCACACCGCGAGAAACTTCAATAATAAACTGTGACCTGTCATAGGTAGCAGTGCCGATTTTAGCACTATCAGCGACCTGGGCGTCCAGGGTGCTGGTAGAGCCAAAATGGGGCGCGCCGCTGGCGGTCGCCGGTCCTTTTTATCCGGCGCCCTGGGCGGTCGCCCAACGTCTCTAACGCCGCTACTGAAGATACCTAAAAATCGAACACAGCGCCTTCCCCTAACATTTTTGCCAAGCGATTTAATTAGTCGTTTTCAGATGCAATAATATGTCAAAGTAATAAGTACCTGTTTTAACTGTAGGTAGCTTAATTATATTATTAATGAATAATGTTTAATAAGTATTTATGATTTTTATTACATTATGATACACAAATTTAATACACATCCCAGGAACTTAGGAAACTTTTTGTTCTGTCGGCGGGATTCGAACCCGCTTGAGCCCACCAGCTGAACAGCCCAACAACTGAGCCACAGAGGTCGTCGAAAACAAACTAAATAAAATATAAACTTAGCAAGAACACGTGCCATCTAGGCCTGTGGAGAATAAAAAAAAACCCCAAGTAGCTGTGCCTGAGGTGCATACTGGACGGGCTGAAAGTTTGAATGAAAGTCCGTTATTTCATAAGTTAGAAACTTGATACGTTTGGGCTACTGATTAAAAATGATTGGATACGTGTTTAAGCGTTTTTGGAAATTCTAACCCCAAGGGGGTGAAATCGGGGTTGAAAGTTTAAATGAAAGTCCGTCATTTCTTAAGTCAGGCACATGAAAGTTTATTTTTGGACTGCTGATTACAAATGAATGGATAGATATTTAAGCGTTTTTGGAAATTCTACCCCCAAGGGGGTGAATTGCGGTTGAAAGTTTGAATGAAAGTCCGTCATTTCTTGAGTTAGAAACATGAAACTTTATTTTTGTGCTACTGATGATTCCTCTATGGCGTCAGTGCATTGAGACTAGGAGGACGATCTTCTTCTTCTTCTGCACCTCCTCCTTGACTTGGTCCACTAGTTTGAATAGCGCATCCTCTGTGCTTCTTTGCGGGATGAAGGCGAACTGGTTCTTGTTTAGCGCAGAGTATGTGCCATTGGACTCTGGTGATCATAAGTTTTTCTACAATTTTTCCCAGGACGGATAGTAGTCCCATTGGACCCATTGGTCTGTACGACTTGTGGTGAGTGCACGTCTTCTTCACCCGGTTTTTTGAGAATGACCACGTGTGCCTTTTTCCATTGTGATGTGTGTGTATATGATGTCCTAATTCTATGCATTTGTTCGCCATTTCTAAGAGCAACTCCGGTGCACACATAATGGCCTCACTGCAGATGTCCGATGTAAGGCCGTCGGGGCCTAGAGCCTTACCTGGATTTAGTGACGACAGGATTGACTCCAGTTCTGCCATAGTAAATGGCAAACTTACTGGGTTTAGTATTTATTTGTAAACAAAAAATGTTAAGAGTTATTCTCCTTTAAAATCTCCAATATTTCCTTTATTTTATTATATCGCATATTTCCAAGAAACTTTGACAATTCTAATGCTACCATTCTTCCGAAAAAATCGTTACGTTGGTATTCTTTTTCTTCACTTATGCTGCAACTTACGGTGCAACCTTTGGGGTCGTATTTACCATTCTTTTGCAATAACTTATAATATCATCATAAGGCTGAGAATCGGGGAATTCTTCTTGCGAGTCACAGAAAGTTTTCTGGGAATCAGTTGACAGCTTGGTTTTCTTTGGCAAAGGTTCTTCCGAGAACATAGTCTGAGGTTCGAAACTAGAATTTTCAGTTTCGCAGATCAAGTAATCACCACGTTTTGTAAAATAGTGTTGGTCTGAAAAATAATAATAATAATTTTATCTTTTTGTTTCCGAAAAGCGTTGCATTTTGTTTTTGGTTTGATTAATCTATTGTTATAACAGATCACGCAATTCGGTGTGCCTCTTGGCATAGGCCTCCTCCAGTGCTCTCCACTGAGCTCTGTCATCTGCGACTCTTGTCCAGTAAGGACCCAAAGTCAGGCGAATGTCGTCTCTCCATCTCGCTCTTGGGTGGCCCTGTTTTCTGGTATTTTCTCTAGGATACCACAGAGTTACTTGTTTGCTCCATTTGTTATTTTTACAACGTAACATATTATTATGTCCTGTCCAACTCCATTTTAGGTGTTCGATGCGTGTTATTATGTCTGTAACTTTGGTTCTCTTTCTTATTTCATGGTTGTTAACTTTGTCGCTAAGTCTGATCCCGAGTATACTACGTTCCATTGCTTTTTGTGTTTTTGCTAGTTTTTGTCCAGGTTTATCTGTTAGCGCCCATGTTTCACATCCATACGTCATACAATGCTTAAATCCTTGTTTTTCATTATTTCTTTTAGCGACCAGTATTTTTTCCATCCACAGGTGACAGGCGACTCTTTTATTAATTTCGCTTGTCATTGGATCTTGCGGAGATATAATTTGTCCCAAATAGACATATTCTGTTACGTACTCAAGCTGGATTCCATTGACTTCTATGGTGGCTTCTGTAGTATTGGTCATTAGCTTTGTTTTTTCAGCATTCATTTCCAGGCTTACGACTCTACTCATTTCCGCAAGCTCCTTGACCATGCACTCCAGTTTTCTAGGGTCTTCCTCGAGTAGGATGATGTCATCTGCGAATCTCAAGTGATTGAGTCTGTTGCCGTTGATATTGAGGCCATAGTTTTCCCAATCGAGTTTTCTAAATATGTCTTCCAGCACGGCGTTAAACAGCTTGGGGGATAATGGGTCCCCTTGTCTCACACCTCTGTTTATTGCAAAGGGGTCACCTTTTGCTTCCATTTTAATACGACATTTGCTGTTTCTATATTATATTGATTTACTTAATTAGATTTATGTAAGTTTCATCTACCCCTTGTGATTTTAGAGTGAGCCAAATGTGTTTATGACTTAAACTGTCGAAGGCTTTGGAGTAGTCAATAAAGCAGATATATTATAGTGGTTTCTGGTACTCACAGTATTTTTCCATTACTTGTTTTATTGTGTGGATGTGGTCTATTGTGCTATAGTTCTTTCTGAATCCCGCCTGTTCGATTAGTTGGTTTTCGTCCAGTGTCGCCGTTATTCTTTCCAAAATTATTTTAACAAATATTTTGTACACATTTGAAATAAGGCTGATTGGTCTATAATTGCTGATGTTTTCTTTGTCCCCCTTCTTGTGAAGCAGAATAATTTATGATTCATGCCATTGGTTTGGGATAGTGCCTGTTATTAATATTTCGTTGAACAACTTAGTTAGAATTTGCCCAGTTACGCTTCGATCATTGAGGTGCGCGCTAGTGTCTTAGTGATTATTAAGTTGTGTATACGAACTTTTGTTTTTTGTTCATATATCAAAATGTGACGATGGATAGTTTAGGCAAATCTTTAAGTATTTGTTCAAGTAATTCAGAGGAGATTAGTGAAAGAATGTTGGAGATAAACAATGGCGAGCAGGATAGTAATATTATGGAAATGAGTACGATTGCGACTATTGAAGTTGGAGAACAAAGGAAGGCGGAGAAAAGGTTAAGAGAGAAAAGTAGTGATGACAGTATTGAAGATGACGATGGATTTATTACTGTGTCTAGAAGATCGAAGCGACTGATTCGCAGCAGCTCGATTCCTAATAAAGATGATAACAATGAGTCCCGTTTATTAGATCGAAACGCACAGGAGACGGAATACTACGAGGTCAGTTTAACATCTAAAACTGTACTTCCTAAAATGATAGCTATGGCGAAGTTACTTAAATCGCAGAATATTAAAAATATTGTGAAGATTGCATATAAAAGCCAGTTTAAAATTTCTTTTTTGTTTGAAAGTTTACAAGATGCCGATCTACTGATTGAGTGTCAGAAATTTAAGGAATTAGATTATAGATGTCAACGCACAGACCAATTGAATGCGACTTATGGTGTAGTTAAAAATGTTGATTTGGAACTAACTGAAACAGAACTGATGAGTATCTTTCAGAGCGACTTAGAAATAATTAATGTTAAAAGATTGAATAGATTCTCGTCGGAGGGTCAGTGGGTACCCAGTGAAGTAGTACGTATTGCATTCAAAGGTACAACCCTTCCACCGTATATATCCGGCTATGGCTGTCGTTTTAAAGTGGAGCTATATAAATTTCCAGTCACTCAATGCTCTGGTTGCTGGAAATTTGGTCATATAAAAAGTTTTTGTCCAACACAAAAAATCCGATGCCCAAAATGCGGACAAGATCATGTTAATTGTGATACTACTGATTATACTTGCATTAACTGTAAAGGTCCTCATATGGCTCTAAACCGGTTATGCCCTATATTTACTAAGGAGAAATTGATAAGAGAAATAATGAGTCAAAATTGCTGTACTTATAAAAAGGCACTGGAAGTATATTTGAAGGACAAGCAATCAAAAAATTTACAGAACGTTTCTAATCCAGGATTAGGTATTTCTCATACATTAGTGAGTAAACAAAGAAGCTATAGGGATGTCGTAGCATCGACTAGTAACAAATATTCGGACTTAACATATTATAACGATGAGTCTATGAACTGCGAGCCGACTCCGTTATGTGAAGAAATAAATGATGTCCATAATTCTCATCAAAATTATTCTTTAGTAAATAATCAGTCAAAGGGAAGAGGAGGGAAGGAAGGTAAAAAACAGCACCAAAAATCAGCATCTAAGCAACGAGACTGTAGTATAATAAACGAAAATGAATGCGAAGATCAAGATATGAAGTCTGATAGTGAAGAAAACATAGAAAATGTTGACAGAAAAAAGAAGAAAAATAGTAGAATTTTTGAAAAAATTTTAAATGAAAGTAAAGATATATTTTTATCTGATTTGTCTACGAGTGAGAAAAGCCAAAGACTATTTAGTTTATTTTTTAAAGAAATTATAAGGTATGTTGGTTCATTACTTTTTGGTGAAAATGAGGTAATTAGTAACATATTAAATTTAATCACAAATGGATAGTAACACCAGTTCAGCCAATATTAATATAGTTCAGTGGAACGCTCAGAGTTTAAAGCCGAAACTTATTGATTTCGAATTATTGTTAAATAGGGAAAACATTCATTTAGCAATTTTAAGTGAGACGTGGTTGGATCCTAGCGATAAAATTAATATATCTGGTTACAATATATACCGAAAGGATAGGCACGATTCATACGGGGGCGTGGCTATAGTTTCACGTAACACTTTAAAAACATATATTGTTCCAAGTTGTGTGACTAATACAGGTATAGAATTACTGCATATTAAATTAATTAACAACAATTATATTAAAAATATTATATCGGTTTATTGTCCATCTTCTATTTCGACGTCTCAAATGGATTGGGAAAATATATTTTCAAAAGTTTGTAATAAGTCATTAATCGCAGGGGACTTTAATGGGCATCACCCTTGCTGGTCCGATCGGAGTGATTCTCGCGGTAATCAGTTATTTGAATCTGCTATTGAAAATAATTATGTTTGTTTGAATACAGGACATTATACCCGACTAAGATTAGTGAATGGCCGTTTACAAAAGTCATCGCCCGATGTTACCTTCTCGACTACCGATATTGTTACTAACAGTACATGGGTGGTTTTAAACGAAAGTTTAGGCAGCGATCACTTGATAATTAAAATAAGTTTTGAAATTCCGGTTTACATTCCACAGACAAATTCCACACGACGACGGAATTTTAAAAAAGCGGATTGGTTTAGGTACAAACAATTAATTACGTCATCTTTGATAGCACATTGTCCTACCTCAGAGGAAGTTCAGATCCTTTATAATTTTTTAGTTACTCAAATTAATTTATCAGCTGACATAGCTATTCCATTTATACCTAATTATATAAACAATTCAGATCAAAAATTTGTACCTAAGCCTTATTGGAGTCAGGAACTATCAAAATCAATAGCACAACGACGTCTTGCATTACGTAAATTTAGGAAAAACCCGATACCCCAAAATTTAAATGCATTAAAGTATCAAATATCAAAGACACGTAAGCTGATTAGGCAAGCAAAAGTTAAATGTTTTCGTGAATTTTGTGACAGTATAGACGAGGCCACATCTTCAGCGGTCATGTGGAAAAAGATGCGTTGGCTAAAGGGTCACAGACAGGCAAAATTTTCATCCCCGGATTTTAAGAAACAGGAATTACTTGCATCGCTTGCACCTGATTTTGTCATAACTCAAATTCCCGATCTTATCCATCATGAATCTTCTTTAAATCGCGATTTTTCTATACAGGAATTAGAATCTTGCCTTAAAACTAAAGATACGGCTCCCGGAATGGATGAAATTACTTATAGCATGATATTTAATTTGCCTATAGAGGGTAAACAGTTACTCTTAAAAATTTACAATTTGATATTTAAAACATCTCATATTCCCTCACAATGGCGAGATATTCATATTGTACCTATACCTAAGTTAACTAATAATTCAGATAATAATCTCCGACCCATTTCATTAATCTCATGTATGTGTAAAATTTTTCATTTAATGATATTAAAACGTTTAGAATGGCTCGTCGAACACGATAATTATTTATCACAATATACAACCGGTTTCAGAAGGGCGCACTCGTGCCTAGATAGCCTAACGCGTCTAGTAACTAACATCCAAATTGGCTTCAGTAAAAATATTCCTACCTTAGCTGTTTTTTTAGATATAGAAGCTGCTTATAATTATATTCTTGTTGACCGCATTGTAAGTGTACTCGATAGTATTAAAGCAGGCAAAAATATATGTAACTATATTTGGCATTTTTTGACTGAAAGGCATCTTGTTATTAAGGCCGAAGAATGTGATAGTTTGTATTTCATTAGGTGGGCTAGGATTGGCATAGCCCAAGGTGACCCCTTATCCCCCCTTATTTTTAACATTACGTCAGCAAACGCACGTCACTATATTCTAAATGTTTTTTTTGAGCAGTACGCTGACGACTTTACAATTTATTGTACTTATAATAAATTCGTTGAAAGCGTCGAGATATTGCAAAGGGCTGTGGATGTTTTTATCTCCTTCATAGAATCACTGGGATTAAAACTTTCTAGCGAAAAATCAAAAGTATGCATCTTTAGTCGGGGCCATAAACGTTTAATTGCTAATATCAAAGTTGATAATAGAACTTTGGATTTGGTTGATCATTATAAATACTTAGGTATGTGGCTTGACAAATGTTTGAGATGGGGGAAACATATAGGCGAGATACACGACAGTTCTTTTAAAAAAATGCAGTTGCTCAAAATTTTGGCTGGATCATCTTGGGGTGTGCATCCCACTTACATGCGTAGATTGTATATGTCTCTCATAAGAAGTAAAATAGATTACGGTTGTTTCTTATATGATAATGCTGCTATTAGTCACACAAATAAACTAGATAAAATACAAAATCAGGCCTTAAGAATTATCGGAGGTTTTATTAAAACCACTCCAATACACGTTATGGAATCTGAGTTGGCTATACCACCGTTATATATTAGAAGACTTTACCTTTCGCAAAAATTTTATTTTAAACTTAAATCTAGAATCAATGACGCCTCCTTAATTAAAATTTCAGAACTTACCGAATTATCTCAAAACAGTTACTGGATAAGGAAAAAGAAACCTTTATTAAGTAATGTACACAATATGTTGAAGCAGGAGAAAGTATCCTCGTCACAACCTCTTGAAATGTTTTGTTTAGATACATGGTTGTCTGATGTAAATATTAAACATTATATTAAATTAGACTTGGCCAATGTTTATGCCCCAAAATCACATTATGATCGGAATTTTTTAAAATATAATGCACTTAAAAACCTAAGAGAAAATTATCCTGAGTGGTATTTTTTATATTCAGATGGATCTAAAACAGTAGATGGGGTTGGCGCATCTTTTTATGACTCGGTAAATAAAAGACACGGAGTGTTTAAAATGAACAGGCATATAAATATCATGACAGCAGAATTATTTGCTATATCCGAGGCGTTAAAATATGCGTTCACCCTAAATGCTACACGAATTGTTATTTGTACTGATAGCAAGAGTGCTTTGCAGCACCTAATTAAATGTGTTTATAGTGGTTCTAATTGTTTATCTGTTGCATATTTATGTATAAAATTATTAATGCAGTTTAAATTATTATGTAAAGATATAGTCTTGCAGTGGGTGCCGTCTCATGTCGGTCTGCGTGGTAATGAGGAGGCCGACCGATTAGCCAAAGATGCTATTAATTTAGAAGAAATTCAAAATTTATTACCTCATTATTCGGAAATCTTAATTAAATATAAAAGACATGTTTATGAATTATGGAAGGAGTATTTTAATGAAAGATCGCAGTACAAAGGTATTTGGTACAAAAGTATACAAAGCGAGCCTCCTCATATACCCTGGTTTCATAGGTCAGGCTTGAGTCGGAGCCAGATTGTTGCTGCACATAGACTACGTTCAGGACACATACCATTAAATAAATTTGCACATCTAATGCGTAAAGTTGATTCTCCTGATTGCGAAATGTGTGGAAGACCAGAAGATGTGCAACACGTTTTGATGGAATGTGTCCGATATACTCATAAAAGAAATGAGTTATTTAACTTAATTAAAGTGCCTCTAAGGAATATGGGTATCTTTAATGTTATATTGGCTGAACCGAATTCTGATTATGCAAAATTATTGTACTCCTTTATTATAAGAAGTTAGTTTTAAGTTGATTAGATGGGATTGACATAGCCACTATGTGTGCTAAAATCCCTAAATAAAAAGAGAATAAAAAAAAAAAAAAAAAAAAACTTAGTTAGAATTGGACTTATATCTATTATCTTCCATGGTGCCTCTTAGCAGTTCATTGGACACATTGTCAGGACCTGGGGCTTTTTCCAGCTTTTGTGACATTATTGCTTTCTCTACTTCTGCTCTGATAATTGGTGGTACATCCTCGTGACTCTTGTTTGGGTGTGTGTTTGTGTTGTTCCCATGCTCTGTGTCTATGTTCGAGTAGAGAGACCTGTAGTAATCCGTAGCTAGTTGGTGGATTTCTCTGCGGTTTGTCACTTGTTTGGATTTCTTACATTTTAGTTTGGGTATCCATTCCATTCCCATTTCCCTTAGTTCTCTGAAGGCTTTTCTTGTCCCTCCTGTTTTTTTAATTACCTCTTCTAGTTTTTTCGTCCTTCTTGCTTTCTGTCTCTCCGTATATTTTCTCGTATCTGCTTGCTGAGGCTTGATATTTTATTTTGGTTCTCTTTGCTATTTGATTTAGTTGATATTACTGCTTTCCTTTCCTCTAATAGCTTAATTGTCTTCTCGCTAAGTTTCGGGCTTTTAATTGCCTTTACGTTCCTGATAGCTGCACATCCATATAATCATACTTTTCAATAACACCTTTGCCAGAGTTTACCATTTCCTTTATTGTCTTAATAGATGATTGGTCTATATTGCCATATTGTTCTGGAGTCAGCGAGGTATTGTTTCTGGGTTTCCTTCCTAGTTTTGATGGAAGCTTCTTTAGACAGCAGCGTACCATGCGGTGGTTTGTATTGAAGTTAAGGTTTTGGACGATATGGTCTGAAAAATAAGAAACGTTAATATAAATTCGTTTTAACTGTATACTTTTTTGTTATAAAATGCACACAACTTACTTTGTTCTACATGAGAGTCTTCAAGATTCTGGGGTGATGTCATCTTCTTGATGTTGGAATGGTGTTCGTGTTTGGGCCTCGTTTGGAGCCCAGTGGGTAAGACCGGCATTTTCCAATTTCCTCTAAATTTGCGTCCACCCTTTGCCTTTCGGTATTGTGGCATTGGCTCGGGTGTAGGGGGGTCACCAGAGCTGGTTGGAGTTCCTGGGATGTTAAAGAGTCTGGGACCATGCCGGTCCCGCTCACTGGGGTCAGGCTTGTTGTTTCGTCTTATTGTGTTGGCCACCTGTTGGTGGGTGATGTCCTCTACCCTCTGTTAGTGTTGAGGGTATGCTTGTTGGCCAATTATTTCTCCGTTTAACCCCCACGTCACCTTGGTGGAGTGTGCAATCTGCTTGTAGATGTTTGCGGCTTTCTTGCAGACTGCTGCCACGTGCGAGGTGAAGGTAAGAGTGTAGTTGATCGTGACGCCTAGAAGCTTGATTTCGTCCACGAGTTTGATATTGGTTCCGGACGTCTATATTTGGGGGGCGGTCAGTTTCAGCTTTCGGGTGAGCAGCATCGCGTTGATTTTATGAGCTGCAAACCTTAGCTTGTTCTGCTTTCCCCATCTTTTGACGATCCGGAGCGCGGTTTACTTTTTCCTCTATGGCGTCAGTGCATTGAGACTAGGAGGACGATCTTCTTCTTCTTCTGTACCTCCTCCTTGACTAAGTCCACTAGTTTGAATAGCGCATCCTCTATGCTTCTTTGCGGGATGAAGGCGAACTGGTCCTTGTTTAGCGCAGGGAGTAGGTATGTGCCATTGGACTCTGGTGATCATAAGTTTTTCTACAATCTTTCCCAGGACGGATTGAAGTCCAATGGGTCTGTACGACTTGTGGTGAGTGTAGTCTTCTTTACCCGGTTTTTTGAGAATGACCACGTGTGCCTTTTTCCATTGTGATGTGTGTGTATTTGATGTCCTAATTCTAGGCATTTGTTCGCCATTACTAAGAACACCTCCGGTGCACACATGATGGCCTCACTGCAGATGTCCGATGTGAGGCCCTCAGGGCCTGGAACCTTCCCTGGATTTAGTGACGACAGAATTGACTCCAGTTCTGCCATAGTAAATGACAAACTTACTAGGTTTAGTTTTTTATTCGCCTAGTACCTAGGCGAATAATTATTTGCAAACAAAAAATGTTAAGAGTTATTCTCCTTTAAAATCTCCAATATTTCCTTCATCTTATTATATCGCATATTTCCGTGAAACTTTGACAATTCTAACGCTACCATTCTTCCGAATAAATCGTTACATTGATATTCTTTTTCTTCACTTATGCTGCAACTTACGGTGCAACCTTTGGGATCGTATTTATCATTTTCTTTGCAATAACTTATATTATTATCATAAGGCTGAGAATCGGAGAATTCTTCTTGCGAGTCACAGAAAGTTTTCTGGGAATCAGTTGAAAACTTGGTTTTCTTTGGCAAAGGTTCTTCCGAGAACATAGTCTGAGATTCGAGACTAGAATTTTCAGTTTCGCAGATCAAGTAATTACCACATTTTGTAAAATTGTGTTGGTCTGAAAAAAAAGAAACTATTAATATAAATTCGTTTTAACTGCTTCAAATTTAATACTTTTTTGTTATAATAATAATAATATAGCCTTCATTTCAGAATTACAGCAGTGTTTTTTAAATTTTATGTTACTTATCTAAGCTTATCAATTTCTGATTGCCATTTGGCAAAGGCCTCCTCTAGCCTCTTCCATTCTCGTCTGTCTCTGGCCACTCTACTCCAAGTTACTCCAGCAATTGGTTTAAAATCATCAGCCCATCTTTTTCTCTGTCTACCTTTACTCCTTTTCCCATGTCTAGGGTACCATGAAGTAATTCTTTCACTCCATTTTCCTACTCCTCGGACGGTGTGGCCAGCCCATCTCCATTTTAACTTTCTGACCTTAACAGTTACATCTTGCACTTTGGTAGTTTTTTTTATAACATCGTTTCTTATTTTATCTAATTTTTAAATACCTAACATACTGCGTTCTATTGAGCGTTGGCATGTCGAAAGAGCAGTGATATGTTTGTTGGTTAGAGACCATGTTTGGCTTCCATATATCAAAACTGGCAGTATGCAGGTATTGAAAAGCTTACTTTTTAGTTGTATGTGGATATATTTACTTTTCATCACTTCCTTTAGGCTCCAATAACTTTTCCATACTTTTGTAGTCCTTCTTTCCAATTCTTTGGCTATCTTTGGCAATTGTATTATATGGTCTCATATGGTGATATTATTTGACCTGGGAGGGTTATGAATTGAATATAAACGGATTAAAGCTCACTCACCTTAGATTCGCTGATGATATTGTACTGTTTGCATCATCCTTAGAAGAACTGAATACAATGATCAATGAACTGGCTAAAGAAAGTGAAGAGGTGGGGCTTAAGCTCAACTCGGAAAAAACAAAAGTCATGACAAATGGACCAAAAAATATAATAACAGTGGGAAATAACATCGTTGAATATGTGGAAGACTATATTCTTCCACATATCCAACGATGTTATTTCCCACCTCTTCACTTTCTTTAGCCAGTTCATTGATCATTGTATTCAGTTCTTCTAAGGATGATGCAAACAGTACAATATCATCAGCGAATCTAAGGTGAGTGAGCTTTAATCCGTTTATATTCAATCCATAACCCTCCCAGGATAGGTTCCTGAATACTTTCTCGAGTACAGCGGAGAAAATTTTTGGCGACAGAGGATCCCCTTGTTTTACACCCTTTCGTATGTTGAAAGGTTCTCCCTTTTTTCCAATTGAACACATGCAATGCTCTGTTTGTATATATATTGTATATATTTTTGTTATAAAAATGCACACAACTTACTTAGTTCTACATGAGAGTCTTCAAGATTCTCTATTGCAATATATGTTGCATCAACAATGTTCTCAGTAGGATTATCCTGTAATAAATCAAGGATGAATCTATTTTGCACACCAAAAGCAAATAACAAAAATTATTTAGAAAGAAATAAGACATTTAGAGCCGCGCTACACCGGAATGGCAGCGGCAGGGCGAGCACTTTCAGTGTCATAGGATGTCACCGCTGCCATTCCGGTGTGTCGCGGTCCTTAGTAGTTAACCTGTGAAAGCAGAGACTCCTCCAATGCCAAGCCTGTGGCTACTTGGAATCCAATCAGATTTAGAACCCTTTGTTCTAAATCTGTGATCTTTGAATAACCTGCAGGTCCACCACCAATGCCGTTCGCTGCCTTATGAAGCCGAATAGCCTTCTTCTTGGTATTATTTTTAAGTCACTCCACACCTTAAACATTCAGTGTAATAAACCCATTGATAAAATATATTCTCCTCAACACCATAATTAGGATTACATTAATAGAATACTGTCTAGCACCATTACCAACCTCTGTGGCAGCTCAAGCCAGTGCAGGGGTCGCGAGTTCAAATCCCGTCGACAGAACAAAAAGTTTACAATGTTCCCGGGTCTGGATGTGTATTAAATATTTGTATGATATGATAAAAAATCTTAAATATGATAAATTTTATAGTATTAAAGTATTTAAATATATTTCCGTTGTATGGTACCTGTCATATCATTTTACCATTTAATCAGTTATGATAGATATTTTGTTTTGTTATGATTAAGTACCTAATTAAATAACTATCCATTTCCTGATCTAAAAAAAATTACATAGTGATAACTTACCTTCTTCCATTTTTCTGTGGGTTTTGAGTTGCCGGTGCCATTACTATTTAATAGAGAAGTTAATTGTTCCCATCTTCTAAAGATTTCTATTTTATCCTTGGCAGTATTCGTGGGTTTATTGAGATCACCGTGCCTGAAATAATTAGATTATGAATCCTATTGAACTTCATTACTAATATTATCACAGTTAACGCTTTAGATCAGTGGTTCTTAACCGGTGGTCCCCAGACCACTGGTGGTCCCTCAAGGCATTCCAAGTGGTCAGCGAAGCCATCTTAATACATAATATCTGAGAATTCAGAAGTTAGTAAAGAGTATGCAGTCACAAAAATCACATTAAAGTTACAAATAATATCTAACTTTTATTAAAAAATTATGTAGTACTAATAATAATTATTATTAAGTTGTACTTGTTTTCTTTATCAAACAATCCTTAATAATTTGGGAGTGCCGGCGCCGGTAATGCCGTAATGGCTGCCGGTGCTGGTTGCTGAAATGGCTGCCGGCGCTGTTTTCTGAACTCCGAAGTTTGCCGAAGTCACGCGATGTTTGCCGAATAGGCTAAAAAATAGGCCTATTCGGCAAACATCGCTTGTCAAATGACAGAATAATGATCAAAAACATCAGTCTTGAGCTAAAGGACTATGAAAAGTACGAATAATAAGGTCATAAAATATAGTCATATTGTAAGGATGCATATTTGAATCCTTCGATCGGGGATTCTTGGAAATGATATTGTATTCTATTGTTGACGCGATCACCGGTGCTCGTATGGGGCTTGAATCTTGATGGGTTAATGGTTGTATTGATAATGCTGATAAAAGTGATCTGTATAGTAGCATACAATATCTTTGCTTCTTTAAACACTCTAATATTATATTTAAGGAATCTGAAGTTCTGTTCAGTAACTTCGGAAATATACCACGGGGTTTATAACTGCAGTAGGCTCTGTGGTGCAAAATCTAATTTTTTTGAAAAAAGGTAGCTAAGGTAAAGCTAAGCTAAGAAAATGCATCACAAAAAACTAAAATATCCACAGCCGAACAAATAGGTACCTATAAAACTAAATTTCACCTTTGGAAGTCGGTAAAGTCGAATATAATATTATTTGAGATTATAATAATAATAATAATAATAAATTCTTTATTTGCACACACAAAAGAAAAGACATAAAAGGGACAAAAAACAAAAGACATAACAATAACAAAAAAAAGTATATAAAAAATTACAAAATTGTGCAAAAAGGCGGTCTTACTGCTTTAAGCAGTTTCTTCCAGACAACCGATAATAAAATTAAAAATATAAGTAAATATTAAATATACTTACTAATTACATACAATATTAATTACTTAATATATAATAAACTAAATAAACTTTACACAGATATAATAAGACAAAAAAGTATACATATATAAAAGAACCTACACACCAATAGTTTTATATAGAGAGGTCTAAGTAATATTGTTTTACACGTTTTTTGAATATTATATTTATATATTCAGATTTTTTAATGAAATCGGGTAAGGAGTTCCAGAGTCGAATAGCGGTGATGGCGAAGGAAGAATCATTGAATGAAGTTTTATGAGATGGAAAAGCAAGAGTAAGTTTGTTTGCAGAGCGAAGAATAGGATTGTTATGACCGAGGAAATTGAATTTTACTTTTAGGTAGTCAGGAGTTGAAGGATTAAAGTGGATATTATATAGTAAATGCAGGACGTGCGAACTTCGTCGCATCTTTATCGGAAGCCATTTCAGCTGAGACCGATATTCAGAACATGATCAAATTTGCGAAGGCCAAAGATAAAACGGATGCACAAATTTTAAAGTCGTTGAAGGGAAGAGAGGAGATTTTCGTTTAAATCACAGTAACAAACATAAGCATAGTCTAGAATCGGGAAGAGTAAGGTCGTGGCTAGATTAATTTTAGTTGCGACTGGCAGGAAATTGCTTAATCGTCTGAGGGAAGCGGTGGCAGCGTTCATCTTTTTGCGTAGTTCCTGGATCTGGATATCCCATGAGAGAGTGCGGTCGAAGTAAACTCCAAGGTTACGCACGGAGGAGCTGTAGGGAATAACATTCCCGTCAAGGACAATATCAGGTAAGGAGTTCCAGTCCACTTTCGCAATTAGATGTCTGCTGCCGATAATAATAGATTGTGTTTTATTTGGATTAAGGACTAAACCATAGGCATTGCTCTACTTCGATATTTCATCTAAATCAGTATTAGTTTGAGCAATACCGTAGGATAGAAATAATTATAATTATTTCTTTTTAAAATTTGTGTATCGGGACTGGAATCTAGCACTTTACGCATTATCACCGGCTCCCATTTTGAGTGCCAGCGCCGGCAGCCGTTTTTTTGTATCTCGGCTGCCGGCAGTGTACTTACCGCCGGCTCCCATTACTGATAATATTTTTGAGAGCCGGCGCCGGCAGCGGAGGCACTCCCTAATAATTTAGTTAAACTAGGATGGTCCACAGCAACACAAACATTTGGAAAATAGTCCCTCATGACTAAAAGGTTAAGAACCACTGCTTTAGATTTTATCCTACCATGCGTTAGCATTCTATATAGTTTATGTATCCTACTAATATTGTGCTAATATTATAAACGCGAAAGTTTGGATGTATGTATACAGTATGGATGTTTGTTACTCTTTCACGCAAAAACTACTGATCGATAAAACTTACTCTTCCATGAAAGTGACTATCGTCGCCAACTGCAAAGGACTTAGAGGAAACGCGGGTACAGGAGAATTTCAAAAATAGGTATTTGAAGATCTATGTGTGCCGCTACCGCCCGGCCCCCGCGCGCGTCTTCACCCCGTTGGGCCCCTCGTTCCCGCGCGCAGTCTGCTTGGGTTTTGGAAGGTCTATAATAATATTATTATGAATATAATTTACGTTAGCGTTGTGCTGTGCGGGGCCAAAATGGTCGCTGACTTATGAGTTATGACTTATAATTATTAGAACCATATTATGAATCATAATGTGATTCATTTTTTTAATCAAAAATGCAATTCTGCTTGAAATTCATGTCTACTATACGTCTAGTATGACATAATATTTTGTCACTTTGACAGTTTTGACAATTCATTTGCTGAATTGATTGAGAGGAATTGCTAAATGTGACCATTATAAAACATTTTAGAACCGCTGTGTTTCGTTTGCAAATTAAAATATAATTTACTAATATTATTTATTTTAATATTTAAGATTTTTACTATAGGTACACATAAGTATTTATTACAATTTACACATCCAAGACCCAGGAACATGGAATTTAATTTTTTTCCGTCGGTGGGATACGAACTCACGACCCCGCTTGGGCTACCAACGCGCCACCAACTGAGCCACAGAGGTCGTCGAGATACACTAGTTCGCAGACAAAAATATATAATCATAGTTTTTTTGATAAAAGATCTTACGGTTGAGTAAATAAGGTCGTAGATTCATTGTCAATGTTATTTTATTTTTAAGTGCATATTGTGAATTTTATTACCCATTGTTTGACGTGGGAAAATTGATAATTCCACCCTCAATGAATCGAAATCGTAAAGCCGGCTGTACACTCTCGCTGAGACACAGCGAGGCGGCCCGAGTGCGAGAGTGTAAATGGGTGCGCTCGCCTCGTCTCGCCTGTCTCGGACCCTCTCGGTCCGTTGTCGGTATTTTGCGCCCGAGACAAAGGGTCTCGCGAGGAAAACGAGCGCACTACTGTACACTCTCGCGTCTTTCAGTACTAGTCCCGCCATTGGACAGTGTAGAACAGAAAAATAACAATAATAAACGACATTATCAGTCATTATCTGTGAGAAATAAAATTAATTATGATTATAAATCTTTGGATTACAATGATATCTTTCGATGCATGGTGAATGGTGAATGGTCGTTTTCGTCCATCTTGTCTGAGTTCTTAACTGCGATTGAACTAAGCGAGAATGTATATTATGATCGCACTCGGGCAAGGGGCTCTCGCACGAGACTCTCGCCCGAGAGCTCTCGGCGAGAGTGTACAGCGGTCATTAAATAAAAGTGCTAGACAAATTGTGTAACATTTTATAAAATGTTTATAAATCCGAGCTCGCAAAACAATATTATTTAATTATTATATAGGTCGTAAAAGTTGCTTGAAGAACTTACATAAAAAACGATTTCTGTTGTCGATGAATCTACGACCTTATTTACTTTGAAACAGGAGCTATTATCCAAGAAACTATAGTTCTTATCTTTATCTATTTCTTCTATATCGACAAATCCCGTGCTAGTTCGCGTACCGCGCAGCG
The DNA here is from genome assembly GCA_937595015.1 of Polyommatus icarus. Lineage (NCBI taxonomy): Eukaryota > Metazoa > Arthropoda > Insecta > Lepidoptera > Lycaenidae > Polyommatus > Polyommatus icarus. The sequence continues at coordinate 17,543,579 of OW569326.1, forward strand.
TAGTGTACTATGAATTTAATTATTTGATGAAAGCAATTCATATTGATGGAAAGCAACTACAGTCGCCCATGGACACTCGCAACAACTAAAGAGCTGCAGGTGCGTTGCCGGCTTTTTAAAAGGGAATAGGGTAGGGGATTGGGCTTCTAGTAAACTCACTCGCTCTGCGAAACACAGCGCAAGCGCTGTTTCACGCTGGTTTTCTGTGAGCGCGTGGTATTGCTCCGGTTGAGCAGGCTCATTTGTGGTGAAGCAGGCTCTCCCAGGGTTTTTAAATTTGGTTTTTGGAATCCCTAGGTAGGATATCAGAAAAATATATTATCTTCGTATTCCAAGAAACGAACCAGTACGAGAAAGAGTATACAACGCAGAATAAATAAATTATAGGTCTACCAGAATCTGATGGCAATTTTTAACAGCAGATTTTCAAAAAATATCCTTGATCATTGGATAATTTTTTTATATAATTGCATGTTTCACCCACAAAATATGCCGCTAAAGGAATAAAAAAGGATGAAAATATTTTATTCCTATTACCCCGGCATCGCTAGATTCAATTTATTTTCTCACTTTTTGCCATCAGATTCTGGTAGACCTATAATAATTATTATATTTTATGATAGTTATTAGCTTCCTGAGTCCTGACCAAGATTTTATCTGTGTGCATTTCGTAACTTTGACAGTTTTTTAGGGAAAAATAAGCTGTTGTTTTTGAGTTTGAGTGATGAAAAAAGTTTGACACACCGAGGACACAAATCACAATAGACATTAGGAGCCGCAGATAAAAATTAATTTAAAGTAAAATCTATACATACATATAAAAAAATTGGAGTGTCTGTTTGTAATATTGAAAAAACCGTTTGTTACGCATATTATGAGTATATTTGTATAATACGAGTATATGTGCGTTTTTCGCGTAACTTTCTACCGCGCACTGTAAAACTCTGGAACGAACTGTCACCAGCAGTATTTCCGGACCTATACGACCTGCAAACCTTCAAGAAAAGAGCGTATTCCCTCTTAAAAGGCCGGCAACGCACCTGCAGCTCTTCTGATGTTGCAAGTGCCCATGGGCGACGGTAGTTGCTTACCATCAGGTGACCCGTATGCTCGTTTGCCCCCTTATTTAATAAAAAAAAAAATTCAATGTTAGCTGTGATCTGTCGGCTCGGTTTGACGCAACGCGACCAAACTACGTAGGACCCTCATCTGCCTAGGAATCAACTTCTCTGATAGTATAATCCCACCATTGATGGAAGATTTTTTATTAATGAATATTACTGACATAATATACATGTTATTATGGAAAGCAAACATTAGGAAGTTGTGCACATGTGAATAAGTGCTATTATTATAGCCTAGGAATTAGAATGGGCTAGACATCGTGTTTTCATGTTCCTTAGCTAAAGAAAAACTTAAGTAGGTATCTGTATAGATTTATCTCGCCCTCGGTGTTATAATTATCACGCGTGATAAAAATATATAACATGTTTGAAACATACTAGAAGGTACCTAGTGAAAAAATATATTTTTAAATTGTACCAAAATAATATTTACTATGGTTTTGTGTTTTTAAACTTTTTATATAATAAATTTCTAAGTGTTCCACTGATATTGAATATAATTACATGCAAACAACGATTCTTATTTTTCGTTTTAGCACTTTTCATACTGCGCCTGAAGAAAAAAGAAAGCAATAAAATAACATGTTAGCCATTGATTTTGAATATAAAAATTACATATCTTGGATAGGTACCCATAATACAACGAAAAAAATGGTATAATATTATGTCTCGTTTCTGTCGGGCCTGGGTCACAACTCACAAATGACCCGTCGCCTTTTTAGCGTAAATCGAGGTACCGTATTCCTCAGTTTCCTCTTTCAAAATTGAGCCTATCTAATTATTTTTTGATTTAATATCAGCAGAAAGAGTGCCTTTATGCCTGTACGTTTTCATTTTTTCTGAAAGATCTTTCAAATTTGTTTTATGGTCGGTTTTTGGCGATTTTCGAATGCTTATATTTTTTTATTTATTAGTTAATTTAGAAAAAAATCAAACGCACGGGCATAGCTTTCACAGATCCTAATATTGTATAAAAAAATCATTTGTCTAGATGCATTATCCAGGGAGTAAATTAGGGAATACGTTTGTATGGAAAAATGGTGCTAGCGTATGCGTAGCGGTCTTAAACCTCGATCGTGATAATCGCAGACACCATAGATTTTCAATTGTTATGCGACAGCGGGGTGCCGCTTGGGGATTGATGGGTTATAAATTATAATAGAAAAACGAAAACAATAAAAAGTATTTATAACCCGAATCCCGATTGAACCCGATGTACAATAAGAGTGGGTTGCACGAAGTACGAACTAACTTTAACTATAACTTTAACCACAATGCAAAATGTCAAAATAATCAAATCTCTGTTTAAAGTTAAATATGGCGTCCAAACACCCCATATGCTCATACGACACCTGCCAATTTTTCCGGTTAAAGTTAAGGCTGCGTTGCACCAGAGGCGTGGTTAAAGTTAAAGCTAAAGTTAAAGTTAAATATGGCGTCCTTAACTTTAGCTTTAGCTTTGACTTTAACTTTAATCGGAAAATTTGACAGATGTCGTATGAGATGACAGGTGTTTGGACGCCATATTTAACTTTATCCAGAGATTTGACATTTTGCACTGTTGTCAAAGTTAAAGCTAAAGGTAAAGTTAAAGTTAAAGTCAAAGTTAGTTCGTGCAATCCACTCTATGGTTAAAGTTAAAGGACGCCATATTTAACTTTAACCATAACTTTAACCACGCCTCTGGTGCAACCCACTCTTAAATAATAGTCGTGTTCGTTACGTTTTTAAACTGCGCATGCGCGGCTTTTTTGTGTGTCAGTGTGAGTGTCATATTCTAAAATACCTAACAGTGAAATCTGACAGAAATTGATCGGTATTTTAAAATATGCCACTCTCTTGACACACAAAAAGCCGCGCATGCGCAGTTGAAAAAGCAAACGAACAAGGCTTAAATAAAAACAGTTGTAATCTGTCTTCTTCTTCTTCTTCTTATTATGGCGACCGCAGGGCCGTCTCTAGCCCATGTGGCGCCCGTGTGCAAATATTACCCTATCGCCCCCTATCAAGCGCGCGGTCAAATGAAATGGGTACAGTACAGATAGCAGTTAGACTGGCCGCATAAGAGGCCGGGTACACTTGGAATTTCTCATACATACGTTCCAAAATCATTAATTTCTCATACGAAAATATTTAACATGTTTGAGTTGTTTTTCAGTTTAAAATAGTAATTACCTAGGTTCCTGCACAAAAATTTACTTCAAAATAAATTATTTAAACACAATATTTTCTTTTTGCTTTAAATTTTTTTTAAGTTTATTTACTACTAAATATTTAAACACTAAAAATTGAGTAAAACACTAAAAATATATAAATGAATAGTTAATTTACTACAAAATATTTAAACTCTAAAAAATATTTTTTAGTAAGTACTTATTTAAATATTTTGTTGTAACTATTTATTTATATATTTTTAGTGTTTTACTCTATTTTTTAGTGTTTAAATATTAAGTACTAAATTTACTTAAAAAAATGAAACTTTTGCTACCCATCAGTACAATCCAGACTCAAGAATATGTGCAACCTGTGGGATATATTAGACAAGCCCAACTTCCTCCTGAAAGTAGAGTACGGCCACAGCGACAGGCACCGCATATGAGCTGCTATGCATTGTGCTCCATATTGTCTGAATATGCCGATTGGCTCGATGAGGACAATCTGAAATCTCTAACTATTTGAGTTACGTTTTATCTGAACAATGTAATATACAGACGTACAGATAAAGAGACGGACATCATTTCACATCTATAATATTAAGAGATGGCGGCCGTAACTCCATTGCGTCAAAGTCCGTTTATCGGGTGGATACTGTACCTTTTCCCGGGGCCAATGGTACTATTTTTCCTTTCCCGCGACTCAGTGTCTCCATACCAAATTTTTTCAAAACCCGTTCAGTGGTTTGAGCGTGAAGAAGTAATTGACAGACAGATAGACGAACAGACTTTCATACTTATAAAGTTATAATATTAGTTGTTACAATAGTAACTACTATTGTAATATTGGTAAGAATTTTATTTTTTTGAAGTCATTTTTTGTTAAATATTTACTTAAAATACCTTATTTTACAATAAATAATAAAAATATATGTGAAAACAACGATTATTTATAATGTTTCCTACTTACAATACCAATTTTAACCAAATTTCAATGAAACTTTTCTTGTCCAACTACTGGTTTTGGGTGTCCCAACTACTGTAATTCCGTCGCATGACTGTGTTTTACGTACCATTCAGTTTTTACCAAAAAATAAATATTTAAAAATTTTATGTTTGCATATCTTTTAGATAATTTATGAACACAAATATCATAATATCTATTTCTATTCTAATTCATGCGAAGTATTTAATGTTTTAATAGATTTTTTTCTGTAAAAAAATCCTTAGCTGTCCAATGACTGGTAGTTTACGGTAACACGTTTATAATAACATACACAATATTATGTATCATAAAAAATATTATTAAAAACTTTCGCATGTTTCTAAATTTGTTTCTTTTCATTTGCAAAACCAAAGGCACACGTGAAGACCATGGCGACAAAAATATGTTTTATTTTGGTTACACCACAACCTGAATAAAAATACTCTATTTTTATTGTAGCGTGAATGCCCCTCAATATTAATTCTATTATTATTTACATCGTATAAAAACCACACACTTTATTTTTACGATAAAAGTTTAAAGTGTCCCTCTACTGAAAAATTATAATGACTAGGAAGTCGTAACTTACCCTATTTATAATGTATGCGTTATTACTTAACAGTGAAAATACAAAGAAAAATTTTATCTGATGATCTGACAAATGACAACTGACAGCTGACGTTTGACACTTGACTAGTGCACTAGACAATGACAAAAATCTGTGTTTACAATAATTTTGTGTGTTTTTCTGAACTCTGAAGCTATTTTTAATTACATATACCAAGATTTCTATGATTATAAAATAAAACAAGTGCTGCTATGTCTTCTGATGCTCTGAATATTTGTCGTCGTAGGCTCAATGAAGCCTTAGGTGAGAAATCGACTAAATATTTCAATCACATGAAACAATGGTTTCGAATGAAATTAACTAAAGAAGAGTTCGATACCGAAGCTCGGGCTTTACTACATTCTGATCAGGTTCGATATCACAACGAATTCCTGTTGGCTCTATTAAACAAAGTTGAAGGGTTGGCTGAAGCGTCAATAAACATAGCGCACGAGAAATCGAGTTCACACAACAGAAGTAGAAGGCACAAGAGAAGTTCGCGAATGTCCGAGAAGTCAAACTTCGAACCGGCAGATTTACTGGAATATTTGCCGCCTAACTCGCCGCCTGGGGCTGGAAGCGATGGTGTGAAATATGCAGCACAGGTTAGCCTTTACGTATTTACGATAAGAATATTATTATGATAATGATAGCTACATATTTCTCAAAACTTAAACTTTTCGGAAGCCTTATTAAAAACTTTTTTTTTTTAGGAAATATTTCTACCAGATCACGCACTGGTTGTTGGTAGATTTATGTTATCCGCATGGGAACTTGGTCTAGAAGGTGCAGATGATGACGCAGCAGATCTCATAGTGGTTGCTGTTCAGAAGTTCCTAAAGAACATCATCAGTACTGTGATAGCACAACGCAAAGGATACAAGCTACGTAACAACCGGTTTATGTATGATATTGGGGCCGATATGCCCAACATGTGGCTGAGGAATAGCAATAAGTTGTACGATCCACAGAGCGAAGGGAGAGTGGGGTTGGACGATAGCGGAGAAGCATTGGGACCACGTTGCCCACCTACTCTCGATGAAGTTGAACATTCAGCTGCGTTTGAAATTGCCTGCAGGTACTATTTAGTTATTGCTAAAAATATTTTTAAAAATATATGATAAATCGAAAGTATTCACTATTTTCAGATGTATGATTACTTTTCTCAAAAGTGTATTGAAAATTTGAAATGCCATAATATTGAAAAACTCAAATATCTTGGTTAAAATAGAAATTGCTGCTAAATTAGTTTTTTTTTTCAGTGCAAACAAAGAGCCCAATGATGACAGGCTGACAATAGATGAATTCTACACCACACTCCTGTCACATAAGAACATAATTGCGTGTCACTCAATCTATGCAATCAACATGGAGAGGCTGGCGGTCATGCTGAATCATCCTAGTTACTAAACATCAAGACGTGGTAAATAGGACTTTTAATTTTCTATGAATAAGAGCTGTATTGCTCAGTTATTGAAAAATGTAGCTTTAAGTATAAAATAAACGCTATTTAAAATTCAATTGTTATTATAATTTAATAATAAAACAGAACTTAGTAATAGGAACATTTAATTTGACATTTACTATTTCAAATAGATCTATTTATTCATTTTCATTATAATAATTATTAGTAATTCTACTTTTTGGTAAATAATTTAAATTTTATAAAATATCAATAAAACATTGAAATTTAATTATAAAACATGCTATTTTCAGCAATAGCGTAATAAATTAAAAATAAACACTTTAAAATACTTAAAGGCAAGGAAAAGTGTAAGAATTCTATTAATTAAAGAGCCAAATAGGAAAGATTTAAAACATGAAATAAGATTATGGAATAATATATGTATGTGTTACGCTCAAAGACCGAAATCGCTCAGTGAGCGAAAAAATAGCTCACAACGCGTTGTGGTCACAGTGAAACAGCCACGACGCGAAATTCGCATCGTGGCTCTAATGAAAACGGCCACGACGCGTTCTGGCAATCACAAAAAGACCATAACGCGAAATTTTACTGTGACCACAACGCATTGTGAGCAATTTTTTCGCTCACTGAGCGATTTCGGTCTTTGAACGTAACATATGTAACATACATGCATATTAGATGTCCTAATTTGTAAATTATATGCAGTATAGGTACTTCATATACAAGTAAAAAAAAAAACGAGCAGAAAATAGTTCAAAGTTAAAAAACCTTTTGCCTTCTTCTTCATTACTGCCCACTTGTGCCAGGCTTGATTATCACATGTCAAAATGTCATGTTTTCTCTTTCATAAATTAATACTAAAACAAAATTTATTCCCTGATTACTGATTAGCTTAACACTAGCAAGAATACTATAAAGAATAAAACAAGATTAGGGGCCTGTTTCACCACTCAATGATAAAGTGCTGAATAGGCTATTCACAACTTTTTTTAAGAGTTCCATACTCAAGTTAAGTCAGAGTCAAGTTAAGCGGTGGATAGCCTATCCAGCACTTATCAGGAAGTGGTGAAACAGACCCTTACTGTTAATATATCCCAGCTATCTAGTTTACCTAGCAAATGGCTGCTAGAGGGTTTCATAAGGCTGCCTTCACACTAGCGTTTGTCCAGCGTAGGCGTTCGATGAACGTATTCGCAGCGCAGACGCCGGACAAGGCGGCGCGTGCGTCGCGTTGTCGTAACGTTTCATCCGCATTGTCGCGGCGTTTGCGCTGCGCATACGTGCTAGTGTGAAGACATTCTTATGAAAATCACGTATAGGATTTAGTTTTACTAATAAGAAACTTCTAGAATAGCTTTTAATTTATAAAGATAGACGATACAGATGTAATATAAAGAATTGATACTACTTTAGAGTGTGTGTGTGTCTTGTAATACAAACTGTATAGAGTTCACTGTGAAAGTAGCAACGCTAAACATGGTAAATAAATGCATGACTGTATAATTTTTAAGCTCATTTTATGAACAGGACTAGGAGAATTGGCTGGTCTATTAAACTAAATAGCTGCAACATATTAGCTTATCAAAAAAAGGAGATGACAAACACAATTGTTTTTAAATAACATACAAGTATGTAATATTAAATCATATTTACGTGTACAAACACTATCTGTGGAAATACGAGGCGAAACAAAAACACCAATGCATCGTGATAATGTTAAGAGTCTACTCTTTCTTGAATGTATTTTTTTACTTAGGTATCTGAGGCACTTGGTAATAATGGAGAGGAACTAGGTTCAGACGGTGACTGTACCCTCACACTTGGTATGACCTGTGCAGGTCGTTCCAACTCTTGTATTTCCACAGACTCCTGCGGTACTCCGGCTAACACGCGTCGTCTCTTCCACGCTAGGTACCCTAGGGCGACTAGACTGCCCACTACCAGTACCACTGCGAAGGTCACTCCAGTAGCCGAAGCGGTCGACATAGCGTACATACCTGGAATATTTAATTTTGAGGTTTAATAGGATATGATACGTAACCTATATGTTGGTTCCACCGTAACGGCGCGTTTTCTGCTGTAGCGTTTGGGAAAACACGCGAGCTAAATTTGCGCAAAAAAAACCCGCCCTAACGCCGTAACTTCTGACTAACGATTTTTTAAGTTCGCAATATGTGGCATTTTACACAAGTAGCAAGTGGAAGTGGTATTACATGCTCCTGGTAGCGCGCGAGAGAGGAAAAACATTTATGATAATGATAGGACACGTCACACGGGTAACTGGCATACGGACCATCCGCACGCGTACTATGACTTGCACAACAGAAAAAGGGCTCTTAACCAGTGGCGCCTTAAGGACGTGCCACCCAAGGTCTCGCAGAGGGTAAGGCCGCCACTGCCCTAAACCAGTCTACCTTCGACCTCCAACATGATGACGTCCACGCCCTCCTTGCCGTCAAATCCGGCGCCGCACGTCCACAGCCCGCCGTCCTCGTACTTGGCCCGGGCGAGCGTCACGGCGCAGTCGCCACGGTCCAGGCTGCGGTTTGCCGGGAAATAGTACTTGCCAAGGATGGCACTGGAAAATGATAAGAGGTTTTAATAACCTCCGCGATATTCTGTCTAGCTAGCTATGTATTAATAGGAAAAAGTTTTTTAAAGCTCCCCGGTATTCTGTCTAGCTAATCTATACTAATATTATAAAGCGGAAGAGTTTGTTTGTTTGTTTGAACGCGCTAATCTCAGGAACTACTGGTTCGATTTTAAAAAATCTTTCAGTGTTAGATAGCCCATTTGTCGAGGAAGGCTATAGGCTATATTTTATCACGCTAAAACTAATAGGAGCGAAGAAATAGAGGAAAATGTTAAAAAAACGGGAGGAAATATATTTGAAAGGGCTTATTTGAACGCGATAATCTCAGAAACTACTGGTCCGATTTGAAAAATTCTTTCAGTGTTAGATAGTCCATTTATCTAGAAAAACTATAGACTATATTTTATTATGCTACGACTAATAAGAGCGAAGCCATAGAGGAAAATGTGGAAAAAACGGGAGAAAATTATTTGAAAGGGCTCATTTGAACGCGCTAATCTCAGGAACTACTGGTCCGATTTGAAAAATTATTTCAGTATTAGATAGTCCATTTATTGAGGAAGGCTATAGGCTATATTTTATCACGCTACGACTAATAGGAGCGAAGAAATAGAAGAAAATATGGAAAAAACGGGGAAAATTATTTGAAAGGCGGGGTCTTACGGACTACTGGAACAATTTTTCTGTTATTTGGCACAGATAAGAAGTAGACCACATAAAGGATCAAAGGCTATTTTTTTGGACTAATTTGTCTGTGAAATATCTAATTTACACGGGCGAAGCCGCGCGGAACGTCTAGTACTTACTTATAATAATAGGCGAGGCGAGACCCAGACTGTTCCAGAGTTCGTTTCTAGAACGTACCTGACTCGCGTAAACATGGGTTGAACGTTTCTAGAAAATACGCGCATGTAATCGTACACCTAACGCAATCTAGTATCGAGTAGGGAATTTATGTTGTCTGTCTTCGCCGAGTGGTTCTGCTGGTTGGTGTCAGATAGCACTGCACTGTGTCACGTAAGTTCATAACAATCTATACTTCTATACTAATATTATAAATGCGAAAGTATCTGTCTGTCTGTCTGTCTGTCTCGCTTTCACGCCAAAACTACTGAACCGATTGTAATGAAATTTTGTACACAGATAGTCTAAAGTCTGAGAAAGGACATAGGCTACTTTTTAACTGGACAAAGGGGTTGTAAGGGGGTGAAAATGTGTAAATTTGTTCAAATGAAGTTAGTTCCAAAAATTCATAATAGATGGCGCTGTGCGTCTCCTATATCGTGCTATTGCTTACACAAACGTCTTTCTATAAGAGGTGGTATCATCTTATATTCCATTTTAGATTTTTTAGATTGTAATCATGTACTCTTTTACGTTATTAAATAACTCAGTACTTTATCTATGCAGTGATGAGTGACGTAACCTTAAACCTGTCAATGATAAATAGTTTATGGGGATAGTTGTGTAATTGGGGGGCTAAACATATGATGTACTTTAAAATTTGGCATAAATAAAGTTTAATTTAAAAAAATGAAATAAGTTATGTGCACACTGCACAGCTGTTTCTGGTGTTTTGATTTAAGGGGTACCAGGATTTTTTTTATAAAAGCTTTTGACACCAATTTTGTTAACATCGCGCGCTATAAACTGAAGTCCACGCGGACGAAGTCGCGGGCAACAGCTAGTTACATAATAATTAATAATATTATGACTTCATTACAATATGACGTTCAGTCAAGATGTTGAACATCCGTCACGTCAACAACTTGATGAATTGTCCTCAGTCCTTTAGTCATTCAATGAACACGCTAGTCATTTAATCAAATAGCAGATTCAACAAGATGACTGCGGCATTTAGATCATAATATCAAAGGGTTTACGCGGTTGGATATTATGATGTCTATCCTGGCGACACAGGAGACACAGTGGTGGGAATGTGTAGTGGGCCAAAGCCCATAAATAAATACATATTCACGTTTTTTTGACATGCCTGTTGGCTGTAATTGCCCATGACCAATTAAAAAATCGAATAGTATACCAATGATGGTCAAGCCAATATTATTATTTATAACAGAGAAAATAATAACATTTATTTTGAATAAGAAAAGTCGTTAAATAAAATGTAAGCAGTCGTGAGTTTCTAAGCGATAACAACTGATAACTGTCGTCAGTTACAACATTAAGTATTACTATTTACTACTTACTATCACTAAATAGGTAAAGTGCATCCGAGGCGCCTACGTAAAAGATTCTTATAATATAGAAAATCTCTATGGACGCTAAATTAAGATCAATTTAATCACTAAATGACGTCCGCAACTGGCCGTTGTGCAGTAACTCGTTTATCGGTTTTCAGGGATAAAAGATTGCCGGGACTTAAACTATCTCCATAATATCAAATTTCATCAATCGGTACTGTGGTTTAAGCGTGTATAGTGTATACTGTAGATGCTGGTAGAGGTAACAGACAGAAGACATTTTGCCGCATTTATTAGTAGTATTTTGGACGTCAAATTAAAATTAAGTAATCATTAACTGAGTGCGGCCATAAGTACGACGTACCTACTGGTTTTTAATGGAACTTACTTGGAAGCGTTCACAGTGGAATCAATACTGAACGATTGGCCATTGGGTGGTTCGAATCTGCAGTAGCTCAATGGAATATAGCCTTTAGTAGTCGCACAGGATATAGTCACTGGCTTGTTGTGTTTCACAGTAATATTCGGTTGTATGGCCGCTAGCTGGTCTACTATGCGTACTTTTATTTTTTTAATTATCTCCAGCCGCACAGATTTCAGTCCAATGTGACATTTCCATTCTCCACTGTCTGTCGGCTTTGCTCTTATTTTGTGGATGCATTTTCCATCGTTGACTGAGCTTTCTGTGAACCTGAAAATTAAATATAGATTATCATGTACTATTATTAGGTACCATAAAACAGTGACAGTATCATGATGCGTTGTGGGCTCAAGTCTACAGTAGACAGTAGAGTAGCTGGAACATAGTAGGTAAGTTTGTATTTTTCGCTGAAGACATGTTGGTTGTTACTTGTTGCACATTATCTATAGTGCCTAGATTCTTACCCAGTGGTCTTATTTTGCAAATAGGACATCTGAGTAGGAAATAAGGAATTAAAAACAAAATGATTGACCAAGCGTACCAGTCCTCCTACCTACTTGATAAACTAGGTAAGACAGCTGAATTACAAGTATTGTGAAATGAAGTAAGGTCATAGGTAGTGGCTTATAAGCTAATCTAGGTAAGTATTAAATCCTCCGATCGCGGATTCTTGGAAATCTATTGTTTTTCTATAATTATTGTCGCGGTCGCCAGTGTCCTTATGGGAATTGATGGCAATGATAGGTTAATAATTAGATCATAAATAGGTTTATATAAACTTAGAAACTAAAAAGTACTTACGACGATCGGTTCCCACTTGGATTCACAAAGCCACAGTAGTTTATTGGGAGATCCGACTTGCATTCGATTTGGATGTTTTCGTTCTCGAAAGCCAGTATCGTTTCATCACCATCGAAATTAAACACTCGTAATGCTAAAACAAATTGTTTGTGGCATTATATTTACCTATCTTTTGACTTGGGCAGCAAAAAAAGGTGGTCCAAATTAAACTTGAAACAAATTCGCATTCACGGAAGCACAATCTTGATTTTAACTTTTTTATTTTATTTTTAGGTCTTAAATATACTAATTAAAAGCAACATTTTGTACCATTTGTATGAATAAACAATATTGTTGTAATGTAAATAACGAGCCGCGTCCGAACAGTTAACATTTTGAACCCACACTGATTTGAATGCACTACCCTCATAAAATTTATCTAAAAAGTCATTAGGTTAATATTCGTATGGTTATCTACAGCAATTACAAATTTCGTTAATGATACCGTAAAGAATCTGTGAAAAATAAGTCGATGTTTTGTTAACTAATGATAACAATCGGTTGTTTATTAATAGTTACCGATTGTATTAACACACAAATAGTATATTGTGTAGTTATGTATTTTCTAAATTAAAGACTTTTCTAAATAATGAAAAAGTACTATACCTACAGTATACCAATATTTTATAAGGTACTATCAGAGAAGTTGATTCCTCAGTAGATGGCGGACCTAAGTAGGTAATTTCATGAAGCCCCAAGCGGCCATATCCGGCCGCGATAATAATGAAAAAGCTATTGTGTCTCGTTTTGCCACGATCAATGACTTAATATTATTACAAATGCGAAAGTGTATCTGTCTGGTGCCTTTATACGCCGCACCGATGATTAACCCATCAAGCCCCATAAGCTCACCAGTGAGCGAGACTCAATAGATTTCCAAGAATCCACGATCGAAGGATTAAATTGAATTGCGCGCCTTTTAAGAGGAAATGAGCTCTCTTCTTGAAGGTTTGCGGGTCGAAATGGTCCGGAAATACTGGCGACAGTTCATTCTAAAGCCTAGTATCCACTTGAGCATGCTCCGGTGAATGAGCGGATCATGTGGCCGAGCCGCTCAAGTGGAGACGCCTGAGCACGCTCGAACTCGCACGAATGAGCACGAATGAGCGGCTCATTAGCCCGAGCATGCTCAAGTGGATACTAGGCTTAATGTTTTAATTTGTGTTGCAGAAAAATGTACGGTATCACGTAAACTAACTTCGGCGTCTTGCGGTCATCTAGGCAGCAATAAAAATCCAAACTAAATAACTAACAATTTATTCAGCATTCATTCAACACATTCACATAATATAATATAACACACTATACAGTACGATCACTTCTTTCTCCCTCTCGAGCCTTTCCGACTCCTCGGACTTAATTCCCCTTTCTCCGATGTCAACTCCTGTTGCAGTTTTTTCAGCATCTGAGGTGTGATGAGACCCTGTAAAAAAGTTTAAAATATTCAAAATTTGTGTGAGAATTATGAGAATAATGTAATTTTGTTACTCTTTGCACTGCAAAGATGACCAGAATTCTTATTTACCACAGAAAAACTATTGTAAACTTCAATAAATCTATTCAAGCTATAGCATTTCAATATCTGGTCTCACTTTTAATAAATCTAGACTTTTGTCGTAGAACATTTAGATTTTTGTCCGATTGATTTGAAGGCCCAGCTTGGCCAGGAGGCCTACTACGAAACCGTTTTGAGACACAAACAATCGAATGAGAATGCTGCGACCTGCTCATTACTCGTTTGTTAGATCAGGACGCGGCATTTTCATTCGATAGTTTGAGTCTCAAAACGGTTTCGTGGTACGATCCCTGATTCTCAGGCCTCGAATGTAATTTCGATCGCAGCCTGTCTTACCCGCGCGCGCACAAACTGTCTATCTTGCGGTAAGGGCCTTATCACACTGGCGATTAGCGAGCGGTTTGAAAGCGACGCGATTGCGCAGCGCGCACGCCGCGACAGCGCAACGGCGTCGCGGCGTGGTGTTGACGCCATTTTGTACACTCATCTAGGGAATTCCCTAGACGTTACATACAAAATTTTGTACACTCGGCCAGAATTCCCTAGACGAGTGTACAAAATGGCGTCCACACCACGCCGCGATGACGCTGCGCTGTCGCGGCGTGCACGTCGCGCAATCGCGTCGCTTTCAAATCGCTCGCTAATCGCCAGTGTGATAAGACCCTAAGATAAGGCAAGACAGCCTGCTATCGATTGAGTTGTCAGGTTTTTTAGTTTTTTAATCCTTCGATCGTGGATTCTTGGAAATTTATTGTTGTTCTATTGTGTCTCGCTCACCGATGAGTTTATGAGGCTTGATAGGTTAATTAGTTTATTATAACCAACTCACCCTGGCCACGAGCAAGTCTGACAGTTTTCCTCTGGCCTCATCTCTCCCGGGCGAGAGAGTTTTGCCTCTCACGGTTCGCGCTTCACCGTTCTCTTCCTTCATAACCTCCTCCGAGTTTCTCAGTAACCTGCGAACAAATAGTTTAGGTTTTTACATTTACAGGGGGTAAATATTAAAGCACACTAAATACAATAAAAACACTCTTGTATATAGACTACAGCTGATATTATAATATAGGTACGATATGGATTTTAATATAGGTTATACAATGTTTTGTCCGTGTCTGATAATTCAGAAAAGCCGCTTGACAAGTAAAACTATGTTTTGTATAGGCTAAGTAGAAAATTTTATTAGTAAATGTGTAATGGTTTAAATTCTAAGCGATACGATGACATTGTGTGGCATTGCTTTGCATACTGATCACTGGTCAGTGACTCCATTAATCTGATACATATCGCTCATGGAGCCCCTACAAAGTGCCCCAGGGCTCCGCGAGGCTTTTAAATAAGACATAGATAATAGATATTATATTACATCAATAACAATATCGGCCGGTGCGCGGCGTAACACTGCGTTTCTTAGTTCAAAGCATACTAGCAGCCATACTCGCGCCGATTCATCAGCTTGTTCGAAGTCGGAGTACTGGTTCGTTCTGTTTACTGTACTTTGAGTAGGTATTTCTGCTATTCATTCATTCATTCATTCATTCTGCTCGAAATAATGTATAATTCGTTCTCTCTACTGTGCTTTGAGCATGTACACCATTCATTCAATGTGCTCGAAATAATGTATAAATCATTCTGTCTACTGCACTTTGAGTATATCTGCCATTCATTCATTGTGTTCGAATTTCGAAATAATGTATAAATAAATAAATAATCGTTTACTTCAGGCAATAGACCCATAAAATAACAATTTAAGTAAAAAATAAAAGAAATTTATAAAAATATAGTAAATATAAAGAAATATAGTTCGTTCTGTCTACTGTACTTCGATATGTCTGTATGCGGTATGCCTGTCATTCATTCATTCGTTCTGCTCGAAAGTAATGTAATGTAATACCTGGTGATCTGGAAGATGCCCTGCTGTATGAGGCCGTCGAGTTCCGTCTCCATCTCCCGCACAAGCCGCACGTCGGGGAACATGTCGGGGAATCTGTAGCTGTAATATACAAGACATTATCACTTGAACGGATGGACCGATTTTGATGAAGTTTTGTCTGCTTGTGTAGCTTCGAGAATCGTCCGACATTAATTATTTTAATCCCCAATCAAAGCTTGACACGTGTCTGTGTGTGTGGTGTGTGTGTGTGTGTGTTTTGCACAAAAAGAAACAAAACAAGTTTGCTACGAATAATAAAAACTAAGGAAGAGTAACTGTCTCAAAAATTGTATCCGCGAATCTACAAAATTAGTACCGAATACATGCATACTTTATGCATGTATTCCGTAATCCGTACACAATTTTGTGTTACATATTAACAATTATTGTCAACGGCTTTCTTTCGTAAATTTGAGTGTTAGTGATTGGTAGCTATTGCCATATTATAGACGACGTGATGTACGCTACTTAGCTTTTATACTATTATATATTATTGTATGCTTAATAAAGAATTTGAATATTGTAGTGTGCGAAAAGAAACCAAATTCAAAACGGTTGAAGTATGGGAGTTACGTTTCTTTTTTTTTTATTTACTATTTAGTACTTACCTCAACCACAAATACAGCTCTAGCACATCAAACACGGCCTCCAAGTGCACGAGTTCCATGATAGTCTTGGGCGAGGGTAGCGGCCAGTCCACCACGTTGCACATCCAGTTCTTGGTGATAGGCTCGTTGCGACTGTATTGTCGCACCATCTGAAATTAAAGTTGACGATGATGTTTGATGATGACAAGTTTTGAAAGCAGAAAAATTAAGTAATAACTAATAATAATAATATCTATGGACGCTTCACACCACGTCAGTCTGGCCCCGTGCTAAGTACCTGAAGGACTTGTGTTACAGGTACCAGACAACGGAAATATATTTAATACTTTTATACTATACTTACATAATATATTTAAGATTTTTATTATATCATACACATTACACATATTTAAGGCACTGATTTAAAGGGGCAGTTGTAAATAGCAGTTTTGGTAAGTTAAAAATTATAAATGGCACGTTCAATAACTACTTTAGCAGTTAAAACTAAGCCGTAAATTAAATAAAAATGAGTAGTAAAAAATAATGAAATGGATAATTGAAAACATTATTGAACAGTAAAATAATTAAATGAGCAGTAAAAATTAATGAATGAGCGGTTACGTCTGGGCAGTAACAAATCGGAATTTGTCAGTAAGAAATCTCATTCTAAGCAGTTCTCCGCGCTAAAGTAAAAAACCGTGTTGTATGTGTTTTAAAGGCCCCCGAGACTGTCAAACGGTTTGATTCAAACACGTAAATTTTGGTTCAACTCAAACCATTTTGATCGTTTACAAAGCTAGCTTGAACGGTTTTTCAAACATTTACGTGTTTGAAGCTCGTTATGGCGGCGCTCGTTATTGCCGTCAATGCCGTTTCACAACCGTTCAAACCGACATTCAAACATTTACGTGTTTGAAGCTCGTTATGGCGGCGCTCGTTATTGCCGTCAATGCCGTTTCACAACCGTTCAAACCGACATCAAACGGTTTCATCAAACACGTAATGTTTGAATCAAACCGTTTGACCGTCTCGGGAGCCCTTTAGATTGCTTGCAAAAAATGGAAAGGGCGTAAGCGACAAAATGGTTTCTGTCGCGTAATTTAAAAACCATAAATATATTTCATATAAGCTATGGGCAAATTAGAGTGTATGCTTGAACCAATTTATGTACACATTTTGGAAGCTTAAATCACTCTCCTCTGTTGGCAAAATAGGAATCCATTTTTTTACAGAGGTCTTTTTGATTAATTAATCTGTGTAATAAAAGTTGACCAATCGTGTTATGCTATGGGTAATTCAAAGACAAAGACATGATGAATACTGGCAATGAACTTTAATTTCTTAGCTTTAGTCATTGCTGAGAAAAATCGATATTGCTACAGCCAAATTATCAAGGCGACGCCTTAAACAATGAGGTGGTAAAATAAAATAAAATCGGCAAAGTGCGAGTCGAACTCACCCATGGAGCGAAAGTTAAGCTGGTATAAATAGTCAGTACTCAAGATGCATCTCGGTCTCAAGACTCAGTTCAGCTCTGTGATTGGTTGGCTGTCAAAGTTTGGATCAATCATCGAACCGAACCGTGTCTTGAGACTCATCTTAAGTACTGACTATTTATACCAGCCTAAGGGCCGGGACCCAAAAACACGATACGACGTCGTACGACGTCCTGTCGTCTGAATCTACGACGCGCGTCGTAAGAAGCTACGACACGGCATCGTGCGGCGTCGAACGACGACACGTCGTAGAAACTCACGTAGAAATTCAAAGATGAGTTTCTACGACGCGACGTCGTACGATGTAGTGTCGTAACGCGCGTCGTAGATTCCCACGACATGACGTCATGCGACGTCCTACGACGTCGTGTAGTGTTTTTGTGTCCCGGCCCTAACACGACATCGTACGACGTCGTACGACGTCGACGACGTAAATTACGCCGGCGTAATTCAGCCTAGTGTGTTTAGACTCTGTGTTGTGGTCTAAGACATAATCTTGAGATACAGCCTGGAGATAGACAGACGGACGGACGGACGGACAGACGGTACTTGGTAATGAAATATTAAATTACTTTTAGTACTTACTGTAGCAGCTAAAATTAACTTATTGTATAATAAGAGCAGGTTCTTATAGTAATAATAGGAACTTTTATTCGTAATTCGAAACATACTTAGGTTATCGAACCGCTCATTCCATCTTTTTTACTGACCATTCCATCATTTTTACTGCTCGTTCAGTAATTGAACTTATCGATTATTTTTAGAATTGACATTGTATGAGAAAATAACCGTCCAATTGATATATTATTACTGTCCATGTTTTACTGTCGCAATAATTAATCAACAGCCATTAATTTAAATAACTGCTCAATAATTTTTTCAACTGATCATAATAACATCTGGAATATTTAAATAACAGCTCAAAAAATTAGTTCCCCATATTTAATACGTGACATCCAGACCTGGGAACATTGAAAACTTTTTGTTCCGTCGTTCCGAGATTCGAACCCGCGACCCCCGGCTCGACAAATTAAGCCACAGATGTCGTCAAGTGTGTTGATCTTATAGCCTATACAATTTATTTGTATGTTACAACTTGATGAATGTAAGGTTTTTTCCACTTGTCGACAACTGCCGTTCGTCTGTAAGCGCTCTAACATACCTTAAATTGTAACTGAGGCTAATAAGAGAGTGTTAAAGAAACTTATTAAACTTATTCCCTCTATAAATAAATGAAGTAAATACAAGAAATCAAGAGATAGTTTCTGTAATATATGACAGTCACATAGAGGGTGCAATTTAATATTCCTGCCAAATTTTGATATATTTGATCCTTGTTGAAAATAAAAATACACGTATATTTTTTTTTTCTTTTATAGTCACTCAGTACTAAAATGTTGAGAAATAGCTTCCGAAAGTGATCCTAAAAAACACTACAATTAATGGACACGATGCGTCG
Organism: Polyommatus icarus; assembly: GCA_937595015.1. Classification (NCBI taxonomy): domain Eukaryota; kingdom Metazoa; phylum Arthropoda; class Insecta; order Lepidoptera; family Lycaenidae; genus Polyommatus; species Polyommatus icarus. The sequence goes on from OW569326.1 coordinate 17,562,917, forward strand.
GTCGCGTGTGACGTGCCCCTGCGCGCGCTCCTCATCCCGCGTCACCCACCATTTTTTTTTTTGTTAAATGGACCCTCCTAAAGATACCTAAGCCCTGGAAAAAATTTGGCAGGAAGGTTTAATTGCACCCTGTATTATACTATCGAAGGGTGAAAAGAAAGTAGTTGTAGGCAGTATTTGCTTTACAACGTAACTTACTTTGTATAATGGTCGGTTTTTTGTAAGTAAAATGAAATCAAGTACCGTACAAGACTTATGAATGCAAACATTTTTATTTTCATTTATTTTTTTTATTTTTATCAGGCTACGTAGGCCCATTATATTAGTAAGTAAACGAAACTTGACACTCTTGTTGTTTCTAGAATATTGTCAAACCTTAACTTAAGGGATATACGCAATGATATAATATTATCTATATAATATATAAAAATGAATTTTCAAATGTGTTAGTCGCGCTAAAACTCGAAAACGGCTGAACGGATTGGGCTGATTTTAGTCTTAAAATATTTGTAGAAGTCCAAGGAAGATTTTAAAGTGACACGAAGTTCACCGGGACAGCTAGTTATTTATAAGAGACCATCTTAAAACGCTGAGAGCGTTATCTAAGCCAAGATTTAACTTCAGTAACAGTGCGAGTGTGAGAACAGTGTATTAATGTTTCTAATAAATCGAATGCCAAGCAATATTCAACTTTATTACCTTCAGGAACGTAGCACAGACGAAGGGCAGTTTGTTATTAATCGGCGCGCAGCAGAAGACATATCGCGCTCGGAGCGGCAGAGGCACATGTTGTATCATTTCAGCGAGGAATTTGAAAGCCGAGGTGTTGCACATGAAGTATAGCGAGTCATCTACTGTGCAGAGGTGAACGAATATGTCCTGAAATTGAGAAGAAATTAATATACAAGATGTATCGACTTCATGATGTATCGTTTAAATTATAAAGATAGTTGTTACTAGCAATTGGTGCGTATACTATTTTTATCATCGACGGAGGCGGAAAGCGGCAACATCGGTAAGCGCAGCGGGAAGAAAGTTGACGTTTTCCACCCGGAGGTGAGAAAAAAATATTGCGAATTTGTTTTTTATATAGAACAATCCACCATTCCCGGAACTAAAGAGATTTTTAACTATGATGTAAATTCTACTTACACATAAAATCGACCCACTAACCATGCTGGAAATCGATTCACAAAAGACAAACAGACAGACACATTTTCTCAAAATATTTTTATGGATAACAGTTAAATTTATTGCTAAAATAAAAAAAAATTATAAAATCGTAACGCAACTGACCATGAGACTACTCAAGCTCGCGTGGGGCAGGTGGTACGCGTACAACTCCATCTGTTCCGCCGTGGGGTGCAGACCGGCCTGCGCCACCGGGTCGGGGCTTCGCCCCAGCAGACCCTTGAGAGTGCCCAGCTCGTCCGCCCTGAACGTGGTCACGTAGCCCGTCTCCCACGCGCTGCCGTAGCGACCCGCCCTGCCTGTTCAAGTAACAGTTGGTTAATAAAAAAAAACTTGAGAGGTGTCAAGGGACACCCGGATGGAACGAAGTTCCAGTTTTTTATTTCTTATGTACAAAAAAAGCTGTATACACTCAACAAAAAAATCGTCGCTACACCTCACCGTTCAATGCGAAGTAGAAAGACGAAACAAAATTAACGGAAGATCAAAGTGGCAAGAAGGTCCATTACCCTATTTTGTTCTCATTAAAGGTGAGACCGCACTACACGACACTACGCGCTTTGTCTTTACGGCAATAATTGCTCGGTGACACGAATGGACCGATCTGGAGCAATTAGTGGAGCAATATGGAGCAATTTCCATAAATTGTGGCAATTATTTCGGCGATATTGCTCTAGATATTTCATATCGCTCAATGTCGCCGATACGAATCGCCGAATATCCGATGGGCTCGTGTATGACAGTATTGCCTAGTAACTAGTAACTAGTCGATGAAGTTGCGCCATATCGCTCAATTGTATTGCGATGTAATGCGCAATATTGCTGCTTGTTGCCGAAAATTGCTTGATGTAGTCGTGACGTCAAAGTTGACGAGAATTGACTGAAGTGGAGCAATTTTAGTTGCCCGTATAGGCGTACAACTACTGGCGACAACGTAACCACGTAGACATTTTGTCGGTATCACAACGCAACTACCAAAAGCTACAGCGACACCATATACACGTAACCACTGCTTGACGGTATTTTGTCGTTGCCACGTGACTGGTGTGGTTGTGGTACGTGTGGGTTGGCCCTAAGTAATTAATGTTCGTCTCTAAGTGCGGCGATAAGAGGTACATAATTGACAGATAAATCACACAAACAGTCTCTGGGTCAAAACTCTGTGCTGCCACGTATAGTACTTGCATTTTATTAGTTTCCCTGCACTTTATTAATTAGTTTCGCACTCACCAGCGATCTGTAGAGCCTGTGATACACTGATGACGTCCATTTCCTTGTCACCATCTTCATTTATCACCGGTTTGACTAGAGAATAAAATATTATCCTTCGTATGCTCCTAAAACAGAAAAGAATATTTATGTCGCTTTGTAATTATCGAACTTTGTGGCCCATCATGTAAATTGTAACGCCTCCGTGGTCCAGTGGTATAGAGCGCGGCTCTTGACTCGGAGGTCGTGGGTTCGATTCCCGCGTTGGAAACATGATATTTCCAAGTTTGGTTAGGACAATGCAGGCTGATCACCTGATCGGACAAGCAAGATGATCCATGCGTCGGATGGTCATGTAAGTCGGGCGCCTGATCTCTCGCCAGTCGTGTCGGTCGTCCGTCCCACTGAGCTATGAGAGTAAAGGAATAGAGAGTGCTCTTGTGTACTGCGCACACACTTGGGCACTATAAAATTACTCCTTACTCGAATAACTGGCCTGGTTTCAATGAAACCAGCTACCGTCACCGAAACCGGTGTGGGAGTTATGTAGATTGTAGAGCTCATGCCGGGGGCACGAGTTTAAATCCGACTTATTTGTATTATGGTGTGAATGTAGTGAATAGGTGCGTGAGTAGCTGGGGACATCGGCTCACGTGCAAACAGCGCTTCATAACATTTCTCCTTATTTTTGTGTTGACACTTATTATATTTTTGTGACACTTGAGACCAAAGTCGACACTTCACTGCATCAGAGCGACGCGACACGTCATGGCCAAATATTCTTTGAAATCGTATGAAGGGAGCCGCACTACTACACGCGGCAGCAACGCTTCGCGACACAAATCGTTTGTTCTATGAAACATGAAGTGTCGCGTCACGTTGCTGCCGCGTAATGTCGCGAGTGCCAAATTTATATTTTTTATGACTGTAGGCTTTATTTCCACCACATATCCGAATCCCCATGGATTCTGCCGTCCTTAGGCCTATTCGGCCTATTTATAAATCCAGTCCCCCTAGACTAGCGGCAAGCGATCATCGTAAACGCTAATGCTAACGCTACAGAATGTATGGGACTTGACATTAGTATACGCTAGCGAAGCGATGACTTACGATAATCGCTTGCCACTTGTCTAGGGGGGCTGGGCTGAGTGTCGCATAGTGCGATCTCACCTATATACTTACAAGTTAATTCCAAGGCCTATAGCGTCTGTGGCGACCATAACTTTACATGAGCTGTCGGGGTCATTGAATTTGTTGGCTTGAGCAAGTTTAGTCCCCGGCGGTAGACTACCGTATATCACCGCTACCTCGTGACCCCTGTAACAATATGAGATATACCTTACTATAGAAATAAGAAAAGTATACTGTATAGCACAACACATTAAAATCGCTCGACGAAACTGGGGGACAGTCGGCGTATAAAATATACTATCAGAAAAGTTAATTGATGACCTACGTAAATTAGTCGCATTATGCATCGGATAGATCACACCTAACGTTGAATTGACATAGCCCGAGTGGAGAGCCCTATCCCAGAAAGCTAATTTTGGTGGTCACGTCCTTCAGCCATGAGGATACGACTAGGAAGAAGAAGAAGGAAGATCAAATAGGTCCGACATCTGTCTATGAATTAATTTCTTCGATCCTACACATAAAGCATTTGGTAGCTATAGCAAAATAATATTCCCATAAACATAAACAATATACAACAGGATTGCGGAGTTATCGTTTTTCGACCGATCTAAAATCGAAACGTTTGACGTTTGTTCGAAATTTTTAAATAATATTTCCACATTTACGAGGACTAGAGCGATGAAATTCAAAATTTGTAAACATCTTTTAGGTTTACAAATTAGCCCCCCATCAAGCCCCGTACGCGGTACGAGCACCGGTGATCGCGACAACAATAGAATACAATGGCAATTCCGAGAATCTCCGATCGAAGAATAGGCTACTTGACCTAATTTTTTTCTTCATGCTAATCAATGTGCTAAATGTACGAGTCTAAAAGTGCCCAAAAATTATAAAATAATTATATAAGAAATTAGAAATCATTTGTAATGTTGAAAACTTTTGGAGAAAAGTTTTGGCCATTTCATTTCCCGTCTACAATAAATGGAGATAATATATATAAAACTGATGTTTTATTTGAGTTATTGAAGAAAATATATTATAATAGGCTTATTCTTATTATTTATGTACAAATAAACTTACATATAGCGAGCGCGATAAATAAAAGATATTAAATTAGTATGAGGATGACGTCACATCCAAATCGGAAGTACCGCAAAAGCGTTTTCGTCAGTACAATTCCTATATTCATAAAATCATATTTTCAAATCGACTTTATTTATCAATCATAAGCTTTTATTTGATAATAAGGGTGAAATACGGTTTCCTAGGCCAAGTTCTACTAGAAATATGCATTTGTTCAATGAAATTGAATATAGGTCAAGTAGCCTATTAAAACACCAACGGAAACATTACTTACCGCCATACTCAGAGACATTTAATTATGATTAACCTTTAATTTAATGAAGATTTTGACAGATAATGTATGGGGCTTATGTCAAAATTTTGAATTAATTACATTTAAGTAATTAATGTTCCACTCTGAGTGTGGCAGTAAGGTACCTAATTTTTTATATCATACGAGTAGTAAGTCGTAGTCGCCGGTTACACGGTCAAATTTTCATCAATCTGATTGACGGAATATTGATGGTTATAAAAAGTTCATAAAAAATATGATCAATCCATCTATCCGTGGGTTAGATGATCAAATTTTCGTCAATCTTTACCGGATTGATGGATCAGATTAATGAAAATTTGACCGTCTAACCGGCGACATACGACATACATATTCTGCCAAAATTATAACCCTTCGTATTAGACTAATTAAGTAAGTAATAACGAAATAATATACACGTGAAACGTCAGAGCGGTAACAAAATGCAACAATGTGATTTCGTTCTTATTCGGACCTTACTTATAGAGAAACAAGTAAACTGTGAAGTCCACTATAACGCGCGGACCGTACATTTTTCGTGATAAAAGTATCATGTATATCCTTTCCCGGGTCTCAATGTATCTCCATATCCAATTTATATACATATATAAATTGTTTGAAGCGGTTTAAGCATGCACAGACAGAAACACATTCGCATTGATATTATTAGTGTGGATAAAGTTATAGTTGATACCTGCCTCAGGGACTGACCTCTGTTCAATCGCTCGACTTACACTGTAAATGTCGTTCTTATTGAAACAAACAATACAATCCCCCGCTCGCACTTTGTCCAGGGAACCCAAAGCGCTGTCCTCCACTTTCAACTCCGTTAGCCTTTTGTATGTTCTCACCTGTAAGTAAATTGTTATGAAATTAAATTATGTTTATTTGGATAAAATATGGTTTTAAACTAAAGATTATTTACTTTAGACTGCATATTTTGTCGTAGTCGACGACGCGACGTCCAAATAATAATATAACATTTTTATGGCCAGCATTTTATAAGTCATTAACATCATTAAAAGTTAACAATTACAGTCTGTTTTAATTTATTCTGATCTTAATAAAAAGCTTAGTATACCAAGTGCAATGATGTTTTTTATGACATTAAAAGAATTAATAACATATTTGATGCCATTTACGTTATTCTAGAATCTAGGCAAATTGAGTGCTGTGTAAATATTTGTGGTGGCCACAAAGGAAGATCTTCCGACCGAGCGAGGTGTTATGCTCGGTCAGGCCGGAGCCCACGTGATACATTTCAGCTGTCGTATATAATTATTATATCGACGCGCTTAGAAAACTTCGATTACGCGATGCAGGAATGTGGCGCTAATTGTAAGTACCGCCACAGCGGCATGTATACAAATCGGAACTGGTATTTTTTTGTATTTAATGCATAAATTAATTTAATGCATATTACAGTTTACACAATAATTTAGTTCTTTACATAATTCAATACATTATAGTTTAATTTTAATTTTTACCTCTAATTCTTCACCGGTGGTATTACATATTTCTTCTATTAAATTAATGGCACCCGCTTCACCACATAAATGTAGCTCTTCAGCCTGCAGACCTGCGAAAAAATAATTTAAGATGGTTCTAGTATCAGAGAAATCAATTCAGATATTGGACCTTCATAATTCAGTCTGGTTATGTCAAGCCCAGCCCCCTTGATTGTATGGGAGCCCCCTTATCCTATTTAATATTATATAGGATATTATATAGATTATAAAGAATATAGGACTAATACAATTGAGTAATTTACTACGAATAATAAAAACCAAGGAACACAACTCCCTTAATTCAACCGTTTGGAATTTTAGTACTCAAATTTACGAAATAAAGTCGTTAACAATAATTATTATCACTTCTATATTTACACAAAACTCTGTACCGAACACATGCATAAATTATGCATGTATTCAGTACTTATTTTGTAGACTCCTGGAACAAATTTTTAAAATAAAAATTTTTTTTGAACAATTAACACTAAGGACGAGTAACTGTGTCACAGTTACTCTTCCTTAGTTTATTATTATTCGTAGGTATTTTAAAAATATTTCAAGTGCTTTTCGAATATATTGATATTGAATAAAAAAGGCTACAAAATCGTGTTTGTTATACAGGAGTGCAGTATGTTGTATGCACTGGGAGTTAAAGCATTTACTTTTGAAAACTTACCTAATATGGCTCTAGTCCAGGCCCATCCCCGACCTCTGTCACCAATCATTTGTATTTCGTCTATAATTGCTACATCATCTAAAAAGGAAACAAAATACATTGTTATGTTGTTTTTCGAGTATGTTGTTCCAGTTAAAGTAGTAGTTTCATTCTATGCAATTGATCTGAGTATCCCTTAAAACCAAGATAGTACACAGCCTATGTTATAAAAAAAGTACTCTATTCTGAAATTTAAAAATCCTGAATCTAATTATAATGGATATAATGGCATATCCATTATAATTAGATTCAGGATTTTTAAATTTCAGAATCTTATTAGTTATAATTCTTAACCAACTTACAAATATCATTTAATGAGGTCATTTCGACGGTGCATGCAACATGTTTAGATGGTGTCAGTTCTGGTTCATTCAGTATCATAGATTTTATTTCTGAGGTAGATTCATCTTCTTCTTCTTCTAGATTTTCCGCTATCGTATTATACTGTGACGCATGTCTCCTCTCTTCTCCAGTTATCAAATCGCATGGGGTTCCCTGTAATTGTTTTTATAATAAATTTTTCGTCTCAAAATACAGTTAGTGTCTAAACTGACTAGGCCGAAGTTACGCGGCGTAAATTCCGCACGATTACGCCCGCAAAGTATTTTAAATTACCGATGACACACTATTCCGTAGCGTTCCGTCCGTATTTTGTGTTCATTTAATATTGCGGACGTAATCATGCGGAATTTACGCCGCGTAACTTCGGCCTAGTGTGTTTAGACCCTTAAAGATTTTTTAATAAACAGAATACAATGGCATTGTTTACAAAATGTTTTAAAGTTTTGTCTCAGTTATATACACACCGGCAAAATTAGCGGAACATAATAATTTTTTTTTTTTTTGAAAATTAATCGCTGTTTTTTATATATTTATTTATTACTTTAATTATTGATGATTAAAAAATAAAACTTATATAAATTTAGGGCATAAAAACGTGTAAAATAGAAAAAATCTGCAAAAATCAAAAGTTAAGAAAAATCTTTGAAATTTCAGTAATAAGTTTTTAAGTTAAATTCTTCATTTTTACTTAAGAAATGCCATGTTTAAAGCGTGTAATGCCTTCTATGGATCTCAAGAGGGTCTGGATAAGCCATTACATGCTTGCATTTTGATTGTCGATCATTTCCTGTGGGATATTCTTCTACTCCTCCAGTAGCGCCAACTCGAGCTCCTGAACACATTTTGGAGCTGGAGTTTTAATTCGTACCGTTCACCCATTGATGTGCCACACGTTCTCAATCGGATCCACATCCGTAGACCGTGCTGACCTCTCCACCTGGGCTACGCTAGCATCATTTAGGTCATAATGCCCGATTTTTTAACTCCATGGACGCGCAAAAAATTGAAGTTACTACCTAAAACTGTGTAAAAGGCACAACCTGCAGTTCTAGGATGTCTGTGCTATTGCCCTGTACTGTCAAAGTACCATCATTAACAATCATCAGCTCTGTGCGGGCTCCAAATCATATGCAACCGCAAACCATTACGAAGCCTGCATGATATACCACTGTTTCCGTTAAGTTTGATGGTCTATAGCGTTCCTTACAATTTATCCACATTCTTTATCGCCTGTCAATAAAATTTACACAGAATTTGCTCCCATCACTGTACAGCACACGATTTCACCCACTTGTCAAATTTTGATGTTCACGCGCAAATCTTAGCCTGGCTCTTTGGTGCCCTGTCTCAAGTTTTGGTGCCCTTGCTGGCACCTTTGAGTTTAATTTAACTTCTTTGAGTCTTCTTCTTACTGTACAATCACTTACAGGTACATCTCGGACCTGTTCCTATAGGTTTCATCTCTGCAAAGCAGTTTAAGGTCGATTTCTTAAGGCTTGTACCCTTACAAAACGGTTATCCTGAACCTTTGCCACCCGATATCTGCTTTGTTCTCGTCTCCGAACGTAAGATCCAGTCTCTCTGTAGCGTTGAAATTTACGATGGACCACGAAAGCCGACACACCTAAGGCCCGACTGACCGAACGGTAGGTGTGACCTTTCTCTATCGTGGTTACAGCTCTAGCTGTCGTAGATGCTGGAAAATCCACTAATTTTGTATCTAAGCAATGTGTTCTTCCAAAAACCAAACAATCAAATGAGCTGGCATACCTTGCACCCCGCTAAAAACGCCATTCTTATCAGAAACACTTACAACGTCAATCATCGAAAAACACTTAGTAGGGCATAATTGCAATAAAAATCTGTCAACTTGCCAGTTTTGTTCAATATTTTATTTCTTAAATGAGCTTAGAAACTATAAAAAAGGATTTCACACAGCCCGACCCACTTGAATTCAAGTTGTGGCCCTTTTTACTTATGTTCCGCTAATTTTGCCGGTGTGTGTACTATTAAAACACATTGTAAAAAAAGGCTTTTAAATTGAATACCACAAATGGTTACAGAATATTTTCGCGATCACCGGTGTTCGTATGGGGCTTGATGGGTTAATAGTTTAATACTACCCTATTAAATTAGTAAATTGATAAACTTATTTCATAAAACCTCACCAACTTTATCAACATTTTTCAAATGATACATACTTTGCTGTTGGACTTGTGGTAAATTTCAGTTGCTAATAACTTTAAAGGCCCACAATATACACCAGATTTTGCAGAGAGAAATTTCTCCATTGCATGGTAAGTCTTGCCCGAGTTAGTTGGCCCAGCATGGAAAATGATCTTTCTGTTTATATTTCTTGCTTGAGGATACCTAGAATAAAAAACAATATTTACAGATATACATATAATTAATACTTTTTACATACATAAATAAAAAATAAAATAAAAATAGCCTTTATTTTCTACTATAGTTTTACAATTATGGTTCATAGTTAACAATTATATTTAATTTTAAGTAGTAGTCGCCTCTATGGCGTAGGCTTCTCCTAAATTCTTCCAGCAGTTTCTATCCCGTGTCATTCTCATCCATAGGGGTCCACATCTCTCGTTAAATATATCTCTCCATCTTTTATTTGGTCATCCTTTTTTCCTTTTCCTATCTCTTGGTACCCACTCTGTTAAACGTTTGGTCCATTTGTTTCCTGCCTGTCTGCATACGTGTCCTGCCCAGTGCCACTTAAGTAGTCTTGTTCTTTTCCTCACGTCTATTACCTTTGTTGCCTTCCTTATACTTGCATTATTGACCATGTCTGACAATTTGAGGCCAAGCATACTTCTTTCCATTTTCCTCTGACTGATGGCTATGCTTTCCTCGTCTTCTTTTCTTAGGGACCACGTCTGACAACCATATGTTAAGCATGGCAGTATTGCAACTTCATAAACTTTCTTCTTTATTGTTATGTTCATATTTTTATTTTTCATGATTCCCTTTAGTGACCAATATTTCTTACAGCTTAAAGTAATTCTCCTTTTTATTTCCTTTTCTGTGTTGCTTTCAAAAGATACTAGCTGCCCTAAGTAAATATATTCTGATACATGTTCTATTTTTTCATTCTCTACTATTATTTCAAAAGGTTTCCCGTTGGTTAGAATTTTGGTTTTTGATTTATTCATTGACAATCCTTTCTTTCTACTTTCTAATGCCAGTTCTGTTATCATTCTTTCTAATTCAATTGGGTTTTCTGCAAAAATGACAATATCATCTGCAAAGCGTAAGTGGCTTAACAGTTCTCCATCAATCCTTACTCCTCTCTTATCCCAGTCCAGTTCTCTAAAGATGGATTCGAGGACAGCAGAAAAAATTTTTGGGGACAGGGGGTCCCCTTGTCTCACCCACTTTTGAATTGGGAATTCTTCACCTTCACTTTCTAGTCTTATTTTGGACTTACACTTTTTGTAGATATTTTTAATAATGTTGACATATTTTTCTTCGACTCCTTGTTGAATAAGTGCTGTCCATATAGCTTCGAAATGTAAAGAGTCAAAAGCTTTTGTATAATCTATAAAACACATATATAAAGTTTTCTTATATTATTTGTTTTTTCTATTAGTTGTGTTATTACTTGTATGTGATCTATAGTGGAGTAGTTTTTTCGAAAGCCTGCTTGTTCAGGGGGTTGGTTTTCCTCAAGTGTTTTCGTTAATCTTCCCAGCAAGATCTTAGCGAAGATTTTATATAAGTTTGTCATTAGACTTATTGGTCTGTAATTGCTGAGATCACTTCTATCTCCTTTTTTAAAAAGTAATACAATTGTCAATTCCGACCATTGATGGGGTGTTTCTTCAGTGGTTAGGTGTGGTTAAAAAGCATTTGGAGGGGTCTTAGCAGTGCAGGAGATAGGGTTTTTAAAACTTCATTTACAATATTGTTGTTTCCGGGTGCTTTATCATTTTTCTGTGTTTTGAGAGCGTTTTCGATTTCTGTCATAAGAATTTTTGGCACATCTGTGTTTTCATCTTTAGCGTTTATTGTTCTAAGTCTTTTGTTATTAAGTAAACAAGGGCTATTTGTATCTGTGTAGAGTCTTTTGAAGAATTCTGTCGCTTCTTTAATGATATCTGGGCGTCTTGATTTTACAATACCTTTTTGGTCTTTTAAATGTCCTGTCCATTCAGATTTCTCGTTCAACTCTTTATAGGCTCTACGAAGAGTATCCCCATTATTTATGAATTTTTCTAAGGTGTTTTGCCTCATTTCTTTTTTATTTTGTCTTATATTTTGATTTATTAATTTGCTTATTCTAGTGATTTTGTGCCTTATTTGTTTCGTTCTATCCTTCACATAGAGTTCTTTCCTTTGCTTTAATAGTTCCTTAGTTTCTTCGTCGATACATCAATTTAAGCTCTTCTTTTCCTTAGGCAACTGTTTCAAAAACTCTTTTATTTCTTGTTCTAGTTTGTCATACTGGTATTTTACATACATAACCATCCCTAAATGAACAGTCAATGAAAATAGGACTAGTATCGGATAAACTCTAGGAATATAAAAAAGGTTAATTTTTTGGTGAAAAAATATTTTGTATCAAGACACTCACTGCACCTATTTTGATTTCAAGAATAATATGTGTCTTGAAATCAAAATAGGATAGAACCGGTACATAAAATAGGAACGGTAGGCAGGAACTGTACATTTTTCCAGGATAAAAAGTGTCATATTAATGTGTCCTTTCCCGGGACCAAAAGTATCTACATACCAAATTTCAGCAAAATTGGTTAAGCAATTTGGGCGTGAAGAGATAACAGACAGACAGACACGCTTACACACTTATATTATTAAGTATGGATAAATAGTGTTTTGCCCTTATCAGTCAAGCTGTGTACAACTTTTCTAAGCTTTCAGACTATGACAATCTTTATTTTAAAGAGGTTTATAATTACCAATTGGCAGGCGTTCTTAAGTCTGAGATTTTCTTTAAATCGTCTAAGCAGTCTAAATGAGGGAAAGCCAGTCTGGCATGCCTGAGGAAGTATGGAAACAAGTCGTCAACATGGCCAGCACCTGAAACAATTTAAGAACTTATTCAATGAAACCTAAAAAAATATAAAAAACATTTGAGCCATCAAACCCCAAGCGGCACCCAGCTGGCTCATAACAATAGAAAATCTATTGTCTGTGATTCCCACAATCGAGGTATTAATCCCTCGATCGTGGATTCCAGGAAATCTATAGGCTGTTTGCTATTAAAATTTAAAACTTGGGTGTGCAGCAGTTTATGCAAATATTATAATAATGTCTTACCTGCTAGTATGTCACTAATAGTTATGTGTAAATCTGGAGGTAGATCATGTTCTAAACAATGTCTCCGAAAAGATAAAAAGGCTTGATGTAATAATTGATCATCTAAACCATTTTCTGCTGAAAGTACTCTAACCTCTGGCTTTTGGTAGAACTTGTTTAAAATCTTAAGTAAATCTTGTTTTTTAAGACGACCTGTGAATTCTTCGCCTATGTTGATATCGTCAGAGTTTGGCTTTACTGGAACAGGCACAAAGAGAGCAGAAGGATTCCCTTTATCATGTTTCTTGCCTCTTTTAAAAACATAACCTAACTCTCCTATCTTAGCATTTCTCACTCGAATAAAAGAACTTATATAAGGTACAGTACTAGTTTGTAGCCTATCTATACAATACACGGTCCATATTCGCGAAAAACCTTTGTACATTTTGTTAAAATAAAACCAAAAATTAAAAAATTTACACAAATATCACATCACTGAAATTTATCAAATGGTGATCACAGAACAATATACTCTAGCGAGATGGTGATTGTCACTTGTCAGTTGTCACAATAAAATTGACAGCAATGACATCAAAATGACATTGACAAAAACTGATTACATATGACTTTTTAAATTTAACACTCTGCCTGCCGGCAATATATGTATAATAAGTAGGTAATGACTTTTAAGTTCAGGAGGCCATGGGGGTCGCCGGCGTATCCCAAGTTTTACAATTTAGCAGGCCGAGAATTACAAGACAAAATTGTTCTAGGAGGCCGTGGGGTCTGCCAGCGGGACCAACAAAAAATGTTTCGGTACGCCGTGGGATCCGCCTTGACCTCCCAGATTCAAACTGATTTTATACCTACTGGCGTGCTGATAGTATCAGCACGCCAGTAGGTATAAAATCAGTCTGATACGAAAAATCCAATATTGTGTTTTTATGAGACTGAGAATATTATAAATAAAAACATCATAAGTAAATTATTCATATGTTTATTTATGTAAATTATTGAAATAAAAACCACATATTAATGTTTATAAACATACTTTGTGTCATGGACGTATAAAAAAAGGCGGACGGAGTCCCATCATACACAAAACTGTGTCGCTCAGAGTCGGCCAGCTGGCTGTATGTACACGGTCCGCACGCACACATTCTTGCGCTAATCCATACTATTTGACAGGCGTCAGAACGTGTGCGTGGCCGACTCAGAAGAAAAGTGAAGACACAGTTTTGTATATGACAAGACTCCGTCCGCCTTTTTTTCTACGTTCATGCTTTGTGTATTGTCGCGAAACACTCTGCGCAAACACTAGGATAAGTAGGGCATAAAAGGCATACAGTGCTTGTCTTTTGGTGAGTTTTTTGGCTTCAACATTTGTTTTGCCTTCCAAGCACAGCTGTTGGTAAAAATGTACAATTACGGTGGTCAGCAATAGGATTTTCAACAAGATTCGCGAGATGAGTTTCGCGGTCGACCGCGGCAGGCCGTGGGGGCGGCCGGTAGCTTAACTGTCTAGAGCAGGCTGGCGTGCTAATTAAAACTATGCAAATCGTGTGTGGCGCACTGAAAGAAAAATATTGGGGGGTAACGGCGGACCTAATGGCCTCCTAACAAAAAAGTTACAAAAGTGTATTGGCTCGCTGTACAAGAATTTTTGGGGGTCGCCGGCGGATACCATGGCAGGGAGAGTGTTAATTCAGAAGCGCATAAAAGCCGCACCCACTGACCTCCATTATACAAGTACGCTGGACGGCTTCAAATATCGTTATTTTTTCATAACGTTACTGCTTCAAGGGCATAGATAACGGTATGAAAATTTACCCGATACTTTATTTAACGATAAAAGTTGAAATTAATAACTGTAAATGTTATAACGGTTAATAACATTTAAAATACATGTTTTGACGTGATTACGTCTTAAAATTGTCTTAAAATTTGATATGGGCTGCGCGCCCGAAAAACATGACAGTTCATGCGGCGTTACCTCGCTGACAGCTCTGTCTCAAGTCTCTCAACAATCGTAAGGCCCACCTGGGCCGCGCTCTTTGTTTCGATTATATTACGTATTTCGATGACTTAGACTTTAGAGAATACTTTTTTATGAAGAAGTTTGGTTATTGATGACCTTTGATACATTGACCACACTCTGAATGAAAAATAAATAAACAATATGTGAGCTATTAGTATTATTTAGGCTATTCAAAATTGTGCTCTATTTCCTACGTGTCAAGGTGTGACCTAATATATAAAGAATAAAGTATTCGTTTATTTCTTCTGAACAAGTCACTAATTATAGTTTCGAAAGTTTATAATTGAGAAACTAATATCACATCGGACTAAATACTATATTATGATGGCTTGATAAAAAATTTAACATATATTATAATGTAGTTCTCACAAACATAAAATAATATGGATTATGTAAGGATATTTCATATTACATTAATTTTACAAAGAGGGTAGGCTTTCGCACATTGACCTGCCAACTTTTTTGCACAGATTTTTCCCGGAACTGAGGGGCTATGACGTTGTCACGTTCAACTATCGTCAGTAAACCGACTTTACAGACAACCGATTGTTTTTTTTGTTAAGTAATGTTAACGTTACTGCTACAACCTATTGCGAATAATTAAATCGAAGTATCTATTAACAGTAGGTATTTTGCTTTTTAACTGACTTCCAAAAAGAAGTATTTTATACGTTCGGTTGTGGATATTTTTATATGTTCAACAATTACTCCTACGAAATATGTTGCGTCGAACAGCTTTGTTCACACTTTGCTTTTTTCTGTTCACCAAGGGCATATAGCGCAGTCTACAGTGATAGGTGAGGCATGCCCGTGACGCATGCTCTCTGACCGTATCCAAAACTTAAAAAATGACAATATTGGCGTTGCATTCGTTGACGCATTCAAGTTGAATGAAAAAAAATTACGAAAATTGAAGACGAAAGCGCATAATGTAGACATAGCTAACTGGCAACGTCGTATACCAGAAAATAACGATATACTTACCGGTAATAATAACTATATTATTTAAATGTTAAGTTACTAGATATCATTAAAAAATATAAGGATATCTGGCTACCATTATGAAAATAATGGTACGTAACGATATTTTTTTGGTAATTGATAACGTTATGAAGCCCTGCGCTGGACAGATACCCAGCAGTGGGCACAGATTAATATATGCAGCAAGCTGCAGCGGAGCTAAAATGGTAACGTTTTGAAATTCCTCCAGAAAATGAATTGTCAAAACTGTCAAAGTGACAAAATATGTCAAATTAGTACAAATTGTGTGAAAAAAAAGGAACAAAATATATTATAATGACCACCAAAAAATCGGTTGTCTGTAAAGTCGGTTTACTGACGATAGTTGAACGTGACAACGTCATAGCCTTAACCACTAAGTTCCGAAAAATTTAAAAATATTTATAATGAGTAAAATAAACTATTCGCAATACATAACGCTACATAAATTCGTGAAATCCAGTAAAATCTTCGAACAAAGCACAAGTCAAACCTTGACACGTAGGAAATAGAGCACAATTTTGAATAGCCGAAATAATACTAATAGCTCACAGATTGTTTATTTATTTTTCACTAGCTGTTGCCCGCGACTTCGTCCGCGTGGACTTCAGTTGATAGTGCGCGATATCAACAAAATTGATGTGCAGTGCAGTGTGCACATAACTTATTTAATTTTTTTAAATTAATCATTATTTATACCAAATTTTAAAGTATATTTAGCCCCCCAATTACACAAATTTACTTTTGCCATAAACTATCTATCATTGATAGGTTTAAGGTCACGTAGTACGGTACGTAGTACGGTTGCATAGACGAAGTACTGAGTTATTTAATAACGTAAAAGAGTACATAATAACAATCGAAAAAATCGAAAACCTAATATATTATGATGATACCACCTCTTATAGAAAGACGTTTGTGTAAGCAATAGCGCGATGTAGGAGACGCACAGCGCCCTCTATTATGATTTTTTGGAACTAACTTCATTTCAACAAATTTACTTATTTTCACCCCCTTGCAACCAGTTAAAAAGTCCCCCTTTGTCCAGTTAAAAAGTAGCCAATGCCCTTTCACAGACTTTAGACTATCTGTGTACAAAATTTCATTACAATCGGTTCAGTAGTTTTGGCGTGAAAGCGAGACAGACAGACAAACAGACAGAGACACTTTCGCATTTATAATATTAGTATACATTCCGAGTGTGGTCAATGTATCAAAGGTCATAACTAACCAAACTTCTTCATACAAAAGTATTCTCTAAGTCATCGAAATACGTAATATAATCGAAACAAAGAGCCCGGCCCAGTGAGCCTTACTGAGAGCTGTCAGCGAGGTAACGCCGCATGAACTGTCATGTTTTTCGGGCGCGCACCCCATATCGAATAATTATAAGACGTTATCACGTCAAAAATGCTCTGATACCCTAAACTTGTCTACCAAAAAAAGTTACTCCACCAAAAAAAGGAAGTCTAAAATTGCAATAATACCAGCTATTTTTATCACGACTACACTTCAAATTGTAATCGAACGCCAAATATAATAAATGATCACCAAATCCTTGCGAGCAAATCAATGCGATATTTCTGTCCAAATAAATCACTACGATTGACAAAAAAATAAAAATGTAAGCATAATTATAATGAACAAGGAAGTATTTTAACTCCATATTATTGTTATTTTTAGCAGTTTGGACCTGAAGAGATAAGTAACAGACGGACACCTACCCATTCCATATAATAACCACCAAAAAATGCACTGATACCATCTGATACCCTAAACTTGTTTACTTACCAAAAAAAAGATATTGAACACCAAAAAAATAGAGTGTAAAATTGCAATACTACCAGCTATTTTAGTCATGAGAAGTGACAACACTTTAAATAGTAATCGAGCACCAAATATAGTAAACTAGCTGTTGCCCGCGACTTCGTCCGCGTGGACTTCAGTTTATAGCGCGCGATGTCAACAAAATTGGTGTTAAAAGCTTTTATAAAAAAAAAACCCTTTTAACGCTTTTGTTCGTAAATCGTTTATTTTAAACACGAGCATTACAATTTTACGGATATAACAATATATATACACACAGAGAAACGAAAAGAGGCGCGGGGGATCGTGTGAACGGAGAAGCGCGAAAATCGCTGCATGCCACTCGCTTGTCTAATTCGTACTGGCCAGGCGTCGGCGCCCGAGCGGTCCGTTGCGACCGAGGCGCGGGAGGGGAGGTGTTATAGGAATGACAAACAGTGATGCATTAGGGATGTACCCGATTTTTTAAAACCCCGCGTTATATCCTCCCCCTCTAGCCTAACTAAGCGCCTCGCAGTTGGGCTAGTCGTCTAAGTACCTACGCGGCCTTCCACGTTTGCGTTTCTCCCTGACGGGAGGCTCTACCTGACCGGAGAAGGGCGTGAGATGCGAAACGTGATATTTGCCTACGTTCCCCCCAGTCTGTATGTTCTCCAACATATAAGTAGTTGGGCTAGCAATGCTACCGATTTTGTATGGGCCGTCACGGCGTGGAATGAACTTTGCGGACTGTCCGCGCCCTGCATCGTTTGGCCCCTGAGTCTTCAGAAGGACAAGATCACCTACCTGATAGTCTGGAGGCGTCCTGCGCTTCTTATCGGCGTTATCCTTCTGGACGGCCTGAGCTCTCTCGTGAGTGTCCCTGGCGTCGTCCAAGGTCGCGGCCATCTTCTTTAAGTAGGGTGTGATACCTGGGCCGAAGCTATTCACCTGCCTGCGATCGTGCTCGGGCACAACCAAACACGCGTCTTTTCCGTCGTCGGACTCCAAACCGTACCTATAAAGGATTCCATCGGAAAGTGTATATCTGCGGTCGGACCATGGTCTCCCCCTAGACGGTTCGTCGGACTCCAAGTCCTCAATGATTTTGCGAACCTCTGGGTCCGTTAGTTGATTATCACGGATATCACCACTGCTCCGTTTCGGCAAATCCACAACGGTGAGACATTTTACGTCGCACACCGGGTCCTGCGAACAAACGGGCCGCGAAAGCGTGTCTGCGACCACATTTGAACGTCCGGGCGTGTATTCAATACTGAGGTCGAACTCTTGCAGGGTCAGGGCCCACCTGGCCAGTTGCCCACTAGGTGACCTCTGACTCATCAGCCAACTCAAGGGCTGGTGATCCGTTCTAACAACAACCTTCGCGGTTTCCACATAACCGCGGAACTTGCACAAGGCCCACACGACAGCGAGAGCCTTCCGCTCAGTCGTCGAGTAATTCCTCTCGGCGCTGGTGAGAAGTCGGCTTGCGTACTCGATCGGCCTCTCATCGGAGCCCTCCCCCTGCATGAGAACGGCCCCTATGCAATATCCATTACTGTCAGTGCAGAGGATGAATGGCTTGGCCTCATCTGCCTGACGCAATATGGGAGCGGATACGAGAAGAGATTTAATGCGCTCGAATGCCTCCTTCCGTTTCTGGGACATCCTATACGGCGGGTTAGCAATGGGTTCCTGGTCTGTACTCACCTTTATGCGGTGGGTGGCGAACTCCGTGGCAGGACCGTGGCGCACAAATTGGGCCGCTCTGTCACTGATGAATTCGTTTAGAGTGCGCCTTTCCTCCTCTGACAACAACGTTTCTTCATCTTCGCGCAACGAGAGCTGCGCGGTGTCGGCGCGCAACAGCTCCGTGTCAGCTGGTCTAAGGGAGTAGGTATACACAAAGTCATACAAACGTTCGGGATCATCCGCAAACGTCCACTTACCTCGAGCAACATCCAGTACCATACCGGCCCGGGACAAGAACTCGACACCCAAAAGTGTTCTAGTCTCATCCCCGGGCAGCACCAGGAAATCACTCGTTACTTCACGACCTTCAACCGTGACTGTGATCTCGGCTGACAACAAGTCCCGCGGCATCTGAGACCCGTCAGCCAAACGTACAACGCGGCGGGATTCTTTAAATTGTACTCCCGCGTCGACTAAAATTCGGTGCAACATAGGACCCGCGATGCAATGTGTAGCACCCGTATCGACTATTGCCACACCGTTACGACCCATAACATGAATATTTACCATAGGGTGCGATGAATTTTCGCACGCGACTATACTACCTAAGTGCACATGTGTGTCGCTACCCTTATCAGTATAATAACAAAAGTCGCAACTCGACGTAACATCACTATTCGAGTCGGTATTAAATGTCGCGCTATTGATCCCCGCCCCTTCTTTTTTCGTCGGCATCGAAGTCGACGTTCCCGGGTTACAAACATCACATTTCGCCCTCACGACACCAATCTTACCGCAACCATAACATCGGACAACTTTAGGTGAACTATAACTGGGGTCGTTGCCTTTGCTACCTATTTGGAAAGTTTTCTCGCGATTACGACACTCGTCACTAATATGACCGAAAGCTCTACAATAGCTGCAACGCGGCCTGTTTTTATTACGCGGAGCGAAAGTACTCGTGGAAGGCGAATTGGATCGCGCGGGGCGCTGGCCAGTAGAAATAGGTATAGTTTGCGACTTACGTGTTTTAATAATATCGGGACTTACTTGATATTCCTTCATGTTATCCTCCGCGATCCTCGTGTTACATAGTAACTCATCTAGACTATTTACAGACTCGCGGGGCACTCTTTTCTTAAGCCTATTACATAACAAACCGTAACACATATCTACTTGCATAACTTCGTCTATTTTATAGGGCAACTTAGCGAATAAAGCGCGCACTTTACACAACATAACTTCGGCGCGTTCGTTATCTTGTTGTTCGGACGCGAAAATCTGTCTAAATATTTTGTATGCCGGTTGAGCGACGCCGTAGATTGCACGGAGTCGGGCGAGCGCGTCGTGCCACGTCGCCACCGACGACTTGACGCCTCTCCACCATATCGCTGCGTCACCTTCCAGGAGCATTGGTAATCCACAGAGAGCATGCTCGTCGCTGACGGCTGCGCAGTCCTTATATATCTCGACGGCGTCGAGGAATGCCTCCAATACTTCGCCGTCATGGGATGACCCGTCGAATCTGGCGGTGCACTTCGTAAAGTTGCCGCCGGGCGCGCATGCTGAGGACGTCGAAGCCACCGGGGTGGAAGCCCTGAAGTCTCCGGCGGATGTCATCAGTGAGCTGATGAGGGTTCTGTTCGCTTCAGCTTGAGCGCGTGTGATGCTATCTACCAGCGTAGACAGAAATTGCTCGGTGAGCTGGTATGCTGGTGCTTGCGGTTGCCTCGTGCCTTCCGCAGGTTGCTCAGCGCGTCCGAACTCGCCGGTAGTGTCTTCGTCGCCGGTCTCGGTTGGCGTGCCGTCGCCATCTTGTTGACGATGCCGGAGCGCGTCCTGTCGTGTCGTCTCGTCATCGTAATCACGTAGGAGGTCCGTGCTTCTGCCACACAAGCGGGTTAGGTATTTACCTACACGATTTTACGTAATTATGTACGTAAAATTAATGTCCGAGCCTCGAGTGGATTCGAGCCACTAATATGGGCGCCAGTTTAACGCTTTTGTTCGTAAATCGTTTATTTTAAACACGAGCATTACAATTTTACGGATATAACAATATATTATATACACACAGAGAAACGAAAAGAGGCGCGGGGGATCGCGTGAACGGAGAAGCGCGAAAATCGCTGCATGCCACTCGCTTGTCTAATTCGTACTGGCCAGGTGGATGCAAGTTTCGAACAAAAAAAAATTGGGTTCCAAATTTAAACGTAGCTACTAAAGTAAATCGCATAATCTGTACAATTTTTAAGCACGGTCGACTGTGATTGGTTGATAAAAAAGACCATAGAGAATATAAACTACATAAGAAAATAAAGGAAGAAGAAGTTTAAAACTCAAAGTTCGAATTTCATTTTGTGAAAATTATTTATTACAAAAATACAAAAATTGTAAATTAAGTGGACTAATTAATGAAAAACGAAAGGTAAGTCATTGTAAAATGTAAATGTAACCGTAAATTGATATATTGAAGCAAAACATAACGATATCATACCATGTTCTAATACAAAGTATGTCGTAGTACTATTTGCATATTTTGTACAATAATTTACAACTTTAACTATAATATTAATATGAAAAAGATAGATTATTATTTCATAGAAAATATTATAATGTATATCAGTATTCAGTATGCAGTTAATTTGGAAAATGATGAAATGTGTATCATGTGTATATTGTTTTATTGTAACAATACATAAGGTTATTAACTATACTAAATAATTTATGTAAACTGTATGGAAATGTAGTAAATGAAAAATTTTTCATTAATTTCAGATTTTTAGGTCCACAGCACAGCTACTTTACAACATTTCTGTCTGTAAGCAATAGCTGTTACCTCGATCGCGGATTCAAAAGAGGATGTAAACTGTATGCGGATTCTAGGAAGTCTTTTGTTCTCGCGGTCGCATGCGACCGCTTGGGAACGAAAGCAGCAAAGAGATTCAAAGCAAGGAGATTTTAGGAGAAGGAAGGTATGGGATTATGAGTGGTAACTGGTACGGTCACCAAGGAAAAATCCTCTGATCAAGTGAGGTGGTATGCAGCTGGCCTGAGCCCGCGCGATAGATTTCAGCTGTCGTATACAGGGTATAAGAAAACAAAGTGTGTATGTATAAAGGTGCGGTCCACTGGATCGGAATCGGAGCGTAGGTACGCAGTGGACGGATTTGTTGCTTTGTATGTATGGTACTGACTACTATGAACTGCACTAGAAGTACTGGAACGTCATTCTGCACCTGACAAGTATATGACGACACGACGTGCCGTCCGCACCGTACGTCCCGATTCCGACCTGGTGGACGCGCAGCTTTAATCCCCTCCCTATATAAAGTTTACTGTGTAAGTGTATAAGCCAATCAAGTAGTTAGTAGAGTAGCATATACAGCTATTCTATTATATTTATAAATAAAATACAGAAAACTGTACTGTAATATTATAATATTTAATAATAGAAATCAACAAAAGCTTGTGGATTAAATCTGTTTTATTGTTTAATTTACCTTATTAGCCTATTTATTTAGCCATGTACAATAATTTTTATTGAAATAAAACATTTATTTGAGCTCATTTCTTTTTATTTTTATTTTTTTTAATTTTTGGTATGTTTAGAGTGAAAGGTTTTGCACTCAAAATTTTGTCGTTTAGTTTTAAATTAAAAAAATAACGAATGTTAATTTTTTTTCTTCTAAGTCCGATCTCTTGTTACGTAGTATACAGTTTACATCCTCTTTGGTACTGGCCAGGCGTCGGCGCCCGAGGCCCGAGCTGTCCGTTGCGACCGAGGCGCGGGAGGGGAGGTGTTATAGGAATGACAAACAGTGATGCATTAGGGATGTACCCGATTTTTTAAAACCCCGCGTTATACCCTGGTTTTTACCCTTTAAATCAAAACACCCAAAAACAGCTGTGCAGTCGCAGTGTGCCAAATTTAGCCCCCCAATTACACAACTTTTGCCATAAACTATTTAATATTTATCATTAAGGTTACGTCACTGCATAGATAAAGTGCTGAGTTTTTTAATAACGTAAAAGAGTACATAATAACAATCGAAAAAATCGAAAACCTAATATAAGATGATACCACCTCTTATAGAAAGACGTTTGTGTAAGTAGTAGCGCGATGTAGGAGACGCACAGCGCCATTTATTATGAATTATTGGAACTAACTTAATTTGAACAAATTTACGCATTTTCACCCCCTTTGTCCAGTTAAAAAGTAGCCTATGTCCTTTCTCAGACTTAAGACTATCTGTGTATTTCATTACAATCGGTTCAGTAGTTTTGGCGTGAAAGCGAGACAGATAGACAGACAGTATAGATGATCACCAAATATAGTAAATGACCACCAAATAAAGTAAATGATCATAAAATATAGTAAATGACCTTCAAATATAGCAAATGATAATCACCAAATATACTAAATTATCGCCAAATCCTTGTGAGCAAATCAATGCAATATTTCTGTCCAAAGAAATCACTACGACTGACAAAAAATGTATGCATAATATTATTATTTACAAAATAATCGGCCAAGTGTAAGTCGTATGGAGGGTTCCGTACCGTTTATAGAGCATAATTAGACCTAAAATTGTGTTTTTGTATGGGTTGGGACTTGGGAGCCCCCTTTAAAATTTTTTAAACATTATTATTAATTATTGAAGTAAACATAATTATAATCAAGGCCTTTGCGAAAATATCAACGTGCCTACTGGTTGCCATTGCGTCGCCTGAGTGCTAGATTGTCCTATAGACCATTGACCAAATTTTTCACCTTTTTTTTTTAAATTAAATAAGGGGGCAAACGAGCAGACGGGTCACCTGATGGTAAGCAACTACCGTCGCCCATGGACACTTGCAACATCAGAAGAGCTGCAGGAGCGTTGCCGGCCTTTTAAGAGGGAATACGCTCTTTTCTTGAAGGTTTGCAGGTCGTATAGGTCCGGAAATACTGCTGGTAACAGTTCGTTCCAGAGTTTTACAGTGCGCTGTAGAAAGTTACGCGAGAAACGCACTGTGGAAGACTGCCACTCATCAAGGTGATGAGGATGGTATGTTTTTCGCGTGGGACGATGGCGAAAAGTTGCAGGTGGTATGATTCCGAACAATTCCTCAGAGCACTCCCCGTGATACAACCGATAGAGGATGCAGATTGCAGAGTGAAGCTACATCTCGGCGTAATTCCAAGGGATCCAAGCTGTTTGAAACACTATGGCAATCAACAATTCGAGCGGCCCTTCGTTGGATACGATCCAGAGGGAGCAGTTGGTATTTTGGCGCCCCTGCCCAGAGATGAGAACAGTATTCCATATGAGGCCAAACTTGCGCCTTGTAGAGTTGTAGGCGTTGGTCCGGACTGAAGTACTGTCTCGCTCTGTTAAGAACACCAAGCTTCTTCGAGGCTAATTTGGCCTTACCCTCTAGATGATATCGGAACTGAACTTCGCTCGATATGTTGACGCCAAGTATCTCAATGCTAGGAGAGATGGTTAAAGATGTGCCCTCGAAGCGAGGATATACGACCATTGGTGACTTTTTAGTGGTGAACGCGCAGACTTGTGTCTTGGCGGGGTTGAATTAGACCAAGTTACGTCTACCCCATTCAGAGACCTTCTCCAATGAATTCTCCACCTTAGACTTGTGTCTAAGGTGAAGAATTCATTGGAGAGATCTTGGATTGGAGGGACCTTCACTGAGAGTCGAAACGAACTTGTGTTCGTTTCGACTCTCAGTGACATTTTGCCGAGAAATATTGGGGGAGCCGGTATATACAGCATCACCTGTACTGTCATCCGCATAGCAATGAATGCCGCTCGTCTGCAACATGTCATTGATATGCAGTAAGAATAGAGTACCTGACAGGTTTTTATGTTTATTTTTGTGATGCATGCGTAAGGCGACCAATTACTTAAATGACTATGTTTATAATGATAAGTGGAATCAAAAACTACTTTTTCAAAATCAAAATATGATGAGATTTCGTTTATTTTTAAGTTTAAAAATGAAGGTGGAACAAAATACCACCAACAAAATTACGAATGTGGACGTAGAACAAAACTACATTGCTCTTAGCACAAATTGCAAAATAATCGGTCAGTGCTTCTTTGTTCCAGCTACCACTTTGTTCTTTGTTCAAGGTACAGGATGTTTAAAAATAATTATGCCATTTCAAATTTTAAAAATTTATTTAAGTATTCGTACATTTTTATTTTAGCCACAAAATGTGCATGAAATGCATGAAATGTGCAAGAAAGAGTGTTTTGAACGACTAAGTCTTATATTATAAGTCGCTTCCCGAATAGCTTTTAAGATAAGTAATATATCAAATTAAATAAAAAATATAAAAAAAAATAAAAAATTTAAAGAGTAAACTCTATATTATTTCTTCTTGTAACAATTACTAGCCTCATTTATATTTTCTAAATTTTATCATTTTTGGCAGAGCGAGATTCCCGTAACACATGTAAACTTTACTTAAAAGTTAAAAGGGGGTCTCAAACACTGTTATTATGTATTTTAAGTTTATGAATAAAGATTTTGTATTTTAAGTATGATGTATTTCGTGTGGGTGTTTGTGAATGCGAGTACGAGTTTAAGTATGTAGTGATTGTGTTGTAAGTAGAGTGTACTAATTATTGTGAGTATCACTGTTACAGTATGTGTAGTATATTAAATAGTACATTACGCCCCAAGGGAAGAAAGTATGACATTTCAACCCGCGCGACATTGTCACCCGAGCGAAAGGGCGAGGGTGACGAAAGCGTCGGTTGAAGTGTCATGCTATCCTCCCGCGGCGCGTATAGAACTTTTCATCATACAAGGGACCGAAAGTTTAATGACAATAATAATTATTAAATTGCCGGGTGTATTAATATTATGGATTTGAAATAACAACTGCACGGTTACCATGGTGATGAGTTATTTCAAATAGATAGCGGGAAGAAAATTTTAAACTGTCTCTAATTGTGAGCAGTCTGAAATAAGCACCTTTCTTCCCGCAAACAAGGGAAGAAAATCAAACTTTCAGTCCTGGTATGATGAAAAAACTTCATCCTCTTTGCTTTGCTCTTTTCGTTATTTTTTACTGATTTATTTGCATTTTTGGATATTTTTTTTCATTTCTTGATCTGTGTTTTTTCTTTGTTACATTTTCCTTTTTATTTTCCGTCTTCAGTTTAGCTTCATTTGTTTAGTAGATCTGCTTTCTGTGACTGGATTGTCATTTTCTTTTATTTTTTGTCAATTTCGGCAGGTTCTCGAGTGGTTTTTCTTTTATAATATTATGTTCGGGACATATAAGCAGATATGATGCTTATTTGTAAATCAAACACTATACAACAATGTTTTTACGATATTTTTGTGCACTATACGAAGCCACACTGAATTGCAAAACAAAATGGCTTACGTCACGCCTATAGCGAGCTGTGGCTATATAGCTGGAGGTGGACCAAACAAGCACGCAAAAATCAAAATCGTGGAGATGGGATTATTAAGCAGGGAATTAATATTTTTTCCTTGTGAACAAAAAAACTTGAAACTAAAAAACACCCCTTTTGTTTTAGCATTATCTTTACTGTAATAAAACCGATTTTTGTCCGTTAATCATCCTGCATACATAACTCATTTTTGGTCAAAATGGTCGGTGCAACAATCTAGCACTCAGGCGACGATTGGGCGTTTTCACACTGCGACGATAACGACACGACACGATACTGTTGTGTCGTCTACTCGGACGACAACGATATCGTCCGACGATATCGACACGGTATAAACCAACAGCTTGTCATGCTGCAGTAGTCCACAGCGTGGCGGTCGTATTGCACCAGCGGTAGAGTGCGTTTCATCGAATAGTTCCTTTGCCGTCATGTTGGCATTCCTGTCTGTCAATAATGTAAACAAGGTTGACATGATCTGCGAGTTTTCATAATTTAACTGTGATTTGGTGAGAAAATCATGCCGAAAACATTAAAGAGTGGTGAAAGAATGATGGTGCTAAGAGTGAAAGAGTTTTGTGAACGTGAAAAACGTAACTAGGCCCCAATAATTCCATTAAACTCGGGTTGCCGCCATTACGGCTTAGTGAAATAGGGTTACCAGAGTCAGTTTAATCACCCATAAACACAGTAAAACTTATGAATACATGCAGAGCGAGTCTACAGTGTTTACGTTATTAACAGAGAATGCCAACATGATGGCAAAGGAACTATTTGATGAAACGCACTTCTAGTAACAAAAACTACATACGAACGACGGCGCGGGTAAAAGCTAGTACAATAATATAACAGGGCGAGCGAAGCGAGCCCTAGTACTTCTCACAACCTATACATTTTGTGGTACACTTTACGGACAAACTATCACGCCTATTGACTTGTGCTTTAACATAGTATTTACATGTAAATGTGTTATCATCAGTCAGTGAAGGTGTGATGACGCGAGCCCTCACAAAGCTCGGCTTTTAGCTAGTAAATGCGAAAGTGACTTTGCTGGTTACGCCTTCACACATAAAGTACTAAGCGGATCATCATAAAACTTTCATAGGTACACGTTGTCTGGAACTCTAGTATGAAGAAGGACATAGGGTACCTTTTATCCCGGGAAAAAGAACGGTCCCCGAGGGATAGACGTTAACGTAGGCAGAGCCGCGCGCGAAAGCTGTTAGAATTATGTACAATTTTCTTTAAGTGCATTTTGTGATAACATATTATCTCCCCTAATTTAAGGTAGCACAGTAAGGGTAGTGTGGCAACATAAATTTGCATTAATGCCAATATGACGGCAAAGGAACTATTTGATGAAACGCACTTTAACCGCGCGATTCCAAAAGTGTAGAATATTCGAGTGGTAATATCTCGCCCGCGCCATAGCGTAATAATATTGTTTTATACATTGAGATGTCAATGGTTTTATATTATGTTTAATATAATATGTTCTACATTGTGTGTATTCGTAGTATGTGTTTGTAGAGTACTAGGAATAGAACAAAAAAAAATATATAGTATTAATGAAAAGTTTTATTATAAAAAATACAAATACGTATACATATCAGGATTCGAATGATATTATAATCTTAATATTATATATATTTCTTATGTGCGTGTGTATGTGACTGAACTCCTCCTAAACGACTGGACCAATTTTGATGAAATTTTTTGTGTGTGTTCAAGGGGATCTGGGAAAGGTTTAGATTCACAATTTTGTCCGCTGGACAATGTTTTTTTAATTAATTTTTAATTTATTAGTAGTTGTTGATTTTGGAATGTTTTACATTGGATCCGACAGTCGGCTGCCATCGCAGTGTCAAATTTTAAATAATATTCGAATTCGAATTTTAATTTTAGTCTGTCCGACAGTTAGCGCTTCGACCAAAGTTAAAAAAAAATACTTTATATACTTAATATGGCAAAGAAACGTTTGCCGGGACAGCTAGTATTATATAAATTGATATAATATAATATTATACTAGCGACCCGCCCCAGCGTCGCACGGGTATAAAATATATTGCCACAGAAAAAAATATTAAAATTTATAGCCTATGATCCTTCATGTGGTCTACTTCTTATCTGTGCCAAATAACATAAAAATTGCTCCAGTAGTTCGCGAGATAAGTCCATTCAAATAATTTCCCCCGTTTTTTCCACATTATCCTATTAATTTTAGCGTGATTAAATATAGCCTATAGCCTACTTCAATGAATGGGCTATCTAACACTAAAAGAATTTTTCAAATCGGACCAGTAGTTCCTGAGATTAGCGCGTTCAATTTAGCCCTTTAAAATAATTTTCCCCGTTTTTTCCACATTTTCCTCTATTTCTTCGCTCCTATTAGTCTTAGCGTGATAAAATATAGCCTATAACCTTCCTCGATAAATGGACTATCTAACATTGAAAGAATTACCACAATTCGTTGCGTAGTTTTAAAGATTAAAGGGAACAAAAGGACATGAGGGAAAAAAAGCGACTTTGTTTTATAATAAGTATAGATAGAATATAAATTATATCGGATATTTAAATCATGATATATTATATCAATTGATAATTTTATGCTTGATTAATATATACCTATCAAAATAAATATTTATATTTAAAAATGTAAAACAATGTTTTAAATGTAAAAAATCTTACATCAAGTCAATTACATAGTCTAAATACACAGGTCTTATTTTCCGAGACTTTCACAAGCCTAGGTAATCAAAAACTTGCTATTTATAACTCAAACGAATTTTACATTAAAATGCTAACGTAAAATGTTGGTGATCATTTACTAATTTTGGTGATCGTTTACTACTTTTGGTTTAACAATGATTTATTTGGAGTCATTTTGCATAAATAGGATAGCGAGATAATAAATCTTTGGTGATCATTTTAAATTAAAATGCTTATTTACCTACATATAAATAAATAATATAATAAATAAAATTCATTTACCCTACTACTTTTGGTGATCATTTACTATTTTTGGTTTTAAGATGTTAAATCTTTGGTTATCATTTTACATTAAAATGGTGGTCTGTATTTTGGTGATCGTTTAATATTTTTGTCTGTGAAATGCTACTATTTCTGGTGATCAGTTAATTTTAAGCCAAATAAAAGAAACTGACAGTAACAATAGCATATATTTGAATACAGTAATAGCAGTGAACTTTAAACTACAGGAAGAGTAACTCCGTCAAAAAAAGTGCACCAAAAGGCTACAAAATGTGACCCGAATACATGTATACTTCTTATTGTCAAACTCATTTTACAATTTGTTTACTTACTTTTTACGTAGCTTTTTACAAAATTTTCGTTGTTAAAATGCCTAAATGCCCTGTGAAATTGTGTAGAAGTCATACAGATACGACACTTTTAATACAGGAATGACCTTTCAAGTTTCATCAGTAAGTGAATTTTTTTAAATTATGCTTAGGTAAAGTTCTTGTATTTTTTCCGACCCAAAAACATACCCAAAAAGATGGTTTATTTAAGTTGGATGCCAGGGTATTTGCGTAAAATTAAGCTGGTCCCTTTGTGTTTGTATTATTAAGTTTACATGTTATTGTAAAAATGCAATAATCAAAAAATAATATAGTTACAAAATTTTTACAAAGTCGCCATGGACAGTGTT
This sequence comes from Polyommatus icarus, assembly GCA_937595015.1. Lineage (NCBI taxonomy): Eukaryota > Metazoa > Arthropoda > Insecta > Lepidoptera > Lycaenidae > Polyommatus > Polyommatus icarus. The sequence goes on from OW569326.1 coordinate 17,593,288, forward strand.
ATGCAATATGTAACAATTTAATCATAATTCATAAACGAGGGTCTGACTGACATCAGTATGGAGTATCTTATTTTTATAATGCCGTTCGTACTTCGTTTAGTAAGAAACGAACCGAATTGGATGCCGAGCCATTACTCGTTAAGGCTGTCATGCTGGGCAGGTGGATGGCTCGAGGTATAATTAAATAACTTCCATTACAATTATTAACTTTATTATTAGTTGACATTTATACACAGCGAGTTGCACGTCGGGAACAGGAAGAGGACATTGGAGGTTATCGACAATAGAGCGCGGTGTTGCCACATTATAATATCCTGACATCTCCCTTCGCAAAAGAAAAACAATATTTCTTACAGTTTGACATTAAACTTACTTCTAAACTTATTTCTAGGACTGAACCGTAAGTACACATTTATTTTGTCTTATAAAAAAAACAACACTTCAATTTGACTTTGACATTAAGTTGACAACTGACATAACATGACAAATATTAATGACAACTGACATTTGACAAGTAGTTTTAGGAAAATAATATTTATAACCTAAAAATTACAATGAACTTAGAATTTAGATACATAAAAACTTACAATATGCTTAAACTTAATTTCTTAAATGTTTTTTACATAACATTCAGACAATATTCTTATTCATAATATAAATGACGGGGTCTAATAATAGGGCGACCAAACGACGAGTATTTTATATTAGTGTTATTATTTGTTTGTGTATTTGTATTTTGATAATTTGTGTTGTTTGTTTTCGTTTCAGGTTGAAGAATACGATCAGATTGAGAAGACATTGGAGACAACTGTAATGGAGATTGAACTTGGCTGGGAGATTGAGTTGGGGTATCATATTGTGGACTGGAAGATTGTGACAAAGAATATTTCGGTTTCAAAATGTGATGACGATTACGACGAAAAGTACCTTCAGGAGATTGTATAGTGTAGCTACGTGGTTGTGGACCAGACTGTGTTATAATACCGGGTGACCATGTGCTATTAGGACATTTCTTATAGTAAATTTTATCTCCTATGTTGAGTGGTGTAAGTTGTTTAGTGTGTTGATTATAATAAATGTTGTGTTTTACCTTTTCCTTTTTTATTTTTTTCTCTATCAGTGTAGTGTCAACAGTTTCCGGCTGTAATTGACTATCAGTACTAGGAAGTTGAGAACGGAGTGTTCTATTCATTAAAAGTTGTGAAGGTGAAAATCCTATATCTTTAGGAGTGTTACGGTAAGAGAGAAGTGCAAGATATGGGTCTGAATTATCAGCCTTACATTTTCTAAGCATGTTCTTTACAATGGCAACTGATCTTTCAGCCATGCCGTTCGATCTACTAAGGTAGGGACTTGATGTGATATGTTGTATATGCCAAAGAGTAGTAAAATCTTTGAATTCTTGGCTGTTAAATGGTGGACCATTATCTGAGACTAGTATTGAAGGAATACCATGTCTGGCAAAAATAGATTTCATGTGTGTAATTATGTGTTTTGCCGAAGTGCCTGAGTGTAACAATGCAATTTCAATATATTTTGAAAAATAATCTACGACAATTAAATACTTGGTACCATCTATTTCAAACAAATCAGTGCCCACTTTATTCCAGGGAAGTAGTTTAAACTCATGATTTATCATTGGTTCTTTAGAGTTGCTTCTACGATAAGTAAGACAAACATTACATAGGTTAACATATTTTTCTATGTCCGAGGTGATGTTTGGCCAAAAAACTTTATTTTTTGCTAATTTAATACAACTGTTAATGCCTTGGTGGCCTTGATGAATAATTTTCAAGATATTTTCTCTCATTGACTCTGGTATTATAATGCAATTAGACTTGAAGACTATGTTATCAATAACATGAATTTGATCTTTGAAAGGGAAAAATACTCTGACTGAATGACTAAGAGATTTTTTATGTTCCGGCCAACCATTATAATAATAGTGCATAACTTGACTTAAGGTTTGATCTTTAAGAGTTGCATTTTCTAATTCTTTTAACATATCAGGACTAACAGACAAAGTTGACTTGACAAGGTTAATATGTAAATCTATATCTTTTTCTAGGCATGTGAGTGCATTATCTGGTAAAGCAGCTCGTGATAAAGTATCAGCAACAAATAAGTATTTACCAGGTTTATAAACTACTTGTAACTCATAAGGTTGTAATCTAAGCATGATTCTTTGAAGTCTTGGTGGAATATCATAGAGAGCTTTTTTGTATAATGTTATTAAAGGTTTGTGGTCGGTTTCTACTGTTACCTGTCTGCCATAAATATAATGATGAAATTTAGTGCAACCAAACAATACAGCTAACAGTTCCTTTTCAATCTGGCTGTAGTTTTGTTGGCTTTTGGTCAATGTGGCTGAAGCATAGGCAATTGGTTGACTACCATGTGACAAGACTGCTCCTAAGGCGTCTTTTGAAGAATCTACGGACAGAAGTAATTGTTTGTTAGGGTCATAATAAGTAAGAACAGGTGCTGTGCTAATTAGTTTTTTAAGGTTATGAAATTCCTTTTCATGATCATTTGTCCATATCCAAACTGTGTCTTTTTGAAGTAATTTTCTTAAGTGAGTGGTTTCTTTTGTTAAGTTTTTTATAAATGGACCTAGATAGTTCACCATCCCTAAAAATCTTTGAAGCTCTGTGACTGAAATTGGACTTTGCATTTTGCATATGGCTTCGACTTTACTATCATCAACACTTATTCCCTGACTGCTAAATATATGTCCTAAGTACTTTACTTTTGTTTGGCAAATGACTGACTTTTCTCTATTAAATCTAAGATTTATTTCTCGGGCTCTTTGTAGGACTTTTTGTAAATTTTTATTATGTTCATTTATATCTTTGCCATAGACTAAAAAATCATCCATCATTATTTTAACACCGGGAAGATCACCAAATCTTTTCACCATTTCACTATGAAATATCTCGGGCGCTGCATTTATACCAAATGGTAAGCGTGTGAATCTATATCGACCATATGGTGTAATAAAAGTACAAAGCTTAGACGACTTTTTGTTTAATTTTAGCATCCAGAATCCCTTGTTCGCGTCAAGTGTACTAAAATATTTTGCATTAGACAAGTCAGACTTAATCTCATCTAAAGTAGGAAACTGATAATGAGGTCTCATGATGGCTTGATTTAATTTTCGAGGATCTATACATAGGCGTAACCTTTTATTCTTTTTTGTGGTTAAAACAATTGAACTCACCCATTCAGTTGGCTCTTCGACACGTTGTATGACTCCACTCTTCTCCAGTGATGCTAGTTCGTCCTTGAGTGGCTTTTGGAGTTGCAGCGGTACGCGTCTGCATGCATCGATGGAAGGCTTTGCATCTGGCTTTAAGGTAAGGTTTACCTCAAAATCTCGAATGCAACCTAGTCCTTGGAACAAGTCACTGTTGCTATTAATAATAAACTCAGATCCACAGTTTTGATCAGAAAAACTAACAGTATTTACTTTCTTTAGAAGGTTGAGCATCTTACATGTTTTCCTGCCTAAAGTATTTTGACAATTGATATCAAGTATGTAGAAGTTAATTAAATGGTTAGTATTTTTATATATGACATTGATATTGCATTGTCCTACAGTTGGTAATAGTTCTCCACTAAATGTAGAAAGTTTGTATAGACTTGGTTGAATGTTGTTAGTGTTTAAGTTAAGGTATGTAAAAGTGTTGTAAGATATTATGTTAGCATCGGCCCCAGAATCCATTAAAAATTCTACATTTTTATTATTTATTATAAACTCTACTGTCCATTTACTATCATCATCTAAATTATTACTATTGACTGTGCCTATAAATAAATTATTACCATCTAATGTTGATGAAGACTCGTTGCTTTGAAGGACTTCTTGCGTGACTACTTTGACGGACTTGTTAAATCTGCACATGACAGCAAAATGGTTAAACTTGTTACAGATCTTGCATTTGATTCCTGCGGCTGGACATCTGAATCTATGCACTTGTCCACAGCGTGTGCATGTTTCTTTGTTTGTTTGACGATACTGTTGTGGCTGCCTGCTTGCTGATCTATGTCTTGGTTGACTGTTGTACCTTGGTTGAGACGATTGTCTAGGCCTGGCTGGATATCTTGTTAATTGTCTTCTGTTTACTTCACCTATGACATATGATGAAGAGTTTTCTAGCATTTTGGCTTGTTGTCTGGACATCTCTTGGTGTTTGGCAAGTTCTATTGTTTTGTCCAGTGTAGACGGTTTTTCTTGTATAATTTTTTCTTTAATGAATTGGTTTCTAGAATTCAAGTTCCAGCTGAAGATGTCTCGTAGGAGGTTGTCTTGAAGTTCCCCGAAGTCGCATTGGTTGGCTATATTTTTTAAATCTGTGATGTACTGTTCGATAGACTCGTCCTCACCTTGTCGTCTGTTAAATAGCTTATGTCTCTCGATTGTAACATTTATTTGTGGCAAAAAATGTTTCTCAAATTTGTCAATTAGCTCTTGAAATTTTACTGTGTCAATGTCTAGGGAAAATGAGTAAAAAATAGTTAAGGCGTCTCTGCCGACATGATGTAGCAAGATGGCTACCTTACGTGCATCTTTGACTTCCTCGAGCATGTTTGCTCGTAGGTATATTTTAAGCTGTGTTAGCCAGTTTTTCCACTCCAGTGGCATGTTGTTGGAGTTAACATTTAAAGGTTTTAGGCCTGGCCCAGCTAATTGTTTAGAATTTTCGTCCGACATATTGGAATGTAATTGCGCGGTAACTCACCGGCTTGGCTATTTTGTCTTCGATTTTGGATATCGTTGTCTTGAATTCTTGATTCTTGACTTCTTGTCTCTTGACTTCTGACTCTTCACTTCTGACACCATGTCATGCTGGGCAGGTGGATGGCTCGAGGTATAATTAAATAACTTCCATTACAATTATTAACTTTATTATTAGTTGACATTTATACACAGCGAGTTGCACGTCGGGAACAGGAAGAGGACATTGGAGGTTATCGACAATAGAGCGCGGTGTTGCCAGTGTTGCCAACTGCTAGCCTTGCCGAGTAGCTAGATTATTGTTCAAAAGTTGCTAGATTGCCAGTTTTCGTTCCCCCAATAAGTTGCTAGAAGTAGCTAAATGTAACGAAACAGGCACTGTTTTGCCAACTGCTACCTCTACCAAGTGGCTAGATTGCTCCTAAAAAGTTGCTAGATTTCCAGTTTTTGGCGCTAGAGTAGTTAGTAGAAAGTAGCTTAACGTATCTTTTAGTTAGTGACAAAAAGTAATCGGCCAAGTGCGAGTCGGACTCGCGCATGAAGGGTACCGCTACGTAGGGTTCCGTGCCGCTATAGAGCGAAAGTAGGCAAAAATTGTGTTTTTTGTGTGGGATCCCCCTTAAATTATTTTTTTTATTTTATTAATTATTAAAGTACAAATAAAATTAAGGATTTCGTGCAAAGTTCAAGTGCCTACCTGGTACCTTTATTGACTACAAGCAAAAAAGGCCAAAAAAATACGTTTGTTGTATGGGAAATGAAATATTAACTTTATTTTATTTTTAGTACCTATATGTTGTTATAGCAGCAACAGAAATACACTATCTGTGAAAATTTCAGAAGTCTAGCTATACTACTAACTATAGTATAGTACTATAGTCTAGCTAGTACTGAGATTTCGATGTCTGTCGTCTGTTTGGCTGTATCTCAAAAACTGTTTTGAGATACAGCCAAACAGACGACAGACATCGAAGTCTCAGTAATAGGGTCCCGTTTTTATTACCTTAAAAAAGATAGACATTCTTTCCTTCAATTCTCGGTAAATACTTTACGAATCTCGAAAGATGAAAAGTAGCTAGAAAAAGTGGCTAAAAATCTAGCTACAACTTTTTTAAAATTGTAGCTGCCTGATACCGAAAAATAGCTAGATCTAGCTACAAAGTAGCTAAGTTGGCAACACTGGGTGTTGCCACATTATAATATCCTGACAAAGGCTGCTCTCTCGAAAAAAGCGTGTAGATGAAACAACTTTTCATCGGCATTAACAGAGAAATTATATCTGAAAAAAATAATTAGTAATCTACATGATATGATACGTAATTTGGTTTTGCCATATTTTTTCTATCGGTATCACATAATAAAGAAATAAAAAACCAAATCACGTCCAAATCGTTGAATGAAACCACTTTACTCCTTCATTATTTATCAAAAGAATATATAAAAAATATTTACTGCTTTGCAATATATAAGTTAATAATTTTTTTTTTTACTTTTTTGAAATATGAAATAAATATTAAGCCTTAAAAAGGTTTTTCTCCTATTTCGCCCTATCATGGACGCGGCGAGCGTCGTAACCGCCACCGTACAAGGCGCGCTGTTACGAATGTTATTTTAATGTCATTTACGTCGATATTCGCACTGACATACAATCGACCTGCTAATTTAGGGAGAGAGGGCCCTTAATGTAGCATACACTTTAATAGTCATGATATATTTTGTATGAGTAATGACTAATGACCGAAAATTAAAGAGATTACGAAAATCTGCATTTGCACCGTAAGTTTTTTATTTCAATTCTGTAATAATTCTTTAATAATTTAGCACATAGATTTTTGTAATCTGAAAACGTCTTGTCTAGGTGCTCCGGATAGTTTTAAATTCGTCCGAGTCGTACAAGGTTTGTTTAAAATTATTATATATTATTATTATCGATGACTTAAGGATCAGAGGAAAATGTTTGATTTTAAAATAATAATTATGTACTCCTTTCTTCGTGATAGTAGATAATATTGTTTGGTGTATACTGCATAATGCCATCCGCTTTTGACAATTTTTGTCCACGGCTTTGTTTCATAACTGTGACAGTGACAATAACCGCGCAGGCTGTGGTCCAGCGCGCAATATTATGATACGTTACCTGGGAAACGACCTTGGCGAGAATCTGAATTGTCATATTTTAGTGTTCGAAAAGGAGCCAAATTTAAAACGGTTGAACTATGGGAGTTACGTTTCCTGTAGTTTTGTTATTCGTTGATTAATAGTGTTCTAAATTTAACTTATACTCAAGGAACCTACAAGGAACAAATAATAAAAAGCAGGACGATTCAACCGACTATTTGGATAAAAATGATCTAGCTATAAAATATCTTCACGCGGTTTAGCATGTTTAGCTCGTATATCCTGAATTTTGCTGCGTAAGCTATTAATGACACTCTGCGAGTCAAACATACCCCACTTTTTTTGCAAAGCATGCTTTTCGACGAACGTTAAAATAGCCATTCTTGCATTCGCATCTAATCCAGGCCTAACATTCGTGCCACTTATATCAAAAGCGTTAGCTCTGACACCAGTAAGTGAACAAACACTTAACGCGCTTTGAGTAAAAATTTCCTCTAATAACTTTCGAGCTAACGCTTTACAGTCTTTTGCAGATCGCATGCAATGCGCTAGTTTAATAGAGTTTATAAATACACTGCTGCCAGGAACAAGTTCAACGAGGTTAAGTTTCGGATCATTCTCACGGTACTTTAGTGTCCATTTGGTGTCATTTGGATCGTATTCCGGAGGTAATACAAAGGTTCGAATGTGACCACGAGTCGTTTTCGAAACTTCATTTTTACTACTTTTAGAGTCCACATCGTTATTTTCCTTTTCTTCTACCTCCATACTGACATCAAGGTTTTCTTCCTCTTTCCTCTCAGCTTGATTTACTTCATCTATTTGTTGAACCTCCATCGTAACCTCTTTAGAAGTCACTCCAACGACTTTGCCCTTCTTCAGTGCTCGCAAATTTTCTGATGCATTCGCAATACATTCGATCACTTTCTGGGTTTGAACTAATGATTCGTGCATATCATGAGCGATCTGACAGGTTTCTGAGAAGTTGATTTTCATTTTTTGAAAAAGATCATATAATTGATCCGCCCAGACATCTGCCTGGTTCAATACAGTAATAACTAATTGTTTTGCTTGTTCATGGGAGTTTGAACTACCAGTAATAATTTCGTCTGAACTTAGATCTGATGAGTTACTTCGTTCATCATTATCAACATCTTGCGTCGACGACATTCCACTCGACGTAACTGCTTCAACCATCGGCGATGCTTCCTCCATAGAAGTCTCTATGGTCTGCCCTGAATAATTTGCCTCTACCAGAGCTTTGGGATAAGCAGAGGATTCATTCTCGGCGCTACTTCCAGAGAAGACATTTTGTTTAATACAGCTCACCTCAGTCAATTCGTCAACGACCATGTCTTCTACGATTAAATCCTGATGCTCTGCTGAATTCGTACAGACAATCGATACATCTGAAGCATTCGTCATTTCATCATGGGCGGCAGGTTTGGACGTAGCACACTCGACTTCTGAGGAATGATCAGGTGTCTTCTGTTTCAGCAAAACTTGTGGATACTCTCGAATAAACGGCGATGACTTTGAAATTTCTTGTTGACTGAACTGACTGTCTTCGTTGGTAGGGTTTTGAATAGCAAACGAGGTATTTAATCCAATGTTAGGATCCTGGATCAGAGGTTCGGGAAGATCAAGAGTAAAGGTTCGTAGATTTGGAATCCTGGTATCTTGTATTCCTTTAGTCAATGCAATGTGATGTAAATGTTCTCGATAAATTGATAACAGTTGGTTTTCTTCTGGTTTCAGCGTATAATCACGGATTTGGTTTGCAAGCGTTGGAGGACATTTTAAAGCATGAAGGGTTTTTCCCGTGCTTCGAGAACCAGCCCCTGAACTTCCTTCCTTCCTTCCTTCTTTATCCTTTTCTGGTTTTCGATGAATATATGGATATCTGAGTAAGAGATCATCAGAACTTGGTTGAGAGGCTTGATCTTGATGTTCTTTTTCATAATTTTTCTCAATCACAGTATTTTCAGAAGAAACACCGCCCGTCAGATTCGATGAAGTTAGTGTTCTCGATTGTACGTTGGAATGTTCAGGATACTCACTTGGATTTGAAATCGTATCACTTTGTGTAACTCTATCTACTACTTTCAGTTGATTTCTATTTTTTGTCGATTGAGGATTTGACAAATTGATTGGTTTTGGTGACGGACTGTATCGTTTTGTTGATGTGACTGGCACATGTCCATAATCTGAAAAAATAGTTTAATTATCATTGGAGATGAAAATCATAAAAGTTAATTCTCATGGCTATCAACAATGTAAATACTCACCGGTTCTTATCACAGCCAAAGATTTAGTCATAAGCGTAGTATGAAATTTCTCCATGATGTACTCATAAGCATCGTTATAGGAATCTAAAAGAAATACAACGTAATTATTCAATCAAGTTATCAACGAGTTACTGCAATTACATCACACACTGAAAAAATAATCGGTAGAGGCTACTGATTGGGTGATTGGTAATCGATAGAGGTTACCGATTTTTTTCGGTAGAGGCTACCGATTTTTCTGTAGAGGCTACCGACTAAAATCGATAGAGGTTACCGATTGGAATTTTTTTTTCTGAAAAATGTATTACCGTTTTCTGGATAAGTATGATTAAAATCTTTCAGAAAGCTAAAACAAAGTTCCATAGTAATTAAAAAAAAATTAAGTACTGTTACCGTAATTAAAATTGAGTTTCGATTTACTAATAAATATCCAGTAGAACTTTTAAGGCTTTCAGATGAGTTTGCAGGGATAAAATATTTTCATCGTCTTCTTCGTTAGATTCACTTTCAACTAAAATTTAATTCGAAAATGTTCATGACTTTTATAATTTGAGTTCTACTAAAAAGTGCATTATAAAATAAAACCAACTCTCTAACGATCTTGTTGTCACTGATTGTGCTTTTTCAATCATATCAAATAAATTTAACTTTTTTCGAGTAGGTATTATTATATTTTTCATACAACGCCCCTGAAGCTTTTAATGCGGTACCGTCAATAATTATTCCTACTGTGCGAGGCACAGATTAAGGATATATATTATTATATAGATGTAACCTTAGCCCGTCATCGCGTGGCCATTTTGTGCTTATTTTCATACAAGTATTGTGCGTTTATTTTCTTGAATATTTCTAGTCGATCATTTCGAAGCACATTATGATACAGAAAAGAAAGTCATTTAGTTCATGACATCGATAAACTATAGTTCAAGTAATGAGAATCCGTAAACACACGTAAAAAGCTATGCAATTTTTGTAGACAAATTATTAATTTATGTGACATTACTTATTCTTGATTATAAAAAGCTTTCTGATGAGCTCTTTTCAAGGAAAATTTTTTATTGATAATTATTAAAATTTATAAAGAATAAGTATAAATACTTATTCTTGATTATAGATGAGTGTGTTGATGAAGAAGCATTCAAAAAGCAATCAAGACTCTTTCTATAAAATATATAACTTATAAAACTTATACCTAAATAAACTTCATACTTACTTCATGATAAATCATTGAAAATTTTATAAGTTTATCGAAACGATCTTTTAAAATACTATGTAAAGTAAATAATTTTAATAAATGATTATGTATAATTAGCTCAAATCTATTAGCTCAAATGTATTTTTCAATAAACACTAAACAGGCACTGCAGTGGAGTAATATTAGATAAACAGCCAGTAAACAGCATACACATTAGGTACCTTTAAATAAATTGATTGTCAAAACCCCACTGACTTAATTTTTGTGTAGGTAACAAAATCGTCCAAAATTTTTTTCACAACTTTTTGAAGTGAAAACTTCTTTAGCGGCGTTGAGCACTTTTGTAGGATGGGTAAAAACTGTGAAACTCGCGTCAGATTTTCGTGTTGATCGAAAAACCATAGAAAAACCGTAAGATGGTTGGAGAGTAGTGTTATGATTAATGTAATTTAGAACCTAGTTTATTGTTTTTAGAATACTAAAAATTATTATAACTTAACTATTTTTGAGTAAATTTGATAATAGTTTTAATATTTAATACTGGCCACACTGACAACGTGCAATCCCTTCTACGATCACGTGATTTGGAGTGGGGTTGACGGGTAAAAATTGGGTATAAATACCCCAAGAGCTTAGTATGGTGTGGATTTTGACGGAGGAACAACTGTAAGAGGAACCTCTGCCCGAAAGTGTACAAGTTGTATAATAATGTATAATAAAAGTAGATATTACAATTAATATGGAGTTTTATAATTTTAACAGTAGTGTTTTGTGTCGAACTCGAACTCGAACTCGATAACTCAAACTCGACTCGAATTGTAAGGGTTTCGATTAATTAAAAAAAAACATTTTTTAAAAATTGATTTTCATAAAAAATGGGTTAAAAATTTAATCGATTGTAAGGGTTTCGATTAATTAAAAAGTCATTTTTTATCACTATTATATAATATTGGTAGATTTATACATCCATACAGTAAGTGAAATACAACTTTGAGTCACAATTTTGAATAGTAAATAATCCGTTTACAGTGTAGGGGTCAGATGTTGGACAGTGAACCAGTAGTATACCTACAATGGCCCACCATTCATATTTTACGAATGGGACGTTGAAAATTCGTGCCATAAACGTGAATAAACTTGTTTCTCGACTCAATCTTCCATGCCCACGACTGACGACGCGACGCGGGTGCGCTCCCGCCGTAAACATTCGCAAAAGGCGACTATATTCTATAATTGTTTTGCATACGAAAAACTTGAAAATTACGTAGGTAAGTACAATTTTGATTTCTAGTGCATTTTCGTTATTGTTTTTCATTACCTACATATTTGATACACCCTTATAGACTGACTATTGATGCATATTTTGTGTATACTTATAATTATTATAAGCGTTTACTTCATTAACATATTTAAACTTAAAAGAAAATAAATCATAGTCGTGCACAGTGGCTCAAAATAGGGTGGTACACAGTGAACTGTGTAACAGTGTACTGACCTATTTTGAGCCACTGCCCACTAAAAATGCTTTAATTATAATAAAAACATTCTAAGCACAGCATTTATATTTGTTTTATGTTATTGTTAAATGTTTATTTTAAATTGTTAAAAAAATATGTTAATTTTAATGTTGTTTAATTTTTACGCAAATAAAAAATTTATTTCCATATATACAACTGATGTTTTAATTATTAATAATTTTACTAAACAAATTATATCACTAATAATTTTATTAAACAAATTATATCACCTCCAAATTAATAAAATTTAGGTGTTGGTACACAGTAGGCTACCACCTTTTTACGCCAAGAAATGCATTGACGCTTCTTCTAAGTAGTCTGTGATTGACGCATTCCGCGGAGGATAAGGAAGATCCTGCCGCGGATATGTGGGACTCGCTCGAAAGTAAAGCCCTACCCACTAAAACTTGGCGGTGCGCCCTCTCTCCGACGACGGAGCCACGGGTACGACACCGTGACCGCAGCTCCAGCAGCGGTTGTCTGCCTGGTGGTCGGCAGACCCCTCTTCGGAGGGGCGATTACTCGCCCCCAGGCCGAGCAGAGGCACTAGTGCGGGCTTGTCAAGGCCATTCCTCTCCTTATCGTCGCGATGCGCGGGAGCACGTTGCGCATCACGATTCACGACTCTCGCGGGGGCTCGGTGCAATAGGTGACGGCTTGTAGGCTAACCCCCTGGTTCAGTGTGTACATAATTCATGGTAGTACACAGTGAACCATTTCCCGACTTAAAAAAAAAGTAACTGTTAAATTTGCAATAGACTTAAAGCTGAAATTTTAATGCAAATTCAAAGTTTATACAACAAATAATACATATCAAAAACATCACGATTATAATCACTCTCGGTGAAGTTATGAGCTTTCAAACTTTTTGTCGCGAATCGCGCGAACTTGTAGGTAAAAAAGGTAAACAACGGTATTCATATATAATTATAGGAGGGTAGTTGTAATATTCTCTGTAGTGTATGTGCAGTGTATCTACATATAAAGTAGATACTACATTGTCTCATGCACACCAGTAGTGGGGGCAGTCTATATAAGTCGTTGTCAAGTAGTCACAGGGTTCAGTTGTATAGTGGCAGTGACAGTGAATAGACGTGCGCTCCGCAAGTGGTACTGGGTGTGTTGGTGAGCCAGTGTTCCGAGGATTCCACAGGTATCTTGAACGTTATTATTTAGGCTGTGTGTTCAGTTCATCGAGGATATCCAACGCCTCGAAACTGTTATGTACAATAATATTATAATCGTCTTATGTAACATGTTGATACTGTATTTATATTGCGAACAATGAGTCGATTCGTTTAGTTATCTTATTATACGAGGTGTTGTGGTAGTTTGTGGCCGGTTGGTCACATCTAGTGTTTACTGCCTACTGCTGAGTGGGTTTGATTTAGACCTTAGCTATAGAAGGCTCGGTTGAGCCGTGTGGTAGTTTGTGGCCGGTTGGTCACATCCAGTGATTACTGCCTACTGTTGAGTGGGTTTGATTTAGACCTTAGCTATAGAAGGCTCGGTTGAGCCGTGTGGTAGTTTGTGGCCGGTTGGTCACATCCAGTGATTACTGCCTACTGTTGAGTGGGTTTGATTTAGACCTTAGCTATAGAACGCTCGGTTGGGCCGTGTGGTAAGGGGTCGCTGTAAGGGGTGGTTGGAGGCGACTGCACAGTATAGTATAGTATAGAAACCGTGTTCATTGTTTGTGGTGATTACCAGATGGACACGTGTGTATAGTTTAGTTGGCAGCCTACGCGGTCATTGACCTGCTAGGCCATCACGATATAGAATGCCATAGTCTAGTGCGGACTAGCCGCATAGGTGAAATTGTCACGTGTGCTCACACAGGTGGACGCAGCAGAGTTATTAATATAGTTATAGTTTTCGCCTCCACTGAGGTGGTTGCGACACTTTTTCTGGGCCACTGTTCGACAGATCCTCCTACTGCAAACACAAGAGATGTTTCTTATTTACCTATTGGTATTGCAACGCCAACTACTCAAAAATACCAAAAATAAATGTTACCTACTATGGTAATAGTAGGGGAGGTCGCGCTCAGCTAAAAAAGTAATTTCATACCGAGCGAAAATCGTTACAATAATAGTATTCCACTAATACATAACAGCTTTGATCGTCAGCCACTTCATAATGGGTGGAATAAAAATTGAGAGCATCTCAAAGTTGATGTTGGGAATCGTATTGAATTGACATTAAAACGATCCCAATTCGCACCCAATAAAGGTTCATATCTAGATTATACACGTTTGGGTTGGGTAGGTGTTATTTTAGTTTGCTGCGGTCGTGTATCACGCGTTTCCCGTAGTCCCACCTTCAGGAGCAGCGGGCCGATTCTGTATCGTACATTTGTGAGTTAATCACTGAGCTAGTAACGAAACGGAGGAGTGAGCAACCGAAAGTCTCACTTTTGTATGCAAGTGAATACAAAAAGTGGCACTTTCCGTTACTCACTCCTCGGTTTCGTTACTAACTCAGTTATTAACTCACAAATGTACGATATGAATCGGCAAGCTGGAACACCGTTGGGGTTTTAGTGGGTAGTCCCGGGTGCGTCCTCCGCCCCGGGGAGTCCCACATACCCCGGTGGTCCTCCCCAGGCCCCGGGGATGCGTAAACGCATTCCCCCAACGCAAAAAAAAAGGTGTTATTTTAGTTTTAGTATATAACAACAGATGGCGCTTTTAAAATAAAATGAATAATATAATTCTTCTTTACAAGTATTGACTATCGAATTAATTACTTAAAATTCCTATGTGAGATAATTTTATGGTTAATTCAAACGAAAACCGCCGTCAGCTGAATGTTTGCAGGTGGAAATGTCGTTTACCTGAAGTTAGCCGTCAGCTGTCAATTAAAAAAAAATCATAACAAATCAATCAATTATAATAGGATGCTTCTAAAAATTTTCACTTGTAATTTGTGTAAATGAAATTAATCGACATTTCAAAATTTTTAGAAATTATTTCTTGAAAAAATTTTAATTAAAAAATTAAAAAGAAATCACACGAAAAAAAACTTAAAAAAACTAGAAGTGAAATTTTTTAGAAATATCTTTTTAGTTGTAATTCAACTAATAAAAAAATCAAATAAACGTCTGCTAACTCCAGTTTGCTTCAGTGTCATTGTAATTTTTATTAATTTTCACTATGATATAATATTATAAAAAAAAAATTCACATGTAAATTTTTTTTAATGTCAACAATTACTAGTTTGAATTTGTAACTGTGTTCTTTTTTCTTTCACCAAAAATAAAATCAGTTGTTTCAACCGAAAATAATCGGTTATCTCAATCGATTAGCAAATGATAGCTTCTACTGAAAAAATCGGTAGCTGCTACAGAAATAATCGGCCAAGTGCGAGTCGGACTCGCGCACGAAGGGTTCCGTACCGTTATAGAGCAAAAATAGGCCAAAAATTGTGTTTTTTGTATGGGAATTTCTATACTTAATATTATAATTGGGAAGAGTTCGTTTGTTTGAACGGGCTAATCTCAGGAACTACTGATCCGATTTGAAAAATTATTTTAATGTTGGATGGCCCATTTATCGAGGAAGGCTATAGACTATATTTTATCACGCTAAGACTAATAGGAACGAAGAAGTAGAGAAAAATGTGGAAAAAACGGGGGGAAATTATTTGAAAGGGCTTGAACGCGCTAATCACAGGAACTACTGGTCCGATTTGAAAAATTCTTTCAGTGTTAGATAGCCCTTTGATCGAAAAAGGCTATAGGCTATATTTTATCACGCTAAGACTAATAGGAGTGAAGAAATAGATGAAAATGTGGGAAAAACGGGGGAAATTATATGAAACGGCTTATTCGAACGCGCTAATCTCAGGAACTACTGGTCTGATTTGAAAAATTATTTCAGTGTTAGATAGCCTATTTATCGATAAAGGCTATAGGCTATATTTTATCACGCCCAAATCAATTGGAGCGAAGAAATAGAGAAAAATGTGGGAAAAAACGGGGGAAATTATTTAAAATTGCTTATTATCTTAAGAACTACTGGAGCAATTTTTATGTTATTTGGCAAACATGAAGAATAGACCACGTGAAGGGACAAAGGCTATTTTTTGCGGAAAAATGTACGGTTGCGTGAAATTCCTAAATTACGCAAGCGAAGCCGCGCGGACAATCTATATATTATAATAAAATCGTAGGAAAATCAATTCTGTACATTGAATATTTTTGTACAATAAATAATACTTGGGATGTGATCTACTATGCTAACGCGGACGAAGTGGCGGGCAACAACTAGTTTTATTATATTTAAATATTATTATTAATTAATACAGAACAATTATATTTAAAGCCTTCGTGAAAGTTTCAAGTATCTACCTCTTATCATTATTGAATAAGAGCAAAAAAGGCCAAAAAAAATACGGTTGTTGTATGGGAGCCCCCCTTAAATATTAATTTTATTTTTGTATTTGTTGTTAAAGCGGCACCGGAAATACACAATCTGTGAAAATTTAAGAACTCTAGCTATAGCGGTTCTTGAGATACAGCCTGGAGACAGACAGACGGACAGACAGACATCGAAGTCTCATGAATAGGGTCCCGTTTTTACCCTTTGGGTACGGAACCCTAAAAATCGGTTGCCTCTACCGAAAAAAAAATCGGTAACCTCAACCAATTATTTTTTTCAGTGCATTTTGGTATGCTAACTTATTTATAACTCAATGTATTCACGATTAAAGCATCTAATAAAAAGTACTCACACGCTTCAACTTTTACGATTGCCATGTAGAGTTTCCATGTATCTAAAGGTTCCTCACAGTTCATAATTCGCATTTTAGTTATCGATGGGGGTTCATCAGGATATGCAACTATGCACTTTCTATCTGTCGCTCTGCGGACCCGTATCCAAGACCGAGGTATACAAACGTAGTCACCAATATCTACACACGGTAACTGTTGAAATAATTGGACCACCACGTACGGGTACCTATCAACAAAATGTGCCTGGAAACATAAATACATGCATGTTAGTAACAAAAATTCTCATTGAGGACAAACAAATGACGCGCCAGTGTTTTTCCGGTCATATAATCTTGATCTCACTCCCTCGAAGGGCCTCAGTTAAAACTCAGTACCTATTATTAGGTATGAGAAAAAAATGGATTTCTTAAATTTTAAACGAGTGATTTTTACCTTCATTTTAGCGTGTCTGTCTCTTGATGGCAATGTCAACACGATATCAATTATTAAAAGTCGTATTTTGTCATAAAATTACTAAAATAAAACTAATTCCATTATTTTGTAATCGTCTAAAATGAGTTCTATTTCTATAGAAATACGGTAGGTATTTCCCTCTAAGTGGTAGCTTGCAAAAAGCGGTCCGAGCGAGAGCGTTCCCGCTGATGTGTCATTGTCTGACTTCTTGCCAGTTCACATAAATCATAATCATTTCTTTTGATAGAAATGTTAGTAAATGAAATACTTTTCTTTTTGATAATTTGCCAATTACGAACATTTCGTAAGCTTAGAAACGAATTTGTACAGTTTTAATAATTAATAAATCAGTTGACTGTACTCGAAAATACATATAATTCAAAACAGAGCAACAGTATCTGTGGTTATTATGCAATGATATTCTACTAAATACAGATCTGTTACGTTCATACTATCTTCCAGCTTAAATTGCTTCCAAACAATTTTCAAATTCAAATACCTACGTACTTACCTCTGTCATATCTAAAGGTTACCATAGTTACAACAATGAATGCGACAGATAATACGTAATGAATGGTATAGAATAGGATAACTATATGTTTTGAGATGGTTTTGAATTATACTTGACAGGCGCATCGGCGCGCATGCGCGACAAAGAATAAGAGAATATTGTTATTGTTGAACAGAAGAGACATTGAATAAAACTAATTGTTTGTTAGATTATTTTTTATTAAACTATGTGCTATATTCTATATATATTATAATAAAGTCGTAGGAAAACAAAAGTACACATTGAATATTTTTAAAAATATTAGTACTTGGGGTATATAACGTGTAAATTTTTGTTTCTTTGTATTTACATAATATTTTTTTAGAGTAATTACTTTAGGATCGGTCGTATGCCCGGGCTAAATATGTATATTATTAATTAGTAGGTTTTCTTTTTAATTAAATAAGAGGGCAAACGAGCAAACGGGTCACCTGATGGTAAGCAACTACCATCGCCCATGGACACTCGCAACATCAGAAGAGCTGCAGGTGCGTTGCCAGCCTTATAATAAGGTAAGAAATGAAAGAACATATTATGTAAGAGTTAGTTACTTTTACATTAATTGAAAATTTTAACACCAAAATATTTAAGTAATAATAAATATCTATATCTATACATATTATTATAAAATAAGGTCGCTTTTTTCCCTCATATCCCTTTGCTCCCTTTAATCTTTAAAACTACGCAACGGATTTTAATGATTCTTTCAGTATTAGAAAGCCTATTTATCGAGGAAGGCTATAGGCTATATTTTATCACGCTAGGACTAACAGGAGCGAAGAAATAGAGGAATATGAGGAAAAAACGTCGAAAATTATTTGAAAGGGCTAACTTGAACGCGCTAACTACTGGTCCGATTTGAAAAATTCTCTCAGTGTTAGATATTATAGCCCCTTTATTGAGGAAGGCTATAGGCAATATTTTATCATGCTAAGACTAATAGGAGAATGTGAAAAAATGAGGGAAATTATTTGAAAGGGCTTATCTCGCGAACTGCTGGAGCAATTTTTACGTTATTTGGCACAGGTACTGGTAAGAAGTAGACCACGTGAAGGATCGAGGCTATCGATTTTAATCATTTTTTACTACATAAAATACATATTTTATGTACCTTCAAAAAGATTTAATTTATTTCTTTTCTGTCTCTTTGAAATTTTTTGTATTTCCGGATTATTTTTATGTGCCAAATGAAGACGAATATTTGTGTATTTATCAATTACTAGATGATGCCCGCAACTCCGTTGCACCAAAATTTGTTTATCGCGCGGGAACCGTACATTTTTCCAGAATAAAAACTATCATGTGTCCTTTCCCGGGACTCAAGGTATCTCCATGTCAAATTTCAGCAAAATCGGTTTAGCGGTTTGGGCGTGAAGAGGTAACAGACAGACAGACAGACACACTTTTGCATTTATAATATTAGTATGAGATGAGCTCTATGATTAAAAATAGGGGTCTGTTATTTTGAATGTTCTAAGGGGGGTATTAGATTATCATTTATATTGGATCCTAGATCATTGGGTCATTTATATTGGATAATGTAATATAGATAAATGATTCATTTCTTCCTTGATCATAGATTTTTAACATTTGCTGAGAGATTAAATCCAATACGGTCATAGAAATTGGTGTTGCCAGTTATTTAATATAAAAAAAGAGTTTTTAATTTCTTGTTCGTTAGTATGTTTCAAATAATGTAATGTAATTCTTTTTCTAATTATATACTTGAATAATCTTGCTGAAATAACAAAAAACAAGCCATATTAAAAATGACGATGTCTTTTGACAAATCGAATTCTCTGAGATCTAGTAACACTGATGTCAATACCTGTCAGCGTTAGCGCTCCCCATTAGCTATTGAAACAACATATGACGTAAAATAGGATTAATTGTATGTATGATAATGTAATATGCAGATATGATCAAATTATAATTTTTATTGGATCCTATATAATATGATCCTGTAAATGATCCAATATAAATGATAATGTAATACCCCTAAGAGCGAGTCAAAAACATTGGAATTCAAAAATGATTTTAAAATGCGATACTTCAATTGTTTTGCTTCATCATTGGTAGCAAAATGTACTCCTCATTCATTTTACATATTTTGCTACTTTTTGATGGAACCCCAGTCTGATTCGCTTCTTTGTTGACGAACAATTGCTATCCAATCTTGTAGTTTTACTTGATCACAAGGAAACCTAAAAAAACAGTACAGTACAGTTGCATAAGACATCGCATAGCGTATAAAAATAGAATACAAATAAACTGCAATTGTAGGCATTTAAGTCACCATCTAACAGTCATGTGGCGAGTCTGCACTAACTACTCTATGGCTGCAGCAGCGCAACCATCCTTATCGTTCTTGCGTCAAAACCATATCGCTGTCACTTTCTTCGCCTGAGCCATGGCGGAAATTCGATTTTTTCAGATTGTTCGAAAAAATAATTGAAAATGTAATCAATCGAGGTATTTATTGCATTCTTATAAGTGGTAAGAGATTCCATGTGTTTTGTTTACTTTGGAGCCATAGTTCGTACAATTTCTAAATACACACGACGGCATTTTCAATTTATTTTGGTACTTGACAAGACGCGGTACGTTCGTGAAGTGCGTTCGATGGTTCGATGCAGACTAAATAAAGAAGGGGTCAATTGGCCCGTATTTGAAGCTTCACAACGCGCGCGGTAGTAACATATCTGCTTTGAGTTATTATTTATTATATCATTGTTATTATGTTAATATTTGGTTACATAACAAGATCCCACTGCAGAATTGTGCAGGTAACGAGTACATGCTTAAAACTACATTTTTTGGGTTCCGTAGTCAACAAGGGACCCTTACAGTTTCGGTCTATCCGTCCGTCTGTCTGTCTGTCTGTCTATCCGCGGTTTTACCCAGAGACTATAGGACCTACAAAGCTGTAATTTGGCATGAATACACATATTGATGATGGCAACAAAATGGTACATGAAATCGTAAAAAAATACACATCCAGCGGGGATGAATATTTTTTTTCGCGCCCACCCCATAGTGTGGGGTGACGTTGAATAGTTTTTTTAAAATATTGCGAGTATTCATAGATCATTTTTCGATTTAGGGATCCGTTTGTGAAATATTAAGTTTTAAAGTGGAAAAAATCGTTAGAGTCCAGTGTCCCCCCCTTCTACCAGCTAAACGGTTGGTTCTGGAAATGTGAAAAAATTCACGGGAGTAGGAAATATGCTGAATTTAAAAGGAAAAATATCACAGCTAAGAAGACTTCATAAGTTATTGAGTAATAGCAGGCCTGTCCCACTCGCGCCTGTAGGCTTCGAATCTGTAAGTACCCCTCTAGGGGGACACTTCAGTAGGAGTCACAGGCAAGCGGTGACGCGCGCGCACAAGTTTTTAGTTGATCATTGCATGCGGCATGCCTACCTGCGTAATACTAAAGCGCTTATTCCACTTATCCTAGCTAGGTTCCTAGATCCTAAATCGTTTACGATTTAGCCAAGTGGAATAACATTTAGAAGCTAGGATCCTAGCTAAGATCCTAAATCGTTTCCGATTTAGTCAAGTGGAATAACATTTAGAAAGACAGACAGACAGACGGACGGACAGACGTCAGACAGACAGACACACTTTCGCATTTATAATATTAGTATGGAATATGGATATTATAAAATTAAAATTAAATATATATTAATGGGGGGCTTCCATAAAAAACACAATTTACAAACTGTGTTTACAAACTGTTTTATATGGGAAACACAATTTTTTTCAACTTTGACAATATAACGGTACGGAACTCTTCATGGGCGAGTCCAATTCGCACTTGGCCGATTATTTACTTTTAAATTTAAAATTAGGTTCATACCAGCAGAATACCTGAATTTGTATAGTTATTAGTCTCATATTTAGTGGCAAAGCGCTAACGCTAACGCTAACGCTAGCGCTACAAAATGTATGCTATTTAACATAAGTCATCGCTTCGCTAGCGAATACTTATGTCAAATCCATACAATAAATTTTGTAAGTGGCAAAGCGCTAAAGCGCTTATTCCACTTATCCTAGCTAGGTTCCTAGATCCTAAATCGTTTCCGATTTACTCAAGTGGAATAACATTTAGAAAGCTAGGATCCTAGCTAGGATCCTACCTAGGAACCTAGCTAGGTTAAGTGGAATAAAGCGCTTATTCCACTTATCCTAGCTAGGTTCCTAGATCCTAAATCGTTTCCGATTTACTCAAATGGAATAACATTTAGAAAGCTAGGATCCTAAATCGTTTCCAATTTAGTCAAGTGGAATAACATTTAGAAAGCTAGGATCCTAGCTGCTAGGATCCTACCTAGGAACTTAGCTAGGTTAAGTGGAATAAGCGCTTAAGCGCTTTAACGCTAACGCTAGCGCTACAAAAATTATGCGATTTGACATAAGTCATCGCTTCGCTAGCGAATACTAATGTCAAATCATATAACCAATCCAATACATTTTGTAGCGCTAGCACTGTGGCGCTAGCGTTAGCGTTAGCGTTTTGCCAGTTGTCACTAATTGTCTACGGGGGCTGGGATATCTTATAGAGGCACTTCACATGGCTATTATTTTGTATTTGCTATTGGCTATTTGTTGCATTTGGCAAAATTATTGACGAATACACAAACAAGCAAATAAAGGCAAATACAGCCTTCCACACATGGACGTCAAATACCAAACTTTTACTTGATTTTATCTACAGTGCGACATAATATGTCCACGTCCACCCACGTTGATATATTATACTAGATGTTCCGCGCGGCTTCGCCCGCGTAATTTAGGAATGTCACGAAAACCGTACATTTTTCCACAAATAAGAAACCTATGTCCTTTCACGTGGTCTATTCTTCATGTGTGCTAAATAACATAAAAATTGCTCTAGTGGTTCGTGAGATAAGCCGTATCAAATAATTTCCCCGGTTTTTTTCACATTTTCCTCTATTACTTCGCTCCTATTAGGTTTAGCTTAATGAAATATAGCCTATAGCTATATTTCATAATTCTCGATAAATAAGCTATCTAACACTGAAATAATTTTTCAAATTGGACCAGTAGTTCCTGAGATTAGCGCGTTCAAATAAGCCCTTTCAAATAATTTCCTCCCGTTTTTTCCACATTTTCCCCTATTTCTTCGGTCCTATTAGCTGTAGAGTAGAAAAATATAGCCTATAGCCTTTCTCAATAAATAATATATCTAACACTGAAAGAATTTTTCAAATCGGACCAGTAGTTCCTGAGATTAGCGCGTTCAAAAAAGCCCTTTCAAATATATTTCCGTTCCGTTTTTTCCACATTTTTCTCTATTTCTTCGCTTCTATTAGTCTTAATGTGATAAAATATAGCCTATAACCTTCCTCAATCAATGGGCTATCTAACACTGAAAGAATTTTTAAAATCAGATCAGTAGTTCCTGAGATTAGTGCGTTCAAACAAACAAACAAACTCTTCCGCTTTATAATATTAGTATATACTAGCTACTTAATGGAATCAGGCGTTACTTTGCGGAAATCCATAGCTTAAAATTTAGTTTGTTATTATTTTTAGCAATATTCCGCGAAATAAACTTCCACCTTTAAGGAAATGAGTGAGTGCACGCATAGGCATGCGTACAGCACCTCCCTCCTCCCACACTGCCTATGCGTACACTCGCATGCAAGAACTTGCAAACACCACCACCACACAAGCAATAATGTTGGCAAATCCTTGCAAGGCCCCTCACCACCATGCAGGTTGAAAACGAGGAGAACTGTCAAAAATTACGTTTTTGTATGAAACGTCCATTTAAAGCCTTGTCGAGCTGTACTATACGTAGTATATCTAGTCTGTGGCTACTGGCTGTACTTGCCTATTAGCTTTGTCCACATTATGCCTTTTTCTGTTCATCAAGGGCATGCCTATTGCCTTAAATAGCGTTGTCAACAGCGAAGGTGTGGCATGCCCGTGACGCGCGTCAAAATCCACCCGCGTTGAAAGAAAAGTGTCATAGTGTGCGTTTATTTTCTTGAATATTTCTATTTCTCGATCATTTCGAAGCACATTATTAAACAGAAAAGAAAGTCATTTAGTTCATGATATCGATAAACTATAGTTCAAGTAATGAGAATCCGTAAACACACGTAAAAAGCTATGCAATTTTTGTAGACAAATTATTAATTGATGTCACATTTTTAGTACTAATGCCTTATATAGTACGATCAAGGGATTATTAAACTTATAAATTATCTTTTTAGCTTACAA
Organism: Polyommatus icarus; assembly: GCA_937595015.1. NCBI lineage: Eukaryota > Metazoa > Arthropoda > Insecta > Lepidoptera > Lycaenidae > Polyommatus > Polyommatus icarus. The sequence goes on from OW569326.1 coordinate 17,617,137, forward strand.
AAATACCGATTGAAAAGCCCAAAAAACGTTGTTCAAAACTTACGTATTTAATGTTAAATCCACGTGTTTGAGGCATTATTTGGCCATTCTTATGGTTTATTATTTAGCGGAACCACAAAACTCAACAATATCTAACACAAAATGTTCACTAAAAACCTTTATTAACACTTTTATTACATGAAATATGCAGACCGACTCCTTTGTTATGTCCGAGTAAGTCGGACATAACATTACACGCTTTTGACGCTTAAATACCGATATAAGGCTCTCTCCTAGTGTATATTAACTCAATGGGCATGCCTCACATTTGACGTTGACAGCGCTATAAGGCATGCCCTTGATGAAAAGAAAAAGGCACAATGTGGACAAAGCTTTTGACTCTTTTGATGTGCGTCAAAAACCGACAAAGGGATGGATACGTGTATTTGGTACTGGTCATATTTGTCAAATAGGCAAATGAGGCCAATACTTGTCAAACATACCGTCTAAACATGGTGATTGTTTGGCGAATACATCAAATACGCAAATACAAATAGCCATGTGAAGTGCTTCCATTATGTCCAGCGTCAGTGTCGGTATCCCAGCGGGCGTTGGCTTTCTAGCTGTTGAGGTTGAAAGAAAACTCTTTGTCATTAAAAAAAACTCTTTGTCAATTTTGACGTTTGCTAATGTCATTTTGCAAAAAGGACACGACGTCGACGGCTGAGGATAAATTCCGAAATCGGCTCAATTTTTGCATCTTTTTTCCTTTCACATGATAGAAATTACTAAATATTCTGAAATAAAACACTGTTTTATAGGCATTGTGACTTAATATAGTCCTGTTATAAGATGGGTAAAGCTAAAAAAGGGAAGAAGGGTCAAGCGATTGAGGATGGGTAATTTTATTTTAGCATATGTTAATATTAGCTTTGCATTATTGTTCCTATTAAAACCTGTGTGTATTCTTTTAGTGATAGTGATGTAGAAACCACTAACATTGACAGTATAAAACCGGCTCCACAAAAGGGAAAGAAGTAAGTCAGTTTTAGGTTATAAGTTCAAGACTACCTATTTGTAGACCTAAGGAGGTCTAGGAAATTTACAACACAATAAGCCAAACGCCAAGATTTCCAAAATCAGACTGCTTATTCCCTTCTTAGTACATTTTCAAAGAAGCTTCTGTTGTTGTAGCCTAATAATGTAAGCCATTCTGCACTTTTTGCTGATGTGGTTCATTTTATGACATTTGTGGAGGGAGTCCCGTGTTTGTTAGATCCGGGATATCCCTCCGTTATACGGCTGAAGGCTAACCGCAGGTGGTTTTAGTGAGTAAGAGTCTCACATACCCCCGGGGTACCCAACCCGGGGCACCCATGATGGGTTTCCCCTGCGACATCAAAAAAAAAAAAGCCTAATAATGTAAGCCATTCTGCACTTTTTGCTGATGTGGTTCATTTTATGACATTTACAATATTTGTGTAGATTTCTAACTGCATCTTAAATCTTTATATTGTGTGACTTCAATTTTTTCAGAACTGTCATTGATACGGATGAAAGTGAAGACGAAAAGATAACATCAAAGTCTAAAAAAAAATCTGCTGATTCAGATATCAAAGAGGTCACAAAAAATTTGAAAAATGTAGCTCTATCAAATAAGTCTCTTAAGAAAAAACAGGAAAGCAGTGAAGGTAATATTTAATACATTTTGGTTGTAAACAGCAAAATAAGGTTAACCCATCAAGCCCCGTATGAGCACTGGTGCTCACGATAACAATAGAAAGGTTATTGTGTCTCGTTTTTTCACGATCAAAGGATTAAATTATTAAACCCGCCTCATTAAACTGTTAGAAGAAATTAAATTATCACGTTAGCTGACTTAAATGTCCTTTCTGGGTACACAGAGTATTAGCGTGTACCGCCACCGCGGCGGCGCCGCTGCATACTTTTTCCGCGGCCCTTTTCACACGGCGGCGCTGTAGCGCCGTGTGTAAACACGCATACAGTAAAGATAGAAGAGTATCAAAGTTCATCCAAATTGGTTTAGTAGTCGAATATAAAGAAGAAACAGAGAGACACACACACTGCTTGTTTTATATTAGTATTTATTCATATTCATGAAAAGAAGTACGAACCAAATTATAAAGTGTGATGTTGTTTTATTATATAATTTATGTATATGCATTTAAAATATAATTTTTAGTGGTGTGGATTTATTGTTTCAATAATTATCTAACTCATAAAAATGTTCTAGATGAGTCAGAAGATGATGAACCTAAGAAGAATTCAAAGAAAAATAAGAAAAAAGAGGAAAAAAGTGCATTTTCTCTTTTAACGGTAGAATCTGGGGATTCTGCACCTGAAGCACCTCCATCATCAGATGATGAAAGACCAGTCCAAAAAAATCAAAAGAAACCTAGTCAAGAAAAAAAAGAGCCAGGTGGTAAGAAGGGAAAGAAAGCCAGGAGAAAGAAAGATGAAAGTGATGAGGATATAGAAAAAGTTTTAGCTGAATTAGAAATGGAAATGTTGGGTGTGAAAAAAGAAGTGCCAGTAACATCTGAGGTTGAAAAGCCACAAGAGGAAGCTGAAATTAAAGAAGAAAAGAAACCCAAGAAAAAAAGTAAAAAGAATGAGGACAAACCAGAGCAAGTAGATGTTGATGGTGGTGAAAAGGGAAGTGATGATGAAAATGATATAACCATTAAAACTGCTGCTCAAAAGAAGAAAGAGAAGAAGGAACGTGAAAAGTTAAAAAAACTAGAAGCTAAAAAAAAAGAAAAGGAACAGGAGCCGAAAAGGGAGGTCTCTGAACCTAAAACTTCTGCAAAACCAGCTGAGAAAAAGACTGAAACGAAACCTGAAGAAGTAAAGAATGAAGAAACTAAAGCTCCATCTGAAGAAAAAGACGGAGAGAATGAAGCTCCAACAACTGAAGGCAAGAAAAAGAAAAAAGGAGAGAAGGGTGAAAAAGAAGATAAAACAAAGAAAGGCCCAACAAAAAAACATATTGCTGCCATGCAGGAGGCATTAAAGAAAGTGAAGGAAGAAGAGGAACGATTGCAACGTGAGGAAGAAGAAAGAATAAGACAAGAAGAAGAAAGGGAGCGTCAGAGGCTAGAAGCAATCAGGTTAGAAAAGGAGCGTAAAGACAAAAAGAAGCAAAAGGAAAAAGAAAGAAAAGAGAGACTTAAAGCAGAAGGAAAACTTTTAACACCGAAACAAAAAGCTGAGAAGGCTAGAGCTCAAGCTATGCTTGAATCATTAAAAGCTCAAGGAATTGAAATTGGTTCAACAGAAAAGAAACCTCCACGTCCTGGCACAAGGATCAAGCCTACGAAACTAAAGACGCAAATATCACAGGAAGCTCCAGCTACACCAGTAGAAGAGAGCAAACCAGATATTAGTATTACAGAAAAGAGTGTAAGTTAATTTATTATATTTTTTAAATCTCTTGCTTCTAGAGTCCCATTTAAAATTAAAAATACTAAGGGCCTGTTCCACCACTTCCTGATAAGTGTCGAATAGGCAATCCACCACTTAACTCGACAGATAAAGTATGGAGATTCTGTCAAAAAAGCAGTGAATAGCCTATTCGTCACTTTATCAGAAATATTGTGAAACAGGCCCTAAAACAATTCAAAGGCAAGTATATTATGTAAAACATGTTTAATATAATATTAAGTATAACGTTACTTTTTTTAACAGGAACCTGAGAAAGTTGAGGAGAAAAAAGAGTCAGATACAGAATCTGTAAAAGATGCTTGGGATGCGGAGTCATCTGAGGATGATGAACCCGAAAAACCAGAGCCTGTTAAACAACAAGTTAAGGTGCAAGAAAAACCGAACCAAGAAGAGGTAAGTGGTCTGATTATGGATGCAATTTGTGATTAAATAATCTATACTTCATTTTATAAATCTGAAGAGTTTGTTTGTTTGTACGCGCTAACCTCAGGAACTACTGGTTCGAATTGAAAAATGCTTTTTCTGTTGGATAGACCATTTATCGAGGAAGGCTTTAGGTTATATAACATCACGCTGTGACCAATAGGAGCAAAGAAACGTTGGAAAATGTGGAACAAAGCGGGGAAATTTATTCAACTTTGAGTGGCAAAACTATTCCACTCGAATGAAGTCACGGGCACATCTAGTCCTTTCGTAATTTAACACATCTACAGTAGAAAGGTTAAGTTTTTTTCTGCGTCGGTTGATGGCATCAGAAGGGTCTGAAAAAAACTTACTAACTACTTGGCAGGGGCCAATGTATAACTTTTCTTTATTTTAACAGAAGGAGGAAGAAGAGAGTTCTGAAGAGGAAGACAGCAGCTCAGAAGAGGACTCCAGTTCGGAGGAAGACTCTGATGATGAAGGAATGACAGATGCTCAGAAGAAGAGGGAATTGATACTAAAACGGCTGGAGGTAATTTTAAAATCAGTTTTAATTTTGAGGAATTCCTTATAAAAAAGTAATAAAAAAATAGAGAGTCATTCAAAAAGAAATAAATTGAAGTTTTTGGAGTATTCTGAAAATCAATATTAACTTTGATGATCTTTATTATGATATTGTTTGACACGGACAATGAAACGTTTTTGTAGCACATAAAATACGAATTTTTGCACTTATCTTTTGATGTTGTGACTATAGTTTTACCCTATCCCTAACCCTCCTTGGCAATATCAATACTGCTACTTTCCCTTACTTACTCAAGAAACCTTTAATTTCTATTTAGAAACGTAAAGAAGAAAATGAAAAGAATAAAGCCAACAATCCACTGCGAGCGGCCGTTGTGTGCGTACTCGGCCACGTCGACACGGGCAAGACCAAGATATTGGACAAACTGCGACGCACAAACGTACAAGACGGCGAAGCCGGTGGTATTACGCAGCAGATTGGAGCCACTAATGTACCTATTGAGAATATCAAGGAGCAAACTAAACATGTAAAAGGGGTGAGATCTTTAATATCTTGTTGGTGCTTATGGATGTGAGATTTGAAAAAACTGTATGCGTAGGATTGAGCGGGTATTCGTGAGATTTAATGTGTGAACACAAATTTACGTGTGTGTGTGTGCATTTCTGCGTGCGAACTTGCGTGCGTGCGTATACTTGTGCGTCCGAATTTGCGATCGTGCGCGTTTGCAAGTGTGTATATGAATCTGAATGAGTGCATTAAAATTAATTTCTCTTTTTAGGTTAACGAAATCGCCTTCAAGCTACCAGGTTTGCTCATCATTGACACACCCGGCCACGAGTCCTTCAGTAACCTGAGAAATAGAGGATCTTCACTTTGTGATATTGCTATTCTTGTAAGTCAAAATTTTTACAATAAAAATATATTTGTCAGTTTTTTTTACAGCAGTCATATTGTTAGTAACAATTTTACATTTTCAGGTAGTTGATATTATGCACGGTCTAGAACCACAGACAATCGAATCTATCAATCTGCTAAAACAGAAGAAGACGCCGTTTATTGTTGCTCTCAACAAAATCGACAGATTGTACGACTGGCAAAGTGCTCAGCGTAAAGACATCAGGGATATCCTGAAGATGCAACAACAGAATACGCAGCTTGAGTTTGAGAAACGCAGCAAGGATGTCATCATACAGTTTGCTGAGCAGGTAAATGTTTTCTTCATATTTTTCTCAAAGCCTCAAAAAGTATACAGCGATATCATCTGACATAATGTTGCCGACCGTGGGTCATATTTTTAATACTGTTGTCGTTTTGTTAATATGTTTGACACTACGAATAATAAAAACTAAGGAAAACGTAACTCCCATACTTCTCGTATTGAGTTTGGTTCTCTAGGTTCTTTTCGCACACTAAAATAATATGGAAATAGCTACAAAACACTACATTCAAATTGAAAAAATAAAGCCATTGACAATGATTGTTGCTTCAAAAATTCTTGCATGTATTTGGGTCTCTTTTTGCATAAAGTATGCATGTATTCGGGTTACATTTTGTAGAATCGGAACAATTTTTTTGACACAGTTACTCATCCTTAGTTTTTATTATTTGTAGGGTTGACATTAACCAATCAAAAGCACTATTAAAAACAAAGCATTACAGAATACATTCCACTTTTATTTCATCAGCAATTGAATAAATATAACCCATGGACATACAGGGTTCAATTAAACCTTCCTGCCAAATTATGATACATTGATCCTTGTTAAAAATATAAATACACGTATTTTTTCTTTTATAGTCACTCAGTACTAAAATGTTGAGAAATAGCTTCCGAAAGTTGTCCTAAAAAACACTACAATTAATGGACACGATGCGTCGGCCGCGCGTGGATGTGCACGCGCGCCTCATCCCGCGTCATCCCCGCTCATGCCCCCGGGCCGCGAGTGACCATTCTGCAACGATTTTAAATGGGATAAAATATGTCATTGAAAAAAAAATAACACCCAATTTTTTTTCGGTTAAATGGACTCTCCTAATGATACCTAAGCCCTGGAAAAAAATTGGCAGGAAGGTTTAATTGCATCCTGTATTTTCTCTCAGATCATATAGATATCAAGGCAAGCTTCTCATTTATTTGTTAAAAGTTAGTGTCATTTCATTTCAGGGTCTAAATGCAGCGTTGTTCTACAACAACCCAGATCCCCGCACCTACGTATCCCTGGTGCCAACGTCCGCTGTGACGGGTGAGGGTATGGGTAACCTTTTGGCCATGATTGTCCAAGCCTGCGAGGGACCGTTGCACAAACGGCTAATATTCTCCAACCAGCTGCTCGCTACTGTGCTTGAGGTGAGCTTAGTTTGTAGAAAACTATATTTAAAAGTGAATAATGAATGCGACTATAGATATTCTAATATCCTTACTACTAAAAAAAAAAATTATACAATGTTATAATATATAATTTTTTTTATTGTTTATATAATGTAGTACCTAGTCTATCAAACAGCTTTTCCAACGTATCAGATCCAATAAAATATGATATAGCATAAAATATCTATTGTGGAAATATTTATATATTAAATAGGGGATAAATATGGTATCCTATTTACTTGCATTAACAGCAACATGAAAATGATCAGCGAGTAATTTTAGAATAACAAGACAAGTATAGACAGATCTTAATTCTTTGTACTTGCTATTCAGATTGATATAGCAATTAGCAACATAATCTGAACGTGAAAACTTACCAAATAAAGTATGTACCAGCGTGGAAATTGATTCCTAGGCAGTTGACGGACCTATGGCATGTGGGCTTGTGTCAATTCAATGTTACCTGTGATCAGTTGGATGGGTTTGACGGAATGCGACCAAATTACTTAGGTCTGCCATCTGCCTAGGAATCAACTTCTCTGATAGTACATTCTTTGAATTTACTGTTACTGTATTGCATAAACCATCCCCTCACTTGTTTCAGGTGAAAGCCATCCCCGGTCTGGGCACGACCATAGACTGCATCCTCATAAACGGCACGCTACACGAGGGCGACACGGCGGTGCTGGCGGGCACTGACGGGCCGATTGTGACGCAGATCCGGTCCCTGTTGATGCCGCAGCCCATGAAGGAGCTGCGAGTCAAGGTGAGTTCTAAAAAAATAATAATAACAAAAGTGTTCTTTCCTCTTAACAATATCATCTAGTTCATAATCATTATATCATTATATCAGTTGTAAGCAATATCATCTTATTATTTATTTATTTTATTTTCTTAGGAAAACTAACAGCATTTTAAAACCACAGTGAGATACACGTTACACAGTGATATGCTAATTAGAAGTTTCCACTAGTGTATAATAACTAAAATAACACATAAATCTAACGAACCAAGCATCAAATTTAATTTGGAAAATAATTTTTTTGGTTGGTGATCGCACATTATAGCATTTAACTCAGGCTTGTCTTTGAAATCAGAATATGTACACACTATGTCTACACAATATTATAAGCTACTTTGATTTGGAAGACACATACACACAACTCACACTCATACAGATAAAATGTACACCATGAATAAGCTATTCAATGTTTTGTCTTTGTAACACAAAAACAAAATAATTATTTTTATTTATTATATTGTATCCTTATATCGTGCATCTAATTTATATTTAACTAGCTGACCCGACAGACTTCGTCCTGTCAAAAAGATTTGTAATGTGGCAGTTTTTGTGCCTACGTATTTTAAAAAATTCTCCTGAACAGAACCGTCACCCTGGTGATAGGGCGTTGTGAATAAAAAATAATTAAATAAAACACATATAAGGATTTAAAAGTAAGTAATCGCTTTATTGTTAATCATGTGAATCATAATTATTATTATTATCATTGTAGTGCTTTGTGGTATACGATGTTTTTTGTTTGATTACCTGGCGCATAGATAAACAAATCTGATGGTTTTCCAACACGGGAACAGGCAACATACAATTGACCATGTGAGAAACATGGGTTTTCTAGATTAATACCACAAACACTTAATGATTGCCCCTGGGACTTGTTTATAGTCATAGCAAAAGCAAGCCGCACTGGAAACTGTAGTCGTTTAAACTCAAATGGCACATCAGTCGGAATCATTGGGATGCGCGGTATGAGAACATCTTCTCCTTTATACTTTCCTTTGAGTATAGTTGCTTCTATCACATTGTTTAGTAATTTTTTTATCGCTAACCGTGTACCGTTGCAAAGACGCGGTTGGTTGATATTTCGCAACATTATAACCACCGATCCAACCTTTAATTGAAGATTGTGAGGTGGCAATCCTGGCAAATCCAGCGAGTTTAAAAATTCCGGTGGATAGTTGACTACATCATCTTGATTAGTAGCCGAATCAACTGATTTATATATCCTCAATTGGCCTGTAATTTGTTCTTGAATTTTGAAATTTAATTCATTTACATCTATGTTTTTTGCAGCCAGTATAGCTCGTTCGCTCAACCAATCATGGTTTCTGTAATTTTGAGAAACATCTGGAAACACCTTCTGAATAAGTTCATCTTTTGATCGAGTTAACTGACAAAAACTTTGAGGAAAGTTAATGCAGCCAGTCAACTCCTGCAAACTCCTCCAACTATGTATTCTGTGCTCCAACGCACACATGCACATTGTTTTGATAGATATGATCTTTGACGTTAGGAACACACCTACATTGCTTAGACGACAGTGAGTGCTTGTAATTTAATATGAACTTTATACCATAGCAATAAAGCTCAAATTGACTACGTTTTAGTTACAAATCGTTTGTATGGGAAAAAGAAAATGGCTATTTTTAGGGTTTTTCCAGCAATAATTCTAATTTTTCTCGCCGTAAAAACCATCCTTGAACTTCAACGAACATTTAAAAAAAAGATTTGGCCAAATTGGTCCAGGCGTTGTTGAGTTATGCGCTTACCAACACATTTTGCGATTCATTTTTATATTATAGATGTTTATTTACAGAACGCATATATAGAACACAAAGAGGTTGTCGGCGCTCAGGGAGTGAAGATAGCCGCGAAGGAGTTGGAGAAAGCCATAGCGGGCTTGAATCTACTTGTGGCGCAGAAACCTGACGAAGTTGATGTCTTGAAGTAAGATATTTTACATTAACTTGTCTCACTGGTTAATATCACAGAGAGAGATTATAGAAAATATGTTTAAGATGTTCTCGAGACCTGTAGCTCTACCATGAGTTTCAAGCTATAGGTTTTATTGATACTCGATACCGACTTGATAAATTTTTAGTATGGCAAATTTTACAGCGCCTTTAGCGGTCACTTGCGGAACTAAAATCGCCATACTACAAATTTTCGTAGTCGTTATCGAGTATCGATAAATATTATAGCTTTAAACTCATGGTAGAGCTACTGAACTATCTTTATACCAAAAATCATCCAAATGACTTTGATTTTAGCTGTTTAAGCGTAAAAAGGTAACCGACAGGCAAACAACAACTCTCTTTATAACATTAAGGGCCTGTTTCACCGGTTCCTGATAAGGAGTCAAATAGGCTATTTGACAGATAATGCAAAAAATTCTGTTCCACACGTGTCTGATAAGCCAATCAAGCAGATAAAATCATTGATATCCTATCAGCCCGATCATGCGGCTGTTAAAGGTTTTATTTGTCAGATAACAAAACTTTTTTTTTTGAGATCGCGAAAATATTTCCAGCCTGCAGCCATCCTGCAGCCTATTATATTTTTGCCAGTTATCGTAATGATGCAGTTCAGACTTCAGTGTTGTGTGAACTTTCTTCAAGTTAATATAATATTATAATGATATTTTGAATAAACATGGATCTTTTAGAGATTTTAAAAGATGAATTAGATGATTTTTAGGGTTCCGCAACCAAAAGCCAAAGGGTAAAAACGGGACCCTACTACTGAGACTTCGTCAACGATATTCTATGTTACTAACGTAAGAAACTGATTGGACGTCGTTGTCTGTCTGTATGTCTTTATCTGTCTAGCCAAGTGTGAGTCCGACTCGCGCACAAAGGGTTCCGTAAAAGTAGGCCATAAATTGTGTTTTTTGTATGGGAATGGCCCCCCTTAATTTTTTATTTTATTTTAATATTATTATTAAAATAACACATATAATTAAACTAGCTTTTGCCCGCGTCTTCGCTCTCATTAAGAAGTATAATTATATATACAATATTTTATCCCCTTAGGGGTAGAATTAATAAAAATCCTTTATTAGCGGATGCCTACGTCATATCATCTACCTGCATGCCAAATTTCAGCCCGATCCGTCCAGTTGTACAGGCTGTGCGTTGATAGATCACCGTGTCAGTCAGTCACCTTTGAGTTTTATATATATAGATATTTTGTGAAAAATTCAAGTACCTACCTGTTGCCATTATTTATATATAGCAAAAAGGCCAAAAAATCATGTTTGTTGTATGGGAGCCCTCCATACATATTAATTTTATATTGTTATAGCGGCAAGAGATATACATCATCTGAGAAAATATCATATCTCTAGCTTTTATCGTTCTTGAGTTACAGCCTGGAGATAGACAGACAGACAGACAGACAGACAGACAGACAGGCAGGCAGGCAGGCAGGCAGACAGACAGGCAGACAGACGGAATAGCCGGGTGCCGCTTGGGAGTTGATGAGCTTAAGGGTTAATGGCATTTAAGTTTTATTATGTAACAAAATAATGTTTGTGTTTTAAAAATAGAATGTGTCAATAAATTTAAGAGAGAAATAAAAGTATTAATGCAAAAAGTATATATTATTATCCTTCAATATTCAATCACCGTTACGATTGAAATATTTAAAATTAAGTTTTATAATTACTACTTTTTATTTTCTTATTCACATTTTAAAACTAACAGAGTTAACACTAAACTGAAATGGAGGAGGAAGAAAAGCTATTAAAATAAGTATAATATAAAATATTTGAATAGCCTTTCTTCCTTCTCCATTTCAAGTTATCTACTCTTTTTTATAACGCATTTCCATCTTCAACATCAGCTGTTTCTTAAAAAAAATTCCTGGAGTTCTTCCTCAAGAGGGGTTTTTTGTAGCTTTACAAATTCGAACTTTTCTTCGTCTAATTTATCAAAAGATCTTTTTGCTTCGGGTTTACCTGTAAGGAAATACATATTTTTAATATGCAAGTATTTCATAACAAATACTTAAATAATGATATCCTGCAAACTTCAGCTAGGGAGGCAAATCTGCCCAAGATCAACATCAACCAGCTGCACTGAACACAAATACTGGTAGGTAGGTTATAAGACTGGTAGGTGATCAACTTTTAAAAGTCAGATCAGATACAATAATAATTATGTCACAAAAATGTTAAGTACACTGGGTGGTTGAACTTGTTACCTTTGGGTTATGAGTTATGACTTATGAGTCATTACTAATTTCACAGATTATGATGTTTGAGATTTTAATAATACTGAGTAAATGTAAATGTTCTAAAAGTCCACTGTGGACTCGTGGAAATGCTATTGTATTATATTGTTGTCGCGGTCACCGGTGTCCTTATGGGGCTTGAAGGATTAAATATTTATTCAGTATCAGGAAAACTTACACAGAGCAGGATGTTTTTTTGATCAGTAGCACCTCAATCGTGGGTATCACAGACATAATAGATTTTCATTTGTTATGCAACAGCCGGATGCCGCGCTTGGGTCAAGGTTCCACAACAACTATATCATCTTGGCAAGAAGTACTAGCCACAATAATATCTATTCTGGAATCTGGAAACAAACAACATATGTACTTATAAATTTACATTATGTTTTTTTATTAAGGATTTTATCTAATGAAAATATTTACCATTCACTGTATCACTAGCTGTCATTGGGATCAGATAATACAGATTACAGTGAGTTTATTCAAACATAGGTATCAACAGCTGTCTAATCTACAACTAAAGACTGAACTGCATCATGCATGAGACAGAGCACAGCACGCTGGAGATTGGAGACACAAATCCATCTTCTTAGTCTTTTCCTTATCATTTCCTTTATTCGACTTAACCTCAATCTTTAGACATGTATCACTAGTTCAATAGAACTTCCTTGAGGCTTCTTTGACTGTCTTAACTGTCTGTTTCCAACTCAGACCAAAGAAACAAGGCTTCCAACGAAATCGTGTTTTTATTATAGTACCTAGGATACTATATCCTCAATCCCCATGGGAAAATTTACACTTCTCTCGCGATTCTTTCCGTTGTCTAATATAGCGTCTCATATATAAACATTTTTTAGTCTACATTCTATAATACAAATCACAAAATATTAGGTAAATTATTCAAGAAACTACTTAGAAGAACATAGAACCATAGAACACTGAAATATTTTCAAATGTCTTGAAAGGTGTCACCTACGATTCGTTTTACGTATTTCATATTCCTTGCATATTAAATATGTGTGTTGTTGAATCAAAACCTTTTGACTCTTTTAAAACAAATCTTATGTAAAACTTTAGTAAATCCATCAATACATACGTCAATTCTATTTTTGTTGCTGTTTTTTTCTAATATATTTATGTGAAATTATGAAACTATTGTACTTTTCAATATAAGGAATTCAATAAAATGGAACGTACGACGGAAATTGCGACGTTGCCACTCCGACTGTCAAATAAGGTTAGAGTTAATTATCTGGCGCGTAATTTAACAGAGACGTACGTGGTGAAACCAAAAAAATACATCAGTTGGATTTACATGGCAGATATTTTTATGTGGTAAATAGATAATGGGAGCTTTATCAGGAAGCGGTGAAACAGGCCCTAAGTAAAGTTGACTGTGATGTTTAGTACATATATTAACGTTGCAGTTGGTTTCAAAGAAGTAACTTAGAGTTCAAAGAAATAAACATAATATAAAGTCTACCCATATTTCCCCCCAAAAACCTCCTATATTTTTCATTCGTGAAAATACTTGCAGAAACCGATATCTAATATATATGTTACGCTCAAAGACCGAAAACGCTCAGTGAGCGAAAAAATGGCTCACAACGCGTTGTGGTAATAGTGAAACGGCCACGACGCGTTCTGGTAATCACAGAAATACCACATAGCGAAATTCGTGTCGTGGCTGACGATTCGACCACAACGCGTCGCGTTGTGGTAATTGAGAAAAGCCATGACGCGTTCTGAGCATTTAAAAACAGCCACGACGCGAATTCGTGTTGTGGCCCTAATGAAAATGGCCACGACGCGTTCTGAAACCAGGCCGTGTTACGCAGGAGTAATTTTGTAGCGCCCAAGTGTGTGCGCAATACACAAGAGCACTCTGGTTTCAATGAAACTAGGCCAGTTATGCAGGAGTAATTTTATAGTGCCCAAGTGTGTGCGCAATACACAAGAGCACGTTACGCAGGATAGTTTTATAGTGCCCAAGTGTGTGTGCAATAAACAAGATCACTCTGGTTTCAATGAAACCAGGCCAGTTACGCAGGAGTAATATTATAGTGCCCACTGCCCAAGTGTGTGCGCAATACACAATATCACTCTGGTTTCAATGAAACCAGGCCAGTTACGCAGGAGTAATATTATAGTGCCCACTGCCCAAGTGTGTGCGCAATACACAATAGTACTCTGGTTTCAATGAAACCAGGAAAGTTACGCAGAAGTAATTTTAAAGTGCCCACGTGTGTGCGCGTGTAAAAGTCGGTCGGTCGGTCTTCCGCTCCATTGGGTTATGAGAGTAAAAGAATAGTGCTCTTGTGTATTGCGCACACACTTGGGCACTATAAAATTACTCCTGCTTAACTGGCCTGGTTTCATTAAAACCAGAGTGCTCTTGTGTATTGCGCACACACTTGGGCACTATAAAATTACTCCTGCGCAACTGGCCTGGTTTCATTGGAACCAGAGTGCTCTTGTGTATTGCGCACAAACTTGGGCACTATAAAATTACTCCTGCGCAAATGGCCTGGTTTTGTTGAAACCAGAGTGCTCTTGTGTATTGCGCACACACTTGGGCACTTTAAAATTACCCCTGCGTAACTGGCCTAGTTTCATTGAAACCCGAGTGCTATTGTGTATTGCGCACACACTTGGGCGCTATAAAATTACTCCTGCGTAACTGGCCTGGTTTCCTTGAAACCAGAGTGCTCTTGTGTATTGCACACACACTTGGGCGCTATAAATTTATTATTATTTATTTTTATTTTATTACTCCTGACTCAGGAGTCAGGAGTAATAAAATAAAAATATATTTCTGAAACCAGGTTAGTTACTCAGGAGTAACTTACCTGGTTTCAGAACGCGTCGCTGCCGTTTTCATTAGGGCCACAAGACGAATTCGCGTCGTGGCTGTTTTGAAATGCTCAGAACGCGTCATGGCTTTACTCGTTTACCACAACGCGTTGTGGTCGAATAGCACGTCAGCCACGACACGAATTTCGCTATGTGGTATTTCTGTGATTACCAGAACGCGTCGTGGCCGTTTCACTATTTCCACAACGCGTTGTGAGCCTTTTTTTCGCTCACTGAGCGTTTTCGGTCTTTGAGCGTAACATATATAAATCTCCTGTAACGATGTTTGTCCGCGATGGATTCCTAAACTACTTAGCCAATTTTAATGTTTTTTTTTAATGTGTGCTTTTTTCCAACTTGAGAGATAGGATAGCTTAGATCTTTAATAATAATTATAGTCGCAATTTTATTTTATTGCAAATTATTTGTCTATAAAGAGCGACTATTGTTTATGCGACACGGGATAGCGATGGACGTTGCCATGGTGACATACTTATTTAGTCACTAATTCAATAAAATAATACGGGCGATATACTTTATATAATATAGCAAAGAAACGTTTGCCGGGACAGCTAGTTATAATATAAATATACAAGATCTCGTTTTAACTGTAACGTATTCTTCCAGGGAAGAGGTTGCAAGGGAGTTGAAGTCTGCGTTGTCATCTATCCGTCTATCAGAGCGAGGTGTGTACGTGCAGGCGTCGACGCTAGGTTCACTCGAGGCGCTGCTAGACTTCTTGAGGACCAGCAAAATACCTGTGAGTGCACTATTTTTTTATAAAATAAAGAGGCAAACGAGCACCTGATGGAAAGCGACTATAGTCGCCCATGGACACTAGCAACATTAGTAGAGCTGCAGGTGCGTTGCCGGTATAACGCCCGTCAAAAAAGAGGGGTTATTTTGACGTGTCGTGTGTCTTACTTCATAACCCCTAAAAAAAGGGCGTTAAGATTGAAGTATATGTTTGTGTGTATGTCTGTTTCATCCAAAAGGTGTGGGCCGATTTTGATCAAGTTTTTTTTTGCGCACCATATTATGTGGTAGAAAGAAAGATCATTCAATCATGTATCTAATATCTAAATTCTTCTAAGGGCCTGTTTCACCACTTCCTGATGAAGTGCCGGATAGGGTTATTTGACAGATTCTCCATACTCTATCTGTCATGTTAAGTGGTGGATAGCCTTATCAGGAAGCGGTGAATCAGGCCCTAAGTTATGTAAATTATATTACGATTTTTGTAACTTCATTCTGACTGATAGACAGACAGTCCCAATTAGGTATTAATTTACAGGCAGATTTTTTTCATTCTGGCAATTATTTTTTTTTCAATTTCCAGTACTCGGCGATCAGGATAGGTCCGGTGGTGAAGCGAGATGTGATGAAGGCGTCGGCCATGTTGGAGCACGACTCGCAGTACGCCACTATACTGGCGTTTGATGTTAAGGTCTGTAAATTGTGTGTCTATACCAGTGGTTCTTAACCTTTTAGTCATGAGGGACCATTTTATCAAATGTTTGTCTAGCTGGGGACTATCCAGTTGGTTTACTAAACTAAGGGGATAAAGAAAACAAGGACAACTCTATAATGAGCACTCTTTTTTATCAAAATCTAGAAGTTACAGATTTTAATTAAGTAAATAATATGATTTTTGTGACTGCATAGTCGCATAGTGCATAGTCCATATTCTTTACTAACTTCTGAATTCTCACATATAGGATGGCTTCGCGAACCACTTGGAATGCCTCCAGGGACTACCACTGGTCCGCGGACCACCGGTTAAGAACCACTGGTCTATATTATTAAAATTCCACCATAGAGTTCATAGGGAATTAATGTTTGTATGCTAGGTAAACTATACCACGCGAGTTAAACTGCGCACTAAAGCTAGTTTGTGATAATGATATTATTTTAGAATCATCAGAAATTACTATTGTCTACTGAAACGGTTGGATCGGTTGTGGTCTGAGCATTGGCCATATCTATTTTCTATTCTCAAAATAACGTTGTAGCATACCAAACAGCGAACAGTCCTATTGAATTTGAGATGGGTGTGACTGTACAATATCTTCATGACCATTCTGTAATGATAACAGTGGGCTCAAGCATATTCATAGTTCATACCATATACATATAGCAAAACAACGTACAGTACTCCCAAATTAATAATGCGTATGCAAATCTTTGCAAATTGTCGTAATCACGGAAATACCCGAATATATGAAACGTAAGAACCCCAAATATGCTTTTGCATTTTGCACCTTGTGCGAAAGGAATAGAAGTAAATATATCACATTAATTGTCTGTATTTTTGGCGCATGCGCCTCAAAACCTTTTATAGCGCATGTCCCAATCATGTCATGCCAAGGCAACGCCACCAACAAGTTGCGGCGTTGCCAATTGCCATGGAATGACACGATTTGGACATGCGCAATAAAATATTTTCTTCCGACGCTCGGGAAAAACGATCGTTGCCGAACAATGACGAAAATTTTTATGCGCATTATCAGTTTGGGAGCACTGTATACCGGATCAGCTAATATATTACGAAACTGTTGCAGATCGAGCGCGACGCGCAGGAGTTGGCAGACCAGCTGGGCGTGAAGATATTCGCGGCGGACATCATATACCACCTGTTCGACAAGTTCACCGCATACCGCGAGGAACTCAAGCAGAGGAAGCGAGAGGAGTTTAAACATATTGCTGTCTTCCCCTGCAAACTTAAGGTTGGTTTATTTATTGGAACGAAGTTCCTTATCGCGCGTTCGGCGTAAAGAAGGCTAGACAGATCGATATTTGACCTTGATTTGACCTCGACACTTTTTATTAGTACCTGCATGGTAGGGACAGAGGGCGTTGATAGTATTCCTGTGCGTCAACTAGATGGCTTTTTTTTTAATAACAGCGACGCGTTGTTAGTATTCCTGGGCGTCAATAGATGGCGTTTTTTAAATATTTTTTTGAGTGTTTAATACAGGTTTTTTGAACATATAAGAAATAACTTCGTTCCATTCGGGTGTCCGGGTCCCTTGACACCTCTCAATTTTTTTATTTATTTGCACATAAAGATACAAAATGAATAACACAAAACAAGAGAAACAAAACAATGACAATACAATTTTATAAATGTGCAAAATTCCTTTCGGCTCTAATCGAAATCGAGTAATAATTACTGTGTGGACCGCAAAACTGATAGCTCGAAGACTCGCATCGAGCCGCTCGAAGGATTGATGGAACTGGATCGAGCTGGATTGATGGAATGATCGATTTTGAATAAAACTATCGTGGAAGATAGCCCGAGCCGCGGGTTTTGTCGACGTTATTGCTCGATTGAGTAAAACCGTATGTGAGTACTTAGATTACGGGTCCTTCCACTTTCAGGGGGTCACGTTAAAGGTATTAAGAGTCTAAATAAAAAAGGTGGGGTTAGATTAGGTTAGATCAGTGTTTTTCAACCTGTGGGTAGCAACCCTCCTACTTTCTAAAGAACGTTTATGGTTATTTAATATCCATCATGATTCATGGCCCAAAATGGAGCCTTTATTGTGATTGCGTTTCGTTTTGCGAATATAATAATTAATGACCTATTTGTTTGTGAACAGATTTTGCCTCAATTCGTGTTCAACTCCCGGGACCCCATTGTAGCGGGCGTGATGGTTGAAGCCGGCATTGTGAAGGAGGGTACTCCTATCTGCGTGCCCAGCAAGGAGGTAAGGATACCTATAATTGGTGCTATGCTCTTGGTATATTTTAACCACGAACCAAAAAGAGAGGTGTTATAAGTTTCACGTGTTTGTCTGTCCGTCTCTCCGTGACATTCTTGAATCCAAAGGGATTGATTGACCAATTTTGATCAAAATATATTGTTTGACAGCTGACAACATGATTGAAAGTGTTCATAGCTATTATAGTTCATCGTCATCAGCCCGCGCAGTGCTAGAAAATTTGCGTTCATCCATTTCAAGGTTATAACTCTGTGGTTATAACTTACTAGCTGTTGCCCGCGACTTGGTCCGCGTTAACATAGTATACCTATATAGACTTTAATTTAAACTTGCAACCCCTATTTCGCCCCCTTGGGGGTAGAATTTCCAAAAATGCTTAATTACGTATCCATTCATTTTTAATCAGCAACCGAAAAATAAAGTTTCATGTTCCTAACTTAAGGAGTTGAAAGTCTGAATTAGGGTTGTTGAGGAAGTGATTATGAGGAAGAGGAGGAGGAAGAGGAATTGTCACGCGCATATTTAGAGGATGCGGATGAGGAAGAGGATATTTTATGAGGAAGAGGATGCGGATGAGGAAGCGGATGAGGAATAGGATGATAGGAAATTATAAATACTAGCGGACCCAACCCAAAAGAATAATTTGTCCTGTCTGTACATTACAATAAATAAAAAATATTAAAAGGGCATTTTCCAGTGGACCAAAGCAAACTATGAATCTAAACCATTCTCGAAACACACACAATTGGTATAGAGAAGCCCAGTAGTCATGGGCGTATATAAGGGGGGGGTCCTGGGGGTCCGGACCCCCCCCATTACTATCCATCTTACTTGTCCAATCGACAATATAATATTACTAGACGTTCCGCGCGGCTTCGCCCGCGTAAATTAGATATTTCATAGACAAATTAGTTCACAAAAATAGCCTGTGATCCTGCACATAGTCTACTTCTTATCTGTGGCAAATAACATAAAAATTGCGCCAGTAGTCGCGAGATAAGTCGTTTCATATAATTTCCCCCGTTTTTTACACATTTTCCTCTATTTCTTCTCTCCTATTAGTCTAAAAGTGATAAAATATAGCTTATAGCCTTCCTCGATAAATGGGCTATCTAACACTGAAATAATTTTTCAAATCGGACCAGCAGTGTCTGCGATTCGCGCATTCAAATTAGCCCTTTCAAATAATTTCCACCGTTTTTTTCACATTTTCCTCTATTTCTTCGCTTCTATTAGTCTTAGCGTGATAAAAAATAGCTTAAAGCCTTGCCCGATAAATGGGCTATCTAACACTGAAAGAATTTTTTAAATCGAACCAGTAGTTCTTGAGATTAGCGCGTTCAAATAAGCCCTTTCAAATACTTTCCCCTCGTTTTTTCCACACTTTCCTCTATTTCTTTGCTCCTATTAGTATTAGCATGATAAAATATAGACTTATAGCCTTCCTCGATAAATGGGCTATCTAACACTGAAAGAATTTTTTAAATTAGACCAGTAGTTCCTGAGATTTGCGCGTTCAAACAAACAAACAAATTCTTCCGCTTTATAATATTAAGTATAGACTAGACGTTCCGTGCGGCTTCGCATGCGTAAATTAGATATTTCACATATAAATTAATCTACAAAAGATAGCCTATGATCCTTCACGTGGTGCCAAATAGCAGAAAAATTGCTCCAGTAGTTTGTGAGATAAAAGAAAGTGATTTTAAATAATTTCCCCCGTTTTTTACACATTTTCTTCTATTTCTTCGCTCCTATTAGTCTTAGCGTGATAAAATATAGCCTATAACCTTCCTCGATAAATGGGCTATCTAACACTGAAATAATTTTTCAAATCGGACCAGTAATTTCTGAAATTAACGCGTTCAATAAGCCTTTCAAATAATTTCCCCCCATTTTTTCCACATTTTCCTCTATTTCTTCGCTCCTACTAGTCTTACCGTGATAAAATATAGCCTATAGTCTTCCTCGATAAATGGGCTATCTAACAATGTAAGAATTTTTCAAATCGGACCAGTAGTTCCTGAGATTAGCGCGTTCAAATAAGCCTTTTCAAATAATTTCCCCCGTTTTTTACACACTTTCTAGCGGTAGCGGTTGAGGAACCCAAAATATTGCGGAACTTCCTCATTATGAGGAAGCGGAAGAGGAATCCTCAACAACCCTAGTCTGAATGACGGACTTTCATTCAGACTTTCAACTCCTATTTCACCCCCTTCGGGGTAAAATTTTCAAAATTCTTTCCTTACTGGGTGTCTACTTAACCTTCATAAGGTCTTTAATTTTACAAACGTTGCCGTGCCTTGGGTCAGATTTGACCCAAGTAGTAAAATTATTATAAAAAATTAACAAAAATAAATATAAATTAGCTAAAGGAATTATTTGTCATTGTTTAAATTTCTTTCTATAGAAATACTTAAAATTTTTGTAAAAACTATAATTTATTACCCAACTACCTCTGTGGCTCAATGGTTGAGTGTGTGTGCAGCTCAAGCCGGGGGTCGCGGGTTCGAATCCCGCCGACGGAACAAAAAATTTTTTCAATGTTCCCGGGTCTGGATATGTATTAAATATGTGTCTGATATAATAAAAATCTTAAATATATGTATAGTATAAAAGTATTAAATATATTTCCGTTGTCTGGTACCTGTAACACAAGTCCTTCAGGTACTTAGCACGGGGCCAGACTGACGTGGTGTGAAGCGTCCATAGATATTATTATTATTATTATTTAAGGATTTAAGGACTACGGCGAAGCAAAAAGGAGGGTTATGATTTCCTGAACATGTACTTGCGTCGTTAGTGTTTAGTTTTAATTCTCCTGTTTTCGGAACAAAATTATAAATTGAAAGTGAAATTATTGTACCCTAAACTAAACATACTTTTTAACCGACTTCCAAAAAACGAGGAGGTTATATGTTCGGCTGTGGATATTTTTTTTTTTTTTTTTTTTGTATGTTCAACGATTACTCCGCCGTTTGTGAACCGATTTTCGAAATTTTTGTTTTGATGTATTAGGTTTCACTCCAATTTGGTACCATGTTCACAAAAGTGGTGACCTGATGATGGGATCCATGAGTAATCGAGGGAACTCCTCGAAATTTATATGGAAATATATGGTGATTTTGGTTTTATGTGAAGTGTACTAAGAATATGCTACCAAAAAGTCAAATATTGGGTCAAGGTATACCATGGTTTCGAAGATGCTGAGAGAACTCCTGACTCCTTATAGATACACGTTTGGGAGTTTCGGCGTTGTTTTAAGAACAGAAAGCATATGCTACTATGCAATTAATATTCATCATCATAATCATAATCATCATCATCGTCATCATCATCATTACCACGTCGTGTTAAGGTCACCAATGTCTCATGGCACAGAATAGATAGTAGTACACGGCATATGTATGGATATACTAATAATAATAATTATGTATTGTTACATAACAACACCTGTTTGTTTAATACACGGCGGTCGCGCGGGCGGCGCGTGGCGGCAGACGACAGATCGAATATTTTACTACTTTATATTATACAGATCGAATACTTTACTAACTACTGTTCACTTCACTGATAATATATTATTTTGTGAGTGTGAGTTGTGACTCTTAATGTAAAGAAAAGACGTCATACGCCTAAAACTGGTCTTATGGTTCTGTAGGGTTACCCTGGGACGTTAATCCCTCTGGCGTAATATCAATTAAGACAACCAGTGAGTTTGAGCGAGAAGAAAAAATTTATTGTAGCGAATTAGTTATATCAAATGCTGTCGAGTAAGCGATACCACGATGCAGATGCTTAACAACGACATCTGTTGTTGAATTGCGGAACTAAATTTTCTTAGAAAATATAAAGTTTACAAATCTCAACACTTAACAAATTGTAATAAAATACGTAAAATATACGCGAAGGTTTACGTACTAGTGTAACTAAACAGAGTGAAATAATTATTATTTTAAATAAAAAATTAAAACCGACTTCCAAGGTAAAAACAATAATAACATTAATATGAACTAAAAAGTATTAAATAATTTTTACTATCTAATAGTGCCTTTTTCCGAATTCGGCTAAACCTCAACTATTTCTGTACTCAATTTTCATAATTTTGAAGTCGGTGCCAGTTCCAAAAGTTTCAAGTATTCTGTCAGAGGACTGAAGATTCAGCTATCTGGTACCGACTTCAAAATAATGAAGATTGAGTACAGAAATAGTTGAGGTTTAGCCGAATTCGGAAAAAGGCACTATTAGATAGTAAAAATTATTTAATACTTTTTAGTTCATATTAATGTTATTATTGTTTTTACCTTGGAAGTCGGTTTTAATTTTTTGTTTAAAATAATAATTGAGTATCATTTGATTACCGTGTGATACTTGTACCCTCGGCCGGAACTCGGCTGCGCCCCACCAAGTTCCGGCCGAGGGTGCAGGTACCTGGAAATGTTGTCGCATCGTTAGTGTTGAGCGTGGTTCTTGAGATACAGCTTGGATATGGACAAATGGACAGGCTGATATTTTATCTTTGTGATCGGGTCCCTTTGAGTAAGGGACCATAAAAAGGAAAAACAATAAATAACTATTAATTTGCTCACTAGAACCAAATAAATTGTAAAATATCCTTAATATGGTCGTCGATCATTTGAGGAGTTGGGAAGGTTAAGAAATTTATCGAGCGAATTTTAGCCCCAAAATAATTGAAATAAAAATAAAGTTTAAAAAACTAAAACCCGACTACTAAAACGCGCTCTAAAAAGTACGAAACAAGAAAACAGTTTATAGGGATATGGAAATGTTTAAAGGATAGCCGTGGTCGTATGCCACCTACTATTATTGCAAAACAGATTCATTGTAGATAATAATATGGGGCATACATACGACCACGGCTATCCTTTAAACATTTCCATATCCCTATAAACTGTTTTCTTGTTTCGTACTTTTTAGAGCGCGTTTTAGTAGTCGGGTTTTAGTTTTTTAAACTTTATTATATCTAGACTTTATATTATAAAGCTGAAAAGTATGTTTGTTTGGACACCGTAATCTCACAAAGCGCTTGACGGATTTTTATGTAATTTAGCGAAGCTATAGAGTATAGTAGACTACGGGAAACGATAATATAAACTATTTTTTGTTAGAAAATGTACGGTTCCCGTTTCCCAGTTCCTGCGAAATTACTGATTAACGTGGACGGAGCCGCGTGAAATATCTAGTCTAATATAAAAAGAAAATAGGCAACTTTGATAGATATTTTTATAAAATGTGGCAAATCAGTAATAGAAAAGAAATGTAAATTAGGTACATCTTATTGAGGTCATATACCTAACTACTGAATTAGATTTTTTACGTATAAATAAATGTCTTACAATTTCACACCAAAAGTTTTATTGACAGTTTCAGTACATTGTTGGCTAGTGGCTACGACTTCTTTTAGGAAGCTTCTTAGTTGTTGTTAGGAGTAAGTTGATGGATTTTTCCAAGTAGTATTGTCGTGTTGCTTGGCACTCTTTCTTCAGCCGCAAAAATTGTGAAAGCATTGTAGGGGATGATCTATGTACCATGTTACTTGAGGCCACTTGAGGCCAAAGTTTTGTTTTTCTTTAGTAACTTTATCCAGGGCATCTAGGTCATCTTTATATTCGATGTAGTCTAATATAATTACAGGTTTTTTATAAGATCTATCTTGTGTTATATCTTCTAAAATGTGATGCAAAGTAATGAATAAAATTATTCACTGAAACAATGTGGAAACAAGTTTTAGTATCTATGGTAAGAGCAAAACATGATGAATAATATTATTCATCATGTTTTGCTCTTACCATAGATACTAAAACTTGTTTCCATACACATTCAATATACAGGTCGTTTATTTGTTGTTACTATTTCTGAAGGTAATCAAGGTTTATTCTAAAATCTAACGTATAGCTGAAGGGATTTGTTTTTTTAAACAACTTCCAAAAAACGAGGAGGTTATATGTTCGGCTGTGGATATATATATATATATATATATATATATATATATATATATATATATATATATATATATATATATATATATATATATATATATACTAGCTGTCCCGGCAAACGTTTCTTTGCCATATTAAGTATATAAAGTATTTTTTTTAAATTTGGTCGAAGCGCTAACTGTCGGACAGACTAAAATTAAAATCCGAATTCGAATATTATTTAAAATTTGACACTGCGATGGCAGCCGACTGTCGGGTCCAATGTAAAACATTCCAAAATCAACAACTACTAATAAATTAAAAATTAATTAAAAAAACATTGTCCAGCGGACAAAATTGTGAATCTAAACCATTCCCAGATCCCCTTGAACACACACAAAGATATATATATATATATATGAGTTGATAAATATCAAACGCAAATAAGTCCTTCATAAGTGAAAAGGCGGTAGACCAAATTATCTTTTTGCAGATGCTGTCAATGTTATCTTGTATATGTTAATGTTTAATCTAGCTTAATTTTATAATAATTACGCCTGACTACATAAAAATATAACTAATAACGCATAAATGACATCAAAACTATTAAAACAGGTTTGGACATATTGGGATTTGAACTGAACCAATGAATTTTTGCTTCTTCTCTATCTTTTTTCTCTGCGTCTTTATGTTATTTCGTTTCCTGGCTTTATCAAGCTCCACATTCTTTATGTTTGTATCCATTTTCACCCTTTTAATCTAATTTAAATTAATTTAAATCGCAGAGCGTGCACTGTGTCGGTAATGATACAAACACTACTGAGCGCCATTTTGACCGAAAGGAGTCATTTGATTGGTTGTTTTGGACATATTCGTTTTTGTTGTGAATGCTTCTATGGACATATTACATTTTGAAAAATAATGAAGATCTTACAGGCGAATTTCTTAGAAACTACAAGGACATATTGGAAATTGAAACATTTCAGAATGTTTAGAATTTAGTTTACTTTAAGTAGACATTAAAAAAAATTTTTTTTGTCTATCATGGACTTATTTGTGTTTGATATTTATCAACTCATATATATTTGTATGTTCAACGATTACTCCGCCGTTTGTGCACGGATTTTCAAAAATTTTTGTTTTGTTGTATTAGGTTTCACTCCAATTTGGTACCATGTTCACAAAAGTGGTGACCTGATGATGGGATCCATGAGTAATCGAGGGAACTCCTCGAAATTTATATGGAAACATATGGTGATTTTGGTTTTATGTGAAGTGTACTAAGAATACGCTACCAAAAAGTCAAATATTGGGAAAGGCAGTGTCAAAATAATAATAATATTGCGTCATGACGCCTTTTACGATTTTAGACAGAAGTTTCAATGCAGTATGCCTACTACGAAACCGTTTTGAGACTCAAACAATCGAATGAGAATGCCGCGTCCTGCTCTAGCAACGGCATTTCTCGTTTGTTAGAGTAGGGCGCGGCGTTTCGATTCGTTGGATTGAGTCTCAAAACGGTTTCGTGGTACGCCGTACGACCCCTGACACGTGTACTCTGTACACACGCTCTTGTTTATTTACAAAGTGATTAAACAATAAATTCTTCACAGTTCGTGGAGCTGGGCTTGGTGACGTCCATCGAGATAAACCACAAGCAGGTGGAGACGGCGCGCAAGGGGCAGGAGGTGTGCATCAAGATCGAGCCGATACCCGGCGAGTCGCCCAAGATGTTCGGACGACACTTCGACGAGACGGACTTCCTCGTCAGCAAGGTATGTCTTACAAGTTCTATAAAGCGGTCCCTAGACGGTAATGCAGCATGACATTCATTTACGTGACGTTCGTTGTTGCATGACATATGGATCGCGAAACGATTATGCGTGCATGTCATGCATATATTGCAGGACGAAAAATTAAACAAATTGTCAATCAATGCACCGCACGTAGTTTGCATGTCAATCAATTTCGTATTTTTGTATCAATCAATACAATAAACGATCATGGGTGCATGACAGCACGTAACGCATGTCAAGCTGCATGACCGTCTAGGGTTCCTATAAAAGAAATGAGTTCAGATGCAAATGGCGAACGTACATAATTCGGTCGCGTTGTGTCACACCCAGGCGACTAAGTGTCCAAACACACTAGGCTGAATTACGCCGGCGTAAATTCCGCCACAAATGTCAAACGCATACAAAATACGGACGGAACGCGACGGAATAGTGTGTCGTCTCTCGCGTTCCGCCCGTATTTTGTAGGAGTTTAAAACGCGGCGTCAACGCGACGGTACTTACGCCGGCGTAATTCAGCCTAGTGTGTTTCCAAATGACGTGTCGCCATCTGGAGAAAAAAGTCGGTCCTGCCTGCGCTTGATCTCACGCCGGTCGTGACCGTCTTCCGTCCCACGGGGCTATGAGAGTAAAGGAAGAGTGCTCTAATTATGTACTGCGCACACACTTGGGAATTATAAAATTACTCCTGCGTAGCTGAGTAGGTTACTATGAGACCGGACATCGTCACCTAAACCCGTGTGGGAGTCATTATAGGATGTATCTAAAAGT
Source organism: Polyommatus icarus (assembly GCA_937595015.1). Taxonomy (NCBI): domain Eukaryota; kingdom Metazoa; phylum Arthropoda; class Insecta; order Lepidoptera; family Lycaenidae; genus Polyommatus; species Polyommatus icarus. The sequence goes on from OW569326.1 coordinate 17,644,014, forward strand.
GATAAATGATAATGCTTTATGGTGTTTCTTCCTTATAATATAGAGTTCACTACACTGAGTATCAAACCGATATTTATGTAATTTGGTACAGATATAGATTAGACCAAAACAGGACATAGGATTTTTGATATAGATATAGAAAGTGCACGGTTCTCACAGAATTATTTAGTAGTAAGATATTTTTATTGTTAAACAGGGTTGTCTATAATACTTCTGTTAAATATACTTGTTTTGCTTAGCCCGCTGCAGCGAACTGCAAGTGCAAATATTCGCAGGACACGCGTTATTTGTCTATTGTACGCAAACAGTATTGTGTGCCCACTGCTCGCTCGTGCGCTCTGTATGTAAGAAGCCCACATAATATTATTATCATATACAATATATATAATATACTAGCTGTCCCGGCAAACGTTGCTTTGCCATAATATAAAGTATTTCGCCCATATTATTTTATTGAAGTGACTAAATAAGTATGTCGCCATGGCAACGTCGATCGCTATCCCGTCGCACAAACTTAATGGTCGCCGTCAGTCTCAGGTTGTAATAATTTACTATTATTTATTCAACAAATGCACTTATCAATAAATAAAGCACCCAGTAGCCGATTCTCAGACCTACTGAATATGCATATAAAATTTGGTAAAAATCAGTAAAGCCGTTTCGGAGGAGTTCGTGGACTAACATTGTGACACGAGAATTTTATATATAAGATTACCCAAAATATTATTAAATTAGGAGCATCTCAAATCACTTTTGTGTCGTTATATCAAGGAGAAACTGTGACAATGATTTTAGTGACAAGTCGTGCTCACCTTTTAAGATCGCTTGGCGTAACTGGAGATTTAGGTGTTGATTCAGACCGCAACGCGACGCGTAGATGCATTTCTAGATTTATATGGATTTGACAGATTCGTAAGACGTCTCACGCAATTGACATCTGTCAAATCCAGACACGCTTAGGCTCAATTCAGATCGCGTTGCGGTCTGAATTGACCCTAAGCGTACAATACATTCAATTTGACAGTGAACTCTTATCTAAGGAACCCATACACACCCAAAAGGCAGTTTAGTATTAGCACTTTCTTTTGTTACCAGTTTGACTGAATACAGGGTATTTAGCCAAAGAGACTGGTAGCATTTGTGCTGGCTGTACTCATCAGCGCTCGTCAGCATAGTTCCGTCGGCGGATCTAGCCACTTACCGCGTGTGACGTCACACGGGTACGTTCAAAGTTAATTTACCTCTGACTGAACTTTATGCCAACTATATAAAGGTCACTTTTAGGATCTCAAACATAGACTATTACGGTAGTTTCAAGTTTGGTCAAACTGTTGAGGATGTTAAAACGGTTTCCTGGATTTTTTTATCATCGTTTGAGCACATTTACGGTTTTTATAGAACTAGACAAGTAATAAGTACTAGATTGTATAAAATTTCTACAGGTGATGTGTGACAAGTGACAACTGACATGTCGTGCTCTCTTATATTTAAAACTTAGGGACCACTTGCAACACTACTAGATTAAGGGCCTGTTTCACCACTGCCTGATAACTTTATCAGATAGCTGGATAGGCTATTCACAACTTTTTTGACAGATTCTCCATACTCTATCTGTCAAGTTATTAGTGGTGAATAGCCTATTCAGCAATCAGCACTTATCATAAACTAGCGACCCGCCCCGGCGTCGCACGGGTATAAAATATATAGCCACTAAAAAAATTATGCCTATAGCCTTCCTCAATAAATGGGAACACTACTAAATCCATGATATACTCATGTCAGTTGTCACTTGTCACACAAAAGTGACAACTGACATGTCGTGCTCTCTTATAATTAAAACTTAGGGACCACTTGCAACACTACTAGATTAAGGGCCTGTTTCACCACTTCCTGATAACTTTATCAGATAGCTGGATAGGCTATTCACAACTTTTTTGACAAATTCTCCATACTCTATCTGTCAAGTTATTAGTGGTGAATAGCCTATTCAGCACTTATCATAAACTAGCGACCCGCCCCGGCGTCGCACGGGTATAAAATATATAGCCACTAAAAAAATTATGCCTATAGCTTTCCTCAATAAATGGGAACACAATCTAACACTGAAAGAATTTTTCAAATCGGACCAGTAGTTCCTGAGATAAGCGCATTCAAGTTAGCCCTTTCAAATAATTTCCCCCGTTTTTTCCACATTTTCCTCCATTTCTTCGCTCCTATTAGTCTTAGCGTGATAAATATAGCCTGTAACCTTCCTCGATAAATGGGCTATCTAACACTGAAAGAATCATCAAAATCCGTTGCGTAGTTTTAAAGATTAAAGGGAACAAAGGGACATGAGGGAAAAAAAGCGACTTTGTTTTATAATAATTAATAATAAGTATAGATTAGTGAAACAGGCCCTAAGTCGCGTTATGTCCCGATCATGTGCTCTCTTTTCAGATTGCCTGGTTCTGTTATGTCGCTCGCGTTGTTGGGTAGTGTTTTTGTAGTACTAGTAAAGTGAAGACTGAAGATGCATGTAAAACGAAAAGCACTTGTGTAGTCGAAAGTGTAATTTTGATTAACTTAGCGATTTCCTACGTCATTCTGAACTGCCTTAGAATATGAGATTAAATTAAGTTGATGGCGATGCCTTCATCGCTTTTCAGGCAATAGGGAATATATTTGCCAAATTATTCCGCTAGGTGTCACGATTATTTATCCTTCGCATATCCTGGTTAGTTGTTTTGACGTGTGACTTAACACAGGTGCGACATAATAACATTTGATTGGTTAAGTAAAGATTATAAAATAAATAGCACACTCTGGTCATAAAATATTCTTACAACATAGACGACACTTCCTTTTAATGTGGCCCGACTGTAAAGTATTAAGATATGACCTAATTATTTCACCATACTCGTATAGATGTTCGTATATCATGGATTTAGTAGGACGGGAAGCGCACATGTGCGTTAAGGGGCCGGGTACCCTCGAAATTCTCATACATACGTAATTCCAAAATCATTTTCTCATACGAAAATATTTAACATGTTTGAGTTGTTTTTCAGTTTAAAATAGTATAGTTCTTGCAATCTTAGAGTGCGCGTCGCCCTTAGTTGTGTGAGTGACCATATCTATACACGCGTACATGGCTCGCTCGCTACTGACTGCTCCGTCGGGTACGCACACTAACGAAAATGTCTATTCACATATCCAACTACAAATAAAGGCGACGCGCACTCTTAGATTGCAAGAACTATAATTATCTGGGTTCCTGCACAACAATTTACTTCAAAATATTTAAACATAAAATATTTTGAAATAAATTTTTGTGTAGGAACCTAGGTAATTACTATCTTAAACTGAAAAATAATTGAAACATGTTAAATATTTTCGTATGAGAAAATGGTTTTGGAATTACGTTTGTATGAGAAACTCCAAGGGTACCCGGCCTCTATACACAATACTTTATATAATAAAACTTTAAATAATAAAACTAAACACTTCGTGAACTTTCGACGCTTTAAACTCTAATTTTAGGAATATTTTACGGTATTTTTGACATAAGTTTTACATTGCCGGAGATATCCTTCTTTTAAGAGACCGGATAAGAATAGCGCGAAATATTGGGTGGATTGTCTTATACTGATTTGACTGATATAATATAATAGCTATATCAGATGGATAAAGATGAAGGATAAAATTGTTTTTGGACAATTTCCCTGAGTTTTCTTGTGTCTCTACTCTCTTTACTGCAGGATTCTTTGGACATGTCTATTGCATGATAAGCAGATACTCGACTGCATGCTAAAGCTTTAGTTATTTTTCTTTTTTATGGTCACAGCACACATACCAAGTCGAACGAATCGGCACCGTATTACCTCGTCCTCAACTAGGCGTTAAGGGCCTTCCCTACGGAGATTCCGTAATTTACCGTAGGCCTTAAAGCCTTATAAACTCATAATTTGAAAGTTACAAAGTTCCTTTCCCTGTTTTAAATTTTCTATTTTTGTTTATTATACTCTTGAATCAGCTTCCAAAGTAAAACCAATTTATATTAAAATTCGAGCATACATTCAGCATCTCCTTAGCATTTATAAATTATTTTTATTTGAAACACACGCCAATAGATCAACAACATCATAAACTTCATATTATTCCCCGTTTTCATTTTTTTAGGACAATTTTAAACTAAGATAAGTAAAAAATAGGGTTTTGGTGCGATCTCGGCAACGCGGCAAATTTATGGCCAAGGTCGTTTGCTCGGGGCACGGCCTTTAGCGCTTACGGCTAACTGCTAAGCAATTTCGCGCGTACGGCTCGCCGAACGCTTTCTGACGCTTTCATCCAAAAGCTGTTAATTGTGACAGGGGCAAGGATGGCTGACGAGCCGTATCCTGTGGCCTGCCTAAAGTAGCAGGAACACCGTTGGTGTTTTTTGTGGGTATGCCAAGACGCGGCCTTTACCGCCCCGGGGAGTCCCACATACCCCGGTGGCTCTCCCCAGACTGTCGGGAATGCGTAAACGCATTTCTCCAGAGACAAAAAGGAAGCCGAGCCGTAAGCGCGATTAGAGGCGATTAAGGCCGTGTTCCACTGACTTCGGAGCTTCAGTGGAGACGCAGTTTAAGTTTTTCTTTTTTTTTTATAATTTAGGACGCGTATATAGGCTTTTTGCCCATATCATTTTCTTGTTTTCTCTATCGTAAAAGTTTTTGAGGCGATTATGTTGCCATTCCGATTAGTGTGTACTGTGTGTTGCAACTTGCAGACTGCAGTAGGGAGTTTCATACAAACAATACTGAACGGCTCGAAGCATTAGGCAAGACGTTGCAAATCTGTTTCAGAGTTGATGTGTGAAGTGAGCCTAAGTCAATGCTCACATTGTAAGCTATAGCCGACGCCTTCCTCATCGCAAGTCTAATAACTCATAGCTGTAGCATAGATATAGCATGAGCTATTCCTCATCGCAAGTCTAGCTGCAGCATAGACATGGCATGAGGAATACCTCATTGCAAGTCTAGCTGCAGCATAGATATAGCATGAGCTATTCCTCATCGCGAGCCTAACTGCAGATATAGCATTAGCTAATAGCTATTCCTCATAGCAAGTCTAGCTGCAGCATAGACACAGCATGTGCTATAGCTCGCATGTCTACGTGACTCGGTCTTCGCCGAAGGCCGCCTATATTTAGCCCCCTCGTCACCACTTTCCATACATGACGTAATAGTTTTTTGGCTGCGCATATCAAACTGCAAACATCTCAGGATATATTTGGCTCCGTGATTATCGATTTCCGCTTTCCGTGTAACTGTCTAGACGTTTAGGTCTTGAGTTTTTGCCTATTTTTAGGACTGTTTGAATATGGGTCGAATACCGAATTAGAAGTTTTCGGATGTCCTTAGGTTGCTCGACTTACATAAGGAATGTGCGCAATAAAGATGTTAGCATATTGTGTTAAACTGTACAAGTTTCGGATTGGTCGGTTCGAACGATATGTGGTAAGTGGTAAGCATCATTTAATACTTAGCTTTGTGTTACGTGGTTTGAACTGCTAGTATTAGATACATTGAAATTACTCTTAGATAAATTAATTCATACGTTATTTGGCCGTGTCATGCCAAGCCCAGCCTAAAAATAACTTGAGAACTTAATAGCTTATGATAATGTTGTATTTGCATCGTATGTTCAAGCTCCCCGTACCCCTCCGACCTACTGACCGGGTACTGGGGATCAATGAAGCGGTGGGGGAGTGGGGTCACCCCACACCCCACACCATCCCAGACCCCACCCCGCTAGCGATGAATGAATGCAACGCTACTGCTGGTTGCTAGTTGCCACACCCTTGCTTTATTTTAAGTGAGGAATGAGTGTTGCATTTTTTCTTGAACATAGAACGCTAGGCTCTGATCTAAACTTTGCTTTGTCATGAATCACTTATACCACTACAATATTATACATATTTCTGTCGCTATAATATATTAATTATTATATACCTATAGCGATTAAATCTTTAAAACTACGCAACGAATCTTGATGCGTTTTTTTGGCGATTCGAGAGATTTATTATCATGTACCTACAATGTAGCGTCATCTATAGTAACCAGATAACTCGGTGAACTTTGTATCACTTCCCTCCTAAATTAATATGAACCTTTCCTGGACTGCCGCGAATATTCAAGGCTATTTTTAACGAAATCGGTTCACCCGTTCTCGAGTTGCGAGCTAACAAAATTGAAAATAATTTTTTATTTATACTATAAAGTATAATAGATAACCCATGCATACTAGAACTAGACCGTATATCGTATATGGCAAAACAACGTTAGCCGGGTCAGCTATATTTACTATAATGTTTTATCTCCAAACAAGGTCGCTCGTGTCATTCATTGGGTTTCATTAAGCATTTCGCCCCAGTCCTTGAGTCGTCACTCGTCTTGGACGTATGCCGAGAGAAACGGTAAAAATAACATAAAATCGATTTGTTTCTCCTCTCACTTCCTCACATGAGATTTTGTGCTTTCTTTTTTAAACTGAAAATTCCGTTGCGCTTAAAGTTGTTTATCGGAAACCGTACAATTTTCCGGGATAAAAAGTATCCTATAGCTTTGTCCACATTGTGCCTTTTTCTGTTCATCAAGGCCATGCCTTATAGCGCTGTCAACAGCAAAAGTGAGGCATGCCCGTAAGGGTTCGTCCACATTTGTATCATTTGCGCGATCAGATCCCCGATCCTGATCTCCGTTGCGTATCATCGAAGCATGTCAAAATGATACGCGTATCATGATACGCCCCGATCGCTAGTAGCCGCGTATCTCATACGTGTCATATCAAATACACGCATGATCGGCAGAATGATCTGTGATTGGTTGGCTGTCAAAATTTGGACCAATCACAGAGCCGAACCGCGTCTTGAGACCGGGTCGCATCTTAAGTACTGACCAAAAATACGGGCCCTAAAGTCGAAGTTTTGTAACTGCATCTAGCTGTAGCAGGAAAAGTGAAATCGTATTATAAAAATTTAAAAACCTTACACTGTGCAGAAATCAATTTAATATTTATCAAAGGCAGAACCTGTCTTGAGCTCTAACGGCCACATTCAGAAACATTTAAGGACTACTTAACTTCAATTAAATGAAGATGTTGACGTAAACTATTCGTTGGAATCACCTCCCCTAAACCCTTCATTAATTTGAAGTTAAGCAATATTTTAATATCTTTGAATGCGACAGCGAGCTCTGTAGTAAACTTGTTTGCATGGGTGTTAAGGTATTTTAGTTTGGCTATTCGTAGCCTACTTTGTAACCTTTGATAGTATTTGTTATGCTAATAGTCTACTAAAAGATGCGTGGGTTGCCCTTATTTGGAAAAAGAAATTCGGATCGCATGGCAAAAGAGCAGAGCTCTCCAATGTTTTAAAAGGAAACGACAAAAATTGGCCAAGTGCAAGTCGGACTCGCGTACCATTATAGAGCAATAATAATAATATGTAATAGGCAACACATAAGATTTGTTTGTTGTACGCAGTATGGGAGAGCACCCTTATGAAAAACAAAATTAGTGTAGTTATATTGCTATAGCAGCAACAGGTATTATGCGTAACTAGCTGTTCCGCGCGGCTTCGCCCGCGTTATTTAGGAATTTCACGCAACCGTAAATTTTTCCGCAAAAAATAGCCTATGTCCCTTCACGTGGTCTATTCTTCACGTTTGCCAAATAAATGTAAAAATTGCTTTGCAGTAGTTCTTAAGATAATAAGTAATCTATACTAATATTATAAAGCGGAAGAGTTTGCTAGTTTGTTTGTTAGTTTGTTTGAACGCGCTAATCTCAGGAACTACTGGTCCGATTTGAAAAATTCTTTCAGTGTTAGGTAGCCCATTTATCGAGGAAGGCTAAAGGCTATATTTTATCACGCTAAGACTAAAAGGAGCGAAGAAATTGAGGAAAATGTGTAAAAAACGGGAAAAAAATATTAAAAAAGGGCATATTTGAACGCGCTAATCTCAGGAACTACTGGTCCGATTTGAAAAATTCTTTCAGTGATAAATAGCCCATTTATCGAGGAAGGCTATAGGCTATATTTTATCACGATCCGACTATTAAAAGCGAAGAAATAGAGGAAAATGTAGAAAAAACGGGGGAAATTATATGAAAGGGCCTATTTGAACGCGCTAATCTCAGGAATTACTGGTTCGATTTTAAAAATTCTTTCAGTTTTAGATAGCCCATTTATTGAGAGAGGCTATAGGTTATATTTTATCACGCTAAGCTTTATAAGACCGAATAAATAGAGGAAAATGTGGAAAAAAACGCGGGAAATTATATGAAATTGCTTATGATCTTAAGAACTACCTGGAGAATTTTTTTGTTATTTGGCAAACATGAAGAATAGACCACGTGAAGGGACATAGGCTATTTTTTGTAAAAATGTACGGTTGCGTGAAATTCTTAAATTACGCAGGCGAAGCCGCGCGGAACAGCTAGTTTCATATAATTTCCCCCGTTTTTTTCACATTTTCCTGTATCTTCGCTCCTATTAGTCTTAGCGTGACAAAATATAGGTAGCCTATGGTCATCCTCAATAAATGGGATATCTAATACTGAAAGATTTTTTCAAATCGGACCAGTAGTTCCTGAGATTAGCGCGTTCAAATAAGCCCTTTCATATAATGTCCCTCATTTTTTCCACATTTTCCTCTATTTATTTGCTCCTGTTAGTCGTAGCGTGAAAATATATAACCTATAGCCTTTCTCGATAAATTGGCTATCTAAGACTGAAATAATTTTTCAAATCGGACCAGTAGTTCCTGAGATTAGTGCGTTCAAATAAGCCCATTTCGTTTAATTTCCCCCGTTTTTTCCACATTTTCCTCTTTTTCTTCGATTCTATTAGTTGTAGCGTGATAATATATAGCTTATAGCCTTCCTTAATAAATGGGCTTCCTAACACTGCAAGAATTTTTCAAATCGGACCAGTAGTTCCTGAGATTAGCGCGTTCAAACAAACAAACAAACAAACTCTTCCGCTTTATAATATTAGTATAGATTTGTGAAAATTTCAAGTGTCTAGCTCTACTACTCTACTCTGGCGGTTCTTGAGATACATCCTGGTGACAGACGGACAGACAGTAAAGTCCTAATACATATAATAGGTTGCTGTTTTTACCCTTGGGTACGGAACGCTGAAAAGGAGACAAAAATGGCTACAAATAAATCACCCTAAAATGGTAATCCTCTGACTCGCGAGTTTTTAGCTATCTCACATCTAACGCGCTATGACGTCATCCACCATTCATCTCGCCAGTATATTCTTTGCTGCCAAACTAGCTCGTATCCCCCCGTCTTAAGGTGCATAATCCGTTGCTTAACACTCACACACAGACGAGCCACACACACAAACTAAGTGACCGGGTCACATTCGCGCGTTCCATTGATATTTTGCAGCGCATTTTCATTGATACAGCTTTTGTAAGAGTTGTATAAGAAGCTATTTTATTCACGTTCGCTAGTAGTAACCTCCTTAATGCAGTAGTATACTTGTATGGGATAAGTATAGTAAGTAGCAACGATATTTTTTTAGAAGAGTGCGTCACCAGTACTTTATGAAATTGCTCTAAATGAGATATAATTATGTCATTTATAGCAATTTTCGACTATACTAAAAATCTAATCTTTATAACATCTTTTGAATGGTAGTTTAGGAAATTGAACTAATGTGCTTAATCAAAATCAGAAAATGTTTTATGAAATTTCAAATTACTAAAGAATGTCTGTTTTTTTAGTCTTCACGCTTAAGGGCGTTCCGTCCGGAGATTCCGTAATTGACCGTATTTAAAACCTTATAAACTCATAATCTGAAAGCTACAAAGTTATAATAAAAATACAACAATAATCTTCAGTATATCAACATTCGTTTTGTCGTTTTAAATTTTCTATTTTTGTTTCTTATACTCATGATATCAGCTTCCAAAGTAATACCAATTTGTTAAAATTCAAGCATACATTCAGCATCTCCTTAGGATTTACAAATTACTTTTATTTGAAACTCACGCCAATAGATCGACAATATCATAAACTACATATTCGCCGTTTTAAATTTTTTTAAAGACAATTTTGAACTAAGATAAGTAAAAATAATAGGGTTTTGGCGCGATCTCGGCAACGCGGCAAATGTATGGCCAAGGTCGTTTGCTCGGGGGACGGCCTTAAACCACCTAAACGGTACTTTAATAGAATAAAGATAGTTTAATTCTTACAAAGAAAAGGGTCATTTTTATCCCAAAAAAATGTATAAGTATGTAATGTAACTAATTTCTGTATTATGCTCCTACTCTACTTTTCGTTTCACTCTGACTTTTGAATATAACAGTGTTCCACAGACCACAGTACATTAAGCAATGTACTGTAAACTCGTTCTATCTCCACAGCCCATATGCCAAGCCCACAAGGTTCAATATCTTGCAAATGGAGGCAAAATGTCTCCGAACGTGTGCCCCATTCAAACCTTGTCCCAGAAATGACGAGGACGGTACCTACCCACTGTTAGAACAACTATTTCCTCATTGACTCCAGCAATAGCTGCGCGGAGTGCCCATTTCCTTTTGCTGAATTTTCGTATTCGCTGAACCACTGAGGTCTCGAGGTCCGGTTGTATAGTCTATAGGTAATGGTTTTGTTTGCTACTTTGCAGCAATTCTGGTTAACAATATGTCCACCCGATTGATCTTTCTATAGAACGAACTTTATCTTTAACCCAACAAGCCCCGTACGAGCACCGGTGATCGCGGCAACAATACAATACAATAGCGTTTTCGAGAATCCCCTATCGAAGGATTTAAAAAAAAGGGAAAAATGATGAATAAAACATAAAAAGAACTGTCAGATATACACACATTAGCATCGATAGGATAAAAAGCCCTTGATTCGATGTATTTCATTTTAAATAGTTTTGCTTCTACTTCTCGCAAATATTCGTCTGCAGCGCTGGTTAAGATGTTCACTCAAATGGTTGTTCTTTCGTGGTTTCCTCTATTTTTCTTGGATATATCCGTTCTTTTTATTTTGTGTTTATACGCGATGTGTGATAGCAGAAAATCAACGAATGAAAAAGTAAAATGAACTGTCTGATATTATCTTCTTTACGTATATCATGATTCCAAGTATCTTCATATTAATTTCATTCATTTCGGCTCAGCTGCTAAGACAGCTACGCGTGACAAGCAAAAATACGTGCATAAATCTTAAATTTTTTCCAATACTTCAGCACTTCAGCTCTCTTTGTTATCTAACCATACCTAGTAAATAATACATCCTTCCCGGTAAATCTAAATCGGGAACACCAGGTAGTGACGTTATTCAAGGGGTGGTGCATTGAGGTCATACGACCCCCTCGCGAGGTCAAACGACCCCCTGACCTGGTTTCCCGACCTGTCCCACATCCACTGACGTCATACCCATTGAGCCCCGGGAATCGATAAGTGGCTGAATGAGCCACTCAGCTATTTATAGGAGAATATTTTTAACATGACTTGCAAACTAAGGTATGTAAGAATATTCTTTACCGAGAGTATAACATTAAGGTTTAGCTTTTTATTGGCGGTGGGGTGCAAAATTGGATTATAAGAAAACTTGTTATATTGGTACGTTGCTGCAGTGATTTTGGCTTTTAGAGCTTGGCTGGGGCACTACCGTGCCCCCAGAATAGACTCTTAATTATTCATATTAAATCAAAGAGAAAAGTCGAGAAGGTTTAAAAGTCATCGGGAATTAAGGCAGGGATAGTTTCTTCAATTTGGATTCTTTGTAAAATGATTAACCCTTTTATGTTCAATAAGAGAATTTTCTATAGCATATTGCTGTTTTATGCAAAAACCAGCGGTATATTTGTTCTAGAGACGCTTTTGTTTTATTTTTCTACCGATAAATGAAAATATTTTATATATTATTACTATATTTTAAGTCTTTCTGTCTCTGTATGTCATGGAATAGTACATTTTTCAAAAGTCTACAATCTAGTATATACATACTTCTTCATATTATGGTCTACTCGATATCTGTGCCAAATAACATCAAAACCGATAATTTTTTTCGTGAGATTAGATCGTGCAAACTAACATACTTTTCAGCTTCATAAGACGTATGGAATATGGATTGGTAAATAAGTAAGAGGTATAGATTTATTAAAGGTATCCGTTTGTTCCAGATATCCCGTGCGAGTATAGACGCGTGCAAGGACTACTTCCGCGACGACCTGATCAAGACGGACTGGCAGCTAATGGTGGAACTGAAGAAACTCTTCCAGATTCTCTAAAACACTTGAAATCCGAAAGGTTTTGTACTCAGTTTTAGTCGGTATTACACCATACTCCAGGGCAAACCCATCAATCCCCAAGCGGCACCTGGCTGTCGTATAACAATTGAAAAGCTATTGTGTCTGCGATACCCACGATGGAGATGTTATGGAGTAAGTATCGACGCCCTTGCAAGGGGCCATGCCTTCTTCAAGGTGAAACAAATCCAAGTGATAATTCTTTAGGGTGTATATGGATCCCCTATGTAGAGTTCGCTGTGAAAGTAAAAGCATGAGTCGTGACGCGCAAGCGCTTCCCAAATCTCAAAAAAGCGCTGCTACTTTCACAGTGAACTCTAATAAGGGACACATACACGCCCTAAACTTAGTTTTGTTACACCCTGCGTATAAGTCTTTGAAAGAGTGTGGTGTAATACCGGCTTTTATAAGCTCTCGTCAAGTCTGTTCTATGGTGCGCTAGGCCTTTCCATTCGATTGTATCATAGAATCTCATAAATACGACCAGTTTTCGATCTGAGCTTTGGTTAGGTCGAAAAATTGTAACATCGGCAGTTTCCTGGACTATCAAGAAAGTTGACGGTTCGTCATAATATTATGATTTAAATGCTAGTCTACTTAAAATAATAGACTCTCAACTACATGATGTCACTCTTCTAAGTTAAGACAGTATCATCATAATTATTATGATTTAGATCAGGAATAACATTTTCAAAATTCCAGATTTGAAGGCTAAGGGCCTGTTTCACCACTTTCTGATAAAATGCCGCATAGGCTAGCATGCTCTATCTGACAAATTATGTAGTGGATAGGCACTATATCAGGAAGTGGTGAAACAGACCCTAATTCGCTCAAATACATTGTCAAACTTTTTTATCGTCACATTTCTTGGTCGGCCCTCCGCAAAATCAAAGGCGGCATTCTAGCTTACATCTTTGTCTAAAATCGTTTGTGTCAGAAGCCGCCAAAATGCGTGCCCGAAAGGTCCTTGGCTCGTTGACCGAGCAGAAAAAACTATGAAATCGCCCTTACAAAAACGCCGGATCGACCTCACTTCTGAGAAGTAGATTGGACACGGATAGTCCGACTCGAGACTGGCCGACGCCTTCAGCGCAAAGTAGCTTATACATGGTGAAACAAAACTAAGCGGAAATACTTTAGGGTGGAGCTATTTAGAGTTCGCTGTGAAAATAGTAGCGCTGAAAGCAACTTTTTTTAAACCTCTGTATGTGAAAATCCATGACGCTTGCCCTGGATAAAAATCTCAAAAAATTGCTTTTTCAGCGCTATGATTTTCACAGTGAACTCTAAAGTCTATAACTCTATACCCATACACACCCTAAAGTACACCCATACACACTTTAAATTGTTGCAGTGTCGAATAAAATGTTGAATTTCAACATTTTATTCGACACTGCAACAATTTCAACAGTTGAAATTGGATGCCGGTACATCAATTTATTTTATGTATTACCTACATTATGATTATTCGAGTTAATGCAAATTTAAAAACTATGCCAAATGTGTCATTACGTTTTAATTTTTCTCCAATTATTTCTGTACACTGAAAATGATAATGATTTAATGAATTACATAATATATTGATTTAATCAAATTTAAGTTACTTTTGCTCTGGCGGCCTAATGCTGCGATTATTTTAATTTAGTTATCCGTCAAATATTAGAGTAATAATTAAATTACATTTTCAAACTAAAATAACCCAAGTCCATAAACGTACATTGATTTTGTATTTGTCATTTCAATTTCATACAGCCAAAGGATGCACTGAAAAATTAACAAAAAATATCGAGTTTTTTATTTCCTAAGAATTGTAGTACTGAAAACATTTAACCCGCTTTCAAACACCTAGGACAAACCTATGTAGCTATACAGTATACATGTGTATATAGTCCATTACAGTTTTATTTATTGATTCCATGATTTTGCCAACCTTTCGTATCTTTGTTTAATCCCCTAGGACACCTGGTGTTAATTATATCGAAGTGTAAAAAGGATTTGTAAATAAACAGAACTATTTACTGTATTTTGTGTTATGTAAATAAAAATAATTTTACCAACGTCTAGCTAGCCTGAATGTAGAATGTCTAGACTCTAGATTCTAGAATTTTACCGCTTACTTGAAACCTGAAAGAAGAATGACAACTTTTATTCTAAGAATTCAAACAATTAGAATTTAAAATCATATAATTCAAAATCTTTGTAATTTTGTTTCAGGCTAGCAAATAATGAAGATGTGCAATAAAATGTTTTAACTAATGAAGTATGAACAAAGAGCATGTGTCGTTCAGTAACAAAAGAATTTTAAATGTGAATGCAAATGACGACCTGCAGGCTTAGCATGGTCACCATAGAAGCGGTTTCTTTCTACGGAAGAATAGACAAAGTGACAGACAAGGGAAATTCGCCATTTTGTATCAGTATGTCCATTCTTTCCCGTTTCTAATGTTGTTATGCTAAGCCTGCTGATAAGGGGCCAACCAGCAATAATGTATCGGCTAATCTGATTGGTCAATTTCAAAACTGCCTTTGAAATGTTCTAGAACGAATTGTGATCACACGATTGTATGACTCAATTATAAAACTTAGTATGTAAAATAAACTTTCGACATTTTCATCCTAAATCTAGCCAAAATAACGAAGATTCAAGCTTCGTAGAAATCGCAATAATCTGCCTTCATTTTTATAAAAGTTTTTCGATTTTCGAATATTTTAGCGATTTAAAAGTAGAGGGTAGAATTAAAATGGCGTCTTCTAAAATCATGGTACAAAAAGAGAATAATTTGTCGATGGTTCGATTTTCGAAATTCAAATCGAAACGGGGAACGTTCGCTGAAGATACAGAAGGTTGTTTACTTAGGTGTTGTCCTTTTTTGAGCGCTTTGTATTATATAGAATGGAATCGGACATATTCTTATATTGAGAAATTTTAAATAAACTGTAAAATATGATCATTTGTTTTTATTTTCGTACTTATTACCTAAATGTGTAGTAAAATAAGTTTAATACGAAGGATAGTCTGGATATTAAGAAACGAGTAACAACGTAAAAAAATCAAAATCTTTTTATTCTAGAACTCCGGAGATTGGCATGGAATCATAAGCCTAGATGATGATTGAAAGATATTGCAGTAAGATAATTATCTACTTGATCCATATCAGAATGAAAACTAGATCAATTCGGTAATGACTCGAGTTAGACGAGTCTGGAGACTGGAACTAAGTATGTAGGTGTGTCCAATCAACTGAATGCTTTTAAATGATTTTGTAGAGCCGCCATGTTGAAAAAAGTACAGTAGCTATGGTTAACTTGCAATAGCCGCAAAAATCGCCACCAATGAGAAATATCTTAGCATCATATATTATTCTGTAAATCACTACTAGAAGGAAAGACGAATTATTGTCAATACTTTGTGCGCAACAAACTCGATACCTACTTGATACCTACAGCTGACACTTCACTGATGGCTACCATTTTCTTTTTAGGGTTCCGTACCCAAAGAGCAACAACGGGACCCTATTACTAAGACTTCGATGTCTGTCCGTCCGTGCGTCCGTCTGTCTGTCTCCAGGCTGTAACTCAAGAACCGCTATAGCTAGACTTCTGAAATTTTTACAGATTATGTAACAAAAACAAAGGTTGCCGCTATAACAAAAAAATAAATATTTAAGGGTGGCTCCCCATACAACAAACGTGATTTTTGGGCATTTTTGCTCTATATCAGTAATGGCAACAGGTAGGCACATGATATTTTCACGAAGGCCTTGATTGTATGTCTACTTCAATAATTAATAATAATATTAAAATAAAGTAAAAATTTAATGGGGGCTCCCATACAAAAAACAATTTTTGGCCTATTTTTGCTCTATAACGGTACGGAACCCTTCATGCGCGAGTCCAACTCACACTTGGCCAATTTATTACTTTGGCCTACAGAGTTTGATAGTAGGGCTATTTTTTTTTTAAAGAAAATAAGTGGGCAAACGAGCAAACGGGTCACCTGATGGAAAGCAACTACCGTCGCCCATGGACACTCGCAACATTAGAAGAGCTGCATGGAGGTAATACGCTGTGCAGGTCCAATTGGCCCGGAAATACTGCTGGCAGGACACAGTTCGTTCCAGATTTAATATAGTAATTAGTAAAATAGTTTTATCTAATAACTAGCTAAGTAAAATATGTAGGTACTGACTACTGTTAGGCCGAGGATAAGAAAGCTAAAAGTTTAATAATTAACTATTTAGAGTCGTTTCGTCTTCAATTTGAACTAAAATGTAATATAGGTAAGCCGATGCCGGAACTACGCTATTTGGTCGGTTTATGCCATGTCAAAGTAAGTCGTAATTTGACGGCTGAGCTTGCATAAAAATTTGCTCCAAATTAAGTACCTAACTACCTACCTACGCCCTCTTAGAATCACTTGATGTGATAGAACAGTCTATTCCTTACTGAAGATTTCTCGGTGGTTAAGCAGAAAAAAATGGTGATTGCCAGATACTAATAAAAAGGAAATAAAATTAAATTCTGATATAAATAACTTTATAATATTTTCCATGATAAACTAAGGCTCTTTAATATTGCATGATACAGAGTTTTTTTTTTTTTTTTATTAAATAAGGGGGCAAACGAGCATACGGGTCACCTGATGGAAAGCAACTACCGTCGCCCATGGACACTTGCAACATCAGAAGAGCTGCAGGTGTGTTGCCGGCCTTTAAACATAAGTGTCACATAATGCAGCTTAGTTGGCGCACTCCATCAATAATTATTTAGGGCAGTTGGAGCCTCGTGCCGTGCTGACGTCAATATTGGCTCCACACCACCTGCCCTTCCACCAATACCGGTTAGGGGCAGACCATTAGATGGTAGGCGGGACTTAGACACTTCCGCATTAAAAATTACCCAAATACAAAAAAATTGTACCCCAAAATTCCAGCAAGCAAAAGGGGTAGTCTAAAGGTGTTTTTCACCTGAATTTTGTTATTTTTTGGACAAACGACGTATTTTGGGGGGTAATTTTTGAGGAAATAGTCTCGGTAACCAAGGTAACGAGGTTTGTGTGGGCGAGGGGGTGTTATTTCAGGGTCTAGGTCACGCCCAGGCAGGGATGGCGCATGCGCGAGCGAGCCATCAGGAACCCATCCAGAACTCAGTACCTCCTGCTGCGAAGCCTCTCGTGGGACGTGGTCCGTGCCGTGGACTGTACTTAGAGATTTTTGCTCAATTTTTTTCTCAAGTGGAGAGTGCAAGAGAAAGAACTAAAGAATTCCAGAGTTTTCTTTGTGGCCGTTCCCTTTCTCTACATTTTTCAAACTGTAAGTCTTTAAATAATTATAGACTTATTTATATTGTTAATTTTTATTTTATTTTAATTAAGTGACGAAATTATATAGTTTACGTTACTTTAAGCAGCTTACAGTGAACAAGGAAACATTTTGGAAGTGCAATACCAACGCTACATGCACGTTTTAGATTTTTCTTCAAAGAATACACAAAGAATGAAATTTATAACTTTTTGTTTCTTAAACATCATTTAAATTACCACATTTTTTTGGCAAAAGGAACTGTATGATTAGGCGGTTTTATTACTTACAAAGGTTCTACCAGATTTTCATAAAAAATATAACTCTTCAGCTTGATAACTTCCTATTACCTAATAATAATTCTAGAACTGCATAGGTCCGTTTTTAGGGTTCCGTACCCAAAGGGTAAAAACGGGACCCTATTACTGAGACTTCGATGTCTGTCCGTCTGTCCGTCTGTCTCCAGGCTGTAAGTCAAGAACGGTAATAGCTAGAGAGTTGAAATTTTCACAGATTATATATTTCTGTTGCCGCTATAACAACAAGTACTAAAAACAAAATAAATAAATTAAATATTTAAGGGGGGCTCCCATACAACAAACGTGATTTTTGAAACATTTTTTGCTCGGTATCAATGATGACAAGAGGTAGGCACTTAAAATTTTCACAAAAGCCTTAATTATATTTGTACTTTAATAATTATAAATAATATTTAAATAAAATAAAAATTTAAGTTTATTTTACATACAATTTTTGGCCTATGCTCTATAACGGTACGGTTTACGGAACCCTTCGTGCGCGAGTCCGACTCGCACTTGGCCGATTATTAGCAATAGGAACTGTAAAAATAGGGGCCTTATTACTAACAGGAGTTACTTCCAGATTTTCATAAACTAAAACATAGAACAATCGTAACATAATCACTTAATTTTACATACTTCCTATTAATTCTTGAGCTGCTTAGGCATTTAAACATAAAACAGTTCAATTCATAAAGGTTGAAGCACCGCGTGCGGATCCTTATAAAAGTTACAGTTATGTTCTGGGAACGGCTATTGGCAGGAAATTAAAAGTTGTCTATAGGGCCGAGCTAACAGTAGCCGGGTTTACCGTTCGACGGCTTACTGCTGATTATAGAGCCTTTATAATAGAGGCGAGACAACATACCTAGTTGAAAGCTAAAAATTGTGTTTAATGCACTTTCTAACCTTAGAGTAGGTATATTTAAACTATCATGCTAGGTAAATATAAATAAAAGATGACGCCCGCAACTCGTTGCGCCAAATAGTTTGATAATCGCGCGGGTACCATACTTTTATCCTTAGTCCTTTCCCGGGACTCAAAGTATCTCCATACCAAATTTTATCAAAATCTGTTCAGTGGTTTAAGCGCGAAGAGGTAACAGACAAACACAGATACGCATTTACATTTAATAAGTATGGATTAAAAATCTACTTTTAGCTATGGAATACTTGAAAGTTAGGTAAACTTTATTCTAAGGTCTTTTTAAATATTTATTATGAGACATGCTTGGAGTGTGATTTTAAGTAGATATAGCTTCTACTCTGAAGTAGGTAGGTATACCAAGGTGTAACAAAAAAGTTATAATACTTTAACCCTAAAGTACTTTATATTTTAGAACTTTATATATTGGGACACATACACACCCGTGTATGTGTCCCAATGTATAAAGTTCACTGTGAAAGTAGCAGTACTCGTGTTATTCTTAATTCTGTAGTCACAAAACTAGGCATGTTAACGCGTGCCAAATTGCATTTACAAAAACCTCTCCTTTGATAAGATTAGAAGATCTATCCATCCATTATACACTTAACATAACCGAACTAAAAAGTTATCAGTGGCGCCATTGCTTTTTTGGCTACTTGAAAGTGGAGGTTTTGAGTTTGAGTCATCTAAGTATGAGTGGTATGGTGGTCCCTGCGCCCTGCTCTTATAACAGGAAATAAAGAAGTAGTAAGTACTTAATACTTAGAGGTATGTAGACCTATGCTATAATGTAGATTCGAAAAACTCACATTGAGTAACTTTTTAATTAGGAAAATATATTATGATGTTGTTCAAACTTCAAAGACACGAAGTTAATTAATGTACTTACTTAATTCTTTCAGCGCTGTTATTAATTATTAGTTTGAAAGACATAATATCGTTTATTATTTTTATTTATTGTTATAAAATTACATTATACATACTAGAGTTTATATCAGGCAGGCATAAATAATAAAGAGAGAATGAAGCATAATCACCAATTTCATGATTAGCTCACTCAAAGTAGCGAAAAAGCGAAAAAGCTCCTTTGAAAGCTCATTCAAGATTGCTCGACTTATAAATTATAATTGGTCACTGTTTTGATGATTGTCTAAAACCACCTGCGGTTCGCCTTCAGCCGTTTAGATCCGGGATATCCCTCCTCTATACGGCTGAAGGCGAACCGCAGGTGGTTTTAGTGAGTAGGAGTCTCACATACCCCCGGGGTACCCAACCCGGGGCACCCATGATGGGTTTCCCCTGCGTAAAAAAAAGGCCTGCAACACCATCCACTATCCTGCATAAGCCGCCTTGCAGTCCGCCGGCTTATGTAGGATAGTGAATGGTGGTCCTTTTTTTTTTCTTTTTTTTTTTTTGATATCGCAGGGGAAACCCATCATGGGTGCCCTGGGTTGGGTACCCCGGGGGTATGTGAGACTCTTACTCACTAAAACCACCTGCGGTTCGCCTTCAGCCGTATAACGGAGGGGAAATCCCGGATCTGTCTAACACAGGACCCCCTCCACGACTGGCCGGTCTATCTCGGACCGGACTTCCACCAAAGTAAGGGAACGCTTAGATGGTGTTGCAGTCCTGCACGGCGGACTGCAATGCAGGATAGTGAATGGACAATAAATATAGGGCTGTCCTCATTTCAGGAGCGTAGCTACCGTCATATCAGCCGTATTTCCTGAGGGCCCCCGAACACTTCATACTTTACTACTAGGTTTATAAATGCGAATGTGTGTGATGTGTCTGTCTGTTACCTATTCACGGCCAATTTGAAATTTGGTATGTTTGAGCCCCGGGAAAAGACATAGGATACTTTTCGTCCCGGAAAAAAAGTACGGTTCGGCCTCGCGATAAACAAATTTGGGCGCAACGGAGTTACGGGCGTCATGTAGTAGACTATATGACTGTCCTCAAGGTGTAGCTACTGCCGTACTTCCTGAGAGCCCCGAACTTTATATGGGGCCCTCCTAAGGCATGATACGCTTCTGCCTCAAGTCAGGAGCGTAGCAACCACCATATCAAGCCTTTCTTGAGTGCCAGCGATTTTATACGGGGCCCTCCCAAGGCACGCTTCTGCCTCAAGTACTAACGATTTGGGGCATGAATGAACGATTGACGGACTCGCGTTATCTCGCGACCTCACCGTCGAGAACGAGATAGCACTATCAATGAGAGATAAGGAGAGGAAGCAAGATGTCGGCCAAAACTATCAAATTATTAACATGCGCTGAAGACTTTCTTTGACAATCTGTAGCATCGGAGTTTTGCCGGGAATGTAAAGTGTGATGTTGTGTTTTTATATTATTTTCCTAAAATTGTGTTAGCTGGGTTTTTAATGTGTAATATTGGTAGAATATTAACCATTAGATATTCGTGTTCATGCACAAGTGTAGGAAAGTGATGTAATATCCAGAAACGTGCTATTTTGTGTTCCCTCCAAAACTCCATCGAAAGTTTCAGTAAAGCGTCTACCACTTTACTGAATCGACCGACTTGACTCCTTGACTGTATTGACTTTTACTTAGACTTTGACTAGACTTTAGACCTGACGATACATGAAAACGATGATGAAAAATATATTAGGAGGAATATGGTTTTCCCGCCATATTCCTTACCTTTTTACCTTGTCTGTGGCACAACATACACATCCTTTGTGTCAAGTTGCCAAAAAAGAAGAAAAAGAAAGAAAAGAAAGAATCTGTAGCATCAAGTTTAAACTTTAAAGTACATACTTACTATTTTATGTAATTTTCGTTGTAAAATTTCGTTATAGGCGCGGAATGGTAAAAAAAACTCTGTATCTTATAATTTATAAATCGTGAGGTAAGACAGGTCACAGGATATCTTTGTTGGGTGCATCCAATATAATATTTTATTCCATCCTTTAAAACAGAGTCTGTCTGGCTTGTTAAACTAATATGTATTCTGTGGTCTGGCTAAGCTAGCTACAATTCAAACGGCGAAACGAGGGAAAAAACTTCATATAAAATAGCAAGTATGAAATTCTGTGCCACGTATATTCATTATACCTTACCTAATATAAACATCGACATAACATTATATTATGCTGTGTCAGTGTTTCTTGCTATCATAGCCGGAAGTGAGGTTGGCAGCGCAACAAGCATCGCTAAGCATATTGTATCATACAGTATGCTGTGTAGATGGAATGTTAAGTGTATTAAAATCCTAAGTGTTGAAAATATAAATAATGATATTTCCCTGCAGATTGTCCTTGTTCTTGCTTGTGAATCTATGTGTCCGGTATGGGATGCTTTGTATCCTTTGGATACAAAGCATCCCATACCGGACACATAGAGTCTACGACGTCGCGTCGCGCGTAGCGCCGCGCGCGAAGACTAATGATTAATCTATGTTTGAACAATATGTGTTTAGCGGTTTGGCCGTGAAGAGGTAACAGATAGACAGACAGGTACACTTTCACATTTGTAATGTTAGTAGGGATATTGGATTTTGTCATATACTCTCGAACTTGAGAGATAAGGTCGAAAAATTATCGGATTTCGTTCATTACCTTCCACGTGGGCATAAGGACAATAATGTCACAACGGTCACGGTCATAACAAATTCGTCTGTTGGTCAAAATCGCGACCTACGTATCAACGTTCCCTCATAATGTGGGCTTATAGTGTTTATCACGACGACCATATTTGTGTGTGAGGTCAGATGTAGGATTAAAGGACTATAATGTTACAAGTGGGTTTAAATTAAAACAAGGTTTAAATTAAAAATAAACCTTTTTTAAAATTTAAAAATGGAACAGATAGGTATTTTTAATTTATAATGTTAGGTATGTGTTTAGATAAAATTCAGTATACTTTGAGTCTCAGGGAAGGATAAAGGAAAGTTTTTATCCTGGAAAATCCGCGATATACATATACGAATTTCGCGCTACGAAGTATTAGGTCTAGATTTTAATTACTATTCTATCATAATATCTAGAATGATATTGTAAAGCCTATTTCATGTCTACATATCACATAATTTCATCGTTGTTAATGTCTTTTTATTTTTATACATAAATTATTTCTATTTACGCTA
Organism: Polyommatus icarus; assembly: GCA_937595015.1. Taxonomy (NCBI): domain Eukaryota; kingdom Metazoa; phylum Arthropoda; class Insecta; order Lepidoptera; family Lycaenidae; genus Polyommatus; species Polyommatus icarus. The sequence goes on from OW569326.1 coordinate 17,666,964, forward strand.
GGTATTTTACCCTATCTACAAGCGAAGTGTCGGATAGTCTGATAAGGATTCACGTAAACAAATTCCAACTTGGGTTTTCCTATTACAAAATATTCTATTTTTTACTTTTTAACTTCGATTTAAAATACCTCTGCCCCAAGTGCTAGTAGAGGTTTCTTTACTTCACTTTAATTTAATGAAGATTTTGAGTTTTGACATAATATTAAAAATACTCACACTTTCTGTAAAACTACATTAAATTGGAGTTAAATAATCATAATATCTCTGAGTGCGACCAGTGACCACTAGTAAGATTCGGCTGGTGCATTCTTCACACTGTTTCGGGACGTTCCCTAGCTTAAACGGCCCATTCACTATCCTGCTGCCTGCATAGCAGTCCGCCGTGCAGGCCTGCAACACCATTCACTGTCCTGCATAAGCCGGCGGACTGCACGGCAGCTTATGCAGGATAGTGAATGGTGTTGCAGGCCTGCACGGCGGACTGCTGCAGGATAGTGAATGGACCGTTTTAGGGAACGTAGACAGTTTGTTACTTGTTAGCAGGCAAGTGATGAGCAAGATTTAATTTGTATTGGCAATAGGCCGGTGTGTAAAGCGTGGCCCACGTCCCTCCGTAGGCGACTTTCGCAGCTCAGTCGACATTGATATAAAATATTCAGTAGATTAAGGGCCCTGTTTCATCACTTCCTGATAAGTGCCGGATAGGAGTTAGGCTATTCACAACTTATCTGACAGATACTCCATACTCTGGGCCTGTTACACCACTTTCTGATAAAGTGCCGGATAGGCTATCAACAACTCATCTGACAGATACTCTATAGGTACTCTATCTGTCAAGTTAAGTGGTGGATAGCCTAAGCGGCACTTATCAGAAAGTGGTAAAACAACCCTAAGGGCCTGTTTCACCGCTTCCTGATAAGGCTATCTACCACATAACTTGACACATAGAGTATGGAGAATCTGTCAAATAAGCCTATCGGGCACCTTATCAGGAAGCGGTGAAACAGGCCCTTATTATTACAAAATTACTAGATAATGCGCGCGGCTCCGTTCGCGTGTAGCAGTATCTCGCAGTAATCGTACATGTTTCTGCGATATAAAGTATCACATGTCCTATAACGGATAACCTATTTCGTGGTCTACTTTAGTGAATCTTATGGGACCCCTTTTTTGTTGTCGCTTAAATTCAAATTGTATCAAACATCAAATCATAATTCCTAATATTCGTAAATCATCACTCGATGGTGAGGTGGATAACTGATACTCGTAAAACAATCAGCTGTCCCAATCAAACTTGATAGTCGAAGTTTGTGGTTCCAATACAGAACTAGAACCCACAACCTCCAAGTCCAGTGTGAGCCAAGATCGCTGTGTCTAGTATACTACATCGTGGAGCGACCAATATCTTGCATAAGTGGTGCTGGTTTTCACCAGCCCACGGCCGTGGGTTCGGTACACGTTGCGAAACCCGGCGCCCGTGGGACGTACATCGGCACCATTTTGGGACGCCCGTTTTAGATTTACTCAATTATAATTAAGTTTCACAAGATTGTGCAAAGTTATAATAAGCTACAACTTATCACGCATATAGTGAAATTCCGCGGAAATGTTTCCGCGCGTGAAAAAGTATCGGACTATAACTTTCTCTCAACTCAATAAGACGTTAATCTATGTCCATATTGAATTTCAGCAAAATCTGTTGAGTGGTTCAAGTGTTAAGGAGTAATAGATGGATAATGTAGATTGTAGAGCATAATATTATGAATGTAGACTGTAGTGTTATCGGATCTACTTTTAATAGATTGAACCAAATCAATACTATTATATTATTCATCAATGAGTTTTGAAAATAATGAGATGTTATAATATTTTCATTTAAGTAATAATAACTTAGTTCTCTAAAGTGACTAAGAAAGAAAAGCGAGCTCTACATATTTCAATAGCTCAATCAGCGCTTGGTCGTAATTTATGTTTTTAAAACTTTGCAAGTATTTGCAAAGTCTTATTGGCTTATAACCAATAAGACTTTGCAAATACTTCCTGACTACATCCATCATTCTATGTCAGCAGTCAGCTACGATTTATCAAGTACTAAGTAGGTACATAACATTATAAAATTAGTTACCTACTTAGTCAACAAAAAAGTATATAATATACTAGCTGTTGCCCGCGACTTCGTCCGCGTGGACTTCAGTTTATAGCGCGCGGTGTCAACAAAATTGGTGTAAAATTTAAAAGCTTTTTAAAACCCTGGTACCCCTTAAATCAAAATATTTCATTTTTTTTTAATTAAACCTAAAGCTTATTTAGCCCCCCCTTACACAACCTTAGCTTTACCGATAAACTATTTAGCATTGGTAGGTTTAAGGTTTCGTCACTCAATGGTCACTGATCATCACTGCGTAGATAAAATCAGTATTTTATCTATAATATTTTTTTAAATTTTACACCAATATTGTACACGTCGATAATAATGAATAACTCACTACTCAGTAGTAGTGAGTTATTCATTATTATCGACGTGTACAATAATCGAAAGAATCGAAAATCATAACTTAACATGGTACCACCTCTCATAGAAAAATGCATGAGCAAGCTTTACCGCGATGTAGGAGGTGCACGGCGCCATCTATTATGATTTTTTGGAACTAACTTAATTTGACCAAATTTACGCATTTTCGACCCCTTACAACCTCTTTTTTAGGTTAAAAAGTAGCCTATGTCCTTTCTCAGGCTTTAGACTATCTGTGTACAAAATTTCATTTCAATCGGTTCAGTAGTTTTGGCGTGAAAGCGAGACAGATAGACAGACAGACAGACAGAGATACTTTCGCATTTATAATATTAGTATAGATTGCTATTTGCTATACTGTGACTTTACCCACACATATTATTACATAATAATATATTCACCACGTCCGCGTCTTCGTAATGATAATACGAGATATAAATAATAACCACAAAACTTTTGTCAACCGCAAAACTTGTAATGAGTGGGTACAACTTGGTAGTTGCAAATCTGAAATTATCTTCAGCCTACAGCCACCTACGTCATTACATAACATCTAATTACAAATGCGAACCGAATCGGGACGTGTAGAGCAATTAAACAGTCACACCCCCGTTATCGCAAAGAAGTTTCAATATTTCGGTGAAGCAGGGAGCAGGCAAGGTTAATGACCGCTGCCGCGTGCTATTTCGAGGAGCCGAGCCGCTCCGAGCGCGCCCGAGAGCGCCCGACTGCGCCCGAGCACGTCCGACGGCCGCGTAAACATAGCGAACTGTCATTCAATAATTCATTCATAAATGATCAGTGTAATTGACAAATTGACAAACGAACACTATTTTTGGTATGATTACGTTGAATTGCATAATCTATGTAGACATTATCAATTTATTATTTAACATGTGCGGATATTAGCAAATAACATCAGCTGTGGGTTCTTACAAAAATTACTGGCTTCCAAAGTTTCTTCTGCGTTTCATTGTTTCAATGAGAGGTAAAGGATAATATGTAATTATTAAAAATATATTTGAAATAGAATAAACTTGTATAGGTCTACGGTCTACCAGAATCTGATGGCAATTTTTGACAGCAAATTTTCAAAAAATATCTTTCATCATTGGATAAATTTTGTATTTGCATGTTCCACACACAAAATAAGCCGCTAAAGGAATAAAAAAGGACGAAAATGTTTTATTCCTAATTCCTATTACCCCGATATTGCTAGAGTCAATTTATTTTCTCACTTTTTGCCATCAGATTCTGGTACACCTATATTTATAACACAATATTTAAGTCAAATATTAAATTAGAGGTTTCTTTCAGCGTTTTGCTCATTATGATTAATTTGTCCGTACTAACTAAAGCGTCCGTCGATTAGGAATGTAACGGAAACGAAACACGAAAACAAAGCAGTTTATTGTCCTGTCAACCCACGAGCACATCTGTAGAGCATATTCCTTGCCTTTTGTTCCTGACCATGTGCCTACATTCACTTGTTTTTTTCCCAATGTGTTTTTTTTTTTTTTTCTTGTTATGGCTCTCGGCTTGTAAACCATGGCCAGTGTCAAGTAAAGTTTTGGCGGGAGAAAAAAATTTTCGTAAAAGATTTACAAAATTTTCAAGTTGTTTTTCCAGATTATCGTCAAGTCGAAAGTCTAGTCAAAGTCTAAAAAGTAGTCGGTAAAGTCAACGAGTCAAGTCAGTTGTTTTAGTAAAGTGGTAGACCCTTTACTAAAACTTTCGATGGAGTTTTGGAGGGAACACAAAATGGCACGTTTCTTGAAGTTGTATCACTTGCCCACACTTGTGCACGACAACGAATATTTAATGGTTAATATTCTACCAACATTACACATTAAAAACCGAAATAACACAATTTTAGGAAAATAATACAAAAACAAAACGACACTCTTTCGTATACCCGGCAAAACTCCAATGTGTTTTTCAAGTCGTGAAATGTGGATGATGAAATTCTAATACGCGCTGTATCCGGTCACTCGTAGTTTTAAATTTGGAATGCTTTGTTTTTTTAGCCAAGATAGTTTTGTAACGTCTATGACGAAAAATGTTGGAGTTGCAAAATAATTTGTATCGGATGTGAGAAATGGAGCCTGCGTTAGCTAGGTTTTCTTGTACAATGGCGTTATTTAGAGGTTACATTCTAGCTACCAGTAGAGAATGTTGGCTCTTCAGTCTTCTAACTTCTTCTTAGTGAAGACTGAAGCCCTAGCCAAGGGAGCAATTTGGATGAAGCATCGAGCCACTGCCACCTTCTTTAAAAAATGTTTGTACTATAAAATATAAATACAACACTATTTTTGCAGCTGTGAATTGTCCGCAAAAATGTGGGTAGATATTATTAAATTTTTATGTCAGAGTTCAGCAATTTTGTTGTTCAAGGCTGGGCAGAGGAAAGCTTCTGTAAAACTAGCAAATGTAGAGTCAGGCCCAGGTCTGCCAGGCGGAGGTCAATAAAATATCAGGTCTAATATTCTGAATAAAACTTACTCCAGTGTAAGTGGTGAAGGCGTGTATCCTGCGCTCGCTCGTCTGTCGTTGAAATGCTGCCAACTAGCTGACATGCTTCCTGTTTACTCTGATATAGGGTTACCAACATAACAGGAATGTAGTTTTTTTAATTTTAAATTCGAATGGTAATAGAGATACTAGAAGTTAAGCAAATTGTCATTACAACGTTCGAAATGACAACTCATAAAGCAAAATATGTAGTTAAGGGCGTTCCTTCCGGAGATACCGTAATTTACCGCGTATTTCAAGCCCTATAAACTCATAATTTGAAACCTACAAATTTATAATAAAAATACAGCCATAATCTTCAGTATATCGACATTCCTTTGCCCGTTTTAAATTTTCTATGTTTGTTTATTATACTCATGATATCAGCTTCCAAAGTAAAACCAATTTATTAAAATTCAAGCATACATTCAGCATCTCTAATTACTTTTATTTGAAACACACGCCAATAGATCGACAATATCATAAACTACATATTCCCCGTTTGAAATTTTTTTTAGGTCAATTTTGAACTAAGATAAGTAAAAAAATAGGGTTTTGCTGCGCTCTCAGCAACGCGGCAAATGTATGGCCAAGGTCTTTTGCTCGGGGGACGGCCTTAATGACAACTCCTCGCTCGGTCAAATTTGTTATTCCCACAACTTTAGCAAAACAATGATGTCGGGTCAGCTAGTGAAAATTTATACTCTTCGTCTAATTTATTTACAATCGTAAAACACATTATATCCCCAACGATCGAGTAGATTCAGCCGCAGATACATAAATCTTTTGGCAACATTACAATGTAATATTATGTATTATGTACACGGTGTTATCGTGCGCCGCATTTTCAATATTATGTTAATGGGTGCCTACCTACCTTGTTGACTCGTTACTACACGTCCTTAGAGTGACCCCAGTCACTTATTTGACATTGTCAAACTGCCATAGAGTAAGTAGCGGTAGTAGAAGGAACTTCACCGATAACCTGTTTCTGAAGTTCTGACATGAGTTTATTCGTTCACTGCCGCTTTTTATTCGCTTACTTCAAAAAGTTTATCAACAATGATAGTGAAAAGTTAAACTCCTAATTTAAAAACCTCAAAGACCTTAGAAACATTATTTTCACTTTTTAAATGTTTTTGTAATATAATATTTGACAATTATTAAGTTAGCAATAGTTGTAAGCTAATTACCTAAATATTATAGTGGTAAATGGAAGAGAATGCCATTCCTAGAGATCCAGTGTGTGGTTTTATGAAGGGAAAGACGACGGCAGATTTTATCTCCGTATTTTTTAAGCCTATACAGTATAGTGAGTATACTATCCCACTGCTGGGCAAAGGCCTCCCCCAGGGTTTTCCACTTGTGACTTGTCTCGCTCCAGCGCCACGGCTAGCCAGCCCGGCTGGTACGCCTCCAGCTCATCGCGCCATCTTTTCCTAGACCGGCCACGGTTGCGTTTTCCATCTTCAGGTACCCACTCTGTCGATATCTTTGCGCAGCGGTCGGGAATTCGGGATGCATAATTATGGCTAATGTAAACAGCCCAATTCCACTTTAGCTTAGCCGCCTTAACGACTACGCACGTCCGTGATTTTTGTTTGTGATCGCAGTACTGTGTTCCTTATTTTGTCCAGAAGACTTACTCCCAACATACTGCGCTTCATTGCTCTTTGGCAAACCCCGAGTTGGGACTTTTGCAAATCGGTCAATGACCAAGTTCGCGCACCGTAGGTTAGGATGGGAAGAACGTTACACTCCGTAATTACTAATTACTCATTAAAAATATTTAAAGCGTATTACTATATTAAGTTTAATTTAAGTAAGTAATTGTTTTTGTTTTAACAGAATAAAGGGTGTTAGTTGCAGATTCTGCGAGGAGGAGGACGAGACACCTATACACCTTCTCCTTGACTGTCCTGCTGTACTACAGAGCAGAAACAGGCACCTTGGTTGCCACGAATACTCATCCACAGAGGAAATTCGTGGCACCAACCCCAACCACATCATTCAATTTATGATCAGCATTAGGTTGGGCCGTTGGGGACGGTACTCTTGAGAAGGAGTCACAATGGATCCTCAAGGGTTGCTGCAGTGACATTAGGGCTACTTGACCTGCCTCCAGCACAAAAAAAAATGATTTTGTCCGGCATGTTAGAAAGTAGAAACGACACATAACAGAAAAAAACGGTCCTCGTTATACTGCCAAAATGTTTCTAGAAGTTTTTGCCAGGCCACAAAGTGTCATGTTCGCGACACATCTCCTCTATTCCTATACCTACTCTTGTTATGCGTATTTTTTGTATCGGCAACACTGTTCTGAAGTGTGTAACAGTTCCGCGTGGCCTTGGCCAATGTTTTTTCACGTCGGTCGGCGAACAGATAACGCATTGTAGTTTTATCGACGGGTCCAAGTTGCGATGTTTTGCTCGAAGTTTGCTGCCCAAACAGAGAATTATCTACTTTTTATTTCCTGAAAATACACAGGTTTTGATATTTTAAGGGGTTAAACCAGTAGCAAATCTCGCGAATAAGGATATTTTAATAACTACGATTTATAAACACAACGGGCAAACCTAGGAATGATACTGGAAAACTGTACTTTTTAGGCAAAATGTGGCTAACCAGTTCAGAGAATATCACTTTATCGTGTTCTGTGATTTATCCTCCATAATAATAAATTATTGTGAATTGTAATATTGTTTTTGGTTGTTTTGTTGGAAATGGATGTATGTTAGTGGTTTGAGCCGTTTGAGCGTAATGTCCACAGAACGCGCGGGCAGTCGAGAACCAGTTCTGTAATAATCATCATAATTGCGTCCTCCGTTAAGCCTATCCCGTGCGCGAACGCGTTTGTTGTGTTGCCATCATTTAAATTTCCTCAATTATTCGCAAACTGTGTGAATATATCATATTATAATATCTGAAAATTGGCTATAATATATCGCGGAAGCACACCAAAAATATAAAAAAAGAAGACGTCGCCTTCAAGACTGGCATTTAATTTTATGTAGTAATTTTGGTATTTTTTTTTGTTTCTTGCTATTATTTTGTAAGTTTTCACTGGCCAATGTTGTGATTACTTTTACCATTTTTTAATCGTTTTAAGCTTTAAAGCTAATGGTACTTCGCTTACATCACTGATGTACTTTCTAATTCACGTCGATGTTTATTAAATTATAGCAGAAAATATTCTGCACCAAAATCTTTGCAGAATGCTTACAAGAATAATACATACATGGTATTTATGTAAAAAAAAATATTGAGTAAGTACATAAACTTAGCTTTGGAATGAAGATTTTCACATAAACTATTTACGTTTTCTGTCAAACTATTTATTATATCAAACAATCACTAATGAAATAATAATATATCTAATTGAGACTGTAGATATCTACATTCAGGACAATTATTCGGTCTTTGATCATAGTGCTTCGGCCCATGATTGACTACTACTCCTTGTATTGGTATTAAGAAGGTAGGTATTAGGTAAGTAAGAATTGTAGAGTATAATTTTGACAGCTGCGTAATCACGGTGATAAACATGGTGATCAGTGATCACTCTAAAGTCTAAGGCAGTACGGTAACGAGCCGAAGCAAGGGCCATTTTTATTTGTGTACTAATATTTAAATCTCTTTTGCACCTAAAATTATACCACGTATATCTCTTGAACTTCAAATAAGTACGGTATTGTAATAATAATAAGCCTGAATAAAAGGCTCTTTTTATTGGTGCCCTAAATAATAAAATATAATCGTACAGTTTACTTAATTATTCAATTAAGCACTAATTATTATAATAACTATGTAAAACAATATTACTTATAATTAAGTGTCAAAGTCGTAAACACGGGTATCGAGTAGTGAAGCTGCAATGAAAATAAATGTGAAGCCCTCCCACAGAAATAGTCATTTTAAGAATAGATTCGCATTACCGTCTCAAAATAAATGTTGCGTTCGGTTGTAAAACTATTAATTGTACAGATTTCATATTCATTATTTAAGTACATAAATATAATTTTTGGTACTTACATGAATACTAGAGATGTGCCGACTAGTCACCGACTAGTCGGTAAAGCCGACTATCCGGCCACTTTTGTAGTCGGTGACTAGTCGGCGAATAGTCGGCAAAAAGCGCCGACTAATCGGCTTTTAACTTGCTTTGGTACTTACATGAATACTAGAGATGTGCCGACTAGTCACCGACTAGTCGGTAAAGCCGACTATCCGGCCACTTTTGTAGTCGGCGACTAGTCGGCGAATAGTCGGCAAAAAGCGCCGACTAATCGGCTTTTAACTTAAAGCTATTATAGAAATTACATTATAGAAAATCCTTGATCATTATATTTTATAAAGTGTTCAATGTTCATATCACACTCAATCAGTATAACACATTTTAAAATTAAATGAAGTGTTTCTGAAATTACTTGCTAGTAGAGAAATTATTTTTGTACTTAAATATAATTTTAACAACAAGTAAAGTGTTAAGATGTAACAAAACTAAGTGATAAAAAATTAGGACGTGTATGTGGTAGAGAGTTCACTGTGAGAGTAGCAGCGCTAAAAAACCATATTTTTTAACTTTTGTATGGAGAAACTCGTGACGCCGCACTGGGGCGCTTGCCCATACAAAAGTGAAAAAATATTGGTCTTTCAGCGCTGCTACTTTCACATTGAACTCTTTACAAGGAACACGTACACACCCTAAAGTGTATCACTTAGCTTTGTTAAATGTATTATTAAATAGAGATTTCATGTACTTACATGGAATATTTAATGAAAACCATCAACTGTATCATAGAAACAAAATAAAATAACGTACTCGAATTAAACCCGTTTGCAGACGGCGTGTGCGACTTACCCTCGAAACAGCAGTAAAAAAGCGTTTCGTAAATTTCTGAAACCATGATCGGCTTGCCGACTAGTCGGCCGATTAGTCGGCTTCTTTGCAGCCGACTAGTCGGCTAGTCGGCCAAAGTCATGATCGGCACATCTCTAATAAATACGTGTACATAAGTAGTTTAAAAGGTTGAATAAAATGACCTTTGGCGTAACGAATCTTTGAATATGTGGCATTTTTGAATGATCTTAATGTTATAAAAATCAACAAAAAACTCAATAAAAAGATGATAGAGATAAAATCTAAATGACCTCAGAATGACAGGCGGCCATCTTGTAATTTAATCCACCGAATTTCATATTTTAATTCTAATTTTAAATGTAGGTACGCCGAAATAAGCAAATTTATTCATTAGTGATTGTAATATGAAAATTATGCATTTTTATTGCATTTAATAGTGCAAATATATTATGCTAATCGATAAAAAAGATATAAAATTAGTATGTTTGTAGATTATCAACTTTAGCTTCTATCCGCCTCAAATCTCAAGTGTCTCTCTACATTTATTTTTTCAAAGTAGACAATTTTATATTTCGTAATACATATGAGCTATAATTTTTTACCAACAATATTCTTTCACACATACTTATGTTAACTTACTTAAGTTAAAGTTTCAAATAACATTTATAACATAAATTAATACTTAATTAAAATATTCTGCAAAAATCTTTTGCATCTCTACATTCAGAATATGTACTAGGTAAGTATGTATTAAATAACCAGGGTTGCCAATAACAATTTTCAGATTTCCCCAAAAATCATGGTCAAATTCCCCAAATTGGGGACAAAAATTTGCTGATTCCCCACTAATTTCCCCACACAAGTTTTTTTAAAAAATGAATCAATATTCTACTATCTGAGTATAATTTCCATTGGTATAATCAATAATAATAAAAATTCAAACAGTTATCATGATCAATAAGTTTTATTTTATTTGTTTCACGCTACTTTTTTCATTTTTTCGTATAAGACTTACCTTCAGCTGAAAAAAACACTACCAAAAAAAGAATAGTAGCAATATTGGTTAAACCGTGAAACGTGACCAATGAAAATAGCGATACATTTTATATAAATAGATTGTTGAAATAACCTCTATATTATTATTTAAAATATTTTTTTCTATATTTTGTGGAAAGCATTTTCATTGAAGGGTTTAACTTGATACTGCCCCCCATGTTTTAATTCCTTCTCTTGCAAGGTGCAGCTAAAAATTGTACAAAGCCAGTGCAAAGCAAATCCCCTGATCATAAACAATAATATTGTCCATCTACTGGATGATACTAGACTTCTACGATCAATCGATTAAAAAAATATGTTCGATGTGTCAATACTCAGTGTAGAATGATGAAATATTTGTTAATTATTTAAAAAGATGTCAAAATGTGAAAATCCCCGCATTTTCCCCACATAATGCCAATCCCCAACGAATCCCCAATCGACTTGAAATTCCCCGCAGTTTGGGGAATTCCCCACAAATTGGCAACGCTGTAAATAACAGTTCCAGCCTTGTTAAAGCTATGAATCGTTTTTTTTATTCTTCAGTGCGAATCAAGTTTTGTTGTAAAAAAAAACAAATTCAAATTCGAAATTCGAATTCGTCGAATCGTTTCAGGGATGGCATTATCGCGGCGTTATCAACGGTACCGAGAACACAGACCTAATGGAAGATATATGTTATACAGGGCGTTGTGTCGACCGTTTCCGGTGGTTGTTTACAAAAAAATAATATATAAACTCAACCTATATAATACTGGCCATCCGAGATACTCGGCGCGATTAAAAATCGTTACAACTTCCGTTCGGCTCGGAGCGAGACACAGATAAAAAAGATAAATAAAAAAAAATAACATAAAGATCGATACGGCGCGGGCGCGGCGCTACCTGTTTTTTACTGAGTGCCCGAGGTGACTGTGATGTCTATAATATTATATTAAGAGAGAATATTCGTATAATATGTGAGACTGCAGCCACACTGATGTTTATTACCGAACTTCTTGGAAGCAAATTGTTGTGACTGTCAATGTTATTACGCTTAAATGTTTAGATAGAGCTAAACAATACATATTCGGCCTACAAATAGAACAACATATTACAGATAAGTATGTTACTAGTTTAAGCTTGGTTTAGAAAATTCTGAAAAGATTCGTCACCGCACTCTACCTGCTATTAGGAAAAACATCGTCAGTTAAACTCATAAGTCATAAGTCATAACTCTACATTTTAGAAATAGGACTACGGCCGCTCTCATAGAAAATTATTGATGACTTAACTTCAATTTAATGAAGTTTTTGACGTGAGCACTATTTTTTTATTAATTTATAAAGTTAAATACATAAAAGGCCGCTGCGGAGAGGTTTTGTGAACTTTTTAAGATCTACCTCTACAATTTCACTGGTATCACTAAAATTATAGATCTAGTAACAAAACTTTTGTGGATAAATGAAGTGATCGCAATGTATGTTGAACATAAAACTTCCCTCTTTTTAGAAGTCGGTTAAAAAGACATAATTTGTTTCAAACTTCTTTATTCTGTCGGATGTTCCCCACAATATTTACGCTTTACCACTTAGCCCGAGGCAGCTGTTTCTCTGAATCGAACCTCGATATTTTATTGCTCAGCCTATCTTATAAATTAAACGTACAGGTTTATAGCGATGATTTTATCAATGTTATTTGATATGTCAATGGACGAGCCACAATAAAACACATAGGAATTTTAATCGCGCTCGTTGCCGATTCGTAATATTCGTATTGAATTCCTGTTAGACGGAGCAGGAACTCACGATATAAGCTTAAATCGCCATTAGATATTATCTTACAAATGATATCGACGAGAGCAGAACAATTTTACGAACTCCATAATAATTAAGTGTTAGCGGCGCGGCGCGGGCGAGCGCGGGCGATTGCGGGGCACGCGGGGCACGGGGCGCGGTAACTATGCGGCGTAACTCCGGTAGCAGTGCAACAGGTCTATGGCGCGGGCGGGGAGCGGGCGGCGCGCGGCGGGAGGTAGGAAATCCTTTGCCGCCCAGTGTTACCAACATAGAGGTTTTTACTTAGGATGAGGTAGAGTTTTTAGATATTTAAATGTGGTTTTGTCTATTATGGGACGTTCCTTTAGTTTTGCTAATATGGGACATGTTTTTTTTTTAATTTTAACACGATATTCTGTCTGTACGATCTTATTTGGTGCAATATAGTAGCCAAAAAGCGGTCGCTGCAACCAACTGTATCGACAAAATATTTGATCTTTGCAATCATGCAAATTAAATATTAATAGAAATAATTCTCAGTCATTATAACGATTTAATGTTTCCAGCTCCAGTTTTTATTCTAGAAACCATTTTATTTAGGGCAAAATGTGGTCCAAAGTTGGCAACACCGACCGGCACGCACCCACACAGACGCGCTCGCGTGTGCGCCATCCGGTTTGGTACGGCTATGTAGTCGATCGATCAATGGGCTCCGACTGCATGCAACTCATTGATTAACGCTATGAGCGTTGTTTATTCATTCATGATAAATAAGAATATTTTAAATTGAACAGTAAGATTCAGTTGGCTTCTACACGCTTGTAAAGTTGGCAGCATTGCTTTGATGTCTTCGAAGTCGGTATAACCGTAGCAAGTTCTAAATGACAAATGCGCAATTCACATCTTGTGTAATATTAATAAAGTTTCTACGTTCCCCTGAGGTCTGAACTAAACAAAGATAAAATATTATTGTGTCCAATTAAAAAAAAAAACAATTTTTTATTTACTTCTTACTATATTTTAATCTAATGTTTTTTATCTCTATGGCAGATTATAATCGCCAAAACAAATGCAAATACACTTAACACAGATCATCGTTTACTTATCTCTCATCTTAGGCAAATGGGTTGTTTTCTTTTTATCATCTCCACCAGACGGCGCGACGGTAGACACTTCTAGATTTTCTATTGGTTCCCCACCGATCTGAAATTATCTGCAGGTTGGTATCACTGACTACATATAGGTTGCGTTTCTAAAAAATATCAGTGTACTGTCAAGTGTGACATAAATCAAAATATCTTAAACCTAAGCGATCATTGGCCTAAGCGATTAGGCCACTATACTGGTAATAGTTTAGGAACACGCTGTTAAAATAAAAACTTGTCAAAGTGACAACTGACAACTGAACGGCCTTGTGGCGGCCATGTTACTTTGGAACTTCTTCTACTTTTTATTGTTGGTGTGGTTTTTATTATTTTTTCCCAAATTGTGTTATTTGGGTTTTTGATGTTTATTATTGGTAAAATAATTGCCATTATATATCCGTTATTGTGCACAAGTGCAGGTAAGATGTTGTCAGAACCAAAATTTATAATTCCTGTGACATTTGGTGTGAATAACGATAAATAGGGCTATTTCTTCCGTGAGTTTTAACTAAAACATCGTTATAATAACTTTATTATTCTATTCATTGGAATATCATTGTGTCTTTTTCAAATTGAAATGTATCAAGTTTTACATTCTTTTGCCCAGTTTTATAGTAATTGTTGATGGCATTCCCTGGTATTACCGATAGTTGTCTACCCATACGCCATCTAGTTACTAAAATGGAAGCTGTTTGACAATCAAATTAAAAAAAATAAGAAAATGGCCCATTATAATATATAAAAAAGTAGAGTTATGAATTAAGTATTGTATTATATTAGATAGCGATGGAAAATTGGGTCTGATTATGATGGTATCTTTTTAAATTGTTGGCCAGCTTCCTGACTTTCACTCAAACTCGTATACAGCCTATTCAGTGGCATTTGGACTCGGATTGGCTACTGTGAAAGTTCTGATGGATCTATAAAGTGGCTTGTAAATCGTAGTTGTTATTTTTTAACGTTGGCAACCTTGGTGCCTAGCTAATTCGAAATTCGAATATTTCAAAATCCAAACCGAATTAATGTTTAATGAACCTTTCAGGCCCTATTTTAATATTAGGACACTAAACAAAATGAATTAGATCAAAATTGGTCTACCCGTTTGGACTCTAGTCTCTACCATGCCACGCACAAACAGAAACCAAATTTGGTAAGATCAGATCACTTTCGTAAGCATGATGCTTACGAAAGTGATCTGATACTTAATGAAATTCGTGCGACAGACAGATACGTCCAACCTCGCATCTCTTTTTTTAAATGCATAGGGACTACTTGATGCCCTAAGACCTAAGCAAGCAATGCCTGTAGGCCCCCCTATACGTAAACTATGTCAATTAGAATCGGTCTTTAAACCTTTACCGCCTAAAAACGTCCTAGAAACTTTTTTGGTGTGGTTTTTGGTGACGTAAGAATGAATGACTAGGCAATTTCTTAATTTGATAAAGGGTTAATCCGTCACTAAAAATGCAACGTTGCAATATGAAATTGACTCCACGTCGCAACTAGTGACAACTAGTTAATAGTGGGCGGCGGAATTCGCGTGAGCCGTGGTCGTGGGCGCTGCCCGTCCGCCCACGGCCACCGCACCTAGCCGCCAACATGGCTCAGTGGAATTGGGTCGCGGGTTCCACACTCTTCTAAAGAGAAAAACGACAATCGAAATCTGAAAGGAGATAAAAAGTATGCTATAATAATTGCAAGTCCCACAAATCTTCACTATGTATGGAGAAAAACGATATCGAAATCTTTTGGTAAGTACTCGGTAGGTAGGAGCTACAAATACCTACAATAAGTCCTAAAGTTTCTGTATCGTGTTGCAGCCGTAGCTTTAGGTTAATTGCTGACTTAGGGAATGCAATACCGGGATACCGGGATCCCGAAATACCGTGATCCCGCATGCATTTTGCGGGACTAATCCCGGTCGAAAATTTTGCGGGATCCCGCGGGACTGGCGGGATTACAAAGAAATGTGATTCATACGTGTGACTTTGCGCGCGTGGGTGCGCGAACTGGCTACAGGCAGCCCGCTAAACAATTTACCTTCAATTCACCTATAATTCACTTTTAAATTAAAGTTTAATCATCATTAAATGTATCTGAGTGCGGTCGTTACAGTTCACACTAACCTCTTAGTTTGGAACTTTGGACCATAGCAACTGTACTCTTTAAAAAAATACACCACCATCGATATGCCAAAACACGTAGCGATAAATTCCTAAAACATACCTTATCCCATTAAGATAGAGTTTAATATCGGTATGGCGATTGGCGATAGAGTGATGTCATTGGCCGTGCCAGCGACCACATAACCCAATAGACGCCTAATGCAAGGCAAATACTGTCTGGCAACATGTAAGACTAATAGGTCTTACTTGAGACAATGACAGCGAAATCTGTCTCATTATCGACCACTTCCGTGACCTATGTACATCTCATGCGTCTACTACTAAATAAAATACGATAAAGGCGAAATATGGCTCCCTGTACAGTAAAATGGTGTGGAAAATGTAGCCAATCGTCTAATTTTAGCAAAGACGGCATAACTTTTCATAGGTAAGCCAATTTTAAGATTTATATTGTCAGGAATCAATTTCTTCAGAGCTCAACTTACGCTGGTCCGAATACGTCAAGGAAAACGTTTGTTTATAAGTATTTCCCTTTCTATCATACACAAACTAGTATTCCTTATCCTTTCTTTCATTACTGTCAAGCCGAGTCAAGCGTCACTAGTGATGCGATGATTGACTTTTTATCAGTTAAACAAATTGGTTTTTTTTTCATATTGTTGAAAAAGAGTAATATTTTATGAATTGTTTTTGTAAACGTGTGTAAGTATGTGTTTTTAAATTTTTAACCGACTTCCAAAAAACGAGGAGGTTATATGTTCGGCTGTGGATATTTTTTTTTTGTGTGTTCAACGATTACTCCGCCGTTTGCGAACCGATTTTCGAAATTTTTGTTTTGTTGTATTAGGTTTCACTCCAATTTGGTACCATGTTCACAAAAGTGGTGACCTGATGGGATCCAGGAGTAATCGAGGGAACTCCTCGAAATTTATATGGAAACATATGGTGATTTTGGTTTTATGTGAAGTGTACTAAGAATATGCTACCAAAAATTCAAATATTGGGTCAAGGTATACCATGGTTTCGAACATGCTGAGAGAACTCCTGACTCCTTATAGATACACGTTTGGGAGTTTCGGCGTTGTTTTAAGTACAGAAAGCATATGCTACCACGCAATTCAAATTCATCATCATCATCGTCATCATCATCATTACCACGTCGTGTTAAAAAAATATTGATACACACAGAACTGGTTGAAGTATCTACGGGTAACTGCATACCTTTAGAGAATATATAAATTCTAAACTGCTCATCTGCACTGCAAAGAATAAATTTGACTACAACGGCAGAAGATAAGAGCGAAATTCAGTTCGGCACCGAAAGTCATCAAGATTTAGACAGTGCCATAGAATCAATTTGCTTATCTCAGTTTGCTGAAAATACTATTGAGTACATAGCAGGTTTTGTTGCTAGCTCTTTAATAAAGCATTTGAGATGTAAAACCTGCATAGGGGCATTGATTACTTTAAACGAAAATGCTAACAGTTTTATAGCTTACAGAGACATAAGTGGCTTGATCTACTCGTCACAAAGTGTTGTTAAAATTTGCCGTCGCTGTGAAGTTATCATGAAATTGTATCTTGGAGGCGTAAAGAAAAGTGAACCACGTAAAGCAGAGTTTTTAGTCAATAAAACTTCAAGCAGCTTTATTGGTGAACAACTTTTATCAGAAATAAGTTTCCATCAATTTCATTGTGAAGAAACCAATCATATGGTGGATTTAGCAAATAGTGTGATGTATAAATACATAACTACAAGATTGGTATTTCTTACAAAATCTTCGGTTCAGAAACCTGCAGTTCGGATAATTTATACGAAGTTAATTCATTTTAAAAATGATTAAATATTAATTTATAAAAGTCTTTTCTTCATTCTACACTTAAAAATAAAATAAATATTATGTACTGTTTTTTTTTCTTTTGGCCAGCGCTTTTCGTACTTCCCATCACTAGTTATGATTTATGACATGCCGTGAATTTGAATTGGCCAATCGTAATGCATTTCTTCCCTCACCCCCCGCGTCGCTTACCTCAGCGCATTGACACAATTATTTGTTAAGAGAAATCAAAACATTAGGCGTCTATTGGGTTATGTGGTCGCTGGGCCGTGCGCTCTCTACTTTTGCTTTTGAACATCCTGGATGACACGTCACTCCCCCGGTATTCTATAATCACGTGAAAATTCGTAGAACTACTCTATACTGTCCTTTGTTTATCAACTATTAGACGGTAGAGAAGCTTGTTTTGATTATCCGGTACGATAACATTATATCGGATCGTTAATGGACATGAGAAATTAACAAAATGTGACGTGTTTTAAAATGAACTGAGTACAGCTATTTTGTGGGCATGTTATACTGTTTATGCTTAAATGTATAAAGTATAAACGACTGTGATACTCGAAAATCTTTCATTTTGGGCGTTTCCATAGAACGTAGAGTCACCAAAAATGCTTTGAAGAAGAAAAACACATTTTGGCCTAATTTTGCTCTATAAACGGAACCCTACGTGGGCGAGTCCAACTCGCACTTGACCGATTTTTGTTTCTTTCATCAGGCTTACATAATTACATATTATACGTGGTAGATTAGTCTATTAAATAAGCCATTAGCTAAGTAGATATACTATTGTGTTGTTTGTGCCATTCTCCGTAAACTTGTTTTAAGAGTTTCCTATTTTGCCTTTGTTGTATAAGTGTTTAATGTTTATTAAGAAACAAAGTTTCTGCTGGGAGATTAATGGTGACATAGAAACTTATAGCTTTATTTATTATGTGACAAACCCATAAAGTTATCATCTGGATCTAAAATAATGTTACCACAAGTTTAATTTGGAATTTAAATTATGGACGAAAAAATAATTTGATGGATATTAAAATTCTTTTTGTTTTATCGCAATAATACCTATATCTATTATAGTTGTAGATAATTATAAGCCTATGCCTTGTAAGTTGTAGTCCATTTTAGGTGTTTTCTCAGACTACAAACTCCATCAGAATTATTTTGATCCAGCAACGTAATGAGCTTATGAAGTGAGAATAATTGGTACCTGACGTTGTAACTTGTAATAAGTACATAAATTAAACTTTGTCGTGATTTAAATTACAATATACTTACTTTAATATATTGTCCCCCTATTCGCATTGTACCATTAATATGTAAGAGCATGTTAAATTGCTTAGCTTGGATTATAATTATATTACGTTCCCTTCGTCTATGATGTATAATCTATATACTTACTCGTATTATAAAACAAAGTCGCTTTTTTCCCTCATGTCCCTTTGTTCCCTTTAATCTTTAAAACTACGCAACAGATTTTTGATGATTCTTTCAGTGTTAGTAGCCCATTTATCAAGGAAGGTTATAGGCTATATTTTATCACGCTAAGACTAATAGGAAAAGAAATAGAGGAAAATGTGGAAAAAACGGGGAAAATTATTTGAAAGGGCTAACTTGAATGCTCTAATCTCAGGCACTACTGGTCCAATTTGAAAAATTCTTTCAGTGTTAGATAGCCCATTTATTGAGGAAGGCTAAAGGCATACATTTTTTTAGTGGCTATATATTTTATACCCGTGCGACGCCGGGGCGGGTCGCTAGTATGTAATATAGTATGTCGACATAACACATTTACCTACACAACACGTTACATAATCTAGAAGTATTGAATGGGCAGTTTCATTCATTCGTTGTCGACCTTCGGTTCATTTTGCAATACTCAATGTAGTTCGTTCAGAACTTATTTGCCTGATGTTGAACTTTATGCAAAAGACATAAGGGACAATATAGAAGCCACGAGGCAGAACTGAAATGTGTCCAATTAGACAATAGATGTGTCACGAGTTCCCTTGCTATCGGTTGCTGACGACTATTTTAATGGCACTTCTTGATTCTTCGTCTGCGACATCATAGAAGCATGATTGCCACTATGCAAAGTTGTCTACATGTTGTCTATATACTTAATATACATTATCCAGTGCCACAGAATGCATATAAGCCAGTGCTGAATTTATGCCGCCCCATGTACGTAATCTGTAGGGCCTCTACGGGCGCTGCCGCCTAGGCCGTGGCCCATGGCATATAATTTATATAATTAGGTATGATATACCTCTTTTTTTTTTTTTTTTTTCCTTTTTTTTCCCGGAGGGGGAAATGCATTACGCATACCACCCAGGCGCAGGGGGCGACCCGAGTGGTGATGTGGGACTCCCATAGCTAATGAGACCACGGTATACCCACTAAACCCCCCCCCATCTTCCGCCACGCCGCCTTTTGACGGGGCCACAGGAACGATACACACATCTGCGACCCCGCCAGCGGCCCGAAGACTCCACGATGGGCGCACAACACGTGCGCCCTCCTCCTCGGCCCCCACCAGGGCTGTAGCAGACGCCCCCCGAGTCAGTCAGAAATTACAAAATATAAGTACCTAATAGTTACTGGGTTATATCGGTATCTCGTCAAAGCCTAATCGACTACATCATACAGCCATAGCTAGAATTGAAAAGGGCTCCTAATTTTGGGTAGAGTTACTTGTACTACATAATATAGACCTAATATTATGTACCTATTCTGTGGTAGAGTTTAAATCAACCAAAAAAGGGTGTTCGACGGCAAAAAGGTAACGGTCTTTTGGATTTCCTAGTCCTCTCTTTCTTTTATGTTAGAGGCGTGAATGTAATGTAATATACTGGCGATTAGCAATACTTGTATCTCTACTATTTACTTGTTTATCACATTGTAGAGTTTACCAGGCACAGGCATCAAATCCACACATAAGATTGCCGTATGCCGAGCGAACGGACATAATATAACGAAAATTCTAGTTTTAATTGAAGTCAATTAAGGGAGATGACCTAATGCTAGACACTGAACTAATAGATGACACTTATGACAAAAATACCATAAAAATAAGAATTACTCTAATTATTTCTCACCACTGTAAATTTTATAAGCTTCTCAAGCTATCTGTTGAATTGAAAAAAATATATTAGAGACGCCTTCGGGAACAAAATTTTGAAATGGGATCAGTTTTCGTAAATAATATGACCGCGTCAACACACGCTCGGCAATTTCTTAGCAAATAGGTTAAGGAAGGCGAAATTTTGCACGTAAGTTTTGAATACATTTATTTGATTTTTTGTAATATATATTGATTTCATTGGATTAATGGTTATGTTGTATACATTAATTAATGTTTATTTAAGATTTTTTATCAATTTTCCCTAACAATATAAAGGGTGTCTACTATTAGTTCTTGAAAATGTAAAAAACCTAATGGTTGACATGGATCTCATCTTTGAGTTTTGCAATACATACTAAAGTTATTTTGTACTTTATTCTACTGCAAAAATCATCACTATTCTCTGAAAATATAATTCTATTAACAATCTAAGAACTTAGAACTACTGCACCTAAAATGGACATGTTGTCTAATATTAGACCTTGTACTGATCTAAAAATCGATTGCTTTAGTTTTTTAGCAGTTAAAAAAAAGAAAAAAGAGAGCTGAGAAAATAAAGAAGAAAAAAGAAGAGGCAAAAGAAGCATGGAGACTAAAGACAGAAAATAAATTTGCTAGGAAAAAAAAGACGGGTTGCACTCCGGGAGTGCCGGCAGAAGTGAAAACTTGATTATTAACGTTGTGCATTTTTTAACCCATTTTTTATGAAAATCGATTATTAAAAAAACGATTTTTTTAATTGATCGAAACCCTTACAATCGATGAAATTTTCAACACATTTTTATGAAAATCGATTTTTGAAAAATCGATTTTTTTAATTGATCAAAACCCTTACAATCGATTACATTTTTAACCCATTTTTTATGAAAATCGATTTTTAAAAAATCTATTTTTTTAATTAATCGAAACACAAATGCCCGCTGTACACTCTCGCCGAGAGCTCTCGGGCGAGAGTCCCGTGCGAGAGCCCCTTGCCCGAGTGCGATCATGTACATTCTCGCTTAGTTGAATCGCAGTTATGAACTCAGAGAAGATGGACGAAAACGACCATTCACCATGCACCATGCATCGAAAGATATCATTGTAATCCAAAGATTTATAATCATATTTAATTATGTTTCTCACAGATAATGACTAATAATGACGTTTATTATTGTTATTTTTCTGTTCTACACTGTCCAACGACGGGACTAGTACTGAAAGACGCGAGAGTGTACAGTAGTGCGCTCGTTTTCCTCGCGAGACCCTTTGTCTCGGGCGCAAAATACCGACAACGGACCGAGAGGGCCCGAGACAGGCGAGACGAGGCGAGCGCACCCATTTACACTCTCGCACTCGGGCCGCCTCGCTGTGTCTCGGCGAGAATGTACAGCCGGCATTACAATCAATTCGAGTTCGAGTTCGAAACAAAACACTACACACCAACCGTCTTACGGTTTTTCCAAAGTTTTTCGATCAGCACGAGAATCTGACGCGAGTTTCACAGTTTTTACCCATCCCACAAAAGTGCTCAACGCCGCTAAAGAAGTTTTCACTTCAAAAATATGAAAAATAAAAATAATAGGAAAGTTAGTTTCAGCATGGAAGAAGAATGAATAGAATCTGGAGACAACGTGGATAATATTTCTGATGCATGTAGTTACTATGATGAAGTAAATGAAATCTTTTGAAAAATAGCAAATAAAGACCTAATAACAGGAAAAAAATGTAATGTAATGTTCTATGTCAACTATTAGTTCATATTGGTGTCTACTATTAGTTATGTTCGTTTTTTGTGATGTCATGTATTAGTACTTATGACTAAGTTTACAAAAAGACCAATAATATATTTTTTAATTGATTTGTCAGAGAATAATTCTAATAGTTTTATTTTGTAAGAGTTACTGAAGACATGTAAGAAGTTATCAATCCTTTATTTTCATAAATGATATATTTTATAACATTCAAATGTTGCATGTTTGCTTATAGTGTCTGCCATTAGGTCTCTTCCCTTATATAAATTCCGTGTAGCGATTGTATGTAGGACGAGCGAGCGGCGCGGGAGGGGTGGGCGGGGGCGACCTTCCGTGAGGCCGTTCGTCTTGCCATACCGGTGGTACCACTACTTGTGACGCTGCAAGCGGAAATTAACCGTATATGTGGAGATTAGAGTGCATATTCGCATACCACGCGATCGCCAAGTTTCGAACAGTTCCATTTTCGAATGAATTCAAATTCATAAAAGTGTGATCAAGCATGAATAGTGTGATAACTCTTTGAATGCCATAATCTATGGACATGGCGTCAGGGCAAAAAGTATTGTCAAATGTACCATTTCAGTTTAATGAAATTCATTAATGGGCCATATTTTACAGAGCCTAGGCACCGACCAGTCCTCAAGTCGACATAACATTGTATCCGACGCCATATTGTACTGGTAGGCCCAGTGCACAGTGGCACGGCCGAGTGCCGCGGCCGTCTGCCCCTGATAAGACTTGTCTTATTGTCGTATAATTTTGAAGGGATATTAATACGTCACACTTGTGTGACGTATTAATATCCCTTCAAAATTATACGTCAACGAGCTATTGCCCACGGCTTCGCTCGCGTTAAGAAGTATTCTTCTGATCGAAGGAAGTATTATTATATACAAAGTTTCATACCCTATTTTAACCCCTTGGGGTAGAATTGATCAAAATTCTTTCTTAGCGGATGCCTACGTCATATCATCTACCTGCATGCCCAATTTCAGCCGGATCCGTCCAGTGGTTGGGGCTGAGCGTTGATAGATCACTATGTCAGTCAGTCACCTTTGAGTTTTATATATATATTTAGATGCACTGGCGCATATTTCGGAACGTATAAAAAAATCAACAGACAAACAGTTGGACAGACATACAGCCAAGTACGCGACTGCGGATGGACAGAGTCCAGAGAGGACGAACGAACGAACGAGTCAACGAAGCCTGCCTGCCCTTTGGGCATGGAACCCTAAAAAGATTATTTGCCAAAAAAACGGAATCAAGTTCTCAGCGTTGTCGAAATTAGGCTGGCATCCGTTGGAGTTTTTTTTATTTCCTGTCTCCATCAATTTGTTACCAGACTCACCACATGGCACATGTCGAAGAAAAAAAATTACATCCGAGAAAAAATGCGTATTCGGCGAAATTCGGCAAAAAAATTATAGAGTTCATACTTTTCCTTATTGTGGTATCATAGTTTATTTGAATCTGATTGTAAACACTTCCTAGAAATTATTACGAAAGTTTGAAACAAAAAACTTATTGTATTTCCCAGTAGTGAATTTTAATTAAGTTTGACTCTACATTATAATTATTAACTATTATTAATATTAACGATAATAATATTATATTGTCGATTAACTTTTTTTAACCGACTTCCAAAAAACGAGGAGGTTATATGTTCGGCTGTGGATATTTTTTTTTTTTTTTTTATTTTTGTATGTTCAACGATTACTCCACCGTTTGTGAACCGATTTTCGAAATTTTTGTTTTGTTGTATTAGGTTTCACTCCAATTTGGTCCCATTTTCACAAAGGTGGTGACCTGATGATGGGATCCATGAGTAATCGAGGGAACTCCTCGAAATTTATATGGAAACATATGGTGATTTTGGTTTTATGTGAAGTGTACTAAGAATACGCTACCAAAAAGTCAAATATTGGGTCAAGGTATACCATGGTTTCGATGATGCTGAGAGAACTCCTGATTCCTTATAGATACAAGTTTGGGAGTTTCGGCGTTGTTTTAAGAACAGAAAGCATAAACTACTATGCAATTCATATTCATCATCATAATCATCATCATCATCATCGTCATCATCATCATTACCACGTCGTGTTAAGGCCACCAATGTCTCATGGCACAGAATAGATAATAGTACAGGGCATAGGTATGGATATACTAATAATAATAATTATGTACTGTATAACAATTAACAACACCTGTTTGTTTTTAATACACGGCGGTCGGCGTCGCCGCCCAGCGCCGCGCCGCGCGCAGAATATCGAATACTTTACTAACTACTTTATATACAGATCGAATACTTTACTACTTTATAAAATTTTAATAGACAAATAGAATTAAAATAAAGTTATTTTAAAAAGAGCATTTAAACAAAACAAAGTCATATATAAAATAAAGTTATTTTAAAAAGAGCATTTAAACAAAACAAAGTCATTAGTGTCTTTTTAATTAGTTATACTTATTAATCGATAGATGGTGCACTAAGTACCTATCGATTTGAATTCTTGATAACAAGAACAGCTGTCAATAATTATGATAATATTAAATATTATGCTACGCTACATCCTATGCAAGTTTGTACAATTTTTTATCTGATAGATCCTTCGATCGTGGAAAAACGAGACACAATAGCCTTTCTATTGTTATCGCAATCGCCGGTGACCGCTTCGGGCTTGAAGTATTAAAATTGTTAAATTACTTAGCACAATAGGTATGTTCACTTCACTGATAATATTATATTATTTTGTGAGTGTAAATTGTAATAAGATACGTAAAATATACGCGAAGATTTATCTACTAGTGTAACTAAAAAGAGTGAAATTATTATTATTTTTAACAAAAAATTAAAACCGACTTCCAAGGTAAAAACAATATTAACATTAATATGAACTAAAAAGTATTAAATAATTTTTGCTATCTAATAGTGCCTTTTTCCGAATTCGGCTAAACATTGACTATTTCTGTACTAAATCTTCATAATTTTGAAGTCGGTGCCAGTTCCAAAAATTTTAAATATTCTGCCAGAGGACTGAAGATTCAGCTATCTGGTACCGACTTCAAAATAATGAAGATTGAGTACAGAAATAGTTGAGGTTTAGCCGAATTCGGAAAAAGGCACTATTAGATAGCAAAAATTATTTAATACTTTTTAGTTCATATTAATGTTAATATTGTTTTTACCTTGGAAGTCGGTTTTAATTTTTTGTTAAAAATAATAATAATTTCACTCTTTTTATTGTGTTAAGCGTGGCGGATGCTATTGTAAGTGATTTTGTTCAGTATACATAATAATTATTGTTATTGTTTTATTATATTGTTATATTATACTGAATTATTAGTAAGTATAATATAACAATATATTATACTAATAATTCAGTATAAGTTATATTATAAGTTATATTATACTGAATAATTAGTTATATTGAACTAAATTATTGTTATATTATACTGAATTAAAAAAATATTATATCTCTCGGTCTAGCCGTCTTACGTAAATCTTATAATAACGTGTTTATTCGGACGAACACTCAAACTTAGGAGTCTCTTAAAACACGTGCTTTTTTTACTATGATAATATTTATTGTGAGAGGAAAAGGCTGACTTAGATTTAGGGAGCTCTTGTGTTATTTTGGATAAATATTAGAGTTTGGTATATATAGAGTCTTTTAACGTGACTGTCAAACTGACAGTCAATGTGATTTAGATTTTAGGAGACTGTAGACTTTGAGAGTTCGTGGACTCAGATCACTTGATTGTCCACAGAATAATAAATAAGCGGGCTTAGCAGAAGCAATTGTTGACAACGAGTCCGTAACATTATCAAAAAGCTTTGTCCACATTGTGCCTTTTTTTGTTCAACAAGGGCATGCGTTATAGCGCAGTCAACAGCGAAGGTGTGGCATCCGCGTTAAAAGAAAAGTGTCATAGAGCGCGCTACGATTTCAACGCGCGTTACGGACATGCCTCACGTTCGCTGTTGACAGCGCTATAAGGCATGCCCTTGATGAACAGAAAAAGGCACAATGTGGACAAAGCTATAGAGTATCAAAGCACGATCAAGAAATTGTTTCAATGGCAGATGGTGGACTTACGTAATTTGGTGGCATTATGTCAAACCTAGCCGAAATACGGCTTTACAGTGAATAGACATGACCGGACCAAACGATAATATAGGTCTTGCATCTGTATATGATTCAATTTATGGTTGGTACTACATATATATGTTGGTATTCGATGAAGTTTCAAATGTGGCTTTGCTCTGCAGACTGCATCCTTTATCAGTTTCACCACGGGGAGTGCTCCGAGGAATACAACATTGTTGGGAATCATACCTCCTATAACTTTCGTAACAAGAAAAATTTACCATCCACATCACCTTGATGAGTGGCAGTCTTCCACTGTGCGTTTTTCGAGTGACTTTTTGCCACGCACAGTAAAAATCTGATACGAACTGTCGCCAGCGCAGCGGTATTCCGTCGAGGAAGCACCTGCGACTCTTCTGATGTTGCGAGAGTCTATGGGCGACGATGCCTTTCCGTCAGCTTTCTTTCACTTCTTCAACTTTCCGTTTGCTCGTTTGCCCCCTAATTTTATTTTTAAAACATGGCTATCAATTCTTGCTAGCACAGTATTAAGTAAGAGTTTCGTAACAGCAATTACCGTTGTCGATAACAGTTTGACTCCGAAAGGAAGTTCACTGATAAGATAGCGCAATCTCGGTTGTACATTCAACATTTCAACTTTTAATGAAACAGCTCTTCGGCTAACGAGAATCCATAGAAAAAAGATAGGAAATATGAAAAAATTACTTTTAATATCCTTTTAATTACGCCACGGCAAAGCCGAAGTGAAAAGTATAACTTATTACGAGTAGTTTATTACATTCAAATAAGTAACTTTTTATCTACATTTATGTAATACCTGTCACAACTATCGGTTTTTACGACTTCTTCGATGTCGTTATAACAGATTTTGACTGTACCTATATGTATTTACTTTCATTTTGTCAACGTGGCGAAGTTAAATTGTGCTTTTAATTCCTAATCCAGATTCCAGATAATAGCTGAGTATTCATAATGCTGGTCAGCCACATATTCTCACAACTGTATGTCCTGTGTCACCGGGCCCTTTAGGCAAGACCTTTTCTTTATCGCTTCGAATCGCCGATCAAAATATAGTATGGAATTGACATAAGCGTTCGTTAATATGAAGTGGACGTTCGACTCGTCTATCAATGCCACACATTTCAATAAAGAAAACGTCTTGGCGACAGGTTCAGGATCGACAGCAGTATCTAACATATACAAAATATATTGAAATACAAAACACAATACAGAAAAAAAATTTACAATTATAACAAAAAACAATTACTTAATCTAAAAAAATAGCAAACAAAACAAAAAAAAAATGAAAACACAGAACTCAGACAACATGAAATGTACGTTTAAATCGTTAAGCCGGCTGTACACTCTCGCCGAGACACAGCGAGGCGGCCCGAGTGCGAGAGTTTAAATGGGTGCGCTCGCCTCGTCTCGCCTGTCTCGGACCCTCTCGGTCCGTTGTCGGTATTTTGCGCCCGAGACAAAGGGTCTCGCGAGGAAAACGAGCGCACTACTGTACACTCTCGCGTCTTTCAGTACTAGTCCCGCCGTTGGACAGTGTAGAACAGAAAAATAACAATAATAAACGTCATTATCAGTCATTATCTGTGAGAAATAAAATTAAATATGATTATAAATCTTTGGATTACAATGATATCTTTCGATGCATGGTGAATGGTGAATGGTCGTTTTCCTCCATCTTGTCTGAGTTCTTTACTGCGATTGAACTAAGCGAGAATGTACATGATCCCACTCGGGCAAGGGGCTCTCGCACGAGACTCTCGCCCGAGAGCTCTCGGCGATAGTGTACAGCGGGCATAATTGAAGGCAGGTAGTGTAATGCCATACTCGTAATGCCAAAAAGGAAACCACTCAGGCGCAGCTCTGCAGCGTATAGTACCCTACAGTGCCTGGTGTGGTGGTGTGGCTCCTGGTGTTGTTGTCGTTTGACTGACAGATCTAAGCACTCAGCTGTGTGTGTGTGTGTTTGTGTGTGTAATTGTGAAGCAAGTAAATATATAGGTGACAATATATATAGGGATACTAAATATAATACAAAGATATATATAATGTGAAAGTGTGAAAATGCTGCAAACAATGCACGGTGATAACTCCGGACCGTCCGCGGCAGACCGGCAGACGCGCGCACAGTGGGCGGCGGCCGTGTGCAACCTGCTTACAGCACATATGCTTGATATGATCTTAGGGCCTAGGGGTGCCCGAGGGACAAGCTAAATCTGTCTTGGGACTGGTGAAAAATCTTGAGAAGAAATGTAATATGTAGAGTTATATATTTTGTAGAGTTAGCAAATGACAATATGTATTATTATTTTGAGATTATGTAATTATTATTATCCTTGTTTAAAGTTACGATTACAATGTATTAAATTGTAAAGGAGCCTACATAGTTTCTTACGCCGGTTCTTCTCGCCGGTTTAGTTCCCGAAAAGGTGGTATCACTGGTAACCAAGTAAGACACTCCAAAGTGTTAGTATTACTAACCAATCTATATTATAAATAAATAAATAAAAATGTAAGTCTCGCTAAAATTAGAGAACGGCTGAACCGATTAGGCTAATTCGAGACTTGAAATATTCGTGGATGTCCAGGGAAGGTTAATTAGGAGGGCCGAGGGAAATGATACCAAGTTCACGGGGACATCTAGCTTGGTAATAAAAAGATTTTCATTTCATTTCAATTGTTCCTAAAGGCTTGATTACACCTACCGAGTACTGAGTAGAGTGGCGAGACAGTGCCCTCGGTGCTCTCGGCCAATCTGACGCGCCGAGAGCGCTGTATCGCCACTGTCTCGCCACTATACTCGGTACACCTCCGCACTCGGTGCTCTCGGCCAATCTGTACGGGCCGAGAGCGCTGTCTCGCTATTGCCTCGCCACTATACTCGGTACACCTCCGCACTCGGTGCTCTCGGCCAATCTGTACGGGCCGAGAGCGCTGTCTCGCCACTGTCTCGCCACTATACTCGGTACACCTCCGCACTCGGTGCTCTCGGCCAATCTGTACGGGCCGAGAGCGATGTCTCGCTATTGCCTCGCCACTATACTCGGTACACCTCCGCACTCGGTGCTCTCGGCCAATCTGTACGGGCCGAGAGCGCTGTCTCGCTATTGCCTCGCCACTATACTCGGTACACCTCCGCACTCGGTGCTCTCGGCCAATCTGTACGGGCCGAGAGCGATGTCTCGCTATTGCCTCGCCACTATACTCGGTACACCTCCGCACTCGGTGCTCTCGGCCAATCTTTACGGGCCGAGAGCGCTGTCTCACTATTGCCTCGCCACTATACTCGGTACACCTCCGCACTCGGTGCTCTCGGCCAATCTGTACGGGCCGAGAGCGCTGTCTCGCTATTGCCTCGCCACTATACTCGGTACACCTCCGTGGTCCAGTGGCACAGAGCTGGCGAGACAGTGCTCTCGGCCGAGCACTCGGTGCTCTCGGCCAATCTGACGCACCGAGAGCGCTGTCTCGCCATTGTCTCGCCACTATACTCGGTACACCTCCGTGGTCCAGTGGCACAGAGCTGGCGAGACAGTGCTCTCGGCCGAGCACTCGGTGCTCTCGGCCAATCTGACGCACCGAGAGCGCTGTCTCGCCGTTGTCTCGCCACTATACTCGGTACACCTCCGTGGTCCAGTGGCACAGAGCTGGCGAGACAGTGCTCTCGGCCGAGCACTCGGTGCTCTCGGCCAATCTGACGCACCGAGAGCGCTGTCTCGCCGTTGTCTCGCCACTATACTCGGTACACCTCCGTGGTCCAGTGGCACAGAGCTGGCGAGACAGTGCACTCGGCCGAGCACTCGGTGCTCTCGGCCAATCTGACGCACCGAGAGCGCTGTCTCGCCATTGTCTCGCCACTATACTCGGTACACCTCCGTGGTCCAGTGGCACAGAGCTGGCGAGACAGTGCTCTCGGCCGAGCACTCGGTGCTCTCGGCCAATCTGACGCACCGAGAGCGCTGTCTCGCCATTGTCTCGCCACTATACTCGGTACACCTCCGTGGTCCAGTGGCACAGAGCGTGGCTCTTGACTCGGAGATCGTGGGTGCGATTCCCGCGTTCGAAACAATATGTTATTTCCAAATTTGGTTAGGACAATCGTTCATGCGTCGGATAGCCTAGGCATACAAAAAGTCGGTCCTTCGCCTGATCTCTCGCCAGTCATGTCGGTCTTCCGTCCCACTGGGTTATGAGAGTAAAGGAATAGAGAGTGCTCTTGTGTACTGCGCACACACTTGGGCACTATAAAACTCCTGCGTAACTGGTCTGGTTTCAATGAAACCGGCCACCGTCACCGAAACCGGTGTGGGAGTAATTTACTACACTCGGTAAGTATGATCATAGCATAAGCAGGTACAGGTGAAGCCAAACGAGCGCAATTTGTGAGTTGTGAGTCGCAGAATTTCGGCTGGCGGAAATTCTGCTGCATTCAGTTTCGTACAAAAGTTCATACGAGCGTAATTTTGTGAGTCATGATTTGTATGAAAATATTTTTTCTCACCTCAGCTCCGCTCCGGGCGGAAAGCGTCAACTTTCTTCCCGCTGCGCTTACCGATGTTGCCGTTTTCCGCCTCCGTCGATGAGAAAAATAGTATACGCACCATGGGCAGTAGGTAAATAAGAAAGCCTCAGATCACATGTTTGTTGACATTTCTAATTTTCCTGCCCTGGGTGCGTAATGTACTAGTATTTCGCGACCGAAATTCTGCGACTCACAACTCACAAGTTACGCTCGTTTCGCTTCACGGTAGTGTTCAGTCAGCAGTGAACAGCGTCGGCCCACTCGTAGAAATCAGGTTCCGTTTGATATTCAGGAGGCGGCGGCGCGGGGCGCGGGGCGGCGGGGACGGAAATCGCTTTCCATCCGCTGTACCCCGCGGCCGCCATGCACATGCTTAAATCTTAATAGAATCTAATCTTGTAGGTGATCCGGCAAAGGTTGTTATTAAGTACATATTACTGTTGTAAGATGTCAAAACTCAAAATTCGTTTGACGCAGTCGAACCGTACATTTTTCCTTATTCTCATAGAGTCTAATCTTGTAGGTGATCCAGCAAACGTTTTGTTAAGTACGAGGCTGAGCGAGTGGTCAATACTGATGTGAGATATCAAAATTCGTTTTTTGCAGTCGAACCGTAAATTTTTCCTTGATAACAGCTATGATATTATACGTCTATTATAAAAAAAGGGATAACAGAGACAGAACTATATATTTTACTCGACTGCAGGCTGCGATGGAGCCAAAAAGTTTGAGAAAACTGTACCTTATTATGGTAGAGTCCATACAAGCTTCATACATAATCTGCTGATCAGAAAAATTCATTTTATTGTGGAGTGTGGACCACGCAATAAAATGTATGAACAGGGGGGCTAAAATGGTCGCATTTTACAATTCCTCTAAAATCAATTCAGAAACTGAATCGTCAAAACAGTCAAACTGACGAATGTCAAATTAGTACCTACGAATTACTAGACATTAATTGCAAGCAAAGTGACCAATTATATTTGTGATTTTAAAAAATTAATCATAATATTATGATTCCCAATATGATTCTCCAAAACGATCATTTTAGCCCCCCTGTGACTAATGAGTGGTGCGCGGGCGGAGCGTCCGAATTTTTCTAATCAGAAATTCGGATAATGTGCGGCCGCGGGCTTATACTAAAAAGAAGTTTTATCGTTTTATTTCTTCATAAAAGAAACATACCCATTACCCAACTTGATAAATGATAACTAATTATGAAACAATAAGACATTATTGAATCTTGTCACATGACTCTCAATGAGTTTCACGAAAAGCGAAACTCGATTCATCTTTTGTTAATTTTCCAGAATAGTGATGCTTACAAATCGAGAACCGACTTACACCCACACTTGATCTCAGTTACTCTAACTAGTG
The DNA here is from genome assembly GCA_937595015.1 of Polyommatus icarus. NCBI lineage: Eukaryota > Metazoa > Arthropoda > Insecta > Lepidoptera > Lycaenidae > Polyommatus > Polyommatus icarus. Next base: position 17,699,638 of record OW569326.1, read on the forward strand.
ATTAAAGATTATGCTCAATCATTACAGTAATTTTGTCGCATATAAATCCTCATAAATTGTTCACTTCATTGTTTGTATCCTGAATTCGGTTTATACATCTTAATTTTTGATTAGCGTATAATAAAAAACTTAGAGCTGTGAATCATGACTTATCCGTTCGGCTGCACCGTTTTCCAACATTTTGAATTTCAGTTCACATCACGTTACACGTAACTACTCTACTTTCAATTGTATTATTGTATTTTACTATGTATTATTATTTTTAACCGACTTCCAAAAAGGAGGAGGTTATCATTACACTCAGTTGAGTTACATAGCAGAAATCATCTTAGTATGGTGTTTAACCCAAGCTTATCGTTAAACTCGTTTACATAAATCGCTGTGTATCGTTTTCGCAATATCGAGTACTCAGCCACTCATTGTTCAATATTCTCAATTGGTATCAGATGACAAGACTCCTCCGTTCGATAAACAGGAATCACATTTTATGACTTCCTGGTAAACGTCTAAATATGGCTCAAAATTGTTTTAATACAGAATCGATCCAGTCCGAATTCTATCTAAAAGCTGATAAAACTTTTGATTTTTTTCACCAATAAGTTTGAATCTCTATTTTTGTCTCTACAATCTACAAAATAGTAACATAGTTAGTAAGTTAGTTATGTACAGTTAGAAATTTTAAAATATAATCTTATATATAAAATTCTCGTGTCACAATGTTAGTCCACGAACTCCTCCGAAACGGCTTTACTGATTTTTACCAAATTTTATATGCATCTTCAGTAGGTCTGAGAATCGGCTACTCGGTACTTATTATATTGATAAGTGCATTTGTTGAATAAATAAGTAATAGTAAATTATTACAACTCGAGAAAAACGACGACCATGATAGCGATGGGCGTTGCCATGGTGACATATTTATTAAGTCACTACAATAAAATAATACGGGCGATATACTTTATAATATGGCAAAGAAACGTTTGCCGGGACAGCTAGTAAATTATAAAATTACTCTTTAACTGTACACATTATTATTGTTTTTCTTTTGTCATAAAGTTATAACTTATAACTTCTTTAGAAATATTAATGAATGCACCAAGTTTTTAATTGAATTATTTTTCTCACGAGTGATGACGTCATTTCATTGAAATCGTAGATAGACAATACCGATGCACATGGTGTTTTTTCTTTGAAAGTTCAGGTAATATTTTTTGTTCCATATTCGACCATTCACTACGTAGAGTCGAATACATCATCCGTATAAAATTCGTTCGAAACGTTGGATTTTAATTCGAAATTATCACTCGAGACTCGATTTTAGGTCGAAATGTGGCTATTTAAAATGCTAGATGTACAATAAACCGGCTCAGCAGTTGGGCACACAGTATCACGGCGACGTCTACCGCCCCGTACGACGGCGTTATCGCTTGTCCTTGACACAGAGACGTCGCGTACACAACGCGCCTCGTTGTCGCCGCAACCTTGCGGAATCACACATCGCTCATGTACTCCTATTCGCCGCGCGTGACGAAATACACAAAAGCCGACCACGGAATGCGGGACCGTTGGCGGTTTCGAAATCTCCCGGAGCCGAGGGTGGCGACGTCCCGACAGGACGAAAGTGGGCGACGGGAGGTACCTCCACTCTCGCCGACCGGAAACCTAATTCCCGGATGCGGCCGCGCGGGGATCTCGCCGGAAGCTCGATAAACGAGTACATCCGCTGCCGTCGCCCGCGCCGCAAAATTTGGCACCGCGAGCGCTCACAGCCCGCTTCCGGCCCCCGCCCCCCCGCTGGCCCCGTTCGCCTGCAAAAATAGCGGCCGACCGCTTCGTGTACGCGATTCATTCAGTATGGCCGCCTTCCATTCATAAAAAGGCAGGGCGCGCGCGGGGGGAGCCGCGGCGGCGGGGGGCGGCCCTCCGCCGGCCCGCGCCCGCCGCCGACGCCAGTGCGGAATGTGCCAACGAACGGAACGGTCGTTTCGTCGGAGCGTACGCCTGACGCTCCCGGTTTTCCATTAAAATGTGTATAAGAATAAGTGCAGTGAAACCACACGTGTTCGGAACGGTTGCGGAAATCGCCGTCGTCGAGATCAGAATTAGAAATCAACGAAGAACTTCACCGAGGAAGTGAGTAGCGGCCATATTGCAGTGATAACCGCGCGGCGGGCGGACGAGAATCGAGGCCGGTGCGTGGGCCGCCCCCCGCCCGCGCCAGGTGCCGCTCCGGACCGCGCCGGTCTCGACTCCTCCCGTGGATTCGCGCGCCCGAAATTCGGTGAATCCGGCGTGATTTAGTGTGACAGTGAGCCGGCCGGCGCGGTTTCGGTGCGGCACGAGCGAGGAGCTCAGTGTTGTGTGTGGGGCCCGTCGAGGCCCGAGTGCCCTTGTGTGATGTGTGTGGGACCGGGGATCGACCGCCTCGTAAGTACTGACACCACGTCGCTCCGCATCCGGGACGCGCCGAGTCGCGGTGGCTAGGACCGGCTAGGTTTCACGGCCCGCGTGATCGACGTAGGCAGGCGGGCTAGGTCGAAACGACAAAACCGAGTAAACATGAATGACGAGACGAGAATCGAGACGCTCTTGTCGCGGAGCGCGGCGCTCGCGGCCGGTCGTCGGTCACACTCACACCGCACACGTGTGCGACAGCGCCGCGCCGCTAGTGCGCCCGCGCCGTCCGGCCCCATACCAGAAACTTCTCAGCCCACGATCAAAATGATATTCGCGACGTCGTTCTAAGCGCGATTCGCGAACTGAATAAACCGATATCCTCCTAATCTATTCACGATTAATAAAATACCGACCCATTAAAACGATTAAAATGACTATCCCGCAATTTATATGCTAATTGAGCTCCTCCATTACCGCTAGCGAAGTAGAGACTGATAAATTCGCAGATATTTTTAAAATAACTGTAAATAGCGATAAGAAAGATTGTCAACAATACAATAATTTTTGTTATCAATAAACGGACATTTCGTTGAGTGAAATATTTTAAATGTTCACATTCTACAGAATGTAAAGTCACCCTGTATTCAAACATAGACAAGACGTAGAAAAGGACGGACGACTCATTCTGAATTATTCGCAAGTGATTAATGAAAACAGTAGAATGAAAGCGTAGTAGGTGATAATAAATTGATTTTAAACGTAATTTTAAATTTACTTTATGTTTTGGCGGTATTTTATGTAGAAATACATATATAAAACCTATGAAATTTTATAATACAAATAACAAGGAACAGAATATTATTTAGGTGGCATTTAAAATGATAATTTATCCTAATTGCAACGTATTAGTTAATTGGCATTCAAATTAATTTTTTAATGTTCAGAATTAGATAATTACGCAATTAACTTGAATATTTTATGGGGGTGGCATTATTTAGGAATCTAAGGTAGTGCAGGACCTTCTACAAAGTTAATAAGGATTTAACTATTAAGGACAATAAAGAGAATCAATTTTACCCAAATAAGTAATAACATTTTGAAATTATTCTCGGGCAAAGGTAGAGTTAAGATTCTTGTAAGTTTATCAAAAACAAAATCAGTTCAAAATCATTAATTGTGTATCTAATAAAAAAGAAAATGCAAACCCTAAACAGTAAAGTATAAGGGTCGATTATTAAATATTTTTAATTTTTATCCTAAATCGTGCTTCAATCTAAATAAATTAGAAAACGTGATGTTGACATCTTACCAAATTAAAAACTTCCTAGAAATAATTAAATAATTGCGGTCGACATAAAAATTAATATTCTAAAATGCTTTAGAAGAAACAAACGGGTTTAAAGAATTTAGATTTTTACATCGCTTAGACACTCTTTTAATGACTATTTAAAATATCCTAAAAAACTAAAATTGATGATCTTCCTTTAATTATTAATTAAAAATTTGACACGTTCATTATGTTAAATTCATTCATCTTGTAACTTTGAGGTCCCTACTATAAATTATACAGATTAATATGTACTTCAATAGTAGATATAATAATAATCAATTCATTATACAAAGTTCAGGAAATTGCAATTAAGTTAATAATAGTATCATTTTGGAATAATCCATATTTTGTGCAGTACAAAATACCTATATCATAATATAACATAAACAACATGAAATTTATTCTTGTTTAATTTATTTTAGTATCAATTATGACACAGATAAACTATTCTAATGTTAATAATACACAGATAATGAATAACAACTTAGTCTCATCATTATCTCTTCATTGAGTATAAACATGAATGAATAAAGTTATTTAATTTAAACAATTATTTTATTCTATTAGTTTCCCGTTAGCTACATAAACGTGAAGATTGTAAATTTTTGAAAAAAATATATCATAATAAAACATCCACAATTATTATTATAGAACAAATTATATAACCTAAAGAACGGTATATATCGCGTACCTACACTTTTAATACATCAAAATGCTTTCTTGCACATATTTTCATATACATATTATATTATACATTTAACCGTTACAATTTGATTCGTACGCGCAAAAGTAATGATAAATTTATAGAATTAGAAGCGTGTTACATTCTTGATTCTTCCCCTTGATTCCCTCGAACTGTCATAATTCATCATAATCGGTACACTATTTTGGAGTCTATTCGTGTCAATAACACAAATATTATTTTATAATATTTAATAGTAGTAATACCAAAAGATTGTTCTAATAGTTGCTGCATAAATAATGCATACTGTACATAGTGATAATAATGCATACTATAATAGTAGTCGCATTTGTTTTTTATTTAATTCTAAGCGTTGCTGCATTTACTTTATTTTACTTTATTTATATTGGTATTTTTTAAAATATCTAACAACTTATTGAATATTAGGAAACTTACCAACTTTTACGTGGTATATTATTAATTACTTGGATACGTAGTTTATTAGTGGGTAATAAATGTATTATTTATAACACATATTATGACATAACACACCTTTGAAACCAAAACTATAATTACTCCTGATTTCGTTTAAGCGTTTCGATAAAGTCATATTGCAAAATTTAAACCACTATTATTCCAGCTTCTAGAAGTTAAATTGTTTTAAAACTTCATAAACAGTATATTTATGTACCTAACGTAGATACTATATATAAGATTTTGGTGGTATAATCACGTAAGGAAATTGTTCCACTTATATCTTATGTAGTATTTTTGTGTAGATGATTTTTTCAAAATTTACTACAATATAATTTTAGGTTCGTAGATATCTATGCTATGAATATAATAATGTTTTATTCTGTTTGGTAACCTTAATTAATCAATTAAGAGTTAATACCTATTTTAATTAAGATAAGCAAACACCAGGATGAATGATGTCATTGAAGTGTAGATAATAAATCATTCATTCTCTTATGAATGAATGGTTGTCGTACTGACATATTATACATGAAACATGTACATCAAATACTAGTGATAGTTAACACAGAATATTTTTAAACCTTTAAACTTTAAAGGCTACAACGGCGCGGTGTTTTTACACCCGGGTCACGAAATCCTTTGGTTATAGTTTTTTTATGCGCGAAGTGATCGCTTCGTGATTTCGTGTATTCTTATAATATAATAACTAATATAATAAAATATAAATGAAACATAGTAATGTTAAAGCACACATCAATAGGCGGGATAGTTTTTCCGTAAAGTGTACCACAAAATGTTAAGGTTGTGGGATGAATATTTGAATCGTCCGCGTCGTATCATTGGATGAATATAGGCATGATATTTTGACAAACGTCAAATGTACCTACTTAACAAATTTCGTCAAAATGTTTTCTAGTGCATGATATTTTGACAATTATTGACATTATGAGACAAGACTCTACTCAAGCATTTGGAAGGATTTCTGTAAACTATTTCTGAAAGGAATAATCCAACACAAATACACAATTAAGCCATCTTAAGTTGTGCTAAAAAGAGGTCACTGTCAAAAAGTTATCAGATGTTACTAAGTTAACCTTGTCACTATACTTACTACAGGGCTTAGGCATGAACAGATTGAAAACTTCCTTTCGAATAATTTTGATTTAAATATGTATGAACAAAGCATAGTATTAACGATACTAATGCCTTAATTACATGTTACATGTTTATGCCCACTTAAATTGCATGTTTTCTTAAATTAAGTACACAAATAAAAATAAAAAAAAACACAAGTAGCACATTAATTAAGACAATATTTTTTTGCATCTAGATCAAAATTCAAAATGTAAAAACGTATTCTCTAAAAGACAGTCCAAGTGCGAACTAGGCATATCAATTATCATGGATAGACTAATACACTTTTAATAGCCAATATGTTTTTTTTAATATGGCGTATCCAAAAATAAGCAATGTTTCATTTAGAATTGATTGTTTCGGTTTGAAACTTGCGTCGATTCCTAAAAACGTTATTTAAATCAATAAATCTAGTCGTAAATAACAAGCCTTTAAATATTTAAAACATAAATGTTTTGTCGTACTTTTTCTGATTATTTATGCGTAATATTTTATTTCAATTTTGAATAAAAAAAGTAGTTTTTTAAAGTTGCGTTATAATTTATAATAACAAGGTCATGAACTCTAACTTTATCTAGTATTTTGAATACGGTACAATATCTTTTATCGTAATTTACTATTAAGTGTTTCATCTACATTGTATATTATCACAATATTATGGCAAAACGTTGCACTACCATCATTGTTATCATTTTAGATTGAGTAAACTTTACTGGCCAGTTGGCCACGCTCCCGTGTGTCCAAATTTTTGAAATATATTCTTAGAATCCAAATATTATAAAAGGAGCCACTCACTATTTAATTATTGTGTACTAGATGACACTTCCCTAGACTTCCACGAATATTCCAAGCCTAAAATCAGCCAAATCGGTTGACCCTTTCTAGAGTTTAGTGAACAAATTTAAAATTCATTTTTATCGTTTTATCTCAAGTCAATTGTTAATATCTACTATTCATATGCGAAACTTATTCAATAGTCACTACCTACACATGTAGTTTGCTTGATAACTGTTATCACTAATTCATAGCTATTTATCAACAGAATATAACACCATATAAAATAAAATGATCCCTAATTTTTTGTACATTTATCGATTGATTTCAGTAAAAGTAGATTTCAATTTTCAGTACTTATATTATATAATAGTCAAAATCACCGTACCTACCACAAAATTGTATGCTTTCATTCAACGATGTCAATACTAAGGTTTTCATTTTATTCTTTCAATTATAAATTTAAAAAAACATTAATATTACCTAATCTGATTTTAAAAAGAAGCTTTTTACTAACATACAACAAACCGTTTTTTACTCTTAATTTTTTTTGCATTTGTAAGTATACATATCTATACTTATAAAATTACATGTCCTGACTGACTGACTGATTCATCATCGCTGAGCAAAAACTGTTAAAGTTACAGCCATGAAATTTGGTGAGTAGGGTTGTTTTATTAAGTAGACACCCACTAAGGAAGGAATTTTGAAAATTTTATCCCGAAGGGGATGAAATAGGGCTTTAAAGTCTGAATGAAAGTCCGTCATTTCTTAAGTTAGGAACATGAAACTTTATCTTTGGGTTACTGATTAAAAATGAATGGATACGTATTTAAGCGTTTTTGGAAATTCTTCCCCCAAGGGGGTGAAATTGGGGTTGAAAGTTTCAATGGAAGTCCGTCATTTCTTGAGTTAGAAGCATGAAATTTTATGTTTGGGCTACTGATTAAAAATGATTGGATACGTGTTTAAGCATTTTTGAAAATATTACCCCCAAGGGGGTGAAATAGGGGTTGAAAGTTTAAATGAAAGTCTATATAGGTATATACTATGATAACGCGGACGAAGTTGCGGGAAACAGCTAGTTATTATTAATTTATGATCTAAAACCAGTTAATTAATACGTAAGAACGAGAATAGAGTCGTTAAAAGTAACTTAATATATGTAATACTGTATTTTAAATATTAATGAAAGAAATATAATATTCTAATAAGTAGACCTGCATATTTAAAAGTTTTTGACTGCCCATTACAATACAGTTTCTGAATTAGGTACATAATTATTGGTTTCAATAATTCTGTAACTTACAACAATATAAGTTAGGTAATATTACGAACCATAATTATTATGAAAGCTCATTACTACTTCAAATATTAATAAGAATAAGAATAAGAATAAGAATAAGAACGTTTATTTGCAAAAACATGGTATCGACAGTAAAGTTAAAGACTAACAGTTAAAGACTATAAACATAATAAGTATTATTATAAATTTTTTCATTTGTTTTATAAGATTGAAAATCAGTTAAAATACGTTAGAAAGAGAATAAATTCGTTAAAATTTGCTTACAGTTATTACTTATTACTTACTAGTGTTAGTTGAGTTTAGCGCGTTCAAACAAACAAACAAACTAGAACAAACTCTTCCGCTTTATAATATTAGTATAGATTAGATAGGTATTCTTTAAAAGTGGCTAAGGATTTCCTACCTTAGTCTGAAAGAAAAACACCCAACACCTCTTCCACCCTTAGTTCTAAAAACTTTTTAGATCATTTAAAAATATAAGTAAAGACTTTTTGCAATATAAGTCCTTAAGAAAATCTGAAAAAAAAAGAAAGCTTTCGCACCTTTAGTTTCAAAAAGCTCTCAAAATGTTATTGAGGACAAGCGTAAATGTAGAGTTTTTGAAAGCTTCGCTCTAAATAATCTCAGTATAATATTAAGTTTGTGACATAGCTTTTAATCAAAAACTAAAACATTTAAACTATATTTTTAATTTAACTTTTAAACTATATTATAATCTAGAACTTTAAATACTCGTACTATTTTATCTATTTATTAATACGCGAGCGAATAACTTTGGACCCATTTTTACATAAAATGCAGAAACATAGCATGAAATTTCACACAGAGATAGTATATATAGAAAAGGAGTGCATCGAGCCAATATTGTTTTAAAGTTATGCTTTTTTCATACATTTTTTAATAAATAAATCATTACACACACTACGATGTGCACACTATCATCTTTTTGTATGACAAGCCTATACACACGAATTTTACTCTTTGGTTTATGGAATTATGGTTGAAGTCTGCGATCACAAATTGACAATTATAGATTTTTTTTTATTGAATCCCAAACACTGTTACATATTTTATTGATTAATTTTATCTGTTACATCGACAACGGTTACCATGTTGTCTACTTTGTTTAAATATATCACTTCAATAAGCTTCAATAATCCTTGGTAAAAGCTCTCAAAATATGTTGGAAGTCTATAAGAGAGTATGTGTACGTTAATAAATTTTTGATAAATAAAATTACATTAACATTAGTCATTACTCATTAGTCCTTAAAGGAAATCTCTCAGAATTTAGAAGTATCATCTAAGAGATTTTCTTAAAAAAATAAATGTACATAAATATTAGGTACTTACATAATATATGTGCATACTGCATATTAAGTATATTAGTGGCATTAAATAAGTCCCTAAAAAAAATATAAGGTAGATTGTTTTTAATGTGTCTGATTAGCTATGTCCACACTATGCGCTTTCATCTTCAATTTTCGTCATCTTCTCTCATTCAACTTTCGTTTTGGCGCATTCAATAATTGAATGCGTCAACGAACGCAACGCCAACATTGTCATTTTTGAAGTTTTGGATACGGTCAGAGGGCATGCGTCACGGGCATGCCTCACGTTCGCTGTTGACTGCGCTATAACGCATGCCCTTGACGAACAGAAAAAGGCACAGTGTGGACAAAGCTATTCTACATCGGCTATAAATCTTTAATCTACTACTGTATAATATTATAGTAGGTTTTGCCCATAAAAGCTCTGAAAACTGCATACAGTGCTAAGTCTCTCATATGGCCCAAGTGTCTCTTTTTTATATTTCTAATTTCTATATTCTTAATATCTAAACATATAAACCGTAACAAAGAATCATTGAATAAAATTATATTTAAATATACAAAAATATTCATAAAATAACAGGTAATAATTAGTTGGCAATTCATTCAATACTATTGTTTACATAAGTAAATTAGGAATAAACAAGAGTAGGTACAATAATGTGTCAATAATATTCGTTATAATAATATTAATGAATACATAATTAAATAATATACCAAGTACTTACTTAAAAGTCTGGTTCTAGAATATAGAGTCTAAACTATAACTCCTAGATTATTTCAATGTGTTTAAAACGGTAAATGAAAAATCAAAAACAATATTCAAATTGTAGATCGTTATCTTTATTGTTTATTTGTTAGATAAGTTACATATAATGATATTATCTCAATATATTATACAAGGCGATATAATATATGAAATGAAGTGTTAAAATGTTGATAAATGATTATTATATTTTGTATGACAATCGAATTTAAATCAGAATTAACATGACTCTACATTTTTCTCGACAAAAATCTTTTGTGTGTTATGTAATAACGCAAAAATTATGATTTCGAAATGGCAATATAATATTAATGAATAAGTAAGTATTTGGTCTATTGTTTTGTTTTTGTAAGCATTTTAGCTTACAAAAACAACAATAGTATTAATACAATAGCATTTCCAAGAATCCCCGATCGAAGGATTAAAGTTTAAAAAACTGTTTTACAAAATTTAATCTAAATCGTCTGCAAGTTTACTTTAAAATTAAAACTTTTAAAAATATCTTCTCAGTATTAAAATAAACTTTTTATAACATTACTTACTGGTACAGATCTGATGGCATTGACCTAATTTTATACTTTAATGTTTACCCATCACTTATACTGTTACCAGCAGTATTTCCGGACCTATACGATCTGCAAACCTTCAAGAAAAGAGCGTATTCCTTCTTAAAAGGCCGGCAACGCACCTGCAGCTCTTCTGATGTTGCGAGTGTCCATGGGCGACGGTAGTTGCTTAGCATCAGGTGACCCGTTTGCTCGTTTGCCCCCTTATTTAATTAAAAAAAAAACCCGATTCTATTAGGAGAGTTACGTTTTTGAAGTGTACTCCCTTATATAATTTATAATCAATAATGATAGCAACTTAGACTTTGCTCGCAACATGCTCGATATTCGTAAATAAAAATGGCGCGGAAAACGTAAATTTTCCGGGACCTAAACCTATCCTATACCAGCTATTCTAGCTTTGTCAATTTTTCATTAAAATTTGTACAGTGGATAGGGCATGAAGTAATAACTCACGATCTGACTTAAATTACATTTATTTGTTAGTGTAATAAATAATTAGTAATATATTGGATTTCCAAATAATATTGTGCTACTTTTGGGTCCACAATACACATTGTACACTTTTATACCTATATTTTTTCTTCCTGTTCATAATAATATTGTTTCTCTGAGCTAAATTGTTAAACTTTTGACCAAATAATAGGATTTAAATGGTCCTACAGCATTGAAAGCCGGCAAATTAAATGTGATAAACATCTTATTGTGATTAATCTTCTTAACTTATAACGAACTCACTGTTAAATTATCTACATAACTATAAAAACCTGTAATTTATGTCTATTTGTTTTTACTTTGCCAATAAACATATCTGTTTAGCTGGATGTTTTTCTGAACAAAAAAAAAATAATATAAAATATAGCCTTTAATTATAGTAAATATAGTCTTTTTTAAGTTTTAATAATAAGGAAGATATAAATTGTTATAAATATGATAGAGAGTAGACAACTATCGCCTTGTTATACGAATTTTCAATGCCTCTAAAAATAAAAATCTATTTAAAGGATCGAAGTGTGATAAAATTTAAATTATATTTCAATTTTATTTGATAAGGTAAAAATATAATAAAAAAGTGCACAACGGCGCTAAAAAAGTTTTTAATTCAAAGACAAAAACAGTACCTAACTAGGTTTTTTTGCGTTAGAAAACATTTTGTAAATGAAAATGTAAAGTGTTTTGATAACTGTGCAAAAGTAACTAAATCGATTATTCAAGGTGTAACAAAACTATGTGATAATACTTTAGGATTTGTGTGTATCCCAGGTTATCTTATATTTATTTATATATTGAGCTCACTGTAAAGGTAGCAGCGCTAGAAGAGCAAAATTTTTTTTGAGATTTGTATGGACATTGGACAAGTGCCCGAGCCCCGAGCGTCATGAATTTTCACATACAAAAGTACAAAGAAAAACTCTTTCATCGCTGCTACTTTCACAGCGATCTCTATATTATAATAATATAGTGAACCAGAGATTTTGATTGAGACCAGTTTTTCTTAGTCTGAGTGAACCCATTAACACCCTAAACTTAAAGTACTTAATATTAGTTTTGATACACCTTGTATTTGGTCCACAAACATATCCCCTTTATGCTTCGATCACATAATATATAATTGTTACTGAAAATGCTCGAACTTCGGTAAATCTTATGGTTTAAGTGTCAATCTTAGGATTTAATGACACGAGTTGGTAAATGTAAATAAGTATTTCTAATAATACGTAGATTTTTTTGAACATTTACCATTAAAATTCGTTACTTTAAAGGTTTAATTAGGTTTTACTACTGTCATCTGGTAAATGTTGGTTTTAGGAATAAAACAAAGAGTAATTCTAAATTATTTACCTTAATAAACTATAAGACAAAACAGGTAGGTAACATAATATACTTAGTTAACATAATTTGCTTACCTAAGCTACTATAATTCAATCAGTATTCTTCTTATATTTGGTTTTAAAAAAAGTAAAAAGGTAATCAAAATATGTCATTATAATAATAATATCTATGGACGCTTCACACCACGTCAGTCTGGCCCCGTGCTAAGTACCTGAAGGACTTGTGTTACAGGTACCAGACAACGGAAATATATTTAATACTTTTATACTATACATATATTTAAGATTTTTATTATACATATATCATACACATATTTAATACACATCCATGACCCAGGAACATTGAAAAACTTTTCGTTTCGTCGGCGGGATTCGAAGTCGCGACCCCCGGCTTGAGTTGCCACACACTCTAACCATTGAGCCACGGAGGTCGTCTTATATCTATTATCGTCGTCGTCTTATTCTATTAATAAATAGGTAAGGTATGTATCTAAAACAAAATATTTCACTCGATGGAAAGCAACTTCCGGTGTCCATGGACACTCGCAACTTTAGAAGAGCTGCAGGTCTGTCGGCCTTTAAGAGGAAATAGGGTAATAAGTATAGGGGAGGGTAGGAAAGGGTAGGGGAATTGAGCCTCCGGTAAACCCATTCACTCGGCGAAACACAGCGCAACTGTTTCACGCTGGTTTTCTGTGAGTCCGTGGTATTTACTATTTCTCTGGTCGAGCCGGCCCATTCGTGCCGAAGCATGGCTTTCCCACGGTTAATTATACCACTTTAATAATTTATATTAATATTAAAATAAAATAAAGATTTAATGTTTTTGCTCTATAACAGTACGGAACCCTTCGTGCGCGAGTCCGACTCTCACTTGGCCGTTGTTTTTCAACATAATTTATGCCATTACTGTAAATACTAAGATTTACCAACTATATGGTGGTAAAAGTTCGTATCGCAAAACTTTTCAGACATTTACCATTAGGGATTGGTAGATCTTAGGTTTTACTAGAAAATCTTAGGATTTACAACAGTTCGAGCTTTTACAGTAACATATATGACCCGGCAAACGTTGTTTTGCCATATAAATAATTTTTGGTATGAAAAATAGATGTTGGCCGATTCTCAGACTTACTCAATATGCTCACAAAATTTCATGAGAATCGGTCAAGCCGTTTCGGAGGAGTAGGTACGGCAACGTACACTGTGACACGAGAATTTTATATATATGAAGATATTTCATATTAGTGATCGAAGCCTTTATGATAATAATACTACTTACTAAACAAATTACTCGTAAGCATGTTAGTAACCCCATCAAAAATGTTATTAAATAGTCACTAGCTGACCGGGTAGACGTTGTTTTGCCATATACATTGAGGAAACAGGCTCTAACTAACAATTAACAACCGGGCGGGGAATAATAATATTTTGAGATGACAATTGACCACTCCTTTCATATCCTCTATCCATACTAATATTATAAATGTGAAAGTGTATATGTCTGCCTGTTACCTCTTCACGCCCAAACCGCTAAACGGATTTTGCTGAAATTTAGTATGGGATGCTTTGAGTCCCGGGAAAGGACATAGGATACTTTTCATCCGGGAAAATTATACGGCTCCCGCGTGATATTATACCACTAGACGAATTTTGACGCAACGGAGTTGCAGGCGTCATATTCTAGTATTTCATAAAAAACTTCGATTCAACGCGAGGGACTGTGCGGTTGGTATTTATACATATTAAGTATGCTACAACCATAAAGTTAATATACCTAGCGGAATAGAGAAACAAAGGCCTGAGCAAGCGAGATGCCACTATCAGTAACACCGCGTGGTAAAAAGAGACGTGTGATACATGACAGCAGCACTCTTTTTTTGACGTCCAGTCGGCACGTGCCGCACGTTGTCAATATAATCTCATAGAATTCATGTTCAATCATGCTTGTGTAAGTGTATACGTACACATATTTTTCACACAGATGAAAACCAATTTTGGTTACGTTTGACAGCTCGAGATTGTTGCTCTATTCCGATAGGTATATTAACTTTATGGCTACAACATTATTTCGGGTATGTAAATAGATGAAGGCTGTTTCTGAGACCTACCTATTAGGTCGGCCACTAAAAATCATGAAAACGATCGTCAGACGAGATTTTTTTATTAGATTTCTACTTTTCACGTTTTAATAAATGGCAAGAAGCTTTTATCAGTTACAAAAATGTTATAGGTATCGCTATAGCAAATTATAATTGTATAAAATTACGTATTACATACTACCATAGAGATACTACGTAACGTAAACTCTAGGTAGAGCTAAAGGATTCATAAGTCTCGTAATTTTTAAGCTTTATAAAGCTCCGTCGTTTTGTTACTAAATACAATATTAATAAGCTGTGGTTTGTTAAGCCATGGAGCTCATTAAGATCTGAGAAATCTAAAAGGTTATGAAATGTTAAAAAAGTAATTCGTATGGGAGACTTGCTGGCACCCACAGAACAATAAAAACTGGCACCCAATGGATACAATATCTTGACCATAATAACTAGCTAAAAGTCGAGCTTTGTGATGGCCGTGTCGTTTTCCTGCGTGGTAATAATCTTTAAGGCAATTTTTTTATATTTCAATAGTAATCAAACCTCGACTGACCGATGATAACACATCTAAATATATACTTAAATAAAAATAACTATATTAAAGCACAAATAGGCGTGATAGTTTTTCCGTAAAGTGTACCACAAAATTGCTCAAATTGTGGGATATAGGTACTAGGACTCCTTCGCTCGCCCTGATTATTGCTGTTCCCTCTTTTATTGATTACTAGAGTCTAGATGTTCCGCGCAGCTCTGAACCGTACATTTTCCTGCAAATGCCTAGCCTATGTCCTTCTCCATGGTCTACTCTATAGGTATCTTTGCCAAAGAACATAAAAATCGCACCAGTAGTTAATGAGATGTTGAGTGCGTTCAAATATTGTCCCCAGGTTTTTCCACATTTCCCTCTAATTCATTGCTCCTATTAGTCGCAGAGTGATGTTTAATATAGCCTAAGCCTTCCTTGATAAAAGAACTATCCAACACTAAATGATTTTGTCTGTTCGAACCAGTAATTTCTGAGAATTACTGGTTCGAACAAACTCTTTAGCTTCATAATATAAAGTATTTTGACATAAAGACAATAATATATGCATACGTACGAATTTTTAGCATCATGTAATTTTTGCTCATTTGAAAATTTGCGAAAATTCTATTCACTTACTTCAGACAGACAATTTAATCTTTGTATTTAATATCTGAATATGGTTGATACTTATATAATAAAGCTACCTATTCCCATTATCAAACCAACCCCAAAAGCGTTCGGATTGATAAAAGCTCCAAAACTCAGTTTATGGTGTCAAAACGATTGTCTTGTATTTAAATCGAATGTAATTTTAAAATTTATAAAGTTTGGGTCTGGTGGCACTACAGTGTTAAGGCCAAGTAATGTACAAACTGGGAGAAATCAGCAAGCTCGTTTCATTTGGCCTTGACCTAAATTTGAAAATATTTCGATAATTATCATGAAAATGTAATCTAGAGGTCACGTTTGTCACCTAGACATTGTGTCGTAAGGTCTAATTTTAGAACGGTATGCGGTGATGATGATGCTAGACTCCCCGTCTGACATTAGGATGAAACATCAGTATTTATCAACAAATAGTGCCACGTAATACGGTCCCAGACGCCCTAAGGTCGTCTATAAAGTGTTTTATTTTTAAACCTTCACGTTATCTACTGTTTATATTAGTTCTCGTTTTATTGAGGTAATAACACCTCGCTCTACATGTTTGTTTGAATCACCTCACTTGTAATTCTCTTATCGCGAATTACATTATTTTTAAAAACAAACTTAAGTATTTGCAGTATACCGCGGCTATTCAGTTTTTACTTGCTTATTGAATTAAAAGAAATATATTTTAATTTTTACTTCGTCGATTAGGTTGGAGAAACGTGGTCCATACTGAATAACAATGAATGCGAAGGTAGATCTTTACATATTTTAACTGTAGGATGGATAGTAATATTATTAGATTCCGGGTGACAAGGGCAGAGTTTACCAATAAACGTCGCGTAGATTGCTTGACTCGTCGGGAATAAATATAAATATTTAATAATTTATCGAATAGATATTATATCGCACACACAAGCTGGTGCACAAACACAGGCTCCTCGCATAATTGTTCAACAACTGTAAGGACTGGTAGTCCGACATACTGATAACGACCTTTGAAATTGAGTAACTAATAATATGGACGTTAATACAAGTCTCGGCTCCTGCAGCTGCTTCTATTAGTGCTTGCTGATTGTCGTTAGTATAATTCCTAACGGATGTTTCGCCTGTTCCAGGTGCAGGTGGGGACGATGAGGGAACAGGAAGGCGACGGCCCCGAGAGCCGTTAGCCGGACTCGATGGACGAGTATGGCGGGCCGGCGGCGCCGCCCCGGCCGCCCAAGCCGGCGGCGCGCGTGCACCGAGCGGGCGCGCGCCAGCCGGCCGTCTCCCTGCTGCAGCCTCGCCCGGAGGCCGAGCGCGAGCGGAACGCGTACGTGGAGACCCCCCACGCGCCGCACGCGCCGCCGCCGCAGCCGCCGCACCGGCACGCCGCGCTGCCGCTCAAGCCGGTGACGTCGCAACCCGGCGGCGACAAGCGGCGCGCGCCCCAGCCCGACTCGATCGTGTGCGAGCGCTGCGGGCGCTGCCGCTGCGGCGAGTGCGCGCGGCCGCGGCCGCTGCCGTCGCGCTGGCTGTGCGGCTCGTGTCTGTGCAGCGCGGAGGCGTGCGTGGACTACGCGTCGTGCATGTGCTGCGCCAAGGCGCTGTTCTACCACTGCGGGAGCGGTGAGGAGGAGGTGGCGGCGCCGTGCGCGTGCGGCCCGCGGCTGGCGTGCGTGGCGGCGCTGTCGGTGCCGCTGCCGTGCCTGTGGCTGTACTGGCCGCTGCGCGCGTGCGCGGCGGCGGGCGCGGCCGCATACGCGCGCCTCAGCCGCGCCGGCTGCCGCTGCGCCCGGCCGCCGCTGCCCAGTATTATCTAGTCCCGCGCCCGCGATGTACAAATATTTATTGGCGAGCGGAGAGGCTCGAGTGTCGAGTGAGTGCCGTGAGTGCCGTGAGTGGCGTGAGTGGCGCGCGGGGCCCGGACCCCGCCCCGCGCCGAGTGATCGTCTCGTTGTAAATATAGTCGTATAGTGTGAATGTACGTGAACGTGTCGCCCGAACGCCGAAAGTCTCAAATTTTCTTGAGACCGAAACGTGTCATAAAACGCTAACGTTAGTATTTTGGATTCCGCGCGAGTCCGGAGAAGATTAAGAAATGAGATATAAAACATACTTATTAAGATGTAGATAATTTACCATTTATTTATTAACTGAATTTGTATTTATTTGTAAATAAAACGACAACAACATTATATTATAAATACGAATGTTTACTACAATGCTGGTTTTTCTTTTATCCCCAATAAAAGCTACTCAAATGTGATCAAGGCAGTGCAGCAAGCAAGCGATGCTAATGATTTGATCATTTGCATCGCAATACGAGTGAGTATCCTTGCCTCATTGCTCACAGAAACTCTCTCTGAATTAAGAGTGCACTGACGACTGACGTAGAGTCGACTCTACATCGGAAAATTCTGTGACTCTATAATAGTTTATTAACTCTATCATCATTATTATTTTAAGATGTCCTAAGAAATCACGAAAAAAGAGCTTTAGAGCTTTAATTTCAAACTTTTTCAATCATAAAGTTTGAAATTAAAAGATAAATTTTGCACTGGCTTATCAGTAAAAGGAATAGATTTTTGAGAAGCAATGAGAAGCAAGTCATAGCCGAGGATTCTGAAACAAAATTAAGATTAGAAATAAAATGTATGTAAAATAAGGTCACTTCAACCATCACAATAAAAGAATCTTATAAAACGCAATAGTCTGTGCGTGCGTGTATAAATAGTTTACGAGAGGAAGTGAGGTTTCCTCTGTCGGACGCCATGTTTTTGACGGCGAGCCCAAAGTATTTTAACGGTCTCGAATGAATTAACAAGAGGAAGTCGTTTCTGTGGGCGTATTCGAATGGAATTAAAGTTATAAGTATCTAGAAGAATGATATTATAATGATTAATCTTATACGTTACATAATACATTTAATATTATATTATAGCTTTTTTGGTACCTCAACTTTTCACTTCACTACCGAGCGACCAAATACAATTACATAATATTAAACCAGAACAACAAGGAACTAGATCTTTCGTACTAACGAGTAATTCATACTTTTCGTCACCCTAGCTACGCTACCTCTGTAACTGGATCCATATTTGCGCAGTCCAATGTACGAATCATCTTTCTACAGTTCGACAAGGCTGTTTATTAACGTGGCGCGAAAAGGAACTAACGCATACAAAAATGTTATTTTTGACAATTCTCCTTTACCAGCAGCACCCACTGACATCATTGACATATTCATATTTTAAAGCCTTGTCGAACACTACATGACGCCTGCGTTGCGCCACAATTCCTTTATCGCACGGGAGTTTCTTTATCCATGCCAAAATCAGTTCAGCGGTTTGGTCGTGAAGAGCCAAGAGGTAACAAATGGAATTTCCCATTCATTATCTTTACATATAGGATGGTACTTCGATGAAATGTGATCAGTTTTAACCAGTAGGGCCGCAGGGGGTAAAATAAGATCCCTGCGCGTGTAACTATTTATATATTGGTACTCTTAGAGATAACACACATCGCTGTCATGCGCGACGATAAGTCTGGTATCGAGGACCAACACACGATATATAATAAACATTGCTTTATAGATTGTCATTTGTCATGTTCCAAATGACTATATTAAACATTGTAGTTAATAAAGTACCATTTAGAGGCAGATGGTAGTCCTACGTCATTTGGTCGGGTTATGTCAATTCAATGTAAAGGTGAACGCAGATTTGGCACCGCACGCACCGCAGTTGCCGCATTCGAATTCTTTATATGAAGTTGCGTCGACTGCGGCGCGGGTAGGTATGCGAGCTTGCCTATAACTTCATATTATAAAGAATTCGAATGCGGCGACTGCGGTGCGTGCGGTGCGGCCCAAATCTGCGTTCACCTGTCGCGATCTGTCGGCTGTGGCCTGTGTTTGACATAACGTGGCCAAATTACGTAGGTCCGTCCTCTGAATAATAATTATTATTGGTCTACCAGAATCTGATGGCAAAAAGTGAGAAAGTAAATTGGCTCTAGCAATAACGGGGTAATTTGAATAAAACATTTTGATCCTTTTTTTCCACAAAGCGGCTGATTCTGTGTGTAAAACATGCAAATACATATTATATAAATTTATCCAATGATCAAGGATATTTTTTTTAAATATGCCGTCAATATTTGCCATCAGATTCTGGTAGACCTATAACTTCTCTGATAGTTGTTTCAATATATGAACGTATTGTAGAGTCTCGGTGGAAATTCGTATGTCGTAGTTTTACACAGATTTCATCGACTAATAATTATTATTCTACTTTACTATGATACTATCTATAATTATTTACAATGAAATTTTTAACAATCTTTTTAATACAATATTCTGAACACCAGTAACACTTCTCTATGTAGAGTCTTTAGAGTATAAGAAGTGACTGAAGAGTTTGATTATTTCAAAAAGTATAACATTACAAGAATAATATAATATACTAGCTGTCCCGGAAAACGTTTCTTTGCCATATTAAGTATATAAAGTATTTTTTTTAATTTGATCGCAGCGCTAACTGTCGGTACAGACTAAAATTAAAATTTGAATTCGAATATTATTTAAAATTTGAAACTGCGATGGTAGCGCCGTCTGTCGGATCCAATGTAAAATATTCCAAAATCAACAACTACTAATAAATTAAAAGTTAATTAAAAAAACATTGTCCATCGGACAAAATTGTGAATCTAAACCATTCCCAGATCCCCTTGAACACACACAAAAAATTTCATCAAAATCGGTCCAGTCGTTTGAGAGAAGTTCAGTGACATACACACTCACAGAAGAATTATATATATTAAGATATGGTGGGTCTTCTTGATCTTAGATGCAAAAGAATGCATATCTGCAATAAAGTAAATAAAAAAACTTTAAAATTTTAGCATTACAATTTACAAGTTACTACAAAAAAGACGGTGACCCGTGACAGGCAACAGCTGCGGTGGTTAACTTTTTAACAGTGTTGAGAAAGAACTTGAAGCAAGCTACTGGCCTCCAATAGTGGCAGTAGTCAGTAGAGTAATCAATTTGGCAGCAGTGCAGTCGGCCCTTCGATAAGGCAGGTCATCTCTCAGGAAGCGGCACATCAAACGATAACGCTTGCAACCGCCCCACTTGGAAGTATATTGTAGTTGAGTATACATAGATTGTGGAGTATGTAAGTATACTATTCTACATTCCCTTTTCTTATAAAAACATAATATAAAACTTTAAAGTGTGTATGTGTCTCAAACAAAGATTAACTATAATACTGGCATCGCTAAAAGAGCTTTCGAATTCAATGTCAAAATTAACTCTTCCAGCGTTCACTTTGACAGTGAACTCTACACAAGGGACTAATACACAGTAGTATTATGACTTACTTAAATTGCTACGTCCAGTATATTAAGTTATTTTATACAATACGAACTAATAAAAATGCTTAGACAAAGACAGCCGAGCCTTATCTACCGGTGACGGTGGCCGGTTTCATTGAAACCAGGTCAGTTACGCAGGAGTCATTTTATAGTGCCCAAGTGTGTGCGCAGTACACAAGTACTCTTTTCCTTTATTCGAACCAAACTTGGAAGTAGCTTGTTTCCAACGCGGGAATCGAACTCACGACCTCCGAGTCAAGAGCCGCGCTCTGAAGCACTGGACCACGAAGGAGCGGAACTCGCCAATATCAATTCATAACCCTTAATTCGGCTTCTCTGTTGGGTAACGATCTAATTTGTTCAACATTTCGCATCTGCCTCACGTGATTAGTTTTTTGCTTTGGACATTTAAATTGGTGTGAGCGTTACGCAGCAAGAGCAATTAAAGTGGTGTCTCCTAGTTCAGTTAGGTCAATGAGTGTAACAAGCTGATGACGCGAGCAGTAACACCTGGTAGTGGTAAAAGATCATAGAGCCGCGCATAAGTTTAAGACTATAATAATTATTATTGGTAACACGGTCAGTATGGCGATTGGCGTCAGAATTCTTCTTGGTCAGGAACGATGGCGGCGACATAATATTATATTATGTAGATCTCTATTGCATTAGATATTGTACAAATGCAGCGGTTCTCCTCTCCTCTCCAGTTTTAGAAGATTGCTAAGCGTAAAGATGAAACAAATAAACAGGTAATATTTCAAATTTATAACATTAGGGCGGATGACGCTTTGGTGTATACTGTATTGGATAGAAAATTACATAGAACAATCAGCACGTTACCAAAATGAGTGAAAAATAAGCTTCAATCGTTGGATGTTGATGAGCAAATTACTTGACTGTGAGTACCAGCGGGGCTAAAATGGTCGCTTTGAAGAATCATGATATTAATCATAATATGATTCATTTTTCTAAAATCGCAAAATGCAACTCTGCTTGCAATTCATTTCTGTATTTTGTAATGATTTGACATTTGTCAGTTTGACAGGTTTTGACAATTCATTTGCTGAATTGATTGAGAGGAATTGCTAAATGTGACCATTTAGCCTCGCTGGCATCATAATCATTCATGAAATCATTAATATGTACATGGGCGTAGCGAGGTACGGGCGGGCGAGGTTCATACCCAAAATTGGAGCGGAGAGAGTTGCGGGGTGAGAGGGGAGGCATTTTTCGATCCCAGTTCACTCGCTCATAATATTTTGTTTTAATTTTTACCTCACCTTCAATACTATTGTGAGATTCGAAGATTAGGATTTTCTTAATCCTCTAATCCAAGACCTATGGCCCCCCTCTATACAGAATCCTGGCTACGCCCATGAATATGTACTTTAAGTGGAGGAATTAAACAATTTGTCTCGGTTCTTTAAGGCTATTGTAATCAATTGTAGGTATCTGATGATTCAAACGTTTTAAAGATATGTCATCGGTCTCAAAGTATCCTTATACCAAGACAGACAGATATATATTATTAGTAAGAATTCTCGAGTCGCGATGCTTATTTTCAACCTTCTTGTAAACGGCTGGACAGATTGTGTTGAAACTTTGTTTATTTTGTAGGTCTAAAGTTTAAGAATCGGCCGACATCTTTATTTTCTTCTCGAATGACATGCCGTATTCAGCAAAACGGAAACCGTACATTTTTCCGGGATAAAAACTATCCTATGTCCTTTCCCGGGACTCAAAATCTCTCCATACCCATTCAAATCGCTTTAGTAGCTTATGCGTGAAGAGGTAACAGACAGACTGACAGACAGAGACACAGGATTGTCTCTATGAGAATAAACCTTTAGCACATGGGTTCCCAAAGTGCGCGCCGTGGCGCCCTGGTGCGCCGTGGAACGAACGGCAAGAGGGGCGCCGTGAGTCGATCCTCCATGCATCATTATCCGAAACCACAAATATCAAAAAATTAAATTATGTAAAGCAGGTAGATGATTAAAATATATTTGTAAATTATCATTTACCTGCTTAACCTAATTATAATCATTAAAGTTTATTTATGTATAATATTTTTTTAATAGCTAGGTAGAGTACGGTGCCGTTACAAAATTTTGCGACGTGTGACTGCGCCGCAGGCTGAAAAATATTGGAAACCCCTGCCCTAGCATAATAGATCGTGTCAGAGATAAAATACCTATGAGAACGGACTGTCGAATGATAAATGGTTGTTATTTTTACCTGACGTCAAGTCGCCGTAAACAGCAGGTCAGAATTCATTGATGCTAGCTCATCAATCAGATTATACATCCCGTGACGTCATGGCGGTGTCGGGAAAGGTTCTGCTTAACAATGAGCACGAGATCGATCACCTCTCTCAAGGTATATTCTGTATAAATGTATAATATTTTACCTTTACCTTTACTTTGTAAGATGTAAATATAATAAGTGGTTCGTCGTCATCATCATATCAGCCTATATTCGTCCACTGCTGGACATAGGCCTCTCTCAATGAACGCCAAGATGTCTGCAGATCTCCTGCTACTCGCATCCAACATGGACCCGCAACTAAATAAGTGGTTAGGTACCAATAAGTGTATAATATTTGACCTTTACCTCGTAAGCTGTTAAGTACTAAAAGAAATGGGTAATAATAATAATGTGAATCTACGATCGTATATATAATGTGAATCGAGATTTTGAAAATAATTATAGATTTTAGCAATTTACAAACTTTTTACAATAATTATCAAAATCAAGATAGTATTTCATACGTATCTGAGGACATGCACCTATATTATCTCCTAAAAGCGCTAGCGGCTAGCGCTCACTGCCCACCGGAGACACGAGGCCACGACAGTTGTATAGCGATGATGTACCATCGAGGAAATTGATTCCTATGCAATTGATAGACCAAGGTTATTTGGCCGAATATGTCAATTCAATGGTAATTGTGATCTGTCGGCTGTGTTTGACGTAACGCAACCAAACTACTTAGGTCCCCGATCTGCATAGGAGTCAACTTCTCTGAATTCTCTGATAGTACATACTTCAGAGTCCAGTTACGCAGGAGTAATTTTATTGTGCCCAAGTGTGTGCGCAGTACTCAATTCGCAACACTCTTTCTTCCTTTACTCTCATACAGAGACGGACGAACGCCACAACTGGTGAGAGATTAGCAGGACCAACTTTTTACATGCCCATCCGACGGATGGATCATCTTGCTTGTCAGACAATCAGGATTAGCCTGCAAACTTGGAAATAACACTTTTCCAACGCGGGAATTGAACCCACGACCTTGGAGTCAAGAGCCGCGCGCTCTTAACCCCTGGACAACAGAGTTGGCTAAAGTCATTAAGCGTAACACTTTGAACGGAGAATATTGGAAGTGATGTGCTGAAAGGCGCGATAGTGACTCGCAATCAGGTTTGGTGTGACCTTTACAGCCGATCAACGACCGCCTCTTACGTCACAGTTCTCGTTGAAAATTTTATGACGAAAAGCGGTATGCGGGAGCGAGAACATATTTTATTTACGGTCAGTCATTTGACGTTGTTTATTGGGGGCTTTTATACGCAAGGTATTTTAGAGGAGACAGAGGTAGCCATAGCTTAAATATCTCACCGAATCTCATGTGCATTTTTTTTGTTTTGTAGTCAATCTTGGAAAACCTTAATTCGGTTATTAATACAGATAACAGAGTACAACATGAATGGAGTAAATTGTCTAATTACCGTGTTTCAAAATAAAAGTTCTTATTCTGAAGGATAAACTAAATAATACAACTAGAGATGGACCTTTACCTATCTTCTGACGGTGCTATCGATGCAACATGACGCTTTTTAAAATCGTCACGTGTACCATCGAGGAAATTGATTCCTATGCATTTGAGAGACCAACGTCATTTGGTAGATCATGTCAATTCAATGTTAATTGTGATCTGTCGGCTGGGTTTGACGTAATGCGACCAAACTACGTAGGTCCCCCATCGGCGTAGGAATCAACTTCTCTGATAGTACCTTCGAAGCCATCTGACCTCAGGAACGGAATAGAAGCCTGAAGCATCAATTTCGCCTCATGCGAGGGAATTGGCAGTTGGTACCGGAGACGCGCCAATTATTTGGTTCGTATTTAATTTGTGTTGACGCAAAGTTAATTTGTGTACACTTTCGTTGCAAAAATTCGCTTCCGTTCCATTCCGCGCCGGTACAAATTGAGCTTTAGGGTCAACAAAATCAGGATGTTTGTGACCCTCGGCCGTAGACACAACACGACTCGAGAGTTATCTCTGTACTGAATAAGTAATAGTAAAAATAGTGGCGTGATGTGGAGCGCCAGACGCTGACACCAATACTGCAGACGAATTGGTGACCTATAGTACAGGGTGATGCGATATCGATGTGTCATGTCACATGTCACATGTCATATTCCATATATTTTTAGGGACTGTACGAGCAGGAATTTTCAAATATTAATTCCTATTAACTCTGGATGGAATAGAAGTTCTGGATCCGGATTTAAACCTACCAATATGTCGAAATAAAAACACAGGTTGTAATAATGCTGCACCTGGATCTTTTGACACACTTGGACCGTGCATGACGAGAACAAATCTCGTGACTTTCGCTCTATCAGAGCATCCTGTATAGAGTTATCAGTGTTTTTATAGTATTTACGAGTGAGCCTTGCTGATAAGGCGGTAGTGGAATTGCACATAATATAGAATTAAGCATATTATTATATATGTAAATTATGCGCCGCCCGTAGCAACTAACAATAACTGTTTAAGAGCGGGCTGTGCAATTTTGCTGTGTTTTCTAATAAGTATTACGATCCCGGAAGACGATTGACTCAAATGACATTGAGATTTATTTAATCATTGTATATTTATCTGATACTAGCCTAACGGAAAACACGATTCACTTATTTTGACTCGATAGTTTTATTTTTCGAAATCATGAATATTTCCGGGCTTTTCAACAAATATCAGTTACACTTATTCAGTTACTATCATTAAATAACTTGCACTACTACAATCATACACTTTGTAAAATCATAGCTAAAGGAAATATTAGTATTGTATTTTGTTTTTAAGTAATCATCAAAAAACTGTTTTGGGACTTACGACCTTTTCTTTCATTCTATAATGCGGGAACCCTTGCTACGCGATATTGTTCACTACTAGCTGGGGCTCAAAGTAAAATTCATGCAGGCACGATTCATGGATGGATCATTATAATATCACGATTGGAGGAATAGCGGAGTATGTAGGCGGGGCTAGCGTGTTTTGATATTTTTGGCAGCCCGGTCTTAAGGAGGATATTAAGACGTATTATTTTTAAAGTAGAGACATGGCACGAGTGCAAAAGGCATAGTTTTGGGATTGTTTCGACTTTGGGGCCATACTGACATTTTAGATGTTATATCCATGTTTTTATCACGGCACGAACCCGAAAAAAACTAACGAAAGACGTAACGTAGTAGCACTGTATTACAATATTATCCAGTGACGTTAATAGTTATTCAATATTTTTGTCCAGGTTTGATACGTTGGAAAAGTGATATTGCGGGCAAGGCCAAAACATATCATTACTATAACGTCATATAGTGTAAAATTTTTGTTAATGCTTTTATTTTCATGTAGCAACAGTGCAAAAATCGCTTTCCCAGAGTCCTCACCGCGTTGAATATTCACGGCGCGGCGGCCGGCGAGGCGGCCGGCGAGGCAGTGCGTTCTCGGAAACTCGACGACAGATGCTTTCCCGGATATTAGCGAGCTCATTTATAACCTGTGTATGTGTGTACTTCATATTATATGTAGTAATATAAGAGGAAATGTATTCAGAATAGTTCATATAAAACCACATAGATGACGGCCGCATCTCCTCGCTAAAATTCGTTTATTTCGCGGGAACGGGATAAAAAGGATCCTACGTCTTTTCTCGGGATTCAAAGTGTCTCCGCACCAAATTTTGGCAAAATCGATTCAGTGGTTTGGGCGTGAATATGTAACAGACAAATAGACTAACAGCCTTTCACATAATTGTAATATTAGTATGGATGGGTTCTGAATTAAAATAAGATTTGTATAATATAGAGTTAGACACCGAGAATGTGCGCTAGCTTTTAATGTTAGCTTGTGTGCTAACATTAGAACAAAAGCTTGCAAAGCTAAAAGCCGCTTGCTACCTAATTGATCAAGGGTTGAGACAAGTAGAGTATGTTAAAGACAGGAAATAATTACCGAAAATCAAAGTATTCAATGACCATACATCATTTAAATTGAATACCTTATTTAACCTATAGGTTGTGCAACATGGTTGTGTGGGTTGTGTAGGTTGTGCAGGTTGTAGGCAGACTCGTGGGAGCCGGGGCTTATGGGGTCGTATCCGGTTCATCCCACAACCGCCTTCCATACCAGCGGATACTGAGTTTCAACAGAGTTAAAACTTATTACCACATATATTACTGAGGGCAGATTAAGATGGTGGATACGGCAGTTAAATTTCCTGGGATTCTTAGATAAGTCTCTACGAAATGTTTTAATTTACCGACCATCTGTAACAGGATTTTAGAGTTCAAACATTTTTACTACCATTAAGCTTTCGTCTTCAGTGCCTTCCCTACGGAGATTCCGTAATTTACCGTATTTAAAGCCTTATAAACTCATAATTTGAAAGCTACAAAGTTATAATAAAAATACTGCATTATCTTCAGTAAGTCAAGTATCAACATTCCTTTCCCAGTTTTAAATTTTCTATTTTTGTTTAATGATATCGGTTTCCAAAGTAAAACCAATTTTTTAAAATTCAAGCATACATTCAGCATCTCCTTAGTATGTACAAATTACTTTTATTTGAAACACACGCCGATAGATCGACAATAATTATCTTATACTACATTATTTTAATTTTTTAGAACAATTTTGAACTAAGATAAGTAAAAAAATTGGGTTTTGGTTTCTCGCCAATGCGGCAAATGTATGTTCAAGGTCGGGGGACGGCCTTAATGTAACTCTGGAATAAACTGTCACCAGCAGTAATTCCGGGCTATCTCGGGAGAGCTCTGAATAATGCGTCGCAAAGTTTCTTTTTCTTTCAATAACAATATCTACTAACTCTACCTTTGAGAGTTCAAACTTGAAAAGCCAAGTAAGTATTAATATCCCATAAGTTCAATATCAACCGCACTTGTGGTTCCCCGGGTGGGTTACCGTGGTGTCGACTGTCCACGTACAGGAAGAGTTCGTGTTGCTACTATCACACCATATTGTAGCTCTAAGCGAGGTAGACATGGCATGGAACACACAAGTGTTTAGTAATAGTCTGTTTTTTTCGAATAAAAATGCAGATTATGGATGTTCTACGCGTTCATTTGTTTTCTTCTAGAATATTGTACGAATCGAGTTGTCTATGGATGACGTGACACCATCTTGTAGCCTGTAGGCCGCTCTAGAAGAAGTGTAAGTTAGAACGAGATAATTAAAATATGTATTAATAACAATATAATAGTCAGCTTTGGACTCTGGAGGTATAGCTTTTTGAATTTTGATATTATATTTTCTGACAGGTTAAGATAAGTTCAATTGAGCTAGATTTTTCTGAATCAAAAAGTATTTTAAAGGCAAGTAAAGACCGTGCGAAATAGCCTGTCAATGTGCTACTCACAAAAATCTACTACTTTTCATTTTTTATATGACATGAAATTTTATAAAAAGTGATATGCCGAAGATAGCCATTAATTTAGAAGGAATAAATAATTATAATTATAGTAATAACCTTAGAGTAGAATACTGTCGTCTGTACTCTGTATGTGTTGGGAGCTCTGTCACAGTTTTAACTAGTACAGCTCCCGACGCTAACTGCTGAATTTGTACTGAAATTAACCTAAACAGTGTCCTAATTATAAGTATTTTGAATGTTATAATATGTTATGATTTGAAAGAAATAACTTATTATTATTATATTATTATTATCGCAGGCATTTTGTGCTCTCTACTGCCGTTGCCTGCTCTCTGCCGTTTCTGGCCAAGCTTCAAGTGTGAGATTAGATAAGTTTAAACCAGCTCCAACTACCATGTCTATATAATCTCTACTCTATGGTCTTCACGCATGATCAAATCAACTCGTGTTCTTTTACCCGATTCATCAGCTATTCTATTTTATTTACTACAAAACTATAAATAAATTGAGACGTGGAATGAATTCTTATTTCGTACTACATAATATTATAATAGTTTTAACCGGAACGAAAAGAAAGACGAGGGATTTATAAGTTTGACATTTTCTTCGTTTTCTTCGTTTATTCACAATAAATGTACAATTTATCTTATAAAATACAATTATCTATCAATTATCAATTTATCTTATACATGTCCGGATATTGTATGTCACTGTATGTTGCTCGTATCTTTTAGTTTCGAAGATACGAAACATAAAACTAAATCCCAATTCCCAACCATCTCCTTGGAGATTTAGCGTACATTTAAAGATAACGTATTATGTAGCGTACAGACTATATAGACGCAAAGGTATTATAAAGTTTAAAGTCCCCTAAACACGTTTTGTGGGTACGTTCCCTAGCGAGAATAAACAGACACAATCGAATAGAATATTGTAACGTGTCACCTGTCAGGCTCAGTGATTGAGCAGGTGGTGCGAGAGGTCGCAGGTTCGAGATAACATCCGTTATGCATGGCCAATAGCGTTTCGGTTCTAGGAAAACAGGATTTAAAATTAATATGTTGCACAATCAGAGAATTTAAAATACCTTTAATTAACTGAAGAAATAACTTTAATTTAATGAAGACTTTGACAGAAATATAAAAGTAATCATTAAGGGCGTTCCGTCCGGAGATTCCGTAATTGACCGTATTTAAAACCTTATAAACTCATAATCTGAAAGCTACAAAGTTATAATAAAAATACAGCAATAATCTAGTATATCAACGTTCCGTTTTAAAATTTCTATTTTTGTTTATTATACTCATGATATCGGCTTCCAAAGTAATATCAATTTGTTAAAATTCGAGCATACATTCAGCATCTCCTTAGCATTTACAAATTACTTATATTTGAAACACACGCCAATAGATCGACAATATCATAAACTACATATTTGTCGTTTTAAATTTTTTTTAGGACAATTTTGAACTAAGATAAGTAAAAATAATAGGGTTTTGGCGCGATCTCGGCAACGAGGCAAATGTATGGCCAAGGTCGTTTGCTCGGGGGACGGCCTTAAATCACGTGCGCAAGAACAACTCCAAAGAAATCTGACGCAGTCACACCCATTTATTTATTACTTAACTTTAATCAAGGAAGATTTTGACATCATTATTGCACAGTACATTTTCAGACAAACTCTACATTAAAACTTAAAAAGAAACAATATCTCTGAGTGCGGCCTACAATATTTGAATTTTGACTGGGGCCTACAGTAAAAAAAAAAAGTTAGAACTTTGAAATAAGAAAAAATAACGATATCTATATCTATACTTAATATTATTATATCTTCTCTTTATAAAAATGGATTATCAAATGTGTTAGTCGCGATAAAACTCGAAAACGGCTGAACGGATTGGGCTGATTTTAGTCTTAAAATATTCGTAGAAGTCCAGGGAAGGTTTTAAAGTGACACGAAGTTCACCGGGGCAGCTAGTAATATATATTAATATTAATAATATTGTAATTGGGAAGAGTTTGTTTGTTTGAACGCGCTAATCTCAGGAACTACTGGTCCGATTTGAAAAATTATTTTACTGTTGGATAGCCCATTTATCGAGAAAGGCTATAGGCTATAAATTATTTTATCGCGGGCAACAGCTAGTACATAATAATATACGATCGAATCGAGAAATCTTCTCCTTTTTGGAAGTAGGTTAAAAACTTAGTACCTACCTACAAAC
This sequence comes from Polyommatus icarus, assembly GCA_937595015.1. Taxonomy (NCBI): domain Eukaryota; kingdom Metazoa; phylum Arthropoda; class Insecta; order Lepidoptera; family Lycaenidae; genus Polyommatus; species Polyommatus icarus. The sequence goes on from OW569326.1 coordinate 17,730,770, forward strand.
TTTAAATTAAAAAAAACTTAGAATTCACGTACTTTGAAAAAAAAAACTAAGAACACGTATTTTGAATTCAGAATCCGTAGCGTAATGGGCACAGGTGGCGGACGTTCCGGCGGCACCGGACGTCCGGCGATAATGCCGGCGTCCGCTCCGTTCCCGCCTTGTTCCCGTGACGTCACCGCGTAGCTATTGTGGCGTAGGGTCAGCAGAAAACACATCGAATTAAACATTAAACGTACACTGTACAGTATTGTAAAATATTAAACATACGAGTATACAGGGTGTAACAAAACTAAGTGATAATTTAGGGTGCATATGATTCCCCTGTATTGAGTTCACTGTGAAAGTAGCCGCGATCAAAGAGTAGCTTTTTTTCGTGTGTATGGAATAAAGTTTTGCTCTTTCAGCGCTGTTCACAGTGAATTCTATACAAAGTGTAACAAAACTAAGTAATACTTTAGGGTGTGTAATTGTTCCTTGTAGAGAAACTACAAGACCGTTCCTTGTTGAGAAACTACACTGTGAAAGTAGCAACGCTGAAAGACCTTTTTTCACGTTTGTACGGGGAATCTCGTGACGCTGGGAACTGGGGTACACACCCTGTATGTATGTAAGTACGTAGCGGCTAAAGTGCTGGTTCGATTTTAATTTTGACGTGATAACGTCTTATAATTCGATATGGGGTGCGCGCCCGAAAAACATGACAGCTCATGCGGCGTTACCTCGCTCTGAGACGTTCCATTTAAGGCTTGAAGTGCAAGCGAGAGCGCGGAACGAGCGACAAGGAAGCACAATCGGCCTTTGCGTTCGGCAGACTTTGGCAGCGTTCGACATTCGTCTATCTCCTATTCTGTAACTATTTCGGTGCTCTCTTCTGTTACATATTACATTCGGAGGGTTAAGGGGTTAAGGATAGTTGAAGTGACAACGTCATACGTTGTCACGTTCAACTATCGTCAGTAAACCGACTTTACAAGTTTACAGACAACCGATTTTTTTAACAATTATGAGAATTTTTGAATCATGGAGAGAGAAATGATGGAAATCGATATAATGATTGTTTGCCATGATTGCCCGACGACTGTGAAGCTTGCCTACAAGGTATAGTTCTTGCAATCTACGATTGCACGTCGCCCTTAGTTGTGTGAGTGACCATATCTACACACGCGTACATGGCTCGCTCGCTACTGACTGCTCCGTCGGGTACGCACACTAACGAAAATGTCTGTTCACATTTCCAACTACAAATAAAGGCGACGCGCACTCGTAGATTGCAAGAACTATACCATCGAAGAAAATATTGATTCATAGGCAGTTGAGGAACCTACGTCATTTGGGTTTCACGTAACGCAACCAAATTACGTATAGCCCAGTAGGGTTAGTTCAGCCTTGTATGGGAATCTGAAATTAATTATAGTCAGAATTTTTTTTGCACCAGTGTTTAGAGGAGGTCACAAATAGCTTAAATTCGTAAACTCGACCAACCACGACGTGTGCGTTAGCCGCCATATTGGTTTGAAGATCAAATCTTTGTTTAGACATATCTCCTTTATTTTATATATTTTTACGAAAATTCTAAGAACTAAATTTGTTGTAAACTTAATTTTCTACATTTTGAGTTCTTATAATTTTCATTGTAAAATCAATATTTACGGAGATAAATGTAAAAAACAAGTAAAAGTGTAATTTCACTTGTATGTCAATTATTATCGAATTTAGCGAAAATAATTGTAGAAACAAAGTTGTAGGTGATAGATCATTAAATTTCCAACAAATTTTATCCTTATGAATTTTTTTAGAAATCAATATTTAAGCTCCTACACCTATGGTAAATGTACCGGGACCCAAGCGACTGGATAAAAGTGAATATTTCTGATCATGAATGAAACCTTTGAAAAATGAAACCTTTGAAAAATGAAACCTTTTAACAATTACGGCACAACCTTCACCTGAATAATTATTTAAAAATGGCCAAGTGCGAGTCGGACTCCTTCCGTACCATTATAAGGCAAAGATAGACAAAAATTTGTGGTTTTTGTATGGGAGCCTCCCCTAAATATTATTTTATTATTAATTATTAAAGTACAAATACAATTAAATATTTTATGCATATTTTAATCGTCTTAGTGCTGCTATTTTTGATAAAGAGCAAAAAAGGCCACTGAAATCCTGTTTGTTATATGGGAGCCCCATCAAATATTAAATATAATATGTTTTTTTGTATTTGTTGTTATAGAGGGAAACAAAATACATAATATCTGAAAATTTCAAGTCTCTACCTATCACTGTTCTTGAAGCCTGGAGACAGACAGACGCACAGACAGCGAAGTCTTAGTTTTAATTGTGGCTAATGTCAAGAGCTACAAGTTTATTTCTGGTTTTTTCTTTCTGTATTTGACAATAATCGCGATACAGGTCGAACAGGCGAAATTATACTTTGACTTGTTTTTTGCAGTTATATCCTTAAATATTGATTTTACAATAAAAATTGTAAGGACTAAAGTTGAAGAAAATCAAATTTTCGACAAATTTGATTATTATCATTTTCTTTAAAAAACAGAAAATAAAGGAGATATAGCTAAAAAAAGATTGGACCTTCAAACCAATATGGCGGCTAACGCACACGTCGTGGCTGGTCGAGTTTTCGAATTTAAGCTATTTGTGACCTCCTTTAAACACTGGTGCAAAAAAAATCTGACTATAATTAATTTCAATAAAAATCTAACCCTACTGGGCTAGTAGGTCCGCCTTCAGCCAGTCAGCTGGGTTTGACGTAACGCAACCAAATTACGTAGGTCCGTATTCTGCCAGATTAACTTCTCTAACAGTGGCAATCATAGACGACTATTCACTACTACACGTAAACGTATATCCAACATAACCAACGTGAAGAGGCGGCATTATAGTGATTACGGTGAACTGATTTAAAGGATATTCCGTGGAAACAGGTTTGAAATCAATTGGTTTGGAGCTCACCCACGACACTTTCTATTGTAAGAGCGTATTCACTGTGAACGATACGACATCGGATATCGTAATGACACAGGTGTAAATAAGACAAAATTATTTATTAATATGAAACATGGCATAAGCGACACAAGATATTATAATTATAATAATATGTAAGGATATAATTATATATAGATTATGTAACGTTACAAGAAAAATGTTAGAGAGGTTTCGCTCTATCCGCATTTCGCATCCGAACACTTGAAAATACGGTCCGGAGTAGACGTTAGAACAATTTTTAAGATATCTTACCTTCGTTTTATTCCTTTACATTTTTATGTTATTTTCTCGTCATCCACGAATCTTCGAATCGGATGCGGATCGGACGTAGAGCGAAACCGCTCTACTGATGCGATATGCGATAACTTTCCGATTCCGGATATTAAAGGCATATTTGCAGTTTTCTATCGGATCTCAATGTCGCGTGATGTGAAAGCGATTATAAGCTAGGGTTGACACAAACTGCTTATCATCACCAAAAGCACAAGCCCTGGAATTTCCATAATTTGTGACACCGCTCCCACTACCACCCACTATATAGAACTTCTCCATAAATGTAGTATATTGACGCCTCAACTTGTATTGTTACTCTTTCTGTTCTATAAAGAGTGATTTATGTATGTAAATCGTGCTAAAGTTTAAAACTTTAGTAATAAAACGATAGTAAATGTTTGAGTTGAATTATGTTTCCTACCAAAATTGGCGAGACTTTTAGATGAAGAAAATTTAATAGTATTTGTGTTGTTAGTATCAACGTGCCCGAATATCGAAGAACGAAATTGGAACATTGTTCCTATACTTGTATGAGATATAAAGACGAATAGCGTTACCACCATGCTAGGAGTTTCTTACTAAAGAAGAGATAAATTGACTGACAAAAAGAATCTGTAATTTAGTTCCTGGTGAGTATTTCTGATGTGTCGCATTTCTACTGTGTCCACTGCTCATGCTTAGATGCGAAAAAGGTATTTATGTCTTAATTCGTTAAAGTACACATAGACGAAGAGCCTCAACCACGAAACAGATGCAAGAATACTTAAAATAAAATTAAATAATTAAGTAATTTATTTTTCAAATCGGTTAAAAATAACCGCTCTTAGAATCAAAACGAAAATCATACGATTACAGCCTGCGAAACGATTAAGGGACTCCTAACTTTAAGTGGCGTTTGAGTGAGATATTGAACACGAATTTGCCGAAGCGTATCTGCGAACATTGGAGCCTACGCCGCTAGGGCGGGGGCGGCGTGGGCGGCCGAGTAGGCGACACGGCAGCCTAGGGTTGCCACAAGAAATACGGCAAAAAACCCAGTTATTATTACCACCTAAAGAGTACTCTGTACAGACAATCTATAATTGGTATTCCTATAGTATTTTCAAACTACAATCTAAGGTGCCAGTAATAGGAGGGCTACCAACGATTTGATAGATTGTAGATACATGGAGAACAGAGAATAGGAGTTAGATGAATACCTGGGTATTAGTTTATAATAGAGTTAATAACTTAGAATTTTTTGACATTTCTCTCGGTTGTCTGATAGAGAAGGTACGGTGTGAAAAATATCTGCAGATATGAGCGATTAATTATAATTGAAAAAGGTAGAGACAAAACTTGATTTGAATAATAAAATTTACCTTCATTTGTGTCAGAAAAAATTTAATAAGATATAAAAGACTTATCAAGATATTTTATGTTTTACACACATTTGTACTGGTTTATATTTTTGGCAGCCCTATCGAGATGTATAACGAAATATTCCTATTTGGATAATTAGTATGTATGGCACGAGAGTATGACGTCACCTTGTCTTTCGTGTTATAAATGGAAAGGCTATTTTTACCAGAACATTTGAAACGTATCCCCCATTTTATATGCCTACGCGACACCTACACTACACTATCTTAAGTTAAAGGATCAATTATTGAATGCAGAACGAATGAATGAAAGTTTGTTGTATAATATTTTGTTTACGGCATTTTTAGTGCTATCTAAGGTGAACTCTTAAACTGCTCATTAAATTACTACATTGTGTAAATGGTGTCTAATTTTCACCAATAAGAGAAAAATTCAATAGTGAAAAGCTCATTATTAATTGATACCCGAAATTTCGTTTCTCGGGAACCGTACATTTTTCACGGATAACTTTTCCTGATCTCAAATTATCTTCACACCAATTTTCATTCACTTCAAGCGTAAACAACAAAAAATAGACTTTCATATATTTTGTAACATTAATATTATAGATTCACTATACTGTTTTATTATATTCTTTATAGTTTATAACATCGCATAAGTATGATGGATGTTATTGCGGCTGATCGTTTTGTAATCATACGATGCATCAGCAACATTGTTGAAGGCACAGACCAGACAGAATGTTGGCTGTCGTTGATAAATGCCACGTTGTCTGCCAGACATTTGGCACCAGATCTGGCAGCATACATCAATATCGATTAGCGAGACATATGAATCAACCGAGTATCATCTTGCCGAAATAGCTTTTGATACCACCGACGTTATATAAGTGGATTTGAAAATCGTCTACTACACAATAGTTGTGATTTATTTAAGTTTAACAATTATTATTATAAAAATCGTTGACGTACTGCCAGCTGCCACACTCAGAATGGAACATTAATTAGTTAAATATAATTAATACTTCGATCGGAGGTTCTAGGAATTCCCATTGTATTATTTTGTTCTCGCGATCACCGGTGCTCGCGCGGGGCCTGAAGGATTAATTCAATATTTTGACATAAGTGATAAGCCCCATACATTATCTGTCAAACTCTTCATTAAATTGAAATTCATAATTAAATGTCTCTGAGTACGGCCGACGGCGGATAGTTTTTAAAGGATTTGGGTTAAATAAACACATATTTTCGTTTCTGAATATCAGGATAATTTTATTGTATGAAAGAAAACATTATCTTCGTACATCCGCGCAGAAGCAGGCTCCATTTTGTTTCACGTCGGCTATGTTCGGCTGCGCTTGGGCGTGCTAGGGCCCCGCTCGGATGCGCGTGCTCGACCCCGCAGGAAACAGGAAGTGGACTAACCGCGGGTTTCCGCTCCCATTCGCTCGCCGGACGCACTGTTTCATTCACTCCTAGGGCTGCCGCCTGCCACACCCCATTTTGTTTACTTTTTATGAATGAATGGAACACCTCCGGTGCAGTTCGAAAATTAAATTTCCTGTCTTCCGCTCCCATAACTTTGTTGAAGTAAGCGTTTGAATACGGAAATCAAGATCCGTTTGTAGGATTTTTTGCATTTAACTCTGCTTCATTGCTATTTCATTTTTTTTCAGAGTCATATACAGGTTGTAACAAAAATAAGTGATAATACTTTAGGGTGTGTACGTGTTCCTTGTCGTCTTTCAGAGCTGCTACTTTCAAGTAGCAGCTCTGAAAGACGATTTTTTTTCACTTTTGTATGGGCAAGGGCATGAACGTCACGAATTTCCCCATACAAAAGTGAAGAAAAAATTTGGTCTTTCAGCGCTGCTACTTTCACAGTGAACTCTCTACAAGGAACACGTACCTACACATCCTAAATTATTATCACTTATTTTTGTTACAACCTTGACCCTGTATAATATTATGTTGTGTAAATTATACTTGCTTACATTTTGAACTTGTGAGTTGTGACTTTGTGCTGTAGCCTGTATGACTATTGAGTAGACTGTAGAGCTATCAAGTAAGTAAGTATCAGTAAGCGCTCTATTGACGTATTAAAAAAAGGTTTATTAAGGGAAAGGCGCTAATGCTAGACACTGAACTAATAGATGACACTTACGACAAAAATGCCATAAAAATAATAATTATTCTAATTATTTCTCAACACTGTAAATTTTATAAGCTTCTTATGCTATCTGTTGATGTGAAAAAATATATTAGGGATGCCTTCGGGAACAAAATTTTAAAATGGGATCAGTTTTCGTAAATGATGTGACCGCGTCAACACGCACCCGGCAATTTCTTAGCAAATAGGTTAAGGAAGGCGAAATTTGACACGTAAGTTTTGAATACATTTAATAGATTTTTTGTAATTTCTATTGACTTCATTGGATTAATGGTCATGTTGTTTACACTAATTAATGTTTATTTATGATCTTTTATCAATTTTCCCTAACAAAATAAAGGGTGTCTACTATTAGTTCTTGAAAATGTAAAAAACCTAATAGATGACATGGATCTCATCTTTTAGTTTTTCAATACATACTAAAGTTATTTTGAACTTTATTCTACTGCAAATATCATCACTATTCTCTAAAAATATAATTCTATTAACAAACTAAGAACTCAGAACTACTGTACCTAAAAATGGACATGGTATCTAATATTAGACCTTGTACTGATCTAAAAATCGATTGCTTTAGTTTTGTAGCAGTAAAAAGAAGAAAAAGGAGAGCTGAGAACAGAAAGAAGAAAAAAGAAGAGGCAAAAAAATCATGGAGACTAAAGACTGAAAATAAATTTGCTAGGAAAAAAATATGAAAAATAAAAATAAAAGGAAAGATAGTTTCAGCATGGAAAAAGAATGAATAGAATTTGGAGACAACGTGGATAATATTTCTGATGCATAGTTACTATGATGAAGTAAATGAAATCTTTTGAAAAACGGCAAATAAAGACCTAATAATATGAAAAAATATAATTTAATGTTCTATGTCAACTATTAGTTCATATTAGTGTCTACTATTAGTGATGTTCGCTTATTGTGATGTCATCTATTAGTACTTATGACTAAGTTTACAAAAAGACCAATAATATATATTTTTATTGATTTGTCAGAGAATAATTATAATAGTTTTATTTCGTAAAAGTTACTGAAGACATGGAAAAAGTTATCAATCATTTATTTTCATAAATTATATATTTTATAACATTCGAATGTTTCATGTTTCCTTAAAGTGTCTGCCATTAAGTCTCTTCCCTTAATTATTTAAAAAAGTCACAAAATATGTAACAAGATTGAAAAATATTTCGTTATTCTAAATATCACTTCCTTGTTCTTGTAAGTTTAAGAATGAAATACAATAATGTTTGTGAATGAACGAAACGCGTTTATTCATATCTTCGACTTTGTACAGTAAGTAAGGTCAAACCTCACGTGATGTACCTTTTCAACCTTACTATTATCGTAATAAGACTGAAGAAATGTTACACCAGTTTGTCGGCAACTGTACATAAGTCATAAATGCTAATAAAGAATCGTTGTAACTTGTAATGTAATATTTATACATAATTACATGTTATTTATATGATATTCTGTAGACGTATTTGTATAAATATAATTAAAGTTATGACTATTATAAACATGGCAACTGGCACTTTAAGTAAGTACTTTAAATAGTAAAAATAAGTAAAAAATTAATTATTTCTGATATATTAAATTTTACTCAGATTAAATTTGAAAGCCGTAATTTTTCAATTGAATTTCAAATAAATTTTAATTGAAGAATACGGTCTACTCACTACAAACTGGACGTAATCGACAAAATATACAAAATATGACGTCTGTGTTTTGTGCTGCTGCCTATTATACATGTTTTTTTTAATTACAATTATAAAATAAGGGGGGCAAACGAGCAAAGGGTACTTGGAAAGCAACTACCGTCGCCTACGGACACTCGAAACATTAGAACTCGACTTGAACTCGACTCGAACTCGACTCGAACTCGACTCGAACTCGGTTGTCTGTAAAGTCGGTTTACTGACGATAGTTGAACCGTGAACGTGACAACGTCATAGCCTTAAATGGAACGCCTCAGAGCGAGGTAACGCCGCGTATTGCGTCATGTGTTTTCGTGCGCGCAGCCGCGGCCGGCCCCATCGAATTATAAGACGTTGTCACGTCAAAAACAGGTTGGCAGCCCTGGGTGTATGCCATTGATGTAATATTATCTAGTTGTAGATGCTGCCGGCGCGGCGCGGCGGTGTGGCGGCAGCGTGCGGCGGAAACGGCCAGAACGTCCACAATTATTTCACCTCCACCAGAACCCTTATTCCAACTAAATAAGAGTGATAATAGAAGCTCGAATGTAGTAACGGTGTGTAACGCGAGACTGTTTATCTCAACTGTACTTTTATTTTGATTGCACTCTCTTCCTTCATAGCTAAGAACGGAAGATCTGAGTGATTTTTCACTTAGAAATGGATGTGTGAGTAGACGCGTTGAGTTGAGGTTGGTACAACTAATATATATTCTGTGGTTGAGGCCTGTTGAGGATTCAGTGATGTGGCCTATACACGCTGACGGCTGACCCATAAGCCATGCTGGACAAATAGAAGCAAATGATTATAGGGGCATATTAGCCTATGATTCCCCGGGATCGACGCCAAGGCCCAAGTCACACACCTAAAGGAAGCTTCAAACATAGCTATAATCTCATACTGCTGACTGGAGATTTCCAAGGGTATTTCGGGTAGGCGCGCTTTGCCTCACTTACAATTACAAAATTCATAGACCAACCATCGTGACTGTGACTTATTATGAATGTTACACAATATGTAATATCAAGATCCCAAACCTGAAAGGTTATTATTTGCCATACATTTGACCACACTTTTTGCTTCGACATGCTACGGATCTGTTAAGTATGTGATATTAGTTACTGTAACTATTGTCTATTCTACTTGTGTACCTCTATCTACTTAAACAGAAGTTAGTGACATATATTTTTTGTCTAATCAAAAATAACATGTTAGTACTTAGCACTGCAGAAAACTTTAACAATAAATTATTGTAGCAGGATGAATATTATATTAAGTTAAGACAGAGATTATTTTCGTCACCCCCTATAACCTTCAGCAACAACTGAATCAAATTCACAACCATGATCAATGAAAACGTCGCATTCGCCCGAGTCCCCTTCAACATGCAGTCCTCTCGCTTACTCGTTAGTAAATTCCAGTGTGCGATAAGGACAGACGCAGGAAACACAGAATGGCGGTTCATTGATGTAACGCCGCGACCGTGACGCCAACTTTATATTCACCTACTTAGGGGAAACATCTTTATGAATGAAAATTGCTTACAAGGCGCGAGAACTTCACAAGAACATTCTCTGTAACCGATTAAGCAATCAAATGCAAGTTTTCTTTACTTAAATTTTGAATTTTGATTTAAATAAAATATTTGTTAGTAAATTGTTATTTGTTAGCTGTACAAGGGGTCAAAGAGGATAATATTATAAACTAGGTATACAGTGCTAGGGATCAATGGCGAATCAAGGCACAAACCTGAAGTTTACATAACAATGTCAAAATCTGTGTCAAATTCTGTGCCCAGTCTCGTCATTTTATTCATAGTGACTACTGACTACAGCTGAGTAGATCACATAAACCCCTGTTTCTCAGGGGTAAAACACATGGCATTTACTTAGCACGTTTTAATTAAAACCCCCAAAGGAAGCACTAAGTAGGAAACTATAATTGGCGGCGGATGCGCGGGGCGCGGGGAGAGGAAGCGGGCCCCTTTCTTTCCTGCTGGCCAACCGTGGGAGTGACAGGGCTGACGGGAGAATTTCGAATTTAGAACGTTTTGTTTTTTTACTATTTTTTTATTCTTGGCCACGGATACCAGTTATTCAGTCGTACACACATTTTTATGTAATTTTTTTGTTCCCAGCACAGTAATGAAAATAATTATGGGGCTTACGAAAGTTAAGCTAAAGGTAGACTATGCATGGTGACCTCTTCTTTTAAGAAAAGTTATGCCTTATTTTTAAACAATTTCCGTATGTTGTTGTAATAATGGAAAACAATTTTTTGCCTATTGACGTCATCAACGTTCGCATTATAATAAAATTTATACATATATTGTACTACTGATTCCATTACATAGTTCAAAAATTTTGTTTTTGCTACACCTCCAAAATTGAGTACTTAAAACTTTAGAAAATCCAGCAGAATTAGGTATTGTTATTGTAGGTAGAGCGCAGATACAAATTGTTCATGCTTAGATTAAGAATAAATAACATTTTTATACTTCGATTGGAACTTTATTTGTTAAAAGTACCTATGTAAAGTACTTTTGTTTGTGTTTTTGGTTTAAAGTATTAGTATGAAAAATGTTTGTTTAAAAACTATTTTTCCAAGTATCGACAACCCTACTGGTCTAATTCATGAATGAAAGTAAAGAGTCAAGTTTAAAATACATAAAATTAAATGTGTTCTTTTACTGCAGACGAACTCACCTTGAACGAACGTGAATGGAGGAGATATTTTCGTTCCAGATCTTTCTTTCACATGGCTTGGCTGGATTATCTAAAATGTACTTTTTAACTTTTTACGCGAATGTTGCTTGGCTCATTTACTTACAGATTCCGTGACGCGTATTTTTGGGAACGTTTTGAATACCTATATTGTGTTTTATGTATTGCCAGGAAAAAGAAGTGGAAACAAGTAGCTGGATTCTAAACTCTACATGACTCTACGTAATGTTTGGCAGGAATATATTGTTAAAAAACCAGCCAAGTGCGTGTCGGGCCACGCGCGATATAGGGTTCCGTAATACCGCTAGTTTTTTTTTAATTTTTGTATGGTCAATAAATGTACATTTATAACGTGTTTTACACTACTAACAACATCATCTCAGTTATTTTCAAAGGAATTTGAACGACAAGTTCCTTTATACTTCGCCGAATACATTTTTTTTAGTTTATCGACTTTTACTCAATAATTTATGAAGTCTTCTTAGCCTTGATAGTTTTCCTTTTAAATTCAGCATATTTCCTACTCTCATAAATTTTTTCACATTTCCAGAAGCAACCGTTTAGCTGGTAGAAGGGGGGGACACTGGACTCGAACGATTTTTTCCACTTTAAAACTTAATATTTCACAAACAGATCCCTAAATCGGAAAATGATCTATGAATACTCATAATATTTTTAAAAAACCTATCCAACGACATCCCACACGATGGGGTGGACGCGAAAAAAAATTTTCATCCCCGCTTGATGTGTCTGGAAGGTACCATAAAAAATACTTTTTTAAGTTTTTTATGTACCATTTTGTCGCCATCGTTAATATATGCATTCATGCCAAATAACAGCTTTGTAGGTCCCATAGTCTCTGAGCAACTATAAGCAACTAAACGAAACTATAAGGGTTCCTTGTTGACTAGGGAACCCTAAAAAATGACGTATGTAGTTTTCACAATTTTTGGAGACATTTTTATGCTCTAGTTACTAGTATGTTTCATAGGCTTTAGACTCTAGTAAATAATAATAATTAATAAAATACTAGAAGACAAGTTTTGAGCCCTATTTAAACTATAAACACTCTAAAATCAGATTTTCCACCACCACACACTACACAGTATTTTCACTTCAGTATTTGTAAAATTATGGCACACTCATGGGCGTTCCCAGGATTTTAGGGGGGGGCAGCATATCTGTTTCGAGAAGATGGTCGGTTTGGTATATTGAAACTAAAAATCATGAAAATTGACTTCTATTAATGTAACTGAAAAGATACATACAATATTTTGTTTCCAACACTTTATTTTACGCAGAGTAGGATATGGGCATGGGCAGGCATAATTATTTTTAATTAAAAGAGATTTATATCTATAAACGAATGTTACCTCCAGGGTCATTTAAGTGTATTTTTAAGAAGCTTTCGATCCGTAGAATTCGAATGTGTAGATTGTAGAAGGTAATTAGGATACACCATTTTTATTATAACGGTCAACGGAAAGATCATAATATCAATAAAAATAAAGTTTATTGGCAGGCAAGAATGTGTATCCGTAGAGGAAATTGGACCGCTTTTAACATGTTAAACATCTTTCACGTGTAATTAATATCGTAATTCAACACATTTTAGGGTTCCGTACCTAAAGAGTAATGACTACGGAACCATCAAAAGGGTAAGATAAGATAAGATAAATATTCTTTATTTTGCACACATATTTACAATTAAAATAACAAGAAAAACATAAAACACAAGTATAACACAATGGCGGCCTTATTACTAATTAATAATTTCTTCCAGGCAACCACAGGTGGAGGAAACATATTTATAAGAAATTAGGTGAATGTGCCATAAACAAATAAATAATTATATAATGCATATACATGATACATATTATTATAATAAATACACAGATACATACATATTATCTACCTAGTCTAAAATACATACATACAATACACACCTACAATAATATTATGTAGGTACATACATACAAACATAAATATTATTTCAAAAGGATGGAACATATATATTTATGTGACGTAATATCAATAGTCGAATTATAAAAATTATGGTGAGCGATACAAGTAAGAATTAATTCAAGTTAAGCAATTATTATAATCATTATAAGCGATAGCAAGGAAGTGTTGCTTGACCAAGGCCTTAAACCGAATTAGCGTTTTGGTCATTTTTATATCTCATGGCAAAGCGTTCCAAAGTTTTATTCCGGTAATGGCAAAGGAAGAGCCATAAAATTTGGAGTAATGTATAGGCATTTCCAGGAGTAAATTAGATACTGATCGTAAATACTTAACGTTCGCCTGTCGAAATAGAAAATTAGTTTTTAAGTACAGAGGCAAATGCGGATCGTGTATAGTAGAATATACGAAAGAAAGAACGCGAGCATCCCAACGAAGGCGAATAGGCAACCACTTCAGCTTTGCACGATACTCGGAGATGTGGTCGTATTTGCGAAGGCCGAAGATGAATCGAATAGCTAGATTCTGCAGTCGCACGAGTTTGTTGAGCTGGTCCTCTGTGAGATTTACAAAACACGCATCTGCATAGTCAAGCGTAGGTAGAAAGAGTGATTCAGCGATCTTAATTTTTGTGGGAATGGGAATAGGTAACGTAGACGTGATAGAGAGTGCCAGGTTGCGTATATTTTCCTACTGATCTCCTTAATGTGTTGAGTCCATGATAAAGTTTGATCGAGGTATACTCCTAAATTTTTAACTACTTTAGTAAAGGGAACTACAACGCCATTCACGACCACCTGAGGTAAGCAATTGAAGTCAACCCTAGATATTAGCCCAGGACTACCAATGAGTATTACCTGAGTCTTAGCTGGGTTAATAAAGAGACCATGGCGTTTACTCCAATTACAAATTATGTTAAGGTCACTGTTTAGTTTGCGGATAGTGGCATGTATGTCATGTGGGGATGAATGACAATAAATTTGGAAGTCGTCGGCGTAAAGGGTAAACTTTTCACGAAACATGTTTTTGTTTTCGATATATGAAATAAGTACAACACCACTGAGGTAGTAAGTACTACGTACTAGAGCTGCTATTGCAAACAAAAAACATGTCGCACTTGAGGCATGAGCGGGGTGGGAGGCGGGGCGGTGATTGCTATAGATCAGTAACGCAGAAGTGACACAGTTTTGTACCTACACTCGAATGAATGCAGAATCTATTTGAGTAAGTGGATAAAATAAAAATAAAAATTCACTTTTTTATAAAATTTATAATTAAGTATGGATCCATATAGTCCATATAAGTCCACTATAGCTAATTACCTTATTTAAATTACTTAAATATTTTCAAATATGTGAGTACAATTATAAAATTATTATAATGTACGCATGTATATTACGTACGTAATATTTTAAATATTACCAAAATACAAACTCCTCTACGTGAGTAAGTACTTCATTCATCGTCGTCTTATCATAGATCTGTATTCTGCCTACATTCCCCTCTGACTCTACTACTCTATGACAATGCAAATGGCGCGCGTCTTCGCCTAGTAATTGAATGTTCGTATTTTAATTGAAAATAATTAAATAAGAATGCTAATATTGATGAAATGTTATTCCGTTGCATTCGGAAGTGTAACTGGAATAATTTTTGCAGGATCTCAACCCACAACTAGGCATTTTTGCGACTTTTTTTGGTTTCGTTTTTAATTGTTGTACGTATGGCGCGCAGAAGAGCTCGCGGGCGACTAAGTGCACTGCTGCTATATAGATTACGTTGAATGTGACCAAGCACTGCGTTGCGTTGTCGAGTCTAGTACGTAGTACATACTATGTCAGTGTACAACACTAATACTGCAACAAACTCGATTTTTTGCCCTCTCTTGCTTGATATCAATAATCAAGTAAGGCAGAACAGGAAATGTAGTAGGTACATATTAAATTGGTAAGTACATAATTAATTACATGCAGTACATTTTCCGCGGATAAAACTGCATTAAATTTTCTTTCCCGAGACTCTAAACTCTAAAGTATGTCTAATGTACCTATAAAATTTGCTGCAGCTGCTAGAGCATGAAGAGGAGACAGACAGACATTTCCGCATTTATAATACTAGTATGAGTATACACTATACAGGCATCTCTTAAATCAAGGGTGGCCAACACGCGGCCCGCGGGCCACATGCGGCCCGCCGCGGCGCCGTCTGTTACCTTGTGGCCCGCGGAGCACATTTCTTTAAAGTAAAAAAAAAAATAATACTAAAATTACCTTTTCATACCGTCTACTATAAAAGCGAACAAACACTTCTTTTCTTTTACTTTTAAAATCAACACAATATGCTTTATCTACATAAAGTGGCGTGACTGGGGTGTTTTCTTTGCTTACGTAGATACATTTTTTGTTCTTAGCTCTAACTAAGTTCTAATAGGAAAAATTAGTATCCGATTTTGACTGTGCGCAGACTAATCCGGCGCGCACTACGAGTATACATAAAATTTGGCAGTGCGGCCCGGGGTAAAATTCTACTTCCGAATTTTGGCCCAAGAGCCGAAAAGGTTGGCCACCCTTGTCTGAAATCTAAATCCAACTACAGAGTTATGTGTAAGTATGTAAACATTATTTTTAAGCAGAAATAAAGAGATTTGGTCTTTGGACTACATAATAGTTTTGTGCTAATTATGAAACAACTTTCATCCAATAAAACAGGTACCAATTTGTAATATTGATACAAGATTAGTATTTAATTTCTACTAGATGGCTAAGTATTCAGGATATTATACAGGAAATGTTGACATTCAATTAAATAATATCATCATTATTGATTTACAGCATAATATTATTTCAAATGTCTATTAATACTAGTCAAATGTTATTTTAAGCTCAAATCCGGGTATATCTTTAGTCATATTAATTGTAAAATGTAAAATTTGTAATTTCAAATTATTTATTTAAATTTAGATACTCGTGCCTATATGCACATACGCACAGGTGCGTACCTATGTGCATGCATTTGAGGACGTCCGTATTAACTGTTGTGTGAGATTTTTTACCGTCAATAAAATAATATATTATAGTATCGAAAAACATAATAATATCAGTGCGATTAGGCTGGACGGCTGCCCTTTACTTCTAAATCTAATAGACCGTATTATCACTGTGGTATTATATTATTACTATAATATCTAGTAGAAGTAAATCGTATAGTGCTAAATGCCAATTATAATTTGAAAACAATCCATCATCAAATAGCTACTGGCAGCCCCAACATCTTGTAACCTCTTGTAACCTAATACCGAATAGACATTACTCGAAATAAAACGCCTCAGTGGTTGATAACAGTTGTTTTTAAACACATTAAATCACATGTTTAAACATAAATGTCAAACGTCGTGTTATCGTTTATGAATGAAGTGTCGCTGATAAGGCGAGCCGTTGGTGGGTGTATTCGAATTGGCCAACCGGGTAGCTGGGAGGATCAAAGGTCCCCGATATACTCTATTGTCATAAGCCACACTATCTAGTATCATCATTACTTTGAGGGCGAAGCCAAACGAGCGTAATTTTGTAAGTCGTGACTTCGTGAGTCACCGAATTTCGGTTGACAGAAATTCTGCTACATTCAGTTTCATAGAAAATCCCTACTTTATTCACACGAGCGTAATTTTGTAAGTCATTGGATCAAGAGCTTGCGAGTCGCGAGGGCCACCTGCCTCAGTTTCGTAAAGCTGAAAGTTTACCTGTTTGTGACCTTTACAGAGGTAAGAACGACCAGCAATTACTATGGAGCTTCGGTCGCGGTTACTTTAGGAGGTATCCAGTACTGAAGGTCTACCTGACCTTCGATAAAGAGTAAAGCTCAATTTCATATCTTATATTCTTCGCGGTAAGTGATGGGAAACTCGTTTTCCATTACCGGACATTTTTGACAGTTGCTTCCCACAGCACTGCTAAACACCCGCAAAGTCTTATTTATGCTTTAAGAAAGTACACTAGGGTTTCTGGCAGCTGTTCTTATCTCTGTAAAGCCACAAACTGCAAACAGGTAAACTTTCAGCCTGACGAAACTGATGAAGGTCTGGCCATCGCAGGCAGACGTGATTAACTGTATGAAAAAAAGACGGTTGGAGAATAGTGTTTTGTGTCGAACTCGAACTCGAACTCGAACTGAACTCGAACTCGACTCGAACTGGGTTGTCTGTAAAGTCGGCTTACTGACGATAGTTGAACGTGACAACGTCATAGCCTTAAATGGAACGCCTCAGAGCGAGGTAACGCCGCATATTGCGTCATATTTTTTCGTGCGCGCAACCCATATCGAATTATAAGACGTTGTCACGTCAAAAACATAAATTACGCGACCGAAATTCTGCGACATACGACTCACAAAATTACCCTCGTATTCACATCACTCTACACATATTAACACGACGATCGCCTCGAAATTGGACAGCAATGAGCGTGTACAATGTCTAGTATCTACCAACAACGTACTATCAGAAAAGTTGATTCATAGGCAGACCCAAGGAATTTGATCATAATCATGTCTAATTACTCATGATTATGTTGAATTGATACGTACCTACTACGTCTGTAGATTCCGAACCTATTCGCTGCAAAGAAACAAACATATTTTTCCCTGTCACCAGACGTTTTCGCAATATACTTAGCATATATATTATGTGACTAGAGTATGTACTAGGATTACATAACATCACAATATGCCCGTACATTGTAAGACCAATTGACACCACATAATATGAATGAACCTAAGAGTGAATGAAATGAATGGCGCGCCTCGCATCTGTCGGGCCAGGTGTGCCTTTATACAGGGCTACCATATGCCGGCAATAAAAACAGTTTGCCTGTTTCTAATGCGAGAAAGATTTTGGCTAAGGTAGAGTTTGCGCTACTAAGCAACAAAATATTATAATGCTTGTAGTACGCTTTGCGTCCCTAGGTTAACTTATACTCGTATAGTAGGGGTGTCCGGCTCTTCTCGGGGAAACGTATCTCGATACGTTAACATTGTGCTCTTGTAAGATTGATACATTGTAAACCTTGAGTAAAATTGTATAGGTAAATTAGGGACACAAAGGGTTCTTAAGAAGATGCATATAAAAAAAATGCATTATTTTGCGAATACAATGTAAAAACTACAAAGAACATAAATACTTAATAAGTACATATAAAAAAAGAACATAAGTACATATAAAAAGCGCATTGTATAATAATGATATGTTTTCACCTCAAGTATTAATTTGTAATTTTGGATATTAGTATTCTTACATATTTTCTGCATTATTTAACTTTGAATTTTTCATCAAAAAAACAAAAGTGACGTCACCTTACTTTATAATTAAAGTTCATAACTCTACATGTTACAAACGCCAAAAAAACTAAATTTTAAATATTTTTAACTAAATCAAAAACGAGCAGATAGACCACCAGTTGGGAAGAGAAGACACCGTCAACAAAAGTTGAATTAAAGGCGTAACTACTAACTTTTTTCGTGTCTTGGATATAGAGTAGGTAGACTATGCTTGATTTTTTCAGTAATGATAATTGATAAAATTATCCAAGTACCATCAGACAAACTGATTTATAGGCAGATGTTATTTTAGAGACCTATGTATTTTAGTTGGGTTATGGCCAGTCAACGTTAACATCACATCTGACAGCTGGGCTTGATATACCTAACGCAACCAAATTACGTAGTTCCAACTATGAAACGATTTATCTGCATTCTGCTATGATTTTTATCAGATTTTTGTCAGTCAGCGGCAGCCCTGATACTGACTACTTCTGAGTGAATCCTTTTTGATAAGGATCTAAACTTAAATCGTTCCAACAGATTCATCAAGATCGCAGATAAGCTCTCTCGATCTTGTAAACGGAGAATTAAAAAGTTATCAGCATAAAACGCTTTAGATTGTTCACGACTCTACACACTCTACATAATTTTTATGAAGTAAAATTTACATTCTATAAAAATTAAAAAGTATTTATTATTTTAAATTTAATTATGGGATACTGTGCTGTACTAAAACGACTAACTTTTCAAAATTATTGGCACATAACGAGAAATTCATCTGGTTAATATCACAATTAATACTCTTTTTAAGGTAAAAACAGTGTTAACTTTAACAGAGATGACTGATGACTGATGATATATTATCCACTTTTGCCCAGTACAGTGGGACAAATGAAGACGTCAGGATCTTTAGCCAAACGCCTTCGATTTCACTGTTGAAATTCTAATTAACCTGTACGGTATTCGACATAAGACTCAAAGACATGTCCTATCAAATTCCATATACATATTTTGATGTCTAACTTCTATAGTGACATTATCGAAAGCGTCTTAGCTAAAGGCCCTGATCGTATCTAGCGCAATAGATTGCAATAATTGCAGACTGCAGTTCCCACGACGAGTGAACAAACATGTATAGCGGCTTCTGGCAACACTCACAATATCACAAGAGAAACTTATCAACACTTTTACATGGATTTTGTGAATAGTTTATCAGTAACTCTACCATAAGTTACTGATACTCATCCATATCCAATATCCATACTAAATACTAATGTTATAAATGCGAAAGCGTGTTTTGTTACCTTTTCACGCCCAAACTGCTGTACCGATTTTGCAAAAAATTGGTACGGCGATACTATTGAGTCCCGGGAAAGGATGTACAGGATATTTTTATCATCATCTGGCAGTATAGTAGTAGTCTCGTATCCCGTTGCTCCATGCCCAACGGAAGAGCAGGATGTTGGGGCTTTCCGCCCCCGGGGCTAGCATAACAACAGTAGACATGGGAAAGAATCGACATACTGACAGATTTTATTGATAAAATGGCTGGTTTCTATTGTCTGTCACTTTGTCTGTTCTTCCGTAAAAAGAAACCGTTTCTATGGTGACCATGCTACTCCTGCAGGGAGTCCTACATAGACCATAATATTATAGTACATACCCCGGTAGCCTTCCCCAGCCTGCCGGGGATGCGTAAACGGTAAACGCATTTCCCCAACGGCAACGCAAAAAAGGATATTCCGGTTCCCGCACAACAAACGAATTTTATTGTTGCGGGCCTCATTTACCAATTAATAATCCATGGACCAAAATTGCAAGCGATAGTTTCGACAGAAAATAATCATATTTTCTGTCGAGTAGAAATAACGTATCGCAAGCGTCATGTCTTATACATTTTTGATAATATATTAGTATATTCTATATCTATGTTATGTACCATCGAGGAAGTTGATTCCTATGCAGTTGAGAGACCAACGTCATTTGGTCGATTATGTCAATTCAATATTAATTGTGATCTGTCGGCTGAGTTTGACGTAATGCGACCAAACTACGTAGATCCCCCATTTGCATAGGAATCAACTTCCCCGAGTGTACCATCGAGGAAATTGATTCCTATGCATTTGAGAGACCAACGTCATTTGGTCGATCATGTCAATTTAATGTTAATTGTGATCTGTCGGCTGGGTTTGACGTAATGCGACCAAACTACGTAGGTCCCCCATCTGCATAGGAATCAACTTCTCTGATAGTACTTTGCTGACGAATATAATAATTTCACCCATAGGAAAATTTTCTATGTAAACGAAAAAAGAAATTCCATAATAAGTAATACCACAGAAATTCACAGAACTCTACATTTTCATATCTTAACATTTTAAACTTTGGCGTTGCATAATGCATTATAAACTATAATTAAAACTTAATAATCGGGATTTATTCTAGTAGTAACGCTACTACGAGTACATACTTTATCTCGAAGTTTCTGTACTCGTAGTAGCATTACCTACTACTAGAATAAGTCGCGTTAAGTCCTGATTAATAAGTTTTCAATTTTCATTTTCATATCTTACTTTTCATTCATGCCTCCAAACATTTTAAACGCATACTCATACTTATGCGGACGTCAGTTTTTACGTACAGTATGAAATTAATTAGGAGCGGGCGAGTAGGTGGGTTCCCACGCCGCGCCGGAAACTGTCCCCCCCTCGCCCCACCCCCCTCTTCCTTCGCCTCTCTAGGGGGGAGGAGGGGGGAACTAAGCCGAACGTCGTTCGCTCACGCACGCTTCCTACGAAAACTATCACGTTAGACAGGGCTCTTCAATGAAGGGATGAGGAAATTTAAATCGTGTTTGCAGGTGGTAGAGCTGTTTTTCGTTCGAGCGAGTATGTAGTACAAGTGATGATACTCATTGGATGGGTATGGAAATTTAAACTTTAATTGCACATCGGAGGGCAGATTTTCGCTTGCGATCGTTTTCAGGATGTCGGAATATCAAGAGTGATCAAGCTATTAGCGGCAAAACGAATTCAGAAGCACGTTTCTACGCGAAACCCATTTTGTGACTGTTTCCGCCCCGGGAAGGGCCGGATTTTTTTAAATGACAAATGCTACCCGAAATCGGAAACGCTCTGTGTCTAATTCCGCACTTCCGGTTTCCGGTTAGAATTTGGCTTTATAATCCTGGCATGGGCAAACATGGCTTTATTAGTTACAAAAAAGTATAAAGGTTGGTCGCACAAAGGTAAGGTGAAAGAAAGTTTTTTTAGAAGACTTTTGTGTTTTATAGAATACCTTTAATCTTATTAGATGCAATTGTTTATGCCAACTGGCAAGTCGTTTGCGTTATGCCATTGATAATTTGGTTAATATTATACAGGGTTTATACCCTGTTATCAAAACAAAGTTATAAATGATAATAAATAAGGATGTGTAATGTGTATTGTGTAATGTATTATGTGTATGTGTCCCTTAAGTAGAGTTCAATGTGAAACTAGTAGCGCGGACAAACTTACCTACCCACTTTTTTAGAAGTAAAAAGTATTTTTTTCAGTTCTTATACTTTCCCAGTAAACTCTGATATAATATAAGGGATACTGATTCCAAAGAAGCTTACAAAAACTTTATCAACAAATTTTCGACTTAATTAAAAATCAGTTTTGCGAAAGAAAAAAAAAACAAAATGGATAAGATTTGGTGTGTGGGTAGAGGTGGTAGAGACGGTTGAGAAGCCCTGGAAAGGACGGAATGTACCGGCAGGTGTTCCGAACCATGACTGATAGGACAATATGGATACGCCCAAAAACACCTAACTGCCGCGCCGATGCCGCACTTAGAGACTAATGCTTAGCACAAACCTACGCAACCACGCGACTGCGAAGCGGCAGCGTCAATACAAAACACACATATTTTGACAAGTTGTCAAATGTGTGTTTTGTATTGACGCTGCCGCTTCGCATTCGCGTGGTCGCGTAGGTTTGTGCAAAGCATTACGTGTTAATTACATAACTATTATTAATCAAGTACCAAATTTCAGCATAATCGGTACAGCGGCTTGGGCGTGTAGAGATAACAGACAGACAGACACACTTTCACGTAATACTATATATTAGTATGGATTTTAAATATTAATGATAAGAAGGCTTTTGCCTTATTTTTTGTTTCGATTTGAATTCAAGCCAGACAAGTAATTATATTTCATTTAATATTATGAAATTTAATTCATTTAATATTATTCATATAATATTATGAAAGCTGCAAGTTTTTCCGTATATGACCCGAATAGAGGTAAGAACAAACAGCAGTCAGCAACTATGGATTTTCGGTCGCGGCTACTCTAGGAGGTTCTTCAGAACTGAATACCTAGAAGGTAGGTAGAAGGTAGAAGTAGTCTTCGATAAAAAGCTCAATTTTATGTTATTTTCTTGTCACTGGCCGGGTACCCTCAAAATTCTCATACATACGTAATACCAAAATCATTTTCTCATACGAAAATATTTAACATATTTGAGTTATTTTTCAGCTTAAAATAGTAATTATCTAGGTTCCTGCACAAAAATTTAATTCAAAATATTATTTAAACACTAAATTTTTTTCTTGTTTTTAATTTTTTTTTTAGTAAATTTAGTACTTAATATTTAAACACTAAAAAATAGAGTAAAACACTATAAAATAATATATAAATACATAAATAGTAAATTTACTACAAAATATTTAAATAAGTAAGTACTAAAAAATATTTTTGAGAGTTTAAACATTTTGTAGTAAATTTACTATTTATTTATATATTTTTTAATGTTTTACTCTATTTTTAGTGTTTAAATATTTAGCAGTAAATTTACTAAAAAAAAATCTAAAGCAAAAAAAAATTGTGTTTAAATATTTTGAAGTAAATTTTTGTGCAGGAACCTAGGTAATTACTATTATAAACTGAAAAACAACTCAAACATGTTAAATATTTTCGTATGAGAAAATGATTTTGGAATTACGTATGTATGAGAAATTCCAAGTGTACCCGGCCTCTTAATACTCTATAACTGGACGCTATTAAGTATTTGGGTATCAACCCACAAAAATTTATAGATTTAAGATTCCAGTCATGTAACAAATCTTTAGATCATTTAGATTTTAGAACAAGACTTCATTGATAACTCAACAAAATTGTGGATTAGTACACAAATACACCAGCGACCAAAAAATAGTGTTAATTCAATAAATCATCGTCTTATCCCCATCTCCTTTCGTGCCAGATTTCGGGTACCACATGTCGTTTCCTGCAGCCATGTGCGGGGTAGGGCCAAGGGGTGATTCGCAAAAAATACACCCGCACCTTGCCAGTTGCCCGGCCCATTGTCTCAGCTCGCCATTATCATCATCATCATCATTCATTGATCATCATCCAAATCATTGATTCACATTGCGTTGCAGCTGCCATTGCAGAATTTTGAGACGCTTTCTGATTGCGCTATAATAATACATATTATAATCCATACTTTCAACTTCCATACTTACTATACTAATATTATAAATGCGAAAGTGTCTATCTGTCTGTCTGTTACCTCTACATGCCTAAACCGCTGGACCGATTTTACTGAATTTTGGTTTGAACTTTGAAGGCTCAAGGCACTTTGAATCTCGGGAAAGGATAATATTATGTCAGATGTCCTATGCCTCCTATGGGATACTATGAAGGCGTCTTACAAGAGCAGCATTATTGTAATATACGATTATTATGCGAAATATCAAATAACGACCCTGAGCCATGTAAGGCCATGTTCCTTTGAAGGACAACTATCAAAAAGTCGCAGTTATCGTCATGTAAATACATTTTCCTTCTACTACACACTTAGATCCATCAAACTTATGGCCACAAACGCGGCGGCGAGTCGATCGCGCCGCTATTATGGCAGTGAGATCTCACTGTTTGTAGACTTTGGTTGTCGAGGCTACAATAGTAATTTCCACACCCTGAAAAACTTTAGTTTTTAGTTACATAACCTATATCTATCTCAAATTTTATTACAGGGCATTATCGTATAGAGATATATGTATGGTACTAATAAAAGAAAATCTACTTATGCCTCGATTTACGTTAAAATATTGGTAATGTTCCTAGGAAGGCCGGTGGTTCCTTATAAGGCCCAACCAAAGATTTGATAGTTGGCCTTGCTAGGGAACATAAACTTTAGAAGGAACATCTAAACATCATTAACATATAAACAGTTATTTTTAGTTATAGATGCGTACCGTAACAATTAAAATAACGTTGTTTTTATAACATCTTTACTTATTAGGATTATTAAACTAAAACACGCATATTGAACATTTTGGCCTTATAAAGAACGGGCCCATAGCCCCATAAGAAGGCCATTTTAGATTATTTTATTTTTTGTTTGTATTATAAAACGCATTGGCAATTAGTTATAAGGTGTCAATGTGACATTCATCGCTACTATTTTCAAAGAATTTCCATTTTTATATTCCTAGTTATTAGATGATGTTCAAGCAATGTTCGTCATAGTTTTTTAGATGATATAAATATATTGAGCATTTAATGTGTTGCTTAATTGAAAGAAATTATAATGTTGTTTTAGTATATTATACCTTATGAAACCAAGCATTAGTTGATAGTTTGTTTTCTTAAGTAATTTAGTTAATAAACGAATAACAAGCATTTTCCCGTTAGATTGGCCTTACATGGCTCAGGGTCCTTATGTCTCTTTAACCGTCTGTTTGTTATCCCTTCACGCCCAAACCGCTGGACCGATTTCGCTGAGATTTGGTATGAAGACACATTTAAATCTCGGAAAAAGAACATAGGATACTTTTTATGGTGCTGTCCACTAAGGTGAAAACATTGCAGTATATATCCTATTATTGAAACTTTAAAATTTAGTGGATAAATTTAATATTTTTTTATGTTTTAAAGGCTCTTAATAGTTGTATTTTTGTTTCGATTTGATTTTAGGATACATAAAACAGAGATTCAAATACATAGCGCAGAAAACAAACGACAAAATAGCAATTATAATTAGCATTTTATCATAATATCAATGTTATAGGTGTATATTATTATAATAATATTTATTTATTATTTTTACAAGCCACTCATGCTGAGTTATGAACTAGTTTGATATTAAATGGCTACTAGTATTAATGGACTTGACAGTCTTGTTTTATATAATTACAGACCTAATAAAATGCCCTAGATATAGATCATAATATTAATTATTAACTATGTACTAACATAATAACAATTCTTGATTATGATTTATGATATTCCACACTAAAATTATTGTGATTGTATATAGGCTAAGCGCCCCCGTGTCATAAAAATTTCCGTAGTAATATGTAAAAGCATATAAAGATGAAAAAAAAAAAACTCTTTTAGCGCTGCTACTTTCACAGTGAACTCTATATTATAAGGTACCCACTACCCATACACACCCTAAACTTAGTTTTGCTACACCCTGTATAATATTAAGTATGAATGAATTATGACTAGTAAAGTATAAAAGGGTTAACTTTTATAAGTTGTGGGTGCTACCGAGTCCATTGCTAATCACGAAACGGGACGAACAGGACACAATCGTCATTAGCATGCGGCGCGCGCGCACGCCGGAAGTCGCGCAAGATGGCCGCTCAAAATGGCCGACCATCATGGCGCACAATGAATCGATAATTAAAAGATTTCATATCCTATAATCGGAGATGTGATGTAACCAGCGCCTTATGGAATATCCTTGAGCCTCCATAAGGACCTCAAAATTGTGCTTGCATCTTTATTATCGGTCGTAGGGTTGCGACATACTAATTTATATTCGAGACTAGACTTCGTTGCGTTGAAATGGATTTATCACGCAGTAACTTTTCCGGAACAAAAGCTATTCTATGTCCTTTCCTGTCTTCTAATTTAAATCCGTTCGGCCGTTTAAGCGTTTAAGCGTGAACATTTTATAAACTGACACACATATTTTATAATATTAGTACCTAAAGATAGGTGAGGAACGCCTATTCGTCTTATTATAGACTATACAGGGTTGCACAAGCATTAATATTCAAACATGCGTCTTCAATACAACCTCGCATACTTACATGACAACGTTAGAACGAAAGTGTTTCGTAATGACAGAGACATCAATCAGCAATAGAATGTTACAATTCACGTTTATACGAAATTAGTATCCCAATTCTACTATATTAATTAGGGAGAAGCTAAATGAGCGTAATTTGTGAGACGCAGAATTTCGGCTGGCAGAAATTCCGCTGCATTCAGTTTCAGACAAAAGTCCTGTTTGATTCATACGAGCGTCTTGTGAGTCATGATTTGTATGAAAAGATATTTACGCGACCGAAATTCTGCGACCCACGAGTCCCACGAGTCTCAAAATTATGCTCGTTTGGCTTCACCCTTAGGGCCGATTCATACCGGAATGGCAGAGGCGAGGCGTGCAGTTTCAAGGCTGATCACCTGATTGTCTGACAAGTAAGATATTTGCGTCGGATGGGCATGTAAAAAGTCGATCCTGCGCCTGATCTCTTGCCAAGTCGCCAGTCGTGTCGGTCGTCCGTCCCACTGAGTTATGAGAGTAAAAGAATATTGAGTGCTCTGGTGTAATGCGCACACACTTGGTCACTATAAAATTACTCCTGCGTAACTGGCCTGGTTTCAATGAAACCGGCCACCATCACCGAAACCGGTGTGGGAGTTATTATTAGTATGGAAATGTCACTAAAGGTTTAATTAATATGTACAGCCCTATTTACTGTAGGCAGTGTCCTACCGTCCTACGTGCGTGTAGGTTTTTATATCCGATTGTCTCGATTCAATGAAACACTTACCGACTTTACCGAGAAAACATTTGCATAAACATCGATATCCTTCCATACATCACCGACCCTTGTCCGACTGCGCGACAGAAAAGGAGGGTAATGATAATTCAATGTGATATGAAGTCATCAATGAAAGCCAAACTCGGAAGATATTTTTACAGTACTATGCATTTGAAGTTCTCTCTACATTCTACATCAAAATAAGCACTAAGGGCCGATTCACTCCGGAATGGCAGAGGCGAGGCGAGCAGTTTCAGTGACATATGATTTTAAACTTTATCTTCATTATTGTAATATATAGTATCGCTTGAGACATCTACGGCCGCCCGTGGACGCTCGTGGCCGCTCGTGGCATCTTGCGGCCGCCGGCGGCGTCGATTTCTCAAGCGATACTATATATTACAATAATGTAGATAAAGTTTAAAATCATATGACACTGAAACTGCTCGCCTCGCCTCTGCCATTCCGGTGTGAATCGGCCCTAAGGGTGAAGCCAAACGAGCATAATTTTGAGACTCGTGGGACTCGTGAGTCGTGGGTCGCAGAATTTCGGTCGCGTAAATATCTTTTCATACAAATCATGACTCACAAAACGCTCGTATGAATCAAACAGGACTTTTGTATGAAACTGAATGCAGCGGAATTTCTGCCAGCCGAAATTCTACGACACACAAGTCACAAGCACAAATAACGCTCGTTTGGTTTTACTTCATCCTAACACAATAAAGTGTGTAAAAAAAATGATAATACTTTAGGGTGCGTACTGCGTGCTGTGTAAAGTGTAAGTATGTGTTATACATTATACATAATATTATATAATCCTGTATTATATAATATTATGTATAACACATACTACAAACACATAATACAAAACAAAATAAAGTTATAAGCATTTAGGGTGTGTATATTATGAATTATGATTTATGACATATTATGTCCTTTGTATAGAATCCACCATGAAAGTAGCAGGTTTTTTTTAACTTTTGTATGGGCAAACTCATAACGCTGGGGCGCTTGCTTAAACAAATTATAAAATAACCTCCTCCTTTTTGGAAGTCGGTTAAAATATGTACACTTTTAACGCTGAAGACTGCTACTTCCACAGTGAACTCCATAAGCCATATTATAAGAGACACATACCTACACACCCATGAGGATACAACATGTTTTTAGCTCTCTGTAGTCTGTACTAGCTGATGCCCGCGACTTCGTCCGCGTTAGCATAGTAGGTCACGACCCAAGTATAATTTTTCAAGTAATAAAACGACACTCGAAATCTGTATAGATAAGATACATATAAGCTGATAGCAAGGCAAGGAGTGGAGATAGATACATAGTGTAAAAGACGAATTTGTAGGAAATTTTATGAGCTTTCTTTTTGTACCGGACATTTTTTCACTGCAACTAACCGTTTAAGCGATATGAGCAAAAAACTAAAAATATTGAAACTTGAGCCCCTCCTCCCCACCCTGGGTGATATCGTTATAACTTATAGCCTATGTGTTGACCCGACCTCTAAGTAATGTTCGTGCAAAATTTGAAGTAAATCCGTTAAGTACTTTCTGAGTTTATCCCGGACATACATACAGACAAACAGACAAACATTCTGAAAACTATATTTTTGGCTTCCATGTCGATCGTAGATCACGTCCCAAGTATTATTTTTCAAAAATAGTCAATGTACAGAATTGACTTTTCTACGATTTTATTAAGTATAAATGTATTTTTACTAAAAGTTCGTAGTTCGTACCATTCTAGCAATTAGTAATCAGTAATCACCCTTCCTACTTCGATTTGTAAAATATAGTTGTAACCTCGAGCTCTCGGTTACTTGACAATTGGAGCGCGTCGACTTTTTACGTCTACTGGGTGACGGTCGGCTGGCCGTCACGACAACCAGACTTCAAAGCTTCATCGTTTTTGTCACCGCTTTTTATCCACGTTCCGCATCAACGGTTTGGGCTAAATGCCCACCTGGGACCGTTTATCGCGTCCAAATAAATATATAGATGATTCCTACCCTTTCTTGGTTTTTTTCCCAAAGCCTTAATTATTTTTTAAGCCTTCATTATTATTCTAGTTTCAGTTCCCTCTCCCCTCTCCTAAGCTTCCAACTGCTCTGCGATAAGCTCTTACTACTTTAAGTTGCAGAAATAGATATAATTATTCTAGTTCTCTACAATTTAGGAACTATAGAAACTCTATCTCTAGTAACATTCTAATAACTCCCACACCGATTTCGGTGACGGTGGCCGGCTTTTTTTGAAACCAGTTACGAAGGAGTAATTTTATAGTGCCCAAGTGTGTGTGCAGTACCCAACTACCTACACAATAGCACTCTCTATTGGGACGGCAGACCGACACGACCGGCGAGAGATCAGGCGCAGGACCGACTTTTTACATGCCCATCCGACGCATGGATCATCATACTCGTCAGACAATCAGGTGATCAGCCTGCATCGTCCTAACCAAACTTGGAAATACCATGTTTCCAACGCGGGAATCGAACTCACGACCTCCGAGTCAAGAGCTACGCTCTAGACCACTGGACCACGAAGACGTTCATGCGATTAAATGCTTAATCCTTCAAGCCCCGAAGAGCATCGGTGATCGCAACAACAATAGAATAATACAATAGCATTTCCAAGAATCGAAGGATTAATTTAGATATGGAGATACTTTGAGTCCCAGAAAAATGTACGTATATCGCGCGATAAACGAACTTTGGCGCAACGGAGTTGCGGCCTTCATCTAGTAAAGTATAAGCACACAACAGTCTCCACAGACTTAGATAGTCTTATAGTATGCAATATTTTGTCCTTATCTGTCAAGACACGTTTAACGTATCAGGCAGGGACAGCTCTTCGTAACTATATCTGACATCTGTATAAAATATAACTAGTTGCGCTAAATAAGTCGCATATCGCGTGAAAACCGTATAGTTCTTGCAATCTAAGCGTGCGCGTCGCCTTTATTTGTAGTTGGAAATGTGAATAGACATTTTCGTTAGTGTGCGTACCCGACGGAGCAGTCAGTAGCGAGCGAGCCATGTACGCGTGTATAGATATGGTCACTCACACAACTAAGGGCGACGCGCACTCCTAGATTGCAAGAACTATACTTACATATTTCCGGGATAAAAGTATGTAGTATGTCCTTTCTCGGAACTCAAAGTATCTCCACACCTATAAAAATCGCTTTAGCGGTATAATCGTGGAGAGGTAACAGACGGACAGACACATTTTCGCATAATATAAAAAAGTATGGAATATGGATTAACAATAGGATATAGGTATTATTGCAATGTTTTCACTCTAGACGGCAGCACCAGTACAGACAGTAAACAAAAAGTTTTGTTCGACGTTTGACAACGTTTCTGTCAATACTCTGATATGACGTGTGCGGTGTGCAACATGTCTTATTTTGATCGGATTAACTGTATGTGCTAGTAGCGCCCTCTGTTCTAAGTTTCTCACCTTTACGTAATATCGTATTATCATACAATATTTTAAGATTAGCTATTTCCGGTCTGCTCTAAATAGTTTAGACAAAATGACCAGTGGTCATCATAGGATGACCACTGGTCATTTTGTCACGAAACTCGTATCGATGACGCAGCGGTCGTGACGTGAGAGAGAGGGGTGATGATAGAGGGAGAGGGGGGATGCAGGCCGATGACCCCGGACGGCCGAGCAAGTTTTTAACGCACTTTATAGCTGACCACTTATCTACTAATAGTATTTATCTATGTCTACTCAGGTATAGCGAATAGTTGGAAACTAACTAGTCAATAATTATTATAAATTAGGTACCAAATGGTGCTAAAAAAACCTTGATTAGGGAGAAAGTTAGACATAATTAAGCGCGTACTCTAGGTACAATTTTTCTCGTGATGAAGAAGTTTGATATGGGATCAATAATTTATTTTGTGTATTACGTGATGGTGAAGCGAAAAAGGTATTAATTTGACTGTTACCGCTTCACGCTTAAGGCCCCCGAGCAAACGACCTTGGCCATACATTTGCCGCGTTGCCGAGATCGCGCCAAAACCCTATTATTTTTACTTATCTTAGTTCAAAATTGTCCTGAAAAAAATTTAAAACGGCGAATATGTAGTTTATGATATTGTCGACCTATTGGCGTGAGTTTCAAATAAAAGTAATTTGTAAATCCTAAGGAGATGCTGAATGTATGCTTGAATTTTAACAAATTGGTATTACTTTGGAAGCTGATATCATGAGTAAAAGAAACAAAAATAGAAAATTTAAAACGACAAAAGGAATGTTGATATACTGAAGATTATTGCTGTATTTTTATTATAACTTTGTAGCTTTCAGATTATGAGTTTATAAGGTTTTAAATACGGTCAATTACGGAATCTCCGGACGGAACGCCCTTAAGGCTCCTCTCGCGAAAAAAGCGTGCAGATGAAACCACTTTTCATCGGCATTAACGTAGTTTTGTTATTCGTAGGCATTAACAGAGAAATTATATCTGAAAAAAAAAATTAGTAATCTACATGATATATGATACGTAACGTGGTTTTGCCATATTTTTTCTATAGGTATCACATAATAAAGAAATAAAAAACCAAATCATCTCCAAATCGTTGAATGAAACCACTTTACTCCTTCATTATTTATCAAAATAATATATAAAAAATATCTACTGCTTTGCAATACATAAGTTGATAATTTGGTTTTTTTACTTTTTTGAAATATGTATACCTTAAAAAGGTTTTTTTCTCCTATTTCGCCCTTTCATGGACGCGGCGAGCGTCGTAACCGCCACCGTACAAGGCGCGCTGTTATGAATGTTATTTTTATGTCATTTACGTCGATATTCGCACTGACAGACAATGATCAAGGTCATTGGCGGATATAGAGGCCTTAAACTGCTGTACCGATTTTAATGAATTATTTTGCTATTCAAGTACTGGGTGTCATAAAGGCAAAAAATAAAAATAAACAGTATTTAAACGAAGTAAGTTTTTAAGGTTTGTGTGCACGATTCACTGCAAATAGACACGATAGGAGAAGTCCTTCCTCTAACGATTAGTCATTAGAGGAAGGAGTTAAGAGTTAGTCTAACCTAAACTGTAGTGCCGAGTGCGATTCTGTAGCTAAATCTACCATCAATATAGCTTGAGTCTATTCCAGAATCCAGATCCTATCGAACAATAAAGTTGTTCTTAAGCAAAGGCTGCTGGTAGGTTCTAGCAGCTAGATAGTATTCTCAATACTGACATAGTATGTACAGTGATTCTCAAGCAGATGTTCAAATACACCGTTTTTTGAATTTGAGCCAGTCAGAAGTCAGAACGCGTTGGACGTTGACATAATATATTTTTATGAAAGCTCATAACTTATGTAGGTAACGTTTTGTAGTTTTAATCGTCATCCAAAAATGATTTCTTTGTATTTCGATGACAATTTCACCGTTAATTACTTTCTGGCATCTTTGAAACTAAATTATAATAAGAATCAAGAGCTCACAGCCTTCGATCACATAAGCTCACAGCATTGACTTGACATAACCCGACCAAAAACATAGGTCTCCCTAGTCCCTATGAATCAATTTCTCTGATGGAACACTGCACAGACATTACCGAAAGTGACGATAAAGGGGAACAGAAATTAATTAGTGAGGTTCGGGCGGAAACAGGAAGCTCAGCGACGCCGCGCGGCTAAATATACCCCATCCGGTGCGGGGAGCGTCTATACTCAACGATGTTCTCTCGCCGTTCACATTCATTTAGATGTGGAGCCCGCTGCACACATTGGGCCAACACTAGCGACGAATATAATACTCACATGGAGGCTTTGAGCGCATTAGACCAACTTTACTCAAAAGGTGGCTTTGAGCCAGCGCATTGGGCCAATGTTTTGAGCAACGACTACTTTAATCACAAGGAGGCTTGGAGCCGGCGCATTGGGCCAACGCTTTGAGCAACGGCTACTATATTCTCACAAGGAGGCTTTGAGCCAGCGCATTGGGCCAACGCTTTGAGCAACGACTACTATACTCACAAGGAGGCTTTGAGGCAGCGCATATTGGGCCAACGCTTTGAGCAACGACTACTATACTCACAAGGAGGCTTTTGAGGCAGCGCATTGGGCCAACGCTTTGAGCAACGACTACTATACTCATATTAAGGAGGCTTTGAGCGCATTAGGCCAACGTGTAAAGACCTCCTTGGCCATAAGTTGTGACTTTGGGAGCGAAATTCCGTACTCTACAGTCTACGTCATATATACCCATAGGCCATAACCCAATGCGTTGTACAAAATATGTTGGTCCAATATTATGTAGAGCGGTCTTTAGACTGCTGTTACACGCTCAGCCTGGCATCTGCTCTTCATCAGTCTGAAACTGACGCTGAAAAGTGAAAAATACTTAATTAATCGGCTACACGCTCATCCTCCCGTCGCGTCTGACCAAACTGATGAACTGAACTGATGCCAGACTATAAGGCCCGATTTCACTAACCACTGATAAAGTTAATGCTAGTTAGTGTCATGTTACATCTTTCGTTTTTCATATTAATAAAAGAGAAAACATGACACTTTAACAAGCTGTTAACACTAACAGGCGTTAGTGTTAACAGCTTGTTAAAGTTGGACGTTGGACCTTAGCGTGTAACCCTTGGTAAGAGCGCCATAAGCTGTAGACGACGCTACATTTCAGTTTCCATAGAACTGCATGACATTTTGTGCCGCGTTGCAGCGTTGCCGCGTAGTGCGACTTTGGCCTAACGACAGCCAGACCTTCGTCATATTATTATAAAAGTTGAAAGTTTGCCTCTATATGACTCCTATAGTTAATATAGGTAAGAAAGACGGCACAATTAATTAAGAGCCTGCGGATCGATATTCGAGGTATGAAAATCGAGCTCCTGGAACTGAGCACTTTCTGTGGAATGCCATTATGATTCCAATCGAGTAGTTCGCCGGACACTATTAAATAATTTCTATTATTTATATGCGCGGGGCACGAGGGGGAGCGGGGGGCAGCGGGCTTCCTTCTTACGAAGAAATCGGCCGGTACGAGCTAAAAAGGATGTCGGTACAAGCAGTTCCTGTCGCCCGGCGCTTCCTCCATGGTAAAACGTGTCGCTATACACGTGACTTGTGTCAGATACTAAAAGGGTAATATTAGTGCAATGTTTTCTCGCTTGATGGCAGCACCTGCACAGACAGTAAACAAAAAGTTTTGTTCGACGTTTGACAACGTTTCTGTCAATGTTCTGATATAGCGTGTGCCATTTACATACCACATATAGGATTATTTACTGTATGTACTAATTGCGTCCTCTGCTCTAGCCTCTAACGGGGGGGGCAGCTTCCAAGTCAAGTCAAGTCAGAAATAAACGTCAATTTTCCTGGAAAATGGGAATTAGAAACGTGTTAACTACTTTGCGCAAAATGAAGTGTTGGAAACAAAATATCTTTTCCAGTCAGATTAATACAAGTCACAAGACAAGATTTTTTGTTTCAATATACCAGATCGGACATCTTCTTGAAGGTATGAGCTGCCCCCCTAGCTGAAATCCTGGGTACGCCGTACGCCCAATGATGGCCGCAAACATTAGTGGTATGGTAATCATGGTTATGCATCATGCATATTACATTGCCCAAAGTAAAGAAATGCTCTTAAATGACAAGGTCACGTAATATAATCTCGAGCAATGAAAAGGAACGAAATAACTGATACGACTGTTCGGTAGCTGTGGACCAGCAGAAGCTCAATTTATATGCTAAGCAGCACCATTTACATACATCTGAATATATAATATGACTTTCTATGAATAAAATATCCCCCAATTAATATTCGTTGCGTATTATTGATTTTGATTTACGCCATAGAGCTACAGTGTGTTAGATATGCCA
Source organism: Polyommatus icarus (assembly GCA_937595015.1). Lineage (NCBI taxonomy): Eukaryota > Metazoa > Arthropoda > Insecta > Lepidoptera > Lycaenidae > Polyommatus > Polyommatus icarus. Next base: position 17,765,996 of record OW569326.1, read on the forward strand.
GCGCCGCCGTGTGGTTCTATGGTACGCGCAACTCTGCCTTAAGTAGTGGAGCACCATGGGGTTTTAGTGACTAGACTATAGTCTAGACTCTAGACCAATCCGCCGGGGATGAGCTAAGCATTTACCCAAGTAAATTTAAAAAAGATACATTAGTGATCAGTGCCACTGACCCCAGTGGCTAGTGCCGTACATTATTTTGCTCTGAATTAATACAGGGTGTAACAAAAATAAGTGATAATACTTTAGGGTGTGTTCGTGTTCCTTGTAGAGAGTTCACTGTGAAAGTAGCAGCGCTGAAAGACCAATTCAATTCACTTTTGTATGGGGAAACTCGTGACGGTCGGGCCCTTGTCCATATAAAAGTGAAAAACAAAATTCGTCTTTCAGCGCTGCTACTTTCACAGTTAACTCTCTACAAGGAATTATCACTTACGTATTATCACTTATTGTTACACACTTTATTATACTTTACCACTTTAAACCGTTTAAAGTAAATTTTTAGATATTTTAAATACAGATACAAGAATTTTTAGATAGGTGCGTTAGAACGCGTAAAACGGTTCTAACGCACCTATCTAAAAATTCTTGTATCTGTATTTAAAATTTTTAACCTATAGCTTGTAGTCGATATATTTACAAGTGATAAACAGATAATTACTTCCTCAATTGCATCCTAACTGCCTATATTATCTCGTAAACTCAAACAGAGCCATATCATTTCAATAAATAATTACTTAGTGCATACTTACTATTTATTTGCATACTAAGTATACCAGCCATTCTCAAAGTGTGCTCCGCGGAGTCCGAGTCACCAGACAGAGCATGGACCCAAAATCCGTGATGAATATCCACTTCTTGCTAGTCTCTCTTTGGGGTTTTGTCAAAAATTTTGTTTTTAACAAGTGTTCCGCCATCAAAAAAGTTTGAGAACCGCTGTTTTTGAAACAGAATTTTGTTTCATTCGAGTTTGGAACTTGCCTTTTAAAATATGTATCTTTTGTTGCCAGTAATAAATATACTGAAATACTAATTAAGTACTAATTATTATTAAGTAGGTATCTAAAAATAATATTTAGCTATTCCTCTTTTGCACTAATTCGTAGGATTTTTGTCTGTCAAATGACTTTTCCTACGTATCAGACAAAAACTACAACATGCATAACATACACACTAGAGTTCACTAGACTCTGTTTCAATGCAGTTAATAACAAAATATAAATACGTTTGTTAGATTGTTTGTTATCATTAGACATTTTGCTATTTATTTATAATAGGCGTTTTGATTAAATTTACGTTGCTATTTGCGAAAATACAGGTGTAACAAAATTAAGTGACGAAACGGACGTGTTGGATATTGGTGTGATGGTGTCCCTTGCATAGAGTTCATGAGCAGCATTTAAAGAGTTAACTACTTTAATTTTTTAAAAGCAAATTCATGATGCTAGGGCACCGTTTGACAAACACGTTTGACGTAATTTACGTTTTCATCAAACAGCAGCGCAGACGATGAAACGTGCATCAAACACGTTTGTCAAACAATTAGCTAGAATCGGTTTGAGATCATGAGATTTTGTTTGACAGACACAGCGGAACACGTTCAAACACGTTTGTCAAACGCTACGTAATCCAAATTTTCTTCAAACACGGCTCACGTAGTTTGTTTGACAAACTACGTGTTTGACGTGTTTGATGTTTGATCGTTTACGCCTTACGGGCTACATAAGAATCAACTTCTCTGATAATTTCGTACTATGAAACCAAATGAAACAGTAATTTTCTTTTCAAACGGTGTGCAACCATGGGCGTACCCAGGATTTTAGCTAGGGGAGGGGAGGGGGGCAGCATACCTGTTCCGAGAAGTTGGTCGGTCTGGTATATTGAAACAAAAAAATGAAAATTTACTCTTATAAATCTGACTGAAAAGATATTTTGTTTCCAACAATTCATTTTACGCAGAGTAGGTAACACGTTTTTAATTCCCACTTGCCAGAAAAACTGACGTTTATTTTATCTTCTGCCCCTACCCCTACCTGGGTACGACCATGTGTGCAACTTCCTCCCTGATTATTATAAGAAAATATGACATTGAAAAATATATTTCTAATTCCTGTAATGAAACAAACAAAATATAAAGTAAACTAAAGGCATTTATTTTGTAAAGTAAATAAATTATTATTAATTACTTAAGTATAACCAACTACTAATAATACACATTGTATGACGTCATATTTTATAATATACACATATTATATATTATAGTTTATACCCTGATACAACCATGAAACATTTGAATAAAAAAATGCTGAAATATGGAATACCGGATATCGCTCATAACTTTGTTGCATAATATTCGTATACCCTGCAAGAACTGTACATTTTTTCGCGATAATAACTATAGTCTGTCAAGAAAGTGAAGAAATTAAAAAGTGGCAACATCGTAGTGTCATCCCTTTTTTACCCAACTGCCAGGAGGGTTATGTGTTTAGCGCGTATCTTCTATGTATGTAATAATCTTTTTCTTAGATTAATTTGAAAGTGATGACACTACGATGTTGCCACTTTTTTAATTTCTTCACTTTCTTGACAGACTATATTTTTCTTTCCCGGAAACAAAATTATTTTTACAATGTCAACTAAATAGGTTGGCGAAGCGTGAAGAGGCGACAGACACTCACTTATACTAGCTGACCCGCCAAACATTGTTTTTTCATATTAATTATTTCTAGTATCAATAAAAAAGGAGATAAAAACCTATTCTCAGGCCTAACGAATGTACTGTCAGAGAAGTTGATTCCTAGGCAGATGGCGGACCTAAGTAATTTCGTCGCGTTATGTCAAACCCAACAGACCGATCACAGCTAACATTGAATTGACATAAGCCGAACACATGACGTAGGTCCGTCAACTGCCTAGGAATGAATTTCCTCAATGGTACATGAGTGATTCTTTAAAAATGATTCTCCGCGTTACTTTCGTGGGCTCACTCATAAATGAGTGTAATGTTACAAAACTAACTTACTGCGAAGAATAATTTTTGAAGAATTACTCACATACAAAATTTCATTAAAATCGGGTGAGCTGTTGTCCGTTTTGGAGGAGTTCGCGCACAAACACGTACTGTGACACTGGACACGAGAATTTAACATAATATTAGTAATTAAGATTGTAATTTTATTGTGAAGTAATAAAGTATTTTAAAAAATTATCACTATTTTTATCATGTTTCATGGTTCTACTTAAGAGCTGGTTGGTACACATTAGGCATTTTAAAGCGCGCGCTTTGCTAACGCGCGTTTCGAGAACCCCTGACTCTATTGAAGCGTACACACATGCAAGCGCGTCAGTAACGCGCGTTAGCAAAGCGCGCGTTTCAAAACGCCCAATGTATACCAGCTCAATCACATTCACGATAAAATTATACCTAACAACATCACAACTGCAACTATAAATAAATGCTTACAATGTATAAAAGTGATCAGTGCATTATTTTTTACATAAATTATAAGATAAAATGTTATGTTCATTACAAAAATATACCCAATTTAAAATTTTAAGGTAAGATCGTAATTTTATATTTAGTTATTTAAAATAATATACACTTTGACTCTGTGACCAATAAAATGACAGACAAATACAGCAGAACTTGCATACGCTGCGTAAATAACTTTATTAGCAAAGTGGATAGAAAATATGATATTATAGCAATGAAGTTACAAAATTGCACATTCGATTGCGACTGTACCTTATAAAAGTTAAGGAGCTTAGCGACAGGCAAAAAATAAAAAAGGCTATGCAAAACTATCGACAAGGCTGTTTATGAACGTGGCGAGAAAAGGAACTAACGCTTCTATCATACAAAAACGTTATTTTTGACAGTTCTCCTTTACCACCAGCGCCCATTGACATCATTGACATATTCATTTAAAGCCTTGTCGAACTGTAGGATCGCTCGGCCAAACTGCAGAGTGCAGAGGCCCCGGGCAGAAGGTCTTTGCGAGGCCCTTGGTTATGCGAGGTCTAACGTAAAAATACCTTGCGAGGCCTCTGTAAGAGTGAGGCCCCGGGCAATTGCCCTGTTCGCCAACCCCTATGGTCGCCACTGCAATTCGTAGTGCATATTCCCCTTCCATTTTCGCTTAGCAATCTTAAAGCTATGCGCAACCTTTATTTTTAATTCGCATGCCGTGGAATGAATGCAAAGATTTTAGACGAATGGATGTTACAATATCGTGCATTATTAAATTAATTAATCTCTAGACTATATCATTATAAAACTTATTAAGTTTACGTAAAAATCAATCTTGAAGTAAATGCTAGCATTTACTATGCATTTAAGAATGTAGCCAAACTGGAAACTCGGGTCATGTTTTTATAAATAGGTATACTGCTTTTACATACTGGCTGATGGTTCTGCTTGTATTTTCAAATAGAATTAACTTTACTCGCGTAAGAGCCAGTCAACACGGCGCGTTGCGTCGACGCGTCGACGCAACGCTGCCGTTTGACGCATAGCCGGCCACATGGGCGCTGCGTTAACGCAGCGTTATTACGAAGCAGTCTTAACGTCAACCCCCTCTCGTTTCGTCTCGGGGGCTGCTGTCCGTCATATTGTGTGCGTCGGTTAGGTTTGCAACGAATCAGCAACACATTGTAAGGGCTGGTTTACACGTATTAAGTAGATAAGTAGTTAACTAAATTTTAACTTAACTTTAAGTTACTTATTGCATGTAAACACAAAATTTAGTAGTTAGTAGCAAGTTAAAATTTAGTTAAGTACTAAACAAGGAAATTAGAATTTTGACTATTTTCTGTCAGTTTCTGTTAAGTTGGCAGGCGGGGCTTGTCACTTGACACATTTCGTGCAGGCACTTCAAATTAAGTTAAAAAGTTACTACTTATCTACTTAATACGTGTAAACCAGCCATAAAGAACAAACATCGTTCATGCTGATTCATTCTAGATTGGTCAGTATTTTGCTTTAACAGGCGTTCATCAGAGCTGCTCTTTATCGCTTCAAAATCGATTCTCAAAGACTTCGATTTTTATTTTGTATTCAACAAAATCAGTTTGGCTACAATTCTACATAACTTTTAATAAATGCCTTAAACATAGAACAGACGAACTCTTGATGTAGTTATCAGCAGGTCACCATCAAAGAATTTTGTTTCTATCACTACATTGCCACTGAAAATAAAAATAAGATATATTTTTTATAATATTATAATATATTGTAGTCATTCATAAATGACATCATACAAATTTTATAATGATTATTAAACGACCATAATTAAAATTTGGAAATAGCATTAATTTAAGAATTTTTAAATATTATAATTCTGTGCAATTATTCCTGAGTGCTAATGTGTGTCAACTAGACGAAAATAAAAATCGTTTACGCGTTATACGCAAAAAATAGTATAGCATGTGATTTTCATTAGCACAATGTGCACAATATAAACTACTTAGTATAAAATTGAAGTGAACAGAACCATAATAGAAACTTACTTTAACACATTAGCTGGCATCATTTGAGATTCCGGTGCCGATTCAATAATGGACTGCCAGGTGTTGGTGGAGTTCGGTATTACGTAACCAAACTCAAAGAACCATTCCTCCAAACAACGCCCTTTGAACAGCACTTTCTGAAAAATAATAATTAGCCTTTACAGTTTACTTTTGTTGCAGCCACATTGTTATTTTCACGGTGAAAGTTATAATTCTATAACTTTCATCAGCTCAGCAATTAACACTTCAATCCCCAAGCGGCACCCGGCTGCCACAAAACAATTGTAAATCTATTGTGTTATGCTGTATGATACCAAAATTCAGGCTTTGCTTTGGGGTCTGGACCCCTGGTTTAAGAGGCCGGGTACACTTGGAATTTCTCATACATACGTAATTCCAAAAACATTTTCAATATATTTAACATGTTTGAGTTGTTTTTCAGTTTAAAATAAGTAGTAATTACCTAGGTTCCTGCACAAAAATTTACTTCAAAATATTTAAACACGAATTTTTTTTGCTTTAAAATTTTTTTTAGTAAAGAATAATGCGTCAAGTTGGCCGGTATATCCAATAAAAACCACTTGCCTAGGAAATGAAACCTTATATCATAAGCTTCAATTTTTATTATGGACAGAACACGGTAAACTACCGGAGAAAAAAGATATCACACCTGACATCATAGAACTGCCTATGGACTTAAACCACTTCAGTACGAACGCTATTCTCAAAAAATGGCTTCGCTGACGTCATAGACCGTACTCATAGACTCGTAGACCGTCAACAACAAGGGAGCGATGCTTTAGTTCATCATTATTGTACGACTGTACGTGTTTCACTGGGCGGCGCACAATCGGTGCGTGTGTCCATATTATTTCAATAATAATATTATGGTGTTTAGACGTTGTACTTACGATGTATTTATTCCCCTGGCACTATATTAATTGGAAGACATCACATTTTGACGATGATTTTTTATAGACCATGGAAGTTGTACCTGTAGTAAATGATTATTAAAAAACAAAAGTGTTTATTTTGGTAGTATCACCCTAAGGTGACTAAAATACAGCATAGAATGATTTTTTCCATAGTAGATTTGATTTTTACAAAAAAAGAAGGAGCCAAAAATATAACTTTCAATGTTCCAGACTATACATTTCCGGTCCATTCATAACATAAACTGTTTCTTTTCAGTAACTTTAGGTTATAAGCAATAGGCTAACAGACATTAGAACTTTATTGGCTATGCCGGCCAGGGTCCATACAAAAGTGCCCATCGTTCTTTACTATTAAATATTTAAACACTAAAAAATAGAGTAAAACGCTAAAAAATATATAAATAAATAGTTAATTTACTACAAAATATTTAAACTCTAAAAAATATTTTTTGGTATTTAAATATTTTGTAGTAAATTTACTATTTATTTATAAATTTTTAGTGTTTTACTCTATTTTTTAGTGTTTAAATATTAAGTACTAAATTTACTAATAAAAAATTAAAAACAAATTTTTTTTAATGTTTAAATATTTTGAAGTAAATTTTTGTGCAGGAACCTAGATAATTACTATTTTAGACTGAAAAACAACTCAAACATGTTAAATGTTTTCATATGAGAAAATGGTTTTGGAATTACATATGTATGAGAATTTCGAGGGTACCCGGCCCCTTAATAATAATATTGTAATTCCCATCGCAATTTAAATAAGTGTACACTTGAAATAAATAAACAAACAACAAAAATGTACAACTGGTTTAGCTCACCTGCTCCAATCGAAACTTGTCCATACTCTCGACAGAGCTGAAATTCATCTCCCGAGAGACACTCCGACATTTGAGGATCCGTTTCGGTACCCTAGCCTCGTGTTCCACGTCTGGACTGGACATGTCTTCATTGTTCTGCCAGAGAATTTTACCTGGAACGTAAATAAACTGTGTAAGGAGTAAGAATCTGTCTGAGTATTTATTGTTAACTAGCGACACGCCCCAGCGTCGCACGGGTATAAAATATATAGCCACTGAAAAAATTATGCCTATAGCCTTCCTCAATAAATGGGCTATCTAACACTGAAAGAATTTTTCAGATCGGACCTGTAGTTCTTGAGATTAGCGTATTCAAGTTAGCCCTTTCAAATAATTTTCCCCGTTTTTTCCACATATTCCTCTTTTTCTTCGCTCCTATTAGTCTTAGCGTGATAAAATATAACCTATAACCTTCTTCGATAATTGGGCTATCTAACACTGAAAGAATCATCAAAATCCGTTGCGTAGTTTTAAAGATTAAAGGGAACAAAGGGACATGAGGGAAAAAAAGTGACTTCATTTTATAATAAGTAAGTAAGTATAGAAGAAGAATCATATAATCATTTTGCTTTAAATAACAAAGTATTTTGCTTTAAATAGTAAAAAATCATAGCAATATATCAATTTAAAACCTTACCTGTGTCAGCATCCCGTAAGTTCATCCAATTTCTGTACAAATTATATTAAGGAACTATGTTTGCTAAATGTTCAATTGTTACTCCTTCGAGCCCCAAGCGGTCGCATGCAACCGTGATAACAATAGAAAGGCTATTGTGTCTCATTTTTCCACGATCGAGGGATTAAACAAAATTTAAAAACAAACATACTGAGAAATACTCATGTGGAGAGTCCCATATCATTCAGTACCCATCAATTTTTTGTATTAGGGTGCTTTCACAAAAATAGGGCAACTTTTGAAGGTATTTTGTCCTCATCATTTTTAATTTGTTATTAAATTCCCTGTTAGTGTACATGATAGGTGATCAATTAATTGTGTCTTACCTAAAACGGCCAGTCACTTTATGCATTATTTTAGGAAATTTTTAGAGTTTTGTTGATTTACGCATCTAGGGACTGACTTCTTAAAGCTTTCATGCGCGAGTCTGACTCGCACTTAGCCGATTTTATATTATTTTAGGATTACTTGGTCGAAACTTCTTATAGGATATATAAAGAGTGGAACTGTATCACCAAAGTATATATTTTTCAACATTTGGGCCAGAAAAAAGCTGTTTGTTTGACTGCTCTTGATGAGTTTCAGCTTTTGATATAATATTTTCAATAATTGTTTTTCTTAAGTCTATTATATTTTTTCAGTTGAGAAGGCTTAAACAATATATTATGTATTGCGTTAAAGTATGTTTTCATACTAAACGTCAGTCTGAGCGCCTTTAGAAGCTAGGGCCTGATGGTCTAGGGACTGATATTTTTAAATAAAATTGAACTTAAAATTCTGTTGCAAATAACATTATACAGTCTAATATGATATTGCGAACGATGCCGACGTATTACTTATAAATATTGATTAATTCATAAGAATTTAATATCAATGAACAACAAAATTACTTATCTAGGGATTGAACAAGTGATTGGAATTACCACGTGGTGGCCCACAAACTTTCATTTTTGCACTGATTTATAAAATGACCGCCGCAGAGCGAGTGTTGTCAGAGAATAACTTCCCTCCCCGTACCAGGTCTTATGTTTTCTATTTAGTATTTTTAAGGTGTCATAAGGGTGTGGTGAGTGGGGGACAATAATTTATTATTCCAAAAGTATTGTAGAACTATATATTATAATTCTTAGGTAATTAACAGCAATGTTGCCCTAATGACTTCTTTGGGTTAGGTTAGATGGCTAAAGCGGGAGCATAGCGCTGCAAGGCCCTTGAGACTTATAATAATTGAACCAAAAAAATTGGGTTAGGATTGAAAACCTTTACCAAAGAATGTTTATTTAGTTTTATTGTGAGTATATACTATATTCCTAATCCAACTCAGTAACACTGGCTTGTTTGATCTGACGTTTGCAGTATACTATGTTCATGTTGTTTCATCATAATCAAAGGATACAATTGGAACCCTTTTAAAATAGTTTCCACACGATCTTGCTTAGTCTCTTCCATCGACAGAACTTCAGTCATTTTCTCGTCGATTATTAAATGCTGCTTTCAATATGCTATAGTTCTTGCAATCTACGAGTGCGCGTTGCCCTTAGTTGTGCGAGTGACCATATCTATACACGCGTACATGGCTCGCTCGCTACTGACTGCTCCGTCGGGTACGCACACTAACGAAAATGTCTATTCACATTTCCAACTATAAATAAAGGTGACGCGCAAACTTAGATTGCAAGAACTATACTGTAATAATTGTTAGTTCTTGTGCAGTTGATTGCCTTTTAGTTAACGAAGGTACTCAATTTTTTAAACATCATCAGAAACTTTCAAAGGCTTTTGTGAACTATAGGTACCTACTGATAAACCAAAAAAGAGTATACACTAGGCATACACTTTAGTTTAGCTGTTATACACTGATAAAATCTAACTACAAAATTTTTACCACTGCAAAATCCAAACCAAAATCACAATAATTCACAATTTGACATTTGACACTTTATAGTGTCAAATGTCAAATGCTAAATTGTCAGATGGCTTTGACACACAGTTTTCTTATTATATGGATATTTATTGCTTTGCACAAGAAATCTTCGGGGCCTTTATAAAATTCAGTTCTTGAAATTTGAATCGAAGTTTTATTTCAATTTTCAAATGTCTTCTAAAATCTAAATTCTAACTTTTAAAACTATATTTTTTTATCTTATAATTTTTAAAATAACCATAACCCTAAAACAGAACGAAACAGTATTTTTTTTTGTTTTTGTCAGATTTTTATCTGCGCACAACTCACAAGTTGCAAAATATTTTCTTAATTTCAAAATGGTTGACCTATTGACAGATAATATTGTAGAATCACCAATTACCATCATTTAAGACAATTCTTTGTATTTTCCGTTAACTTTTCTGTGCAACTCATATTTTCCAATCATTTAACAAGTTGAAGATACACTTCTTGAAATCGTGCATCACAAATGCAAAAGGTGTAAAAAATAATAAAAAATACACATTAGCTATTTCTATGAACCCGAACAGCAAAACTGACGAAGCTTCCAGGTAATTTTGTGTTTGTATTTAATTTTTAAATCATTTATAAACCTTTCTACAAAATTGCACTTCAATATTTTGACAGTTACAACAAAAGTTGAGGTTAGGCATTACTTGCAAAATAATAACAAAATTACTGGATTGCTTGCAAATGCGCAATTTTTTATGTCTAATTTTATTTCCTACAAAAGGGGTAGCGAAGAAGCATCGTCAAATAACAATACCACCCCAACCATACCGAAGGGTCACACAAGTATATGTCCAGCGGCAAGTGCAAACACATCACGAGATATAATGAAGCGAGCCGCTGCTAGAGGACTCATAGAAAAATACTTTTACCAGTTGTTAGATGGCTGTGGTAATCCAACTTGTGATAATGAGTATTGTGCTTCTAGCGGAGAGGTAAGGCCTTAAAAATTCAGTGTTTTACTGTAGGTACTTATATAATAATTATCTACAATATTATTTTCGTTATTTTGTCTTTCGTTATTTCTATTTATGATAATAAAAACAATTTTAATATTGTTGCCATTACATATTTAACCCATTCAATGCCACCAATCCACCTGTAACAAACTGGTGGTGCCACTTGATTTTTTTGTTTTTTGTAACTTAAAATACATTGTCTAACGTATTTTATATATTAATTAATGCAATAAATAACGAAAACCTGTCTAAATACGATAAACGCACTAATTGCGTAGGTGGCACTGGTGAGACAAATCCAATCACAAGTGCCATTCAATGCACCGCTTCTGTTTTAATTGAACTGTGTTATGCAACATAGTGGGTAGTTGAATAATTTTTAAATACAGGTAGGTTTTTTTCTACATACAGTTAACCGCTTATCAAGCTACCCATGGTAATTCAAAGTCCTTTCTCCCCTTCATTCTTTGAAAAAAAAAAACTGAAAATTGAAATAATATCTTTATAAAATAAATAAAATCCTTAATTATTTTAAATATTATCTGCAACTGGTCAGCTAGTAAAAGATTTTGTATCAATTTAATTATAATTAATACAACGAAGGATTGGTAAAATTTACTAATTTGAACATAGTAGTATTGCGTCATGCATGAAACCATCCAACAAAATTCACTGTTGAAATGCCGTTGCACACACCATTTGCGTTAATAATAATAATAATAATAAGCCCGCAAGGCAGCTTGTGGCGAGCTGTTGGGGAGTAGCGACCTCACGAACCCGAGTGCTCCCAGGGAAGCCCCTGTTCTCCATCTCTGGCTTGCCTTCACCGGCAGGCCGGAGTGAACACTGACGGAGAATCAGGCCCTACCTCTGCCTTGCCCTAACCGGCCGGTCAGAGTGGAGTCGTGAGAGCTTCGGCTCGGAGGGAGGATGTGAAGTGTAAGTGGCGAGTGGGCGACGGCCGACGTGATGGGACCCTCTGAGGGTGCAAATGATCGGCTTTTAAAGTCCAGCGACACCTCTCCTGCCTCAGCCGCTCTGTCAATGTTGCCGCCTCGGTGCACCATGCGTGCGGCCATTTTGAGGGGCCCATTCAAAGAGTTGGTATATAGCCCCATAGCCCGGTATCATTTCTAATATCCATTCCCTGTAATAGTTCTACACTGGCCGCTCGCTCTCCTTAGTCGTACTCCCATAGTGCGGACAGGGAGAGTCGCCGGCCAGTGTCACACAACATTTAGATTAAAACTGTGTAACGGGCCTCTACGTGTTGGCTTCGGCCCCATGCATGCTTTCCAAAGGTCCGGGATTTAATTGCCCGTGAGCAAGGAATACCTTACAAAAACATAATAATAATAAAGCATATTTATTCAAGACTTATACAATTTGTTTTGTTTACAACCTATTTTGAGTTAGTATAATTCTTAAACTATGTTAGTAAAAGTTATTGAAGCCTTGACCCCATCCGTGTATATGCCTCCTCCATCTCATTCCAAACCTGTCTATCCTTTGCTTTCTCTAGCCAGTTTGTACCTGCCACTTTGGCAATGTCGTCCATCCACCTCATTTTTGGTCTGCCCCGATGTCTGTTCCCTGGGGGGCCTCTCCATTTTGTGATTTTGAGAGTCTGACCCTGACCGTCCCGGACCCTGGCTATATGTCCTGCCCATCGCCATTTCATTTTTAGAGCATGTTTGAGAACGTCTGTAACCTTCGTCCTTTCTCTAATGGTTTTGTTGCTAACTTTATGTATCCTCCTTAGCCTTAGCATACTTCTTTCCATGGCGTGTTGTGTAGTAAGCAAACTGTTTCTGGCCTTATTAGTGTACACCCATGTTTGGCTACAATAGGTGAGGCAAGGCAAAATACAGACATCCATTACCGTCTTTTTTAGGTCTAAATTGATCCTTTTAAAATTTCTTTGTGTGACCAAAACTTGTTCCGTGAGCTTCTAATTCTTCTTTCAATTTCCTGTTCATTACTGTCGCTATTGAAGGAAATTTGTTTCCCTAGATAGACATACCATAACCATTTGCGTTATGGTAATTTTATTCATAAAATAAACCATGAATCGAAGAAAAATTGTAATATACCTAAATATATTGCTTACTTTTATGTTATGAGTCAAAAACTTCTCACTCTAATTCAATAAAACTGAAAATATTATGTTGAATTGAAATCAAGCAATATTTGGGCTAATGGTTTTTTCGCTGTCAAAAAAAGAGAGGAGGTCCAAACCAAAAACCGACAGTGTCACCACATGTAAAATATATCTCCAGTAGCTAATGAAGCCAAAGATTCAAATTAAATAATAATAATATCTATGGACGCTTCACACCACGTCAGTCTGGCCCCGTGCTAAGTACCAGAAGGACTTGTGTTACAGGTACCAGACAAAGGAAATATATTTAATATATACATATATTTAATTATATATTATTTTTTTATACTATACATATATTTAAGATTTTTATTATATCATACACATTTAATACACATCCATGACCCAGGAACATTGAAAAACTTTTTGTTCCGTCGGCGGGATTCGAACCCGCAACCTCCGGCTTGAGTTGCCACATACTCTAACCATTGAGCGACAGAGGTCGTCAAAATAGCCATTATAAAGAAAAACATCAACACAATGCATATGGTGCGTTGGTGGCACCAGAAAGTAAACTAGCAAAACGCAAATGGTGCGTTGGTGGCATTGAATGGGTTAATACAGTAAATTAAAAAAAAAAATAAGTAAGCAGACTTTTCATTTTTTCAAGTTTTTAAAAACACTCTTTTATACCTACTGTTTTTTTTATTTCCAGGCCAGAAATCTAACTCCAAATGAAGCAGCAGCAGAGGCCATAAAATTATTTTATAAGGATGCCAGATTGTGTGATATTCAGCCACCCAAAGTTGCCCGAACTGAAGCTAACTCACATGGCCCCAGTGAAGGGTACATGCTTAGTTCTGTTTTGAACAGTCTTTATTCAAAATAATAGTTATTATTAAAATATTTTTATTTACTTTATTCATAGTTAACTAGTCGACGCCGCAACTCCGTTGCACCAAAATTAGTTTTTTTATGCTCTACGTGATGATCCGTGATATTCTACGTTCCTTCCTGGGACTCAAAGAATCTCCATACCAAATTTCAGAATAATCAATTCTGTGGTTTAGATGTGACATAATAGACAATCAGACACTTTCACGTTTATGATATTAGATATTAAGGATACACAAAATAATTGGTACATGTGTGGACATAATTTCATATTATGGTCTCTTTACCAGTTATTGTTTAGGGGTTCAGAAGCCAAATTGTGGGTGCCAATAATCACATGAAAATGAAGAGGAAAATAGACAAATTGTGTTCTAAATTCTAGCGAAATAACAATAATATTTAACAATAATAATTATTACACAGGCCTACAAAAATTTGTAATGCTTTAAAATATATTTTTTTTACATGGCAATTTTTATTTCACAGATCAACCTGTACTTGTAATGGCAACGCCACAGATGAGTCTAGTGATAGTGATAAAAAGATAGAATCAACATCTGCAAGCACATCCGGTAATAAAGAGAGTAAAGAAAAAGACAAACCGGATACTAGTCAAAATATATCTCTTCAGAATGATCACAAATCTCTTAGTCATGACAGTAAGATTTGTTTTTATTAATTACAACAAATTTTTTTTACCGCGACCTAGGGGCAGCAGCATCCCGGTTATGGCGGGACGTTGTTGTCGCCATTGTTATATTTTTAACCGGGGTGCTCAGGGCGACGGCATCCCTTTGTCCCCGAGAGGGTCGCGATGTGCAGTGTGCTCCTGCGCATCGCGATAAAACGCAGTGGAATGGCCTAGAAGCAAGCCCCCAGTGGGGCCTCTGCTCGGCCTGGGGAGCGAGTAAAACGCTCCCATCGAGAGGAGTCTGCAGCCCACTAAGCAGACTTCCGCTGATGAAGTTGTGGTGTCGTACAGTTCCCGCGACTTCGTCAGGAAGCGGTGGCTAGGAGCACCGTAGAGTTTTAGTGGGTAGGGCCGCGGCACACACCATCTCCGCCCGCGGCGAGCCCCACATGTCCGCAGAGGGAGTCCCCATCCCCTGCGGAATGCGTCACAGCATTTCTCTACGTAAAAAAAAAAAAGGGGCAGCAGCATCCATAGGCGGCCGACAGATTTCAGACAGCGGCAAAAATAATGTGGCCTACACTCATTAAAAAAAAGATGGGTTGCACTTCGGGAGTGCCGGCAGAAGTGAAAACTTGATTATTAGCGTCGTGCATTTTTAACCCATTTTTTTTTAAATTAATCGAAACCCTTACAATCGATTAAATTTTTATCCCATTTATTATGAAAATCGATTTTTTTAATTAATCGAAACCCTTACAATCAATTCGAGTTCGAGCTCGACAGAAAACACTACTCTTCAACCGTCTTACGGTTTTTTCAAGGTTTTTCGATCAGCACGAGAATCTGACGCGAGTTTCACAATTTTTACCCATCCCACAAAAGTGCTCAACGCCGCTAAAGAAGTTTTCACTTCAAAAATTCACCACCGTTACAAACTATAACATTCTTTGGTTCCAAACATGTTTGAACATCTTTAAATTTCAGATGGTGCATTATTAACAGAGGAACGTATGTATGAATTGTGTCAAGAGTGTATAGAAAATGAGAGGCCGGGGCCCCTCATACGAGCACTGGGGGAGGCCTTCATTGATCCCATTATACTGTCTAAATGTTTCCAAAGTAAAACTAATGTTGAACAAAATGTTGACACTAGGCAAAGTAAGTAAACAAATGTTGCAATAAATTCAAGAATGTTCACTGTAAATTGTACTAGCCAGCTTGTTATTATATTATAATTTTATGAGCTTGTCAACAATCAAGCTTGTATAGAATTTTTTATTCTATATAAACTAAGTATAAAGTCAAACCATATAACGAAGTATGTAATGTAATTTTTTATATTGCAGAAGAGAAAGAGTCAAAAGCCATGTGTTCGAGAGATCCAGACAAAGATGTAGATAGTGTTTCTGGTCCGGGATTAGATATAGCGTCATGTCAGCGAGCCTTTAAGTGTCTTGCCAAAGTAGGTTTTAACACAAGCAAATTTTTCATATAATGATATATTTTGCCCTAGACTGGCCATAGACAGACTGCAGAACTGCATAGACTGCAAGTGCAGTCAGAATCAACTGCAAAATGTGGCCGTATATAAGACTCTGACTGCTCTAGAGCAGTCGGTTCCGACTGCAACTTGCGATTCGTTTATGGCCAGTCTTAGGCCGCGTTCAGATGACACGCGTCGACCACGCGCAGGACCCGCACACGCGTTGTGCCCGCATTACACCCGCGCTCGCCGCGCGCACGCCTTGCGCACGCATAAACTCCTAGTGACTGGACTACTTCGCTCAGTAAACTAGCCATAGCGCGGGCGCAAGGCAGGCGCGGGGCGGGCGCGTGTCGTGTGCGTGCCGTACGCAGGTGGAATTAGATAAATATGCTATTTGAGATCTATTGATGTTCCTAAAGACTCAAATAAAATCGACAAATTTCAAAGCTAGTTTGATGTGGGTGCAGAAGCGCGTGGCGTCTGAACACGGCCTTAGGATTCTTACTGACGATCGGCACTTGTCGACGGCAGTCGTAGGAATTTTTTTTCATTGTTTTTTTGACACTTGTCGACGCTTGCCGACTGCCTTCGACAAGTCCCGTTCTACAGTAAGCGCCTTACATGCATATATTTATCTTCAGTAGTTTCCTAAACCATTATATAAATAAAAAAGTTACATGATGAATACACTATACTCTATAGTGTAAATTGTAATGGTTGGTTCTTGTCAATTAAAATCTATTTCCAATTGATCATACTATTTTTATTTGTAAGGGGGTAACAGCTAAGTATATTTAATCCTTCGGTCACGGATTCTTGGAAATCTATGGTTATCGCTGCCCACTTGGGTCTTATGGGAGTTATGGGAGTTCCTAAAAATCACTGCCTTTTTTCAGGTGCCATCAGATTACTACCATTCATCGTTAGTCACAGCATTGACGACGCTGGGCAAAACTATAGCGATGCAATTGAGGTTTATACGTTTCTACGGAATGACTCTTGAGGATTTACTGAATTGTATAATCATAGCGTTCGAAATACCCGAATTTGGGTGCAGTGATTACTTGGAAGTGGCTCTGCCCGCTTTGTGTGATGCCGTGGATAATCTACCCATCGAAGGTATGTTGTAATTATATTTATTTGCCACGTCTAGGATCCAATGAGAATAGAGAACACCACTGGTTGAATAATTGTCGCTAGCTTCGTGTCGCTAACTGCGGAGGGTATATAACAGAAATACATAGAAACCAGTAGTGTCGCGACGATACGTCGTCTGCAGTTGCGACTTGTCGCTCGGTTACAACTTGTACTATCAGAGAAGTTGATTCCTAGTCAGATGGGGGACCTACGTAGTTTGGTCATGTTACGTCAAACCCAGCCGACAGATCACAATTAACCACTCGCGCGTCGCACTCGCACCATTCCGCAGTGCCGACTATCGGCAGGTTACGCTTGACTAGTTAACAATAAATTGACATGATCCGACCAAATGACGTTGGTCCGTCAACTGCCTAGGAATCAATTTCCTTGATGGTACCTTTAGATACCGTGCTACCCTAGGCTGACAAGAAATATTAATGAAACATGTTACGTTGTTTTCTATCAGTTGATATTTGTCACCAGGTCAGGCTAAATTAGCGCGAATATGGGCACAACACTGCAAGGAGACGCTGAGAACTGTACTAGACAACTTGCAGCAACTAATCACACTACGAGTGATGTCTACTAGTTACTCTGTGGGCTACTTAGTGCAAGACGATGAATCTGTTACAATGGCTACCAAACTTATGAAGGTACTAGCTAACAGTTTTGCCATAAAAATTATTTCTAGTTCAATATAAAAAGTAGATAAAAACATATTCTCAGGCCTAACGAATGTACCAAATTTAATTTTAAAATCGGTTAAGCCATTTTGGACACGAGAATTTCATATATCAGAAGGGGCTTTGCCCCATCCATACTTGACTTAATATCATAAATTAGATCCTCATGGGTCGCAGTGACGTAAGGGCTATAGCGACCTGCCTTCATTAAAAAAAAACATAAATACGAAAGGTTGTTTGTTGAACTGCTAAAATGTTTTTTTTATAAATGAAGTAGAGATAATTTTAAAAAATGCATGGTTCCTGCATAATAAATAAGCCACAATGCAAGCGTATACTATTCAGAGAGCTTCAAAGGAAATGATGTTGCTTTATTTAATCATCTACTTTGTGTATGTTTGTTCATTTAGTAATTATATTACGAAGAGTATTTTAATTCTTTAATGGTCTTTTAGCCTATTTTTGTCTCTGATACTTCACATAAAGTAAGAAAATTTGAAAACATAGACATTAAATTGAACAATACAATCAATTTACTAAAGTCTCGACGAATAAAATAAATAGAATAAGTTAAATCATAAAATAATTTCAGTCTTTAATGATTGAAATATTTATAACCTATGTCTGTAAACCAGGTAATCTACTATGCGAACATGTTAGCCGGTGTTATGGAACCCAATACATTGAGGGAGGAACCCGTGGTGATACCCAATCACGATCCGTTGGGAGATGCGTTAGACCACTTGTATCCACCACTGAAAAACTCCAAACAGTCACAACCTGAGGATCCTTTGGGTAAGTTATTGATGCACCTTTTTTTTCATTTACAAATACTTTTTTGTACTATCAGAGAAGTTGATTCTTAAGCAAATGGCGGACCTAATTAATTTGGTTTTTGTTAAAAAAAATTATAATATAAAAAAATATAATTATAAGGCTGGTACACACGTTTTCCATATTCGATTTCCGAATTTGTTTTTCGTATTCGGCTTGCACTTGAATTGTACGTGCGGAATTCGTTCTGTTCGGAAAAAAACGCACGTGTACGCCGGTTAATTTATTTTCTACTGATTCTTGCACTCGGATTTCCGAACACGGAAATCGTATGCGGAAAACGTGTGTATGCGGCCAACGTTAAAATCGGCTAAGTCCTTAAATTACTATATCTAAAGCAGTATTAATATTGTGACGTCACATCAAACTTATAATCATTTGATATTCCAGCTATAGAATTGGATATAAACGTATTGGACGCTCGAAAGCCGTTGATACCTTTTGAAGATTTCTACAACGAACCCCTGAGTGATACCATAGAGATGGATATAGATCTGGCTAATTGCAAAACTGATGTTAGTAAGTATCGTCAATTAAGTGAATGTAAATAAGTGGGAAGTAAGGTACCTACAATAAGTTATAATATTTATAACTTATCAATATACCCCAGGCATTATCATTAGTAAGGGGATCGCTGTCACCAGAAAATTTTTACAGGGGTCCATGGAGCCAAAAGTTTGAGAAACCCTGCTGTACCCCTATTTTTCAATGTAAACACCTCCACCGTAGGTATAACAGACATTGTGTCTGGTTGTGAGATTTTCACTGGTTATGCGGCAGCCGGCTGCCGCTAGGGGATTGGTGGGTTAGTCGGGGTACTGCTTCAATCCAGTCCGGATCATAAAATAGTTTTCTCATTTATACATAGATTCTAGAATAACATGTAGTTTTTTTATAATGAGATTTATCCAAACTAGCAATTTAAGTATATAGTTTAGTTACATCACTTTGTTTAGTTACACCCTATATACCCAGCGTTTGGCGGATCAGCCTGTATTATATTGTCTTGCAATTCTTTTTTTTGATTCATTCGTTTTAAATTTTAGTTCGGAAGTTCTCGTTCCTGCGCTACCCGTTCATCCTGACGCCGGCGACCAAGTCCCTGGGTCTGTACTACGAGAACCGGATCCGGATGTACTCGGAGCGGCGCGTGTCGCTGCTGCACGCGGTGGTGGGGGCCGCGCCCGCCGCGCCCTACCTGCGCCTGCGCGTGCGCCGCTCGCATCTGATTGATGATGCGCTCGTTGAGGTATACATTCTTTACTAATGCTAAGTACTGACATACGGTTTTGCTCGATAGTTGTACTCCAAATCGAGTAATTATAATTACTGTGTGGACCGCAAAACTGACAGCTCAAAGGCTCGCATCGAGCCAGATTGATAGAATTAAATGTATCGATATAGAGTAAAACTATCGAGCAATGCTGAATGTGTGGACGAAAGTCCGAGCCGCGGGTTTCGCTTGACGTTATTGCTCAATCGAGCAAAGTCGTATGTGAGTACTTAGCTTAAGACTCACATTAGCAGGCCTCTAGACGATCAATTGTATTGTCATATCACGCTTCAATTTTATTGAACAGTTTATATGACAATTAGATTGAAGGCGCGCGATGTTCAATGTCAACCCTAGGCGATCAATAATATTGCGCCATAAACTTGCTCGTCTAGGGGCCCTCTTACACTTCGATTGACGGACTCGATTAGCAGATTTTTGAAATAAAATAAAGACATAACAATAAAAAATAAGTACGTCATATTATGTTCCAAAATTTCAGCTTGTTAACCTATGTATTTTTTACGTTATCAGCATTCAAAGTTATATATAGACCATTAGTCGATTTTAAAATACATAATATATTTAATATTTACATCCCATTCGATAAGATATGCAATTTAGGCGCAGCGCAGACGTCAGACTATCCGTGACGCACTTTTTAGTCTGTGGAAATAGAACATAATATGCAATTATATGCAGTAACGCACACGACGCGCAAAAAGTCCGGCGCGTTACTGCATATAATTCCATAGGTTCTATTTCCACAGACTAAAAAGTACGTCACGGATAGTCTGTTGTCTGCGCTGCGCCTTAATTTAGGCAAATTCGTGGCATTGGACCATTTCTCATAGAAACATAAGACAAGAGCAACTCTTTCAGCCCTGCTACTTTGAGACTGAGAGTAAACTTTATATAAAAGAAGACACATTACAGTTTACACCCTAAAGTGTTATCACTTATTTTTTATTTCAGCTGGAAATGATAGCAATGGAGAGTGCCTCGGATCTCAAGAAGCAGTTGGTTGTGGAGTTCGAGGGGGAACAGGGGGTGGACGAGGGCGGAGTCAGCAAAGAGTTCTTTCAGCTCATAGTGGAAGAGATCTTCAACCCGGACTACGGCATGTTCACACAGCAGGCTGACTCGCATACTGTGTGGTGAGTTTATAAATCATCATTGTATTATACAACTAGACGTTTATATAAATAATGGGGATTGTCCATTTTTTTTTTTAATTTTGCTCATTACAAAAACATTTCGAGGAATAAGGTCAGTGATCGTTTTTCTGTATATAAACGAAAAAAATACCCATTAGTTACTTATATTTTTGACCAAATATGTTTAACCTTAGTTTGAACTTCAATGGTGTTAAATTAGCAATAAATTCGACCAACATTACGTTTAGAACTTTTGGTAAGCTTCTCGTATCAGCTTTCACATAATGAGAACTTGCATTTGACGAACCAGTCATGATAAATAAAATTGAAAGGAAAAAAACATACTGCAGAGGTCAATTGGCGAGCGAAATTTTAAAAATTTATTGAGAAAAAACTAGCCAATGAATTTCAAAATTATTTAATTTAAATTCTTAAAATACCCTATTTTAACGAAAAAAAAAAGTACATGTGATTTTTTTTGGACAATGCCCATTCCGCATTTCACGGGAACTGTACATTTTCCTGAAAAATAAGCCAATGCCATTCCCTGTTTTCTACTCTATGTCGGTACCAAATTACATAAAAATCGGTCTAGTACTTTGTGAGATTAGCACGTTCAGACAAACAAAATCATCAGCTTTATCTATATACATATAATAAAACTGTAGAAATGAGAATTCTGTACATTAAAGATATTCAAAAAATAATAAGTGGGGGGTGTCACTACATCGCTATAGAAGCCAAAAATGTGGTTAGATTTTTGTCTGTCTGTCTGTCTGTCTGTCTGTATGTTTGTTCCAGCATCACACGAAAACCACTGATCCGATTTGAATGCGGTTTTCGCAGATATATTTGTCTTCTTCCAACTTAACATCTGGTGTATAAATTTTTTTCCCCCCACCCCTCTTTAGGGACAAAAGAGAGCGTAAGATTTTGTATCAACTGATGAAGTAGAAATACTTTATATGGCAAAACAACGCTTGCCGGGACAGCTAGTAATTACATATTTTAGTATTTGTGTAAAACTTAGATTTTGTTATTTAGTTAGTAAAGGCAGAAATCTTATTGTCATACTCGGGAAAAAATCTTAATTTATGATTATAATATTATAGCACTCCGCGCAGTTTTTTTTTAATGTTAAAAGGGGGTAAACGAGCAAATGGGTCACATGATGGAAAGCAACTTCCGTCGCCCATGGACACTCGCAGCATCAGAAGAGCTGCAGGTGCGTTGCCGGCCTTTTAAGAGGGAATAGAGTAATAGGGGAGGGTAGGGATGGGAAGGGAAGGAATAAGGGAGGGTAGGGAAGGGAATAGGGTAGGGGATTGGGCCTCCGGTAAACTCACTCACTCGGCGAAACACAGCGCAAGCACTGTTTCACGCCGGTTTTCTGTGAGAACGTGGTATTTCTCCGGTCGAGCCGGCCCATTCGTGCCGAAGCATGGCTCTCCCACGTATAAAGTTTTAAGTTATCTTTCACACGCGAAAGAAACTAGCTATGTCATTCTTTGATCCGATCTTTGAAGTAAACACACAAAGGAGACAAGTAGCTAAGACCAATTTCTTCCTCTTCTGTGACCGGACTTTTAAATATTTCAGGTTCAATCCCACATCGTTTGAAACGGAAGCACAGTTCACACTCATCGGTATAGTTCTCGGTTTGGCGATATACAACAACATAATACTGCCCGTCAACTTCCCTATGGTTGTGTATAGAAAACTGATGGGAAAGAAAGGCTCCTTCGAGGATTTAGCGGATTGGAATATGGTATGTTTTTTAATAATTAAGCCTGCAGGAAAGATCCGGCAGGCTTAGTATGCTTGCCATAGAAAGAGTTTCTTTCTGAGTAAGAATAGAAAAAGTTGCGATTGACCAAAGGAAATTCATCATTTTTACCCAAGACTGTATTTATATTCTTTCGCTTTACTACGCCCATGTAAAGCTTAACGCAAACCTACGCGACCAAAGCGACTGCGAAGCGGTAGCGTCTACCGCGCGGCGGACGCTGCCCATGTAATCTTATGGCGCTGTGCACACCTGCACGACCGCGACGCGGGATGTTCGCGTCGGCAAGCGGAACGTGCGCGTCAAGTTGTCAGACGCGTGTTTTGAAGTGTACATAACTAGACTTCTTTTTAAAACCTTTTTTATATTATTTTGTACTACTCTTTAGTTTATGATTTCTTGATTTGTTTACGTTTTGATAGATTGTGTCATGAATCAAATTGCCCGATGTATTATTTTTCTCTATGATCATGATATTAGTAGTCGCGCAGGTGTGCACGGCCAGTTTCGCGTTGCAGACGCTCCCGATTCGCGTACCGCGTCCCCTGTCACTGACGCATAGGTTTGTTTTAAGCTTTAAGTCTGCTATGATTGTTTTTGACCTAAACATAAATAATAAATTAAACGTTTTGTTAGGCAAGTTAGTAACTTTATGCCATTCAAAAGTTTTTATATTACTTTTTTTTAATAATAAAAAAGTATAAAATAATTCTTTCGTGCTTAAAAATATCAACATACAAAATATCATAAATCGGGTTAGCGATTTAAGTCTGAAGGGGTTAATGACAGACAAACAGGCAGGCCCACTTTATAATTACATATTAGATTTTTTTTTATTTTATGTTACAGACGCTATACAACGGTTTGAAAGATTTACTACAGTACGAGGGTGATGATGTAGAAGAGGTTTACTGTCAGACTTTCAGGATATGCTATCAAGATGTGTTCGGTAATAACATATTCCACGACCTGAAACCTGACGGCGATAGTATTTTTGTTACAAAGGAAAACAAGGAGGTAAGATTTTGTTTCTTATTATTAATGATTTATCAGGATATTACAATATGTATCATCTATAACATTTTTAGACCGTCTCTGTGTTGTGAGAGAATAATCCTGATTCAATTTCGTAAGGACTAATTTAAGTAAACATGTATGTTACGCGCGAACAATGAAAACTTAGAACTTGTTTATAGATCAGTAAACGATTGGGTATTTATGTATTTCCGTTTATGAAGATGTCCAGGCGTTTTACACATTAAAACTGCGCGTCCACTAGATCGGTACCGGACCGTACGGAGCGGACCGAGCGTCGGCATTTTCGAAATGTCGATAAGCTTTGTCCACACTGTGCCTTTTTCTGTTCGTCAAGGGCATGCGTTATAGCGCAGTCAACAGCGAACGTGAGGCATGGCCGCGACGCATGCCCTCTGACCGAATTCAAAACTTCAAAAATGACAAGGTTGGCGTTACGTTCGTTGACGCATTCAATAATTGAATGCGCCAAAACCAAAGTTGAATAAAAGAAGATGACGAAAATTGAAGACGAAAGAACCTAGTGTGGACATAGCTATAGGGTGCGTCCACTGCATTCGGATTCAGCATCGTCACTTTAAGTTTTTGGTAAAGTAACTGTCATTGTCTATCACAATTCACACATCGCAAACATGTCAGAACTTGAAAAGTTCGGGATTCGAATGAAGCGTTCACTGCGGATGACGTCATGAGTCGTGACGTCATCAAATATCGGCATCAGGCGCAGAAATACCAGTGCACGCAGTACCATAGAAATCAATACAAACAAAGCGACAAATCCGTCCGCTGCGTACTGTTTTGCGGCACCCTCTGTGTAAGTTAAAAAAAACCCAAAGTTCACCCTAAACCAATTTATTTTTCCAAAATTAAAATTAACTACACTTTGCTACAAGTTACGACTTCCCACACCTTATTAGCCCGGCTTCCAGATTCTAACTGTACATTAAATTGTACTAGAATTGAATGCTAAATGAAAACTGCAACGCAAACGGAAAAATATGGAAGAATATAGAAATGCTTATTAAACGTATTGGACATAGTGACTAGGGATGTAACAGTACGCTCCGATTTCGATCCGGTGGACGCACCTATTGACATCGCTATAACACTAACACACTACGTGAACATTTTCAGGAATTCGTGAACATGTACGCGGACTTCCTCCTCAACTTGTCGGTGGACAGTCAGTTCCGGGCGTTTAGACGCGGCTTCGTGATGGTCACCGGCGAGAGCCAGCTCGCCGCGCTGTTCCGCCCGGAGGAGGTGGAGACCCTGGTGTGCGGGAGCAAGGTAACATACCCTTAGACCAGTGGTCCTCAACCTTTTTTTAACACCGGCCACAAATAACGTTTTGGTCTTGGCGTCGCGGGCCGCAACCAACATTTTTTAGGGTTAAAATAAAAACGTTCTTTAAAATTACTAATTAGCGATTCATTTTCACGACTTTCACGACCACTTTGCACTATTTTGCCGGTGGGGGAGAAATTAAAAAACTGAAAATGTCCCGGCTGGCCGCAGGTTGGGGATAGCTGCCTTAGACATACCCCCTTAGGCTGCGCTTCCACCAGAGATGTGTTGCGAGGAATGTGTTTTTGAGAACCAATAGAATCGCTTCATTTACGTGAGCTTGACATGACATCGCTCAGCGCGGCGATGATGTTGAATCATAACAACCCGCAACACATCTCTGGTGGAAACGCAGCCTTACACCCCCTAACACATAACCCTAGAAATGGATACACTGTTTTGTCCCTCACTAACGCTTGGAAATGTCGCTCGAAAGACGAAAAAAACATCTCTATTGTGTATTCATTGTGTTACTTATTTTTATTAGTATACATGTCACATACGGAAGGACCATTTTAGTAGATAGTGTTGCCAGAAGTGAGAGACTGTATCTTCACTGCGCGAAACTTTAAAATCGCTCGAACAAATTCGCCTAAATTGGCGTTAAGTTAAAATTTTCGGACTAACCCTGTTTGCCCAAACTTTAGTTGTATATTGATAAACACTCTCGATTACAGAATTTCGATTTCAACGAACTGGAAAAATCAACAGACTACGATGGTGGTTACACTTCGAGTTCGGAAACGATCAAGGACTTTTGGAGTATAGTGCACAGTTTATCTTTGGAAGACAAGCGGAAACTCCTCCAGTTCACCACTGGGTCAGACAGGGTGCCAGTGGGAGGGCTGAGTCATCTGAAGCTGGTCATCGCTCGGAACGGTCCAGATAGTGACCGCTTGCCAACCGCTCACACATGCTTCAACGTCCTGCTGCTACCCGAGTATGAAAACAAAGAGAAACTACAGGACAGACTGTTGAAAGCCATCAGCTACTCCAAAGGCTTCGGTATGCTTTAATCATTAGCTTATTTAATTTAAGTTCACACCTGTTGAGTCATATTCGATATGCTCGGAAAAAAAAAATTTAACCAAAAAGATATTGTATTCGATGGGAAGTCAGTCATAATGGTATATTACGTATTTATAGTACATTTTATGCAGTATTACTTAGGACTTCATAGTTTTTGGATATGACTCAGTCGGGTGTGAATCGCAAGGAATATGTGATTGTCGAGCCTGTAATTATTCGGTTTACTGTGACAAGCACTAACTTGTATTCGCAACTTTTTTAAATATGTTAACAGTGCCATTAGTATGTAGAGGAAATATGAAACAATGGAATCTATATCTTACATCCATAAGCTAACTAGCTGTCCCGGCAAACGTTTCTTTGCCATAAATATAAAGTATATCGCCCGTATTATTTTATTGAATTAGTGACTATTTATAAGTATGTCACCATGGCAACGTCCATCGCTATCTCATGACCCGCGTCGCATAAACAATGGTCGCTCTTTATAGACAAATAATTTGCAATAAAATAAAATTGCGGCTATAATTAAAGATCTAAGCTATCCTATCTCTCAAGTTGGAAAAAAGCACACATTAAAAAAAAACATTAAAATCGGTTAAGTAGTTTAGGAATCTATCGCGGACAAACATCGTGACAGGAGATTTATATATATTAGATTTTAGAATTTGTTACTCTCGCTAAAACTCGAGAGCGTCCTGGGCCTGTACCACAAAACCGTTTTGAGACTCAAACAATCGTACGAGAATGCCGTATCCTACTCTAACAAACGTGGAATGACGTTGTTAGAGTAGGACGCGACATTCATATTAGATTTTAGAATTTGTTACTCTCGCTAAAACTCGAGAGCGTCCTGGGCCTGTACCACAAAACCGTTTTGAGACTCAAACAATCGTACGAGAATGCCGTATCCTACTCTAACAAACGTGGAATGACGTTGTTAGAGTAGGACGCGACATTCTCGTTCGATTGTTTGAGTCTCAAAACAGGGCTTGTACCACGAAACTGTTTTGAGACTCAAACAATCGGACGAGAATGCCGCCTCCTGCTCTAACAACGTCATCTCACGTTTGTTAGAGTAGGACGCAATATTCTCGTCCGATTGTTTGAGTCTCAAAACCGTTTCGTGGTACGGGCCCTGTTTCGTAGTAGGCCTACTGAACCGATTTGGCAAATTTTAGTCTTGGATTATCGTGAAAGATCAGGAAAGGATAGAATTAGGAGGGAAGTGGTAAGAAGTTCACCGGGTCATCTTGTGTATAGATAATAATGGCCTGGGTACTTAAACAACTTGCAAAAAATGATAATTCCATGCCATGTCACTTGACGCGTAAATGTCGAATTCCATATTTTTTCGATTCATAACTTTGGTGTCAAAGTTATCGAATACAAGTTGCTAGTACTCTGTTCTGTAATACATATTTATGAATTTTAATGATTGATATATTTTAGTGCTCGTCACTGTTCGTGTACAGAGAATTTTGTTTATTGATATTGAATTATTTGAGTTTTGTGAAATCAAAGGCGATTATTGAGGGAACTTTTATATAATTCCTTATTAGGCAAATTAAGATGATGTTTTGTACTTGTGTTGTGAATTCGTTTTGTTTAAAAGTTTGGCTAATCTTTATAATACATTGAGTCGATTTAAAACGACCAATTTTCTATAATTTGTTATAAAATTGTTGATTTAAAAAGTCGGTTCGTGAAAAGTAGTTTTATTTATTGGTAGTCGTCTTTGGTGTTTCAGAACTCACATGTTGTATTCTCATAATATTGCGTAAATACAAAAAAATGGATTTTAGAAAAATTAAAAAATCAACCGCAACGTCACTGTTTTATTTAAATGATATCCATGCCAAAATACAAATTTTAACTTAGCGGGCCCCTAGACGAGCAAAAATATTGCGCAATATCACGTATTGCATAATATTATTTACCGTCTAGCGTTGATATTGAACATCGCACGCCTTCAATCTAATTGTCAAATAAACTGTTCACTAAAATTGAAAGGTGATATTGCACAATACAATTGATCGTCAAGGGGCTGGCTTAGGCCCGTTACCCGTATTACGTATACATCTCTCAATTTCGTACTCAATAACAATCTTGCTTTATAAAAAACACGAGTCTTAATTCGTAAGTAAATCCATAATTAATAAATTTTATTAAATTTTAAAGTAATTTCAATTCTAAGTAGGTAAGTAAGTATATAAAATAAGTATGAAAAGTAAAAGACGATGGAATTTCGTAAATAAAAATTTATTCAAAAATATTATAATCTTTATTTAATGTTCGATAACAATTTACAATTTTTAAGTTTATAAGTTCGGCTTCTTTCATTCAAGTCGGAAAACAATATTCTGTTAAGTTAAATTACCATCTGGCATCTGGGCTCTGATTCACGATGCGCAATTCGACTCGAATTCGGATTTCGGAAGCTTTGACTAATGATCACACGTAAAGATTCCAAATCCGAGTCGAACGAAAATCGTGAATCAGCCCGCTGAAATTACTATACTCGGCGCGGCGAACCTTGATCCCTATGACACTGACAGTTAATCACACCATATAACATTGTAGTGTCGTCACCATTAAATTAAGATCATATTGGAGGCGTCTAAAAATCCTATTTTTAAATTTTACGTAACTTAATGCCATTACAATGAATGATATAAATAAGGAATATCATTGTAATGGCATTAAGTTACGTAAAATTTATAAATTTGATTTTTAGACGCCTCCAATATGATCCTAATTTAATGGTGACGCCACTATGATGTTATATGGTGTGATTAACTGTCAGTGTCATAGGGATCAAGGTTCGCCGCGCCGAGTATGGGTCTCAGATTCGCAATCTGTGATTCTATCAGATAACCATATTCGCTAATGTTGTATTTCCCTAGCTTGAGTCGTAGACCATAGACGGCCACTGACGTAGATGTGAAATGACCAGGGATTTATTTTAGTATCAGTCTAGTGTTAACGGGATATCGCGCAAAATTTAGACACTGAATTACCGCTCTAAAGTCCACGGAATAAGGATGATTTCTACCCTTTTGAGTAAGGTGTCTTACGCGACGATGTTGTATCTCACTCGCTTGAGCCGCAGATCATGGACGGCGACCGGATACAGCTGGCGACACGCCGGCGACTCGCCCGTGGACGCGCGACGCTCGCGCGGCTGGGGCCTACACAATTTAGAGTAAATTGTCTTAATTATTAGTCTGTTAACAAATTTTGAGCTAGCATAATATGTCATTTTATGAAGAGGGTATATTAACGAAGAATTTAATTAGAAACGAATATTGAGTTACTGTTAGCCTATTATTTTATAAAAAGGTAAAATAACTTTGTTGGGACCTAAAACATTTGTCAAGGTCTTCGTCACTGAGTGTCGGCATGTCGGATGAAATTTTAGGTGAACGTAGATTTGGGCCGCACCGCACGCACCGCAGTCGCCGCATTCGAATTCTTTATATGAAGTTATAGGCAAGCTCGCATACCTACCCGCGCCGCAGTCGACGCATCTTCATATAAAAGGTGAACGCAGATTTGGCCGCACCGCACGCACCGCAGTCGCCGCATTTCGAATTCTTTATATGAAGTTATAGGCAAGCTCGCATACCTACCCGCGCCGCAGTCTTCGCAACTTCTACATTCTTTATATGAAGAATTCGAAATGCGGCGACTGCGGTGCGTGCGGTGCGGCAAAATCTGCGTTCACCTTTTATATGAAGATGCGTCGACTGCGGCGCGGGTAGGTATGCGAGCTTGCCTATAACTTCATATAAAGAATTCGAAATGCGGCGACTGCGGTGCGTGCGGTGCGGCAAAATCTGCGTTCACCTAAAGAATTCCAATGCGGCGACTGCGGTGCGTGCGGTGCGGCCCAAATCTGCGTTCACCTTAAGGCTTCAGAGTTCAGACTCATCAGCGGGCAAAGGGGCGGGAGCGGCGGCGGGGCGTGCCGCGTGACAATCTATACATTATAACGGAGAAGCCGTCTAGTACGCGCGGCGTACTAGACGGCTTATCCATATAAATACTGCCAGCTGGCCGCTGATTTCGAGACTGAAGCCTTAAGCCAACCAAACCAACCTGGTGTGTCTGTTTATACACACATTCCAAAAAATGTCAAATATAAAGGACCTCATCACCTGTGTTTCGCGATACACGCGCACACCGCGTGCGTATTAGCAGCGGCCCAACGGCGCTCGTGGCGCGAGCACACGCGCGTCACGCTCCCGCCTCCGCCACCGCTCCCGCCTTCGCTCCTGCCGCCGCTACCGCCGCCGCTGTCACTCATGCCCGCGTCCGTGTATCGTGCGGGCGCGCTACCGCGGCGGTGAGCCCGCCACAGGGACGCGTACGTTGGAGCCGCTACACGTTCCACCTGATAACAGATGGTAAGAGTAAGTTTTAGTGACATCTTAAGAAAGGTTAAAGCTGATCGCATTTTTGTCCGCACCATACGCGCCGCATTTTAGAATTCGTTGTATGAAATAACACCATGAAATGTGGCGCGTACGGTGCGACACTTTAATCTGCACCGTACGCGCCGCAATTCGTGGCGTCATTTCATACAATGAATTCTGGGATGCGGCGCGTGCGGTGCGGACAAAATATTATGTGCGATCACTTTAAAGGAATCGAAGAATATAAGAAGCTTTCATATAACAAATGGGTTCATACCTCGAATGTCTGCTTGCGTCGTTTCTGCTTGGGTTTGTCCGTCTCGTGTCGCTTGCGGCGCGGCGCTGGCGAGCCCGCACCGAACAGTCCGCGTTCCTCCGCCACTCGTATCATGTACTTCGCGTCGAGACGAGTTATCTCCTGTATAATTATTATTGTTATAGTTACATGAAGAGACTAAACCACAATGATTTAAAATAACTTATGGTGTTATGATTTACGTAATGTAGAACATATTTCATTGATTTTAGAATACTAAATTATCATAATTTAATTATCTTTACTAAATTAGATGGTAGATTTTACATTATTAAATCTGGCCACACTGACAATGTGCAATCCCTGCTACCGTCGCCGCACTTGAAGTGGGGGTTGACGGTTAAAAATTGGGTATAAATACCCCAGGAGCTCAGTATGGAGTGAATTTTGACGAAGGAACAACTGTAAGAGGAACCTCTGCCCGAAAGTGTACAAATTGTATAATAATGTATAATAAAAGTAGATATTACAATTAATATGGAGTCTTATAATTTTATCATCTCAGAAGAGGGAGAAAAATCCAGGTACGCTCACTTTAAATTACTTATTATTAAATTATTATTGAGTGAGATATGAATATCTTTATTTCTAAGAAATCTGAAAGTAATCGTACAAACGAGTTATCAGTATTCTAATGACAGCATACAATAACGATTTTAAAATTCACATAAAATAAATATGAAAAGAATGTAGGGTAATTTTAAATTATTTTTCAAAAGTGTTAATAGTTGAAAGTATCATGAATTAAGGTGTAATAATATTAGCTGTGTTTTGAAAATTGATGTAGATGTTGCTTATTTATTGTTTGTGGTAAATCGTTTTGAAGTGCAGCATCTTCGTACAACAAACTTCTTTTTCAATAGTAATTACTAATAACTATTAGTGTGCGTCGTGCGGCGAGTATAATTATTATTGGTATGTCCTGTCTATTTTTCTTTTGTGTAGTTGATGTTTCTTTCTAAAGTGTACCTATTCATTGAAATTGATTTGATAATTATTAATGATTATGAAACGGACGGGTAACTTTTCAAATACCCACATACGCCTCTAAAAAAAAAACGCGATTGCCTAGCAGATAAGCAAAGTTACTTTTGGTTAGGTAATTGTATTATATCGAAGAATGAAGCGAAGAAATATAATTGAAATAGATTCGATAATTATTAATTATGAAACGATTTTTACCTTAATGAAAGACTTTGTTTTCTATAATTTTAGATTTGATAAAGTCTATCTATAATGTGACATTTTTATATGAACATTTACTTTGTACATTCGAGAGTTATAAATTATAGTGATAATGAAGATGTACATTGTACGTATATGGTTAATTTTAAAATATATTAGAAAGAAAAATGAGTATTAAGAGTATATTCTGTGCTTTTTACAAGAATTTTATATAACTTTGCAACAAGAGGTATTCAAAAAATACGTTGCGGAGTAGAAAGAACTCCAGTACACATAACAATCATGCTCCACACACATAATACCTTTCACTTGGTCGAGGATACTCTTCGACAGTGAATTCAACATTACATTTTAACATCATTATACATTTCACTTGGTCGAGGCTACTCTTCGACAGTGAATCCAACATTACATTTTAACATCATTATACATTTCACTTGGTCGAGGCTACTCTTCGACAGTGAATTCAACATTACATTTTAACATCATTATACATTTCACTTGGTCGAGGCAACTCTTCGACAGTGAATTTAGCATTACATCAATTTAACATCATGATACATTTCACTTGGTCGAGGCTACTCTTCAACAGTGTACACCACATACCACATTGTAGTTCACATTTGGACTGCTTATAGCTGTTATACACAATTCATTATTACACTACTCCAATTATACAACTTTCATTTTCATGAATGGCAAAGAGCCTTCATGGAAGTTGATAAAATATTATTTTTATTACATGATTTCAAAACGCCAAAAAGTATTTTAAGTGCAAACAGTATTACTTAAGCTTGATAACAAATGTATAGTATGTATTATTTAAATTTTTGGTATAGAATTTCTTAACTAAAATGATTAAATTCAATAAAGAAATAAGTTTGCTTGGAAAAATAACCAAACAAGTAAAATAAATAAATAGGAATGATTTAATTTAATATAAAGATTAATGATGATAGTATGGGATCTCCGTTCATTGCAGTTTATCCTTTTTATAACCAATTCCAAAGTGTCAATTCAATAACATGCTCATTGTTTTTTTTCATGAAACCGTTGTGGAATGAACCACTGAATCAATGAAACCGTTGTGGAATGAACCACTGAATCAATGAAACCGTTGTGGAATGAACCACTGAATCAATGAAACTGTTGTGGAATGAACCACTGAATCAATGAAACCGTTGTGGAATGAACCACTGAATCAATGAAACCGTTGTGGAATGAACCACTGAATCAATGAAACCGTTGTGGAATGAACCACTGAATCAATGAAACCGTTGTGGAATGAACCACTGAATCAATGAAACCGTTGTGGAATGAACCACGGAGACAATGATTACGAGTGGTATGACTATGAACCACGAAAGCAATGAAATGAGGGCGATATGAACTATGAACCGCTCGAGTAAAGGATGACTGTGAAATGAACCGCTGAGAAAACTCAAAGGTATGTTTTTTTTTTAATAAAGAGGTTGTCTGAACAGTTTAAGTTTCAATTTCTTAATACATTACATAGTAGTTGCGTTTTTGATGAAATACCTGTGGAATGAACCACTGAGTAAAGTAACTCAGGAATTAACCACTGAAGTTTTTTAATTTTGATTATAAAGTCCACCTTTTGTTATTTAATTTAATTAAAGAAATTTGGATTAAATATAATTTGGATTAAATTAGATTTGGATAAATTAAATTTGGATAAATTAAATTTGGATAAATTAAATTTGGATAAATTAAATTTGGATAAATTAAATTGGATAAATTAAATTTGGATTATTATTGTGGCGTCTTTCTATGACAATTTTTATGTAAATAGTGTCTTGTGTGCAATAAGTGTTATAAATAAATAAAAATAAAAAATAAAATGAAATATGAATTAAACGAAATTTAATGAAATGGTTTAAATGTAGTTTAATGAAATGTTTTAAATGAAGTTTAATGAAATAGATTAAATGAAATTTATTAAAATAGATTAAATGAAATTTATTGAAATAGATTAAATGAAATTTATTGAAATAGATTAAATGAAATTTATTGAAATAGATTAAATGATATTTATTGAAATAGATTAAATAAAATTTATTGAAATAGATTAAATGAAATTTATTGCAATAGATTAAATGAAACTTGTTGAAATAGATTAAATGAAACTTGTTGAAATAGATTTAAACTTTTTGAAATAAATTGAAATGGAATTTAAGATTGAAATGGAATTTAAGATTGAAATGGAATTTAAGATTGCAAAATGGAATTTAAGATTGAAATAGAATTTAAGATTGAAATGGAATTTAAGATTGAAATGGAGTTTTAGATTAAATGAAACAATAAGATACATAATTTTGCCTTATTAGTGGCGAGCAAAGGTAAAAATTATTTGGAAATCAAAATTTGTAAAGTTACTAGAACAGTATCACATATGGTCGTAATACGAGAGTAATAAATTCTTTGTAATTTCAAAGATAGTATTTTCCACTATGCACATAATTCCAAACAGATTTCAAAACTGCAATAGATTATAATAAGCCGACATTCGACTCGTGTTTCCTAACATTGTGTTTTTGATAATTTACTTTATATAAGGAAGCGATAAAGAGAACCTCTTGGCTACTGGTTCTTAAATTCTTCTTTCAAGTTTACACTGCGGCATAAATAATTTGAATTTATTTTCCGGCTCGTGCATTTGCACTTAGTGAATCTCAACCGAGTTACCGCAAACGATTATACCTACTGCATACATGTTCTATGTGTAAATCTTCACTTACAGCGATTATCTAATATTACTAACCCATGTCAAAATTCGTATATATTATCAAATTGTACAACGAGATCAAGTTTAAGCACAGTTGAAAAAGGTGCTCCTTACGCTAAACGCATTAATCCTTCAATCGGGGATTCTCGGAAATGCTTTTGTATTCTATTGTTGTCGCGATGACCGGTGCTCGTGCGGCACTTAATGGGTTAAGAGCGAACTGCCAAATTTTGCTGTGTTTTGACGATTGACTTAATTGAAATTGAGATTTATTTAATCATATTTTTATATTTATCTGTTATTTATTACTTATTAGCCTAACGGAAAACACGATTCACTTATTTTGACTCGATAGTTAGGTATATTTTTCGAAATTTTGCATATTTCTGAGCTTTTCAACAAATATGTTACGCTTATTGAGTTACTATTATTAAATAACTTGCACTACTACAATCACACAATTTATAAAACAATAGCTAAAGGAAATATTATTGTATTTAATTTTTAAGTAATAATCAAAAACATTTTTGGAACTTTCGACCTTTACTTTCGTGCTGCCTATAATGCGGGAACCGTTGTTACGCGATGTTGTTCACTATTAGCTGCAGCGCAAAGTACAATTCATGGGGGCACGATTCATGGAATCATTATATTATCACGATTGGAGTATAGCGGGGTATGTAGGCGGGGCTAGCGTGGTTTGATATTTTTGGCAGCCCGGTCTTAAGAATAATTATAATCTAACTCTTTTGGAAGATTTTTGAATTTTAGATATTATTTCTACACATTGTAGACGATTGGATCAACAATTTTTAAGCCACAGCCTACAACTCTTTGGTTTACCTACTTGTCAAGCTTGAAAATAATAGTCTTACGATCTACAAATTTAAGTGTTTTTATCATAATATTATACAGAAATGCTAAAGATTCCTGTCATCGATAGATTAAAATATCACACTAATGTAGTATTGTTGTTCTTGTTAAAACTAAACCGTTGGCTTGTATTCGGTAGTATAATATAATAAAATCGTACCTATAGTGGTTTGTATTTGTAGGCTCTAGCTCTTTAAAAACTTAAAATTATTACGAGTGCGAATAACACGGTAATAATGAGATAAGACAATACTGCTGTGAATAATTACTAAGTATATTTGATCCTTTAAATTATATTTCCTTAAATCTACCTCGAACTATGTTTTACGTTCACCCGTCGATCGTGGCAAAACAAGACACATTCACTTTTCCATTGTTATCGCGGCCGGGTTATCGCGGCCGGATGTGGCCGCTTGGGGCTTGATGAATTAAGAAGCGGGTAAAATATTTTACTTTTAAGATTGCCAAACTCTACTACATTTATGTTAAGGATTACTTAAATAATAATTGTTTCTTCGTAATAGTCTGCTGGTTTTCAAAATATAGTATTCTGCATTTTTATTCGTTGAAAAAGAATTAGCATAGCTGCTATCGAAATTCAATTTATTACGATTTGTCAATAAAACGTTTTCTTTTTCATTGTGAAGTAAAAGTTCCACGTGGTCACTAGAGGGAGAATGGGTAGACTTACTAGTCTAGACAACAAATTAACTAGACGCTTTTATATAATTATTATATTTTATTGAATAATAACGAATTTATTCGAAATGTTTTACTTGTAAACCTATGTTAAACTAGTGTTATTAGCTATACATTCATTTAACACTCTTGAGTTTCAAAATTTAGTTAGTTAGTACGCAATATGTGGACGATATATTTTATTTTTATATCTAATGTTTAATATTCTAATAGCATTTCACATTAAAACCTAGATAACGATAACGCAATCTTCCAATATGCATATAAAATTCTCGTGTCAGTGTTTGTGCGTGAACTACTCCATGCCGATTTTAATGAAATTTTGTATAAGTATGAACCAGTTACCTACATCCGTTGGGCCTGAGAAGAGGTTTTTACCTACTTTTTATATTGATGCTAGATATAATTTATATGGCAAAACAAGGTTTAATAAACAAGGTTTAAAAGGCAGCTGGTTTAATGTTTGTTAATATAATAATATATTATATTGTAAAGAGTTATTGAAGTGTCAAAGAAATGCCTGTCAAAACTCCTTAATAATATTACTATACTGGCCGAAGTATTTAGGATCCTGTGAGATTTAAATTAGAGAACATAAAAATGACTAAATTTATAGTTTTATGCCTGATTTAGCCT
Source organism: Polyommatus icarus (assembly GCA_937595015.1). Classification (NCBI taxonomy): domain Eukaryota; kingdom Metazoa; phylum Arthropoda; class Insecta; order Lepidoptera; family Lycaenidae; genus Polyommatus; species Polyommatus icarus. The sequence continues at coordinate 17,803,160 of OW569326.1, forward strand.
TTATTTGAGCTAATAGAATCTAGATTTAAAGTTTTATGATTCATGTTACATTGAGCAGTGTAATGATAATATTAAATTGTTAAGAAACACAACCAATGTTAAGTTAGTCCCGAATTACCCGGGAACAGAATATAGAAAATCTAGCCATGTAACACGTCACAATCTGGTTCAGATGATTAAAAGGAAGATGGAATTATCTATATAATAATTAATTGATACACTTATGTTCCGGTAATTTCTGGGTATTATTTAAAATGTATCAATCCCACATAACTTTTGTATTTATGATTTATATAGTTCAGTTTAGTAATATTTATTGTACTGAAGTTTATCATTTGCCCTTGAACCTACCCTTGAACCTTTGTCTTTTGATTACCATGAGTTTATATTACTTTAAATATAAGATTTTCTTTTGGAAATTTCAGGAAAGCATAGTTTATAAAGTAGTAACGATGTTTCGTTGAATGTATTAAAAGCATTACATAAATATGATTCTCTTTACTTGAATATGTCTGGTTTTAACAAATTTGCTAGATTTTATGTAGTCTGGTCAAGTTAATAAAGTATTAAAATGTAATAATAATTATTAGCTGAAGTAGAAGTTCTATGATATTAGTGGCTTCAGGAGCTACAACAAATTCGAAGACCGATTGCTTAAAATTTTTGTATAAGTTTAATAATAATATATCGTTTATAATTTCTCATATTTTTATCACCAGCGATATTAGAGGTAGGTATCTAGTCCTAAGATAATTTCTTTTGTTGTTGTTGAATGTTGATGTTAGATAACTACTTTTTGTATCACTGCACTCGTTGAATATCTTCTGTGAGAAATTATTTTATTTTAGGGTTACTGTTACTATAATATAATTGCTGTTCAGGTTTTATTTTGTAATATTATTGATATTTTTTTGGCATTCGAGTTTCTGTATTTTTATTAAGTAAGTATGTCGTATAAACAATATATAATTGAGTTTTTGTGCAGTTTGTAAATTTAGTATTTAGCATAAGTAATCAAAATTTTAGATTGTTGTAGGTACCTCAATAATCTAATATAGTCTAGTAGTAATGTCAGTTTTACATTATGATTTATGAGATATATAATAAATCTATTAATTTTAGTATTTTAGTAATTAGATAATCATCTATACACATATTAGTATGTATTGTATTGTAAAGTTTTAAGTTGAAAGTAAAACAAAGATTTTTTTTTTCTTCATTATACAATGTTGGTTGTCGATAGCAATGATTGTACAAAAAATCTTGTATTACTTTTATTTATGTTTGTAGTTTTTATTAGATTTTCATTTCATTTTACACGATTTGTAAACAATATAACAAATGAATTGTTTTTCTAAATGTTAAATTTAATTTGACCAGTGTATTTAATACTAGTATATTATGTATGTAAAAATGTATAGATTTCTAAAATGATTATGATTTATGTATTGCATTAATGATGATAGATAAGTAATTATGTTTTAAGAGTGCATCGGGACGCTGCACGTTGTCGGATGGCCGAATGTTATGATTTACGTAATGTAGAACATATTTCATTGATTTTAGAATACTAAATTATCATAATTTAATTATCTTTACTAAATTAGATGGTAGATTTTACATTATTAAATCTGGCCACACTGACAATGTGCAATCCCTGCTACCGTCGCCGCACTTGAAGTGGGGGTTGACGGTTAAAAATTGGGTATAAATACCCCAGGAGCTCAGTATGGAGTGAATTTTGACGAAGGAACAACTGTAAGAGGAACCTCTGCCCGAAAGTGTACAAATTGTATAATAATGTATAATAAAAGTAGATATTACAATTAATATGGAGTCTTATAATTTTATCAATGGTATGATATCGACTTTAAAGTATAATTTACACAGAGCCAGTACTAGCTGCCAATAAGACTGGCGGCCAGTGTTGGCTTGGTATATGCCGCGTGTGAACAGTTTTTCAAGCCAGGCCAAACTGTTCACACTCGGCATATGTCAAGCCAATACTGGCTGCCAGTCTTATTGGCAGCCAGTACTGGCTCTGTGTAAATTATACTTTAAGGATATCTTGACACGCGGAAGCGTGACCAATCAAGTTCGATAATGATTATTCTGCCATGGTTCCTCCATATAAATGTTTATGAAATTATTACTTAATCTGTTTAAAAGCATGAAAGTTTAGGTAATAGAACGAGAGTCAGACAAACTTACACACAATTATTAGTATGTAAACTAACCTTCCTCTGTATCAAGCCGAGATAGCATCCATCTTTATCCAGTATGTGGTGTATGTCAACGCCGTTATTGAGTTGAGGCAACTGATGAATCTCAAACAAATCTGTATCTGGCACCTGAAATTAATGTACGGAGCCGGTAAATGGTAATATATGAGGAATCTCTGTATTAGCTCCATGTGAAGAATATAATAAAATTCACTTAGCATCACAATCACTTTATTCCGACTTGCAACGCTTCTCCCTTACAAAATCGTTCAGTCACCCCCGTGTCGGTTTTCCAAAGTACCGCCATTTTTATACACTTTAAAAACAATAATCAACCGTCACTTTCAAATATTACAATAACATCCCGAATTACAAACAAATACAAATCAGCAGTATAAATTCAAATTAAAGTACAGTTTATAAATATTATATGAATATTAAATTATCATGTACTACTAAATTATATTCTCAACTATATATTTTGTCTTTTGCGTAAATTCCTTTTTCCAATACTTTAAGAAAATACATTCATATCTTTTAAAAAATATATTGTCTTAATTTGACAAATTTAAGTAACATAAATTCTATTTTTACTACTCAGTTTATGTGTGTTCCTAATAATCGTCCATCCTGACAAAATTTGCTACCACGCAAATTGAAAAGAATTAAATTAACAATAAAAAAAAAAACTTTTGTTATGAAATCACTAGAGATTTTTTTCTTTCTTTCTTTCTTTCTAGAGCTTGACATCAACTCTCCATCATCAGTCAGCCTGGCTTCGGATAGAGGACTTACCTGTAATAAAAATAAAGAAAAAGAGAAGAAACAGCATAATATACCATAATAATTTAAGGATGTATTATATATAAGGTCAAATTCCGTAGTACATCGAAATAAATTATGAAAGTACTAATTATATGTAAATTTTTAAGAAATCATTCAATGAAAGCTGCACATGCGCATTGAAAATGAAGAAATATGTCTAATCTCAGCTGTATCACCATTATATTTATATTTTTCGAGCAATTTTCGAGGAAAGTTTTCATCAATTTTAATTTGAAAATTTTCCGCAGAATTAATTTTCTTATTATTATTAAAAAAATATTTTTTTATTGATTGAGTCTACTAAAATGGAAACTCATTTAACATACCATCATTAATTGCCACAAATAATAAAACTTGATACATATTTTAAATTTTAGTAGAAACTCATAGAAGAAATAGCCGCATTTATCGTCATTCACGCCAAATGTCACAGAAGTTTTAAAATATTTTATTTTGACAACATTTTGCCTACACTTGTGCACAATAACAAAGATTCCATGGCTAATATTTTACCGCTATTGCACATCAAAACCCAAATACCACAATTTGGAAAAATAAATAAATAAAAACCACACCAACAATAAAAATTAGAAGACTAATAATTGTCGAAGTGATATGCCCGCCAAAACTCCTTGAGTTGTCATTGTCAATTCTCAGTTTGACAAGTGTCATTATGGAAATGTATAAATACATACAGTTTTGTGCTTTGGTTTTGTGTTAATTTTATGGTACCATTGTATTTTGATTTATATCACATTGGACAGTACACATTTTTTTTAAAACACAACCAATGTGGTGCTTCAGATCAGTGCGGAACCAATAGGAAATCTAGAAGTGTCAAACAACCCATTACCGGTGAACCCACTTTTTGGGCTTGAAAATCGCAAATTGTACAAATAAATTGATAAACAGTTTTTAACCTTTTGTCTTCGATACAAAGTTCCCCATTCTGATTTCTGTCGAATTCTCAAAAATTGCAACACCTCCGGCCAATAACTTGTCGGCAAGGTATTGATTTTTTTTGTATCAATCGATGCAGGATGTTTTATTCTACTATTTATAAATGTTATATACATACATCCTTAATGTTCTTCCGATTCTACTTTAGTTTTACTATATTATATCATTATTTAAAAAAAAAATCATTTGGTTATTTTCATCATCAAATCAGATGGCCCATTTATTATGACAGAAAGAACAAGATTTTTTTTCATCGTCTAATAAGACGGCCCATTTTATAATTATTTTGTACATTTTGTCTGTGTTACCCAGTTTTTCATCGTTTGGTTAACGGTCCTGATTCATTACGTGGCAAGGTTACTTTTACCCACTGATATTTTACTTATACAAATCTGTTACGTCCATACTATTTTCCAGCTTAAATCTCTTCTGAACAATTTCCAAATTCAAAATTGCAAACATTGACAAATTTGACAGATAAGTGAAACAAAAGATACGAAAAACCATTTACATAAAAGAGACAGTTCTATTTTTCAACGTCGAATCGTATCGCTCTCTTTCTTCGCCTGAGCGAAGAAAATTCGATTTTTTTGTTCAGATTGTTCGAAAAATAAATGAAAATGTAAATAATCGAGGTATTTATTGCAATCAAGACATGCGGTAAGAGATTCCATGTGTTTTGTTTTCTTTTGAGTCATAATTGGTACTTTTTCGAAACACGCACGACGTCATTTTCAATTTATTTAGGTAAGACAAGACGCGGCACGTTCGAGACTGCGCTCGATGCAGACTAAATAACAAACGACTCAATTGGGGTAGTTACATATCTGCTTTGAGTTTTCCATCATTGCTTTTACCATTTTCTCATCGTCTAGTCAGACGGCCCTGATTCATTACACAACTACTACCATTTACTTTACTACCAGTTACTTTCACCATTTTCTCATCGTCTGGTCAGATGGCCCTGATTCATTGCACAACTACTACCACTTACTTTCACCATTTTCTCATCGTCTAGTCAGACGGCCCTGATTCATTACACAACTACTACCATTTACTTTACTACCAGTTACTTTCACCATTTTCTCATCGTCTGGTCAGACGGCCCTGATTCATTGCACAACTGCTACCACTTACTTTACTACCAGTTACTTTCACCATTTTCTCATCGTCTGGTCAGACGGCCCTGTATTTGTCACTAAGAACTACTTACACCATAATTTTTCATCGTCTAGACTCTAGTTAGACGGCCCTGTATTAGTAACACATGTATAATATGATATATACCATTTTCTCATCGTCTGGTCAGACGGCCCTGTATTTGTCACTAAGAACTACTTACACCATAATGTTTCATCGTCTAGTTAGACGGCCCTGTATTAGTAACACATGTATAATATGATATATACCATTTTCTCATCGTCTGGTCAGACGGCCCTGTATTTGTCACTAAAAACTACTTACACCATAATTTTTCATCGTCTAGTTAGACGGCCCTGTATTAGTAACACATGTATATGATATTAATAACACAATACCTATGTTACATATCCGTCACGAATGTCTAGAAGGCGAAACTTTTTTTTTTTAGCAACAGCAACACTCTTTAGTCTTTTGAGATTGACCCTTTTGTATGTTACTCTCGTGACATAAAATTTCCTATCAATATTCTTCGCCATATCAATTTTAAATTAATTTTATGTTTTGTAATATTACCTCTTTTATTGATATTCTGTGTACATATAATATATTGTCGTTCTCATAATATAACGTGATTTTTTTTTTTTGCTAACCTCTACAGTATTATGTTTGTGTTTGTTTTAGGAATAACGAATATTCAACCGTTTTAAATTAATTAGATACAGTAGGTAGGTACAGTAGGTTTAGTAGGTACCTTGTTTCTTTACCAGACCTGCAATATAGTATAGACTATAGAGCAAAGTCAACACAAAAACTCTGACATTGGCAACTCACTGAGGCCGCCATATTATAAGAAGAAGACATACAATTTTCAAAACAAAACTACAATTTACTTTTTAGTTTTACATTATATAAAAACTGTTACTGTGATTAATACTAATATGTAATTAATGTGAAAGACGTGTCAAGAGTGCTGCAATTTAAAGCAATTTCCATAAAGTAAAACGCGAAAATATCATTGAAATTCTTGCGTCTACCTTTTTCGATTTGAATCGAAAAATCGCTATATTAGCATTTAGCAGGTAATTATGCTTGTTTGGTAATTATTTTACTGTGTAATGCAATCTTAAGTAGCCTGAGTAAGTACTATGTGGTTCAATAAAGAAACATTTTTACAATAAACCATAAGTTTACGAAAACAATGAACTGTCAAAGGCCATAATACTATAACGCGCTTTAAACTTTGTCATAGGTGCTTTGCGTAATTATGTATCTAGTATGTAAAATTCTCGTATCACAACCCACATTGTTTGTGCGCGAACTGCTCCAACAAACACTTTGATGCAGCATAATATGATATTATAATTATTACTTTTTGTGTTTATAGGTAGCAGAAAAGCGTTTTACGAAATAACCGGAATGACTGGGAGGATTTATAGTAGCAGCATTACCTATAAGTACTCAAAAATTCAAGATGAAAGTGCCTCTTCACTGTGACACCACTGCTATAGCTACATGGACCTAGAAAGTAGCCATGATTCCGTCGGCTGCAGTGTAGAATGTTTGGATGAACATATTACCTATCTTATTAAAATAAACAAATCCTATTTTCTTTTTCTTTTTAATTTTTGAATAGTTTTCTTAAATAAAACAAGAGTGAAATGTAAAATTTCGCTTTTCTCAGCTCTAGCTGGTAGCCATCCTAATTGATCTAAAGCCTTCAGAGAGAGGGTACTTAAACAGTAATATTATAGTGTTATTATTCTTAGCAGAAAAATCAACGGTCATAACATTATGAGTTATTTGGTTGGATAATAATATGTAAAATAAGTCTGTAAGCCGAAAAGCTTATGGGCTTCACCAAAATTGATAAATTTTAAATAACCTTCGATGCAGATAACTCCTCCAGGAATAGCATATACCTAACTTGTTTTCTGGTCTCTGCTATTACACAGAGTTTTAAAAACCATTTAACAATTTTACCCTCCGAGGCAGTACAGTTACATGCATTCTAAGTACATATTATTTTTTGAATTAAAATCATTATAATTTAATTTAATGTCACAAAGTGTATCATACGATTAATAAGTTGTAATAAATTGGCAGAGTTCAATGTAATAACAAGACTAACACCTACTTGATTAATCATGGATTGAACAATTAATGGAACAATTATTATTAACTCTGTATCCCACATTTTACAGTTACTTATTTTGACATCCCCTTTCAAGTACAAATTATCTGTAATGTGTGACTTGTCTAATGACTGAGTATGAGCTCCTCCAACGCCTTTCATAACTACATTAGATGTTATTATTTTAAGCTCCAGTTATTCCGCTTTCATTGAACTTGAAACATTTAATTTGCTGCCTGTATCAATATAAACAACTAAACTTGAGGTGCCAACAAATGCAAGGCGCTTTTAAATATTCAAGAACTTGTCATTTAAATTAAGTATCGGTAAACTCACCGGGGTCGATTGCCCCTGTTGTCTCGATAGTCCCGGCTTGGCCTCCAGCCAGCAGCTTGGAGTGTGGCCGTTCCGTTGGCAAATGTCACACCGTTGTTGTGCTCGACAATCACGTGCCTCGTGTCCGATGCGCCGACAGATGTAGCACCGTTTCACTCCAGAGTGTAGGGCAGCCGTAGAGTTCTCTTCCGCGGTTCCCACTGCGGTACCCCTCCGCCACGACGATTTCCGAGAAATTAAAGATGAGGTATCATCTCCCTTATAATTTTCTAGAGAGGGTAGGTATTCAAGATACAACTTTTCTGGTGTTTCACACTAATAGGTATATGCTTTAGCATTAGCACGCAATTCTACCGGAAGTATTCTTATTATGCATGACATCATAGCACAGGCTGCGCCTCTGATGTTACATTTTCATTTTTCGTAGCAGTGATAGCTTGTCGTGATAATTACAGATCATCGTTTCAGACTCCTAACTTCTAGCCAACATAGTTCTTAATAATTTATCCACAAAATCGACTGAACGCGGAAATGCAGTCTCTAGAACTCGTTTCAATGCATTCCAATCAAGACTGTGATCGTTGAGCTCATCGTATCTTCGTCTGGCAGAACGTCGTAGACGAAGCTGCATAAAAATTTGTCTGCACCGAATCCCATCCGTGGACATCACCGAGCTGGTCAATTTTGTACTGCCAGCTGAAGTTTTCTTTTTCCAAGTCCGGCTGCGTAGGGTCCTGACATCTTGTCCAAATCCCACTTCTGAAATATGAGGAATCTCTGTATTAGCTCCATGTGAAGAATATAATAAAATTCACTTAGCATCACAATCACTTTATTCCGACTTGCAACGCTTCTCCCTTACAAAATCGTTCAGTCACCCCCGTGTCGGTTTTCCAAAGTACCGCCATTTTTATACACTTTAAAAACAATAATCAACCGTCACTTTCAAATATTACAATAACATCCCGAATTACAAACAAATACAAATCAGCAGTATAAATTCAAATTAAAGTACAGTTTATAAATATTATATGAATATTAAATTATCATGTACTACTAAATTATATTCTCAACTATATATTTTGTCTTTTGCGTAAATTCCTTTTTCCAATACTTTAAGAAAATACATTCATATCTTTTAAAAAATATATTGTCTTAATTTGACAAATTTAAGTAACATAAATTCTATTTTTACTACTCAGTTTATGTGTGTTCCTAATAAATACATCATTAAAAACATTAAGGCTTCGGCCAAACCTACACGACCAAAGCGACTGCGAAGCGGGAGCGTCTGCAACGTGGTACGTTCGCGTTAGCAGAGCGGGAATTATCTACGGTTCACACCGTAGTCGCGCAGGTGTGCACACCTTTCGCGTTGCAGACGCTCTCGTCCTGCATTACTGACGCGCAGGCTTGGCCGAAGCTTAATTTATAGGGAGTGCCTCCGCTGCAGGCTCCGGTTGCTGAAATGGCTGCCGGCGCCGGTTGCTGAAATGGCTGCCGGCGCCGTTTTCCGAACTCCGAAGTTTGCCGAAGTCACGCGATGTTTGCCGAATAGGCTGCCGGCGCCTATTCGGCAAACATCGCTTGTCAAATGACAGAATAATGATCAAAAACATCAATCTTTAGCTAAAGGACTATGAAAAGTACAAAATATAATAAGGTCATAAATAGTCATATTGTAAGGATGCATAATATTTAAATCCGGCGATCGGGGATTCTTGGAAATGCTATTGTATTCTATTGTTGTCGCGATCACCGGTGCTAGCATGGGGCTTGAATCTTGATGGGTTAATGGTGGTTAAGATGATGCTGATAAAATAATATGTGATCTGCATAGTACCATTTTAATACAATATCTTTGCTTCTTTAAACAACGCTGAAACTCTATAACATGTATTTAAAGGAATCTGAAATTCTGTTCAGTACCTTCGGAAGTATACCTCCCACGAGGTTTATAAAATTATAACTGTAGCTGTGTCAAAATCTTACTTTTTGGTAGCTGAAAAAAGGTAGCTAAGGTAAAGCTAAACTAAGAAAATGCATCACAAAAAATTAAAATATCCACAGCCGAACAAATAGGTACCTAACCTTCACCTTTGGAAGTCAGTAAAGACGAATATAATATTAATTCAGATTACAATTATTTCTTTTTAAAATTTGTGTATCGGCACTGGAACCTAGCGCTTTACGCATTATCACCAGCTCCCATTTTGAGTGCCCGCGCCGGCAGCCGTTGTTTTATATCTCGGCTGCCGGCAGTATATACTTACCGCCGGTTCCCGTTACTGATATTTTTGGGAGCCCGCGCCGGAAGCGGAGGCACTCCCTAATTTATAAGCTGATGACGGACCAATGTTACCTCGATTTGCCATTCGGAGTTAGTCAAGACATAACATATTATAGTTATGATTAATGTTTCTAAGGAACCTACCGCCTACGGAATACGAAAGTTGATGTAATGGATTCTGGCAAAGAGCTGGTACAGATCCAGATGCGTTTACAATTTAATATTTAAACTTATAACGTAACTTGACGACCTCTGTGGCTATTTGGTACGAGGGCTGCTATTTATGTATCCGGAACTGGCCACTTACAAGAACAATATTTAAAAAGTAATTACAACATTTGAAAATAGAACTCTTTGGTTGAAGAATACATTTTGTTTCATGTGACTGTCAATTATTTTTTGGCGTCATTTTGAAAATTGCGTATCTTCATTTGCCATGGATTTAACGCGTGAACATTTATTCAACTCACCGCAACTTTTGGAGATGAAGCACCATCAAAAACCACTGTTTATCACTGGTACAGTGAGTTCAATCGTGGGCGGTCTATGCTCACGGATGAAAATAAAGAAGGTCGCCCAAAAACAGCTGTTGTCCCACAAAATATAGATGCTGTGCGGGAACTAATAATGCGTGATCGTCATGTTACATATCGCGAGATAGAGGCGTCCTTAGGCATAAGTATGACGAGCATACATAAGATATTACACGAACATTTGGCTGTAAAAAAAATATGTTCGCGTTGGATTCCGCACAACTTGACAATCGATCAGAAACGGGCTCGTGTCGATTGGTGCAAAAAAATGATAAAAAAATACAACCGTGGTACGTCAAAAGCGTGCAAAAAGTACTTTGAAGCAAATGGTCGCCTGTTTTTTTGGAATTAATGGACATATGGCTACAGTGCCATTAGAGAATCGTAAAACGGTTAATTCTGAATGGTATACGACCATTTGTTTACCAGAATACTTTGAAGAAATAAGAAAGGACAACCGACAACGCAGAATTATATTACATCACGACAATGCTAGCTGTCACACCTCAGCTGAAACAACTCAGTTTTTGGAGGGTCAAAAGATCGAATTGACTGGTCATCCGCCGTACAGCCCTGATTTGGCACCTAACGATTTCTTTTTATTTCCATACGCGAAGAACAAATTACGTGGTCAACGTTTTTCGAACCGCTAAGAGGCTGTTGATGCGTTCAAAATGCACGTTTTGGAGATACCTCAATCAGAATGGAAAAAGTGCTATGAAAATTGGTTCCAGCGTATGCAAAAGTGTGTCGATCATCGCGGCGAATATTTTGAAAAGCAATAAAACCATATTAAATGATATATATTTGTTTCTTTTTTTAATTCCGGATACATAAATAGCAGCCCTCGTAATAAGCGCGTGGTAGCTCTAGCTGGGGCTCGCGGATTCGAATACCGTCGACAAAATAAAGAGTTTTTAATGTTCCTGGGTCATGGATGGAAACTTAAAAAACTGGAACATAATTAATATGTATACGCGTAATTCTTACATTTTCTGTTGGTTATGACTTATGAACGTGTTGACATGATGATGATTACTAATTTGATGAGGACGGATGCTAAAACGTGAATGAACGTCTTGTACTCACAAAAACATTAGGACAGTCCTTATCCGGATCATGCGGTATGGGGTCGTCAGCATGCATCTCTGGCATGGGCCGGGCTATGTTCGGCCTGGCATCATTAGCACTCTCCGCTCGTTTCCTGACCACTGTGGCTTCCGTCCTGGCGGTAACTGGTGGTGACGACATTGGTCTTGTCCGTGGAGTTGTGACGTCATCGTCCTCCTTGTCGAGGTCCGATCGGGAGAGGTCTAAAGTTGTGGTCGAGGATGCCCCTTTCATTTGGGATACCTGAAAAGAGATCGTATTTAAATGTTAACTAGTTAGTTGATGCTCGCAATTCCGTTGTCGCGCGAGAACCGTATCGACTCAAAGTAGGGATATCAATTTAACCAAAATCGGTTCAGTACACTGTGCAGCTATTTAAACGTGAAGAGCCGGTGGGGGAATCTAGAAAAATCTTAAAATGGTTTTGACATATGGAAAAGATTGTGTGGTTTTATGAAACCACGTTTAAACATAAATACTCCAACTCCCGAGGATGACAATAAAGCGACATCAGACATGCAATAGATATGGACGAAAAGCGATGTAATAAGTTTCATTTTAAAAATCCCGGAAAGTAAAGAGCGTTTCTTACACTAGAATGGTCCTTATGTTTCTTCTTCAGCGCGTGTTTCTCTCTCGCCAGTCTGTTCGCCTCGGCCACGGCTCGCGTCACCTGGACGGTGTTCTCCGCATCCAGAGATGAGTGGGTCTCGTATAGGATCAACTGGATCTGGAGGAAAATCAAGACATTACGAGTAGCTGTTAATACTTACCTATTATTATAATTTATTAATAAGAAACACATAGTATGTGTGGTTGAATAGTGATGAACCCATTAGAAACGTGCACCAACGATAGGTGGCAGTAGTCAGGTTTCGGATATGTTGTTACTTTAGCTATAGGAGGCAGAACTACAATACAAGTTTCCCAATTTGGCATCATCACTTCGCAATACCTTCATTTCACACGTTCCCTAGATATGGTTGAGACGATGTGGTCAATATCCAATGTATATTGGAAGTCTACTGTGCTTTTAGAATTTACAGGTCTCTTGAAAACTTGTTGACACACCTTATATTGCTGCATGGATTAAAATGTTTCTTATATTATGAAAAAGTTAGCATCTCTTTAGTTTACAATAGCACCAGAATACCAAAATCTCACCTGTGGTTTAGACATAAGTGCTTTTAATGTCTTCTTCTGTTCTTCAAGAACGTTCTGCACACGTGCTCTGCTTTCGCTGTCTATTTCAGATTCTGTTAGGATCTGCAGCAAAATAAATACTTGACAGAAGGTAAAGTCACAAAAAATTTCCGTTTGCGAGAAGAAGCTACATTAATGAAAAGGTATATAAATTAACTTAGGTATATACTATAATATATAAACTAACAAAAGGTCTACCCAACTCATACTGGGGCTGAGCCGAAGTGTCGCGACGCGTCATGTTTTTAACCGACTTCCAAAAAACGAGGAGGTTATATGTTCGGCTGTGGATATTTTTTATTTTTTTTTTATTTTTGTATGTTCAACGATTACTCCGTCGTTTGTGAACCGATTTTCAAAATTTTTGTTTTGTTGTATTAGGTTTCACTCCAATTTGGTCCCATTTTCACAAAGGTGGTGACCTGATGATGGGATCCATGAGTAATCGAGGGAACTCCTCGAAATTTATATGGAAACATATGGTGATTTTGGTTTTATGTGAAGTGTACTAAGAATACGCTACCAAAAAGTCAAATATTGGGTCAAGGTATACCATGGTTTCGATGATGCTGAGAGAACTCCTGATTCCTTATAGATACACGTTTGGGAGTTTCGGCGTTGTTTTAAGAACAGAAAGCATAAACTACTATGCAATTCATATTCATCATCATAATCATCATCATCATCATCGTCATCATCATCATTACCACGTCGTGTTAAGGCCACGAATGTCTCATGGCACAGAATAGATAATAGTACAAGGCATAGGTATGGATATACTAATAATAATAATGATGTACTGTATAACAATTAACAACACCTGTTTGTTTTTAACCGACTTCCAAAAAACGAGGAGGTTATATGTTCGGCTGTGGATATTTTTATTTTTTTTATTTTTGTATGTTCAACGATTACTCCGCCGTTTGTGAACCGATTTTCGAAATTTTTGTTTTGTTGTATTAGGTTTCACTCCAATTTGGTCCCATTTTCACAAAGGTGGTGACCTGATGATGGGATCCATGAGTAATCGAGGGAACTCCTCAAAATTTATATGGAAACATATGGTGATTTTGGTTTTATGTGAAGTGTACTAAGAATACGCTACCAAAAAGTCAAATATTGGGTCAAGGTATACCATGGTTTCGATGATGCTGAGAGAACTCCTGATTCCTTATAGATACACGTTTGGGAGTTTCGGCGTTGTTTTAAGAACAGAAAGCATAAACTACTATGCAATTCAAATTCATCATCATAATCATCATCATCATCATCGTCATCATCATCATTACCACGTCGTATTAAGGCCACCAATGTCTCATGGCACAGAATAGATAAAAGTACAAGGCATAGGTATGGATATACTAATAATAATTATTATGTACTGTATAACAATTAACAACACCTGTTTGTTCTGCCGTCGCGTGGCGGCAGAAGACAGAATATCGAATACTTTACTAACTACTTTATATACAGATCGAATACTTTACTACTTTATAAAATTTTAATAGACAAATAGAATTAAAATAAAGTTATTTTAAAAAGAGCATTTAAACAAAACAAAGTCATTAAGTGTCTTTTTAATTAGTTATACTTATTAATCGATAGATGGTGCACTAAGTACCTATCGATTTGAATTCTTGATAACAAGAACAGCTGTCAATAATTATGATAATATTAAATATTATGCTACGCTATATCCTATGCAAGTTTGTACAATTTTTTATCTGATAGATCCTTGGATCGTGGAAAAACGAGACACAATAGCCTTTCTATTGTTATCGCAATCGCCGGTGACCGCTTGGGGTTTGAAGTATTAAAATTGTTAAATTACTTAGCACAATATGTTCACTTCACTGATAATATATTATTTTGTGAGTGTGAACTGTGTAATAAGATACGTAAAATATACGCGAAGGTTTACCTACTAGTGTAACTAAAAAGAGTGAAATTATTATTATTTTTAACAAAAAATTAAAACCGACTTCCAAGGTAAAAACAATATTAACATTAATATGAACTAAAAAGTATTAAATAATTTTTGCTATCTAATAGTGCCTTTTTCCGAATTCGGCTAAACCTTGACTATTTCTGTACTCAATCTTCATAATTTTGAAGTCGGTGCCAGTTCCAAAAGTTTCAAATATTCTGTCAGAGGACTGAAGATTCAGCTATCTGGTACCGACTTCAAAATAATGAAGATTGAGTACAGAAATAGTCAAGGTTTAGCCGAATTCGGAAAAAGGCACTATTAGATAGCAAAAATTATTTAATACTTTTTAGTTCATATTAATGTTAATATTGTTTTTACCTTGGAAGTCGGTTTTAATTTTTTGTTAATTCGACTACAGCTTGACTACATCATGTTCATCCTCTATTGTCCTATTCTTTAAGCACTTTCAATTTCAAACAAATTTTTGTGTTAGTGTGAATTGAGCCTTATGTAAAAGACTTCTTTGGCTTATTAAAAGTCTTGTTTGGTTTATGAAATTCAGTCACATAGCTGCCAATACGCGTAGTGCCTACCTACCTACCTACCAATAGATTACCCACCTCAAGCATAGCCAAATCACCTCCTCGACCGCACACCAAGTCTATCGGATCCGTGACAGCGGAATACGAGTTGGGTGGTGTAGCTATAGCCGCTACCACTCCCGTCAGAGCGCCAGTGACCGTAGGACAGTCGCAATGTATGGCCTCCCTCAACACGCACACCGATGAGTCCGATTGCGACCAATCGGACGCCTCAACGCCTAGCTCCTGTAAGGCGCTTACGTAGCTCTCCAGCCTGTGAGGGAAAGGGACTTTAATCAGAGAAATTGATTCATTGGCTAATGACAGACTTATGTAATTTGGTCACGACTCACGCTAATGAACGTACGTCCGCTATCTGCCTAAGAACCATCTTTGATGGTACTTACACTATACTTAACAAACATTTTCATATCAAAGAGGCGTGGGGAATAACGGCTAAAGGAGCTTAGTGTCGTAAGAAAATTCTATGTTTGATTGATTTGAATTTCAACATTGAACATAATTGAATATTTTTATAAAAATAAAAAACGCATTTTATGATTTTCTAAAAGGTTTTTGAAAATAATTAAACAAGCTTTAATAAATTTGAAATAGTGAAACAGAGTTAAATGCATTTCATTAGCTAGAGCTATCATAGAGCCCTGCCTGAGAAGTGAGAGTTATAAGGTCGATACCATGGCAAATAATTGGCAATAGGGAGAATTTACGTACGTTTCAGTACAATGACTAACGGCCGTTCCCAATATTTGATCTATCTCTGGTTTTGCCCTACTAGAGATAGGAATAGCTCACATTAGACATTATAATATAGAGACATATTATATTTTATGTCAATTCAATGTTAGCTGCGATTGGTTGTATGTCAAACCAGAGATAGATTGAACATTGGGAACGGCCGTAAAAGAGACAAAGAGTATGCACAAATAGCCTTCAAATCGAGTTTCTTAATCCAGTGTTCCGCAAACTTTTTGTGTTCAAGGTACCTAAGTACATCTAGAAAAATGAATTTTTTGGAGGTACATCAGAAATTAAACGTACGCACCTACGCTGGTACCCAATTCCCATTCCTCTCGTCAATCGTCCTGAAATGTTTATTTTTTTTTATTCTTATAAACTAGGAATATGTAGGTACGATGAGATTTTTGAGGCACACCAACTACTGCTTACGGTACACCTTTACGAGTATGCCGCGGCACACCCTTTGCGTAACACTGTCTTAGGCTGCGTTTCCACTGAAGCGGAGCGGAGCTTAGCTGTGTCGAATTGACAAATCACCACGCTCGAAATCTTCGCTGTCATTCCGCTGGAATAGTACGATTGATCAATTCGGACACCGCTAAGCTCCGCTCCGCTTCAGTGGAAACGCAGCCTTAACCTACCTATCTCCAGCTCCGAACACAACCAATCTGCCCAGTTCGGGCGTGACCGGTGCTGGCGGTTTCTGAGCTCGGACGACCGCAGCCAGCTCCTTCAGTAACGCAGCCAGGTAGGCGGAGCAGCGCGGGGATGACGCGTGGGTCTGTGCGACCACCCCACATAGAGAGTTGGCCTGCAGCGCCCGGCAGAGGGTTGACGCGCCTTCGCAGAACTCTCGCTCCTGAAATGTCATAATATGGCCTACCTATATGGGCTATACAATTTTGGCCATTATGGAGAATTACTGGCGAATACGATAGTGCGTACTTTAGATTGTAGTAGGAATTTTAGCGCATTGCATGATTGTAATTTGTAATGTGAGAGAAGTTGATATCTAGTCAAATGGTGGGACATAGTACATACGTACCTAATTTGGACGGGTTTTGTATAATATATAGCCGACAGATCTGCCGAGCAATTACTTAATTTACTCATGGTACACCATGGTAAACATGTTTAACGCACCTGTAGCACGATAACACCATTCTTGATTAAATCTAGTTGACCAATGCTTTGGTTAGCCGGTGGTCGAAGCGTTATAAATCTGAAATGGGGGATGTTCAAATTTATTTAAATTAGGTACACGTAGAACGTATTTTGTTATCAATATTATCAGAATCGCACTAAACGTGAGGTGCGTAGGTCTCATAATGGGTCATGGTTGTACTTATATTCAAAATTTCAAGTACCTACCTGGGACAGACGCGGTCGAAGCGGAATTCGCCAGCGCACAGCTGTCTGGAAGTACTGTACGTGTAGCCCTGTTGCCTTAGATCTTCCACCAGAAGGGACAGCTTTCTGAGCCACAGACACAAAGTAAGATTCCTTTAAGATTTATTGACATTTGCATGGGTTGCTGTCTTCAGAGTTCAGACTTCAGTCTTTCTAGCAGAACTTACGTTGGAAGAGTCACTATACAATCTACAACAACCTTGTATAACTTATCCGCTACGTAAATACTATTTATATACCCGAGAGGATATTATTATCCAAATGGTATGTGGTTAATAACAAATAGTAAACGTAGGAAAGCTTACTTGGCTTTGAAAGTATTGACCCATCCTGTCAATGTAGTCCTGTTCAGTGTAGCAGACACTCGCTCCTCGCGCAAATGTGGGGGTAGCAACTCGGACAGCCTACAAGAAGTAGGTACCTAGTTGATTTTTTTTACTAGACGAGGTATCGCCTATTAGATGTAAGATCAAATCCGTCCACCAACCTACTTGTAGTGGTTATAAGGACTGACAAATCGGAATGGCCTGGGTCCTCATGAAAGATCTGTAGAACAATCAACTCACATCACTTTAGGCTCTCGGTATTCTGAATTGAAATTTACAGAAAATGATGATCCCATGAGGCTCGGGCCATTTCATACTTCATTCGCAATTAAAAAAAAATCAAAAGCATTTGAGTCTCTCATGGTTTTTCAAAAGTCAATATAAAAATAGTCATCATAAGAGCTTAGAACCTACGAGAAGGCCTTATTCTTGATCCGTATTCTCGCGATGGCAGCAGCGAAGTGGACCCTCTCATCCCAAATGGCTGTCTCCACCGCCAAGAACGGTTCCCCAGCTGCCGCCAGGAGGCGCTTGGCTGACTCCACCTCCTCCTGGCTGCGGGCCACCCAGCGGCGGCGGGCCAGCTCCATGATGAACAGCCAGGTTATGTGACGGTGGCTCCTGAACTGTAAACGTTGGTCAACTGAAAGAACTTCTTGAGATAATTTCAAAGGGTTTTCGTAGTTGTCGATTTAGCAATGTCGGATGATGAGCGTTATTGTATACTAGCTATATTATGTAAGCCCATGCTACGGTCTACCGGAGAGGTCCACCTGTGCAGGTATGCCTGCGCAGGTTCACCGAAATGTGTGTGGGAATAGACCTGTGCAATTTTTTGGACCTGCGCAAAATCGAAAATCAATTATTTCGACTGATACCTGCGCAAGCGAAACTGCACAGGTAGACCGGTAGACCGTAGGACGTGTATCATGAGCCATCCATAGACATTACTAAGAAGCTTATTGAAAACCTATAATACTAGAACGTGTCAAAAAACTTCTGAGTTTAATTGCATTCTTATAATACTGCCTAAAGATATTTAAAAATACCAGCCATCAATTTGCAACAGCGTTCGAAATTACCGTTTTTAAGTATTTCAATGTGTCTTATCGAAGTCGATATTTATTCGATAACTTTAATCACGAAAGTCAATCGGCCTTATTCGATTGTAAGTAATCGGGATACATTTTCGTGAGTTTTTCCACAAAAAAATGTATCACGTGATCGTAAAGTAGGGTAGGACGGTCGTATTTTCGATTGTCATCCACTTACCGAACATGAGATGGTAAAAAGTTCGATTTATTATGACCTTGGCTTCGATTTGATGGATCGTAAAGTTCAAGAGCAATATTTGCGTATTATCCTTATGCTGAAGGTGGAAAAAGAAAAAAGAGAAAAATAGGATGCCAGTATCAATACTAATTGTGCAAATAAACAAAAAAAAATGGTGATCTAGCGGGAACAGAATTACTTAATAATTAAACAACAAACTGGACTTACCTGTGGATATTCGCCGAAGAAATTGACATCATCGATAGCTTGATCCAATATCGATTTATCTGAAAGAAACCAGTTTTATGAGCAAAATTAATAATACCAAGAGGGTTGACTTAAAAAGGCAATAAAACGAAAAAGAATTTTTTATTGATGACATAAAATATTGAAATGGTTGCGTGATGGTGATGGGGTATAAAATAGGTGGTGGTAAGTAGGTTAAGTGGTGTCACCACAGCGCTGTCACCACACGTCACCACTTCAGCCCCATTTGTCTTCACACAATCGACAGATGGTAGATAATTCGCTAGACAGTGAACAGGTACAAATAGCAGTTTAGGTTAGCCTAATAGGTGGAGTTCCTATCAGTAGGTAATAGGTATACTTAGGTCCTTTATAGCGATTAATGAGTCAGCAGCTTTATTTATTTATTTATTTAAACATTTATTGCACACAAAACACTGTTTATATAAAAATTGACATAAAAAGACGACACAAAGGACTGCTTATTTCTAAAGAAATTTCTTACAGCAGCCCTACGGAGAGAGATGTGATATAAGACATCAGATAGAGCGTGCACAATAAAAAAATTAGACTTTGAATCTATATTATACACAAAACTATAATGACAATAATAATAATGAAACATACTTGTAATAAGTTAACCACAATAAATAAGAGTACAATATTAATTATAAATTATAAATACTATATAATATGTCTATAATACATAAATACTATATATATATATATATATATATATATATAGAGATTCTTGAAGATAATGCTCTTTCAAGCGTTTCTTGAACACACTGATGGTAGAGCTATCACGAACTGTATGGGGAAGCGAGTTCCACAAGTAAAGGAGTAGGAGTAAAAATTGGAGCGATGGGATGGGAGTGAAAGATTCATTCTTATATTGGACCTGCATGGGTTATGGAGTGGTCGGGAAAAATTGAAACGTTCAACAAGGTAGGAGGGGGAATGGGGGTTATACAGGATATTATACAATAGACAAAGGATAATATGGGAATTGCGACGGAGACGGATAGGAAGAGCTGATATGTGGTCAAACTTTTTTAAGCCAAAAATAAAGCGTATGCAAAGGTTTTGCAAACGCTCTAATTTTGTAAATGTTTCATCGCTTATTGGCCATGGATTTGAATCTTTACAATAAAAATTACATAAGTACCTATTATATTATTATCTAGGTAGGTACTATGTAGATACTACCGTCGTGCCGTAGTCTCTTGATCACCATATAGGTATTAGTTTTCATTACAGGCGGATTTATTATTCAAAGATTGTACAGTTCAGTTTCACAGTGTATTACTAACTGTCGCACTCAGAGACGACCATTAATAACTTTAAAAGTCTGAACTGTAATTAAATGAAGATTTTAACACAAGCCCCTTACATATAATCTGTCAAACACTTCATCAAATTTAATCAACATTAAATCTCTCTGAGTGCGGCCGAGACGTATCGTGCATTCAGCATTCAGGAGTTTGTCTTTGTCGCTCAGCATAAATAAATCGAAGACAAAACTTCTGGGCTCTGGCAATTTCAAAAATTTACCCGAAAACTAGACCTTACCTATTACCTAATCTACCTTACAAGGCTACAAATAATCTAAGGCACCTACTACGAACAAGCTCATTTAACTTTCTGATTGGCCTAAAACGTATTAACTCTATCACAGGTAACTATGTATAGGTGATGCGAATTTCTATTTAGGTTCAGAGCACGCAAGCAGTAAAGTTAACACGGCCTAGCCTGTAACGGTAACAGCGGGCGTCAAGTTATTTTAACCGTTTACAACTCCAAGACAGTTCCACTTCCAAATTGTAAATACGACACGCAAGTTGTAAAAGGCAAAAAGTGAAGTTTTGGAAACTGTTCATGGCTGTACCTAATTTAATTATATTATGGGGTACAATACTAAATTTGAGTAATGCTAGAATTTCCAGCAACGAAAACTTAGGTACATTATTGCAAGCCAGAGTCTTCGTGTGTTTATGGATGTGCATTGACGGTACGTCAATTCAACCAAATGGCCGGTAAACACTTAAAAAGACGTATGTACGTAAAAATGTATACGTAATGTACGTTAAAATGTATACGTAATGTACGTAAAAATGTATAATAATTATTAATAATTATACAGTATTATGTCAGTTTAGATAGAAGCCGCTCATGTTTGTAATCTACTCGTATTGCTTTGTACGTTGGCAAGTCTTTTAAAACGTCCGTTCTGTCAATCATCAATGCACACCAATTTAGTAATTTGTGCCATAACATAAGGTTGTAACTTGTAAGTACTAAGCAAGCTATTTGAAAGTTTGGCCTACGATTAAATATATTTGTTTGTTAATTGTAAATTATAAATAGTAGCTACTCACATCTGAACACCTCGTAGATAAGTGCGTAGACGGCTCGCATCTCTTGCTCGTCCTCGAAGTTCACTGTCAATGGTGGTTTGCTGAGAAGGCGCGCTGCTTTTAGAACCTACAGAAATAAGAATAGTAAAGCATAAAGTCACTCGGTGGCTACATCATTAGTAGAAAAAAAAAATGATAGTTTTAATTTCGGTACCTATAATGGCACCGAAGCTAGTAAAGCTTATGGCTTTACTAGCTTCGCTTCATAATGATAGTCTTTTCGTGATCGCAGGGCCGTCTCTAGCCCGTGTGGCGCCCATGTGCAAATATTACCCTAGCGCCCCCTAGAAAGCGCGTGGTCAAAAAAAATCGGCCAAGTGCGAGTCGGACTCGCGCACGAAGGGTTCCCTACGATTATAAAGCAAAAGATATAATCTAAATAATATTATAAAGCGGAAGAGTTTGTTAGTTTGTTTGTTTGAACGCGCTAATCTCAGGAACTACTGGTCCGATTTGTAGAATTATTTCAGTTTTAGATAGACCATTTATTGAGGAAGGCTATAGGCTATATTTTATCACGCTAAGACTAATAGGAGCGAAGAAATAGAGGAAAATGTGGAAAAAACGGGGGAAATTATTTGAAAGGGCTTATTTGAACGTGCTAATCTCAGGAACTATTGGTCCGATTTGAAAAATTCTTCCAGTGGTATATAGTTCATTTATCGAGTAAGGCTATAGGCTATATTTTAGCACGCTACAACTAATAGGAGCGAAGAAATACAGGAAAATGTGGAAAAAACGGGGGATATTATATGAAAGGGTTTATTTGGACGCGCTAATCTCAGGAACTAATGGTCCGATTTGAAAACTTTTCTCAATTATAGATAGTATATTTATCGAGGAAGACTACTGGCTATATTTTATCACGCTACAACTAATAGGACCGGAGAAATAGAAGAAAATGTGGAAAATGTGGAAAATGTGGCAAAAACGGGGGAAATTATATGAAAGGGCTTATTTGAACGCGCTAATCTCAGGAACTACTGGTCCGATTTGAAAAATTCTTTCAGTTTTTAATAGCCTATTTATCAAATTCAAATTCTTTATTATCCAATATCAATACAATAATATACAATAGCATAAAAGCTAGGTAGCGTACAACACGTCGTCTAATCCCATGCTAAGTAATTATCGAGGAAAGGTTAAGCTATACTTTATAACGCTAAGACTAATAGGGGCGAAGAAATAGAGGAAAATGTGGAAAAAACGGGGGAAATTACATGAAATTGCTTACTTAAGAACTACTGGAGCAATTTTTATGGTATTTGGCAAACATGAAGAATAGGCCACGTGAATGAACATAGGCTACTTTTTGCGGAAAAAGGTACGGTTGCGTGAAATTCCTAAATTACGCGGGCGAAGCCGCGTGGAACAGCTAGTATAGATATAAAGCAAAAAATTATGTTGATGAGCTCCTTAAATGTTTATTTAAGTACAAAATATAATGTATGTGTGTATGTGAAAATATACGTCACTGCGCATCGCAGAGATGTGTAGGAGAGTGTGCCGATCGGCGCTGAAATGCAGTGCTTGGGTTTGGTTCTTGATTCTGAATGGATCTTTAATACCACTCATTTTCGTTGATTGGCACTAAAACTGCAGAAGATGGCCACTGCCCTGAAGTGCCTTCTGCAAAAATCTGTGGTCCAGGGCCCACCTGCCTGTCCTGCAGTCTTGTTTGGGCGGAACACATCACACCTGAGAAAGGCGATTGAACGCTCTGCTTGGGCTGAGCAACGGGCTGAGTTTTTGCGCCGGCCTTGGATTGGACCTTACTACTTATTGGAAGGCAGTAGCTTATACCCTCTGCGAAACTGTTATCTTGCAATCGGAGGCTGCATAAAGAGAGCGGGAAATAAATTAATACGCAGATCCCATGAGAAGGAGACACGTAGGGCGTAGGCTGCACGGCGCCCGGTGCGACCGCAAGGGCGCCGTCAAAAGTACATTTGCTTGTGATCTTGTGGTTTAGCGGCGAAACCGCGCTTACGCATATAAATCTAGCCTGACGTGAGTCGCGCGGCTCTCATTTTGGCGCCCATCTTGACCACAAATATAATCTTCATTTATGTGTTTTCAGATTCATTTCACGTTGAAAAAATAATTAATATTGTAAAAGTCGAGCCGCTCGTGGCGCGCCTTGCTTTGCTGTAATTCGACAAAATATATAAGAAGAGCTCCAGATGCTTCACAAAATGTATGCAAACTGGAGTTTTTTTACGTTGGTCAATAAATCGCGGCGGCGCGGTGCCAAAGTGGGCGCGCGCCGATTTGCGAGCGGCGCTCGGCGCCCCTAGGACCGCGGCGCCCGTGTGCAGCGCACACCCTGCACCTAAGGGGAAAGACGCCCCTGCGTGATCGACTGTACTATTTCTCTTTTTACTTACCTACTGGTCTTTTCCTACCAGTATGGCGCGATGCCGGTCGCTTCTTACCCACTAATATTTTCCTATGTTCTTGACGTCACCAGTTCCCTCTTACCGACAGACCTTTTTTACTTTTAGACACTGTCCCTTGTATTTTGGTCTTTTTATACCTTTGTTTTTGACGTGAAAACGTCTTATAATTCGATATGGGCTGCGCGCACGAAAAAACATGACGCAATATGCGGCGTTACCTCGCTCTGAGGCGTTCCATTTAAGGCTATGACGTTGTCACGTTTAACTATCGTCAGTAAACCGACTTTACAGACAACCGAGTTCGAGTCGAGTTCGAGTTCGACACAAAACACTACTCTCCAACCGTATTTTTTCTCTGGTCTTTCACCTGATCGATGTCCCAAGCCGGGCCGGCGGCGGTCCGCACGTGTACTGGTGGCGGCGCCTTAGGGCTCTTGGCGGGCATGGCGATGGTCCAGGGCGCCCACACCTCCACCTCCTCTGGAGGTTGGGGGGTGACGTCATCCGGACTGGTGGGAAAGGAGAAAAATATGTTATCCAAGAAGTGGATTCAAAGGATTGCTGACCTACGCAATTTGGTCACGTTATATCAAACCCAGCTAACAGATCAAGATCAACATTGAATTGAGTAGCCATCTGCCTAAGAATCAATATCTTTGATGATACCTACATAGATTGTGCACCGACTATAGTCTAGCTTCATAGAGTCATAAAAGTCTAGATCTTACATACAGTGTGTAGAAACGACACGCGAGTTTCAATAAATTTAAGGCATATTGCGGGATTATTATACACTACTAGTCTACTACAGTTCTACACCATCCTGGTTACGAAGTTATTTTGCAGTTGTCTAACTAATGTGTAGTTATCGAATTAAGTTCTACAATGTACCATCATCCAGTAACAGGGCAAGATCTAAATTTGATGTGGGCAAGTTTTGCAAGGCCCCTGATGATAATGTGTAAGAGAGGGTATGGATCTTGTTCAGAGAAAAAATTTTTTGATACTCAAATTTTATTTATAAAAATATGAGTATCAGAACTCGTAAATACTGAGGCCACTGCCTATAGCTTTTCCCAATCCAGTGTACATCGTCTACTTGATACTGTAACTCATAATAAATTATCATAATGTTATATATTTACAAGAGCACATTTTTATTCAATGATGCTTCCATTTTCCTCAAATTTAGAAATCATTTTAAATTATTTATAATATATTTTTATTTTAAAATAAAAAGTAAAAATATTTTAATTTATAAATGATTACAACAAATTTTAAAAACCAAAAGGCAAAAGCACGTCAATTGAAGTCATAAAACGTCTGTCATGCTCAGACAAGATAAGCTTTTAATTCTTTCTAAGTGCATACAAAGACGTTACAATTTGCGCGACATTTTGTGCATTTTGATAATGTATGTAGAATGTAGATGGTATGTAGGTTTATGTTTACCAGAATCTGATGGCAAAAAATTGGCAAAATAAATTGACTCTAGCAATACCGGGGTAATTGGAATTTGGAATATTTAAAAACATTTTGATCCTTTTGACGTGACAACGTCTTATAATTCGATATGGGCTGCGCGCATGGAAAAAACATGACGCAATATGCGGCGCTACCTCGCTCTGGGCTCTGAGGCGTTTCATTTAAGGCTATGACGTTGTCACGTTCAACTATCGTCAGTAAACCTACTTTACAGACAACCGAGTTCAAGTCGAGTTCGAGTCGAGTTCGAGTCGAGTTCGAGTCGAGTTCGAGTCGAGTTCGAGTCGAGTTCGAGTCGAGTTCGAGTCGAGTTCGAGTCGAGTTCGAGTCGAGTTCGAGTCGAGTTCGAGTCGAGTTCGAGTCGAGTTCGAATCGAGTTCGAGTCGAGTTTGAGTCGAGTTCGAGACGAGTTCGAGTCGAGTTCGAGTCGAGTTCAAGTCGAGCTCGTGTCGATTTCGAGTCGAGTTCGAGTCGAGTTCGAGTCGAGTCCGAGTCGAGTTCGAGTCGAGTTCGAGTTCGAGTTCGAGTTTTTTTCTTAATATAGCGGCTGATTCTGTGTGTGAAACATGCAAATATATAAAAATTTATCCAATGATCAAGGATATTTTTTGAAAATGTACGGTTCCCGCGCAATAAACCAATTTTGGCGTAACCGGTAACGGAGTTGCGGGCATCAACTAGTACCTATACTACTTTTACTTGCTTCTAGGAACGCCCTTTATTAACTCTCTAAATTAGAGAATAGAGTACCTACTTTAGATATTAGATCAAAATTGAGTACCTACTCTATAAAATCACAGCAATGCATAAAATTACTGTTATTACTTTCAAAATAAAAATAACGAACTTCATAACCCATTAGATAAGTAATCATTACTCTATTATGGTACTATCGCATGCCAACTGACAGTATTGGCACAAATAGCTTGATCTTGATCCAACTGTTTAAATCTTTCTATTCGTTTAAAAAAATCTTAAACTGGAAGAAAATTCAACGACGATGATTAAAAGTGCTTTTTATGAGAGAGCACGGACAGATACACATACACACTCGCAAACAAGCAGACACGACAAAATGAAAACTTATAACACCCCCCTTTTTGTCGGGGGTAAAGTATTAGGGTGAAGCAAAACGAGCGTAATTTGTGAGTTCGGTTGGCAGAAATTCCGCTGCATTCAGTTTCATAGAAAATTCATATTTCATTCACACGAGCGTAATTTTGTGAGTCATGATATTTTGTATGAAAAAATAATTAGACGACCGAAATTCTGCGATTCACAACTCACAAAATTACGCTCGTTTGACTTCACCCGAAGACAAAGAGCGTTTCGTAGCACAATCGTAGCATACTTATACATAGCTTCATGACGACGCTACGAAAGTTCCCTTTCGTAGAGGTGCGTAGCGTAGTTTATGTTCTACTTTAGACCTCAACGCGTGCTGCATAATCATTTTAGTTCGTTGAAAATTTTTACTTTCATTATTTTCTTATTTAATGCACTCTGCTAAAATATTAATTTATTTATTTAATTGGAAAACTAACAGCTTAATTTAGTACAATAGAAATGTAACTAGGTAAGTAACTCAAAGCCAGTCAAAGTTTCTCACGAGTAGGTGATACAGCAGCCGCTGCAGCTATTTACATTAAAACTATTTTATATGATAAAGCAATATTATATTCGGTAGAATTACTTTTAATAATTATTTGGCTTTCTTTGAGATTCATTCTAATCATGAATGGATAATAATGAATAGGAATTTTCGTAGTTTATAATACGAAAATTCCTATTAATGAAATTCATGGTACTATCAAACAAAGAGATATAATGGTGCCGACGATGGGGTAGTTTCATCATGAATCAATATTCACATAATCACGTATCGGCGTGACAAGGTGGTCTATATACGTTCACGGTCACGTAATCCATCAACCATGTGTGACCTTCGGAGGCTTTTTCATTTCAGAACAATATAAATTTATTATGTATGGCAGAATTCCAACGGTAGTTCCCGTTCATAGTTTTTGGGATACCGGAAAAAATCCATACTAATAATGCTAATATTTAATCGATTCAAAAGTGTGTCCGTGTCTGTTTGTCTGTCGTCTGCCTGTGAATTTGTTACCTCTTCACGCTTAAACAGGAAAACCGATTTAGTAGAAAGGTATGACTATGGTGTTACTTTGTGAGACGTAAAAGATGGGATATTATTATTTACAGCCTAAACTCAATGTAATAGTACTCAATGTAATGTAATAGTAACTATTTTAAAAAGA
The DNA here is from genome assembly GCA_937595015.1 of Polyommatus icarus. Lineage (NCBI taxonomy): Eukaryota > Metazoa > Arthropoda > Insecta > Lepidoptera > Lycaenidae > Polyommatus > Polyommatus icarus. The sequence continues at coordinate 17,831,014 of OW569326.1, forward strand.
TAAAACCGACATAAAAATTGTAAGTTAAGAATTTAAATTCCGTATCTCAAAAACTACTGAATTGATTTTGATAAAACTTGCAGTAATCTCTAATTGAGCAATACCTATAGTTCAACAAAAAAAATCTCCCATCAAGCCCCATAAGCTCACCGGTGAGCGAGACACAATAGAATAACAATAGATTTCCAAGAATCCACGATCGAAAGATTAAATCGGACCTGTAGTTCCGGAGATATGCGAAAACAAACATGAAAATATACATACACTTTTGAAAGGCACAATATATTTGCTCAGACGCTGATATAGACTAACATAGATATTATTATACGAAAACTGGACAGTTCTGGAAATATTACATACATACGGGTCGAATTGATAACCTCCTTTTTAAGTCCGTTAAAAGTACCTATCATGTATCTTCTGCATCTCCACTAGCTTGAAGTACTGCGTGAGTCTCCACTCCCTATCGCTGGGGAGGAGCAGGGAGTCCAGCTCCCGGGTGTCCTCCAGCCGTGCCTGGTCATCCTGTCGCAGCAACTCCGAGAGAACCCGAGGGTAGATGCTGAACAGGTCCCCGTGCTGGCTCAATGCAGCTAGCAGGGCGTTCGCGTTGTACGTCATCACCATTTTTAGCCACCATAAAATATTCGGCTATATTTTTTGGTTTAGAGAAATTTTCGACTATATTTTTTACACATTACTGGATCAGTGACCGATGATAGAGTACTTTCTTAGTTTATCACATTTTGCGATTTAATGTAAAACTATTATTGTATTATTATTGGATCACTTTTTGTGATTGAATGTTAAACTATTTCAAGGGTATTCCGCGTTAACAAATCGACGTTATTTTTTTTGACTGAGCTTGTGAGTTGTGGTTTGCCTGAAGCTCCTAACTAACCTAACCCCACTGTAAATGTTTAACATGATAATGTTTCCTTTTTAAACAATACTTGCGTGATTAATTAAGAACATATTATTATTCCTATCACTGCTAATTTTGAGAGTTTTAATTATTATTATAAAAAAAGTCTTTATCACAATAACTTGAAAGTGCCAATCTTACATAAAAAATCTAACAATAATAATAATTAATAGTCGCGCATTTTTCTCGTTATTTAATTTCTCGACGGAAAATATTATAACGTACGGTTCGGTTCGCGGCCACACACTGAGTCAAGCCTTCAGACTCTATGATGTAAGTTGGCTCCAACTTGTTGCTACAGTTTGCGTGATCATATAAGCGTTTTTCTCTTTTAACTGCACCATTAAGAAAAGTTTTTGATAAAAATGGTTTAATCATATACTCATAATTTAAAAATTAAAATGTGGTATAGACTAGATATATTATGTTACTGCTTACGTCCTGTTGCATGACTTTTAAAGACCTAGCAAAGTATGTCTCCTAAAACACCTATCCATATCCGTATATCCTATCACCTACAACTATACAGGCTGTAACAAAATAAAGTGATAATATTTTAGGGTGTGTATGAATTGGACCAAGATCCCGCGAGGGCCAGACCTTCCTTTGTTTCGTAAAGCTGAAAGTTTACCTGTTTGTGACCTTTACAGAGGTAAGAACGACAAGCAACTATGTAGTTTCGGTCGCGGTTACTTCCGAGGTATCCAGTTTGGAAGGTCTACCTGACCTTCGAGAAGGAAGCTCAATTTCTTCGCGGTAAGTGGAGGAATCTCGTCTTCCATTCCCGGACATTATTGACAGTTGCTTTCCCACCCTTAAACTTTCTTAAAGTATTAGACTTTGAGGGTGTCTAGCAGTGGGAAGCAACTGTCAAAAATGTCCGGCACTGGAAGACGAGATTCCTCCGTCCTGGTCATTCATACTTCTGTGAAGGTCACAAACAGGTAAATTTTCAGCTAATTACGAAACGAAGGGGCTCTTACTCTATATCCCTTTAAATGTAGAGTTCACTGTAAAAGTTCCAGAAGTTCCAGTGCAATGTTGAGGAGATTATAGTAGGCACTACAGTACTACCGTAATAGGTTTAAGTGCCACCTAAATAAAGATTTTAATTTTTTTAATCTTAGAACTACTCTTAGAAAAATATAGCTTAGCATCTACAGCTGTGCATCCCTTTTTTTATAATATTATATCATAGTGTGCATCAATAAAAAAAGGTAGAGTTGCCAATTTATATAATACACGTGTGACGTGAGTCGTGACTGTATTTTTTGTGTCAACAAATTAGTAGAGCGTTGGTAGAGCGATGCACGATGGATCAAAATAATATGGATAATTTCCAATGATAATTTCAATAATAAACAAATTACAAAAAATAATTTCATGTCAACAAAAATTCAATATTCTCCAAGAAATAAGACAGTACCTACAGTACCTACTGATACCTGTGGAATGTCCTTAATTTAGCAACAAGTTACTTTCCAGATAAATCAAAATTCAAAATGTAGTTAAAATCAATGTTTTTATCATACACAAGTTATAAGCAGGTATTTTCCGCACATATTTAAACTTGAGAAAAATATTCATGATGAACAGGCCTATGACAAAAGAAGAAAGCTTTGCCCAAAGACGTAAACTGTTCAAAGAAGTATGGACAACAGCTAATATTGAGGCAGATGATAAAAATAGTAACAGGCCTAAAGTTGTAAAGTATGTTGGATAATCTATACTTAATATTATAATTGGGAAGAGTTTGTTTGTTTGTTTGAACGCCCTAATCTCAGGAACTACTGGTCCGATTTGAAAAATTATTTCAGTGTTAGATAGCCTATTTATCGAGAAAGGCTATATTTTATCACGCTAAGACTAATAGGAGCGAAAAAATAGAGGAAAGTGTGGAAAAAACGGGGGAAATTATTTGAAAGGGATTTTTGAACGTACTGGAGCAATTTTTATATTATTTGGCACACATGAAGAATAGTCCACGTGAAAGGACATAGGTTTCTTTTTTGCGCAAAAATGTACGGTTTCCGTGACATTCCTAAATTACGCGGGCCAAGCCGCGCGGAACATCTAGTATATTTATAATTTCCATTTATTTTTACCCTTAAAGAACGGCGGTAAACGGTTGCCACTAGGCGATCCTCGAGGCGTCCTCTCGATACCCCGCCATTATGTTCTTTGTTGTTTTAATGGAAAGTTCTATAATTTTTTTTACGTTTTAAGGTGAACGCGGATTTGGCCGCACCGCACGCACCGCAGTCGCCGTATTTCGAATTTTTAACCGACTTCCAAAAAACGAGGAGGTTATATGTTCGGCTGTGGATATTTTTTTTTTTTTTTTTTTTTTTTTTTTATTTTTTTTTTTTTTTGTATGTTCAACGATTACTCCGCCGTTTGTGAACCGATTTTCGAAATTTTTGCTTTGTTGTATTTGGTTTTACTCCAATTTGGTACCATGTTCACAAAGTGGTGACCTGATGATGGGATCCAGGAGTAATCGAGGGAACTCCTCGAAATTTATATGGAAACATATGGTGATTTTGGTTTTATGTGAAGTGTACTAAGAATATGCTACCAAAAAGTCAAATATTGGGTCAAGGTATACCATGGTTTCGAAGATGCTGAGAGAACTCCTGACTCCTTATAGATACACGTTTGGGAGTTTCGGCGTTGTTTTAAGAACAGAAAGCATATGCTACTATGCAACTCATATTCATCATCATAATCATCATCATCATCATCATCATCATCATCGTCTTCATCATTACCACGTCGTGTTAAGGTCACCAATGTCTCATGGCACAGAATAGATAATAGTACAAGGCATAGGTGTGGATATACTAATAATAATAATAATTTTATACTGTATAACAACACTTTGTTTAAATATAGACGGCGGTCAGCACCGCGGAGGCGACGGTATCGCGGCGCCGCCGCGCGGCGAGTGGCGGAAGATCGAATATACTTTACTACTTTATATACAGATCGAATACTTTACTAACTACTTTATAAAATTTTAATAGACAAAATATAGAATTAAAATAAAGTTATTTTAAAAAGAGCATTTAAACAAAACAAAGTCAATAAGTGTCTTTTTAATTAGTTATACTTATTAATCGATAGATGGCGCACTAAGTATCGATTTGAATGGATTTGAAATTGAATTCTTGATTACAAGAACAGCTGTCAATAATTATGATAATATTATATTACTAGCTGTCCCGGCAAACGTTGTTTTGCCAAATAAATAATTTTTGGTATTAGATGAGTAGCTACGCTACATCCAATGCAAGTTTATACAGTTTTTTATCTGATAGATCCTTCGATCGTGGAAAAACGAGACACAATAGCCTTTCTATTGTTATCGCAATCGCCGGTGACCGCTTGGGGTTTGAAGTATTAAAATTGTTAAATTACTTAGCACAATATGTTCACTTCACTGATAATATATTATTTTGTGAGTGTGAACTGTGACTCTTAACAAATTGTAATAAGATACGTAAAATATACGCGAAGGTTTACCTACCAGTGTAACTAAAAAGAGTGAAATTATTATTATTTTTAACAAAAAATTAAAACCGACTTCCAAGGTAAAAACAATATTAACATTAATATGAACTAAAAAGTATTAAATAATTTTTGCTATCTAATAGTGCCTTTTTCCGAATTCGGCTAAACCTCAACTATTTCTGTACTCAATCTTCATAATTTTGAAGTCGGTGCCAGTTCCAAAAGTTTCAAATATTCTGTCAGAGGACTGAAGATTCAGCTATCTGGTACCGACTTCAAAATAATGAAGATTGAGTACAGAAATAGTTGAGGTTTAGCCGAATTCGGAAAAAGGCACTATTAGATAGCAAAAATTATTTAATACTTTTTAGTTCATATTAATGTTAATATTGTTTTTACCTTGGAAGTCGGTTTTAATTTTTTGTTATTTATATGAAGTTATAGGCAAGCTCGCATACCTACCCGCGCCGCAGTCTTCGCAACTTCTACATTCTTTATATGAAGAATTCCAAATGCGGCGACTGCGGTGCGTGCGGAGCGGCCAAATCTGCGTTCACCTTTAAGGTAACAAGTTGGAAGTCGGCTACATGAAGTTGCAGCAGACGACGTGTCGTCGCGACACGTCCTTTCTATGTATTTCTATGAATGTGTCGCTAGCTTCGTGTCGCTACCTGCGCGGGGTACTTCAATAGAAATATAATATACCTACAAACATAGACTTATAATATAGGTACTGTCGTATTATAGGTTTATGCCTACAAACGAGTAGTATTATTTTCCTCTATGCAGCAATGTCGCGACGACATGTCGTCTGCGGTTGCTTCGTGTTGTCCGCTACCAATCGGCGCCTTCAACCTTAATTTTAATTTGTAGGACATTGATCTTGAAAGACATAGATCGGTCGACTGATAAAAGAAAGAAGCAGAAAATACAAAACTTGAGAACAGTTTGTCAGGATTTGCTTCAGTACTGCGATCGTCAAGAAGCTAATTTTTCGTCAGCAAGGGTGGGTACTAAATAAATAAAGAGACTTCCAAACTCCAAGACACCATACCATAGGTAGGTACAGAACTACATAATACAGATCGACAAGGATGTAAGGGTCTACACAGACGGACCGCATTTCAACTGCAATCCAACTGCAAATTGCAGTTCAAGTGCAGTTTGAATGCAGTTCACACGACTGCACGCCGACTGCAGCTGAACTGCAATCCGACTGCGCGTTTGGTTTGCAGTTCTAATGTAGTCGTATTGCAGTCGTGTCCCTAAATGAACGTGGGCGGGGGCGCTGCATGTAAAGGAAAAACTGTCCAAATTGTGACAAAAATAGCATTTTTGTATAACGGCAGCGTTAGTACCTTTTTCCACCACGTTCATTTAAAGTGATTTTTTGGATATTGATATTGTACTGTAGTAATAATAATATACTTTTGCATTTTTACAGTCTCCAGGACCTAAAAATCGAGAAGAATCCCGTGCAGAACATAGTAGGGATGGTAAACTGAAACTGAAGACTAAAAATAGAAGTAAATCTAGAACCTGAAGCTACCAAAATCTGATGCTTAAAATAAATACTTATACTTATATTAATATAAATAGCCTGTACTAAAATATGTAACGTTAAAAGTTTTTAAAATTTTATAAATATTTGAACGTTCCATGTCTTTACTTCTATCTACTAATACTTATAAGTATTATAACTGCGATTCAAATATTATGTCTGTCTGTTTGTCTGTTACTAATAATAAATTTCTTAACGAAAAAAAATTGAGAAACGTAAAACGACATAGGCAAGTTTTTGTTCCGAAAAAAATATTTACGGCAATGATACTACTGATCTGTTACGTTCATATTTATTATTCGTAGCGTTCATAATATTTTTCTGGTTTAAATTCCGAACAACATTGACAAATTTGACAGATACACTTATCTGTCAATCTGTCAAAGTATCTTTTGTTTCACTAAACAAAAGATACGAAATGCCATTTACATAAAAGAGACAGACTAAATAAAAGACGACCCAATTGGGTCGTATTTGAAGCGGCTTATACTTATAATTATAATCATAATTATTAAAAGCTTATAATATTATAATAATATATTTCTGGTGATCAGTTAATACTGATTACCAGAAATAGTAATATTTCACAGACAAAAATAGTAAACGATCACCAAAATACAGACCACCATATTTATGTAAAATAATAACCAAAAATTTAAAACCAAAAATAGTAAATGACCACCAAAATAAGTAAATGATCACCAAAATTAGTAAATAATCACCAACATTATACTAGCATTTTAAAGTTAAATTATCAACAAATTTAGTAAATGATCACCAACATTATACTAGCATTTTAAAGTAAAATGATCACCAAAATAAGTAAATATCACCAAGATTATGCTAGCATTTTAATGTGAAATGATCACCAAAGATTTATTATCTCGCTATCCTATTTACGCAAAATGACTCCAAATAAATCATTGTTAAACCAAAAGTAGTAAACGATCACCAACATTATATGTTGGTGATCGTTCGTATCGTTGGTATCGTCGTTTAATGTAAAATTATAACCAAATATATTTTTATTTAGCAATCCTATTAAAGAGAAAAAGACAGATAGACGGACAGACAGACATCGAAGTCTTAGTAAAAGAGTCCCGTTTGTACCCTTTGGGTACGGAACCCTAAAAACGGGACTCTATTACTGAGACTTCAATATCTGTCCGTCTGTCCGTCCGTCTGTCTTTCTCTAGGGCCTAGGCTGTATCTCAAGAACCGCTCCAGCTAGACTTCTAAAATTTTCACAGATTGTGTATATCTATTGCCGCTATAACAAGTACTACAAAATAAAATTATTATTTAAGGCGGGCTCCCATACAACAAACGTGATTTTTTGGCCTTTTTTGCTCGATATCAATAATGGCAACCGGTAGGCACGTTGATATTTTCGCAAAGGCCTTGATTATATTATGTTTACTTCAATAATTAGGTAATAATAATAATAATAAAATAATTTAAAGGGGGCTCCCATACAAAAACACAATTTTAGGTCTAATTTTGTTCTATAATGGTACGGAACCCTCCATGTCCGACTCACACTTGGCCGACTATTTTGTTATAATAATATGCTTACATGTTTTGTCAATCGTAGTGATATATTACTTATTTGGTGATCATTTACTATATTTGGTGATCATTTACTTACTACATTTTGTGGTCATTTACTATATTTGGTGATGATTTACTATATTTGGTGATCATTTACTATATTTGGTGATCATTTACTTTATTTGGTGATCATTTACTATATTTGGTAATCATTTATTATTTGGCGTTCGATTATAATTTGAAGTGTTGTCATGTCTAAAATAGCTGGTAGTATTGCAATTTTAGACTTTATTTTTTTGGTGTTACTAATCTTTTTTTGGTAAACAAGTTTAGGGTATCGGTGCATTTTTTGGTGGTCATTATATATTTTGTTCCCATTTGAAGCTTCACAACGCGCGCGGTAGTAACATATCTGCTTTGAGTTTTTTTCATTGATTTACAGTGTTTGCTTGATGAACGAATCTGTGCGCAATACGCGCGGTATTTGTAAGGTCTTTGGAATTTCAGGATAAGGAATCGAGCTGTCGGATAGCTGTACAGTAGGTATTATGTTGTTCTCTCCCCGTCGTCATTTCTCCGAAACATTTTTGATAATTTCTCGGAACTTATCATAAAAATATGAGGTAGGTACTAGCTGTTACCCACGACTCCGTCTGCGTGGACGTGGACGCGCTTATAGCGCCCGGAAGTTCCCGTCATAGAGTAACTTATATTATACTAGCTGTCCCGGCAAACGTTGCTTTGCCATAACATAATATATTTGCTATATTATTTTATTGAAGTGACTAAATAAGTATGTCACCATGGCAACGTCGATCACTATCCCGTCGCACAAACAATGGTCGCGCTCAGTCTCAGGTTGTAATAATTTACTATTATTTATTCAACAAATGCACTTTAATCAATATATAAAGTACCCAGTAGCCGATTCTCAGGCCTACTGAATATGCATATAAAATTTGGTAAAAATCAGTAAAGCCGTTTCGGAGGAGTTCGTGGACTAACATTGTGACACGAGAATTTTATATATAATATAGTAGGTAGTTCCCGTTGAACCCAAGTTGAACCATGTAGGCCACATTACTGTAAATTGCAAAATTTGCACGACAGAGGTGCTTCCGCGGTACGCTTACTTCAAACTTTAATGTTTACACCTTACAGATATGAGACAAAAAGGCACGTCACACTTAAGGGCGTTCCTTCCGGAGATACCGTAATTTACCGTATTTCAAGCCCTATAAACTGAATTTATAATTGTAAAGCCCTATAAATTTGAAAGCTACAAAGTTATAATAAAAATACAGCAATAATCTTCAGTATAATCAATACAAATTTCATAATCTCAATCGTTATACTTTCAAAATAGCGGGAGAAATAAAATTGTCCCAACATTTTGTCTTGATTCGGAGAATAAAAAAGAAACATGAATTTTCGAGACCAGAAGTACTTTTGAACGTAATGCCGCTTCTCGAACTCAAGTGCCAGTCATGCTTGTGCCTTTGGACCTAGAGTTGGTTTTCTGTGTCGCTGCGTGTTCCCGCTAAAAACATAAGTATACCGTCTCGGTGATACCCGACACTTTTCTCTACATTTCCGTGATTCAATTTATCATGTTGATTGAACCAGCTAGAAGTATTAATTTATTTTCTTACAAACACTTAAAAATATGTATTAGTATGTAGTATAGATATCGGTATAATTATTATAGAAGTCAAAATATTCAACGATTTGTCGCAAATTTTCATATCGGTGATTCCGTTTCGGTAAATTCGGTGACCTACTTGGTCACCGAAATGAAAAAAAAATCACCGATATGAAAATAATCACGGAAATGGTGACTCGGTGACTTTCGGTGACAATAGTTTTCATATCGGTGAATGCATTTTCATCTCGGTGATTTTTAAAGATGTTTTATACAGTATTAATAATAATCTGCGAAATCGTAAAAAAATGTTAATAAATAAAAAAGAAATATGATGCTCTTAATATTCCATTTTTTGAGCTATTGTATAGCTTTGATCGCGTTTATCAAGAAATCCGTAACGAAAAACACCTAACATTCGTCTAACGTAGTTTCAGTCAATATTTGTAATTTTTTTCGCTTTAAATATTTATAAGGACACAATATTTACCTTTCATTTTATGAATAAGAAATTCAGAGACTGATATTTTGACCTCATGTAGTTTATTATGATTACCTAAAATATTGACTTTTGTTGATTAGTGAATTAGCAAAAACAGTACAGGATAATATAATATGATTATTTAATATTAGAATTTAATGAATCCTATCAAAAGGTAGTTTTGGTTATAATAATGTTAGAATAATAGTTACTCAATTTTTACTTTAACTGTTTAAGTTAAGTATATTTTTATTCCATTGAATTACATATTACCAAAATATGTTGTCGGGTAAGCGATATACTAGAGGCCTAACTAATCTGTTATCAAATCGCAGAACTAAATTTACTTATAAAATATTATGAAGTTTACAAATCTCAACAAAGGTAGTTGTTGCCTTCAACTATCGTCAGTAAACCGACTTTACAGACAACCATTTTTTTTACGATCAAAGTGTAAAGTGTACCTCTACTGAAAAATTCTAATGACTCGTAATTTACTATATATGTTACGGGTAATGCTAGAAGGTGGAGTAAACCTAGGTTTACCCGGGTTGACTTAGTATTACCCAAGTCTTTTGTGTAAAGCCCGAATAATAAGAAAAATAAATTTTCATTCGGGGTTTACCCATACTCACCTAGGTCTACCCAACTCTGGCTGGGTAATGTTAAAAATTTGTCCAATTGATTACTAAAATGAATATCCAAGGGTATTTTAAAGTTAAACATTTATTATTTAAAAAAACATACAAAGGCAAACGTAATTTCTCGAAGAACATAAACTTAATAGCTTCAATGGCAAAAACAAATTAGCGGTTGTTGTAATAGAATTGAATTGCGTCAGAGCCTCACCCCACCTTCGGAGCAGCCATTCCTGCCCCAGCTTCCGCACCCGCGAGAGCTCCTCTCACGTCGGCGACTCGCCGGACAGTGACCTCCTCTCTGTAGTGAAGAGGTGCGTCTCGGCGAGCACTGGCGCCACCAGTTCCTACGGGGGATCTCCAGCCAGGGCAGTGGCTGCCATCCAGGAGATTGTACGGTAGCCCCGGATTACCCTCACCGCTATGACCCGCTGCGCCCTCCGCAACTGGGATTCGTTTTTAGCGGTGAGGGAATCCGCCCAGATTGGGGCCCCGTACAGAGCTATACTCCGGCAGACCCCGGAGTACAGCCGCCTGCAGGCTTCGCTGGGCCCTCCTATGTTCGGAAGGAGCCGGCCCAGCGCAGATGCCGCCCTCACGACCTTCGGTCCCAACTGTTCGAATGAGGACCGAAGGTCCACCTTCTAGCATTACCCGTAACATATATATCCATAATCTGTGTATTTTAATTTACCCTTTAGAAACTTTTCTCTGGTGTTCATATGACATTGACAAATGACATATTCTGACGTATTAGTATTTGACATCTGTCATATTTATAAAACGTACATCCATGGTGGTTTTTTAGTTTTTGTAAATTTATAAGAAAATGTACGCAAACGTACTTTGCGAGTAAAGTAATTAAGATCTTGTTAAATACGTAAGAGACGCACATAAAAAATGTATAGTATTTAAAGGTAAATGAATTACATCGAGCTAAAGTTACGAACTTGTCATGAGTTCGAGTTTGTTTGTTTAGTGTTAACTTTTGTGTGAGATTCTGATAAAATGTAAATAACAAACAAAAATTTCACTGTGTTATAGATTAATTGGGGATCACCAAAATGTCTGATTACGATCAACAATTCCAAGAAGATTTGGAGAAGGCGCAGGCGTTGAGTTTGGAAAGTCTAGCATTAGAGCAGTTTCGAAGACAGAAGCTACTGTCTAATTCAGGTACATATTTAACACTTGCTGTTGATAAGATAATGATCTTAATATTTAATAGTTCATATAACAAGATAACTTCTCATTGAAGTTTGTCCTAAATGTGGGATTCTGTTAGTTTAATTCTTTAATCAGCTTCAGTAATCTTTCTTTGTGTTTTCACTTTTAGTGTTATTCATTAGTTCTGTCTATTCAAAGGAAATACAATATGCTTACATAATATTATTATATATAAGTATATATAATATTGTGTATCCAATCTCATAAACTTTAAATTAGACAATCTCGCAATTAGTTTATTTATAATCCATTTCTCGGCCACAGCCTCAAGTATGTCTTTGACATTTAGAATACAAGGGGTGTTGAAAGAGCAAAAAGTTTATTACTAGGTGTTATCTCTGAAATGCCTTGCACATCTAAAGTATGTTTCTTTCCTTTGGCTTTCAAGCAACTTTTCTATCAAAGTAACCGAGTTTAGGTACCTACATTGAATCAACTAATATACAGCTGGATTTCTTTATAGTATAGCTAACATGTGACATTTAAATTGGAAGTGTTATAGTCACTTGTATAGCTTTTTTTGTATGTTTAGACTTAATACTTCGATCAGAGGTTCTAGGAATTCCCATTGTATTCTTATGTTCTCGCGATCACCAGTGCTCGCGCGGGGCCTGAAGGATTAAAATATAAATGTGAAAATGAATTAAAATGTAGTAAAATTGGTTACTTTTTAAATTCTATAAATCTACTGAAAATACTTACTGGAAACATTGAAGAACAGGCCACAAACTCAAACACTTTCATTCAGGTATTGTACCATTAACGCTTCAACTCCCAAGCGGCCACATGTGGCCGCGAGAACAATAGATTTCCAGGAATCCGCAATCTAAGGAATAAAATGGTTATTCAAAGGCAGCTGGCAGACCTACGTCATTTGATTGCATTATGTCTAACCCCCAGTTGATCACAACTTATATTTTGAGTTTTCAATAATGCTTATGCAAAAATTGTTTTGGGCGATTCCATTTCACGGGTGCAACAGTTTGACACACTTAATGGCAAAATGAAGCATATTTATAAATAAAATATCCCGTGAAGGGATACATTTTAAATAGTTTAACAATGATTTATAAATGAAAACCTTCATCAAATGTATGAAGAGCCACAAACAGGTCTGAAGTGCCATCGCGGGTGCAACCAATTTGACCCTCCATTAAGAACTGTGATGAGTTCATATGTTATTGTGAAACTTTTATATTAACTTGCCTATTTTTCAAAAGAGCATAAAACAAAGAAACTATGTAACAAGATAAAAGTGATTATGGTAATAAGTACTAGAAATTATTAACCATTTCTAGGATCACGGGTGCAACATCAAAATTTTCTAATCTCTTAAAGGTGAATTAAATCGTAATTCTCTAACAAATTTTAAAATTTTCGATATGGAATATATAATTATACTAGTAATTTGTAATAAAACTGCACCAAATTGTAGTTTTCTTTTAATTTTCAGTTGTTTATTGGCCTGACAAAATTAATCGTCTAAGGGCCGATTTTTCAATCCTCAGATAAACAGACAGATAGTATTTATTCGACAGATAGCAAGATATTGAATTTTTCAATCGTCAGATAGGACTTAACCGTCGAATAACCCCGCTAACTGAGGAATAAAACTATCCGTCGCGTGAACCGCCAAATAACCGCTATTAGACAGATAGTTTACATTGACATTGGTAACTGGTATTTGGCTTGAGGTTGTAATTTACGTTTATTTAATGACTAAGGATATTTTCGATGAAATTGATGATCTGGCAATTGTAGAAGTGGCCATAAAAACGCAAATATGAATCGAATTAATCCTTTGGAAAAAAAAGAAAGAATCATCAGATCGAGGCCTGATCATTATAATATTATGTGGGATCCAAAAGATTTTCAGCGCCGATTCAGACTTTTAAAAGAATCTGTGCTACATTTTCTTCATCAATAGAATTTAAAATTAAGCACGAAACACAGTCAATAAATGGAGAGGTATCCTATCAGGTACCTAATACAGTTGGTGCGGTTCAAAAAGTCTTTGTTCGTCACAGCATCTGTCTTTTTATTTTCAATCACAATAGATAAGCAAGGCGTCCGAACGAAACAGACAAATAACCTAAAAACAATGAGACTGGGTCTGTCTTGCTCTAACAATAGAGTATTCAATATATTTGTTTCAACTGTGTAAAGTGTGAGTTGCCAGACTTCAAAAATTCGGTCAGATAGTTATCTATGGAATAAATTACATTTGAAAAATTGACTATGACTTATTCGACGGTTAAACCACCGAATAACTTTATTCTTCAGTTAACTATCCGACCTTTTATCTCAGGATTGAAAAATCGGCCCTAAATCACTAAAAACGGTTGAATAGTGTAATTTATACAAAAAATTTCGACGTATTGCTACAACTAAACATTAATTTGAAATATATGGTATTTAAATTAATTAAAAAATATGGGAAAAAACATCGCGTCCCTCAGATGAAAATGCTTAAAAACGCTCTAAATTATTCGAATTCGATTTTTTACCGATAAAAGTTGTTTTGTTAGTAAGTACACATATTCTTGCGTATATTCCAATTGAAAAATGTAACTAATAACACATTTTAAAAATTCTCGTTAATTTTCTCTGTAGCGGAATGGCCCTTTTACTAAAAGCATTATTGTTTTTAGATTAAAATAAAATTTAACAAAAATAAAATTGTTTTGTAGTAGCCTTGCATATAACAGGAAGTGTATTTTCCTTTTACTACAGTGAGCATATTTGTGGTCCTGTACAATTGAAAGAGATAAATATATTTAGCAGGTGTAAACCTCAAAAATGTAATAATTATGTAGTATATTATTACAGTATAATATTATGCCCAGTGGGCTAGCCTCTTAGCTTAAAATAACCTCTCTTTTAGGACATTTGGTTGTGGTAACTTTAAAGAATGTTGTTTGATTATCCACAATGTAGCAAAAAATATTTTTAATGTGTAAGCTCTTTTAAACTGCTCTCATAAATTTCCTTGTAAGTATCAAAATATTGCGCGATTGCACGCGGTGAAGATATTATTGTTCAGTTCAACAATATCTTCACCGCGCGCGTTCCGTGGAGGAAGGGATGGGTAAATATATTATGTCTCTCTGTCCGTCTGTCTGTCTGTTACCTCTTCACGCCCCAACCGCTGAACCAATTTTGCTGTTTGGTATGGAGATACTTTGTCTCTCGGGAAAGGACATACAATACTCTTTTTCCGGAAAAATGTACGGTTCCCACGCGATAAACGAATTCTGGCTCAACGGAGTTGTGACTTGTGGGCGTCAGTATTTTGCAATATCACAAGTGAGATAAGGTCGGAGGTAGTGGGGAGAGTTAAGGCAATGCTATCTATAGATAGAGGGTCAAAAAGTCCTCAAAATTGGCTCATACAAATTATGGATGCCCCTAACCAAAAAAAAGAGGTGGTGTAATGTTCGGCGTGTTTACAATGCTTTGTTCGTCTCCTGTCAGCGAACAAAACAAGTGCATCTGTCACTAATTTAAGGAACGAGATGAAATTGCATTGTTCCAGGCCAATTGAGTGCGTATCAAATCTGGTAGGAAGTGGGGTCATTAACTCGAAGCCGCTCGGAATTGGGTCACAGTGTTGATATGGCCTATGTCGCGAGACGAGTCACTTTTTATTAAATGTGTATAATATGTTAGCGTCGTGGTTCGGACCGTAGTACTTGTATTAAAGTGCTTTTTACATAAAAACCTGACGCACAGTATGACAAAGAATAGGCCATCTGCTTTTCAAAAACTATGTGCTGGTTCTATGTGCGCGTTATACCTTACAGACGTTTTTGGCCTCAAAACAATATTAGTCGATTTTTTTGCCATTTGTGCGACGTAATCCCCACAAACTATACTTATATATCTGCTCCACAATATACATAGGTACACAACAATAATATAATAGAAAACAAGGTTCACGGGTTTTAGGTAATATACAATATTATTGTGACAAAGTTTCTAGTTAAAGTAGTCTAAAGTTTGACTAGTTTTAAAATGTTGCATCTACGCCTTAAAATATTTGCAAAGTAACAGCAACGTCTGCTTCGTACGTGTGGTGGCGCATCCACACACACATGCCGCCGGCTTTCAGCCTGCGCGGCGCCCTGCCTTGCCACCGAGGCCGGCGGCATGTGTGGATACAGCATGGGACCATGTGCATGCGCACGATTTACCGGCGATGCAAAGCTATTTTATCCAACGACAGCGCTAGATTTTAGAGGCGTGTATCATGTATGTAACTGATAATTTTGATTGAAGAGTTAACGAGTGAGAGCGCCACTGAAGCGCTACAAACTACAGCTATACGAGACTTGGCTGTTACACAGCGCGACCTGCTTTACGAAACGAGCAGACATAACATCTGATGGTAAACACCACGTAAAACAGTTGATAAAGATAAGAAATCGGTTGCTTATAAAATAACAGCTCATTGTTACTTTAGTCCATCCATATAATAAATGCGCCAAACGCCGAAGCCGGTGAACCGATTTTGCTGCAATTTCGTATGGAGATACTTTGAGTCCCGGGAAAGGACATAGACGACCTCCGTGGCTCAATGGTTAGAGTGTGTGGCAGTTCAAGCCGGGGGTCGCAGGTTCGAATCCCGTCGACGGAACAAAAAGTTTTCAATGTTCCTGGGTCATGAATGTGTATTGTGTATCATATAATAAAAATCTTAAATATTATATATGTAAAGCATAAAAGTATTAATAAATATATTTGCGTTGTCTGGCACCCGTAACCGGTAACACAACTCACAAGTCCTTCAGGTACTTAGCACTGGGACGGACTGACGTGGTGTGAAGCGTCCATAGATATTATTTATTTATTATAATAATTGAAAACATGGATGAAGTAGGTAAGGCTTCTGGGCAACTAAGTTCCGAGCATCATTTAGTATCTAATATATTTATTTACAATCAGTACAATTATTTAGTGATGTCAAGTAAACAGTAGATAGTATTTGTGTTGTGAATTGTGATGATTCGCTCATGCCATTTAAAGTCATTGAGAACAATTTAGTGGTCTTAATGTTTGTGTCTGCCAATTTATAGTATTATAATATATAAATTACCCCTGCGTAACTGGCCTAGTTTCATTGAAACCAGAGTGCTCTTGTGTGTTGCGCACACACTTGGGCGCAATAAAATTACTCCTGCATAACACGGCCTGGTTTCAGAACGCGTCGTCGCCGTTTTCATTAGGGCCACAACACGGATTCGCGTCGTTGCTGTTTTTAAATGCTCAGAACGCGTCACGGCTTTTCTCGATTACCACAACGCGTTGTGGTCGAATAGCACGTCAGCCACGACACGAATTTCGCTATGTGGTATTTCAGTGATTACCAGAACGCGTCGTGGCCGTTTTCATTAGCCGTTTCACTATGACCACAACGCGTTGTGAGCCATTTTTTCGCTCACTGAGCGTTTTCGGTCTTTGAGCGTAACATATACATTTTTAGTATTTATGTATGTTTGTCTATATCCATAGGGAGATGACTGATAAATGCTCAGTTTTTGAGATTATTTGGCTTTAGTTTATCTATTCGACAGCTTTGTTGATTGGTGGTATTTTGGAGTT